>JAMRYB010000001.1:4994596-6243245 GCA_024447235.1 Panagrellus sp. LJ2285 | reverse complement strand
GTCGGAACACTGGCCTATTTGAACCCTGTATTATCAATAATAAGATTATCTGCCCATTTGTATGTCATATTACCACTATGGCCCCAACCCAATGGCTCCTGGTCGCCGCTATTCTCGGTTTCGATCTTATCGCACTGATAGTGATAGCTCGTAGTCCACAGAAGCGTATTCATGAAAACACTTATAATCCGGCGCCAAATGAGGACGAATTCCCGCAACTTGTGAGCGGTCATCGGGTAAAACAGGTTGTCAGCAGGCCAAAACGTGTTCCAAAGCCTTTTTATGGTGAGTTTTTTGCAAACTTTTCGAAATCCCTGTGAAAAAAGTTCCTTTTTTGGCATAACTATGCGTTTATGTTGCATTTCAATACAAAACCCCTTGCAGGACTTCCAAAATCGCTAAATCCTTTCCGGAGGAAAAGCACTCATGCCCGGCGAAAGCATCGTTTGCACCATCGCCATTACGCATTTCTACTCCGGTGTCCACAACCGCCACGGGAAAACCTTGAAACTCCTTCAACAAAGGTGCTATTGAGCTTGAAATAATGTTCTCACGTGACCCAACTTGAAATTTCAGACTCAAATCGGTGTAGAGTTCTCGCATAACAACTTGCCCCTTATCAGGATTCTATCCGATGGCAGACGCTTCGAAAGTGAAGAAATTTCAGCCGTCGAAGAATGGAAGACTGTTCACAATCGACTCAACATTGTAGCACATGGACCACGTGGTGAATCTCGGTACAAATTTGAGTTCGACGAAGCGAGAGGCTGGTATGCCGTTCGAATTGTGGAGTTGAAAGCAGTCGATGTAGGGGTTTGGCAGTGCAGGGCGAAATTGAGACACAAAAATGGCACTATTCAACAATTTGACAGTAGGAAAACTATTCGGATGAGTGATGTGCCTATGGATCCGTCGACGACTTCGGCGCCATCGGTATTGACGACACCGGTAAACACAGAAACCGGCATTGAGCCAATCATTGTAGCAACAACAGAGAATCCGAGGAAAGTGGAAACAACAACAATGGATATGGCGGTGGAGATGGGATTTGTGGAAATCAATGGTAAAAAAGATTCAGATGATAGCCATGTGATAAGTTATTCAGATCCTCCATTGTTCAGGTATGGCTCACTTTATGAAGTCTCAGGTCAATCATCAAAACAAATTTTTAGCTTCGCAAAACCCATCGGAGACCCAATGTTCAGTCGAGTCGATCGCCGTCGCGACGTTTTCATTGCCTATGTTAGAACAGACGATGCCGACGACGACACAGAACCTGAATCACAACCAAAAAGACCTCCAAGAAAACGACAACGAAAAGCACCTTCCAGCTCTTCGACTAACCTACCCCTTTTGTATGTAATTGCACTAATTCTTATCAGGTTATAAACATTCTTACACTACGTTCTTACGTTAAGAACCCATTTAAATTTTCAATAAAAACAAAAACCAACCCTTTGCAACTGGCTTTTCGTCGGACAACCTTCAATCAATGTTATCTTCTTGACCTGTCGCGTGAACAAGTGCCGCGCAAGCCTATCAGTATGGGCATTGAAAAGAACGGCATTCACATCACTTATGGAACCTCGATAGGCTGCTGATTCCGCAATCCAATCAACTATTCTTCGCTGAAGGGATGGTTCGCTGACGCCGATGCCGACCTTTTTGACGGATCGAACCAGAGAGCTTTGAATAAGTTTAGACGCCATTCAATCTAGGCCGTCGTTATCAGTTTGAAAAGCTAACCAAAACTAAAGTAAAAGTAAGACATTCTAAACTTTTCCAACAATGTCGACAATGCGTGTAATGAAAAACTTTATAAATTAACGTTTTTCAAACTAACGCGGTCGTAAAAACAACAAGTACAAAATTCTATTATGATACAATACGCTTGAGTTTAATTAAAATTCAGTAAAAACAGTAATCGAAAAAAGTCAGACAGCTACCGCTGAGATAGAATCGAATCGTCCTGGACGATGTAAACATGTGGTCTTTGAATGTATAAATTAGAAATGAGCGGAAACATGGAAATCTTCAAATGGCATGGGCAATCAGGCGTATCGAACACGGCGGATCACTCGTCGAGGGCTAGGATCATAATCCTCTTCCATGACTTCGTCCTCATCGTAGTAATCACCGTCATCCACGACTCTGCGGACCACTCTCACTGGTGGCGGTGGTGCATCGTCATCCACGACTCTGCGGACCACCCTTACCGGAGGTGGTGGTGGTGATCGAGCTACGCCTCGGGCTGGCACGCGACGAACGCGGATGCCAGCAGCGGCAGCGAAGCGATCCGCATTTGGGTTGATGGGTCGTGGCGGTGCGACGACATTGAAGCGAACATTGCGACCAGCACTGTTTGGGCGTCGCCTGGAATCATAAACAGTAATTATGGTTGATGGAAAGCAAGAACAAACTCACTCATCAAGCTGATCACTCCGCATTCTCGACGTTGTCGGCACAACCTTCCGAATCACCCGACTTTCCTCGCTTACACGTTCAAGCGCCCGTCCACCGACCCGCACTCCCGATGTTCCACGGGCAATCAGTCCTTTTTGCCGTAATTCGGCGTGTTGTTGAAGGATTCCCCGAGTACGAGGAGTACGGCCTTCAGGCATTGTGACACGGTATACCTCATCACGATCGGGTGGAGGACGACCCCGCCGAGCTTCAGAAGCGGTCAAAGCGGCGGATGATGATGCACCACGACCTCTGACTTCTTCAGAAAGCTCCGGAGGAACGCCATTGTGTTCTTTGATGTGCTTCAAGACAGCCAGTTGATCGCCAATCGTGGTAATGCCAAGATCACGGAGTTCTGTTTTGCCGAGATCTTTCAACATCGCTGGCTGGATTCGCTGTTTTATGAAGTTGTCGGCATACTTGCTACACAATGGTGACGGCAAATTGCAGCTTTTAAAGAACTTTGTCCAAAGAACGTGGGGTGAGGCCATTACTACGGTGAGATCCTTGAAATCAAACTTTAAAAATTGAAAAAAACGTGGAGAAAAGTATATTCAGCGTTGATAACGCATAGCCATACTTCAAAAAAGTTGCAATAACCATAATTTATCAACAGACAAAACGAATCTAGGCAAGACTAACCAATTAATACCCTAAAAACCAACGGCAGTGAAAAACAATCAAGTAACCCGATGCAAATACCAAAAAAGTAACACAAACTAAGCATCACTATCACTAGAATCCTCATCAGAAGACATCACGCCAACATTATATCCCGAAGTTGCAGCTATAGGTGCTGCAGTCGAACTTTCAGGAGTCTCGTGATCACTTGATGGACTCGGCGACGATGACGCGTCAGAATCTTCCATAAACTCGTCATCTCGAGGCTCATTTTGGTTGGGAATATCTTTGGAGCCTTCAGGGCCTTCCTGTTCTTCGTCGGACGTCGATGGATCGTCGTGAAGATCTGATGGGCCATTCTGCAAACGTAACAAAATAAAAATCCAACAAAACAAAGTAAAAAGACGTACCAAACCAGGATTAGCCATCAACGCGCTAAATCGAAACTGCATATCCGTCGGAAACGGCCTCATCGGATCGCCTTGCTGCCAAAAATGAGGTGCCGCAACGGAGAAGTTTTTTGAAATGAGATAGGCATAACGAATAATTTGATCAGGGTCGGTTGAGTCTTCAACTTTCTTCTGAGCCGAGTTGTAGGCTTTCTTTCCCTGAAATTGCGCAACCAGATGCAAAGCGAAAGAAAAAAGGTTTAAAAACAAACCTTAAAAATAACATCCGACATTTCTTCAAATCCGCGTGATATCACTTCACACTTCTCGGTGAGAACACGATCTCGATCGCTCAAAACTTCCTCAAGTTTTGTAATTTTCTCTTCTTCAGCAAAATTTGTGTTCACTGAAACCAAATTCGTTAAAATTGACTCAAAATTGTAGAAAAAACCAACCTTGTCGAACCATCTTTCTAAAAGTATCAGCCTTATTACAAAACAATGACGTTAGCTGAGCCAAATTATCATCGACGGCCCGCTTCTTTGCAGAATCAACGAAAGTTGTTGTAATCTGAAAAACAAAAACGTAAAATAATCAATGTTTCAGGACAAAAACCGTTGATTTTATATATAAAAATCAAACAAATAACTGGCAAATGTAACTGGGTGTAATTTAGTGACCAACCTGATTTAATAAAGCATCAATATCGAGCGATAGATCAACGAGATCTTGTTTCAAGCCAACGCCGCCATAATTTTCGTTCATGGCGGAAAGACGAGGCAACCGACACGGAAGAACCTACTCAAATGGTAAAGCAGGTTCGGAGGGCTATGTGGAATACAAGCAATGATTGAATAGATACAGATTTATGCGGGATATGAGCGATAACGATGAAAGAAAGTCCGCTAACAGAGGAAAGAGGAAAAGTAAAAAGCAAACGACGACGGGGACGGTCTTGCCACGAAAATGTCCCCCAGTGCGGTGCGAGGTGAACGTCGCTGCCAGTGGCGGTCTGCGCGGAGAAGCTGGAAGTCGCCTTTGTTCTCGCCGTAAAATTGTAAAACAAGCTTTGCTTACTTGTAAAGATTATGTACAAACCTCGAAATGGATATCACTGCTTCTCGTGCGCAAAAGCGGGAAAATCACTCGGCGAAGGACGGTTTTTGAAGTGAAGTTTATATTCTCGGTGCCAGTCAATGTTGTAGTCTTCTAAATCCTTTGCTGGCTGACCATATACTTCCCTGCAATATAACATGCTCACAATCAGTTTAAAAAAAAAACACATGAAAAAGCGAAGAAAACGAACCTCGTCGGTCGGAAGATGTGGTCCACGGCGACCTTGCCCTTCTGATCGTTATCAGTGTCCAGATCATCGAATATTTCTGGAGGTTGTATTGTGTATGGGACCTTCTTCAGTTCACTATCATGAATGCCAGTTTCACGCTCATGAAATTCTTTTGAGAAGCAAAAGCCCATGGCTTCGAGTTGCCTTCAAGAGGATCCTTCTTGAGAAAATGGCGTCCTCATTGACAGTTTTTTCAAATGCAAATAAAACATTTGTTTGACGCCCTGGGAAGGTTCCGTTGTTGCCAAACTGATGCCCGAAAGATTGTTTATGGCATTGTTTAACAAAAATGGCATTTGCACGAATCGATAAACTGTAAATTATCGATAAAAGAGCGTCGCGTGAGTCAAAACACATTTGATAAAATGAGGCTCGGTAATGGGAAAAATGCGTCTTCGTGAAATTCTTATCAGCGCGATGTTTTTCTTTACTGGTGTTTGTTTCTAGAAAAATTTTGTTATGAACTATCTTTAAAACATACAAAAACATACAATAGAGTAAAAAATTTGCAAAAATTGAACAGAAATCCAACAGTTTTTGCAAAATAAACCGCTTCAGACAGCCTGGTCTGTAGACGTGGTTTCAGCAAACAGTTCCCAACGTCCCAGGGCTATTCGTAACAAACATCCCAGTGCTTTCTTTCTAGGACTGATTTCTCTTATTTTTCTTTTATAAACGTGTTTACAACGTGATCGTGTTAGTAGCCTTTCGTGAATAGCCTCAGGAGTCGCCCAATATGACACGTTGCAGGGTAAAGAAGATGGCCAAAGCGGGCGAACAATGTGTTTTTTGCGGTTGGACCAGGCGGTCTTCATGGCCTTTTATTCGTTTTTTCAATATTCCGAGGTGAGTTTATATATATTTTATGTGGCTAATGCCTCTGTTGTGGTTGTCGCTTCGTTTTACAAATTTTTTAATATGTAATGTCTCTTATTTTACGCATTTTAAGAGAACCTGGCCTCAAGAAGATACGCTGGCTTCAAGCATTTGCCGAACGCAAAATATCGCATAAAGATCGTGTCTGCAGTATTCATTTTCGTTCTGGTCGTCCTTCCAATGATCCGTCCCATGAAGACTTTGCCCCACATCTTTATTTGGACTCAGTGCCAGACCCGGATGACATGCTTTACATGAACATGGCGGCAGATAGGGATTCCGATTGCAACAAGATATTGGCTGCTGAAGCGAGCTTACAGGAAGCTTTCCACAAACGTATTGACAAAATTGATGTGGAGGATTACAAATTGCCGCTTCTGCCGACGAGGAAGAACGTCAAACCGGCGATTATGCAAAGGCATCGACGAACTATCAAAGAAGAGCTTGTTGAGGAAAACGAGGATTATGAAGCTCAACCACCAGTTGTGACAAAGGCCGAAGTTTTCGAGGTTAGGATTGTCCCCGTTTGGATTTTGTAGCAAAACGATGCATTATAGTACTCCGAGCCATCTTCATCGTCGACTTCGTCCCAATGCAGCGTCCAAGTGAAGCAAGAAGGCCCTCAGACAGTGAGAATCGGCAACCGCAGGAGGACTGCTATCCCATTGGATCGGTTATTTATCGATGCCACTGGCATTCAAGCTGGTCAAACTGTCTCCATCAAGTGCCGGAGGTCTTACCCGGTTGTCAAGAAGGAGTCGGTGGCGTCAATATCGCCGGTTCACATCGAACAGAGGCCGCCCGTCGAAACACCAACATTGTCAACACAGCAATCCCATTTTGAGCCGTATGATCAACGTTCACCGTATCAATATCCCCAACATTATCTTCAATGCGACCAAAGCAGCAGCGGCAATCACACTCCGATGCCAACCAGTCACGAGACTGCCGATTCCGGCAATGCCAAGGAAGGCCCTGACAATCTCGACGATATGCCACCCCTGGTCGAACGGATGGAGCCCAATCCCGAGCAGATTGCTTTGGAACAGCAGCATCAACTTCAGCTGATAATGGAAGAGGAGAATGAACGACTCGCCGCTCTAGAGAATGATCAAACCGCACGAGAACCGGAGCTCTTCAGACAGATGCCGTTTTGGAACTACTTGCCTTCAAACGATAGTCTACCGGGAAGCGATTACAATGATCCCAATGTTGACATTGTCCGGATGAATGATCACGGCATGGAGAACGCCCTACTACAGCACCAAGATTATCAATTTGCTTTACAACACGATCTGTTAAGCAATGAGGACGACAACGTGTACTACAACGAAGCATACGATGATGAGTATGGCTATTTCCAACTGCCAGATCATACCGGTGCTTTCGACGGTGAATACGAGGGATTCCAGTTGGCGGATCATGCTGCTGATGTGCCGGCCAATTTGCAAAGTTAGTGTGACTATCAGATAATTAATTGTTGACTTTATTAAGCTATTAACGTGTTGATTTTGAGTTTTAAGACTGATTCGCAATTACAATTTTAAGCGAGGTGAATAAGTGTTGTAATAGCCAATGTGTAAAATTTACAGGTTTATTGGATACATTTATTATTAAAAACATCACATGAAAGCCAATTAAGGGTTGTATTCGATAGGCAAGTTCTTGCGGCGGACCATACCGTCACCCTGGAACCATTCACGACGGAAGGTCTTGGCGGCACCGTCGGGGGTGTTGGTCCATTCGATGGTGATACGGTCGTTGTTGGTGTCTTCCTGGCCGTACTGGAAGGCATCGCACGAGACGGCCATGAGCACGTTTTCCTTGGGGTCCAAGACACCGCACGGGGGATCGACACCGAGACGCTTCATGTTGGTCGTCTTGATGGCCCATCCGATACGACGGCCACCGGCGTTGGTGATCTGAAAAGGGGACACCATTGTGAAGATGGCCACAGGGCATGAAGACGTGAAGGAGCTCACCTTGATGTGGTAGGTGTGCTTGTCATCGTAGGGGGCGTTGAAGACGATCTTGGTACCCGGCTGGGTGTTGATATCTCCCGGAGGAACGGACTGGGCCATGGCGAACGAGGAATTGAAACTAGAAACACAAGTGGTAATAGGTGATGATGGAGGGGCCTTTTATCCGTATTTGAGGGGTGTTTGTGGGCCACGCGTGTTGACAGTTATCATGCAAATGTGAAAACGTGTCTGGCTATACTTTCAAGGCTAACAGTTCGTCGATGTTCTTGCCATCGAACATGTTCAGCTGACAAAAGGTACGACGAAAAACCGCACAGCCGGCGGCAATCAACGCAACAGAGTTTTCACAAGCGTGTTAGCGGCTTATTTCAGTTTGAACGCTGCCGAAAACACCTCAAAACTGTTATCAATACAATCACAATGGAAAATAGTAACTTTTCCAATTATTTGAAGAGAAACTTGCCAAAAGAAAACGCGCGCCAATTGCAGCAAGCTCAACATGATCCCTGCAACTGTCGCGTTGCTTCGAACTGTCACACGGGCGACTGCTGAACGCGCTTTTTTGTGATGCGAATAAACTTGACAATTTTGATCAAAAATTGGATTAGGATTAGTGTTATTGTTTGTTTTCTTTGAATGTTTTATGATTCTGAGTTGTCACCAAGCCGTTACTCGGTAATCTCAACAAGATTTTTGGTTTTTACGAAGTCCAATCCAGTGTTATGCCTCTGTGTCTGTCAGTTTATCCAAAGTTACACTTTCCCTTCATTCGCGTCAACGCCTTGAATTCAGTAGCGTGTCAACTTCTGTATTATATTGTACAGTTACCTGAAAACTTGATTTTATTATAATCAAGTAAAATGTTGCAGTGATTTGACGATAACGTGGTCATTTGATATATATTATTTTAGCTGTTTTTGTAATAATTTGTTTTACAGCTGTTCAGCGATGAATACAGCTAACAAGCTTCGGGTCTACAACGCTGAATGGAACTCCCCTCCGTCTTCATCTACGTCAATGCAATCTTTGGCTTCGTCGAGCATTGAGCGATCGTTTTCCACCGTTTCCAATGCATCCAAAGGAAGTGATTCGTTGCCGACTTCGGGCAGCCTGATAAATCCGTACAGACTGTTCGATTGGTATCCCAGCCAGCCGGATTCGAACTCTTCTCCGATTCCTTCACCCCCAACGAATGGTTTCTCCCAGTCAGACCAGCAGGAAGGCATCAATACTGACCCAATGTTGCCACGGGTTGATTCGCAGTCGTCTGATTCTTCGATTTCAACTCCTGTCGTGCCAAGTGCCAATGCTCTACCGCGTTCAGAACCACAGAACATTGACATCAAACTTACGGAAATAGAATTGTGGGAGAAGTTTGGACAACTCGGAATGGAGATGATTGTAACGAAAAATGGACGGTATGTTACTTTTTATTCCTTTCTTTTCTTATTTATCAAATTTTTATATAGAAACATATTCCCACAACTTGCCTTCAACGTAACCGGTCTGAAGCCTACTGATATGTACCACTTTTATGTTGTTTTGCGTCTGGCTGACAATAATCGGTATGTTTACACTTGGTTTTTGTTACAGCTATCACAAAAGCCAATTGCAGGTGGACATACGGTTCAACAGGCTGGCAAAAGACTCATTTGGAAGTAAATCACGTTGAACCAGCTACAGTGCCTCACAGTACTAACAACTGTATCTTCCCAACCGGAAAATACTGGATGGACAAGCCCGTTGTCTTCAAAGTGAAGATTTCCAACGATGAAGCAGTTGCGACGGCCAACAATTTTGTTTTCCTGCATGCCATGCAGAAGTACATTCCCGTCGTAATTGTCTACCGGCGAGATCCCGACGATCAAAGGTTCAAGCCACTCATAGAGAAAGCGTTTCCCTTGGCGTCCTTTATGGCCGTCACGACCTACAAAAACCCAGCATTGAGGGATTTGAAGATTATCCACAACCCATATGCTCATTGCGTGACGCCAGATTCTCGGAAGCGGAAGAAATACATGGAACGTGCCGAGTCTTCATCAAGTGTACTCACTCAATGGTCAGCGGCTAACGCTTCTCAATGTGGCCCTGCCGAGACCCCAACATTCAACTTCAACACGTCACCAACTCTTTACAATGGCATCTTCCCTGTGATAAACACCAGTCTCAACAGCTTTCCATTTGGTATTTGGTCTAACTTCAACTTCTTCAACAACCTCGGTGCTCCTCTTGATTTGAAAAATCCCGCTGTCCTTTGCTATTTGAACTATCTGTTTTCTGTGCCACAACCACCTTTCATGTTTTCATCGTAATGATAGTTTAATAACGGTTTATTGAATTCGTATGTAGTTTTTATTGGTTTAGCACATTGTACAACTTTCACGAGTTTGCGTTATGCTTTTCCATAAATGTGAGAAAATCAGGTTCTGTATAGTCAGATTCAGGCGCACTTTTGATGACAGCTCCAAAGGGAAGCCCTGTCATAACAGTGTATTGGTTACCGCAAATCATTTCCAACGAATGTTCAAAGTTGTTTTGACCAACGGCAGCACTGTTTCCGTCATACGCAGAAATCCCACAAAACTCGAGTTCTGAACATGCCCATAGAATACCTGATTCTGGATTTAGACAACTTATGAAACGATACTTTATCTTTCTGACTACTCTGTCATGCTCGTCTTCATGTGTACTTTCTGGCACCATCGATCTGGAAACATAGATATGTAGATTCACTGTGTTATCTCAATGGAAGGATTAGTTACCTGTAGATCAATACATGGTATGAGTCATCATTGCTATCCGTAAAGTTTAGGGTTAGAACACTTTCTGTTGGCAACTTGCCACGAACAAGGTTCTGGCTCACATAAACGGTGTAGGCATTGTTATGTAGAATCGGTTTATCCGATGTTGTAAAAACGCTGCAAACAAATAATAAAAACAAATTTTCATGCCAAAGTTTTACCCGTAACTGTAATAATGAACCAGCATGTGTGAAATGCTGTGAGCAAGTTTCGTGTTTTTTTCTTTCTGGCTTCCCGTAAGATCCAACTTCCAGACGACTTCATCAACTGCATGCTTAATGTGTTTTGGAAAGTAAGACTCCTGAAAACGGCAATTAGCTATCATTCAAAGCTGTTAGATTAAAAACAGTCTTACATCGATAATACGCAGTTGGTTGTCCATAGTTTCGGTAATATTACGTATAACCGAGGTGACGAATTTGATGTCGGGATCTGCTACATCAAGTTCCTTATTATCCACAAGTTTTCGGCATAAAACATGCGCAAAACCAAGTTGATTGGCAGCGTGCATGACTCTTAACCGAAGTGCTTCAATTTCGTTAAACCTGTAGTCATTTAGTTCCGCGTGTCTCAAAAAGAACTTTTCCGTCATAAAGTTGTTGAGCTGCTAAAACCAAATACGATTTAAAGTTTGAAACAGTTATAAAAACAATTACGATTAAAAGTTTATGCGGCATCCCATCCAAACATTCCGACAGAAGCATTTCTTCCGACTTTGTATTCTTTGGATTTTTCATGTATTGCTGAATAAGTGAGGTTAGCGTATGTACTCCGATTCCAACTTTCTGAATAATAGTTAGAATATAAAAACAAACAATGTAAAACAATGATGAACTGACTTCTTGAAATAAATCCACATTCGCACGCGATTTTAGTTCTTTCAACCGCTTTTCACAGTTCCGTTCCGTTTCTAATGCCAATTTTCGATAAGTTTCAAAGTTTGCTTTAACTTTGTCATCGCTGGTAGTGAAAAGCTTTAGTGACAGAATATAATTCAATATAGTGAAGAACTTGTCAGCAACGAAAACACCAACCACGGGCGCTAACCCATCAGAAGGCTTTGGAACAACCAATAAACACAGTAATAATAGCAATATGGTGTTCAACTTCATCTCGCAAACGTGAACAGAGCGACTGACACTGATTTCTTGCCTTCATTTAAGTATCTTTCAAATTCACAGTCAGATGAGATAATGGAAAAAAGTTGTTTATCAGTAGACCGACTTGTACACCGACCTGTGACAATTGTGATGCTCTGTCAGATATGTTGGCAAATGTTTGTTGTTGTAGATTCCACATGGTATACAATCTTCTTTTTTTCAATCACGAATGCTATTAATGTACTAATTTTTATAATCAATCATCAAAAAATAGGTTTTCGTTGTCACCAACTTCCATTAACTTTATGAAATCAAGTTTTGTGAACGTCAATTGCAAATATTCATCAATAACCTCGGCATTTTTCGGCAAACCCGTGAATATCATATATCTCCGTCCACAAATCGTTGTATGTGAATACTGCATGTTGGCATGTGCTCCAGCAGCCACAGCATTTTGATCATATTCAGATATGCCACAAAAATGAAAGTTTTCACAGGCGGCAGCGATTCTAGTCTTTGAATTCACAAGTCCGCACCGAGTTGACCCACTAAACAATGATACCACATTTTCATGTTCTTCTTCATAGGATTTCGCTGGCACCTCGGATCTAAACAAACTTTTATAAATTGGAAAAACGCCGAAACACATACCTATAGATTATAACATAGTGTGTTATTTCTTTTTCGTCATTTAAAAGAGGGATGCGCAACACATTTTTCTTCGGAAATTTGCCAATGGCAGGCTTTTGACTGACATAGACCTTGTAAGCATTGTTATCTAATATTTGCTCTTCCGAAGTTACAATATTTCTGAAATGTTACACACAGAAAACGTCCGGTTGTTTTTTCTCCGGTTGCGCACAGATCCCTTCCCTTTTTGGGATATCCCTTCCCCACTGCACCGTGTTGCGCGGGTGACCACTTAGCTCGAAGTTTATCGATGCCGTCAAGAAAGATGAGAAGAATCACGGCATTTACCGAGATCTGAAGAAAAGCGGCAGAAAGTTTACATCAGCACATGGTTAGTTATATATAAACTCCATTCCTCTTGTTTGAACTAACACTTCTTTTTGTTACAGACAAACAGTCTTTCAACGGCTTTCTGGCTTTATATGTCTTGTCATGTGCGGCATACTCCAGGAAGGCGGATAAACTCGACCAAGTTTACGTGAACAAACCGGTGAGTTAATTTGATATCATGCTGTTTTCGTATCATTACATTTGGTTTTCAGGGCGAAATGAACATCACCAACGCCGTCAGCAAGTATGAGAAACGGAACTTCCCCTTCATTGTTCAACTTTCCGAGGGCAACTTCAATTACTACGTCTGCTTTCTGGGACGACATCTTTTGGTTGAAGGATCTTTTACGGATGCCTTAGAAACGTACTTCGCCACTTTTTGGGTCTTCAACCTGTCATATCCCACCCAAATCAAGCACTTTTTGAAGCCTTTGGAGACTTTTGTCGATATTCCTCCGCCATCGAACAAGCCATGGACTTCAACATTGAAAGAATTGCGCCGCAAGGTGGTTGAATCTGAACCAACTTCACCTTCTGACAGCTCTTCCGATGAAGAAGATTCGTAATTTGTTTACCAGTTGTTGCTTTTATTGTTTTGTTAATAATGTTCTCGTTGTAACTTGATCCTTTACTGTTAATGCGATGTAATTTTTACAAGTTTGTCTAATAAATAACAATTTTCAATTCTAATTGTCAATTTTAAAAACACCTGAGGGCAATTGCATTGTAGTGAAAATATATGAGGGTAAAACTGAACAGTTGAGGTGCGTATGAATGGACGGGACTCCATTCCGATATAACAGTGACTGTGTGTCAAATGCCACCGGACGCTGTCCCGTTCAGTGTCCGCGCACACATCCGGTGGCCCCACAGTTTAACCGGATCGTCCGGTGCGTTGCTACCGGCATGCCGGTGCTATTTCACCGGACGTTTTCTGTGTGTATGCGTAAAAAGTTTCATCAAAAGATGTACTTCACCCGGAGCTGTAGAAGCGAGATAACATCCGCGAAATACTTTGTGCCACTTTGAGATTGTTCTGTTTTTGATTGTCTGAAGATGAATCATCAAAATGCTCATCAGATACACTGAGAGGAACATATTCTTGGAAAAAGTCTTTCTAAAAATTACGGTGTTATAAAAATACAAAAATTAAACAACTAAACTAACATTAACAACACGTAACTGATCTAACATTGTAGCCTTTATATCTTTTACCAATGAGACAATAAATTTGCTATCTGGACTAGTTTTGTCAAGAACTACATCAGCAATTTTTCTACACAGAATATGCAGAAATCCAAGTTTGTTTGCCGCATTTATTATTCGTAAACGCAATGCTTCCACTTCATTGAAACGGTAGTTTTTTGATTCCACATACTGTAAAAATATCTGTTCTGTTACCAGGTTGTTTAGGTTCTAAAATCGCATCTTATTAAACGCACATATTGGTTAAGTAAATTCAAAAGTCTATGTACCATCAACAGTTTGTGCGGCTTATTTTCATCACATTCACATTCGACAGTCAGCGCGTCTCTCGAAGCTTGATCATTTGGATGAAAAAAGTATCGCTTAGCAAGTAAATGAAGTGAATGGAGACCAATTCCAACTTTCTGAAATGAACATTATGGCATTTTTTCGGTACCATCTTAAAAAACCGACACACTTGGTGAAACAAGTCCACATTGGCTCGGGTTCTCAGGCGCGCAAACTCTTCCTCATTTTCCCGGTCACTTTCGTTCAACGTTTTTCCGATGTAAAGAAGTTTTTGAACCATTTCATTTCCAAAATGACCGTTTTTATAAGAGAAAAATGATTCCAACGCATTATAGAATATTTTTTCGTCATCAGATTCAGTTTTATTAGACTTAATGATCACAGCCAACAGAAATAAGGACAAAATAAGGTTGAACTGCATCACGGAAAACCGAAATGGTATGACTGATAAAGTTCCCGCCCGTTGCATGAACGCTTGGGTTTTATTCACGACATTCACCCATCCTTGGTAATCAAAAGTCGCGTGTGATGGAAACAAACATCTTTATCAGTAGTTTAGGGGGTTTTAAAGTCAAATCTTGCAAAAAATGATAGCAAAAGATCATAATAGTCCTGAACCATAGTTTTTTTTTCATGAGGGGTAGTAAACGGTTGCAATAAATGCGTAGAGTGTTCTACTTACTGTACAACAAGCGTTTTACAATTTCAGTCTGAAAAAAGTTGTTTTGTAGCATTGTAAAAAAGATTAAGTTAACTCTTCTACTTCTTCATTTTGCATCTGAATATTGTGCATTAGATGCTGTTCATCCGTCAAGCTTTCTATCGTTTCATCTTTACTTGAATCACTATCGGAACCATTGCTTGAATCGTGTGGTTGAGACAGTTTCGGAATCGTGCCATTCTCAGGTTCAGATCTTCTTAAAATTGGTCGTGGTGTGATTGTTGCGAAGCAACATACTTCACATACGCCGTCTTGGAAATAACATTCGAGTTCATCGTATGTTAAAATAATATTACTACTGCAGTCATTCAGGCTTTTATAAGTGCATTTTCTCCATACTAAAAAGTATTGTTATCATAACAATGTGTGTATGACAAACTTACTTCGATTGGCAGCCCCTTGAATTATAAAAGTTGCTTCCACATCAACCGGAACTTGATTTACACAAACGCTGATGCAAACTGCATTTGGCACTTCTGACAACCCAGATATCATAGTATAGCAATGTAGCCACCATTTTAACCCTTCGTCGTTAGAATCGACAAGTAGCTTTTTCGAATCCATGGAAAACACATCGGCTTTACCTTTTACATTCTTTACGAAATCTACAGTTAGCTTGACTTTTAATTCTTGACACTTTTCATAGGTTTTAGTATCGATTGCTCGTGACACAGTGAAAACTGCGGTGCATTCGATCGAGATGATAGAATTGATGTTGAAATCGGGTTCCTTCATATAAATTTTCCACTTCCTATCAAGTGTAATGTCGTAGGCGCACATATGGGTTTTACCGCCTGCAAGTTTCATATATTTTTTCATCGAAAATAATAACGACTACCTGGTGTAGTGACATTAACATAATACAAAGCTCTTATTGACACTGGCTCGTGACTAACACATATGGTAAACGTTAAATTCCAGTAATAATGCACAACAGTTTTGTTATTCAAGTTTTTCATAGTTTGGTCGACACTGACTCCACATAGAATCCACCATTGAACATTTTCTGTGCCAGGAATTATGCGCTTTTTCGTTGTAATAAGCCGCCTTGAAGTTAGATCGTACTTTCCAATCTCCAATGACAGAGAATCTTTCGATGGTTTTTCCTCCATGTTTGATGTTACTTTAGATAAACTCAAGTTTCCACTTGATAATGTCAAAGGAACCAGCACGTTCTTATTGGTATTAGACGGGGCCAACGAATTGGCAACAGCATCAAATGTCATTTGTACTTTTTGATGTTCAAAATTTTGAAGAAAATATTTGCTAGGAATCTGTAGAATTAATATTGGCTTTTTCTTAGAATTTACAATAAAGGTGTTTGCACCTGGAACAAAGATGGCTAACTTTTTGAAATAGTAGATTTGCCAGGCTACTTACCAGAAAATAAGTATTCAATTTTGTAATACATGTTAACACTTAATGGTGCAGTGGTAACGTGTAAGAAAACATTAGTCATGACTTCATTGTCATTGGCATCACTATCGTGTACAGCGGGATAACAAGACAACCACCAATGGCAACCATCAATATTGTCTAGAGTTCTTGGTGATGATAAAATTTTTTGATCGACTTTGGGGAAAATTATATCGTCTCTCAAAAACTCTATACTGACATTAGGGCTGGGATTGATCGGTTCCAATTTCGGTGTTTCCAGAGCATCAGCATCATTGTTTAATACCTTACTGTTATCGTAAGCCATATGATTATTTTCACTACGTAAAAAATGAAAGTTTACTTCACATTTCATTTCTAAGATGCCATTTATCAAGTTTAATTTACCACGAGATAACGTGATATTGCAAATCTCTTGTTGTTGACCATGTTGCAAAAATCCAGATTGCAACCGTTCTAAAGAGCATAAAAGTATAAGTACTTTCAAAATACAAACCAATACCGTAAACTTTGTTCTGCGGACAAGAATAAAAAACATCAAGTTCCATGTTAATAGCAGACGTTCTTACATAAAAATTAAGTTCCAGCGTTTTCTTTTTTCCTTTTATGGCACATTCCATCCACCAGTATTCATCAATCAATCCTTTAATCGGCCTTTTTGGCGTGGTCAACACCTTATCATTAGAGATATCCCATCTTAAAACTTTTAAAGTAACAGAATCCTCAAATGCCGGAATCGAGTGAATGTGATTTGATGTGGGAAGAAACCAGTCTCCAATCCTTATTCTTCTGTCTTCTCTCCCTTTTGGTGCCATTTGAGTGTCAACAGAAATAGATTGTGAAACGGGAGCTACGGTAGACTTTACAGAATTGATAGAAGTCTGAGACTTTTTAGCCGCCTTTTTTGATTTTTGTGAAGACACTTTTTGAGGTGGTAATTCAATCGCCATGGGGCCACCAGTAAAATGAATTTTGCATTCGAATGTTAACGGCAATCTCTTGGAGACCTTTTCGGCGATCAAACCACTCTTAATGACAAAAATACGTCTTCTTTCAGGCGAAAATGGTAAATCATCAATTTTTCCTTAAAGATAACCACAATTAAAAGCCACGCCAAGTGTAAACCAAACCTTCCATGCCGTCAAATTTACAACAGACGACTTTATATGAAACTTTTGGATCCGAAACACACAAAAGAACGCTTACATCAGGAAATGCATGTTCACGGCGTTTGCTGAACCATTTGATGCACCAAGTGGCATTGATAGAGGCATGAATCTTCTTTTCAGTTGTTGAACCGAGTAGATCAGTTGAGAGATCTTTGATTGAAAGGGTAAACTTGGCATATTCGAGGACAGATATTGTAGTTGTCATTTTAGAAATTTTAAGTAAAACCGAAGCAGAATGGCATGAGAATCGACAGAAGTCTTGAGGCGGCCAAACAAACTAAATTTACGGGTTTTATTTGAACACTGAAAGTTGCTGACAACACCGCACAAACACAGCCAACAAACTCATGCAAACGACGTTCATGCGAGGGTATCACTTATCACATACAAGTCAAACCTCCATGGAGGTGTTATCGATTACATTGATAGACAGCTGTCTCACTTTTTTTTTGAAAAAAAAAAAAAGTTTTGAGCTAGAGACGGCATTCAAATCTTAGATGACATACTCAGAAGCTACATGCAACGCTGCAGTTTACATTACAAGACATTTATTGGCAACATCATCAAGTATTACACAAATTGTTCCATAGCAAGCTAGACAAAAACCATTAATCTAAGCCCATATCACCCCTCTTTACATCCAACCTGTTCCGCGCATGCCGTTCCTTGCTTGAAATTTTTTTGGAATCGACCTCCTTGATAGTGGAAACAGTATGGACAAAGTTCTTACGGCTAAGCGACAAGTTATACTTCAGAAAGATACGGTCAACCATGTCACGACGTTTGTAGCCCGATATTTTGAAAGCATTGACGATTAGATCACAATCGAATTTCATCTGAAAAACATGAATATGTAATTCACAAAGTAATACCACATTGGTTAAAACTTACACGGCCATTGAAACGATCGTCAATGTGGAGTTCCATGATGGCACCGAAATCTGTTTCTTCGAACAATTTGCGAAGATTATGACAGTAAGCCAAACTGTTCTCAAGTGACTTCTCAAACCAGTATTGGTGAACGGGATCTTTTTTCATAAAGAGATCAATACGCTCAAGATCCTCTTCTTCCCTTTCATCGACATTAATAGCACCCTCCAAGTCGTGCTTGCCGGTAGCATAGTACACGTAAAATTGTGGTTGGCATTGAACAATGGTGAAGCGACATTTCTTCAGCCTTGGAAAGTGCTTCAAAAAATTGACAATGGTCGTGATATCTTCCGCGGAGGTGGGTGTACCAAACTCGTCTTTGCGAAGAGACACATCAATTGACTTGACTAGGGGGAAGATGCCCCTGGCTGTTCTGGAATCAAAGAATAAGTACACCAAGAAATTGAAAACATGGTAGATCGACTCACCGAAGCGCTTTGAAAGAACTCAATTTGCCGACTTTGAGAAACTTGAGGTAACGAAACTTGTAAGCGTTTTGGAAAAGACGCTAAAAAAGATTCGTTATCATCTTTTTTCAAAATTTTGAAAAACTTGCATTCAAATTGTGGCAATCGACGGTGAGTCGCCTGAGTTTTTGCGGATAACATGGAAGATCCCCAAGAAATCCTCCAAAGCGATCATTCCCATACAAACTGAGACTTGTCCAGACGTTTTCAGTAAAGAGATTAGTGAGATCTGTAAAATGCACAATCAAAATGAAAAAGAAATATATATAAAAGTAGGCTTACTTGTCATCTTCGAAAACATCTCTGTGACAAATTTCACCGACTGCCTAAACCCATTTGCATTGTCAGAATGACGAAGAATACAGTTTCGAACAAAGCGGCAACACACTCGTGTGAAGGTTTCGTTATGGCACTCCACGGCTATGTTTTTTTTAAGAGTTTTGCTCCGGTATCCCTGTAACAATGTCATCACATTATTACAATCATAAAATATATATAACTTGTTTACTTACATCAAGCGAAGAGATGTACATATAGGAAGTATCAATGATGGCCATCATCTCTTGTTGCATGACAACATTCAGAGTATCCATTGCTTTTCGACTTGACAAGGCAAGTTCCAGGATCGCGTTTTCATTGGGTATGTAGACTCTGTATGGCCTGTGTTCTGATGGTGTGCCGCGTTTGAAAACTAAATGTTTCATTAGATCAACGAACAGCGATTGTTTGAGTGCCACCTTGGGCTCCGGCGGCTTTGATTTGGCCTTCGGCGGCTTTGATTTGGCCTTCATCGGCATTGACTTGGCCTTCAGCTGCTTTGACTCGGCCTTCAGCAGCTTTGGCTTGGCCATGGTGGCTGAAAAAACGTTTATTTGATGATGAATGTGATAGATATGCAGGAAAAACGGCGAATGTCATCAAATGCTGAATGGTTCAAACAAAACCATGAAATGATGACAGCTTTGGTCACATGGGCACGGTTACATAGGCAATCAAAACACGAAAACGAAAGGAGGAATCCATCAAAGAACAGTCTGGTCAAAGCTGATTTGGTGGAACGCAAGAGCGCCACTGGCACTGTTGAACGAAAAGTGAAAAGACACTACGCCAAAACAGGCGACTGCCTAGGCAATGTGTGTGGATCGATAGCGGCAACCTGGCTCATCTCTTTTACGCGCGTTTTTCCGAACCCCTCTCAAATCTCTAAATCTAATTCGCTTTGCCGTTTTGAAGAATTTTATCTTGCACATAAATAACAATATTAGGCCTTTATTGGACAACATTTTCAAGTTGATTATGTTTTTGAATTTCGGGATTCTCTTCGATTTTTTCTTCAACGGTGTTCTTCCCAAACTTTATTTGCGTATTTTGTGAATCGACGAACCCTTCGTTTACCTGAAATTTTTTTTTTACAGTGTTACACTAATTTCAAGGGTACTCACGGCACAAGCATAGCACTGTGAAGAGTTTTCCTCCCAACAATAAGCACAATACTCCGAGAAGCATACAGGACATTGAACCAGCTTCCGGGGTCGAAATTTCTCTTCGCAAAGGAGACATTTTGCGGTTTTGAATATCCGATCAATTATTTGTCGTTTAAAGAAACCGTTGTTGTCGAAGAAGAATCTGAAATTGACAGTTTGTACCTAATTGCTATCAGTTTTGCAAAGTTACCCCGGTTGAGCTCTTTGAAGCCGATGATTCCGAACAGCCAGACGGATTCGGGCCCTTGCGAGACGGCGTTCATTAGCTCTATTGAACAGAAGCTTATTGTAAAGCTGGATTACCCGGGCTCGTGACCTTTTTCGGAACACGTAGGAAACGATGAAGAATAGCGTGGCGCGTTTTATGATAAAGTTGAATAGCACCTAAAATATCAGTTTTTAGGCAGTTTTCAACGATATAATATGCTTACCTGTAGCAAAAACATAATCCCAAGGGGGACATAGATCCACCAAATGATAGTCTGAACATCTGGAGGCGTCGGTTCCGTCGTGCATTCATTGCTGGATACTTTTCCATCGACAATTCTCGAAAAGTTGAAATTCAACAATCCTCGAATCATGTCAGCCATAGCGCCCTCGCCAGCAACATTGATGCTAAGCATGTGGTGTCCTTGTTGGGATGATTGGGCATCTTCCGCGAATACGACCACTTTTCGAAGGATGCGATACAACATGACATCGACGCTCACCACCAGAGTCGCAATGATCAGTGTGACGGCCCATTTTAAAAGTGGCTGCCATGAAGCTTTGATTTCTGGTCCTGTTGGCATTGAAAAGGCTGTCATTAGCTTATTTCGATGGATCTCAGCTCTGGAAAGGGGTAGAAGGGATTCTTGACCGGCATGTTTCCGCTTTTCATCAATGTAGTGAAAATAGGCTGTTAAAAAGGAGTTTTTGAACTCAATATTGTTCAAATAACTTGAAAGCATTGTTATAACGTCACTCAGGATGCTGTAGACCATTAGAAGCATGCATGCGGAGAGGATTTCGTTGAACGTTTTGAGTAGAAGTCGAAGGAAATTGATGTCTGTTTGAACTTGCGTTTTGATTTCGGACAGTAGTCGAAAGCGCTCGTCCCGGGGTTCTTCGACGGCCAACAGATGGAGCTGGAATCAGTTTATGGATATCTTTTTCTAAAAAATGTACCACTCACACTGATTTTCAGCTGTTTCCCTATCTGAGCCCGCAAATCTTTCAAATCATCCGCATCGGCATCAGGAGCACTGTCCCGATTGACGGCACACTTCTCTTCAGCGGCTTTGACAAGTTTACTCGGTTGGCATAATCCTGCTGGACTGAACTGTGAACAAACGAGGGATCGAAGCAACCATGGCACGATGGAATGACACTTGTTTTGAACTTCGACCAGCTTCGCATTGCATTCTCGAGCTGCGGAAGCAAAAACTTCTCGGCAGCGCTTTTCGTAGCGTTCACTCATTGCCGATATAGCCGACGAATATCTGCTCTTTTTCGTTGTGTTTGTTGGTGTTTCGGTTGTCTCGCCTTCGTTGAATTCAATCTCCTCGACTTCTGCGAGCACTTGTACACTGTCAACGGATGCGCTGAGGGCTTCATCTTCATCGTTGTCTTTTTCGAGCTCTCCGGATAGGGGTGATGTAACGCTTTGTAGAAGTTTGGCTATCTTTTCGCCGATGGCAGCGCTGGAGGCTGAAATGTGGCTCTTTATTAGTTATGTAATACGTGAAACTTACCGACTTGTTTCTCGAGCAACTCTTCTAACGGCCCTGAAGCCAACGTAATCCGCTGAGCCGTCAAACTCGCTTGCATTTCGAGATGACATACAATCATGTGTGAACTTTGCTCAAAATTTTGCAGCACATTTGCCATTGGCCCTGCACTCAGTTGCTCGGCAACAAAAACTGACAGTAAACCTTGTCCGGATTTACCGAGACCCCCAAGACAAAGACATACTAATGCGCAACGGAATACCGGACTGATGGCAAATGACACTCCACAGCCGATGATAACGAGAAACTTGAAAATATTGCCAAGGATAGGGTCGAAATCTGCGAAGTTTAGTCGTTTCCAACCGAGACTGTACAGACTAAAAGCGAGAAGAAGACCTGAAATGTTTTTGTTTGATGATTGCGTTATCAGTGATCATCATAATCATCATACCGATCGGTAAATTGACCAAAATCCGCAGCCATCGATAGTCATATGAACTGGAATACCAAAACACATCTGCGATTCTGGAACGCTGGAGACGTAATCGATGCGCTTCTCGACGGGGCTCTGTTATCAATGTTTTTAAAAACTTCATGTAGAGTTTGATCAGCAAGCATGAGGTCCTGGAGATTGTTGAACAGACAAAGTTGTTTTTGAAAGTGTGATTTGCATAACACAGTGAACACAGTTTTAAGGTTTGAACAGTTTTATTACAAATTCATCTATGTTTACAATTTATCAACATCAACATTTATATCACGTAGTTTGCCAATCCCTACTGATAATGTCAACAATGGGGTGATATATTTGCGCGGCTGCTTGATCGCCGTAGACGAAATCTGAAACTCAATGTGCAAAACTTGACCGGCGTCATAAAAACATACCCAAATGCCCAAAGTTGGATAACTGTGCATTCTGTCTCAAGTAGTCTGGATTCAAAAACGGCAACAAACACGTCGTTACATCAGTATAATCAGCCAAGTAGTCATTTGACGACCAGAACAAGTGCATATCAGTCTTGATGGCTTTCAAATTGAATGTTGGCGGTATCGGTTGGCCGTATTCAATCCAATTGGCATCCATGCCATAGTCAAATGCCGCATATCTCCCCGTATGAACCATCTGCATCCAGTGATAAATGTTCTTTGTTGAAGTACCACCTGGATGGTCAGCCAACAGTTCGGGGATGCGCGTTGCATCGATTTGAAACAATGACATGCCACCGATAGCGGAGAGAACCCCATGACAATAAAGATGACCGAAAATAGGAATGCTACATGCGTTTACGCTAAAGTCCGGCGAGATGTATCGCATAAGGGGGAATTCACCGGCGCCCGAGCAGTACCATGACTTAATTTGACAATTTTGTAGTGTATTGACAATGGCAAAAAGGCTTACCTTGACTTTGTGAAACATACTTCTGGCAATCGTAGCCATGGTCCCCTGGATATAACCAACTGTGACAACCGGGGCCAACGCAAAGAATCTCTTAACTTTAGTCCCGAAGTCCGGGTCTTCAGCCAGCTTCGTGAACATAATCGTTGTTCCTTGTGAATGCCCGACATAATATAAGCTCGGTACACCTGTGACTGCCAAAACTGTATTTATTGAAGCGTTCAAATCGTGTCTACAACGTTGTTTTAACAGCATTCGCATAAATTATGACAAAAAACTACTACCGAGACATGTCATACCAAGAAAAATTCCAATACTCCGTCGATCTCGTATCCAAAACAGTGTGATTCCGAGAATACACATTCCCCCTCGAATTACCCATCCAAACATCAAACCCGGCATCAGCCAAAATGTAAGCCAGCGCTAAATTTGGCCGATTAGACACCCATTCAGAGCTGGTCCCTTCTAATCCGTGCTGTAGAAACACAACGGGCCGTTGCAAAGTTGAACCATTATCAGTGCCGTCTTCATTTACAGGTTGTGTTACATTAGTGCCATTAATTCCGTATGGAATCCGATGCAATACCAAGACATATCCATCATCGGTAATACTGACATGGCTCTCAACCGGATATCCTCGGCGAGTGATAATCTCCGGCGTCGAAAGACTACTTCCAACTGTGCCATCATCGGCGGAAAAAGACGAAAAAAGAACAAAACTCAACAAAATCAAACACCACATTCACTTTTTACAACTTTATACAAAAACGGAGCCGTCGGCCGATACAAAGTAAGCTTCTTTTTTTCGATGTGCGAAACTGTCATGTCAAAAATTTTATTTGATCGACCACGGGCGGTCGCGGTCGGAGATTATTCAATGCAAATTACAAACATCAGCTGTACAAACAGGTTCATTCGGTTTGCCACATTTCTTTGGCTCGATGTTTTGTAGTTTGAAAAGTGTATCAATTTCGATGGACGAGTAAGCATGGTATTACGGGATTATATAGCTGTTACGTACATGTGTCTGGTAGCTGTTCAGGTTTCTTAATTTATGCGGCTTCCGAAGCTACATTACAACGTTCATGATATTTGAGTAACTGATAACAAAAAGACAATATTGATTGACTTTATAATCTAGCTTCAAAAAGTTTATCGATCATTCAGTTTTACGTCCAAGTGGCCAATCAAAACCATATTTTGCTGCCAGAGCATCCCAAAATGCAACTCGGTCGGACCACAGATCAGATCCCAAAGATATATGAGGGACATCGATACGAATAAACGGTATCTTGCTTGACTTTGCCGGGTTCACAGGTTCCGCTGTCACGTGAGATGTGAATGGTATGCCTGTTTTTACAAAGTTAACGAAAAGCTCGGCAAATTCTTGTGACAACTCCGGTGCTTTTGGGTAACCGTTTAGAAGAATACTCAAATCACCGCTATGGGCACAACCATCAATGTTTTTGTCGGGGTATGGAACAAAAGTATTTTCATAAACATAAATGTTCTGATTGCCGGCTTTCGCTTTGCCAACGGCTTCTCGAAGGGCTGGCACGTTGAATTGGATGTCTGAGAAGACTTGGACGTATCGTTGCGCGAAAATGTCATGTTTATAGTTTTCATGGAACTCGTACCAATCAATAATGGCTTTACTGGCTGCTTTAGCATTTGTGCCAAAAGCATTGTCGGTGCCTAATACGTTTACGATTGTGCTGATAAAGTCGGATCGGGTGTAGTTGAAAATTTTAGGACGAGCAATCGGTAGGAATTTTGCTGACACATTGTTGGCATTCCAAATGGCTGAAGATAACTAATGTGATAACCCTCATACAAAAAGTAACTCACTAAAAGGTATGGACTCCTGACTGTTTAATCCTATCAATTGTGGACGTTTCGGAGCTTTCTTTATTGCAGCTTTGAAAGTATCAACGGCCAAGAAGTCGTGGTCTAATCGAGGGTTGTAATGAGAGAAATCAGGTGTATCAACGCGCATATCCATCACTCCAGATGTGTCATCTTTTCGCGCAGCTTGTAGGATCTCATTTTCTGTAGCTTTTTGGAGGCACTTTACGATATCTTCAGTGTAGTCACAACCAACTGCTTTGATAAGCCTTTTAGATGTAACAACAGTGCTATCAGTGTTAGCCCAGATAGCTTGAGCAGATCCAGACATGCTGATGGCCCTTAAAAACAGGGATTCAGTTTCTGGACGGAGTGTGAGCCACGAAACAGACGCGCCACCGGCAGATTCACCGAAAATGGTGACTTGTTTTGGATCGCCGCCAAAAGATGAAATCACTTCCTGGATGAATGTGAGGGCTTGAACTTGATCCCAAAGGCCGTAGTTTCCTGGTGCAGAGGTATCTCCCATTGACAGAAACCCTAAAATTCTTAATGAAACCGTAGAGTTTCAATCAGCTTACCAAAAGGTCCAAGACGGTAGTTAATTGAAACTATGATGATTCCAGCTGATACAAAACGATCGGCAAAGTGCTCTTTACTATAGTCTCGAGATGCACCTTGCTGAAATCCACCACCATGAATCCACACCATAACCGGCAACTTGTCATGTGTTGTTTCTCGTGGTCGGATAATGTTGAGTGTGAGACAGTCTTCACTCTGTTGCTCTTGAACGGGCCAAGTTGAGCAGCGGGGGCCATAGCTGCTGCCGTTCAGTACTTTTGTCCATTTTTTGGGGGCTTCTGGTTTCTGAAAATTAAACAGTATGCAAACTAAAACAAAGTTCTAAAAATTACTTGAAATCGAAGCTGGCCAACCGGCGGTTTCGCATATGGAATACCAAGAAAACCTTCAGCCACGATATTAGTTGCCGGAAACACTATTCCGCTAACAGGGCCATAGAGAGTGATAACCGTTGGACCAGGAGTTACATTGTTTCCAACTTGCGGATTTTCGTTATCCGGCGTCACGCACAAAAAACAAACAACGCGCAAGAGCGTTTCAAAAACCGACGGCCAGGTCATGGAGGCTTGGACCGACTAAAGAACGTTTTACGTAATCAAAAGACTTTACAAATATTGTTTTATTGAAGAAAGTAATGTAACATTCGAACAAACAAAACCATATGTTGTGCCAGTACAAGCTTTTCAAATTTTTTATTCAACTATAAATTGTCAATTAAATAAAAAAAAACACATACAATGATAGTTTGGGACAAAAGTTACTCAGTTTCACGTCCAAGTGGCCAATCAAAGCCATATTTTGCTGCCAGAGCATCCCAAAAAGCGACTCGGTCAGACCACAGATCGGCCCCCAAGGATATATGAGGAACATCAATGCGAATAAACGGAATATCAGTTGATTTTGAAGGATCTACAGGTTGCGCTTTTACATGAGATGTGGAAGGAGTACCAGTTTTAACAAAATTTACGACTAATTCAGCAAACTCTCGAGTCAATTGCGGATCTTTTTGTAAACCAAACAGAAGAACATTTAAATCACCGCCATGATTGCTGCCGTCAATGTCTTTGTCACTATAAGGCGTACCTACATACGTATTTTCATAAACATAAATGTTCTGATTGCCGGCTTTAACTTTGCCAACGGCTTCTCGGAGGGCTGGCACGTTGAATTGAATGTCGGAGAAAACTTGGACGTATCGTTGCACGAAAATGTCATGTTTGTAGTTTTCATGGAACTCGTACCAATCAATAATGGCTTTGCTGGCAGCTTTGGCGTTTGTGCCGAAAGCATTGTCGGTGCCTAATACGTTTACAATTGTGTTGATGAAATCGGACCGGGTGTAGTTATGAACTTTGTTACGCGGGATCGGCAGATACTTCGATGATGTGATGTTGTCTTTCAATACGGCTGAAAGACAATGATAACCACAGAAACATAACGATGGAAAACTCACTGAAAAATATTGATTCTTGGCTGTTCAATCCGATAAGTTGAGGTCTTTTGGGAGCATTCTTAATTGCAGCTTTAAAAGTGTCATCGTAGATGAAGTCCTGGTCCAATCTTGGGTTCCAATGCGAAAAGTCCGGATTATCATACTTCAAATAACTTCCATCGCCTTGCATTTCTTTTCGGGTGGCATTCAAAATAGCTTCCTCCGAAGCACTTTGCAAGCATTTTGGCAAATCCTCAACTTTGTCACATCCAATGTCTCTGATGACAGCCCGTGACGTCGTAACAGTGCTATCAGTGTTAGCCCAAATAGCCTGAGCCGATCCGGACATGCTGATGGCCTTTGAAAACAGGAATTCAGTTTCTGGGCGGAGTGTTAGCCACGAAACAGACGCGCCACCGGCAGATTCACCGAATATGGTGACCTGTTTCGGATCGCCGCCAAAGGATGGAATCACTTCCTGGATGAATGTGAGGGCTTGAACTTGATCCCAGAGGCCGTAGTTTCCGGGGGCAAAGGAGTTTCCGGTCGATAGGAAGCCTGAAATTTATGGCTCTAACATAACATTTGCAGGATTGACTATGCTTACCGAAGGGTCCAAGTCGATAATTGATAGAAACTACGATAATGCTAGCTGTCACAAATCGATCGGCAAAGTTTTCTTTGAGGTAATCTCGAGAAGCACCACTTTGAAAGCCACCACCATGAATCCACACCATAACCGGCAAGTTGTCATTTGGGGTTGTGTCTCGTGGCCGGATAATGTTGAGTGTGAGGCAGTCTTCGCTCTGATTTCGTTGAATGGGCCATGCTGAACATCGGGGGCCATAATCACTACCATTTACGGGTTTTGCCCACTTTTCTGGGGCCTCTGGTTTCTGAAAACTTATCAATGTGATACACAATAACAAAAAATGTCATTATTACTTGGAATCGAAGCGTGCCAACCGGCGGTTTCGCATATGGAATACCGAGAAAACCTTCAGCCACGACATTAGTTGCCGGAAACACTATTCCACTAACAGGGCCATAAGGAGTGACAACCGTCGGACCAGGAGTTACATCGTTTCCAGCTTGTGGATGTTCATTATCCGGCGTCACGCACAAAAAACAAACAACGCGCAAGAGCGTCGAAAAAACCGACGGCCAATCGGTCACGGTCATCACGAGGTAGACTGACTGGAGGGCGATGCGATGCACCCTTCAGACTTGTATCGATAGATTTAGACAAATAAACGGCTAGATAACCATCTTACAGGTCACAAATGGGTATAATATAAGTTTTTGGCAGAACTAAGCACATACAATCACGTGGTAATTGATAATGGGTGGCCATTATGGAATCCATCGACAATTGCTCCCATTGAAATTACTGTAATCATTAAGATCAATCAAACATTGCATAAAATACAAACAATTTGTTTGTTATACAACATGTTTGTTTGTTTTCAACAACAACAATTACAAATTGCATTTGGTAGGAACCAACAACAAGTCATGATGCAATCGAAATCGACCCATCTCGACCCAACACCAAGCAGTTTTTTTCGAAACCCTTCCGCCTGTTTACACTTGAAAACCGCCTATTACTGGCTTTCCCGCCTTTGGGACCTTCGTCAGTAAAGTGTTATTCCGTGGTGGGTCGATCAATCGACAGTCCCGGTCGGTGTTGTGTCTTGACTGCCGTGAGCCAAAGCAGCGCAGTTAGGCAGTTTGTCGGGTTGCAAATTGCAATCATGTTGACCTACACCCGGTGGCCTACGCTTTTCGATACCTTCCTCCGCATAGTTTGTTTCTTCTGTACGGTTCCTGAGAAGGACGTGTACTTTGGCCCGGACGCCTTCAGATTCGGGAATGGAGGTGTTTCACCGACTGTCGATACTCCCTATGGCCCGGTGACTGGTTTCGTGTTCAAAACCCCCACAGGCACGAAGGCTGAGGGATTTTTTGGGGTTCCATATGCGAAGGCACCGATTGGAGAGCTGCGGTTTCAGGTGAGTCATAAAAAGGGCATAAAAGAAGTGATTAAACTGATTTCAGAAGCCAGTGGCACCGGCTAAATGGAAATCACCCCTAAACGCGAGCGTCTACGGATTTCGGTGCTCATCATGGCCGCAACATCCGCTCCAGAGCGAAGATTGTCTAACTTTGAATATTCACCGCCCAAATCCAACAAATCGGAATGCCGCCTTGCCAGTGATGGTTTGGATTCATGGAGGTGATTTTGTGTCCGGAGCTGCTCGAGACTACTCGAAGGAAAGCTTTGCGGATCGGTTTGTCGCCGCTGGCATTATTGTAGTTTCTATCAATTATCGACTTGGGCCTTTTGGTAAGCTGATTTGACTGATGTGAGTCCAACGATTGTTTAAACCATCAATTTCAGGTTTCCTATCAACCGGAAATTCCTTTGCCCCCGGAAATTACGGTCTCTGGGACCAAGTTCAAGCCCTCACATTCATCCAAGAAGTGATTCCGTCTTTTGGCGGCGATCCAAAACAGGTCACCATTTTCGGCGAATCTGCTGGTGGCTCATCTGTTTCGTGGCTCACACTTCGCCCAGAAACTGAATCCCTGTTCTCAAAAGCCATTAGCATGTCTGGATCCGCTTCGGCCGTTTGGGCCAACACGGATGGCACTGTTACGACGTCACGAGCCGTTATCAAAGAAATTGGTTGTGATAAGGTTGAAGATTTGCCGAAATGTCTTCAAAGTGTTTCAGAACAGGACATTATCAATGCCACAAAAACTGTTTCGCGGCTTCACGGGGAATACAACACCGGCATGAAAGTTAGTAGCCTAACTTTCCAATCGATAAAAAATGACAGTTTTCAGTATGACACACCAGACATCTCCCATTGGAACCCAAGATTGGACCAAGACTTCATCTATGATGACACCTTCAAAGCTGCCATTAAAAGTGCCCCCAAAAGACCTCAACTCATTGGTTTGAACAGTCAGGAGTCTACTAATTTCGGTAAGATTTAACTTTTGTTTAGTTTTAGCAGTTCGAAATTTTATTTTTAGCCATTCGAGTCGTGAACAAAACAAGCGCGCAATACATGCCGATCGGGCTGAAGGCAGCCGGTCACTTCCGCCGCCCTGATTTCGTTCGTATCGTCGAAAATGTCCTTGGCACTGAAGACGCCTTTGGTCAAAATGCCAAAGCCGCCACAAAAGCTATTGTTGATTATTACGAGCACAACGAAAACTATCAACATGACTTTTTCCTCCAAACGTATGTCCAAGTTTGCTCCGACATCGAATTCAACGTCCCAGCTCTCCGGGAAGCCATCGCAAAGGCCAAAGCCGGCAACAATGAAATCTACGTCTACGAATTCAGCTATGTCGACACCGATGGCTCGCGACGTCCCGTCGATGGCGCTCCACATGGAGCTGATATCACAGCTATTCTCGGTGGCCTTAAAAAGGAGCCGAAATTAGCCCAGGAGTTTGTCGACGTCTTTGTGAATTTCGTCAAAACAGGAAAGCCATCAACGGCACATGCTACCGCGGAACCCGTCAATCCGGCAAAATCAACGAAAATTCCATTCCTGCATGTTGACGTTCCACGGATAACCGTCGAACCTGATCTATGGTCCGATCGCGTCGCTTTTTGGGACGCTTTGGCCACGAAATACGGTTTTGACTGGCCGTTGGGCCGCGAGACCGAGTGACTCATGACTTCAGGCGATATGGGGGAACGAGTTTAGCCGAACTGTTCTGATCACTTTTGGGTTGATGGATAACAATGTTTGCTTTTAACGAAATCTGAGTAATTGATGCGATAGTTTTACACATTTATTTGTATTTATCTTTGCGTTTGTCCATAAATTGAACCGTTTTTCGCAACAATGGTATTTTATAATCACTTTGGGGGCCCATTCTAAGTGTCACAATTGCATTTTCGAGATTGTAAACATTCATTTTTGTCTTTGTCCCTTACTTTTTACCCCGAAAAATATGATGAAAGTGTGCCCTCACTAACGCAATCATAAAATTTGTTTGTTTTTCTAAAAAAATACACTATGTTACGCAAAAATAGCTTCTTTTACGCCAACAGTTTCACTTTATCAAAATGCAATGGAGCGTGGGCATTTATTTTGTAAATTGAAAAAGGAAAAGGTACTTTTGTCAAACAAATCGCCTCAGGGCAAACATACTTTATTATGCCTACTTTTAGCCATAATAATGGGGTAAAGCTATTAGCATTAGTCGAGTGTGTGTTTGCCAACTTTTTCGTGTACATAAAATGTCTTTTGAAATGGATGGATGGAGTACGCTGACGTATGGATATGGTTTTAATGATATCATAATGCTCGCTTTTGGGGTCGAAAAAGGAGGGCATTCTTCATGTATTCCGGCGGTGGCAGGGCTTGGACAGATTAATGCTGTTGTTTTGGTACTACGCTACGCTACATTACTTTAGGTGGGCTAAATCTGTTGTCAACAAGCGTAAGTCACATATCACAAGTTCACTTTTTAGCTTATCTGGGTCGCTTTTCGTGTTGTAAGTATGCATCTGCCTCGGGCTTTTGGACTTTTGGACCACGTTTTTTTTGCCTCTTTCCAATTCCAAGATTGAAAAAATGCAGATGTTCGAAGCAAAACAAAAAAAACTAGACCAACATAGGGTAGGCTGTGCTGTGCGCATAGTACATGTTATCATTTCACTGCCATCAGGCGTCATTCGAGGCTTTGCATGTTGAGAATGAGCACCATCATTGTCGGTCGCTTCCGACATTCATCCGGTGTGCTACTATGCTATGTTTTCTATCATTTTTCACTAAAGCTTTGTTTGAAATGGTTCTCCTCCAGGACACCGACAGACACCCATGTTGTATACCGCCGCCACTAACCGATTATATACGTCGTTCATCGGCAAAAGCTTGCGGGAATTACTGCGCCCTCAAGAAAGACAAGACAAGACAACAAAGTAACGATGACAGAGAGGGCCCTACCACTTCCCTGTCCTCCGGCTCGACTTGGCTGCCTTGCCTTCTCACACTCGGTATATGGTCCGTTCAGTGGCGCTAACATTCTTTTATTGCCTATTATGTGTTTGGAGGAGTGACACGACGGATAAAGCCCGCTCCTAGCTAGCTCGTTGACTGGTCGTTCGTTCGCGTGAAAACGGCAGCATTTGCTTTTTGGGGCTCTTCTTCGAGCGCGAGCCCCCGGCCTTCTACGCGTGTATGTCATACATAATAGGGTGGTGGTGGTTGGGGTGAGGAAGACGATGAAAGCCCGCAACCAAGCGATGAAAACCCGATGAAAACGAGAACAAGCACTACTTGCGGGTGAAAAAAAAAGTGGGGATGGAAAAGAAAGCAAGGAACAAACTAACACACCGCCGACTTTCATTCCATTTTCAAACAATTGCATTTCAGTGCATACATTTTTGACCGAATAACGACCGTGCTTCCATCTCCGGAGGGGACTCGGGCTTTCAGTTCGACGGGGGCTCGCGGCTGGCCCTTCGCGGAAGGAATACATACAACTTTTGGTGGGTGTGGATTGACTTGACTTGACTGACTTGGTTAGCCATTTGGACTTGGACTTTGTTTTGATCCCTTATTGGTGATGGTTGCGGTTGTCACAATGTGCAGACGCGGCGGTCTTCACGCAATTTAGTTTGTCCTAAGGGGTTGCTCGATGTGATGCGACACAAGCTTATGGATTGCCTCCTCCGCCCCAGGTCCCCAGGTATCCTTGATTGATGCACACACGTCACACTCGACCGAATTGACGCCACCCACCCCTCAATCGGTCTATTCTATTCTCACTTTTTTCCCTCCATCAAAGCCCAATCGGAACTGTTGTCCAGTCCAGATAGATAGATCTGTAAGTGAAGGAGGTGAGCATTGCCGCCAGCCGACTTACTCATCATAGGCAGGTCCGCCCGGCTGGCTCGCCACCGGCAGCAAGTCCATTGTCAATCGTTCGATCATTGCGCGGTGTGCTGTTGCGCCCTGCCCTCAAGCAAGCTCCCCTGCGGGGTCCTGCGTGAAAAGAGATAGATCTGCGGCGCTACCCAGCCTACCTATCCTATCCTATCCCCATTCCGGTCAGCTCACCCCCTCCCCTCTCCGTAGCCCCGCCATTGGCGTCATCGAAACATGATGGACTGACGCTCAAGTTGCTAATTCCACTCAACTCTCCAACCACCAAAATCCCTCGCAACTTTGCTCGCTCCCCCACCACATCGTTAACTTTGTTATTACCGTTACCCTCTTTAACCATTGGCATGTCAAACCCCGCCCTCCACCCAGCTACTTCACAACATGTTTGCACATTCATCTAAATGTGTCGCCCCGGAATAAAGCCATCGCATCGTTTGAAACAAAACGACGACCTGGAAGTCCGTAGGGCCCTGGGGCTTGGCTCGTGTCTCTCTCTCCACTCACTTCCGACATTTCATGCTATAGTTTTCGTCGTCGGTTGCCCTCCTGTGGTCGTCCATACCCGCAACAACTATCTCCTGTCTGCCGGAGGACCTTTGCGTCGAACATAAACATGAAGGGTGGGGAGAACCCCTCTTAAAGACGCTTACATTAGCCTTCGACTGCCGCCGGGAAAAAAACAGGCGTTTTGTCATGTTCGTCCGTACGTATGGCATTTTGTTTCGCGCTACGGCGCGCTCTCCCGGAGGCAAAAGCGCGGCATCATCAAGGCAAAACTGCCTGCAGTTTGGTAGTTCCTTTCTTTCTTGTCTTGTCTTTTCCTGCAAATGCTTTTCGGTTTGGCGCTGACTCGTTTGCCATGTCATAGGAAGTGAAAAATGCCGTTCCGAAGTACTCTCGTTTCTGTAATGACCCTATCGACTGTAAGTGTTCGTGTATGCCCTAGGTCCTAGGAGCTAATTAGCGCCGTCGCGCGAAAGATTAATGCTTCTGCGTAGAGTCCATGCTTTGTGCGTTCGCGTAGCGTATCCTAACCGATATTGAGTTACAGTACAAAAGTGTCTCGCGCGGAGGTGCCAATATTCGGGTTGTTCGTTCCACTGCAACTCAACTCATGTCAGGCAGTCAACAAAAGTCGGAAGACACTGACCGCTTGAATTAGCTCAGTTCGCTCTGCGCCGCCGGTCACGGACACACGCTTGGAGTCAGTCATACCTTGCTTCCTGTGGCTTCACGGCCTGTTCCAAAGGGGAAAAGCGTGGACTAGGGAAAACCCCGCCCCACTCTCGATTTTACAGGTAGCGCATGTATTGTGAGTCACAAAACGGTAATATCGGCAGTTTCCTAGGGATAGCGGAAAAAGTAATAGGGAAAGTGCCAATGTTCTTAGGGGGATTTGAAGCTTAGATTCTTAGGAATCGATTGATGCCAACCCCGTCCCAAACAATTTCCTTTGAATGGCACTTATTTTCCTTTGAAACTTGCCGATTTCAATTTTTTGATTTTTGTCAGAGCGCAGTTATGCAAATTATCAGACGTTGCTCGCGCTAGCTAAAAAGGGAGCGCGAGAGTCAAGGTAAAAGCGAGAGAGCTTTTCTCTAACTAGCCCGCGGCCAGGTCGGGGGATGCGTCCGTGTTTCCAATGCTAGGGTCGGGTGGAACAGGCCGTGGCTTGTGCATCTGCATTCAAGTCAGCCATCGAAATACAGGCAGATAATTACCGATTTATTCCGTGCGTTGATCAATGGATGGACTTTGGGGTGATCGCTGCCACCGTCACCACCGCGACTGCCTGCAAGCAACCCACTTCCCCTCTTCTTTGCGTGCTGGCGCTATCCTTTTCGGATTGTTGATCCCTCGCGGCTCTGCCCGAAGCTTCTCGCGCCTCATGTCACGAAGGGCGAAGCGAATAAGAAAACCATCAGTGGGTTGTTCGTTCGTCAGGGCCGCCGATATACGGATTGGATGGATTGACTGACCCGCCTGCCTGCCTTGGGGCTGCCTGGCTCGTGTCACACGGAGGAGCTCGCGAGGCAGTAAGCGGCAAGGCGAGTTCCGCGCAAAAGTGTGTCTCCAAAAACGGGAATGTTGCTTGGGGTTGGTAGTTGTAGCTGTCGTCGAGCCATCGCCACCGCCGATGTCGTCGGAGTCCTGCGCGAGGCGAGATGGTTGGAAAAAGAGAAACAACCTCGCCCCTGGGGCTGGCTCGGGCCGAGGAGGAGCGCAAGCACAAGCCCCAAGCCCCCGAGACCATTGATCGCGCCGCTTAACCGTGGCGTGGTCGCAGAAGTACTACGACTACTATGTGTCCGTGCCTCGATGGAGGGGTGTTTTTTCCATTCATTCCATTCCATTTCGCTCTTCCGTCAACTGTCGGCAGCGGTAGTGGGCAACCTTACATTGCATTAGCCAGTGCATCGCGGGCCTGCGCCAAACGATGGCAGCCAAATAGCTATCATAACACCGACACTGGCATCGGCAGGCAAGGCTGGAGGGCGGGCTGGCTTGACTTTCCTTTCCATCCTTGCCGCGGCCGGCGATCTGCTCTTATTCGACTTTTTTTCCGTGGTCCAGGCTGGCAGGGCAGTCAGTCCATCGCACCACACCGATCGCCGGGGGCCTGTTTCTAATACTTTTTACCTCTCGAGACATGCCGGGGGATATCGCTATCGCCAATAGCGATACTGACGGATATGCTGGGCGCGGCGCAAGCATCAATCCTCATCTCCCCGCAAAAACGCGCGGATATCATTATAGCCGCATGCTATCTCTCTCAAAACCAAACCAACATTATGAGATCTACGTATTCTAACATGTTACGATGCGGTTCTTAGCTTCTTAAACCCTTTTCGGATCGGATCACCGACCGATCTCTCTCTCCTTCCCCTCTCTCTTTTGTCCATTCCACTCTCCAATCTATTTATCCCCTACCAACCACCTATTATTCATCCCCTCAGGGCAACCGACTTATACAACCAACATCACGCAGAAAAGTTTTGAGTTTTTCGCGGCTGTTGTCCCGTCTCCGCGCTACTCTGGGGCCCTTAGGCCGTAATGTAATGTAAGCGCGGTCATGTGCGTGGTTTCGGGAAAGAGCAGCCTTTTTTGTTCTGTAAGTATAGGAGGCTGGGTGGGTGTGTGTCAGTTTGGCTGACTGAGGAGGTTCGTGTCCATAAATATACATTATCTCATGCAGCCCCGGAGACTGTTTTGTGTGCCACTTAAAGACCTCCGGACTCGCCCGCCGCGCTTGCTGCCAGTCGTCGGTGGCTGCGCGTCTCTCTACTTCTCGCTTGCTCTGATTGTTCCTTCCAAACGATTTCGACACATCCTCCGGTTTTTAACTGGCTTATAATACGTGATCACTGACGTGAACTTGTCTCCCCCTCTTGTTCCTAATGTATTATAAGTAAAGCGTGGTTCGCGCCGGGGCGAGCCGAGCGAGACGCCAAACTGTAAAAACGTTCTTTGACGCATTACATGGATGTTTTCATTTTTAGATTTTGACTGTTATGACTTGTGTGCTTAATTTCAACATGCGCCCATGGGTGAGTTCTTTTCTGGCTTGACGTTTTCATGCTCTTATTGTTGCATAACATTTCTTAATTTAAACTTTGTTATTACATTTGTTGCGTTATTTTTAGGAGCCTTTCTGGTTGCCAACGACGACGTCAACCTCATTCCAAATGTTCAAACCCATCGATGAAGACAAGGAAAACAAAGCCACCAAGCCCGTGCAAGAATCCTCGATCCGGAAACGGCGCCACAGTAGCAGTGATCCGTTAAATCTTGTAGTGAATTCATCAGACTCTTGCTCACATGACGAAACTTTCGATGTTGATGCGATGCCGCCACCAGTTAAATGTCCGCGCATCGATGACGGCGGCATCATGAGCTCCGTGGCGAGCGTTTCCCATCTCGCTTGCCGTTGCGAGGATCACAATAACAATCGTTCGAATGTGTCAAACACGAATACCACTACCAATGTTCCTGTCAGCCCTTCGAAGAAGGAAAACTGCGACAATTCCGATGGTGACTGTCGCCACGGCAAACTCGTTGTGACTCCTTCGGTAAGTTGATTTCTTTCGAGACTTTTTCTTTGTTGATCAAATTGATGTCTCTGTTTTTGTCTGTCTCGTGCGACGCTTCGCCAATCGCCCTAGGGACAAGATAGCCATCCTATGCTGATCACGATGCGTTTTTGCTTCCTTCCCTTACCCGCAAAGCCCAGAGACCACAGTTATCCGTTCGGAGCCCTCCGTTCACCACTTTTTTAACGACTGATCGGTCTTCTCGTCGCCGACTGCAAATAAGCCCAGCATAGTTCTGAATTCTGAAAGGGAAAAAAGGACCTTTTGACATTCGGGGTCTCCGTTTCTCGCAACCAACCCGACAAAAAACACACCGAAAAGCATCATTCCGAAGATGACGGAGACCCCTTCCCGAAAAAAAAAAAGACCGGGCACACCGATTACTGTTGCTCCGCGGTCGGTCGTCGGTGTCGTCCAGCTGGAAGCAAAGCAACGATCTATGCGATTTGTGCCCCTGTGTCCATTATAACATAATAACGCGATGGAAGGATTCAGCTGGCAGTCGCACCTTTTTCCCCTACTACCGTGACGAAGAATGGGGAGGCAAAAAAGTGTCATCCCTTTTGATTTTTCCGAGTGAATGTTTTTTTTTTATTTCCTTTGCGGCGTCGGCCAGACCAGAGCCCTCTCTTAACTTTAGAAAGTTGTGGATGCGCATTGAACGAGCACATCAAGATGGCGCAGCTGAAAGTAAAAAAGAAAATTGTTTTGCTTTTGGCATCTCTATCGAAGCGAAAGCGGTGCACGAGCCAGACGGAGAAAAAACATTGACATGTGATGATTGCTCATTCATTGCTTTCAGTGTTTTGCAGAGATTTTTGAATTGTGTATTCACCTTTATGGGTCTTTCAGGGCAGTGGCAATGGCGCCAACATCGCCAACAGCAAGTCGGAAACAGTAACAGTAGCAAAGAATGGCAGCCCTAATGGTAGTGGCTACGCGGACTTTGGCGACTATGTCGACTTCTTCCGCCAAGCTACCGCTTCCGAGGCCGAGGAAGAAGACAATGCCGTGGTGCCGTGCAAACGACCGGTGATGCCACGAAGCCCGGAACCGGGGTGGGATGATCGCCTCATTGAGCGCATACAAAACTACAGGGCCTTGAAGCATCTACAGCTGGGTGTTATTGATTTTCGGCGACAATACAGGAATGGATTCAGGTAAGCTTTGAGCTATCAATGAAAGTAGGAACTCTTTTTTCGACCCCCACTTAAGTGGATTAGGCATACTGTAACTCATATCCCATTTATCTCCCGTAAATCCTTCTTCCAATAACATCATCCAAAGTACCCCTCAATTAGCACCCGCAATTCATCCATTCCATCTTCCAGGTACCGTTCCCGCCAACGTGCTCCCCTTCGAGTCCAATTGATGAGATATCGATGCATGACTTCCCTTTGTGACAAACTCCGACACTTGCCGTAACTTCGTGACTGTTAAAACCGTGAAAGTGAAAATGTCAAAACTCACATCAAAACGTCAATCCGACCAAAAACAAATTCCCGAAAAGAACATTAATCATTCGTTCGGATAAACATTTGTGTCCCGTCCATTTCCATCCATACATCTGCCCCATTAATGGATGAACTTTCACTAAATCCAATCCAATCCAAAATTAGCCATTTTATTTTTCTAGTTTTATCCACCCTAGGGACCTAGGGGGATTAAAGATGTCCGCCGTACCCTCCCGTACCGATGTGTAAATGTAGCTTCATTGAAGTATTGTCTAAATAAGCAGTTTTTCCGGATTCCCCGCTCCTTATCGGTTTCCAAAAATATGCGTGTTCTCGCTCTTGTACATCATCCATTTCCAAAGCGTGTTCTTATCACTGGATAGATAGATTAACATTGTAAGTTCTGTTCTTTGTGTACTCAAGCATTACCAGGTTGTTTTTTTTTGTTTATGATTGTCTTGCGCAATTTGAAATATTGCTTTAAAAACATGTTAGGGCATCTCTGAATGTTTCTTCGGAAATTGTAGTTATGATTTCCGATGCGGGTTGCCATTGCCGTCATCATAAATATAGTTGATTTAAATAGTTTTAATTATAATTGTAATACTTGTATTTATATGTTGTGCATGCGCAGTTTTGTGGTAATAAAAACGGTTTTATGAAAGGTTGGAGGGTTGGACAAGGGGGAAAGAGGTTGGAAATCGCATAAATGGGGGTAATAAAGGTTGAAAAAAGTGGTTTGGAGGAAAGTGATCAGCAAATGGTTGGCATTTGTTGAAAAAATTAAGACTTGCCAGGCGACTTCCGTCAGTTTGTACGTTAAAAACTATTCGTTACACTTTTCATTTATCGATATAAGCAATCTCCATTCTAAACAGATGCTATCATTTTCCGATCGAGTTTATATGTGACTATTGATTACACCTGTTCCGTCGTCATCGTTTCCATTGTCAACGTGTTATGGGCCAACATGTTGAAGTTTCGGTGAGTTTAGTCTTACTATTCATCAACTTTTTGTCAACTTTATCAACAAAGTACGTACCAAAAAAGAGCTAAAAGTCCATTCTACCCCCATCTTGACCAGCATCCATCACCCCAAAACAGATTCCTACGTCCCCCCATTGTCAACCGTCAGTGTCAGTCGAAGCCCTAACCAACCGCCTGCCCGTCGACTTGACTCGACTGTTTTCGGCTAGATGCATCATGCATGTTCAATGTTCACGAAACCAGAGTATTGAAAACCCACATTTCAATCGTCTACAGTTCTTTTGGCCGCCTATTATGTCTTTTGTATAGGGAGAGGGGGGTGACGCCGTCATATGCGGGCAATGAACGCCTGGGGGCGATTCGGTGGATAGCGATGGGATGGACGGTCGGTTCCTGATGACGGACGTAGGGGGCGCGCATTGACCCAAATCAGGAGGTGCGACCCAAAAGGTCCACGTCGATCGCGCAGGGGCAAAAAAATCGACGAAAATCGGTTGTTTGGGTTTTGATGCTGCAGAGACGGGGTGATGCCTGAAGGCGACACTGTGACGTGTTTTTGGTTTTGATGTTTTTAAAAATTGTTTTGATCTGGTTTTGAACTTTTTTATGTGCGGCATTCTGCAAAAACTTCAGGTTAGCTTGCGTCAAACGTTATATACGATCAGTTTTCAGCAAGATGTCCACCGCTCCACCCCAGCTAGCCCCAACCGACCTGGAAGCCATCGAAAACCTCCGCGAAGCCCTCCGTGATGACCTTACCCCTTACTACGACACTGATTTCAACCTTCTTCGCTGGCTCAAAGGCCACAACTACAACCTAACAGAAATCGTCCCCAAGCTCCGAAACCATTTGACCTTCCGTCGATCCCACTGGAACCTCGATACCATGCCAGATCGCCCTCGCGATCATCCAATCCATGCTCATTGGCGTGCCGGACTCACCGGTGCCTCAGGAAAAGTACCCAATGCCATTGTTAACATTGAACAAACCGGCACAAACGACTATTGGGGCATGTTGCTCACCTATCCGCTGAATGAAGTCATGCGTGCCCGCGTGTATGACCTTGAAACGATGCTTCGGGCTGTGATGGATCAGGAAAAGAAGACCGGCGAACAAGCTGCCATTATGTACATTATGGATTTGAATGGGCTCACATTCGACAAAAAATTGATCGGCCTCATGACAGGTGCCCTTGCTAGCATTTCATCCTTTATGGCTGAACATTATGTTGAATTGATTCACAGTTTTGTGTTGGTTAACGCACCCAATTTTATCAGTACGATCTGGAAAATCGCTCAGCCATTGTTGCCGGAACGGACACGATCGAAAGTTAAGATTTTTGGAGCGAATTGGCGGACGGAGATTTTGAATATCGCAAATCCGGAGGTTTTGCCGGCTTATTGGAATCTGCCCGGCGAGGATGAAGTTGGTTTACACAAAAATCAACTCAAAACAGCATTTCAATAAAAATTTACAGATTTTCAAAGCCAATGTCGAACGCTCAGTCCCATTCCCCGTAACTGAATACTACAAAGGTGGCATGCTGGACGAACGTGCCAAAGTGTTGCCCGTAGCTGCCTCCAAAGTCGGATTCGTTGATCGAATCGGTGATGCTGGTCAGAAGCTAAAATGGACTTTCGAAGCTGATGGTCATTTTGCTTATGCCGTTTACTTTACAACCGATGTTGGCGAAATTGATGTTGAAAAAATGGAATGTGTGTATCCCAGATTCAATGTAAGACCCCTTCATTTTGTACAATTTGACATTTATGGTTCCAAAATGCCGTTTCAGAAAGTCCCAGGTCCGACCCACGTCCCTCTTCGCGATGAAATCATCCTTCCGAAGACGGGAACCTACAAATTTTGGTTTAGCAATGAACATGCGTGGTTCCATACGCTCAAGATTCGACACTTTATCACCGTTGAGTAAGTACTTTTACGCAAGAATGTCATATCCAATGTAATGCTGTGATGTTTTGAAACACTTCTGTACGTGGTTCAAATTGTAATAAGTTGTATTTACGCAAAGTTGTACAATGGGCTACCCGGAGTAAGGATCGCGTGGGCCTGCACGGTCCGTCACGGGCCTGCAATTAGTTCGTGGTGAGAGCTGATTTGGGGCATAAAAGCTATAGATAATACACGAGTGTACACGTGTACACCCGTCATTTTTACAGCAATTATGCAAATCTTTATAAGAGACAGGTAAAATTTTTGCGGACGACAGACTTGCCATAAAGATTTGCATAATTGCTGTAAAAATGCCGATTGTACACGCTTGCACTCGTGTATTATCTATAGCTTTTATTCCCCAAATCAGCTCTCACCACGAACTAATTGCAGGCCCGTGACGGACCGTGCAGGCCCACGCGATCCTTACTCCGGGTAGCCCATTGTAGTCTTTTGGTATACTTAAACGCATTTAAAAGAGCAAAAAGTGTATTTTAAAAATATTTAATAAAGTCAATTTCTGAATTATATTAATGTTGGCTTCCAAAAAAAACGTCAAAAAAGAGTGGGGATCTACTCTGGCAAAGATCCTGCGCTGGATGGTAAGCGCGAGTGTACCATAAGCTGAATCGACTGTGAAGCCAGACGCCACAAGATGTTGGTCGAAATCAACTCCCAAGATGTTTCGGAGGTACGTAGCAAACGGTTACAGCTACGCTGTCCCGTCGAGTTGTGCGACTAGTCGGGCTCGACTTGCATCGAACCAAACCGCGGCAGGGTTATCCTGTGGGTCACACAGGGCCACTAACCACTGCGCCCCCCGACGGGCGATTATGGACTGATATGCTCGGTCTTATCCGCCCGTGACTTTGATCACATTTCACTCACTTGTCAGTGATGCCAATGCGTGTACTTTGCTTTGTGGCGCTGTTTTAAATACAAATACTCATTTTTCAGACTGGCAACAATAAAATTCAAAGTGTTGTTGTCGTGTTTATAATACAATGATTTGACATTTCTTGCATTCTAAGCGTAGTCATTGTATGTTTCATGGTTCAATTATGTGGTTACAGAGTGAGTGATCTTATGGAGGAAGTCAAACTTTGAACAGAAGCGACGGCAGAAACAAAATGCACAAAAATGAAAAACTATTAGTTGATGGCACGTTTTAACTATAATGATTCCATAACAGACATTCTTTGAAACCATTTATCACGAAAAACAGGTATCAAATATAAAAGCCATCTCCAAATACATCCATTAAAAGCCATTTCCAGATTATCCAAAGCCATCCCATCCCGCCCCCTCTTTTCCACAAAAATGACTAACAATCCTCTTGTTGGTCGCATGCTCTATCTATCTATCTATCGTCATCAATGTTCAGAAAAACATGTCTCAAAAGACTGCCATATATCCATAGACATATTCCTTTTTTGGCTACTATTTGACGTCGTTGTTGTTTTCTTTAGTACAACTTTTATGTTTGCCAAAGTAACACGAACTACGGGGCCTCAGAAGTTGTTTGTTCGATGCCATTTTGAGCCGTTGAACCACTCAAAGTCGACTGACTTCACACGCCACCTCGCATAAAAAGTATGAAAAACAAGTACTTTGGAGGAACAATTGCAACTTTTTGGCTCGGTTTCTTGTTTACTGATAGTATGAGCTTCCATTTTCCATTTTTTGCAAAAGCACGAGGTCTGCGAGATTTGCTTCTTCTTCAAAACTGCGGAAAAGTGCCATTTTTCCACGGACTGTATTGTTTGTTGTTTTCTCTCAAGAGGGGTATAAGTATGTTTTTACGTGCCAGGAGGGGGTGAACATATAGGGGGAGTCGCTTTTGTTAGGCATTGTGCCATCCTGGTCAGTTGTTGAGATAAACACACTTACCGTTTCTTTTTTCGGTTTCTTTTACAATTTTTTGAACAATTTGCTGAAATTTGGACCGTTTTAAAACCGTATTTTGTGTATTGTCGCTTATTTTGGCTTAAAAAAGCTGACTCCTTAGACGTCGTAATAAAATATCAATTACAAACCGTAAGCTCATGAAAAACATTAATTTCCATATGTAAATAGCTCCAGTCATTTCACCAGAAAACGTGTAACACTGATTTTGAAAAGATAACAACAACAGGAAGTAGATATTCAAGCTGGTTGCCAGGATTGTTTACTTTCAAAATTATTATTCACCCAACAAACTGACTGACATCTGTGGCGCGTAAAGGAAGAAGGCACACAATTGCCATTGTCGACGAGACGAATGCCGCCGCCCTCGAACTCGAAACAGAGGCGAGGAGGAGACTATAGACTTTGGAATTTTTATTGATGTGAGCCTTTTTTTCGCGCACTTGACCTTGTCTGCAGCCGGCAGTCCGGTGGAGGCAGGCCTCCTGTAGACAGCTGGCGTCACTCGCAGAATACGTTTATTCCATGTTTGCGATAGATTTCAGTGCATTGATTCTTTTAGAATCGTCTTATGTAGCCCAAAAATGCTGTATTTGCATTGATAGAGCAAGTTATTTTCCCATAATTTCCGTTTTTGGACATCTATCATAGCCCTGAAACCACACACCGACAGGTCATTTTTCATTTTTTGCCCCTATTTACCTCCTCCTCCGCTTTTTTCATCTTCCATCTTCCATATTTGCTTGCCTTGGGCCTGCCTACGACTGACTACGATTTCGTGTACTCCTTGGACTACATCAAGATCGGTCGACGACACAGGAAACCGTCGACCACCCAGCCGCCCAAACGCGCCTCTTGTTCCAACCAGCTTCAAAGAAAAGTGTCTCTCACGGCTCTCCGATATCCTCCTCCCGATCCCGGAGCACTGAAAGACTAGGAATAACAGCCCCAGCTTTGCACTGACAGTCAATCGGTCCTTCATCCCAGCCATCCTGGACGAAGCCCAAAAGCAAGCTTTTCGGCTTTTTTGTTGGATGGATTGAGCTAAACCTCTTTTTTTGAATGCGGTGGCTTTCATGGGATAGCTTAACGGATGGGGTTTGACTTACTTGGGGTAGATAAATTTTAGGTTCATTCAAGTTGAAGTGTCTCGTAAAAAGTATTTTAAAAACTGAACGGGTCTCAAGACTTCCGCATACATCTACATCGGGGGCATCGGCATCGGCGCCGACGGATGTATTTCACACTTCCTCCGTTTATGCTCGAAACCAATTGAGAATTGCCCCCGAGACATTTCGCAGTTGACGGCGATGGCATTCCCGACTCTGACGGAGCACACGTTGGGCCTGGTTGGTTCGTGGTGGTGGTGGTAAAGCTACTAGTGGTCATATTCGATTAGGAATGCCATTTCGTTTTTGGATGGAAAAAAGTGTGTTACACATGTGTGAGGTTCGTGGAATTTGGGTGTCTGAGATTTGTTCGGGCGTGAAGTCATGTTAGTCTTTGGCCGCTTTGTCCAGCGTCTCTCTCAATGTTAAACCTGCAGTTCAAGTTTCTAAAACAAAAAATATTAGGTTTTAAAACAGTTTTTTGTTTGACTTTGCCAACTTTCCCCGGTTTTCTTCCGTTCTATTTTTACTTTTCGCCATTGTTACCTCTCTGATCAAACCCATGTTTACCCCCAGCTGACGCATATCATTCATGAAACTCTTCCCAGACCAAACCCATCAAACAGAATCCCCAAAAATAGCACCAAAGCCACCTCCCAAACCCTTCCGGAAGCTCCTCGTTACACCCATCGCCTCATTATTCCCAAAAGTATCTGATAGAAAAAAGGTAACCACAAATAGTATAACATTGAATGATCGGGGGTAGCGACCGTCGATTCCGGCTTCGGCTCGGCTTCAATGTCTCAGTCAAGTTTGCGCTCCGGGGCATTCTAGTCCACAGACGCGTACAAACAGAATGCTTTGCGCTCGCTCCATCCCCTCAAACACGCCGCTCTCACTTCCACATCCATATCGCATTTTTGGTCGTCGTCGTTGTCCTTCGGGTTGTGTTTGACTTTGTTTCCGCGCACCTTTTGCCTCACAGGTCCAGGTCCGCCTTGCCTCAGGGGCTGTGACTCGATTCACCTCCACCTATCTATCCTTTGCACGCATCAAGTTTTGAGGCCTTTCCCCTTGTGTTTGTAATACCTGACCGGGTAGGTGTAGGTATAATGCAAACACGTATCTATATCTTTTTTGCGTGACTTGTAGGTGGTAGGTCGTTCGTTCTCGTGCCATATTTCAATTATGGCATCTGTTTCTGCTTACTGATAAGATTGCAAATCTCAAAGTTTAATAAAAACCCCTATCCATTTGGTCGGATTGTTCTTTGAGCTATTTGAGCTTATCTTTATGTGACAGCTTTTTATGCAATTAATAAAATTTGAAAAGCTGATAAGCCGTTTTATACCATCATTTTTCTCATTTTGAGCCGTGGCATTTTTCTAGTATTACACATACCTGTAGTGGTTTCAACATGGTTTAAATTGCTGTATTTCAACACTTATTTTGTGGCACAACAGATTTCATCATTGACCGAAACTGCCATTAAGCGAATCCTTTATAAGGTAGTGCCATTCTGTTGCTAGGATCTGCAATATCCCAATCCCCGATATCCTCAACTTTCGACATATCCGTTTCTGTATTTCACCCTCAATTTCAAATTCAAAGTTAAACTTAACTTCCATTTCCACGCAAAAACTTCCCCGACCATGCCTGCACTTCCTAATGCCACTACCAACCGTTTTCACTTTTCAGTTTTCAAACTATGCCCCCCATTTGTCACCTTGTTACAAATGCCCGGAAGTGCAAGTCTCCCCTGATGTATGGTGACCGTAGTCGGGACTTTTGTTTAACTTTTTTCGGAAGTTCATGCCTTAACGCCAATGCATTGTGAATGGATGAATGGTTTTCTTCAGATTTGAGAGAAAAAAACGGCATTTTTAGCTTCATTATTATTTTCTAAAGACTGCCTGTTTCCCTCTCCAGACAATCACGCACCCCGTTAAACAATGCGTCAAAAGGTGTGTCCGTCTGACGCCAATATATGGTTCAATTTGACCATTTTTCAAAGTTTTCAACGGAAAATCCATTAAAGAAATCCATGAATGTCAAAATTTTAATCATGCATTCACAGTTGTGCCATTTTTGTGTTTCAATTTTATATATGTTATATTTTGTGGTCCCATTATACATCAGACTACATTTTTTTTAGGTCGAAATGGTGTTAATGTTGACAATTACGTCAAATTGTCAAAGTTTACAGTGTTTGTAAGCGTTTGTAGTAATCATAAAACACTCAAACCTGCAATTATCAAAACTAAATGAGCCACACTTTTCGAAAGGATTCCATTTCCCTGAACTTTGCGAAAAACCAACTTTTATGTACATAAACACAGAATACAGCTCTGAGTATGGCACTGGACTGGGGTTCACGTTTGCTCATGTAATTTGCAATGCACTTTTTTCCGCGGTCTTTTGGAGTCTCATTAACCTCTTTACACAGAAGTCGTATAATCTTTCATCCCTTCTGGCTAGCCGTCTGAAGGGCTTCAGTACTTTGAGTACAATTAAATGATTTGGAAAATTAACACTTGGAACTGAAATCTACAGATTTTTTATCTAAGAAATCTACAGCCTACCCTACTTGCCAACATTGGAAACCGCAAAACTGTAACATAATTTTGATAAGGTTAAACTTTTCGGTAAACACGCCAAAGATCCAACCTAAAACCAACATTTACAATTCCCAATGTGTGTCAATCATGCCGAGCATTACCGTCACTTGTGAAAGTTCTCATGATCCATTGAAAGACGCCTGTTTTGTGTGGCATAACACGCTTCTTTAGGCATTAAATTAGTTATGTCACGTTGGCCATGTGAGTTTAGAGGGTTTGAGAATTCCGCAAAGACGAAAGTTTATATTAAGTGGACGCTTATTTGTGTTTGATGAAAAATGCCAACGACAGACGCTTCCAAAAAATGGTAGTGACGTTGAGTGGAGGAAGCAGCTGGCTGTTTTGTTGTTTATTTGCGGGTTAATTTTTTGAATTATCGACGAATTAGTTGACGCGGCATATTTTTATGCCTTTTAGTTAGTTTCAAATTGTTATATTCCGTTTTTTAACAAACTCTAATCAACTATGCCAATATTACTTTTGTATGCCCTTTTTTGTAAAGTTCACACGCACGCAAAGTCCCGCTTCCCATGACGAACCCCCTATGGCCATGTTGTCCTCAAAGTCCACCCCCATGAGCCATGTCCATGCCATGGCCTTCATCACTTGCGTATCCTCTCTCCCCCTCGCAACGCATATCCAATCAACAATCTGCAGTGCCATCGCCAACTCAAACAAGAACAAGGCCTTCCTGAACCGAACTGCCACAGGCTACTTTTGGCGTCATCGGTGTGCAGTCAAGCACTACATCTACATCGACATCTACATCTAACGCGGCGCGGCACCCCTACCCATCGAATGTCGTGTTGTCCCGGGGCGGCAAAAAGTGCCGCTGGCCATGACATGGAGCAAGCGCAAGAGAGCAAAGGGGTGTTTCTCGCCTGTGCCGTCGCCTTCGGCCCCCTAGGCCCTCCTGGTAGTTGCATGTGTTCCTCCCGTTCCGGCATACTCATGTTCTTCCGCTCCTCCGCCTCCGCCACACTCTTTGAACAACCGCCTCAGGGGCAAAATTGCTACTCGCCTCCTGAAGAACGGCAAGAACGGCGCCTTCGTTTACGTGGGGCCGCCACCGAGGGCAGCTGCACGGGCGGGAGAAGGAAGCATCATTTTATTGACGGCTTTTTGGTTTGATTTTTTATGAATGTTTGAAATTACTTTTTATATTTATGTCTGGTTTGCGTTTAGCGTTATCAAAAAGCTTTATTTCAATGTCTTTTTGGGTTTTTTTCATAAATGCCATCCCCACCGACGACCATCTGTGCGCCCAACCACTGACTGGATGCCATCCACAATAATTGTGCCGCTTCCGTCATAATAACAGCCAAAACCCCTCTCTTTCATCCCCATTTTTTTCCGGGTTTACTGCGGCCATCGATTTTACACATGCATATGCACTGCTTTCTTTTCGGCATCGCCTCAGGGGCACGAAGACCCCCGTTAGCATAATTGCCATGGTTGAAGTAGTTGTTATACTACGTCTTTAGCGGTCATTTGGCACTTTTTCACAACTTCGCGATTTTCTGGCTTTACGAAAGTGCGAAAATCAGACTTTTCATCCGGAAAGGCAAAACATGGCCCAAGTACCCTCAGGCAATCGACCTGATGCGCTAAAAACTTCCCAAAGAGTGTTTGATCAAACTCGACACGCCGCCAATTGATCCTCCAACCAACTTTGCAAGCGATGAGATGAGTACGTATAAGGCCGCCATCCTTTTCGCGCATTTCCAACGTGTTGTGGTTCATCGATGACGAACATAGAGGAAGGTCTTCGACGGCGGCGGCGCTGGTTGTGAGTGTGTATTTTCGCGCACCCCACGTTGTACGTATTGAAAATGTGTATGTATTATAATAAGTTCACCGACCGCCCGACCGACCGAACGAGGACGACGACGGCCTCGATGTCCGCAGCCGGCAGACAAGACGAGAAGTAGGGCCCGGTCCGGCCCGAGGCTCAGGGTCACCGCCGCCATTTGCGCCGTCCGTGCTTGTCGTCGTCGATGTCGAAGGTCCAGTTTCGATGTCGTTGTTGTCATCGGGTTTTTCTGTGTTCAATTTACAATTCGATTCGATTCATCCGACGATCCTCTTCTTCTCGCACCTATTCAATGTACATTTGGTCGAAAATGGGAATACGAATACGAATTGAATTCAATTTGAACTTCCATTCGACTTTGCCTCGATTTGGGATGTGTATAGATCACACCTCACACCTGGTTTGATGTTCTATGTCAAGCGAGTTATCGAGGTTGTTTTGATCGAGAACGTTGACTGTTGGTTGGTTGGTTGATCCATCATCGATAGATTGGGTTCATTTTAATTTTTAATGATGTTCATGCACCCGTGGGCCAGGGGGCATGTGGAGTGATTTGTCTAACTTGAAAATCACGCTGTTGTTCTGCTCTGTTCTGTCATGCAATGTGTTGTTGTTTATGGGTTTGTCCAAGTGCAGTTAGTTAGTTCTGCAAAAAAACTGGTGTATGCTCAGTTCCCTTGGGGCTTGCTCGGGTGAAGAGTACAACTTATGTTAGGGGTTGTTAGGTATGTATGCTGCTTCAGGGCCATCGACCAAGGCACGATGAGTTTGCTGGGTTACAATGGCGACAGCAGCTTATGGGTGGGCGAGAGGTCAAAAAAAGGTGGAAACCGTTGCCATGGGGGGTTTTTGGGGTCAGGTATCGACGCATGGTCAATGCCCTGTAAAACTTTTATATAAAAAAAGCGTTCAAAACCCCCAAAATCCCAATTTCCACCCAAAATCTCGCCCCATTCCCCTCCATTTTGCCGCGCAGCCTTCCTCCCTTCCGCCATCCATCTGTCAACACCATAGTCAAAACAGCTGCTTCCCCCTCCCCCCTCCTCATTCCTGTCATTGTCACTCACGCATTACCACATTTCCTCTACCCCATCTCATCCAGATGCAGATCCATGCACATCCTTCAAAACCGCATGCATTATACAACGAGCTATCCCCCTCCCTTCCCCATCCATTGATCGACTCATGTCCGAGTCCGAAGCCCCGAAGGAACACTTTCCATTTTCCCCTTTTGCCTTCCGTTTTCCGTCATGGAGGGGTCATCACGATGCTGCTCATCCACTTCGAAGTGACAACGGTTTTTTTCCAAAAGATGCAAAAGAAGAACCCCCTGCACAAAAACAACCACCACCACCACAACCAAAAAGACAGCGCCTTTCTTTCTCGAAACCGGGTCAAACACGATGCGTGGTCTTTCCCATTCTTATCAGTGATGTATTTTCGCGTTAAGCATGTGGTCGCCCGCACTTTTGGAGACTACAATTCCAACGGCACACTGGTGTTGTGTGTTGTTTCATTCACCATTGCCTTCATTAAAATCGGCTTAAATCCTACAAATAAGTTAGTTTATTTGTTTGCCCTCGAGACAAGTTTCTATCGAAGCACATTTTTGATAATTACTACGTGACCTGCAAAAACGACGAGTTTGTGCACTGGTCAACCTCGTGATCATTCGGTTCTCACATCGACTGACTGCTGTTCAATTTGATCAGTTTACGTTTTCGTTCCGCATTTTTTCATCATGTTAGGACGCCCTGTGCCCCTATGTTCATTCTAATCTATGCCCCGACCGAACTCACGTTGAATGATGATTATTCGAATAAATGTTTGTTTATTTAACAAGGTTGTTTTTACATTGCCGCTGGGGCCGACCGAGGTTAGACGTGTCTTCACCTTCACCCGATCAGTTATGTCAGGAAAAACAAGTGATAACACTACGTGCGAAGCGCGCTTTGACATCGTGATGTTTTTGTGCTTTGCTAATAAGGGTGCATCTGTGGGTTAGAATTTTAATGTATTTTGGTTATGTTGGAAGGTGTTTTTGCAATTGAAATGCTGGTAGAAGTGTAGTTTTATGGAAAATTTGTCCAGGTGTGAGCCACTTTTTGTCAACTTTGGGCTGCATTGGGTCGGGATAGGCATTGATAGTGTCCACCTGACCACCTGGAAAACCTATTATCATTAAACCCCCCAATAGGTCCATAATCCCATCAAGATGAGCCCCATCAATCGTGTAAACCCCCGCACCCGTGCCCACCCGCAACGATGAGAAACACCGAGCCCATCTGCAGAGGTACCAGGCTTGCCATACATATGCCCTGAGGGCAATGAAGCAATGAAAAGCTTCATTCATTGTCAGTGACTGACCCGTTTTTCGTTCCCCCCTTTTTCCCTGGCGCGTTTTTCGTTTCACATAACTCTTGCCGTGTCGATGTCGATCATCTTTTTTTGCCGCTGCCGCCGCTGCTCCTCCTTCTGCAAAAGCTCATCATTTCGGTTTCCCCTCTTTACATTTATTCCATCATCCATCACGTAATCGGGTGCTCCTTTTTCCAAACGGTTTTTTGTGGAGATTTCATAGATCTCACTCACAGTCGGTCGCGTCTGTACTTCCGAGTCATTCTGACACTTCCAACAGCCAATAAAAACGACTTCCAATTTCAATTTTCTTCAGGTTAACCGCCCATCACCATTTGGTCACCCCCGCCGCCGGCCTCAGCTCCAGCGGGCGCCAAAACGACGTGTCACGAGACCTGATTGACTGACTAATTTCCTCGTGTTCAACACCAACTTTAACGCCGGCACATACAACATAGTTCGAGACCGAGATTTGAGAGTGGTTTTTCCGTCCCGGGAATCAACGCGCAACTTTTATCGCCTTTCCTTCAATTACGTGGTCACTTTCACGCGGTTCAAAGTCAAATTCAACTTCAGTTGGCACTATTTCGGTGAAATTCGTCAAACCACTCAAATCCAACCATGAGCGAACAATGCGTCGTATCCATGGGTCCAACCAGTGATGTTCTAGTCAAAACAATTTGGTAAGTCTTATGAATTCGCCCCCTTCGTATCCAAAATGACGCCCCCTTAAAGTGATTAGAAAGCAAAATCGACCCCCTCCGTGCCTCCCATCTGTCCATTTCTGTATGCAAAGTCACTTGTAAAACGCATCATTGCCCCAGGCCATTAGCCATTTTTTGCTTTTATTACGCGTTTTCCGACGGTTCCCTTTATTTTGAGATGGTCTTCCCGATAGTAGGCCCCCGGTCTGTCTCAAAGAAAAAAGATTTGTTGCTGTTTTCCTCGCCTTTTTTGTGGAGGAAGGCTTGCTTTTGCCTCCAAGCATGTGCCCTCAGGGCATGTTAGCGTTAGCGTCATTCGCAACCCGAGTCTGTTGGGGCAAACCATTTTTGTCGTAGCCAGGGGCAACCATTTTGTTTCAGTTGACTCTTCATAACACCTTTTTTGTAACATTGAAACATTGTTGCCTAAATTTGAAAACCTTTCAGCAACCCAGTATCAATGCCAACGTTGATAAGCTCCCTCGATTCGGGTAAACTCTCAGAAACCGAGAATGATTCACCCGAAAGTACGCCGACCCATGCCAAAACGATATTGGAGCCATTGGAGCAGGAACCTGATTACTATGGGGAACTGATTCTGTTAGGATATAATGGCACCCATGAAACTTCACGAACGACCGGACGGCATGCTCATCGGTCAAAGATGACCGTCCGACGACGAGATGTGCCAAACGGCGTTAAAAAGGGTAGCGTGGTCGCGATTCAGGCGCCACCATCGCAGAGTAGTGCCGTTCAGGATGCGACACGGCATGTCGTCAGTTATTCGTACAATAAGGAACATACGGTTTTGGTGGAGTATTTGGCGGATCCGACGAAGGATTTGTTCCAGGTTTGTCGAGCTTAACGTTGAAATTTCTCAAATTTTTATATATATTTTTGCCATTTCCAGGTCGGTCGATCCTCCGAGCCCCAAATAGACTTCTGCATAGTCGATACTTGGCTCGTAGCCGGTCCCCATGCCGTAGTCCAATCCCCCGTCGGTGGCACTAACAATGTCCGCGTTCATGGCAACAATCGCCCAGTTTCATCCACGATTTCACGATTCGCATGCAGATGTCTCGCTGATCGTGAGAGTCCGGATAAAGTCTACGTCTATGCTGCTGGCTTCGATTCCTCACGAAACATCTTCCTCGGTGAAAAGGCCACCAAATGGCAGAAGAAAAACGGCGATTATGATGGTCTAACTACTAATGGCGTCCTCATTTTGCATCCGAACAGGGAAGAATCCTCCCCCGATGCGTCGCCCGGCTCGAATGATTCCTCCCAGCGTGAAATGTATGAATGGCGAGAAGTCTCGGTCGATGGGGACATCTACAGTCTACGGGAGACTCGATCCTCACAAAAGAGGGGGTCTTTCATGCCAGATGAAACGAATCAGCTCCAAGATGGCACGCTCATTGATCTTTGTGGGGCGACATTGCTGTGGCGATCGGCTGAAGGATTGAAGCACTCACCATCGAGACGGGAACTTGAAAGGAGGCTGGATGAGCTGAATGCGGGCAAGCCCCAGTGTCCGGTCAACTTGAATACGTTGATCATTCCGAAGAAACGGGCGGCTAAGGGGTATTCGACGACGAGGCAACCTTATGTAAGCTTTTTGGCATCCTTGTAGTTGTGGAAGGCAATCTAAATGTGGGCATTTCCAGGTATACGTAAAATGCGGCCACGTCCAAGGCAAACACGACTGGGGCGTCACTCGCAAATCCGGCGACAACACACCCCTCAAATTCAAGTGCCCCATCTGTATCTGTGAATCGGACAAGGTCATTGAGCTCACGATGGGCATGGAATCCGCGTTCCATTTGGATTCGGAAGCCTTGGAGTATGCCTTCAATCCGTGTGGGCATGTTGCTTCGCATCGGACTGTTCAGTAAGTCCAGATTTCCACACTACCTTCCATTGTGCCATTCTAATCGATACTTTTCCAGATATTGGTCCCGGATCCCCCTACCCCACGGCACCAACAGCTTCCACCCGGTCTGTCCGTTCTGTACATCTCTCCTCAACACGAAAAAACCCTACATTCGACTGATCTTCCAAGATCACTGTGATTTCTAAAGCAAACTCAAACCTTCCAAACAGTATTACTACGGTATTCTCTTATCTCCAACAACACGAAAATCCATGGGTTAAGCGAAATAATCGATTGACAGCCAGGCCAATCCTGTATGGCGATCCATTTTTTCTCGCGCCGAAAAGCACCAAAGTCGCGCTTTCATTTCCACTTTTTGGTATTATGACACTTTTTGCAAGTCTATTCTAACTTACATTAGCCGAAAGTCAATTTCAAAAAACCAATGCCTCAAAAGTTGTTTATATTTTCTTGCAATGTTTATTTTGTTTTATTTTTATTGGTATTTACGGACATTTTTATTGTTATTATTTACTTTATATGAAACCCCTGAAATGAAGATCTCTTTCTACGTCACAATTTTGAATTTGATGTTATTACTTGGTAAAATAAACTGGTTACAGTTGGTTGTTAGAAGCGTTTTTCAATTCGGCATTTGTAAGGTAGTGTGTTGATAGTGCCATGCATCATCCGTTGAAGGGATACGGGTTTTTCGGGATCAGCGGAGAACTTGTATCGATTGAACATGTTGGCAATGACCAGGTAGAGCTCCATTTTGGCTAAAGCTTCACCAAGGCAGCTCCTTTTGCCAACGCCGAAGGGGATTAGAGCTGGATGTTGCTTAAAGGCACCGTTTTCATCGAGAAATCGTTCAGGTTTGAAGGAATACGGCTCCGGAAAGTAGCGTTCATCGTATAGAATCGATGAAATATGGCTAATGATAGGCGTGCCGACTGGAATCTTATATCCATGGATAACTGTATCTTTTGTCGTTCTGTGAGTGGCATTCGTTTCAATTATGTTCGATATTCGCTGAATCTCGGCAATAAGGGCATTCAAATATGGGGTTTGGTTCCGCTGATTGTTAGTGACCAATTGATCCGGTGCCACAATGCCACCCAGCTCTGTTTGCAGCTTTTCCTGCACTTCTGGATGGTTTATCAGATAGACCACGCACCAATTGATGGTATTGGCCGTTGTTTCTTGGCCGGCCGTCCAGAGATCCCACATGGTGCCATAGAGTTGCTCATCACTGTAAATGTAATCAAATTAATTAAAATTAGTTGTTGCCAAAGTGGTTCTCACTCGAAATGATGCGGATTCCCTGCATCTTCGAGCGCTTTCTGCTTCCGTAAATACGCCTCCACATAATCCTCAACCGGTGCGTCACTGTCATAATCGATTGTCTTACGCTTTTCGGCGACCTTTTCCTTGAAATAATTCATAACAACGTCACGGGATGCCGTAATGTTCTTGTAAAACTTTCCAAAATATGGCCAGTTTTTGAACATGTGCGTTTTAAATTGAAATACAAGGGCGATGCCGTGCGACATTTCTTTAAAAGTGCCATCGATGATGTTTTTTATTCTGGAGAATTCGGCTCTTCTTTCCTAAAATGTTATTTATATCAAGTAAATACGAAAATTTGTGCCCACTTTGCTCCGATATTTGTGTCCCATGATAAGCGCATTGATAATACTTCCAATCGTCACATTGATGTGATCAGTAATGCCATGATTGACAACGCCAGCGTCAATATCGGCATCAATGTCTTCAAACATTGGCACAATTTCGTCCAAAATCTTTTCCTCCATCAAGTTTTTGCCAACGCCGAAATCTCGAAAGACTGATAGCGCAAAGCGTCGATGTTCGCGCCATAGCGGTCCTTCAGTGAATACGATTCCGGTAATGCCGTTTTTTATTATTTCCATGAGCTCTTTCGGGAAATGCCGCCCGGTGTAAGTTTCTCCATCACGAAGGAAGTGTTCATTCACACTTTCAATGTCGTTCACGCAAACGAGGGGCCATGTGCCCATCCAAACTGTATAAATGTCTCCATACTTTTTGGTACAGTTGACGTAGAAATCGGGGTGATTGCCTTTGCGAACTTGGAGAAGGTTACCCAAGAATGGCAATGGGGTGGGGCCTCAAAAATTGATAAAATTCAAAATCGATTCAAATGTGAACAACGTTAATTACCTGGTGGCAAGTTTCGCCGTTTCCAGTAATAATTATGGAAACACACCAAAATCACAAAAAAGAAAAGCAACGCAACAATCATATTAGATACTTGTGTTAATCAAAGCACAAAAACTATATATACAAGTACACTTTCACGTTATGATTATCCGCTGATTGATAGAGGGGTTGGTCCAACACCTTGTTGTGTTTGCCTTGAAAAAAACAGCAACGACGACTTATTGAACGAAAGTCAGCCCCCTTCTAACGTTGAGTCAGATAATCGACACAGCATTTTGAAGTGTTCTTGTGTCAAAGCAACAACGTGTTGCATCTTCAGAAATATTGTGCTGCACACGGTGCACAAAGACAACGTGACGGAAAGTTAAAGCATCATCGCTCAGTTAATTAACAATGTCAACTTAAGAGGCAACTTTTCACCTGGAGTTTATTGAAAAAAAGTTGTCGCTGTCTAAAACACAATTGACAGTCTCCCTGATCTTATGAATGTAAATGAAATATGCTTTAGTTATCATTGATAAAAAGATAAAGTGTACTTAAATTTACCATGTTGATTAAGAGTAAATGATACCATGATTATGTTAAAGGAGTATTGGGGTTTTTTGGTAAACCCATAGTAGCAAACTAGTGTTATCAATTCAATGCCGGTCAAGTAAGTGCGCGTTTTTACATTCTCGACCACAACTTCCTCTAAACTCAAACTTTTAAGCTGAAATTTAACTGTAGATAGATTGCACAGTTTTTACTATGGTGTTTTTGATACAAAAATATTGATTATGTTGATCGCACTTAAAATTTTGACAAACTTTTGACGTCAGATTATCATTCTTGGCTTGTTTTTTGTTGCAAATGCACCATACCAGTTGTAAGAAAGGTATGTATCAGCAACTGTGCAAACTATCTACAGTTAAAGTTTCAGCTCAAAAGCCGAGTTTAAACTTTAAAGGAAGTTGTAGCCGAGAATGTAAAAACGCACACTTCACTGGCCGGCATGGTTTACGTAATAACAAAACGTCGTCAAATTATTGAGGCAAACTTCAAAACGTCACAAATGATATCCCCAGGTAGATTTAAAAAATTTGTGTTTGTCGTGACTTCATATCGGTTGTCGTGCAAGTACTTCGCGCAAGCTTCTTTCAAGTTTTCACTTGAGCAGTCCCAGGCATAACTGACGGTAGAGCTGAAGTTTTCGAGGGAAAGTGTTAAAACAAGTGGAAGCTCGAAGTAATCCTGTAACATAAGTCTTAATAATATAAAAGTTTAAAAGGTAGAAATCACCGTAATGAAGTCAATTTCATGTTTGTGAGCATGGCGTAGGACATCGAAATCAGTTTTCAAATCAAAGGCGGACTTCAGAAGACGAATAACAAGCTCTATTGGCAGTTTCTCAAATTGTTTCGATGATATAACTTCATCCTGATGATCCTTGAAGTATGTGTAGCATTCAGTCAGTAGTGCATCCTTTCCGAAGTCATCCGCATATTTCAAAAAGTAACAAAAGGTAGTCTTTGACAAATTTAATGGTATAAGACTTTCCCAGTTTTTCTAAACAACATGAATGTGACATTCAGAATGTTAAAAGACAATGACAGAAAAACCTTACGATCATAAAATCTATACCGCACTTGTCGGCAAAACGAAGAACATCAACATACGTTTCGGCACACAGTAACTTCAACTCTCGCCCATAACAGTAATCAACAGCGGTTTTGACAGTGTCATAATCAAAATCAGACATTTTGACTTCTCCAGTCTCGGATTCTCGAAATTTGTGAGAAAACATACCTCCAAAGTACGTTGAAATCACCTCAAAATATTTCTTGTGAATCTGTAATCAAAATTTTTGCTACACAGGTAAAGTGAAATCGGTTTTTAAAATCCATACTTTCAGTCTTTTTGATTGAACGACGAGATCAAAATCAGGTTGTTGTTCAAGCACTTGGTAAACTGCTGGTGCAATAGGAATAGACATAATAGAACTCGTAAACTTGACATTGCACGTGACGGTGAGTCTGCCATCGCGGGATAAGGAACGAAAATTTTTATGGGATACGACTTTAGCCCATCCAAACCCCAGTGGAGAGTCGATAAACTCATGATTAGTAATAGTTTCTACAAAATTATATCATATTACGTTGTCGGGGGTAATATTTCCCGCACAAGGCATTGCATTGTGTCCGAAAAAGGGTTTTTTCAATTTTTTTGGGGTTCGTTGATTTGGTTCAGGATATATTGTCACCCATTCGGTTATACAGAAGAACGTGACGCTTACCACTAATCCCTGAATTGCTAACTGCAAACGTATATGTTGCCTTAACCGGCTTGTTGACGTATAGAAACACACTAATATGACCTCTTTCACTTTCATAACTAGCGTCGGGACGCCATCCGATCCACCACTCAAGTCCATCAGAGAGAGGAACATCAATTTTTTCGGTTGTAATATCCTTTTTAACCCAAGGAACATTTTTGTCCTTTGGCAACTCAGATGCATTAAACATGAAAGTGGCGGCACTTATAACCGGCGATATAGTTAGCATCTAAAAGTAAAAAAATTGAACTGACGACTGCAATGCTAATCGGGATAAACAAACTGTAAACTTACTTTGTAGTAAGTAGTAACTGAAAAGAACAAAAAATGCGCTTTCAGTTGCGGAATGTCGCCGAAGAGAATAACCGCTGCTTTGATTTCATTGTTTATAAGGTTAATTCAGCGATAATAATACAGTCAAAGAATGACTGTTTTTGATAAGCACTAAAGGGAAAGCATTAGAGCATGCATTATGCTGATAAAAATTTAAAGAGTGATTATCAGTGATAAGCGCAAATGGAAAAGTTGTAGAACATGCATTATAATAGTATATATACTATTATATGTTAGTCGTTACTGATAAGAAGAACCATGAGGTTCCGGGTTAATCAGACAATGATCAAGTTTAAATTTTATATGCTCGCCGATAACTTCTGCGTGTTGCCATCGAGTAGAACCGAACAAGTTACTGAGCGCTGTCGACAACCTGAATCCTATGCTCTTTTTCTATACAGAAGTGTGGCACTGAGTATCGTAGAAAAGCCGCTGCTCGGACTGTACCCGTGCTTGACTTAGACTTTTTCTAAGCGAAATGTATGATACGTACGAATCCTTATGCCTTACGCAATAGAAGTTTCTTGGGTTTGAATTATAAGATCCGTAGAGTGACTATGGATCATGTATGTCTCGTACACATACGAAACGTATATGATTTGAGGGGTTAATCTTATAAAATTATCACATGGCGAGAGATGCTCTCTCTCGTCGTCTGTCAAACTAGTCCCACTCGCGTAGTATCACTACCCAAATATGGTTAAGGGTTCACGCGCTACCACGTAGTTATCTCACGAGATTTCAAGTGGCTTGTTCAAGTAACCACGTCTGTATCCGCATTTGTAGAATGCGGTGGCAATAATTTTTGATTTTCAATCGACTTCTGTCGGTTATCACAAAAAACAAACAAAAAAACCGGAAAATTTTTGAATTGATGAGTCTTATAAAAAAACTCATAAGATACGTATACGACTCTCATGAGCTCTAAGGCTCGTATAAGGCACTACTAAGATCCTTATAAGAGACATAGTATGTTTCGTAGAGTTGCCATATAAGAGTCTTATGAACAGTCTAAGTCAAGCACGGGTACTTCATTCAGTCCACGACCACCACCGTTGATTTCGCCATTTTTTGGCTTTCGAGATCGACCCTGGCTCAAATAATAATAATTTGAATCAACGACAGTAAAATTTGGCTCGCATCACGCGCCACGGCACTATTGTCCATCACATGCGAGGTCTCAAATGCATTTCATGGGTCAAGTTTGCCAACATAAAATAAAAAGTAAAAAAAAAGTTGTTTATTTTCACATAGGCACTTAGAACATTGATAAAACACGGTTGCATAAAAGCGGATCATCTAGTTGAAGGTAAAGTAAGCAGTGACGGCGGAGAGGATCAAAACGATGACCAATGGCTGATGAACGGCGCTTCCGCACTTATCGTTGCACATGTCGGTATTGCAGTAATATTCCTTACCACCAGCGAGTGTGTCCATACATTTGCCGAGGTCACTATCATGTAAAGAGCAACCTTTCGTCACAACATCAAGCACTTGTAGATAATAGCATGACTTAGCCTTCTCTGTGCACGTTTCGCCATGGCACTTGAGGACAGCAGATACAGCGACGACAAGGCCCAACAGAATAATGATTGAGATGAAACACTTGCTGACGGCCATAGTGACACGAATCGGCGACGGACGAGGCGTTGGAGCGGTCAGAAGCGGGAATGGCATGACACGGCCACACCCGGCGGCTTTAATAGAGTTGTAAAAAATTTGAATACGCTTCGCAATTTTGATGCAAAATTTTGATTACACATCAGTATGCCGACGATAATGATGAAAGTTATTGATTTCTGAGCATGTTTTGCCATGGCACTTGCCATCGAAAGCGGCTGTGGCGCATCTTATTCTACAGTATTCCAACGCACTGCTCAAAAAGATTTTAGTGAAATTTCATCGTTAACGATATAACTTTATTCAAACACGCTTTTCAATAAAACATTTATACGGTTGAGGAAGAATCGTTCCACCCATGACACGCTTGAGTGAAACTGGATCAGCCGGATCTTCAGTAAACTTGTACCGATTGAAAAGATTAGCAATGATCAGGAAAAGTTCCATTTTGGCCAAAGCTTCTCCGAGACAAGCCCGTTTTCCGATTCCAAATGGCAAAAGTGCCGGGTGAGGTTTGAAGGCGCCATTTTCATCGATGAATCTTTCCGGTTTGAAGGAATGTGGCTCCGGGAAGTAACGCTCATCATACAGCATGGATGAAATATGGCTTACAATGGGCTGTCCGGCTGGGATCTTATATCCATGGATCACTGTTTCTTTCGTTGTTTTATGAGTTACATTGGTTGGGACAATATTTCCAACACGCTGAGTTTCCGCGACAATGGCATTAACGTAGGGCAGTCGATTTCTCAGATCATTAGTTACTGTTTGATCAGGGGAAACGAATTCACTGAGTTCGGCTTGAAGTTTTGCTTGAACTTCGGGATGTTTGAGCAGGAATGCGAGGCACCATTGGGTCGTGTTTGAAGTTGTTTCTTGCCCCGCGACCCAGAGATCCCACATGGTGCCATAGAGCTGTTCATCACTGAAAATTTTGAACATCGAAAATGCCAAAAACTGAACTTCGAACTCACTCAAAAGTATGCATCTCCCCAGAATCGACCAATTCCTTCTGTTTCTTCAAATAAGCCTCCACAAAATCTTCAGCCGGTGTATCACTATCAAAGTTGATCATTTCACGCTTTCGTGCCACATTGTCCGCGAAATATTTAATCAAAACATCCCTCGAGTGTGCGATCAGCTTATACAATCCACCAATGTACGGCACATTTTTCCACATATGCGTTTTGGATTGGAACAAAATCAGGCAAGGATTAGTAAACTGCTTAAACGTATCGGCAATCATGTGCTTAATCTTGAAAAACTCTTCTCGTCGATCTTTTCCATGGTATTTGTGTCCCATGAGCAAGTTGTTGATAATGCTTCCGACAGTCACGTCAATGTGGTCAGACATGATAGGATGGACGATGCCTGAAGCGATTTCGGCATCCACCTCGTCAAACATGACTCCTATTTCTTCGAGAATTTTGTGTTCCATCACATTTTTGCCGACGCCAAAGTCGCGGAAAACTGATAACGCAAAACGGCGGTGTTCTCGCCAAAGTGGACCATCTGTGAAAATAATGCCGGTATAGCCGTTTTTCATGATTTCCAGCAACTCCATGGGGACATGTCTATCGGCAAAAGTTTCGCCGTCACGGAGGAAGTGCTCATGAACAGCGGCATGGTCATTGACACAGACGAGGGGCCATGTGCCCATCCAAACTGTGTAAATGTCGCCGTATTGCTTGGTCCAGTGAGTGTAGAAATCTGGATGGGGTTTACTGTGGAATGAGATTACGTTTCCGAGGATTGGTAGCGGCATTGGGCCTAAATAAGCAAAGTTACATATCCTCAATCTCTGAAAAATTGAAAGTTAGCTCACCCGGCGGCAAATGCCGTCGCTTCCAATAAAACTCATGAAAACAAACAAGCACAACAATAGCAAAAATTATAGCTGCAATCATGATGTCAACTTTTCAACCGCAAAGGAACCCCCTTGCTGGTCCACTTTTTCGAAGTTCGTTGATCTATATACTCGTGAACCCCTTCAGTGACAGTGACAAGGTCGCCTCCTGGGAACCCCACAGTTAGGGACACACGCCTCCTTCCTTCGGTACATAGATTACAACGGCTGGCGGAAGTGAGAGATAAGTCGGTTTCATGCTTCTCGGATTATAAACCCAATGATGTCAGATATCAGGCATTTCAAAACGACTAGTTGTTTTCCTCGGTTATCGGGATGCTTTCACTTTTCATTTTCTCTGTGGAAAGAGTAATCAATTTGGTCTACATCACGTTCTTCGGTACGAGCAACACATATTCAATGTGTCTCTGTCATGTCGAACCCTGATGGATTACTCTTGATGCAATTAGAATTTGAAATCACAAACCACAAAGTGCGCACTGTTTGCTAAAGTTAAGGTTGCACAATGGTCGGCAATGTAGCCAATTGGTCTCGCAAAAACAAAAATAGACTAAATTAAATTTGGTATAAAAAAGTTTTTATTGATGAAATTTAACAACATTGTCGTAAAAAAGTTACACACGTTTCTCAACATTGCAAATATACGGTATCGGATTGATAGAAGGCCCGAAAACACGCGCAATAGAAACGGGCTTTTCGGCATTTTCAGTAAATTTGTATCGATTGAACAAATTAGCAATGAGTAGAAACAGTTCCATTTTAGCTAAAGCTTCACCCAAGCAAACTCGTTTTCCGATGCCGAATGGCAAAAGTGCTGGGTGTGGTTTGAAGGCACCATTTTCGTCGATGAATCTCTCCGGTTTGAAGGAGTGTGGCTCTTTGAAGTACCGTTCATCATATAAAAGCGAAGCAATGTTGCTAACAATAGGCTGTCCGGCGGGAATCCTATGGCCATGGATGACAGTTTCTTTCGTCGTTCGACGGGTGACATTATTTGTCACCATATTTCCACAGCGCTGAGTTTCAGCAATGATGGCATTCAAATACGGTAGTTTGTGCCGTAGTTCTCCAGTAACAATTTGATCCGTTGAAACGACATTACTCAACTCATTTTGAAGCTTTTCCTGAACGTTCTGATGCTTCAGCAGATAGGCGAGACACCAAGAAGTTGTTACGGATGTTGTTTCTTGTCCGGCGAACCAGAGATCCCAGAGAGTGCCGTAGAGTTGTTCGTCGCTGAAAATGTGACTTTTATTATTGATTTCAAAAAAATTTACCCACTCAAAAGTATGTGCCTTCCCGGCATCTTCGTATTCTTTCTGCTTCCTTAAATAAGCCTCAACAAAGTCCTCAGGCGGGTCCGAATTTGACAAATCCACAGTTCTACGCTTTTCTTCCACATTTTCAGCGAAATATCCCATCAAAGAATCGCGCACTTTCACGACATTCTTATAAACGCGTCCAATCACAGGCACATTTTTGAAAATATGAGTTTTGTATTGAAATACAACCATCAAAGGGTTGCTCAATTGCTTGAACATGTCGTTCATCATCCTTTTAATCTTGAAAAACTGTTCTCTCCGATCCTTGCTTCGGTATTTATGCCCTAGAAGCAAGGCATTCACAATGCTTCCGACAGTAACATCAATGTGGTCCGACATGACTACACCGACCCCACCGCCGTCAATATCGGCATCAATTTCTTCAAACATGAGGCTTATTTCGTGCAAAATTTTCATCTCCATCAAGTTTTTCCCAACGCCAAAGTCGCGCAATACTGTCAAAGCGAATCGGCGATGCTCGCGCCAAAGAGCATCTTCGGTGAATAGAATTCCTGTTTGCCCGTTTTTCATTATCTCCAGCATCTCGACTCCCATGTAGCGTCCAGAAAAGGTGTCACCATCTCGGAGAAAGTGTTCCTGGATGCTTTCAAGGTCGTTCACGCATACCTGGGACCATGAACCAACCCAAATCGTGTAAATATCGCCGTATTTCTTTTGCCAATCCAGGTAAAAGTCGGGATGTGGCTTCGAGAAGAAGGAAAATGCATTCCCAAGCAGTGGCAAGGGGGCGGGACCTGATAAATAGAATGCCTTATAAGCACTGATAAGACGACGGTTTTGTTGATATGCTTACCTGGGGGGAGTCCTCGGCGTTTCCAATAAAAGTTATGAAAGCAAATAACCACAAAGAGGATCAACAACAAGGCTGCTATCATGTCTGGTCTGTTGAAATGTGAAGAAATACGTGAATGTCGGCACTACTTATAATAAACTTTTGGACAGATTGACCCTCGCGGCCGGTTCAAATGTACAATGTTCATTCTTCCTTCAAAAGTTGACGTCGTAATCAAACAGACAAGGAAAAAAAACTTCAGTGGAGTCAAAGTCATTCACCGAGGAAATAATCTTCTTTTGTATTTACTCCCTACTTCCTGCAGCCATGTGATCAACATAGAGAGTTGGTCTGAGCATAGTTCATTTGCCTACATAATCGATTGGGTAAGTGGAAGAGTTAGTATTTGGAAAAAAACATTTAATTGGAAACGAACATTTATTTATGCAACAAAAATTGTTAAGATGGAAATCAGCTACACAACTTCCACTAAAAAAACAATATCTAACGTATTGATTCATAAAAAAATCTTTACAAAAACACACAATCAGTAAACTTATACCGTTTCTCAACTTTACAAACATACGGCAATGGCACCATCGTGCCCTTCAATACACGCTCCAATGAGACAGGATGTTCTGGATCTTCAGTGAACATGTACCGATTGAAGAGATTGCCAATAATTAGAAACAGTTCCATCTTTGCTAAAGCTTCACCGGAACAGGCCCGTTTTCCGATGCCAAAGGGTAACAATGCCGGGTGTGGCTTGAATTTTCCGTTTTCATCGATGAATCTTTCTGGTTTGAAGGAATGGGGCTCTTTAAAATAACGTTCATCATACAACAATGAAGCAATATTGCTGACAATCGGCATTCCTGCGGGAATCGTGTATCCATGAATGACAGTTTCTTTTGTCGTTCGATGGGTCACATTGTTTGGAACAATATTTCCACAGCGTTGTGTCTCCGCAATGATAGCATTCAAATATGGAAGTTTGTATTTGTATTCACATGTGAGCATTTCATCCGGTGAAACGACTGTATCGAGTTCTTCTTGAAGTTTTGACTGGACTTCGGGGTGAGCCAACAAGTACAATAAGCACCATTGGATTGTGACGGAAGTAGTTTCTTGTCCAGCGACCCAGAGGTCCCAGAGAGTGCCGTATAGCTGTTCGTCGCTAAAAACAAGGTATGACATTATGTTTTTGCAATCAAAAGTTGTCTTTACTCAAAAGTGTGCGGCTCTCCAGCATCATTAAATTCCTTCTGCTTCCTCAAAAACGCTTCAACATAATCTTCCGGTGGCGTCAAATCATCATACTCAAGCGCCTCTCGTTTCTTTTCCACATTTTCAGCAAAATATGCCATCAAAGTGTCACGAGATTTCACAATATTTTTATAAACAGTGCCAATAAATGGCACATGTTTGTAAATGTGTGTTCTTGTCTGGAGAAGCATCAAAAACGGACTGCTCATTTGCTTGAACGTATCCGAAACCATGTGTTTGATCTTGAAAAACTCATCACGGCGTTCTTGACTGCGATATTTGTGTCCAAACAACAGTCCACTGACAATGCTACCAACTGCCACATCGATGTGGTCTTCCATAACTGGATGCACAACTCCATCTTCAAGTTCATCATCAATCTCTTCAAACATTAACACAATTTCTTCCATAATCTTTTGTTCCATAAGGTTTTTACCAACACCAAAGTCTCGAAACACAGATAACGAAAACCGTCGATGCTCACGCCACAGGGCATCTTCCGTAAAAAGTATGCCAGTTTTGCCGTTTTTCATTATGTCCATCAACTCCTGCCCACAATAACGACCCGCAAATGTGTCTCCATCGCGGAGGAAATGTTCTTGGATGCCAGAAAGGTCGTTTACGCACACTTGCGGCCATGATCCAACCCAAATCGTGTAAATATCGCCATATTTTTTAGTCCAATCGGTGTAGAAATCGGGATGTGGTTTACTGAATGCAAGTGCATTTCCAAAAAGGGGCAATGGGATGGGTCCTGTAAGAAAAAGTATATATAATGTGGCATTGTGGCAAAAAGTAAACCTTACCTGGCGGAAGACCTCTACGTTTCCAATAAAAATGGTGGAAACAAAAAATGACAACAAACGTAATGAGTAGGGTGATAATCATAACTATAACTTTCTCTGAACATTGGAGACAAAAGTTCTGAGGTGATTCAAGACATTTTGGTGGCCTGTTGTAGGGTAAAGAACACGCGTTGACTATCACTCAAACAACAAAGTCTTATTTGGTTTGACGGGGTGAGTAAAAAGTGACCTTATCCATCAAAGGGAAACATTTTTGGAAACTTGGACATTGCAGTGATTAATCACCACCACTGGAACTTTTTGAACCTTACTAGGGTTTGTAAAAACAGGCAGCAATGACTAGAAAAACAAAAAGACCACGTGCCACATAAGGTAAAACGATAACGATTAAAAGTGCCATTTTTATAATATTTCATCAAAAAAACATGTCTACCTAAAATCGCTTTTCAATGCGGCACCTATACGGTAAAGCATTGATCGTGCCAGACATGACACGTTTTAGTGACACCGGATCAGCAGGATCCTCGCTAAACTTGTATCGATTGAAAAGATTAGCGATAATCAAAAATAGTTCCATTTTGGCCAAAGCTTCTCCAAGACAAGCCCGTTTTCCGATTCCGAATGGCAAAAGTGCCGGATGGGGTTTGAAGGCGCCATTTTCATCGATGAATCTTTCCGGTTTAAAGGAATGTGGCTCCGGGAAGTAACGCTCATCATACAGCATGGATGAAATGTGGCTTACAATGGGCTGTCCGGCTGGGATCTTATATCCGTGGATCACTGTTTCTTTCGTTGTTTTATGAGTCACGTTAGTCGGAAGAATGTTTGCCATTCTCTGGGTTTCAGCAACGACGGCATTGACGTATGGTGTGCGACTTCGATGGTCACTCGTAACCAGTTGATCCGGTGAAAGCACAGAATTCAATTCAGCTTGCAGCTTTTCTTGCACTTCAGGATGGTTAATCAAATAGGCAATGCACCAATTGACAGTGTTTGAAGTTGTTTCTTGCCCAGCAGCCCAGAGGTCCCACATGGTGCCATAAAGCTGTTCATCACTGTAAAAATATGACTTTAAATTATTAATTTTAACAAAACACGAACTCAAAAGTATGTTGCTCCTCAGTTCCCAGCGCTTTTTGCCGCCTCAAATACGCCTCTACAAAATCCTCCGCCGGTGCATCATGGTTAAAGTCAATTGTTTCACGTTTTTCGGCTACTTTTTGTTTGAAGTAATCCATGAGGACATTGCGACACGTTGCCATATGGTTATAAAGGGTGCCTAGATATGGCATATTTTTGAAAATATGAGTTTTGTACTGGAACAAAATCATGCAAGGGTTTCCAAACGCTTTGAATGTGTCGTCGATCATCTTTTTGACTTTGACGAATTCAACTCGTCGTTCCTAAAAACGATTAAATTATCAATTTTTGATCTGTTTAGAGGTCCCACTTTGCTGCGATATTTAAATCCCATCAAAATAGCATTGATAATACTGCCGACGGTCACATCAACGTGATCAGTAATCTTGTGATTGACAACCCCGGATGCAATATCAGCATCAATGTCCTCAAACATTGGCACTATTTCATCGAGGATCTTTTCCTCCATCAAGTTTTTGCCGACGCCGAAATCTCGAAAGACTGATAAGGCAAAACGTCGATGTTCACGCCATAGTGGTCCTTCAGTAAATACAATTCCCGTTTCACCATTTTTAATTAGTTCCAACAGCTCCAGTGCAAAATACCGACCAGCAAAGGTTTCTCCGTCGCGCAAAAAGTGCTCAGTTACACTTTCAACATCGTTAACGCAAATCAATGGCCATGTGCCCATCCAAATTGTATAAATGTTGCCATATTTTTTGGTGCAATCGATGTAGAAGTCTGGATGGGAACCTTTGTGGAGGTCTAGCACGTTTCCGAGGAGTGGCAATGGAGTTGGGCCTGAAAATGAACAAAAATATTTTGAATGCTTGTGATAAAACATACCTGGAGGCAAATTACGCCGTTTCCAGTAAAAGTTATGGAAACAAAAGACAATCACAATGAGGAACAAGAGCGCCGCTATCATGCCAGGTACAGCCGGTCAAATACGATCAGAATGAACTGAACGACTATCGTACATGTAGTCCTTTGTTATTATCAGCGAGTAAAAGGGTGGGGTTAACTTTTTTTGGTCTCTTTACACCCCTACCCGGAAGGTCATTTGACCAAACAAGACCAAAGAACAATGGATTAAACATGCTTTTAAGGTGTTTGCTGGCTTAAATAGTGTTAGGTATTTCATTGTTGAAATCAATCTTTATAAGTTGGATGTATGAATCCCTCCATAAATCATGTTTTAACAACGAGAAAGATGTTCCAAACAGGGTCATGAGCCTTTCCATTATTAGTCTATCCACGGTTTTCGTTAACGCAAAACTTCGCTTTCTCAAACATACACTTATTGTGTCGCTCTGGAACGTGATACGCTTACTTTAAAAAACCATTTTGATAAATTAACGAAGTGAGAACATGTCACATATACATGCACTATTGGTGTTTCGATGGGAAACATCCAGTTCATAGTGGATATATGTAAAGATATGCGGCTGGATACCGAGTAAATTTTATTGTAAAAAATGTTTCACCCCATTCTTACTATTATGTTTTGTCTGTTATGGCACATTTATTCAGCCACAGCGTGCCTGCGAATGAGCACTGGTAGTAGTGGCGGTGAAATTCCTGTTCTAACCACAGCTGCAGATGTATCAACAATCCCTGTATCAACAACTCCTGCATCAACGACCTTCCTTACAACAACTACAGAAAACTCATGTCCTCAAATGCAAAATCTAGTACTTTTTTACAAGCATGACGATGTCGAACTTACTGATCTTGTTTATGGTAAAGTCGAACCCGTCTGTATGTTTTACTTTGTTTTTTTTTTGTTTTTCCAATCATTTTTTAGCGATGTGTACAAACTGTGACGACGGAACGGTAGGCTACTATGCATCCGCGACCACTGATATTCCAAATAATGAAATGCCTGAGTCAGCTGGCTCATACACACAACAAACGTGCCCAACTTTCTGTGTTTGCGACTGGAACGATGAATGCTTTCAACCGAATGGTGTTGGCGCCGACAGCACGGTCATTACTTTTTGGCCTTACTGTAGTGGTGGCACTTGTGGCATGTATGTATATGTCGCTAGAGGCAGTCTCGCCTCAACGACTACATCGACCACTATTACGGATGAAGATCAGCTAAACAGCGCTGGTACACCCAAGCCTGTCACAGATCCTTCATATTTCAGCGCAAAAAGCATTGGATGTGATAACTGTAATCCAACGTCGTGTCCGGTGTAAAACTATTTTAAAAATTTGATTGTGTACATAATCTCTGATATAAAAATAAGTTTATATAAAAAAATTTTCATTATCAAAAGCGCTGGCATTGAAAACATTAAGAAAGTTTATTGAAAAAACTATAAAAAATTACTGTTTTTAAAGTGGATCATCATCGACATTTTCAACATTTTGAGTCTGCTGTAATAGTAGCTCGTCACTATCAATGGTCGCTTTCTTGTGTTCCGGAGTCGGTAACTGCGATGCTGGTGCCGCTGTTGAGGGTGCTTTGGGATCCTTTGCATCCTTCGCTTCGTCAGATGGAACTTGCCCCCTTTGCGTCGGCATTGTCATCAGCACGGTTGGAGCGTTTGGCTTTTCTTGTAGCCATTCCCAGGGTTCATTGACCTGGAATGACAACTTTGGCCTGATAGCTGATTGTAAGCATAATAGACTCACATCAATCTTCTTTTTCTCCATTACATGCTGCAGAATCTTCTTCAAATACGAGTAATCGGGTATAGAATCAAACTCCAACGATATCACATAGTGTAACAGTGGTTTGAACTCTTCCGGAATCCGATCAAAGGACGCGGCAACCTTCCCAAAGCCCTCTATAGACATGAATGAACACTTTTCCTTGTAGACGGCGTCTTTGTTTGGTAGCTTTCGCCAGCTGAGAATCGTTTCATCGATGAGTTCAAGGCTTAGATACACCCAGCTTTCGAGGTCGTCTCGTCTTGAGCGTTCCCGTCGTTCATGTGTGGCTCGTGACGCGTAACGTACTGTACCCATGAATGGCACTCTCGTTCGAGCAGGTCTAAAACACAACGACAATCTCTACAGGTGCCAGTGAAGGATTCAAACTGACTTACAGCATTTTGGTAGCATCATTGGAAAACCGAAACTTCTTTGCCAATCCGAAGTTGGTGATAAACATCATATTTTCATACGGTTTTACCCCGAATTGAAATGCCACTGGCTTTATATCTCTGTGAATGTACCCAATCTTATGCACATCTTCAATGCAATCGAGAGTTTCATTGATTAGCCTGAGGGCAGTAAAGATTGAAAAGTGATCCGTGGAAAGTCGCTTCAGTATGTCTGGAATGTTGAGACCGAGCTGAAAGGCGACTGAACACGTCTATCATGAGATGTGGTGCCGAGCAGCATCAATCACTTACCGCGTCTGTTATGACGTATTTCAACTTGTAGTTGTCGATGGACCCTCTACAGAGTAACCTGAGAATGTGGGTTCGTTTCGATGCCGCGGCAAATACCAGTACGGTGGATTCTGTCTGAATTGGCACATATTATCGAGGTAAGTATTGGCGGAGCTTACTTTAATCCGTTTACATTTCGTGCTCATACTCTCATAGCGAAATGTCATCATCTCCGAGGTCTGTGTATCCTTGACCGTACACGCACCATAATCACCAACGACACAGCCATCAACAATTTCAAAAGTCTTATCGCCGAGTGCCAGTTGTGCGCCACATTTGACAATAATGTTCTCCTTTTCCTGCGCCGGCAAATCAGCTTCCACTTCGGTAAGCTCGTTTTCGTCCCTTGACTTTTGGGGCTCTTGTGAAAGCTTATTATTATTATCGTCGAGTTTCGTTGCTCGGACTTCTTTAACCGAGACTTTGGCGGGTTCTTTGGATTCAATTTTCGCGCGTTGCCGTTTCGTTCCTTTAGTCCGTTGTTGAGCTGCTTCGGCTTGTGGCGTGGGTTCTGGTGGTTTTGAAGCATTGCCGGATGGAGGCTGCTTTTTCCTTTCAGAATCTTCTTTATCCTCGGATTTTTTGCGTCGATTTGCGGCACTGGCGCCTTTTTTTGGAAGTTTGCTGTTCTTTCCGCGCTAAAGAAGACGGTTTGGTTTTAATTTGGCACGGCATTTCAGCAAACTCACGGCACTCTCCTCTTCCTTCGGCTTTGCAGTAGGTTTTGCCGCAACTTGCTTATTACTCGTTTCCCGATCCTTTCCCGATGGCTCTGTCTTCGCGCCGAGTGGCCTTTTCGCTTTTGGTGCAATTTCATCAGATTTTCCTTTCTTCTTCGCCTGTGATTTCGCTTTTGATGAAGCAGTATCGCCTGGAGGGTTTTGGGGTAATGGCGGAGTTACTTTCTTGCCGCTTTGACGACGGCTTCCGCTGATTTGCTTTCTAAAAGCATCAAAATGCCATTTTTAAAAGTTTAAAATAAATTTATAAACCCACGGCTTAGCCTTCCCCGACTTCAAGTCATCTTTTATTTGCCGTCCACTCTGGTTTGATTTTATTTTCTTTTTTCGAGCACTACTGCTGCAAAACCACAAATCGTAATAATTATGGCACTTTTAAATTCGCCGCAAAACCTACTCCATCGAAAATAATGACAAGCATAAGTGTGTTGAAGGTATACCGTTCCCAAGTGTGGTGAAAAGGCCCTCGCCGAAGCTTCACAGATGCGTGCCATTTCCCCCCTGCGGCACGGGCGCTTTTCACAGATGCTAATTATTCACTCGATTACGCCATCCATCATGAATTATGACATTGGGCCACAGTCTGCGAGCGCCCTTAGGCCCTGGGGTCCTGTGGCTTTTGTCGCAGTCATCCCCTCCGGGCATCATGTAATGCTTGTAATGAAAGCAGCCGCGATCGCAAGGAAAACCATCGCCGATCCGGCAAGCTCTAACCAAAACCAGGAGCAATATTCAGGATTGTCGCGCACTTTGAACAGGTGTCAAAATCGGCAGTCATCGCAAGAGGGGGGGGGGGGGGGGGGGGGGCTCCTTTTGTGTGTGGATTGGGTGCTCGCGGGTCGATATGACTGTCTCGGGGCTCGATGGATTGATGATTGTTGTTTTGGTCCTCCACCGCCTGCTTGTCATTGCCCTTTCCATTCCATTTGTCGGATCGGAATGACAAGCTAAACAACGTCCGTCCGAAAGTACTAACTAAACGAAACCGGAATTGTATTCTGTGGCCTCGCCCTCTGTCGTATTGCCTGTCGTCGTCGCATTTTCCCGGAAAATCACCACTTTATCCGGGCTTCAAATCCGATTTTCTCATCCCGCTTTCCCACCAGCATCATCGCCGTCATTGGGTGTCTTTTGTCCATCCTCGCTAAAATGCCGAATCCCATTGTTGCGATTCGTCGTAAAGCGTCGTCCTTCCGTGAAAACCGCGTCAAGCCATGGTTTGTCACGCGTCCGAGAGTCATTCCCGAGCTGCCGAAATCCACTGATAACCCGAATGAGACGGTTACCTCCGGCAAGTATGGCCTCGTTGATCCGGAATATTCGTTGGAAAACTTCCTAAATCGACTGAAATCGACTCCATCCGTGTTTTCATCCCTTCGACGACCAGTGAAACGTGCCCGATTGGAAACTTGTATCGATGAGCTCCCGGACAAATGCCTTGAGGCAATTCTCGGCAATCTGGACCAGAAGGATGTCCTCTCCGCTCGATTGGTCTGTAAGCGGTTGAATTCGATTGTCCAGAAGTCGACACTTGGACGGAAGTCAGTTTCACGGCTACAGCTCAATGAGGATAGCCAGGGGCAACTGTATCGATTCACTCCACTGCGAGCCCCTCATTTCGACGAATTTGCACTACCACCGAGGGCTGTTATCGCGCCAATGCGGCATTTGAAGGCTCGAATGATCACTTTCGACAACATTACGATCAATATGAAGATGGTTGAGGTGTTCGAGCAGGCCGTGGATTACACGCTGGATGAGGTTGTCTTTGACTTTTGTCATTTCAATCTATCGTGAGTTTATCGATCTTTTTGAGCTTTTTTTTATTGTATTTGTTTTCAGTGACTTCGAAATCGGCCATTTACTCCGTTCCTGGCGCCCTCGCAGTGTCACTTTCATCAACTGTGATTGGCGGGATTCCGATGCCTCACAGACTGTGGCCATTTCCGATTCGTTGTTCGCTTTGAATACACAGCTCCAAAGTTTTGTCTTTAGCAATATTGGTTGTAAAAAGTAAGCTCCAACCCTCCCTTTCCATAATAGCTTTCTCAAATCCCCTCTTCAGATTGCTCGTAAGCGACCGTACCCTCCAGCGCTTCGACCAACTCCTCCACCTCCCCCATTCCTTCCAGCTCGCTGGCTGTACTTCCAATATCTCTCTCAAAGGCATCACCGACGCCATCAACGCCTACCTCGAATCTTGCCCCCGTCCAAATATCAGCTGTCACATTCCTGCGTCAATTTTGCCGCCATATTTGTGGGAATTCGGCATCATTGAGAATGCCACCCTCCAAGATGCACTTCAACACTTTGCCCCCCTTTTGAAGCATGGCTATGTTGCTCAATCAAATTCAACAAATCTCGAAATTCGGTTTACATCGGTCTCAAGGCATTTGGCACCGCTTTATGTTACGATTGGATTCAGAGTTGCGTTGCCGATCACTTTCGTGGGTCCGGTCGATGGTGATGATATTCCATGGGATGATAGTGATGGTGAAAATGATACTGATTCGGAATAGATTAGAGTTGCTTAGGAATTGTGGTTTCATTTCTTTTGCCGGTGATTAGAAAAGGAGTATTCATTTATATCACAGATTTTGGAGGTTATGTTTATACAGATTTTATCCGAACGTGTTAAGGAGCATAAAGGGTGTTTTAACTTTATTATCGATTGAATGTGGATGCAATTTTGAGCAAGAAAATGTTGAAAAAAAAAAACAAAACAGGTTTCACCCATGGTCTTCTTCGGTACTTTTTGACACTTTGGCATTGTTGTCATTTTGATTGACTTCAGGCGACCGGACATGGATGCTACTCAATGCGTGACCATGTTTGGGACTATCACCTGCAGCTGCAAGCGCTGGTGGTGTTAGTCTGATCTTACTCACACCGTTTAAGAGGCGGTCTGGCTGCCGTTTCAGGTCGGGCGACACATAATTTTCACACTTTGAAATTTTATTAGGTGGGCATGTAGATACATAAAATCAAGTCACAGGGTTTAAGCGGTTCCTTCTAAGACCTCCGGATTCTGGAGATATGGCATCTCAAAGTTTCAAACTTTGAAGCTCTGTAGCGAATTCCGTTGAAACGTTGGAGATCTGAATTTTAGGCTGGGGGGGGGTAGTTTACGATGAGGAACAAAACTACACACTCAGAATTTTGATAAAAGTACAGTAATCACTGATTTCGAAATTGGACCTTTAAAAAATTAGTCATAACTTTCTTCAAGTTAGGCCTCCCCGGCTAAATCAACTTTCATGTTGTAGCCCATCTTTTTCTGCATCGGATAGCACCGAATGAATCGGCATAAAGTGTCGACCCAATTCCCTTCTATGGCAATTTCTAGGGTGCACTCACTTTTTTGTCATCTTTGACAGATCATATTTTTTTTCAACGTAGCCCGATACCCATCAACATATAGGTTAAAATGATCGCCTTGATGTGAGGAATCGATTGGTATAGCACACAACTAGATTCCGTTTTATGGGGTATGCGAGGTGAATTCTGGAGTCTAGCGGAAGCGGAAGGCACATTTTCGAAAATTTTTTAGTGATTTCGTAATCTACGACCCTGAATTAGTCTAATCACCAAGTTTCAGCCAAAGAAAACAACTTTGAAAATCTGAATAAAAAATCGATAAATTTCGAAATCCAAGAGTGTAGTTTTGTTCCTTATGCTAAAGTTACCCAAGATCCAAAAAATCAGACTTCCAACGCTTTCACGGAATCCGTTACACGATTTTAAAGTTCAAAAAACGCGAGTGCACTGCAGAAAGTGCCATAGAAGGGAATTGAGTCGACACTTTATGCCGACCCATTTGGTGCTATCCGATGCAGAAAATGATGGGCTACAATATGGAAATTGATTTAACCGGGGAGACCTAACTTGAAGGAAGTTATGACTGATTTTTTAAAGGTCCAATTTCGAAATCAGTGATTACTGTACTTTTATCAAAATTCTGAGTGTGTAGTTTTGTTCCTCATCGTAAACTACCCCTAGAGCCTAAAATTCAGATCTCCAACGTTTCAACGGAATTCGCTACAGAGCTTCAAAGTTTGAAACTTTGAGATGCCATATCTCCAGAATCCGGAGGTCTTGGAAAGAGCCGCTTAAACCCTGTGACTTGATTTTATGTATCTACATGCCCACCTAATAAAATTTCAAAGTGTGAAAATTATGTGTCGGCCTCTCCCCCTTACTCCTAAATCGGCAGCCAGACCCTCTCTTAATAACCTGAAATCCGTTTTGATATGCCGTTTTTTCCATTCGTAGCACTCACATGGCCTTCTTTTCTACAGATCCCATCAACGGTGACCTAATGACATCATCGGATGTCTTGCTTCCAAGCAATGGTGTACCAGCAAAACCGGAGAAAATGTCATTCTCTATCGGCGGCGGTGCCTCATTTCCCGCATCGACGATAGCCAAACCAGTAACAAGATTACGATCGATGACACTGTTGCAATCAAAGTCGTCGTCGTCATCGCCCAGAGGGTTCAGCATGTCTTCAGCGACACGCAACCAGCCCATGTAGACGACAAATTGGGTCATTGTTACAATTGGGAGCCAAATGTTTACCTGGAAACTGATCAGTGGATTCTGGTAACAACATGAGTTGGCTTACAGGTTCAGCTTGTAAAAACTGCTTTGAAATAAGACAAATGACGAAATACACACGGACAAACAGAAATACAAGTTGCGGATAGACGAGGGGTACCGGGATCCAATCCAATTTTAGCAACTGTAAGAATTTTAAAAATAGACAAGTACAGTAGCAAATGTGACAAACCTGATTCATTTTGTCATGAAACTGATCCAATTCAATATTAATTTTATTCATAAGAACATCAGATACAATTTTACCGCAAATTCGTGCAACTGTGACATGTTGATGAGCCCATTGAATCGGCATCCAGTACCGTGCAAATTCACCATGGCCTTCTGATAGTATTTCAATTTCTTTGGATGTTACCAAACCGACGGATTGAAGTGATTCCATATCCGGAAACCGTTGACGCACCTGTAGACTGATGTCTCTCATAACGAGAGCCTGATTCAACACCAAATATCGGATTATCGTTCGACGTAGTTGTCGCGTTTGTTCATCATCGCCGACAATGTAGGCAGATATGGTCATGGCTGATTGGTCGTACCATCCAAGATTATTCATTATCAGCTGCCATCGACTATTGACAGTACTGACGAAAAAACCGAGAATAAAGGCCATTGGGATGTAGGAATTCATGCCGGTGTTGAGGTATTTGGAGACATAGTCAAAGTAACTACAAACTTAAGTTAAGGCAAATGGCATGGCATAAAAGTCAAAAGTACATACAATCTCAGACTGTTATTCAAAGCAAACCGATAAATAGCTTGAATACCCAAATACAAAACAGTCCAAATACAAAGTTCTGGCAAAACTGACTTCCATAAACTTCCGCGCCATCGAAGCAAAATTTTCCATATTGTTACATATGAAGAATGTGAAATGTCAAGCGTATACGGTACCGTCATAACATGGAGCCTCGACAGTGATTTCGCGTGTAAAAAGGTAATTGACCAATCATGGCACAAAATCCTTTCAAAATATTCAAATTTTTATAAACTCTAAACTAGGGACCGGCAGGGGACAAAAATTGCGACTTGCGCATAGTGTTCCCCGGGGTACGGTAACAAAATTTTTTGTGGAATTTAAAAAAACGAACAGTCTTTTCGGACGTTTCATGTCATTCCGAATCGAATGGTGGTGTTGATTTTTCAATAAAACTGCGCTAAAATGCCAAAACGACAATTTTTGACGGTTTTTTGAAATTTTCGTCATGCGCCCCGTCGCGCCCCCGAACGAGACTAACACCATTCGACGCAGCGTAAAAATCCGCATCGGTAGTAAAAAATCCTGTTGCGGACAGTTGCGGATGCGCATGCCACAATAAAAATACTAACAATGCCAAAAATGAAAGTTGATCAAATTGAGTAATTAGCACGTCTACACCCCCATTTTCACACACGGGAAATCGATTGGTAATATTCTTTTTGCTGAAAGTGTCTTGTAAAATGCCAAAACACTAAATTTTTACTGTTTTTTGCCATTTTTGGCAAGCGCCCCTTCGCGCCCTATGATGACATTATCACCATTCGATTCAGCGTAAAAAACTGCGTCGGGAGTGTTAAAATCAGTTGCGGACAGTTACGGATGTTGATGCCACAATGTTACAAGTGAAAAAGGGGAAAAACAAATTCGACCGATTAGGGCAATTTTTGCACTTGGACACCCATTTTCATTCACAAAAATTTGATTGGTATTATCGGTTTTATTCCAAATATGGTTTGAAAAGCCGTAATCAGTGTTTGCCAATTTTTTTTGGCAAAACTTTTTTCTTAAAAACCTAAACTTAATGTTTCAAAAACGAAACTTTGACTATTATTTATGCGATATTGCGCAAAATCAACGTTGAAGAATGCTAAAAACTAGTATTTTGGCATTTTTTAAATAAAAATTTTATGTGTTAATGTAACAAGCCGGTTTGCACGCGCTCGCAAACGGCTCAGTCGCGTTCGTAGAGTAAACTGTGTCAACGCAAAAAACGCGTTCACAGTGAGGTTTGGCAAAGCGTTCTAAATGACAGGGGGCTTCGTCGACAAAAATGCAAAGTTCCCCATTTTTTATTTTACGTTCATTTTTTGGCATTTTCATGCCTTTCTTAATTTAAAATAATTTTTTTTCTTTTTCCAATCAAAATCTACGGCAATTATGCGTCAAATAAGACTAACTACAGCCGAATCGATCGCAATCTATTTTTCGCCTGCCGGTCCCTACTCTAAACCCAATTTATTTGTATTTCTTTAATGCACCAACTTTAGTTAACCTTTTTCAACATATAAATTCCTGTTAAACGTTGTTTTTTGTTATTTTTAAAAAGGGTAATTAAAACCGCTCGGCTATGTCAAAAGAAGAAACCATTTTGCTGTTCAACTTCGACAGCCGTTGCAAATTTTGACATACTTGCAATGATATGAGTCGTCTTTTCAATTTTTAGTACCCCTAGTACATAATTAATAAGTCTAGCAGGACTATCAATGATGTAATTAGTCCTAAAACCGTTTCAAGCCTAAAATGTCAATGGATGAGACCTAAAACGTCAAGCAACTTCCGTCTGGCCCACGTGAACCGTAACTTCCTGTCACGACGAATACTGACTGAAACTGATGTGAGAACTGACAGTCTCAATGGACTTGAAAAACATCTACGCCTGTTCTGTTCTCCGACCTTAAAAAAGTGCCATCTTAACCGAATTATGCCCATTTAAGCTTAAGCTTAAGCGCCTTAATTCGGTTAAAGGGCATAGTTACAATCATCATATGAGCGCACATGGATTAACATAACGGAAAAGATGTCTACATTGGAATCCAATTTGTCTCCTTATCAATTGTAAACAATAATTAGTAAATCTGTCTGGTCTGGTCTAGTTTGGACTGTGTGCCGGACACGTGGATAAAAAAAGATAACATGGCCAATGAGCAATGTTAGTTGCTTCTTTTCACATTTGTCAATGATGTGACATCCCCCTCGTTCTCTTTGGGCATGTCTCATTCATTCACGCCTGCGTTTGTCGGCATAAATTTTGTGAGGCGTTCCCCCTGGGCTTTATTGGTGCAGCTGTCTGCAGTTGGATGGATGGCGGCGTAGAGGCTTCAACATGAACTTGCTAATATTTGGAAATTCTGATTCTTCACTTTATAATTGTTCAAAACACACGCTCGAAGAATGGCAATCGTTTGGGAAGCCGAATGCGTTGATTGGGTGGTTCTATATTTGCTCTGGGATTGTTTATAATGTAAGTTTAATCACTTTTGACATACTTTAATATTGGTGTTTCAGCTCCTCTATGTGCCAGTCCTGATAGTAATGTTGAAGCAATGCTTCTTCCGACGACCCTGTTATCGAATAATGTTCTATCTGGGTGTCGTAGATTTCGCCTGTGTCCTTCTGAATTCGATCATTTCCGGGTATTTTTCCATTATGGGTACAGTATACTGCTCAAATAAGATATTGGTTTACGTTACGGGTTGTTTTGGCACTGGTTTGTCATTTTTTGGCATTTATAACTCTTAAAGTTCAAATTCAAATTTTAGCACTCTGGTCAACTAGCTGTGCCGCTTGCATTCTCTTAGCCCTCAACCGTTGCCTCACAGTAATCCGGCCCCGAACAGCTGAATGGCTCTTCAAAGGACATCGCACCAGCCTTCTACTGTTATTTCCGGTAGCCTATTTTTTGTATTTCCTGTTTTTCACAAAGCCTCTATTGTTTTCATCACGGCGTTATGCGATGTTTTTTAATCCGTTTATGGATATTCCGGGTTATGATCTAACCGTTGAAGAACCAAAAGTAAGCACTTTACCCCCCATCTACAGTACCCCTACCATTTACCAAACTTACAGTACGCCAACATATCCCACACTTTCAACAACGTAGCTGATGTAATTTTACTCAGCACAACCTATGCAGTATTCTGTGGTTTCATCATGAAATCAAGCACGAGTCGGACCATTTCCTTGCAGCAGAAAACTTTCATCCAGGCAACAACCATCTGTGGTATCAATGCCACAGCTGCAATTATTTATGTCCTAATGCAGTTTATGCCGACCCCGACCGTGCTTATCGTCATCGGACAGGTGGCATGGCAAGCCAGCCATGGCGCACCTGTTTTTATCTACCTTTTCGTGAATCGATCAATCCGGTGTGCCGTGCTTGATTTTTTGGGCATTGACTACATTGCTGCCAAAGTTTCAAATTTCACGGATTACTTTTCGCTTCGACCGGGGAAGTAAATGAAACGAACCAAATAAATGTGTATGCACGATGCGGTCATTCTAATTAGCATGCAATAGCACGTAGAGAGAAGTCCAATTTTAAAATAGACGTCAAATATGGACTGCGTGGCAATGCAGTGCCGAATGAGGGAGACACTCAAAGATCATTAGTTATGCGAAACAAGAATAATTTTATCACGTAGGGATGAAAGCACGTTCAGTTCTGGTATGCATGTATTTTGGTGTAAAAATTACATCGCGTGCCAATCCAAGAATCATGACACATTTTAAACTTTTTTGGTATAACAAACTGTTTAGTTGGCTTTTTGACTTTTAAAAGTTTTACGATGATTTACTGGAAGGGCAGTTTGCAATGTTTTCAACTGGTGACACAACGGTTTTGGGAATATCAGTCAGTACAAGTGATGTTTGCTGCAGAATTGTAATAAAAACAGTTTCGAAAAAGTGCATGCGCATTGCGCACGCCAAAAGTAAGGTAATAGTATTGCCGTGGAGTATTACGCAGTCGTGGAATATAATCCAATAAGTTCAACAAGTTTTCATTGTTCTATTCTCATGGCATTCCACGAGTTGTCCAGTTTGTATTCCAGACGTACAATTACTAAATTTGTAGTCTAGAATTTGTGAGCACGTTATGGCCAACAATACAAGTGCAGACTAATTGTTCTCTCTGAACTTTTGTGCCATCTTTGAGAAAGTTTGTTCACTACATCCTGCTTCTAGTAAATAATAAATTTTCAACAGCTGAAGAGATAATTGTGTGGTTATAAGTATGCATAAACAGCAGCAGTTTTGCCATAAATAGTTATTTTGGTATTTAGAGATAAGCGGTTATGCACGATTACATGCTTGACCTTCAATTACGATTTTGTACGAATTGCATGGCCAATTCCAAAAAAACGTTCTTTTAAACTTCACTGCCGTTTTTCTCAGTATTGTAATTCATTCATTGAGTCAAAAGTTAAAATACTTTTATTCTGGTTCTAGTTTACGTTTTTACCGTATAGTATTTATACATACAAAATTAAAAGTTAAAAATCAAACAGTTGGCGGAACTACAGTAGTCTTTGAATCACCCTTTCGTACAATTTTACGAATGCGCTTACGAATGGTGTCATTCAGCACTAGGTAGATAAATGGAGGTACTCCGTGGATGCCAAAGTATGTGAAACTGCTAACCACAGTCAGTATGGCCGGTGCAAACTCAAAGTTCATGACGACATAAGTGGCCGTTGCAACGCAAGTGCAGAGACTAATCAAAAATACTTGCAGAAACACCTAGAATGTAAATCAAATTATATGATGACTTTGAAAATAGTACGGTAATGTTGACTTACACTTTTTTGTGTGTCCGTTTGTTTGCGTCCAGTGCGATTCCAATTTTTGCACATAATAATGAAAAACAACGTATAGACGGATATCGTGCCAAAGCAAATAAACATGTTGTGATATGCGTGCTGATAGCTATAGTACTGAAAACAATAAAATATTATATTTGATGTTATTCATGAAATATGATTGAATGAACTTACTCTCGTGTCGAGAGTCTTCAAATATCCGAAATGCGGATCGAAGAACCATGAAAATCCCATCCCATTGAAGAAAGGAACCCGGGTGTAGATAGCAAAATATGCTCCCCACATAAACGAAGGGATTGCCCAGTAGTACGGTTTGTTGCCATCGAAGAGTAATGCTGTGAGCGAGGCATGATGAACTGACATGCAACGATTGACAGCGAGTAGAAAGGCTAGGCATGAGTGTGAAATCCATGTTACTGTAAAAGAACACATTTCTGATTTCAACCAAGTTATCTGAGAGTCGATCGATGTTTTAAAAAAACTCACAAGCAATATAGCACCCCATGTAATACAACAATGTCGGCGCACTGCAGTATACATAGCCTTGTGTTCCGAAAAATCCTGTAGCAATCCCAACCACCGGTATTGAGAACACATCAATGACGCTCAACATCATCATAAACTTGTAACAGGAGTGTGTTCGAAACTCGCTTCGCCACATGACAGTGCAACATGGAATATATGCCAACTCGGCAATGATGCCAAGAATCATAAGGGTGTATCCGAGAATTGGATATGTCCGCATTTCTAGTGGAACATCCTCGACCCTGTAGCTGGAGCAATTGTAAAGAGCTTCAAATTCTCTGTGTTTGAAGAGGAAGACATTCATTATGAAGTCACCAGCTACCGTATTTAGCGTAGATTTTCTCCAGTAATCTTTACGGCTTCAGTAAACTCCGCTTTCTTTATATACGCAGCCAACGAAGGCGGTGCGTAGTATAATAACTTATAGCTTCAATTCATTGTCTCTTTGGTCTCGTTTGTAAAAAGGATAAGACACAGGTACAAAGGAAGCAAAAAGTTCAAGGGAAAAACCCCGTTCAAAGTACAGCTACCGCCAGAGGGCTACAAAATAGTGCCAAAGAAATTCAGTAATTAATTTCCAGAACGAATGCCAATAGTATCAGACGTTGTATAGTATCTTGGTAAAATCTATAAAAGTATTCTTCTAAGTACGAATGATTATTTGAAACATTTCGAACGCTACAACCGCTGCAATTGAGATCTTTAAAACACGCTAGCACCGTTCGGCATTACTACAATACTCCACCGCTCAGCGTGTTTGAAACGTGCTGTTTGACATTCCAAATACTGCAATGGATTCCTGTTTTGCCATCAACAACGTGTTTTACTCGAACCAAAAGTGTATGATAGTTACCAAATGGGCGCAAAGCAATAACTAATGATTAGTTTACAACCCTAGTTAATGTGACATTTCATTGGTTTTATCAAGCTTTTCGAGAGTAAACTGTTGCACTCAAAGTAAGGACCATGTGTTAGGTTCTACAAAAATGATTAAAAAGTGTTTAATGTTATGTTCATAACAACTGTATCTTTGACCTCGGTAAATGTCGAGGGCTTTATTCTATTTCATGTGATCTAAGTTTCATTTGTAGGGCTTATTTACGGACTGATAAGACCATTTCTTAAACTTGAACCTTATAAAAAGATGTAGTATCGGTGCACTACACAGGGACTTCTGTTTGGAAACCGGAAACAATCATGCCTTGAACCTTGTACAAACAGAAAGTTCAAATACTTATAAAATCTCTTAAAGAACACTCAAGTGATAGTAGTTCTGCGGTTATTGGTGCCTTGACTGAGTACAATAACTTTGTTTTTCTAAATTTATCTTTTTGATAAACTTATCAAAATCAAATAACTGATACATGTATGCATACTGTAATTCAATTTTTGACACGTCATGAAACACATGAGAAAGCTTTTATTGATATTTAGCACTGAAGGCAGGTGTGTTTGGTCACAAATAAAACCAATGATAAAAACTTGCGTCCGAGTGTTGGTAAGCAAGCAAAGCCCCCAAAACAAGTATAGGCCGTAGGTTCCAGCAGATGTATTTCCACGAAAATTGACGGGTCTCCTGCTAAATGTTACTTAAATTTAGTTAAAACGCTTTATATGTCATGCTTATGGCGAATGTCGACTTTCCACCGCCGAATCTTTCACCTTATTTTATTGAAAGAACTTTCGAACTCATCCCATTTTTGATAATAGCATTTCTTTTGAGTGTTTTCGTGATGTATGTAATCTTCACTCAGTCAGGATCGCTGGGGTCATTCAAAGTCTTCCTGTTTCTCCAGACACTATGGGCACAATTGTTCGAAATAACTGTTATTTTGACTAATCCAGTTCCTCTTATGCCATACACTGCGGCATACATGGTAAGATTTACTCACAAAGATGTTTTGATAAGTTAATAATATGTTATTTCACAAAATACCTTGTTTCAGGGTGGCATTTTCCGTGACGTCATGACATATGAGGCCGCCGTAGGATGTGCCTGTTTGTTCTTGTGCCTTTATATCAACGTTATCACAAGTATATTCAACTCGCTCATCAACAGATTTGTGTTTATGTTCCGTCCACATTGGCGGAAATACGTCGAAAATAAGTACACTATTAGTGCCATTGTGGTGATGCATCTATCGTCCTATGCTGGTGTGACTTTCTTATTTGTCACAACATCGTCTAGCCATGCCGAGACACGTCAAATAGCAACTGTAGAAACAAAAGATGCGCTAACACAATTCATGAAATATAAAAGTTTTGTCTACGTGCCCTCCAGCAATGAACGCACCAGGACTGTTATCACAGTTTACTTTTTTATTGTCTTAACTATTGCTACTATCCTGTTCATTGCCATTGTTGCCTTCTTTAAAAATATTCTTGATTTGAAGGAAACTGAAATTGTTTCAAAGACGATGAGATCATTGGTGATTTCAACTTTGGTTCAGGCTTTCCTTTGTGTCTTATTTGTATTTACACCGGTAATTTTTTTGCTCTATTCTTATGCTTTTAACATTTCTAACAGTGCAAATACGCTTAACATTCTGCTAACAATGCTCTCATTTCACGGTACCGTAGATAATCTGTGCATTTTGTACTTTGTAGCACCGTATAGACGGTACTGCTCGTCGCTGATCTGTTGTCGACTAGGAAAACGTTCAAAAACTGTTGAAATAAGGGTCACAAATACTTTTCAGATGTAGTCAGAGTTAATTGATCTCTTTTGAGATCTACGTTTAAGCAAATAAATCAATATCGATTGAGTCTATTGGCACGACTAAAACTGCGATGAAATTATAATTAGAATCCATGACGGCTGTTTCATGGTTTCATGTACTGCAGAATGAAAACCTTTTTTTCTCATACTTGCTCTCACATATGACATTACAAAGCCACTGCCGACAGGTGCTACAAAAGGTTCCAGAAAATATTTGAAAAATATAATAATCGTCAGTGCGTGGTCAACCAATCACAAAAACTTCGACCATGTGGTGGTAAGCACATAAATTACAAAGTCGAAAGTTTTACAGGTGTATTGGAATGACTAATTATCAAAAACATGGGTAGTGCATGTCACGCTACGACTTTTGTTAGGTTCAAACATTAAAGTTGCCTTCCTAACTTTGCGTATGGCTGGTGTAGACTATCCGCCGCCAGATCTTTTACCTTATTTTACTGAAAGAACCTTTGAATTCATTCCATTTTTGGTGTTTGCAGTTATTTTGAATACTTTTGTTATGTACGTCATCTTCACCCAATCAAAATCGTTAGACGGATTTAAAGTCTTCTTATTTCTTCAAACTTTATGGTCTCAATTGTTTGAAATCGTCGTTATTTTGACTAATCCAGTAGTTCTCGTGCCCTACACTGCACTGTTCATGGTAAGATTGACTAACACAGATGTTTTGATAGAAATATATAATGTTTAGGGTGGTATCTTTCGTGATGTCATGACGTATGAAATCGCAATAGGATGCACTTGTTTATTCCTCTGCCTCTACATCAATGTTATTGTCAGTACTTTCAATTCACTTGTCAATCGATTTGTATTCATGTTTCGACCACATTGGCGAAAATACGTCGAAAATAAGTATACAGTTACTTTTATCGCGGTGTGTCACCTAATCTCGTACGGTGGAGTCACGTTCCTGTTCGTTGCCACGGCTTCTAGCTACACCGAAACGCGTCAAATAGCAACTGTAGAAACAAAAGACGCGTTAATTGACTATATGAAGTACAGAAGTTTCCTTTATTTGCTTTCTAACAATGATCGAACAGAGACTGTCATTATGGTTTACTTTTTCATTGTTCTCACATTTGCTACTATTCTGCTCATTTCCATAGTTGCCTTCTTCAAAAATCTTCAATATTTAAAAGAAACTACTGAAGTTGTGTCAAAAACGATGCGATCATTGGTAGTGTCAACACTGGTTCAAGCATTTCTTTGTATCTTGTTTGTGTTTTTGCCAGTACTGTTTTTACTTGCGGCCCTTGCTTTCAAGATTCCCAATAGTGCAAATACGCTAAACATTCTATTTACAATGCTTTCGTTTCATGGTGCCATAGATAATTTGTGCATTTTATATTTTGTAGTACCGTATAGACGCTACTGTACATCATTAATTTCTTGTAGGCAAAAGGTGCACACAAAAACTATCGAGATTAGGATTACAAATACCATTAAATTATAGTTAAATGATATAAAGTGATAAAGTGGCTATGTTGAAACAGTATTAATGTCACCTACTGATCTATGTTTCAAAAGTCCAAATTCATACAGTCGGCGGAACTACAGTACTCTTTGAATAACCTTTTTGTATCATTCTTCTCATACGCTTACGAATAGTGTCATTCAGCACAATATAAATAAAGGGAGGGGTCCCATGGATGCCAAAGTATGTGAAACTGCTAATCACCGTTAGTACGGCCGGTGCAAATTCAAAGTTCATAATGACATAAGTTGCAGTTCCGACACAAGTGCACACACTAATCATGAAAACTTGCAGGAAAACCTAAAATAAAAATGTATGATGGCTCATTACTTAATTTGGTAATGTTTACTCACGCTTTTCTGTGCATCCGTTTGTTTGCGCTCCGTGCGGTTCCAATTTTTACACATCATAACGAAAAACAATGTGTAGACGAATACTGTGCCAAAACAAATGAAGAAGTTGTGATATGCATGTTGATAACTGTAGTACTGTAAACGATTCAATATTATATCCGTTGTAAAAATTAAGGACGTTTTACAAAATAAACATACTCTTTCATCATAGGTCTTCAAATAACCAAAGTGGGGATCCAAAAACCACGTAAATCCCATTCCATTGAAGAAGGGAATCCGGGTAAAGATGGCAAAATACGACCCCCATAGAACCGAAGGGATAGCCCAGTAGTACGGTTTGTTGCCATCAAAAAGCAATGCTGTGAGATTGGCATGATGAACTGACAAACAGCGGTTGACGGCTAGTAGAAAGGCTATGCAAGAGTGAGAAATCCAAGTTACTATAATATAGTTACCGTTGACAAATCAATATTTTTGTAAAATAAACTCACAAGCAATGTAACACCCCATATAATACAGCAAAATCGGTGCACTACAGTAAACGTAGCCCTGTGTGCCAAAGAATCCCGTCGCAATCCCAACCACCGGTATCGAGGCCACATCGATGACACTCAACATCATCATAAACTTGTAACAGGAATGTGTTCGAAACTCGCTACGCCACATAACAGTACAACACGGAATGTAAGCCAATTCGGCAATGATCCCAAGAATCATAAGTGTGTATCCGAGAATTGGATACGAACGCATTTCGAATGGAACATCTTCAACTCTGTAGCTGGAGCAGTTGTACAATGCTTCGAACTCTTCATGTTTGAAGAGAATAACGTTCATTCTGAAGTCGGCGGCTACGGCAATAAATATTCTTCAGTTGTCTTTGCGACTTTATCAAGTCCAGCTTTCTCTAAATACGCAGTCAACGAAGGCGGTGCGCAATATAACTTATAGGTCCAATGCATTGTCTCGTTGGCCTCGGTTTTTTTTAAATAAAGCACAGGTACAATGAAAGCAAAACATTCAAAGAAAAAACCCCCCTCCCTTTCAAAGTACAGTTTGTGGCTACAAACGTGTACAACATCAAGGTGAAAATAACTGTATTGTTCTACGTACGAATGATTATATGAAACGTTTCAAATGCTACAATCATTGTCGCTGAAGTCTTCAACCTACGCTAAACACGCTTGACCATACTACTATATCTCCTCACATCGTGTTTAAAACGTATTATAAAAATATTGCAGTAAGTCTCTGTATTGCCACAACCTGTTTTACTTGAATTATACGGTCAAACACCCATGTTTTTCATTGTAAACTTTTGTTTTCCATGTACAAATGATCGATTTGTTGAATAAGTTATTTTTATTTTTATTTAGATACTGATCAAACTATTCTTATTATTATATTTATAAACTTGAACTTATTGCAATGTAGCATTTGTGCACTGACACTCCAATATAACGCGATTTCTGAGGAAACTGGGCAAGTTTGAAGCATCATTGAGCAATGATAAAAAAGGGTGGACCCATGTCAAAAAGATTTCTGATCCCTTTACTTATATGACAGTATCAAAGTAAATACACAGTTGTATTTATGCTGAAACAGTTAATATAAAATACATGTGTAAAATAAAAAAATTTTTGAAGTATGACTAACTTTTTCCAATGGCATAACGATTACGTCGGAAAGCAATATTTAGAATCAGTGACAGGTGCATACGCGGTTGTTTAACTTTAAAAATTGCGTCCATGTGTTGGCAAGTTGAAAACAGCAAGGGCCAAGGTTCAACAGATGTGTTACCGAGCAAAGCATAAATATAAATAAAAATAATAGTTACTTCATGCCAAAAGTTAGTTTTGTGAAGTTACACTCCTTCGAAACTGAGTATGGCTAATCCAGACTATCTACCGCCAAACGTTTCACCTTATTTTATTGAAAGAGCCTTTGAATTTATTCCATTTTTAATATTTGCTTTTATTTTGAGTATTTTTGTGATGTATGTAATCTTTACAAAATCGGGATCATTAGGCTCATTCAAAGTCTTTCTATTTCTTCAAACTCTATGGGCCCAATTATTTGAAATTACTGTTATTTTGACTAATCCAGTTCCTCTCATGCCATACACAGCGGCATTTATGGTAAGAATAACTAACAAAAATGTTTTGATACAAATAAATAATGTTTAGGGAGGCATTTTCCGTGATATTATGACCTATGAAGCAGCTCTAACATGCGGGTGCATATTTCTTTGCCTCTACATGAACGTCATTGTCAGTACTTTCAACTCACTTGTCAATCGATTTGTGTTCATGTTTCGTCCGCATTTACTGAAATACGTCGAAAATAAGTTCACAGTAACTTTCATCGCAGTGTGTCATCTGATATCCTACGGTGGTGTGACTTTTTTACTTGTGACAACATCTTCCAGTTATAACGAAACGCGTCAAATAGCAGAAGAAGAAACAAAAGACGCTCTAATTCAGTTCATGCAATATCCAGGTTTTATCTATCTGCCATCAAGCAATCAACGAACCAAAACTTTTATTATGGTTTACTTTTTCATTGTTCTTACATTCGCCACTATTCTGTTCATTTGTATCATTGTCTTCTTGAAAAATCTTCAAGATTTGAAAAAGACAACTCAAGTAGTCTCCAAAACGATGCGGTCGTTGGTGATGTCAACCTTGGTGCAGGCTTTTTTGTGTGTCTTATTCGTATTTACACCGGTAATAGTTATGCTTTGTTCGTGTGCTTTTGATATTCCTAACAGTGCATTTACGCAGAACATACTTCTTACAATGCTTTCTTTTCATGGCACTGTAGATAATTTGTGCATTTTGTATTTTGTGGCGCCGTATAGACGATACTGCTTGTCGTTGATCTGTTTCAATCAAAATAAGCGCTCAAATACTATTACCATCAAAGGTACAACTTCTTTTAGAACTAAGTCTACACTTCGATGAGTGTGATGTTACGCACATTTAGATCTACGATAAAATGTTTGTTGCCTACAAGAAATAAATCAATGGCAGGTGTAAAGTGTTCCATGTACACACATGTAAATGAAACAAGCAAAAACACATCATTACTGACACATGTTTCGGTACAAAAACACAATTGCGTTGGCATTATGCAACGCTCTTAATTGTATGTTTTGCATTTTAAAGATTTGAGCAACGAAATATTGAATCAATGACAGGTGCCTGCGTGGTCGACTAATCACAAAAACTTCGTCTATGTGCTGATAATGCCAAAACAACTAGAAATCGACAGCTTTGAAACAGGTGTAATGAAAAATAGGACTAGTTCGGGTGTATTTAATGTTAACATGAAAGGTGCCTTCAACACTGTGCGTATATTATATATGGCAAGTGCCGACTATCTACCGCCAAATCTTTCACCATATTTGATTGAAAGAACCTTTGAACTCATTCCATTTTTAGTTATTGCAGTTATTTTGAACATTTTTGTTCTATATGTTATATTATTTCAATCAGCATCGCTTGGAGCATTTAGAGTCTTCATATTTGTTCAGACTTTATCAGCTCAATTGTTTGAGGTATTTGTTATTTTGGCCAATCCAGTTCCTCTTGTGCCATACACGTCGGCATTCATGGTAAGATAACTACGCCGATTTAAAATTTACAAAAAAACTTGATTGCAGGGCGGGATTTTCCGTGACGTAATGTCGTATGAGGCAGCTATCGGATGTGCTTGCTTATTTTTGTGCCTTTACATCAATGTTATTGTAAGTACCTTCAATTCAATGCTCAATCGATTTGTGTTTATGTTTCGTCCGCATTGGTGGAAATACATCGAAAACAAATACACAATCACTTTTATTGTGGCGTGTCACCTATCAGCGTATGCTGGGGTCACTTTTCTGTTTGTTGCAACATCCTCCAGCTATGCCGAAACACGTCAAATAGCGACTATAGAAACGAAAGATGCACTTACTCAATTCATGAAGTATAACGGTTTTGTTTACGTGCCGTCAAGCAACGAACGAACCGAGACTGTCATCGTAGTTTACTTTTTCCTCGTTGTAGCTGTTGCCACTACCCTGTTCATTGCCACTGTTATATTTTTCAAAAATCTGCGAGATATGAAAGAAGCTGCCGTAGTTTCGAAAACAATGAGATCATTAGTGCTTTCAACCTTGGTGCAGGCTTTTTTATGTGTCTTATTCGTTTTTATACCCGTAATATACTTACTTTGTGCCCTCGCTTTTCATATACCGAATAGTGCAAATACGCTGAATCTTTTACTTACAATGCTTTCATTTCATGGCACCATCGATAATTTGTGCGTTTTGTATTGTGTAGTACCGTATAGACGGTACTGCGCGTCGTTGATCAGTTTCATCTTTTTTAAGCAAAAGAAGCGCTCAAATGCCATTACTATTAAAGTTACAAACACTTTTCGTAGCAAGTAATTCAAGACGTCATACTTGCAAGTTTGCCACAGGATTGAAAAATCACGTCTATCTAGGATGAATGACAGGTGTATTGTAGCCCACGTAAAACATTTACAACCACGTTGCTCAAAGATCTATGAACCGCCAAACACTACAACCGCATTCACAGGTGATGTACATTCAAAAATATATTACTACTTAACACATGTTTAAAATAATTTGAAAAAGCGAGTTATGGACTTGACAGATGTTAAAAAACATATCATTGATCCAGAAACTTCAAAATATCTACAATTCATCGAACTACATTACTCTTTGTTCCTCCAATCGCACATATCAGCACACATTGGAAACACAAACAACCCACCAATCGATAGCACATTTTGATTTTTGATTACCGATTTGAGCGATTTGATAAGCTGGCAGCTTTTAACGATGATAGACTGCTTTATCAGCAGTTCTTCCCATTAAGTTTGACAGCTATTTTTTATTTGAAGCATGCCAGATGATGAAACTCTATCCACACTGAACCGCACTGATCTTCATAATGGTCGTGGTCATTTTGATTTGCTCCATGCAAAAAGCTGTTTTTCGAGAATAAATAAACCTGTCAAATTCGATGGAGTTTGCGAGAACCTTCTTTGTTGTGCGCTATGGCGTTATCAGTGGCACACGCAGGTACCGTTGTTGTTGTGTCGCCTTGAAGCACCTACACTTTGGTTGAATTTATGGCTATTGATAACTCATTGAACTTTCGACAAGGAACACCCTGGCGATGAAAAAATGGAGTAAGGCCGCTTCAAACTCTGTATTGACGACTACTGATAAGGGTCGTACTGGGGTGACGGCAACTTCGCGGCGAATTAGGATAGGCCCGGACAATCAGTTTAGTCAGTGAAATCGACGTGCTTTGAAAATGATCATTCTCGAATTGTTTACGCGTTTTTGGTCAAATTGCTTTATAATTTTGCGTTAATTGGAGTTCTTTTTAGGAATGACCTTAGGCAAACTAGCGCTTTTGGCGCTAGTCGCCTGCGCTGTTGGATACAGCAGTGAACGGTTGGATTTTGGCACTTTTTTATCGTTTAAAAACTAAACTAAATATTATAGAGTTCGCCGTTCACCTGCGGCAAAACACATTCTCGACACTACATGGCTCACGGCCGACCAGAGGACTGAACTTGAAAGTGCCAAAGATGCTTCGGCTATCAACGAAAAGTTCCTTGGCTTCTACAAAGCGCTCAGCAATGATAAGCAGCAGACAATCAGTGAGAAAATCATCAAAAAGTGTTATGACTGGCTCGAGGAAGTCGCAACCGAGGCTGAAATCACTGATTTGAAGAAGCTTCATCACGCTAATCATGGCGCCTGCAAAGAAAAGGTTCGCGAATTCTTGAAGCGGTTGCCGTCGGCCGAGCAGACTGCTATTGCTAACCATCTGGAAGCGTGTGAAACTGTCTGGTATGGTCAGCATGCTGGTCATGATCACAGTGGACATGGAGACCATCATGGACGTATGCGTCGTGATCATCATCATGGCCATGGACACACGCTTGATGACTATCTGAAGACGCATTTGAGCTGGTTGACTGAAGCCCAGGGCCAACAATTGAAAGATCTGAAAGCTGAAGGCAAGACGCCCGCGGATATCCAGGCTAAGGTTCTTGAATTCTACGATAGTGCCACCGGTGAGATCAAGGCTAAAGCCACTGAGCTCCTTCAAGGTGGATGCCGTGAAGTCCTGAAGCACGTTGTCGGTGAAGATAAGGCCGCCGAGCTTAAGACTTTGAAGGAAAGCGGTGCCAGCAATGCCGATATCGCCGCCAAGATCGAGGAACTCATTTCCGGTGTCGCTGATGAACACAAGAAGAAGCTCGCCACCACTTACGGCGGCGCGTGCAAGAAGGTCTTTGGCGTCACTTCGGCCCGTCTTCGCCGTGATCACCATAACAATGACGAAACCTTGGAACATTTTGTCAAAGAGCATCTGACCTGGTTGACTGAAGATCAAAAAGCCGAAGTTTTAAAGCTTAAGGGCGACAAGGCTGCGGTCAAGGCTAAGGTTAACGAATATCTGGAAGCTGCCACCGGTGAAACCAAGGTCAAAGCCGTCGAAGACTTGAAGGCTGCGTGCAAGCATCTGTTGGTTCATGTTCTCGGTGACAAAACTGTCGAAATCACGAAACTGAAGGAAAGTGGTGCCGCCCCCGAAACCATTAAAGCCAAAATCGACGAACTCGTTGGTCAAGTTACCGATGAAAAGTTGAAGGCCCAGGCTGCTGAACACAAGGAAGACTGCTACAAGATTTACAAGAGTGCATCCCGCAAGCGCCGTGACCATGATCACAAATTGGCTGACTTCGCCGAAAAGTATCTCACTTGGTTGAGCGCTGATGAGAAGGCCGAAGTTTTGGCTCTCGATGGCACCGGAAAGGATGCCGTCAAGGCTAAGATTGCTGCTCTCTATGAAGCCGCGGACCCCGAAACAAAGGCAAAGGCCACGGCATCCTTCCAGGCTGCGTGCCGTAACCATCTGGTCCATGTCATCGGAGAAGAGAAGGCTACCGAGCTCAAAACATTAAAGGAATCTGGAGCCACCAAGGAAGCTCTTTTGAAAAAGGCCGATGAACTCATTTCTGCCATTGAGGACCCGGAATTGAAGAAGGAAGCCGATGAACACCGGGAAGATTGCTTGAAGATCTTCGGCGTCGTGGAACAATCTTCTCGCATGCGTCGTGATCATGGCCATCCCCAGGATCATGCCCGTGGAATGGGCGGACGTGGTGGCCACAACAATGGTGGAGGACATGGAAACGGAGGCCACGGACATCATCACGGTCGTAAGCGCCGTGATCATCATCATGGACATGGACACACGCTTGATGACTATTTGAAGACACATTTGAGCTGGTTGACGGAAGCCCAGGGCCAACAATTGAAGGATCTGAAGGCTGAAGGCAAGACCCCCGGCGATATCCAGGCAAAGGTTCTCGAATTCTACGACAGTGCCACCGGTGAGATCAAGGCTAAAGCTACTGAGCTCCTCCAAGGCGGTTGCCGTGAGGTTTTAAAGCACGTTGTTGGTGAAGACAAAGCTGCTGAACTCAAGACACTTAAGGAAAGTGGTGCCAGCAATGCTGACATCGCCGCAAAGGTCGAGGAACTAATCTCCGGCGTCGCTGACGAACACAAGAAGAAACTCGCCACCACGTATGGCGGCGCGTGCAAGAAGGTCTTTGGCGTTACTTCCGCCCGTCTTCGCCGCGAAGAATCCCATGATGACCACGACTTGGACCACTTCGCCAAAGAACACCTTACATGGCTTACCTCGGAACAGAAGGCTGAAGTCTTGAAGCTCAAGGGCGACAAGGCTGCTGTCAAGGCTAAGGTCAAGGAATACCTTCATTCTGCTGATGAAGCTACCAAGGCTAAAGCCGTTGCCGACCTCCAGGGCGCCTGCAAGCACGTTTTGCGTCACATTCTTGGCGACAAGGCTAACGAAGTCAAAACACTGAAGGAATCGGGTGCATCCAACGAAGTCCTGAAAGCGAAGGTCGACGAACTCATCGGTCAAGTCACTGATCCCCATTTGAAGGAAGATGCTGCTGAATACAAAGAGGACTGCTACAAGCTTTTCGCTTCTGCCCCGTCCCGTATGCGCCGTCACGAAGGCCAAACTGGTTTGGAAGATTTCGTTGCCAACCATCTGAGCTGGCTGACCCCGGAACAGAAGACTGCCATCGCGGCGTTGAAGGATGCCAAAGATGAGGCGGGTGTCAAAGCCAAAGTTGAAGAATACTATGCAGCTGCTACTGGTGCCACTAAGGAAACCGCCACTGCTGAACTTCAAGGCGCGTGCCGGGAATTGATTGCTGATGTTCTTGGGGACAAGACCGAGGAAATCAAGACTCTCAAGGAATCTGGAGCCTCGAAGGAAGCCATTGCCGCCAAAGTCGACGAACTCCTTGCTGGAGTCACCGACGAAGGAAAGAAAGCCAAAGGTCTCGAATATGCCCAAGGCTGCAAGAAGGTCTTTGGCGTTGGCTCTCGTAAGCGCCGTCACGAAGGACAAACCGGGCTGGAGGATTTCGTTGCCAACCACTTGAGCTGGCTGACTCCTGAACAGAAGACAGCCATCGCCGCGTTGAAGGATGCCAAAGATGAGGCTGGTGTCAAAGCCAAAGTCGCCGAGTACTACGCTGCCGCCACTGGTGCCACGAAAGAAACCGCCACAGCAGAACTTCAAGGCGCGTGCCGTGAATTGATCGCTGATGTTCTTGGAGACAAGGCTGCCGAGATCAAGACCCTCAAAGAAGCTGGAGCCTCCAAGGAAGACATTGCCGCTAAAGTCGACGAACTTCTCGCCGGTGTAACCGACGAAGGCAAGAAGGCTAAAGGTCTCGAATACGCCCAAGGCTGCAAGAAGGTATTCGGCGTCGGCTCCCGAAAGCGCCGTGCTTTCGCCCCCGTCGTCACCCATCTCGATTTCTTCAAAAACATCGTCGATGAGGACGATCTCCTCGAGGATGAAGAACTTGCTTACGCCATCATGGACATCTATGATGCCGAGGACCTGAGCGAAGCCGCCCGTGAAACCGTCGTGGAATGCCATTCGTTGTATTCCGAGATTGTCAAGGTTGACAAGGTTTTGAGTGAAAATGTAAGCCAATCTTTCAAATTTCATAAATAATCGAGCCATTTCAGTCCGCTCGCGAACTCGTCTACATCCTCCGATCCGCCTCAAACCGCCAACTCAAAGGCATCCAAGCCGTTACCGACATCTGCAAAAAGACTGTCGACGAGCTCCGTGAAAGCAATGGCGAACGTGGTTCCCTTGATAACACCCTGGTGACCAAGTTGGATGAGCTTGAAGATGCCGAATCCGTCAAGCGCGTCTGGAAAGGCATGCATTTCGACTTCTTTCCTTGTTTTCGCTTTGTTGACATATAAAAATTTCAGAAAAGTGCATTGACTGGATCACCGATGTCACCTCCCAGGAGGAACAAGCCAACCTGAAGATGCTTCTCCGAACCAAGCAACGCGACGTTGTCACCGAGAAAATTAGCCTCTTCATGGCTCGTTTCGATGCTCCGACACGTAAACAGGTACTGTATTAGCACTTTTTAGCCTCCAGCACTCCTAACCATCCATTAAAGACACCCTGACCCGACCCATTAAACTTTATAACCTATCAATTACCCCTGTCTGATACCCATGTCTCAAGTCTCCCCTCCTATCAGACGTAATCAAATACCACTTTTTACATGGCCCTCGCAACTTTCCTTAACTTTGCAAACAAAAAAAAGTTTCTGCTGTTTGATTTCCGAACTCCATTCCATGCCTTTCAATGCGGCAGTAATTTCATGCAAACAAAATTTTCGACTCACTCGGAATTTAATCCATCCCCCCATCAGTGTGCCGTGCCGGTGTCCATTGCACAGTCTAAAATGCTGATTAGGGTGCCATTTTTTGGCGCGGCAGGCATTCCCCGAATATGACTGAGTCACTCAAACAACCTTTTTTTCCAGATTGGTCACATGCGTCCCGTGTGTGAACGTCTCCTATTCTACTGAGCTGAGAGCAAAAGCAAGGGCAAACATTGACGGCACAGTCTGGAGCTGCTTGCTTCAAATATCAGCCATCGGTTCCAGCTGTTTTTCTTTAAAATGACCTAAAATTCACAATTTGGAATTCTGAAATAACCACGGTTAATGTAATTTATCACTTATTCTGTAGCCTTATCATTTTGATGGTTTTTTGTTAAAGCCTATAAAGTGTAATGTCTAATAAAAATTATTTTATTCATACAACTGCATTGGTGATTTGTTTCCGGTTTTTTGTCGTTCTGAGTAATTTCGAAGTTTATTATTTATTTATATGGCCTATACGGTATGGTTGGGTGTACTGGGGCTGGGTTTTGTGATAAGTTAAGCCATAGCGCATGGCACCAGTGAAGCGGCCACGTGCTAACCGAGAAGTGCCGCGTCCATTGCTCCATGGCGGAATACTTGTTCTGGCTTTCTGGCAGCATCGGGGAACTGTTGGGTATCGTCGCCTTGGTAACCTGAAGGCCCATTATGCCACACAGGGGGCATGGCTATCATAATTTGTAATGTGGACGTCCTTGTTATGATTACATGTGTCTACTATGGTTGGGGTTATTACAAGGGGGAATAATTGTCATTCTGTGCCATGGACATGCCTAAGTTGACTTATTTATCATTAAAATCCGGCATAATTTTGTCAATACGCTTATTTTGACGGCACTTTATTGAAGTCCATTCATAAAAACGATAGTTATGCCACCAAAGTTTGCCAAAGGGCAGACTATCCACCCCACAAAACCGCCCTCTAATGCCGATGTAGCGTGTGAGTATACCGTAATCCCCTCCCCCAATCTGATGTCGCAACCCTCGCGTCCTCGCGTGTGGCACCCTACATGGATTTCCACCCATCCTGCAGAAATTGTACCCCCATCCAAAGACCATTGCCATTGCAGGCATGAACTAACTACGCTCTTTTGTTTCCGCAAAACTGTTAACAGTGCCCTAATGTAAATCCCCTCGAGATTCCCACAGTTCTAGCGTGAATGGCACCCCTCGTAAGACAACCAAACTGACTCCAAACCGACTCCAACCAACCCCAAAGACACCAGAGTAGCGTCATTCTCCTTCCCCGGTTCCCAGTTCCCCTTGTCTTGACACATTTGAATTCATTGTCACTTTAAAAACCGGCCAAGAATGCGTAATAAGGTTCTGTGTTCTATGCTTTGTCAAGTCACTCCAAGTAATTAGACAAACTCGCCATTCGTTCGCAATTAAATTTGCAACCCAACCACGTGTCTCTATTATCATGCATGTCGAACTTGAAAAAATCATAAGTGAAGAAAGGCATGGCACGGCGCAAAGCAGGAAAAGTCGGCCACGTGCTTATTTATTAGTTCTTTTTTGGTATCCGTGAACAATTTTATAGCTCCTTGCTTACTTACTTCTTGAATATTAAAAGTTGGTGTTCGCTCCTATTACGCATTCTTTTAAAAAGGGTCTTACTAACCTTAATGTGCCAATGGACAGGTTTCTGGGATTGATTATTTATGAAAAAAGCTGTTACGTGTAATCGTTTTACGGTTATAATTTTGGAGGGGGGAAATGTCCTCAGGGGTTTGGATGTTGGGACTGTGCTCGAACTCGAGGCAATTAGGGTCGTCATTGTGATAGTGTTGTTGAAAGTGGGCTAAAAAGTTATTTTGATAGTTATTGGCTTGGTGGGGTAAGTGGCGTGCCGAACTTTGAGTTTTCATTGTTTTGACAGGCAACTGTTTCGTGAAAAGATAGGCCCGTGTGGTGTGTGCCTGGTGTGTGTTCCTAAAGTTTTCAACTTCCATAAGCGTGTCATTACCGCATTTTTAAATAACTATAATGACTGGTGAGACACTGTACCCAAATAGAAACACTTAAATTTGTGCCTTGTGGGACTTCAACCCCCGTCTTTTTACAGCTTCTCCTAACTGTAGTAATATAATAGTTTGCTCATATTGTTAGAGCCCTCCATATAAACTTTATCCACCCTGTAAAACTTACGTTTTCACTGTTCTGAATACCTTTGATACTTCATAAACCCAACCGAAACGTATAATACGTCAGTGCCACCGGCATTAGAAGTTGGAACTCGACTGATTTTACCACCCCAGGTGCGCGAACACCTGTGGCCTCATGCCATGCCACCGCCAAGGCTAAGCTAAGACGTAACAATATACAGATAACGTCAATGCTTTTTACTCCGTCATGGTGCCGTGCCTTTCCATCTTTCTTTGCATTAGTTGGGGCGGATGAACGCCAAAAATGCCATTCCTATGCTCCCCAATGCCAATGCCAAGACCAATGCTCCTTGCGCTTCGCCCCCATAATGTTAGTCTTTATCCATTTTTAGGACGGAGGACCCTCTACGTAGTACGGCACGGCATGCCCCGGCATTGTCACCATCAATAAACTCACCGCGCTTTCTTCACATTTAATCTTTTAATTTTGCTTTGTTTGAATGCTTGGAAGACCCTTTCAACCTTATCGAAATCGTAGTTAAGAGTACAGACGGGTGCAAACAGTGCCGTCGCGCCGTACCCACCACTTAAGGGACGTCTTGGCCTCTTGGCCGCCGGTGGGGTCCACTGACCTTGGGGGCGTACAGTAATCACATGCGAGACCCCCACACTCGCACAAAGCGACAGTGTATAGTACGAACACTCTAATTCGGTCGGCAGTTAGCTTGAAAGCGTAAAAATCTGACAGCATTAAACACATAAAACGCCGTTTTTATTCTATGGTTTTGCCGTCGCTCGCGCGGTGCCGGTTTGGGTCTACTTTCTACTTTTTTCGATTATGCGTTCGTATCAGTTTCTTTTTCGTTTTGCTACAACTCGTAAATACTATCTTTAACATGCATAATTTCATGTCATATTTATATGGTTTTTCATTGGAACGTGTTTTGTGCGACTTTCGCTGAGTTTTGAATCCTTATTGACACGTGTGCCCAAAATTCCCGAAGTTAATGCCATTTTCGGCATTATTATAACCTTTACCATCCCCGCCCCCTCCACGCGCATTGTCCATTGTAAAATAGCCTCAATTGAAGCCTTTACAAATGTTCAAATATCATTTTAGGCATAGTAGTAACGCTACAAATCTCATTTTCCAATTTCCACTTTTGTGCCTGCAAATTTGGTCATACGTCAGTCAATATTCACACTATTACCGTGGTTACAACAACCCCTCTAGGGTAATTACAACGCAAAATTTTTACCATTGCCTTCAGCTTCAGCGGTTCCACCGTTTATACCGCATTTACCACACTTTATTTTCTCATTGATTCTGCCTGCGCAGTGACTGTGTGAACGACGACTATAAACTCGAGAAGCTGCGAAGTTTCTGTGGCACCTGAGCTGTGGTCTCTAAATATTTGGCCCTTGGCTCCCAAAAGCTGCATTTTTATTCATTTTTGACGTGTTAAAACTTGTATTCGTATTTATACTATTGCCGTGTGCTGGGTATTGGGTATTCCGAGAACGCGGAACAACATTCAGGTCGTCATGGGTCTCTGTCAAAGCGAGGACGAAAAGTCCCAAATCAAACGAAGTCGTGCCATCGATAAGACGATGAAGGAAACACAATTGGCGGAAGAGAAGGTTATCAAGTTGCTGTTGTTGGGTGCTGGTGAATCTGGGAAGTCGACTTTGTTGAAACAGATGAGGTTTGTTGTTTTTGGGGACTAGACGGCTAGACGGATATGATGAGGGTTGTTGGATGTTTTTTTGTGGGAATTTTGGTAAAAAAAAGTTCATAATGGCGAGTAATTTTTGTATTGTTACACGTGAAACACGCAATTACACGCTTTCCCATCCCAGGTGCTTTAATGTACGTAGAAATTTCAAACATGTAAGCAATGACGTTTTGGAAATACGAGCCCGGTTCCTTAATGCTATAAAAGTTGGGCTAAGTTGTCTGGGACCGGTATGAAAGTCAATAAACTCCTTCCCAACGTCATGCATAATGCAATTACATGAGCTTTGAACTTATAACATAAAAGTAATACGTTGTCGATAAAGTTTTTGCCGCTTTTTATACCAAATTAGTCCAAAAAACGGCAATCATTTTATCGACAACGCAAGATACCACGTCAAAAGCAACAATTGAACTCGTAATTTTTCAGAATTCTCCACAACAACGGCTTCTCCGAGGAAGAAATCCTCCAGCAAAGATCCGTCGTCTACAACAACACAACCACGGCCATGGCAGACTTACTCCGACAAATGCAAGTGTATAAGATTGCCTTCACCGACCCGGAGCGAGCATCCGATGCCCGAGTAGTGCTGGATACGATAAAAGCCGGTGATCAATCAGAACCCTTCACAAAAGACTTGGCGGTGGCACTAAAACGGCTCTGGGCTGATCCGGCAATATCGCAAAAGCTCTATGAACGAAGGCTTGAATTCCACATGCATGATTCTTCCAAATATTTCCTCGACAATGTTGAACGCATCGCTGCCGATGGCTATCGACCGACTGAACAAGATATACTTTTAACAAGGATCAAAACAACGGGAATTGTCGAAGTTTCATTCGAAATTAAAGGGGTTCAATTCCGTGTCTTCGATGTCGGAGGACAACGTTCCGAGCGAAAAAAGTGGATTCACTGCTTTGAGGACGTTAATTCTGTTATTTTTGTTGTTGCCGCCAGTGAGTATGATGAAGTATTGTTTGAGGATGAGACCACGGTATGTTTTGTGGCTTTTCTACCCTTATCAGTAAGTTTATCGATAATCGGTTTTCAGAACAGAATAGTAGAATCAATGCGCCTATTCGAAAGTATCTGCAATTCCCGCTGGTTTCTCAATACGTCAATAATTCTTTTCCTCAACAAAAAGGACTTATTCGCTGAGAAAATTAAAGTTGTCGGCATTCAAACCGCGTTTCCGGAGTATCGAGGTTCGTTTGGTTTTGGTGTTTCAAAGTGTGTAATCATTCTAAGAATTTGCCAACTTTACGAGTGCCTAATAGCCCTAGTAGTATCCCCCCATGGGAAAGAGGCTACAAATTTTGTGTACTTTCGTCCTCGAAAAGCTATTATACAATATTTTGTATGTTTTGATTCACCGTGGTGACCGACCATTAACCGATCCAAAAATGTGTTATCAGTGAATCAGATTGTTAATTGGGTCCACTGTAGCCACTAATTGGGCCCAACTATAATAGCCCCGCAAGTAAAATCTCAAATATTTGCGTTCCAGGCCCCCAAGACCACGACAGCTCGATCGACTACATCAAAAAGCGCTTCGAAGCATTGAATTCCAACCCGAGGAAGACCATCTTCGTGCACCAAACCTGCGCGACTGACACCAACCAAGTACAAATGATTTTGGACAGTGTAATTTCAATGATTATTCAAAGCAATTTACACAAGTCCGGCCTTTATTAGCGCCTAATTGTAAATTACCGACTTCCGTGTTTGAGCCATTCTCGAAAAAATAAGCGAGAAAAAGTGAATTCCCATTACCTTCAGGGCATTAGTGTGTTTGTTTCAATGAAGCGTGCCCCCGTTTTGACATTTTGTCGATTTTTAAAATACATTTTCAACCTGAACCTGATGATCTCAATAAATTTTAAATTGCTTTGACTACACGAACGATTATTCTCACACCACCATGTTGCATTGGGTTTTTTATGTGGCCAAAGTCAGCAAAAAGCAATGCCAAAAGCACCTGGACAAAAGTTTTAGTCACGTAAATCTAAAAAAAGTAACAACTTTATGTGCAGGTTGTTACTTTTTGCTGCTGGCATGCAGGAAGTCCTAATTCTTATTCACGTAAGACTTTTTGAAGGGTTTTTGTCTTTGGAATTTGGTTAAGGGAAAAAGTGCCCGTTTTTATGACCCCCGATGACAAATAATCAAAATTAAACATTCAAAAACAGTAATAGGATACAAATTTAACAGTTTTACACTGACCTTAATTTGGCTACATTAACAACAGCTGTGAAAACGTCTCAACCCCAACGACAAGGGGAATTGTATTTGTCGCGGAGTAGAATTCAATCTCAAAGACGACATCCAGACGGCCAAGCTGGGTTTTGATCGATTCAATGCGTTCGGCGCCGTCTCGCTGCTTTTCTTTGTTGCGACTTGCTTTGATGGCCTGGAAAATGACGAACGAATTCATTCAATTTCAAATGCCATTCAAAGAGTAAACAAACCATAGCCTCCTCTGGTGTCATTCCAAGCAGTCTGACCAAAACGGCATGTGAAACGTAGCAATCAAGCCCGGTAGACGTTTCATCGTAGAGCAGAATCTTCATTACCCATTGATTGTCCTCCGAGTGAAACGGGATCAAAACACGCTTCATGACGGCCTGCAAATGCAATATACTTTTTTGAATGGCTACAAATGACTACAAGTTTGCAAGGAAATGGAAGGGATGTAAGTATAAGTTGCTACAAATGTGTAGGCACGGTCCATGGGGGGTGTGCTACCGTAAGGCCAACGTTTAAAAAGCTCACATGAATCTGCATTCGTGTACACCCGATGCTGTACTTCATCCGCTGCAAAGCCTTTGCAATGGTAATTAGCTTTTGCTTTTTGAAGTTGTCGACGATCTCTGATGAAGGCATACTGGGTTCGCAGGGTTCAGCTTTTATTCTTTTTGCTGCAGGAGAAGTTTGCACTAATCCGGGCTCGGTTTTGATGGTCTTTGATGTGGTTGGTGATGAGTCGAGCACCTATAAATGGACATAGGGTTCAACCAAGCGAAACTCAAAAGTATTCATGACTACTCACCATAATATCATCTTCTTCTTCCTCCAAAACTTCAGATTTTACATGTGCCATCGGCATAATGGAAGACTTTTGAGAAGATGAAGTCGAAGGCATGAAAAATTGGTTGATACGTTTGACTACTGGTGGCTTTGGCACAGATGATGCCGGGCCTGACGACCTCTTCCGCGAAACAAATGGAATCGCTGGAGCATTTTCTTTGACCGGACTGACAGACAGGTTTTGTAGATTCATCTCGGAAAAGAGGTCTTCTGGGTCAGAATCTTCGCGGATGGAATTAATCAGGGCTTCTTCTGAAACGTTTCAATTGATAAATTATCTTTTTAAAGAGACACGTACGTTCTCGAAGGGCTTGTGAAGAAGTCGCAGAATCTTTCGGTGCCATGGGCGATGCAGATTCGATATCAGAATCGTGCAAAAAGTTGTCTACGAAATCATCATCATCGGGAAAGGTAGATGTAGCGGGCCTTTGATGTTTCGTTTCAAATGATAACCGCTTTGGTGGAGGAAGTTTTGATCGACTCGCTGAAGACGGCAGTGCAGATTGATGCTTTGGAGTAGACGTTGTAATACTGTCCTGACTCTTGCGAAGGAATGGATTCACGTATCTAGATGACTCATTTCTGATAGGACTGATAGTCAGATTTTGTAGACTTGAGTCGTCACGGCTGGATAACCGACGGGATACTGCAAGTGAAAACATTGGTAGTGAAAAATATATTCAAATTCTTACGTTCACCAGAAGAAACGATGGCATTAGTAACTGCTTCCGTCGGCGCATCCGCTTCGACATCAGAATCCTCCACGATATCATCGGCCGCTGAAGTCGATGCCACTGGACTGTGGTGATTGTGATCAAATGACAGACGTTGTTGAAGGCGTTGAAGGGGAGGTTGTCGGGGTCTGAAAGTAGAGGCATTTATATTCCATCACAGTGTTGAAACTAAAACTTACACCAAAGCTAATGAATCTGGAACTACGTCTACAACGTCTCTGCTTACTGCCACTGGTGCAACACTTCTACTCACTGGTGCCATTATCGGAGCCAGAACTTCTTGCGAATCAAACAGTGTAACAGTTTCTGGCGGATTTGAAGCATTCGACCTTCGAGGTATAATCGGATTTCGTGGCCGACAAGGGCTCAATGTGATAACCTCGGGTTGTCGTAGAGGAGCCACCGCCGCCACTGGCAGTGGGGATCGATTCTCTACATCACTGCGACGGTTTCGGGATTCCGCTGGGATAGTTACAACTTCTATCGGTGTATTTGGCACGGCTTCATCGTTGTATTTCGCGATTTTGAGCTTCCGGCCGAGAACAGCTTCTTGGCGGTTTCGAAAAGCAAATTCGTGAATCTGGCCACCGAGCAACTGACAATTTCCTGGTGTCAACCATAAAAGTTGCTTTCGATGTTTGATACGGCCAAAAAGGAGTAACTGGAATACTAATTTTTCACAGATTTGAAATTAGAAGGCACACATTCATACCTTTGATCCAGGAATCGTCTTTGTAGACAAAAACGGCAGCTTTCTATACTCAATAGCCTTAACTTTGGTCGAACCATCAGAAAGTTCAAGCATTAGCATTCGGGAAGAGTTCTAAAATTGTCAAACCTAACAACCACTATCGAAAAGACCAACTTGAACCCACATTCTCGAACTGCTTCTCCTTGGGAACCTCTTCAGCGTTGACAGCTTCGAAAAAGTCAAAATTATCCGCGACATGTGTGGCAGCGCGGTATTGTGACCAGTAGGATGAACCAATGTCAAGTATAGATTCAATCTGAAACCAATTCATGTTCAACGAAACCAAATTTTATATAGAACTAACTTGAAAAACGAGATTTTGTTCCAAAATGTTTCCAGATGGCCATTGGAAGCTCGGGTGGGTCGATTCAGACAGAGAAGCATGTAACCACTGGTCGAAGACAGCTTTGGCAAGAAGTTCACCGGAGATCTGTAAGGAATAAAGAGTTAAAAATATATAAAATAGTGAGATGAAGGCTTACGCGATGCTTCGACTCAATGTACTTGACAACCTCAGAGAGCCACTCGTCGTTGAGGAAAATATGACGTGTGAGGAAGTAGTCGATCACATAGGAGATACTAGATGACATGAAAGGGACAGTTTGGATAAAGATTGAAGGGGATCCAGAAGGGATTGATAACAGCTGAAATTGAAGGATTGAAAAGTTGCGCGGGGTCGTTTCGCGCGTTCGGGTTGGCAAAGTGTGATGGAACGACTGTGACCAATGCAGTGATCATCTTGTTTTTTTTTTTTTTTGCAAAAAATAACAACGTTTCGAAGCTTACAAAATATCATTTTTGCCAGTTAATCCGTGCCGTTACTATCACAACAAGGTAGAACACAATGAGTACGGCCGCTGTCTTTGTACTCTCGTTAACAGTGGTGTCAATTTTTCAATTTTTGAGCTTCCGTTTTGCTCCCATCAATTTCCTTTCAATGTTTCGAAGTTGAGACGTAAAAAATTTTATTGGACAACGCTAGCTTTAGTTTTAACTAGATTAAAATCTACACTATTTCATGTTTGTACTTCATATCCCTTTCCCTCAGTTCCATCAAACATTCTCAGCAGCATCAATGCTGTCATTACTATGCTGTTCCGAGTTCCGCCACGCGTATATTGGACTAGCTGCAGCAATATGTCGCGAAGAGCGTGATGACTGACTAATCGTTGAAATCTTTTTCATCACAGTATGTCGACGACTACTAGGCATCTGTTGTTGTGACATCATGAGATTTGTTCGGAACCCAATAGCGGCCCTCATGTGTTTGTATGTCATAATAGCGCACAAAACTGGCCAAATCAGCAACAAAGTCGATTGAACATGCCCTTCAGCGACTTTCAAAGCTAAACTGAAGCCAGTAAAGTTTGGATTGGCAAAAATAGGTCTAGCTCTGTAGCGTGCGAACAGAAGCAAGCCGGCATAAGTCAGATCACTGACGAAGTATTGACTGGCTTCACCGATGGCTTGATAGAACTCGGCTTTGTTGATTCGTCTTATTTGGGGGACTCGGAATCGACTGTAATTTTGATTTTAAATTATCAGTTACCAAAAAAGAGTTCTTACTAGTCGAAGAAGATCTTCAAAACGGCAGTTATGTAAAGTATAGCGAGAACCGAGACAGCTATCGCCAAAACAATGTAGAATGTTTCAATTTCGGTGGCCATGTTGAATTGCCATCGGAAATGAGTCAGAGAATAGTTCAATTGGCTGCAAATTCAGTTTTAAACAAAACTCAAAACAGTTTCCTTACCGTTTTTCGACCAAATTATCAACAAATCGATTGGCGCTGAATAGAAACGAGCCCAAAACGATGGCAAAAACCAGTGATTTTGAGAAGATTCGTAACCTAAACCATGCCAAAATCAGTTTAATCACTCAAAAATGTAAAACTAACGCCAAAATAGGTGCCGACAAGCTCAACAGCCTATAAAAACTTGAAGCAAACTGCATCAACGCCGCAATGATAACACCACAAATAAAAATATGCCCCGGCCAATCACCAAAAATATCGCTCACATCCGCTGCCAAGATGAATGACACCGTAAATGTTGTCGTCAACAAAACTGCCAAATGAACACATGATTGAACGACGAGAAATGTCAAAACCTGCGACGACAATACACCACCACATTCGGGCACAACGCTCAACACAATGAAAACCAGTGAAATGGCCGCTGTGCCGAGGACTATGTTTAGTGAAGCTTGACCGACATGGAAATCGGTTGAACTCATTTTGACCAAATTACGCGGTCTCGACCAATCAGCTGGGTCGTTGGACTAATTATGATGGGCCCTGTCATGCCATGCTTCATCCCCTTGGGTTCCTTGGGTCCCGCCTTTCAAAAACCCCGAGCCAAGTACAACTGTTGCTTTATTTTTTGCCACTCGCGTTCCCGTAGGCTATCTCAAAGACAGGAATGCAGTGAGATCAAATGACATTGTGATCAGTGCGACCTTTCATTCTACACGATCTCTTGTTAAACGCGTGTTGCCAGTTGTGTAGCCGCATGAAAGCCTATTGCCGATGGCATGGCATAGTGTTCTATGTTCAACAAAAAAGTGTACTTTTTCAGGTTTCTTAATGTTTTGCAAGGCTGGAAATGTTGGTGGTGTTAAATGTACTGTAGATGGAATTTGAGAAGATCGTGAACTAAAGTTTGTGTGTTGGTCAAACTGAAAGGAAATACACGACACCAGTTGATTTTAACAATGATAAACGCCGGTAATCATGTGATGAAACTGTAATTAGGGAATACAGTGCGGATTATTCGAATCGTGAGGCCACATTAAAGACCACATGAGGTGCAGCCACCATCAAACAATCAGTTCTCATGACCGTTATCTTGAAAAACGTCACTTCCTTACATCTGATGCTGACTCAAGCAGTGATAAGAGCCTTTGAATAGAAGTGTAGCAGTATATAAGCCAGCTCTTCTGAGCGTCATTATCATTGTCGAATACAGTTAAACCTAGATCATCATGAAAACTGTCTTGTTCGCCGTCCTCGTCGCTGTTCTTGTTGCTCTTGCCGTTGGATCGCCGCTGTCGGACAATGGTAAATTCTTTTTGTATGAAATTGGTCATTCAAAAGCATTGTTACAATTTCAGTTAACCCGTCCAATATCAAAGCATCCATCGGCGGCGGTGATGGCCCCATCAGCTTTGCTCCGAGCTACACCCTTGTCAGCACCGGCGTTGCCACTCTTATTGCTTTCATGATGGCATAAAGATGCAACTTTAATAAATTGATTGATTGAATAAGGTTAACTTATCAATTTTTTAAATAAAAATGTCAGTGTAACATAAAACTGCACTTTAAAGTCAGCAAGTATGTAAAGGCCAACCATTCATTCATTCGATACCTTGACCTTTTGTTAAACTAAAAGCAAAGTTCAAAGACATGCTGTTTAAACTGACCTCGCTTACTCAGTCAGTCAAAATATGTGCTCAACATGCAGAGAAAAAGCTTATAGTTTATTCTTTTTCTTTGCAGAAAGAAAAAAAAAAGTGCAAAACACAATGATTCCCGTTTAGTTTAAGTTGTTGGAATTTGTTCAAGTTTAAAGTCAGTTAATTTTGGGAAGGACGTGGTGGCATCGCTCCGGGGGAGAAACGAACATAACTTGGAACATAACGTGTGGCAAAGGGGGAGGATTTCGAAGTTCGGTATCGCCACTGCAACATTAGGGGATCAATGGGACTAACATACAGATTGAAAGATTGCAACTTACTCCATTATGGCTGTATTGTGGGCGAGGTCGACGAACGACAACTTCTGGGAGATCTTCGATTCTGGTCGATGGAATAGAGGGGGTAAATAAAGCCAGTAGTACCAAACTGAAACAAATTTGTAGAAATTTTGTTGTAAAAACAAAAAAAATCCAACGAATAAAACTTTGAACGAAATGGAAAAACATTCGTTTTTAATGGCATGTATTCGTGTGATAAACCTACCTCAACATATTTGTACAATCGGAACAAAAACAGTGAAAACACCGTCGCTAATTACCAAAGACAACCAGAACTGACTCGGTTTAGATGAACCAAGGCTATTTGGAATACTATGTCGAACAAAGAAGGCGATTTGTCAGAAGCCGTGTCCCAAATATGGCCGGCACTGATTCTATACGTATAAAAAGAGTGTCGCGCGGAAACTAGTTCACCACCAAGGCAGCTGTTGCGTCTTCTTGCCCCAGCCTATTCGACGTAATCCGCCTGAGGGCAAAAAAGCGTGAACAACGACGCTACACTGCCTGCCCCAATCAACCTCTGACAAAACTGGTCTTCAGATGTTGCCAACTGGCTGTAAAGACTCACACGCGATGTTGCGTAATCCAGTGTTGGAGGAACTGAGCCACTGAGTCAATGATCCTTGCGTGATTGGAGTGGTGTCACGGAAGATTCACGTCGATGGGGGGCTTCTTCACACTTGCGCGGAGTTAAGGGGGTACTTGGCGTAACGACTTTGACTCCAGTTGGAAGAAGATATGAAGGAAGTGAGCCAAAGGGGACGGATATGCGTCAATGTCTTTCTCGGCTATTTGAAAGCAACGGAATTTCCGCTACATTCGCGCATTACCACCTCCCAATAAACACGCCCGCCTTTCATGTACATTGGAAAAGCCTTTTCGACTCATTTTGTATGCTCAAAAAAGACGGATCAGGAAGTCTTTGAGGGAGTTAGGAGCTTGAACGTCCGGATGACAACCATGTTTTCTGTTTGAGGACAAACATGCGCACTGTCTTTGGACCCTCTTGAATCAACAAACGACGACTGACTTGGGGCTTATACTAACTTGCTCGGAACGATTAGGCGGGCTGGCCCTGGAAGTTTATCGTTTCACTTTGGGAAATTAGACAGGCATATTTATTTTTTGTGGTGGAATTAAACAATCGGTTGAACGGAAAAATCGCTGTCCAAAAAAAAAAAAGGTTTAGAAAAACGTCAAAAAAGTGGGGATCTGATCTGGCAGAGATCCTTATGCCTCCGACAAGGCACGTGATTCCTGGAGTTGAGTCGACGTATATGCGCCAGAACTTCACCGTCGATCAATTGCGGAAGCCACGGCGGCACCGCCGTGCTTGAGGGCAGAACGGTACCACAATGTCATGGGCTCTTTCGAGCGTCGTTAACTCAACTGCCGGATGTTATGGCGGTATGCCGTGATGAGCATTGAGTTGAACTTGGGCCGTCGGGTATATTGCGACTAGTCGGGCTCGACTTGCATCGAACCAAACAGTAGCAGGGTTATCCTGTGGGTCACACCGGGCCACTAACCACTGCGCCACCCGACGGCGTTCATGGACTGATATGCTCGGTCTTATCCCCCCGTGACTTTGATCACGTTTCAGTCAGCCAGTCATGCCAATGAGAGCACGTTGTTTTGTGGCGTTTACATATTTCTGTACAAATCGAGTTATATTGCTTAGTAGAGGGTTTGTCATCATTTTGGAAACGTTTATGATTTAAAAAATCAGTTTAAACTTATAGAAGTATTGCAGTTTGCCATTGTAAACGCATATTATGGTTTTTCAACAAAGATCTGACGATAGTAATCATAACGCATTTGATCAGGGTTTGCTTCTTCGACCATTTTGACTAGCCCTAGAGCGTAGCTTGGGAAAGAAATGCCACGTTCTTTCATAGCGGCGATACAATTTACTTGAGCAAGATGCCAATAGGCGAGCGCTGTAAACAGACGGTCGTGCATCGCAATCAACGTCTCTTCAAATTCTTTTATTTTGGTTTCGGACATATTGTCGGATATTAGATGACCATAAACATAGTCCAAGTCGTTTCTAAACTGCTGGTAGTATTTTGACCCAAGCTCAAATTGCTTATTGATGGTCTCAGTGGTGTGGTTTCCTTTGGATGGCCCCAATAGGTTCAATCCACGACATATGAATTGAGCATTTTTTCGAATGAATATATCAATACCTTCAATTAAACCCATGTAGTCTTGTTCTTCAGGGTCGAGTTGTATGGTCGGCATTATCAAACTCCGAATGCTAATCACTGCATAGACACCTTGCTCCACAAGGGAATATTGCATTGGGATAACGATTCCAAAGGCCGCAAGCGAGGTGCCACCGAAATTACTACCTGGATCTATACAGGCTACCGCAACAGTGGCAAGTGCCATGGCAACAAAAACTGCGAACAATCGCATTTTTGAGGCACACAAGTAGGTACAAACCAATGCTTTAGGCGTTGTAATAAGCGTTTTTAAATGCTTCAATCATGAATCGATGAAGTATGAGTAATTTTTCCTTCAAGCCTCAGTTTTTTATGAATCAACATTTTTTGAATTCCAAGAACAACACAAAGGTATCAAATAATTTTTTAGTCACTAAATGTTTCATGGTTTGATCACACGATTGCTCCAGGGGTTTTAAAAGTTGACATTTTATTCATGATAGCCGTAATAACTCTCCTTTTATCAACAAAACATTGCAAAGATACAGTATAGGATATTCACGGCCTTTCAACAAAGATCCGACGATACAAATCCTCCCGAACAACATTGAAGTTCCATTTTTGGACAAGTTCAACTTGTTCAGTGACATTCTCAGTTGAGATACCACGCTCTTCCAAAGCAGGAATCCACTTGAATAATACTTGATGCCAATTATAGAACGATTTAAACAGAGTGTCAAAAGTGGTAATCAGCAATTTTTCAATGTGCTTCTTTTTGGTTTCAGTCTTATTAATCGATGTTGAATAACCATACGCAAGCTCCGCATACTTCTTGAACTGTGTGAAATAGTTTGCCCCAATGGTAAACTGCTTCATCAGGGCCTTGGAGGTGATATTCCCAGCCGTTTTGTCCAATTCGGGCAATCCAAGATTGTAAGCAGCGGTGTTGTGGCGAACCAATGCAGAATTAATCTGATTCATCAAATCGCTGTAGTCAGGGAAGGTTTCGTATCCGAGAAGGTCGAGTGATTTCGTAGGGAACGTCAAGTTTCGGACAGAAGCAACTACGTTAACACCATCTCGTAGTAGTAGACAGTGTTCCGGAACGGCAAGTCCGAAGAACCAAGCTGAAGTGTCTTCAGGCCAGAAGTTCACCTTATCTGAAGCGGTGGCCACAAAAGCGGCAAACGTCACGACAATACAAAATGTCAACAAACGCATTTTCGAAGCATGCGTAAAAGAACAAATCAATGTGCTTTTGTCGATGTAACAAGCGTTTATATACAATGCATAATGATTTAGACAAGTATCAACATTTTTAAATTCATTCCGCCTTGGTTTTTTTGTGAATCAACCAATATTGCTTCCAACAAAAACTATAACATCGCCTGATCACGTTTTTTTTTATTTCAAATGATTTGCAGCCAATATGCGTTGTGGTTCCTTCAATCGCGGGACTGCTCTAGAGCTTCTGTAAATAAATATTATAATATCACTTTCACAATCGACAAAAAAAGGTTGAGGATCTATTCTGGCAGAGATCCCTGTGCTGGATGGAAAGCACGAGTGTACCTTGAGTTGAGTCGACGTGTATGTGTGTGCCAGACTCACCATCGAAATCAACAGCCGGATGTTATGGCGGTACGCCGTAATTGGCGCTGAGTTGAACTTGGGCCGTCGAGTATATGCGACTAGTCGAGCTCGACTTGCATCGAACCAAACCGTGGCAGGGTTATCCTGTGGGTCACACAGGGCCACTAACCACTGCGCCACCCGACGGCGAGTTTGGACTGATATGCTCGGTCTTATCCCCCCGTGACTTTGATCGCGTTTCACATACTCATGCCATTGGGTGTTCTTTGCTTTGTGGCTTTTATTTGAATGTAACGAATTTTATTATTTTTAAATAAAAACATAATAAAGCAGACAAAACATTCCAAAAGTTTGTCATTATTTCTGTCATCTACAACGGGCCATATTTGCTGACAACACGATCACGCAAATTTTGTGGGGCAAGATGGCGAGGAAGGTCGAACTTTCGTTGAGCTCTACGATTGGGAATTTTCGGAGCTCGGATGAGTCTCTCTATCTCTTCTTGAGTGTAATACGGATCTTCGTTATGGGGGTCTAAAGATGAAGTCGGTGCCGCTGCGATGGTGGAATTAGTTGAGGCATTCGGAATATTAGCATTTTGAATCGGCCTGCCAATACGAGGCAGTGGAGCGGCTGGCTTTGCTGGGACTGTTGGCTTTGTTGCTGCAGTTTGGGGGTTTGGTGCATCGTTGGTGTTTTTACTAGATGACGACATGATTAACTAATGTCTTCCTAAACAAAAAGAATTTGATTTTTGCTAAACTTTGAATAAATAAACACGATATCACATATACAAAAGCTCAAGGTGGTCCACGAAATAATGTGAAGCAACTATCCGAGGAAGTATGATGGAATAAACGAGTGAGGCCCGCGGCTTGTGTGGAAACCAACATCGGTGACACTCTAACCGGTGTTGCCTACAGTAAATTTATTTACTGTGTGTCACTGCCACGTCATACACACTCGTTTATCGATTTTTGTTTTCGTTACTTTATACGCGGGAAATAAAGCTTACAAGCTGTGCGTTAGTTAGAGGGTTCTTCGCGGTCGTAAGAATACATGAGCTAACTAAGTGTCTACCGTATTCTTGTCCGCAACTTTTTTTTTTTAGGGAGGGGGCAAAATGTTATACTACTTTATGTTAAAAAGTGGCTGAACCACTGTAAAGATTGATAACAATTTTGAAGTAAACAAACATTACTTTTTCTATTGAATCTAATTTCGACGTCTCGGCGTCTGGTTTTTCTCTGTGTCTTCGACGGTGTAATATCGTTTAAAGAAATCCTAAAGCAATCCCACGATCGTACTATGAATTATTGTGACCAAAGGAACATGAGCAGACGACGTTATAGTTCTATGAAAAGGAAAAGATGTTGGTTGATTCATTAAACCAAGGCGGCGTGAAAAAATTACTCATATTTTGTCAACTCATTGTATCATGAAGCGTATATAAACGCTGATCGCAACGGCAGAGACATGTTCAGTTCTATTCTACATTGTCCTGTGCCTTGGAGATGCGTTTCCTGATCCTTGCTGTTGTTACGGCACTTGCCACCGTTGCGGTTGCCGACTTGGAACGCCCCGATCTAGGTACGGATATCTGGTTTGGATTTGCCGTTGATGCAGAGAAAGACCTTCTGTTTGAAAGTACTAATGCCGTGGCTTCTGTTCGAAGCTTGACTTTCCCCACCAAACTGCTCTATCCATACAATTATACAACCTTCCCGAACCACAAGGCTTTGATCAGGAACATCACTACCGACGTCATCCCCCGCATCGATGATTGCATCAATCGTGGAGTGGCAGAATTGGATCCCCCGAAGGGAAAAGTTACCGCCGAGTCCATCAAAGCTCAGTCTGCCCTTGCTTCAACCTCCATCCAAAATTTTGTGAAGTCCTTGAATCTGGCTATTGCTCAGTCGACATCGGGAGCCGAGAAGAAGGAAATTGAAGACTCGCTGGTTGTAGCATTCGACGATCTGTTCAAATCGCTCAAACAATGGCGTCTTGCTTTGACGAACTGGATCGCCGCTATGGAAGAGCGTAAGCTTTTACCCGACGACAGCGAAGAAGTCGAATTTGTCAAGAAGTGGGACCTCGATGCAGTCCGCAATGATTTTCATCGTCGGATCTTTGTTGAAAAGCCATAAATAATCAATCTATTACAATGACTAACTAATGTTGTAACTTTTTAAATAAACTAACTGCAATACATTGTGGCTACTATTTTTGCAACAATTTAATGTAATACAACATGACTTACATATTTGCAACACAAAAATTTGCAAAACGGGAAACGGAACTAAATTTTAGTAATTGAAAATCAGCGCCAACGTGCAAGGAAAACAGCCAAAACATACACACACCACCCCCAAAGTGACTCTCACCACGAAAAAGTAAACAACATTTGCGCGCGCACGCGCTTGGCGGTCCGTTTTTCCGTCGCTGCCGGCGTTGCAACTTTATATAAAAACTGGCTGCCAATAACTAACTATTTTGGAATAACTTCTTACTTTGCTTTGATTGATTCGTCGCCCGACAGCAAGAAAGTCGCTACATGCACATCAAAGCGGTCAGTAACATCTTTTCTTATTTCTTTTTGGCTAACTTGCATCTTTTCGTTTTTCAGATCTCCGTTAGCGGCTTTCGAAGCTATCGCGACAAAGTTACCATCGATGACCTTTCCCGACAGTTCAACGTTGTCGTCGGTCAAAATGGCAGTGGCAAATCCAACTTTTTCGCCGCTATTCAGTTTGTTTTGAGCGATGAAAAGGCGAGTCTCAGTGTTGCCGAACGGCAGAACTTGCTTCATGAAGGTACTGGCAATCGATCCAGTACGGCCATTGTCGAGCTGGTGTTTGATAATAGTGATCGGCGGCTTGCTGCGGTTGGTTTTTATGGGTGGAAAATATATAAATGTATGGAATTATCCATTTTTAGATTGATGCAAACACCTTCACGATCTCTCGTCATGTTTCCGTCAAGAAAGACCAGTATTACATCGACAACCGCATGGTCTCGCGTGGCGACATCAACAACATGATGGAATCGGCCGGGTTTTCTCGATCCAATCCGTATTACATCGTCAAACAAGGAAAGATTTCCGAACTCGCGACGGGCACGGATTTGTATCGGTTGAAGTTACTGCGTGAAATCGCTGGTACGCGCATCTACGACGAAAAGAAGGCCGAGAGTTTGACCATTTTGAATGAGTGTTCATCGAAGTTGGAGAAGAGTACCGAATTGTTGGAGTTGTTGAATAACCGTCTTGAGAAACTTGAAGCGGAGAAGGAGGATCTCAAAGAGTATCAGAAACATGATAAGAATCGACGGTATGGTTTAACTGAGGGATTCAAATATAAAATGTTTGCGTTTCAGCGCACTGGAATACTCCATCTCCAACAGCGAAGTCCGCGAAAGCAAGAAAGAGTTCGATGCCCTCGTTGCCCAACGCCAGCAACTTCAAAGCGCGTTAAACGATGCAGAAGCAGTCAAATTCGATCACAGCAAGAATATTGGCAGCCTGGAGAATGATATCCGTCGATTGGAGATGCGTGAAAAGATCAGTGCCGATGAATTGACGAGCAGTCGCGCGGAAGAGGCTAAACTTCAATCTGAACAGTCGATGATGAAGCTTCAGACGAAGGATTTGAAGGAGCAAGTAGAGCTGGAGCGGGGTGTTAGGGTATGGTTTTGCATCGCTTACGAATGCACTTTTTATATATAATTTTTAGGAAAAAGCCGAAAACGACCTTGCCAACCTCAACGCCGTCATTGAAAAAAAAGAACGCGAATTGCAAGAACTCCGGCCCAAATACCAGGAACTCGTCGAGCTTCAGGCCAGTATCGTCGGTGATATCAACATCAGCGAGCGCAAACGCACTGAATTATTCGCTAAAACTGGCAGCAAACAGGATTATGCGACTGCCGCTGATCGGGATCGTGCAATCAATGCGAAGATTCTTCAATTGAACCACCACATCCAGGACCAGAATGATGCCATCGCGAAATTCGTTGCTTCCTACGAGGACGAAAAGCAGACCATGCTGAACACTCAGGAACGAATCAACGAAATCGAGTCCTCCATCCGGGACAACATTAACCGCATGGACTTCATGACGACCCAGGATGACGAATTCCGTGCCAGAGTCGATGAAGCTGCTCGGAATCTTCATGAAAGAGAGATTTCACGCAAAAATCTCGCGGATCGGCTGGCAGAGCTCGAATCACAGCGCGAACATGTCGAAGCCACGTATTTCCAAATGTTGCCAAAGGCCGTTGCTGAGGGCACGCGTGCCGTCAACACTATCATTGCCGATCTCAAATCTAACAATGCCAATGGTCGCTACGATGAATACATCAACGGCTATCACGGCGTCGTTATTAAGCTCATGTCGTCCGAGCCCCAGTACTACAAGGCCCTGGAAGTCACGGCCGGCAGCACACTGACCCATCATGTCGTCGACAATGAGCGTATTGCGATGTTCCTGTTGGCACAGATCAATGAACGGAATCTCCGTGGCCAGGCAACTTTCTTCGCGTTGAATCGAGTCTACTCATCGGAACTTCGACCTCTCCGTGATCGAAATGGCAAACATCTCCTCAGCTTTGTCAAGTATTCCGAACGCTACGACACCGTTTTCCGGAACATCTTCGGCTCCACGATTCTCGTCAAAGATATTCTCACTGGCCGTAAGATTTCACGCAGCGAACAGTTCAACTGTATCACTTTCGATGGCGATGAAATCAGTCACTCGGGTCCCATGACCGGTGGCTACGTCGATGCCCGTAAATCGAGGCTCGAAACGATTTCAAATCTTGCGGCATTGGATCCGGAAATCAACAATTTGAAGGAACAGCTCCGACAAACGACGGCGGCGTGCATTGATTGCGAGAATAAGCTGGCCAATGCCCGATTATCGCTGACATCGAACGAGCAGGAACGGAATACCCTTCAACGATTGCACGATGAAATTAGTGCCGAAAAACGGGAGCTGTCTGAATTGTATAATCGGCTGCACATGAATGTTGAGAAAGCTGATGCCGAAATCGTCATTCTCCGCCGTAAGCTTCGTGAATCCATTGCCCATCGGGATCAACTCCAAGCCCAACTTGGTGCTCCGTTGTCTTCACAATTGACTGGCGATGAGAGCCAAGAACTGGAGCAACTCGATGCCTTTTTGAAGACAAAACGAGCCGAAGCCACTTCCATTATGGACAAGACACTGGAGATTCAGAATTTGAAAACTCGCCTCGAAAATGAGCTGAATTCGTGTTTGTTGCGTCAGCGAGAAGATCTCAAAATCGTAAGTCCCTTTTTCCCAACAATCTTTCAAACTAAAGTTTATCTTTTCAGAAAGTAAACGCGATCAACCTCGAAGTCAAGTCCCACGAACTTCAAACCCGTCTCATGGAAGTCAAGAAGATCCAAGACCGCATCCGTGAAATCAACCTCCAAAATGAACAGTACTCCGAGGAATTGGCTACGATTCGTAACAACATTAGCCAAAAGCGTGCCGAATTGGAGAAAGCCATCGATGAACGCAATGAAGCCGACCAAGTGATCAGTAACAATGCCGCTGATGTTGAGTTGATTCGACGACGCATGACCGACTGCCAAAAGCGTCGTGAAGAGGCCACGAAGAAGATGAAGGAACTCGGCAACCTTCCCATTGACATGATCAATCGATACGCGAACATGCGGAAAAAGGATCTCGAAGCTGAATGGATGCATTCAATCGAGTATATGAAGCAATTCAGCAATGTTAACAAGAAGGCCCTCGATCAGTACGTTCGGTCCACGGGCGAACGTGACAGTCTTCAGACGCAGATTGATGAAATGAAGGAAAACAACATTCACATCAATCGTCTCATCGAAGCCTCCGAAAACCGGAAATACGATGCTCTGCATTTGACGTTCAGACAAGTCGCGAAGAACTTCCGTGAAATCTTCAAAAAGCTCGTACCCCATGGCCGTGGTGATCTGATCATGAAGACGCCTCCAGCCAGCGAAACGGAACGAAACAATGGCGACGCTGCCGGGGGCAAGTCTAACATGTTGGCCCAATTCATTGGAGTCGGCATTCGCGTCAACTTCCACGACACTGATGAAACGGAGGCTCGCGAATTGAACCATTTATCAGGCGGTCAAAAGACCCTTGTCGCGTTGGCACTGATCTTTGCCATCCAAAAGTGTGATCCTGCTCCGTTCTACTTGTTTGATGAAATTGATGCTGCCCTTGATCCGGAAAAGCGTCATGCTGTTGCACGTAAGTTGTTCAATACAGCCTTCTATCAACATTTTTGAATGTAAAACTTTCAGGACTGATCGATGAATTCTCCACAAGTGCCCAGTTCATCGCAACAACCTTCCGACCCGAAATGCTTCAATACGCGGATCGTTGCTACGGTGTTCGCTTCCGAAACAAGATCTCCTACGTGAGTCCCGTGGATGCCATTGATGCCCGCGAATTCCTTGCCGTCGATGATGTTCTGGAAGATACTGAAATGGAAGAGTCCGAGCAGTCTTAATGTATCATTCCTTTGTGTTATTATTACCTTCAACTAATAATAATTATGTTTTTGTTTAACTATTTACAATCCTCAAGTATTTTCTTAACCGTTTTGTCATGTTTTGATCTCTGTTTTAATTTTGTCACTTTAATATGGTTCATATGAAAATGAATGAATAATCTTAGCAATCCATTGTTTTTCTAGTCGTCTTTTTTGCATCAAACTACATACAGCGAAATGCTGATGGAACTGATATGATTGTGTTCCTTTTGCGGGGGTCCCACCATGCACAGCAATGCACGCGTAAATGAATCATCGGTTTAAGGTGCAAAGACAATGGTACATGATACTATGCAGGATGCTGACGCAAAAAAAGTGTCACTGCACATGATTGCAGTACACTATCATATGCAGCGGGTTGACGTCGATCGGACTTCCTTACACGACGACTGTAACGTCGTGTCCGGCTGAGTCATTATGAGCATCCCCAAAAATAGGTATCTGATATCACTTCAAATGCCACTACTTAAGGGTCTGCAGACATGGACCGGAGTCATAACAAAACCGATGGAACTGTTCGATTTAGATTGGTTTGACCTAACCTAGTCGTTTTGGTTTCTTTTTCCTGAAAACCCATGGGTCATTACATATTGTTTCGATAGCATTGCCATTAGTCAACTATTCTAAAATGACACGAATCAAACTGCCCCTTATCAAATTCAGAAGAAGATATCAGTGAAAGTAAGTCGATGGAAACTGTATAAATTTCGTTATCGTTGTTCAATTGTATTGCGCGATTGTTTGAAATGTTGCATGACCATAACCTCCAAGTTTTGTGTTTCAGAAAATGAGTACGGAATTGGAATCGCATGAACTTACGGAATTCGTTGAATTCTTAGAGTATAAGCGCAAATCTCAACTTTTGATCAGGGATTTCCGTCGTTATCAGAATGAAAAACAATCACTACAGGCCATTTCTAATCCCATTTCATCCGGCATCAATGAACCAAATTCAGAAGAGTCAAGTATGTCATTAATGCACTATTTATCATATAATTTTTCAAAATTTTAGCCTCTTTACCATCTTCGCTTGCAAATAATTCCAAAGGTCTACATGAAGACCTGCTACAACCAGACGTCCACGACGAACAAACAGATCAACTTGAAGATACTTACCGCATCGCTCATTTCATGCTTGTCAAACATAATATTTTTCTCGAACGACACAAGGAAAGTGAAGGTGCCAGTGTCGACTCAAATAATTCCATGTATGTGTCTTTTATGTCGAATTTAAAAAAGTTACGCTTCTTCGTTTCAGAGAATCAGTGAAACTGTTACGTCAACGCATCAGTGAACTTCACAAACGATACGATTCTTCGAAATCTTGTCTTCAAGCAAAATTGGATATGTTTCATGAATCAGCCAACAAACAAAACGTTCACAGTGATAACCCTCATTTGAGAAGTGCACTCCACCATATAAACTTGGCAAACCAAAGCTTACATCAGCTCCAATCCAACAACCCCGAGCTTCTGAGTCCGTCTTTTCAAAGTTTGCTCAAGGATATCACTATAACTTTCGAGAAATTCTTGGAGCTGTGTGATTCATCACTGCACGAATCTGACCACCAACGGAAGACCCTTCCTCCAGAGAAACCTAACAACAAGCGTAAAAGTAGTTCTCACGTTGAGGAACCCGCTTCGAAGAGGCGTGGCTTACATGATACTTTACTAAATGACACTGATTCCTCGGCGACATTGGAATCAGCAGGCGTTCCATTACCAGATACAGGCCCTCCGTCCGCTCCTGAAATACCTGAGAGCAAGTTTGTCGAACTGGAAGCTCCCAATTTGACAGATCGCTGCTTCTCAACGCCGTTGGAAAGTTTTGAAAACCCTTTGAATCCAGCTCTAATCAACAAAAAATCCAAATCAGTATAGCGGGTTGACGTTGATTACATTGTAATCTTGAAGCAAGTTGATCCAACATCTTACCTCGTCACTACTTTTTTGAAATCGGGACTTCTTTATTAACGGCATTTCATAAATGTGTTCTGTTTGATCTCCAAGTAAACCAAATAAACGTTTATGTACAACATTTACATACGTATTTTTTAGGCTATAAACATGGTAAATAAAACCAATATTATAAAGAGCGTGTGTGGCACTTTATGTAAAGATGCGAAAATTCAAAATTACAATGATAAAATTTACATAAACTACTCACAAACCGCACGGCTGTTTTTGTCATTTTTGCAGATGAATTAAATTATTAATACTAGTAAGAACATGAGCACTACATTCAACTTTTAACTTCTGCTGGTTGGTCAATATATAAAGAGATTTCAATGTCGCACAAGTGCCAAAACACACGTTTGAAAATGTCATCACCGATACCCTTTTACGACGAGATTCTTCACAGTTTTACAGTTTCTTCAGTTTTTCTCAACATTTACGTTGTTTTTCTGATTTTCTACGTTATGCCACACTCCATGCGCGACTTTCGGCACTGCTTGTTCCTGCTGTCGGTAAGATTACTTTCATTAAGGCCATAAATATAGTTATGTTACAGTTTTATGACACCCTTTTTGCGATAACCCTAGGCCCCGTGCTTAATGTATCCATTCCGCCACCGGCTATTGGTATTGGCGCTATATTCAGGGGACCTATAATTATGTTCATTTACCATAACTTTGGATATAACATGTGTAAAGGGATGGCTGCCTTTATAATGTATACAATGGTATCGATACTCTCGACCCAAAACTATGGAGTTATCTTTCGCTGCTTCGCCATTTTGCCAAACAAAGTCTTTTATGACTTGCTCAACTCAATTCCGGGATTTACTTTTGCTTGGGGGAGCTGTGTTGTCGTGTCTGGCACATTTGCAACCATGGTGTATCTAGTATTGTACGATGAAAATGTTGGTTTCCTAAGAATTCATTCAACTTTTATGTTAGCCTTTTTTGCAGTTTAAATATGAAATAAGCACTGCCATGTGCCAGACAGGTGCATTACAAATGCCAATGTTTCAGGAACTTAAAAGTGTAATGTTAGAATACGAAAACCTCAATGCCACCTTCGCAGAATACATACCAAGTCAAAATGTTATAGTACTCGTAAATATGAATTCCACAGTCTGGTTGTTGATTGTCGTATCGGCATCACTCGGGTTACTGTACATCGAAGGTAACTCATATGTTTTGTTTTTCATCGCAAAACGTGTTCTCAATAAGTATGCGGTTAACTTTAGCAAACAAACTTATGAGTTACATCGAGAATTCTTGTATTTGTTCATGATACAGGTACTTTATCCATTGTCTCATCAAAGCAAGATCATTTCAACTTTAGATAACAATGCCAATTGTACTTATTGTTGTGCCCATAATGGCTTTACTTTATCAAAGATATTTTGGTTTAACCTTGACAAAATTGCAAGGAGATATTGGCACGCTCTTAACTGCGGCATATTCCATCATTAATGTGTTGCTGACAATATTTTGTGTCAAGCCGTTCCGCAAGTTTACCAGACGGATTACCATTGATGCAGTTTTAAGGTTGTTTGGAGTCAAAATTGATGCAACCACGACTGGAATAGTACAACCTGCCCCTTCTTCTTCGTTGAACTTTGATGCGAGGATTCGATAACCTAATGATTGTCGTAGCCTAAACATGTAAATAAATCAATTAATGTGATCCTTTCGGCCATTGTGCAAAAACGCGACAAGCAGGGCCGTATCCAGAAATTTGGGGGCAATAGTAAGGGGGGACCAAAGGGGTTTTTTCGAATAAATTTTCGAAGCCATTTTTGGAAGATCCAAAGAGGGTACCAAAGGAAAAATTTTTGCTACAACCGTGAAAAAAACTTGGGGGGGGGGGGGGGGTGCACTGTCCCCCCTACCCCCTCCTAGATACGGCCCGACAAGCAAACAAAATTTTGACGGTCCCTTGATAGGTCAAAAAATGGGATAAAACTGAAAGTACCCCCAAAAAAATACTGAAACACACCCAAAAAATCAGGCCCCCAATATTTTTACTGAATTTACCCCCAAAAATTCCGGCCCCCAATATTTTTACTGAATTCACACCCAAAAATTCCAGCCCCCAATATTTTTACTGAATTTACCCCCCAAAATTCCGACCCCCAAAATTCGTACTGAATTCACCCCCAAAACTTCTGCCCCCCAAAATTCGTACTGAATTCACCCCCAAAAAAGACTTACGACACCAAAATTTTTCTGAGCTTACCTTCAACATAATTACTGAAACTGCCCCCAAAAACTGACACCCCCAAAAGCTACTGTTAGAAAGAAATGCTACAGTAACAAACATATATTTCAATCAGACTGAAAATGCTTCTTTATTCAAAATAGCGCCACATAAAGCTACCACCAAAGTACCTAAGTCTGAGGTGTTAGAGATTGCAAAAAAAGTCAAATGTACACGGTTCCATCTGCCCGCTGAATATACCTGATGCCATTGAGCACAATGTCGATCAGCGTCCATACGCCGGGACCGCCAAAGTTATACAGCTTACTGACGGCATTTTCCCAGAAGCCGAGATAGAATCGATCGACGCCAAGGTCGCCCAACGTCAACGATAACAGCGTGGTCGAGGACCAGCTGTATCCATTCGCCCATTGGCATCGCATTATCTTCAGGAAAGTTCGACGCCCCAGGCAAACAACATACTGAGCGATACGGCACGTCGTCGGATACAAGTTCAACGAGAATGACGAACTCTTTCGGACCTTTTCACATTCATGTTTTTCGTAATTCATTTGATAGCAATACTGACACACAGCTTCATGTTGAACCGATTAATGATCGTGAAAATTGAAAATGGTCGTGCAGTTGACCGTGACAACGTCGTCATAAGATCAGTTTTTGGGGAACTTACAGATGAGACAGGAGCTGTACTTGGAAGAATCGACGCAGAAGCAAAATAAAGTATTATCCGGATGAAGCTCATCAATATTCCACGTCTTGGGCGTCGCTGTCGGCGGTGGAAATGCCGTTGACGAACGGATTCTTCCTCCGACATTGGTTTTGCGTCGGATCCGGACGAACAGTCGCCTGCGGATATGCCACAGGAAAAAACAACAGATCTAACACCAAACAAAGGTAGCGGCATCCAAGTTGACACACCGGCATTGTTTCGTCGAGTAAGCCGCTCGCAGACGGCGTTTACATCACAGGCTATATGTTGTTGCCGGTGATAATGTCCTTGAGATACTGGGTAATAACCTTTACTGAAAACATTGCACAGACAAGTTAATTAGTTTTGAACACAAAGTTCTGACAAAACCCTTTAAATTTTTAAACTTTTTAAACAGCGGCAAAGCAAAAAACAGCGACATGGTCTTGCAGCGAAAACAATGTAACGAGCGCGCTGCAAAATTCAATCTCAAGTCAAAGCATTTCTGATTTCGTTATCAAAATGGTTCCTCCTTCGAAAAAAGTGAAGCTTGATGATATGCCTCCCCCAAGGCGCTCCCGAAGGCTGAATAAAGTAGAGGATGATCCTGAAGAATGGAAGGTAGTTGAGGCAAAGCGAAAGCCGAGGAAGAAACGCTCGACTACTAGGTAATAGTTTAAATTTCATATATGTATTTATCTCTTCTGATTTCAGTGTTCCCAAGCCATCTGGCAACCTTGCCAATACAGAACCAGTTGAAGTTGTTCCAAATGATTTGACCGTGCCCAAGCAAAAGGCGAAGATAAAGGCTGAGCTTATCAACAGGTAAAAACATATAAAATCTCTTCGACGTTAATAATTTTAATTACAGTGGCACCTTGCCATCTGGTGACTTTGCTAAATCCATTCCAACTAACGCTGCCAAAGCGACCGTGCCCATTGAAGCTGCCAAAGCGACTGTGCCGAATGAAGCTGCCAAAGCGACCGTACCAAATGAAGCTGCCGACGCGAAGGGGTCAAAGCAAAAAAAGAATGTCGCTCTAATCACGAGGTAAACTATATTTTTTAATGTTTTCTCTTAATAATGGCATGTTTAAGGAACGAAAAGTCAGTCCGCCAAGGTGCCAAAGTCAGACCGGTCGAAGTTACCCTTGAGGAAGACGATGTGAGCGACCTTTTATTTATCAAGGACCAAGTTGACACTAAGCAAATTGATCGACTCAAAAACTACAAGGCATGGATTGACGACGTTCTTGTGCTTGAACTGTTTCGCACTCGTGTTATTGAAACTGCTTCCTCTAACATCGTTGTTGATCCTGTAATCTGGAATAGCTTCTATCGAACTCCTGAGTACTGGGATGGCTCAAAGCGCGATGACCAAGTGCGCTTGCCAACTGTTCCAGCTTACGACCCTGATTGGAAAACTGCGTATTTGCCGACTTTTGTTAACGACTCACATTGGATTCTTGCTGTCGTTCGCCGCGATCCTGCCGATATTGTTTATTACGATACTAAGCACGAAGATCCATCTGTCGCCACCAAATCAAAATGGTCATCTATTGGTTATTTGCTCACCGGCAAGAAACTTAATCCTGTTGCTGCTCCAATAGATTCCTGTCCTTATCAGTTTGATGACTATAGTTGTGGCCCCATGATTGTGATGATTGCCGAACGACTCAACAAAGGAATGTCCACGTTATTCAAGAACGAAATTGTGTATGAATGGCGAAAAATGGCGGCGAAGACCCTTTCTGCAGCTCTGGGATTGAAGATGAACTCGGATTCGAAAGCAAGTGGTTCTATGGATACGGAGGAAGTTGATGCTTCTTTGAATGGATTTGGTGATGATTTGGATGCTTCTTTGGATGGATTTGGTGATGATTTGGATGCTTCTTTGGATGGATTTGGTGATGATTTGGATGCTTCTTTGGATGGATTTGGTGATGATTTGGATGCTTCTTTGGATGGATTTGGTGATGATTTGGATGCTAACACATCAATCAAAAAGCCCATGGCGAAAACTTTGACGGATGCTTCGTTGAAAAGTGGATTTGAGTCAGAAATACAAGCCAACGTCTCGACGACAAACTCAAGAATGGATGTGCCGTTGATTGCATTGGATACAAAATTGGAGAAAAAGTCAGTGAAGAAAGGTCGAAAAAGGGATACTTCGACAGAAAACGAGTTAACAAAAACAGGTTTCTCGGATTTCGAATCTCCATATGAGTCCGATACTGATGACATGGGTATGAAAGAACTTCAGCCCGAAACTCCAAAGTAAGCAATCTATTATAAAGACAGACAATAAAGTACATAATGTAGCGCTTTTCAGACTTTCACCATTCAAACTAAACGTGTCAACTGACAACGAAAACATCGAAACCTCGCCAGTGCCGTCAAAATCAAAAACAACTTCTAAGACGATGACACGCGGAAAGAAAGGTGATGTTACGGAGATTCGAAGTTGGAAAACCGAAGAAGAACTAAATCAGATCAAAAAAGAGAATTTTTTGTCGAGGTTTGTAGTTTATATATAAAAAAAGAAAACGTTACTAAACAATTGGTTTCAGTAAGGGCCAAAAGCGACAGACAAAGACAGGAGTGAAACAAGACTTTGTGTGCTTAAAAAGACAAAGTCACAAATGTAAAGTTACTGCCACCGTCACCTTTGATCACGAACTCAGCAACGTGACAATCCGAAATACCCATACTCACACTGAAGTTGAAACTACCACTGGCGTGTCTAATGCTGTTCGAGAACTTGTCAAAGAACGATTAGATGCCCGTGAATCAGTCGCTGCCCTTGTTATTCGGAAGATTTTGAGAAACAGAAAGGTCCCAGAAGATCAAATTTCTGATGTCAAAAGCATTAACAATTACACCTGCTATGAGAAACGGCGTCGATACGGAAACATTTTCACTGGTAATGACTTTATTAAAGAAGTCAAGAAACATCTTCGTGTTGAAGATGACGCCGATACAACGGTAAAGTTGCATGTTTGGATTATCTTTACATAAGAACTGATTTTGTAGATCGCCGCCGTGTCATCTGACGTGATGCTTATCGACGAAGAACCTGAATTCTTTGTTGTGTTCAGCTCCACTACGTTGCTGACAAAGTTTCAAAGCCAAAAGCATATTGGTGTTGATGCCACATACAAACTGCTTTATCATGGATTTCCGGTCATTGTACGTTCTTCTAAGTGTTCTTTTTCACATTTATAATTGTTTTTATTCAGGTTGTGGGGTTCAGCGATGAACAACATGTGTTTCACCCGTGTGCCGTGTCAATCGTATCTGCCGAAAACACGATTATTTACGAAAACGTATTACGCGCAATTTGCGGAGATGCAGACTTCGTCGAAATTATGGCCGATGGAGCCCTTTGCATTTCTAATGTCAATCTTTGGAAATCTACAACTTTGCCAGAGGTAGCCAAAGCGGTTGAGACTGAAGTTTTGAATAAGTGGAACAATCTTTCTCCTAATATGACGGCCTATGCAACCTACCATAAACGAGAATGGGTTGACAAAAGGCCCAATTGGTACAACATTGAAGGCAAGTGTCCCACATACTTTATGAAAGGTTCAAAAATTGACTACATTTACTTTGCAGGCGGAGGCCCAAGCACAAACAACGGTAATGAATCCACAAACCGTACGATCAAAAAAGCTTACACCTTCCGGCGTCAGGCGTCAATGCCCGAAACAATTGAACACATTAAAGACTATCTTTACGAATTTCAAGAGCTCAAGATCAAGGAATATGTGCCTGATTTGGAAGACTTTATCGCCGCGAGACAACTGAAGGAAGAGAATCGAAGCATGATTCAGCTGAAAAACACTGGAAGAATCGTTTTTCCGTCTAGTAAATGTGTTCTCAGTTCCGAAGAAGGGAAAAAAGCTATTCAGAGCTATTTCTCCGCTAATCCAGACTTTAACGAAATTGTTAAATTTCTTGCGAATTATTACTACGTGAGTTTTTATTGATTTTGTTCATACAATATAATGAACCTTTTCAGGTCGTACAATCGAAACTGTTTCCTCGTCGCTTTTGGTGCTCTTGCAATGTTTTTCGTAAACACCACAAATGCAAGCATGCTTTGCTTATTGAAATTAGCAATAAGTACCAAAAATGGCCCGACAACATTCGCATTCTTGTCGCGAAAATCGGTGGACATCGTGGACCTGGCCGTGGAGCGTTGGCTACTAGCGCGTTGAAAAAATGAGGTTTATATGTCTTGTACGATTTACACTTTGAGTTTTGTACGTCTTATCATTTAGATGTTCGTGGTCCAAAGTCGGTTTCTTTCCTCGTCTGTCAAGAGTTTGGTCCATTGTTTTGTCAGTTGTTGTTTCCTGGTTTCTTTGTGCTACTGTTGATTTTCTGTTAATTTCTTCTTGTTTTTTGTAATGTATCAATGTGTTTTAAACTGGTATTTCAGCGGTTTTAATGTTTGCGGTAACGGTTTCTTCCCTTTTTGGATATCTAAGATTCAGAGGTGGTTTCAGCCAGGCAGTTTTTTAAGTGTACTCGCAATAGCTATTGGGGGTGTCAATTTTTGGGGTCAGTTTCAGTAATTATGTTGGAGGTAAGCTCAGTAAAAATTTTGGTGTCGTAAGTCTTTTTTGGGGGTGAATTCAGTACGAATTTTGGGGGCCGGAAGTTTTGGGGGTGAATTCAGTACGAATTTTGGGGGTCGGAATTTTGGGGGGTAAATTCAGTAAAAATATTGGGGGCTGGAATTTTTGGGTGTGAATTCAGTAAAAATATTGGGGGCCGGAATTTTTGGGGGTAAATTCAGTAAAAATATTGGGGGCCTGATTTTTTGGGTGTGTTTCAGTATTTTTTTGGGGGTTGTTTCAGCAATATCCTCGCTGACAAGACGCAATGTTTCGGTCGCGTGTACGCCAGCCAGCATGCACAACTGTTTGCGGTGAATCATCGGGTCGTGTAGGTACGCTGCAAACCAAGTGGTCTGTGATGCGACGTATGTAGTTAGGTAATGAGAATGACGTGATTCAAAAAATACATATCAGTCAGAGGCATGTCACGGCCCCGACGGTTTTCACTCTTTCGCTCTTTTTGGCAAAAACCATTAATTTGTTTAGATTGATTTCGTTGCACTCTGGCAAAAAAGTGTTGCATCAACCAGAGCTGTCGGATTCGGATTTCGGATTCGGATTTTTCCGGATTTTTTCGGATTCGGATTCGGATTTGGCCGGATTCGAATTCGGATTTTCAATGTACTCGGATTCGGATTCGGATCGAGAATCCGAATCCGAAAAAAGTTGCTTTCGGATTCGAGTTCGGATTCGGATTTTCAATTGAATCGGATTTAGATTTGGAAGAAATTTGAAAAAAACGACTTTTTGTCTTCAAAAACGATGAAAATTGTTCAAAAACGTTCTCTAGACGGCAAAAATGACACGTTTAGCTGTTTATTTGGTTGGAATTTTGATTGACAAAAATTTTGGCTTCGGATTCGGATCCGAATTTTCCCGGATTCGGTTTCGGATTCGAGTTCGGATTCGGATTTCAAGAAAAATTTTTGATCCGACAGCTCTGGCATCAACCTGCAGTTAATTTAAAATTTTTGATTCTTCTTTACACCTTTTTTTTTGCATGTACGTTGGGGTTTCGAAAGCAAGAACGGCTGCCTGACAAACGACCAGTCGACCGACCTCCCTTCGTGGTTCATCTTCACTGCCTCGTCCAGTCAGTAGATAGCGTAAAAGAAAGAAGTGGTTGGTAGAAAAACAGGTCTAACTTAGTCGATTTGTTATTATTGTTTTACATATTACGCGATTGTATAGTAATATTACATGACCATTACCTTTATTTTTTACTGAAAATTTTTTAGTTTGAATTTGCATAAACTTGCGCACTGGTTTTTTTCAACGTTTTGTCTTCAGAATAACATGTAACGTATGATTTAACGAAGGCAAGGCTGTAGTCAGAAATCAATTAGAATGAAACGTTATAAACGGTTTTAGATGCTTTAAAAAACTACTCTTTGTTTGTTTTCTTTCCACCTTTACATAAAAAAAAAGATACAACGATACCGTTTTTTTACAACCAAACGATCCGCTGCCAAATTTGCAACGAATCCGTTGCATTCCGGTGGCAACCAGACGATCCGTTGCACTTTTTTTAGTGTATAGATCTATATTACATATGATTTCGAAAGCGTTCCGGTGGAATGACTTCGGGAACGCGTCTGTTGTTCGATTACCCTCTTATCAACTACCACACCCAATTCAGAAATTGCCGAGGGGGGCTCGTACAGGATATTGCATTGTGATCAAAAGGGGAAAAGCGCGGACTAGAGGAAACTCCGCCCCAAGCGCGTAATTTTTTTTTTATAAATACGCGCCTGCCCCGCCCCACTCTCGTTTTTACAGGTAGCGCATGCACTGTGAGTCACGAAACAGTAAAATCGGCAGTTTTCCAGGGATAACGGAAAAAGTAGTAGGGAAAGTGCCGATGTTCGTAGGGGGATGTGAAGCCCTAGGATGTTAGGATCAGTTTAATGCCAGTCCCCTTCAATATACTAAGGTTTGAGTGACACTTATTTGGGTTTGAAACTTGCCGATTTCGGGTTTTTCGATTTTTTTTTCACAACGCATTCATGCTTATTATCAGACATTGCTCGCGCTAGCTAAAAGGGAAGCGCGAGAGTCAAGGTAAAAGCGAGAGTTTTTTTCTCTAGCTAGCTCGCAGCTAAGTTTGGGGATGCGTGTTTCCGACGCTAGGGTAGGTTTGATCACGTCGTGATTAAAGTGCATCGCGTTTAAATCAGTAACTTCACGTAACTATTACCTCTTTTTTTATAGAAAATGGAACAAGCACAACTTGACCTGTCTGAATTCGCTGACTTTTTGGAGTTCAAGCAAAAATCGAAACTTATGATCAAGGAATTTCGCCAATACCAAGAAGCAAAACGACTCCAACAAGCTAATACTGACCCCTGTTCCCGTAGTCATGCTCCTGACAATCAACTCACGCCCGCTGCTTCTAAAGACAATGCACCCGTTATCACTGAAACAAACCCAGGCCCTATACAAGAGTCACGTATGTCATTTTTTGACGGTTTGTCACTTAGATGAAAAAAAAATTTTAGTTGGTTCATCGACATCACGTGAAAATGATACTAACGATCAATATTTCGACATCCCCCACCACCTTAACGACAATACAATTTATAGTAATGATGGGTGAGTTTTTCACGTGACTATCACGTTACTTTGATTGTAATACAAACTCAATTTAGGACGGGTATCGATTATCATGATTGTTGCCGAGTTGCTTGTCAGATGCTTAGCAAACCCAACTGGGATTCTCACGACAATCCTAACAGTGCCAATGCAAGAGTCAAGCAAGATTTACCGAATCTGTTGCAGCAATGGAGAATGGATCTTAAACAACCACGCGACAAGGTGGATGTTGATTCCTGTTTTATAGCTAAATTAAATCAGTTCAACAAGTCAATCGAAAAAGCTGGTACCCAGAAAGTTCAAAGTGATAACCCTCACTTGAAGAATGCACTCCGGCATGTAAACGTGGCGTACCTAAGCTTACGTCAATTACGATCAGACAACTCTGCGCTTCCAAATCCTTCACTCAACTCCCTCTTCGATGACATCATCACAACTTTCGAAAAGTTTATGGGATTGTTTGATTCATTGTGGCACGAACCTAACTTGGATGTTGGAGATGTCTCTAATGATTATCACAAAGCACTTTGGCATATGAGTTTGGCGAACCAAGCCTTTCATCAACTTCAATCAGGCAACTTCGACCTTCAAGATCCGCTTTTTTTACCCTTGTTCATTGACATCACTACGACTTTTGCGAACTTTTTAAAATTGTTTGGGTCGTCGTTGCACAAACCTACCAATAAGCGAAAAAGTCGCTTCCTCTCTGATGAACCCCCTTCAAAAAGATGGAGCCTAGACGAAGTGGCCATGGACAGCCTTACTATATCTGAAGCCGATGATCAAGATTCGCAAGACATCCGTCCTGAAAACTCCGAATGGTACGGGACACTGGACACTCAGAGTTCACTGGAATCTAGTCTTGGATATTGTTCGGACCGATCGTTATCTCAGTGCTGGGAAGAACTAACGAAGAAGTAGTGAATCACTATCACCTACATCAACATGTCGATGGCTTCTGTTATGATCTTTATCGATTTGCAAGAATAATGTGCGGGTTTTTTTATTAATTCTTTTTTTCATTAAAACTTTAATCGTTTTTATCCTGGTCATAACCCCCAAAACGCAAAAACACTGGTTTGCTATGCGGAGTTGGTCTTGATCTCATGCCGCACATTACTTGCTTTTACCTTTTATACAGTTTTGTAAAATAAAATGCAATGTAGATGAACAGATTGAACATTTTAAAACACAGCAGTTACACACAAATGTTTTGTAAAACCTTTTACTTTTTCCGTAGAAGGCAATGCGAATTAAACTTGTACATGGTAGATGCAGTGGAGAATGACCTTAGAAAAGGTGTGCGGTTGTCCAGTAATCAGTCGAGTTCAGATGTTTTAACATAAATGAGTTCCTGGATTCATCGAGATTGTAACGAGTTATTTATGAATGACGCGGATAATGTGCCACGGCGCGCATTTTCGTGTTGTGCGCACACTTTTATAACAAAATCATTGTCAACGTCATATATTGTAAAAAATTGAAAAAACACATGTCGTATGCCCGAGGAATGTTACTTGCAAATGTGCAAATCAATTGCAGACTATTCATTACGTAGAGCACATGCGGCATTGTTATTAATAATAAGATTATGATCACTACACTACATTCAGCTTTCAACTTCAGCTGTTTAGTCAGTATAAAATTTCTGATAGTTTCCTACCGGCACACACAAATGTAAAAATGCCGTCACCAATACCGTTTTATGACGAAATTCTACTAGGGTTCACAGTTTCTTCCATTTTTCTCAACTTTTACGTCGTTTACCTCATTTTCTATGTTATGCCAAAGTCCATGCGCGACTATCGGCCCTGTCTTTTTCTATTGTCGGTAAGGTTGCTCGCACCAATGTCGTAGCCAGTTTTTTGTTTCGATCATTCAAACAGTTTATGTTACAGTTTTATGACACTCTTTTCGTGCTAATATTAGGGCCGCTTCTGGACGTTCAGTTTCTACCACCAGCTCTTGGCGCAGTAATCAGAGGTCCTATAATTATGTTTGTCTATCGTAATTTTGGATACAACGCATGTAAAATAATGGCTTGTTTTGGATTTTACATACTTGTATCTATTCTCTGTGTACAAGATTATGGTGTTTTCTTTCGCTTCTTTGCTATTTTGCCAAATAAAGTTTGGTATGAATTGCTTAACTCGATTCCTGGGTATGTGCTTGTTCATGGGTGCTGTATTGCTGCCTCTAGTACTTTTGCAGTAATGGTGTATTTAGTGTTGTATGATGAACATGTAGGTCTAGAAAAAGCGAATTAGAATCATAAAGTTAAAAATGATGTTTCATTTAAGGAACTTCCGACAGCAATGTTACAATACGAACATCCCGAAGTTACGTTCGCAGATTACATACCAAATCAAAACGTTCTAATTATTGGTAAATCGAATTCTGTAATTCTTTATATTGCTGTCGGGCTGGCAACAGCCGGGTTACTGTACATTGAAGGGAATTCATGCGTTATGTTTTTCTTGGCAAGGCATACTCTACACAAGTATGCAGCTAGCTTTAGTAAACAAACTTATGCGTTACATAAACAGTTTTTGTATTTACTAATGATACAGGTACTGTAGTTAATCGATTCTTCATCATGAAATATTAAAACTTCATTAATTTCAGATAACCATGCCAATCTTACTCGTTGTAGTACCATTAGGATTGCTTCTTTATCACAGATATTTTGATTTCAATTTGATGAAATGGCAAGGAGATTTTTGTTTACTTTTGACTGCTGCGTATTCAACCATAAACGTCTTACTAACGATATTTTGTGTTTCACCATTTCGAAGATTCACAAAAAGAATCACCATTGACGCTATTTTAAGATTGTTTGGAGTCAATGCGGCTACAGCTGGAATTATTCAACCTATGGCTTCGGATTCATTGAATATTGATTCAAGAATTCGATTGTCATGATTTCGCACCTTTTATCTGTACATTTTTTCTATTTTGGCTACCGAATCGTGCCACACATTACATTTATGAAGTTGTAAGTAGGTGTTGAAGCTATGACACTACATATTTTTTTTTCTTTGTACTGTTACCAGCATACGAATTCTGCTATGAATGCAAAATACTGTTAAAAAACCAACGACAACTCACCTTCAGCTGCTGTACTAATAACACTATTGACCAAAACTTACTATTGACAACCAACACACACATGTTGAAATGCCATCACCCATACCATTTTACGATGAGATTCTACTGGGGTCAACGATTTCTTCGGTTTTTCTCAACTTTTATGTGGTATATCTCATTTTCTATGTAATGCCGAAGTCAATGCGCGACTTTCGACATTGTTTGTTCCTTTTGTCGGTAAGGTCGCTTTTATTTAGATTGTATAAAAAAATTTTATAGTTCTACGACACTCTTTTCGTGATAACACTGGGACCCGTTCTTGATGTTTTATTCCAACCACCAGCTCTTGGCGCAGTAATTCGAGGTCCTATCATAATGTTCATCTACCATAATTTTGGATACAACGCGTGTAAAGTGATGGTTTGTTTTGCATTTTACACACTTGTATCGATACTGTCGACCCAAAACTATGGAGTTTTCTTTCGCTTTTTTGCTATTTTACCAAACAAATTTTGGTACGAATTGCTAAACTCGATTCCTGGATTCATGTTTATTCATGGAAGCTGTATTGCTGTTGCTGGCACAGTGGCAACAATGGTATACTTAATCTTGTACGATGAAAATGTAGGTTTTCAACGCATTAAAGTTAGCTGTAGGTTTCTGTAGTTTTCAATTTTATACAAAACGGCACATGTCTCACTCCATGTGCTGGCCAGGTGCACTCAAAATTGGTAAACGTGGTTTCATTTTAGGAACTTCCAATGGCAATGATGGAATATGAAAATCCAAATGTCACTTTCGCGGAATACGTTCCAGGCCAGAACATTCTTATCCTTGGCAAAATAACAACGTTATCTTGGTACTCAATTGTTGGACTGTCAACAGTGGGGTTACTGTACCTTGAAGGGAATTCGTATGCTATGTTTTTCATGGCAAGGCGTATTCTACACAAGTATGCTGCTAGTTTTAGTAATGAAACCTATACTTTGCATCGACAGTTTTTGTATTTACTCATGATTCCGGTAATATATTAATTGAACTGTATACAGTTCAATTTTTGGCATCTATGGTAATGATATTTTACCAGTTTTAGATAACAATGCCAATTTTGCTGATTGTAGTGCCTTTGGGTTTCCTTCTTTATCATAGGACGTTTGGATCTGGTCCGAGTAAATTGCAAGGTGACTTGGGTACACTTTTGACTGCTGTGTATTCAACGGTTAACGTTTTGCTGACCATATTTTTTGTTTCGCCATTTCGAAGATTTACGAAACGGATCACCATTGACGCTGTTTTGAAGCTATTTGGAGTCAAAGTGGATGCCGCTACAATCGGAATTGTTCAACCTGTCGCTTCAGATTCACTAAACATTGATTCAAGGAATCGGTTGTAAGGACTTTTATTTTGCAAACATTGTTCGCATTTGGCGTATTCAACAGATTTATCGCTCGTGGCTGTCTAATAAACAGAGCAACTGAACAGTTTGAAAAGTTTAAAACACAGCATTCAACTAATATTATACGAGTAAAAAGGCCAACACCCTCTTCATAATTTTGACAACACGAATTTGGCGTTTTACCGTCAGAGCTGTCGGATTCGGATTTCGGATTCGTGTCGAGAAGCGAGAGTTCTTCGACCAATCGCTGATTGACACGTCAGCGATCGCACGTGCTCGCCCCTGGCGGAACGTTCCGGAAGCCTGCAGAACGAGACCACCACAGCGCCTACGTGCGATTGCGCACAGTTTTCCCACGCTATAAATAGCTGACTCTTGCGGGAGCCTTTCCCGCATTTGTCCCATTGTTCTCGTGCTTTCTATGCTCATGTGTTGTTGTATGTTCATCGGTTTAATTACCCAAGTTTGAGGTTATCATAAAGCGGCCCATATACGGACTCCTTTATCGACAAGTGGGAGCATCAGCCACACGACGAACCCGCAGACCAATCGCGTTCTCGAGGCAGCCTCCTCGCCTATCCGAAGATCCGTTACACGCTCAAGTCACGACCGACGACAGCCCCAACGACTTCAATCACGTCAGGAAAGACCAGTTCCACGTGAAACAACGTTCGATTGTATCCAAGGACCGGACACATCGACCCAACCGCCTCAAGCATGGCTACGACCTACTCGCTCAAATCCGCCGTCCTCCACGCCGAACTCCAGTCAAAAGTAGACTTCCTCCAAGCGGTGGCCCTTCCAGACGTCAAGGACATCGTCACGCTGCACTCCTTCTCCCAAGATGTTGAGAGCATGGTCTACAACACGACTCAACTCGTCGCAGACGTGGACACGATGGAAGAAAAGTGGGTTAATCATATATCAAGTTTGTCTCCAGCCGACCAAGCTGATGAACGCGCTGAATTTGAAGCGCGATATTTTGCCGAGAATACCGGCCTTTTTCGACTCACGTACCGCGCTCGTGAAGCGATGGATAGAGCATCTGCTAAGGCAGATATCGCTCGTAATTTTATCGCGGAATTACAACTTCCGCACGCGCACATCAGCGCCGAGGGCGATGCTGCAGCTAACCGCTTTGAGCAGGAAGCTACATGCGAACCCCCGGTAAATGATAATGCCCCGCCAAATTTTATTCCATTTTCAAACCAAAATTTTTTCCATACCCCCGAAGCAAAGCCGGTCAACGTCCCGAACCCGGTCAAACTTCCCACACTCCCACTCCCAAAGTTCAACGGGAATGAATTCGAGTTCAGCGAGTTCTGGAGCCTATTCAAAACGGCCGTTCACGACCGACCACTGGACAATGCTGCTAAGATGAGTTATCTGAAATCGTGTCTTACTGGAGAGCCACGCCTTATCATAAGCAACTTTGACGCGTTGCCGGGTGAATCTTATATCGACGCAGTCGATACTCTCAAACGAAGATATGGAAATACCGACAATCTCAGCAAGAATCTTCATCGACGTCTTCTGGAACCCTTTGACACGTCGACAACGAGCGCCTTTCGGAACTCTTTTGAATCATTTGAAGCGGTCTGCCGCCAGTTACAAAGTCTCGGAGAAGCTATCAACACCAAGGAAGTCGAAACAGCGTTAGAGTCAAAGCTTCCTAAACGCTTTCTGGAGAAGACCATGGAAAAAGCAGCGAACGACAGCGACTGGGACGCCAACAAGCTCCGGAAAACCGTCGATTACCTTCTCGGTATTCAGGAATCGGCCGAGAAAGTCGACAATTTGAATCGAAAGATGAACTTCGCCGGAAGGCAAACTCCTCAAGGCCGAAAAGCAGTCCAAAATGTTTCGACCCCCCAAGGACTCGATAACCAATGCGGCTTCTGCGATGGAAAGCACAATTCTGAAAGCTGTCGGACTTATTTCACCTTCGAACAGAGGAGCACCGTCGCTCGTCAAAAACGCCTGTGCTTTCGTTGCCTGAAGCGCCACAATCTACGGTTCTGCCAAAGCAGAGACAACTGCAACAACTGCAATGGCGCTGGCCATCACACATCCCTATGCAAAAGGGAATCACCAAATCTTCGAACCGGAACGAATTTCAACCGTCAAAATCAAACTCCACACCGCCGAGAAAATCAATCCACACCTCGAGCCAACCAGACAGATCCAGCAGCAGATCGCGGCACGAATGCTGCAGCAGTCACAGTGAAGGAGCCCAAGAGAGTCATGCACACAACGTCGGTCCGAATCTCGAACCCAAACAATCCAGATAAGGTAGTTTCGGCGCTGGCATTCTTCGACTGCGGCAGTTCACATACGTTTATCAGTGATAGTTTGGCTGATCGTCTCGAACTTCAAAACAGTGGTGAGAAGACCCTGACAGTGAACACCTTCGGGAGCGACATCCCGATGACTGGCACCTACAAAGTCACTGCATTTTCGCTTCACCTGAAGAACGGCAAGACGCTTCCAATGTCAGTACTTCGCCGGAAGAAGATGATCAACAAAATCAACACGGCACACGTACCGCATGATTGGGCGACTAAAGAACAGGTCGAAGTCAAATATAAGGTTGCCGAACCGGAAATCCTCATTGGTGGCGACTATTTCGATGAGCTTATTCCTGTCGAAAACACCGTCAAGATCAACGATTACTGCAGTATCATCGACTCGCCCGCTGGCGCGATTGTTCGCACGAAAGTTTATGCTGAACCTGAGAAGCCGACTACAGGTACCGTGACATTCGCGACAGAAACCACCAACCCCCAACTCGACGACCCAATCACTAAGTTATGGGAATTTGACAATGCCGGTGCGAAAGACCTACCATCAAACGAACTTGCCGAGGTCAAACGCATCTTTGAGGAAACATGTAAACGTGAAGAAGATGGTCGCTATACAGTCAGTTGGCCATTCGCCGATCTCACGGGTTTGCCCAAGAATCTCGGGCTGTGCATCAACCGCCTCAACAGCATCTGGGAGTCACTCGTCCGAAACGGAGCCCTCAAGGACTACAACGAAATTTTTCTGAAGTACCAAAAGGACGAAATGATCAAGAAATTCAACCCGTCAACTGACCCAGGAGAACACTATGATCCTCATCACCCCGTTTTTCGTTTCGACAAGGAAACCACGCAGATCCGCAATGTGAATGATGCCTCTGCAAAGACGACCAACGGCAAAGCCTTGAATGACTGCATCTTTAACGGCAAACCGGAAATCAATTCACTGGTCCAAATCCTCATGTACGTCCGTTGCAAGCCTATTGTGATTAGCTCTGACGTGCAATCAGCATTTCTAATGATCAATCTGTCGGAAGATTCTCAAAAATATTGCTGTTTTCTCTGGTTGAAAGACATCACCAAGCCTCCCACCCCTGACAACATCATCCATCTCCGCTGGCTACGCATGCCATTCGGGGTAAATGCAAGCCCCTTGTTGCTTCAACTCGTGATCGAGAAGCATCTGGATTGGTGGGCCAGCGAACATCCTGAAGACCAGGAAATCACTGAAGAGATCAAGAAACGAATCTACGTCGACAATGTAATTCAAATCGCCGACACACCGGAAGAAGCCCTGCTGAAAGCGAGAAAAGCGAAAGAGATCTTCGCCGACGCCAAGATGAACCTGAGAAAATTCGAAAGTAACGACCCTCGAGTGGACCAACTCTTGGAAGGACGCTTCAAAGATACCAAACTTCTCGGAATACGATGGACGAAAGATGACAACTTCGTTATCGGATGGCCACAGAAGGACAAAGGCCCCCCGAAAACCAAAAGACAGCTGCTCTCCTTCACGGCATTGCCGTTCGACCCAGCCCAATTGATCTCTCCAGCCGTTCTACCACTCAAAATGAGCATCCAAGAAATGTGGAAGTTGAAACAGACGTGGAACGATCCGTTGACGGCACAGAACCGCGAGAAGATAAAGGAGTTGTATAATGAACGAAGTGGCCAAGCGATTACCATTCCGCGGAAGCTCTTTAACAACCCCGATTCAAGCTTGCCGCATGAACTTCATATCTTTGCGGACAGCTCTGGCAAGGCTTACGGTGTCGCTGCTTACATTGTTCAATGCGGAGATACTCGTCAAGCCAAACTCATCATGGCAAAGTCCCGTCTTGCTCCTCTGAAGCCCATTCTGACCATCCCTCGTCTGGAATTGACAGCTTTGGCACTCGCCGGAAACATCGTCGACTTCATCAAGTCTACAGTGCCCTTTACCATCACACGTGTCGTCGCTTACTCTGACTCCACGACATGTCTTCACTGGCTTAACCGTGCCCCTGATGGCGATCGTTTTGTCAACAACCGCATCTCCAAGTTGAAAGCAGCCGATATTGAATTCCGCTATGTTCCAACCAAATTGAATCCCGCCGACATTGCAAGCCGCGGATGCAGCCCCCAGGAACTCAAGAATTCCTCTATCTGGTGGAATGGACCCCCATTTATCGAGAAACCCGAATCTGAATGGCCTATGAATCCCGCGGAAACCGATCAAATTGAAGAGTATACTGCGAACGTTGCAGCAGTCATTGTGCAGGAATCGGATGAGCCGATCATCGACCCGACAAACATTGCAAGTTGGAAGAAACTACGATCGGTCGCGTACTATACACTGAAGTTTTTGTCGAACCTTGAAAAACGTACAGAACTACAGTATGTCCCGAAGAAGGGAGCAGACACGGCCACTTTGTGCAGTGCAGCCACGGCAGTTATCCTTCGCCAAATCCAAAATCGAACGCCGCTCACCGAGAAACGCGTCAAGGAACTCGATCTCATCAAGGACGACAAAGGAATCTGGCGCAAAAACAGCCGTCTTCAAAACTCCAAGGACGTCAACAACACCACCAAGAATCCCGTCTACCTCCCATACACCCCTGAAACCGAGCTTCTCATCATTCATCTTCACGACCGCCTCGGGCACGCATCAGTCAATCACACGTTGACCGAATTACGACAGAAGTTTTATCTCCCTCAAGGTCGCTCGTCAGTCAAGAAAGCGATTCGTCGACGTTGCATGAAGTGCCGCCGAACTAATGCGACTCCATTTTCGCTGCCCTCAATGCCAAATCTACCTGAAAACCGAGTAACTGCTGTTGAACGACCATTCACTCATGTCGGTGTTGACTATGCCGGTCCTTTTCACGTCAATTTCGTCAAGGATACCCAAAAGGCATACATTTGTCTCTTCACTTGCATGGTCACCCGAGCAGTCCATCTGGAAGTTGTCTATTCGGCCAATGCCGCGGACTTCCTTTGCGCACTTCGACGATTCTCCTCCAAACGACTACCACCAAAGTCAATCACTTCTGACAACGGAGGCCAATTTAAGGCTACCAGTGCCATTCCCGAAATTAAATCCCTCGCGGGCGATCCAGAAGTTGAGTCATTTTCCAAAGATCATGGGATCAAGTGGAAGTTTATCACTGAACGTGCCCCATGGAAGGGCGGATTTTACGAACGCCTCATCGGACTTACCAAGAAGGCCTTGAAAGGTGCCATCGGAAAGCGCCGTTTATCTTGCGATACCTTCTCCACCTACGTCTCGGAAGCCGAATTAATCGTCAACATGCGACCCCTCACCGAAATTACATCAGATACCGATAAAATGGCTCTCAGGCCTATCGACTTTCTTATTCCTCACGGAGGAAACACTATTCCCGGTTTTGACTTTGAAGATTTCGACGATCCAGATGATCCAACCTATACCCCGAAACGCACTACCGGCACGGAATTGTCCGAACTTTGGAGAAAATTAAACACCAACGTTGCCAAATTCTGGAATTGCTGGAAGAAAGAATATTTGACCGAATTGCGCGACAAGGAAAACCGTCAACATCGATCCAAGCGATTCAATACTAACCGTACACCGCGAATCAATGAAGTCGTCATTGTTGAAGACGAAAACGTCGACAAGGAACTCTGGTCACTCGGACGCATCGTCAACATTGAAACCAGTCCCGACGGAAAAGTCCGTACCGCTCAAGTTCAAACCGCAAACGGAAAGCTTATCAATCGCGCAGTTTGCCATCTCTACCCTCTTGAGGTTACGTCCGGGGAATCCCAAAACGATAACGACGAACCTGGCATGGCCATGACAATGATTGCGAACGAAGAAGATGATGATAACAGCTTGTCCAGTGCTCGTGTCCCCGTCGGGAAGATCTGCAGCGACATGATTAAACCCTTCAATGGAATATGGTTGGGAAAGCAGTCTGGCGAGTCCATTGTGCCGCCTCTGCCTCAAACATAAAACGTCGACCGGCGGCTTCCCCACTTTATCCTTTGATTGCGCATATATCTTATCCTTTTATTTCATACCATCTAGACTATACTATACAAGCCATATATTATTACTTTACTTTGACTTTATCTTTATACATTTATGGGTCGGGGAATCTGGGGATTTAATCATTTACTCTGCAGGTGCTTTTACTCTTTTTTATGCTTACACATCCGCCAGCACATTCCATGATACCACGATCTCGATGATGCGATCTCACGATGCCACGATCTCGATGATGCGATGTCCGAGCCTTTCCATTCGATTGCCTTGACCGAGCTGTTTCGGATCCTCAATGCCTCACGCCATTCACGATCCAACCACATCCGCACCACGTTCCCATTTCCACGACGCAGGCCATGTTCTCAACCAGTACCGTACTCCTCACATCCACGGCCATGCTCACCGTCCCATCAGCGTCACTTGCGGATCCAGCTTCGGCATTGCTTCACTTCCACTTTCAACACCCTCACTCTATCCACTTCCCCATACCTTTGACTCCATATGATTCTATTATTGTACTCCCATTTGACTTTACTCGTTTTATTATACCTTTATCGGCCCCTATTTGATTGTGCCCCTTCATCCAACCGTTCACGTTCCCCTCAACGCCGGTGGTCTCACGTCGTATCGTCCCGTCGTTCCGTCCGATGTCATGATATCGTCAACCTTCGGGCCCTTGATGCCACTCTTCTCGCTCTCGCCTCCCATGGTATGTACTTTCCCCTGACAGGCACTAGTCTACGAGCAGTGACGAAGGATATTGCAAGATTCGTTCTGCTATCACCGAGTCATCGTTCTTTGAGGCTCGCGACTCCGGGATTGAAAACCTCGGAGTGGGGCTGGACCCCTTACCGCTCTGCAGTAGTCGGACGACTTTTGCCTAGTCCCTTTGATTGCCCTTTTTAGGTTGGGAGTGTCGAGAAGCGAGAGTTCTTCGACCAATCGCTGATTGACACGTCAGCGATCGCACGTGCTCGCCCCTGGCGGAACGTTCCGGAAGCCTGCAGAACGAGACCACCGCAGCGCTTACGTGCAAATGCGCACATATTTCCCGCACTATAAATAGCCGACCCTTGCGGGAGGCTTTCCCGCATTTGTCCCATTGTTCTCGTGCTTTCTATGCTCATGTGTTGTTGTATGTTCATCGGTTTAATTACCCAAGTTTGAGGTTATCATAAAGCGGCCCATATACGGACTCCTTTCTCGACAAGTTTATTTGATAACCTCAAACTTGGGTAATTAAACCGACATACAACGATACACGAGCAGGAAAAGCACGAGAACAATGGGACAAATGCGGGAAAGCCTCCCGCAAGGGTCGGCTATTTATAGTGCGGGAAATATGTGCGCATTTGCACGTAAGCGCTGCGGTGGTCTCGTTCTGCAGGCTTCCGGAACGTTCCGCCAGGGGCGAGCACGTGCGATCGCTGACGTGTCAATCAGCGATTGGTCGAAGAACTCTCGCTTCTCGACACTCCCAACCTAAAAAGGGCAATCAAAGGGACTAGGCAAAAGTCGTCCGACTACTGCAGAGCGGTAAGGGGTCCAGCCCCACTCCGAGGTTTTCAATCCCGGAGTCGCGAGCCTCAAAGAACGATGACTCGGTGATAGCAGAACGAATCTTGCAATATCCTTCGTCACTGCTCGTAGACTAGTGCCTGTCAGGGGAAAGTACATACCATGGGAGGCGAGAGCGAGAAGAGTGGCATCAAGGGCCCGAAGGTTGACGATATCATGACATCGGACGGAACGACGGGACGATACGACGTGAGACCACCGGCGTTGAGGGGAACGTGAACGGTTGGATGAAGGGGCACAATCAAATAGGGGCCGATAAAGGTATAATAAAACGAGTAAAGTCAAATGGGAGTACAATAATAGAATCATATGGAGTCAAAGGTATGGGGAAGTGGATAGAGTGAGGGTGTTGAAAGTGGAAGTGAAGCAATGCCGAAGCTGGATCCGCAAGTGACGCTGATGGGACGGTGAGCATGGCCGTGGATGTGAGGAGTACGGTACTGGTTGAGAACATGGCCTGCGTCGTGGAAATGGGAACGTGGTGCGGATGTGGTTGGATCGTGAATGGCGTGAGGCATTGAGGATCCGAAACAGCTCGGTCAAGGCAATCGAATGGAAAGGCTCGGACATCGCATCATCGAGATCGTGGCATCGTGAGATCGCATCATCGAGATCGTGGTATCATGGAATGTGCTGGCGGATGTGTAAGCATAAAAAAGAGTAAAAGCACCTGCAGAGTAAATGATTAAATCCCCAGATTCCCCGACCCATAAATGTATAAAGATAAAGTCAAAGTAAAGTAATAATATATGGCTTGTATAGTATAGTCTAGATGGTATGAAATAAAAGGATAAGATATATGCGCAATCAAAGGATAAAGTGGGGAAGCCGCCGGTCGACGTTTTATGTTTGAGGCAGAGGCGGCACAATGGACTCGCCAGACTGCTTTCCCAACCATATTCCATTGAAGGGTTTAATCATGTCGCTGTTTTACCGTCAGAGCTGTCGGATTCGGATTTCGGATTCGGATTTTTCCGGATTTTTTCGGATTCGGATTCGGATTTGGCCGGATTCGAATTCGGATTTTCAATGTACTCGGATTCGGATTCGGATCGAGAATCCGAATCCGAAAAAAATCGCTTTCGGATTCGAGTTCGGATTCGGATTTTCAATTGTTTCGGATTAAATTTTAAAAGAAAATTGAAAAAACCACTTTTTGTCCTCGAAAACGATGAAAATTGTTCAAAAACATTCTCTAGACGGCAAAAATGACACGTTAAGCCGTTTATTCGGTTAAAATTTGGATTGAAAAAAATTTTGGCTTCGGATTCGGTACTGTCGGATTCGGATTCGGATCCGGATTTTCCCGGATTCGGATTCGGATTTATAAAAGTTTCGGATTCGGATTCGGATCGAAAATCCGAATCCGAAAAAATTCGGTTTCGGATTCGAGTTCGGATTCGGATTTCAAGAAAATTTTTCGATCCGACAGCTCTGTTTACCGTTTCAAAGGTTCACTACCCAAAACACCATTGACGTTATTTTTAAGATGTTTGAAGTCAAAATAGACGCCGCAACGACCGGAATAGTACAACCGGCTGCCACGGATTCTTCGAATTTTGGTTCCCTTGATCTTTGTTTTTGTTTCACTTTGCACTTTATATACATCAAACTCAATTCTTACGCAATGTTATTTATGACACAACGCCTGCTACGGTTGTACCTGTTTTCTGCGAATATGGATTTCATACTACAAATTCAGTTCCAGGTGGAATTCCGTTGATCTTTGTAGTTGCGCACGGATTACCATAATGTTGCACATATTAAAGTTTTTGAAGATCAAGGTGCAAGTTACACCGATTATGGAAAAATTTTCAATGCAATCTTTGAAAGTAATTTCAATGGTTTTTTGAACTTTTCAACTTCATCAATAAAGTAAATAAACAAAAAAAGGTGGTTCAACAGTAACAAATTTGAAACACATTTTCTTTTTATTCTATTAGAATCTAGATCATAAGTTTTGTTAGCATGTTTAATAATTTATATTTTGCGTACTCCGTCAGAGTTCCTATAAAAAGGACTTTGCACCAGCTGGTTTTGTCAATATAAACAGGTCCAAAAGGTGTGTACCAACACTGTACGTGTGTACCAACACTGTACGTGTAGAAATGTCCTCACCGATACCGTTTTACGACGAAATTCTTCTTGGCTTCACATATTCTTCTATTTTACTCAACTTTTATGCTATTTACCTCAATTTTTACGTCATGCCAAAGTCAATGCGCGACTTTCGACAATGTTTGTTTTTCTTATCGGTAGGATTTCATCGTAACCAAACTGCTCCCAGCTGTAACAGTTTATTTTTCAGTTTTATGACTCACTTCTTGCGATATCAATGGGTCCAATTCTTCACGTTCTTTTTGTATCACCAGCGATTGGCGCTATATTCAGAGGGCCAATTATTATGTTTATCTACCGTAATTTTGGGTACAATGCATGCAAGGTAATCGCTTGTTTTGCTATCTACACAATGGTATCGATTTTGGCTACTCAAAATTCGGGAGTGTTCTTTCGTTTTTTTGCAATTTTACCAAATAAAGTTTACTATGAACGGTGGAATTCAATCCCAGGGTATACGTACGTTTATGGAGCGACTATTGGCATTTCGAGTTCGATTGCTGTAATGGTATATAATGTGTTGTACACCGAAAATGTTGGTTTTACACAATTTACACAGCAAGATCAATCAAAGGTGGATCTCCGTTTAGGAACTCCCAATTGGAATGCTAAAATACGAGAATCCAAATGTCACTTTCGCTGAATACGTACCCGGTCAGAATGTTCTAGTACTTGTCAACTTGGATACTATAATTTGGTACTTTATTATCGGTCTGGCGTCAATCGGGTTACTGTACATTGAAGCGAACTCATGCATAATGTTTTTCATTGCAAAACGAACTCTTCGCAAGTATGCAGCTAGCTTTAGTAAAGAGACTTTTGATTTACATAAACAATTTTTGTATTTGTTTATGATACAGGTACTGTATTTTAGTCATTGTTTAATAAGTAGTGATGTGAGACCCTTTTTACAGATTACAATGCCGGTTCTACTCATGGTGGTGCCTATAGGTTTTTTGATATATCAGAGGTCGTTCGGCAACGGTTTGTCAAACGTAGTTGGAGATTTCGGCACACTTTTAGCTTCATCGTACTCTACTGTAAACGTTTTACTGACAATATTTTGTGTTTCACCATTTCGAAAATTTACAAAGCGAATCACCATTGACCGGATTTTAAAACTATTCAGAGTCAAAACACATGCCGCCGAGACTGGAATAGTACAACCTGCCGCGACAGATTCGTTGAATTTCAGTTCGATAGTTCGATGACGTACCACATAATATAAATAAAAAGTTAATATTAATTTTTTAAAATAGTTGGTATACCACTACCAGTAGTGTTGGATTATGTGTGTAAATTATTAATATTACGTACAACAAATTCATAATTAACGTTTTAAAAACAGGTGAACTATTGCTTAGAGCATTTTAATCTCTTTTTATGAAATAAATTATCAAGGGGTAAAAGCGAAGTACATAGTGTTGGATTATGTGTGTAAATTTTTGAGGTAGGAAAGTGCGTCGGATGGATTCTTTCCTACCTTAAAAAAAAAACGCGAACCGCGCGTTTTCTCAAATGCTTCGAGCATGTCATAGCATCTTCTATCTGTGATAGCTATATGATAGGTTTAGGGCCAATACTGATCAAGTTTTCCCTGTAGGCACGGTTTTTCAGGATCTGTACTAAAGAAGTATCCAGATGCCAACAGGGATGAACTAAAGACGATTCTCGTTGTCCGTTCGCTTTCACCCCTTCGTAATTTTTATATAAAAATAGATTTCAATGCTACAAATAATAGTTCACCTGTTTTTAAAACGTTAATTATGAAATTTCTGGGCTGCGAAAAAGTTTTCCCCCGCCAACGTATTAAATCGCGTATTCTGTTTCCATTCCTAGAAAAAGACGAGAACCCAGCTGGTTTTGTCAATATCACCATGTCTGGAAATTGTATACCAGCACCACACTTGTAAAAATGGTATCACCAATACCGTTTTACGACGAGATCCTTCTCGGGGTTACAGTTTCTGCGATCTTTCTCAACTTTTACGTTATTTACCTCATTTTCCACGTGATGCCAAAGTCAATGCACGATTTTCGGCACTGCTTGTTTCTATTTTCGGTAAGATTGCTTCTATTTAGAGATCAAAAAAAGGAAACGTTAATTTTACAGTTCTATGACACTATTTTTGCAATAACAATGGGGCCCGTGCTCGATGTTGCTTTTCAAGCACCCGCGTTGGCCGGTGTCCTCAGGGGCCCTGTGGTCATGTTTATTTATCGTACTTTTGGATACAACATGTGCAAAGCAATTACTTGTTTTGCTTTTTACATACTTGTGTCCATTCTCTGTACACAAAACTATGGAGTGTTCTTTCGATTTTTTGCCATTCTGCCGAATAAAACTTACTATGAATGGTTCAACGCAATCCCAGGTTATGTTTATTGTTATGGAGGTGCGATTGGTTCTTCCGTTATTTATGCCGTTCTGGTGTATTTTGTACTAAATGATGAAAATGTTTGTTTTAATGTTGCCATTTCAAATATTCCGCCATGTGCCAATCGTTTCAGGAACTTCCAGCGGCAATGTTAGAATACGACAACGATACTTTCACAGAATATCAACCGGGTAAAAACATTCTAATAATTGGAAACATGAATTCTGTATTTTGGTATTTGCTTGTTGGAACAATAGCAGTCGGATTGATTTACATTGAAGGAAATTCATATGTTATGTTTTTCATTGCCAGACACATTTTGAACAAGTATGCTGGTAGTTTTAGTAAACAAACTTATAGTTTGCATCGACAGTTCCTGTATTTATTGATCATACAGGTGAATTGCTTGAACCACCGCCTCATCATAGTAACGTAATCCGATCAATTTTAGATAACAATGCCAATTCTACTTATAGTTACGCCCGTAATGTTTCTTATCTATCAAAGATATATTGGCCTAACTTTGACAAAAATCCAAGCAGATTGTGGTACACTTTTGGCTGCGACATATTCAACCGTTAATGTTTTGCTTACGATATTTTGTGTATCTCCATTTCGAAGGTACACGAAACGAATTACTATTGACGCTGTTTTAAAGTTGTTTGGAGTCAAAGTGGATGCCGCTACGATCAGTATAGTACAACCTGCCGCGACGGAATCGTTGAACTTTAATTCGAGAATATAGCTCGGTGACGTACCGCAAAATATAAATTATAAGTTAACTTTTAAAAATGTTCTTAGTTTTGAATCATGTGTATAAATTATTAATGAATCGCGTACTCCATTTCAATTCCTATAAAAAGAAAAGAGCCCAGCTGGTTTTGTCAATATAAACATGTCTGAAACTTGTGAATCAACACTACACTAGTAAAAATGGTATCACCAATACCATTTTACGACGATATTCTTCTTGGATTTACGATTTCTTCGATTTTTCTTAACTTTTACGCCGTTTATCTCGTCTTTTACGTGATGCCAAAGTCAATGCGCGACTTTCGGCATTGTCTGTTTCTACTATCGGTAAGGTTGCTCTTACCTAAATTAAAGAAACCGTAATTTTACAGTTCTATGACACCATATTCGCGTTAACAATGGGACCCGTACTCAATGTTGCTTTTCAAGCACCCGCGTTAGCCGGCGTCATCAGAGGCCCTGTGGTCATGTTTATTTATCGTACTTTTGGATACAACATGTGTAAAATGGTCACTTGCTTTGCATTTTACATACTTGTATCAATTCTGTGCACCCAAAACTATGGAGTGTTCTTTCGATTCTTTGCCATTTTGCCGAATAAAGTTTACTATGAATGGTTCAATTCAATCCCAGGATTCGCATATATTTATGGAAGTGCGATTACTGCTTCCGCTATTTTCTCCACTCTGGTATATTTTGTGCTCAATGACGAAAATGTTAGTTTAAAAACATCGTTTTTGTAGTTTGCATGTTGCCATTTCCCATATTCAGTCATGTGCGAACTGTTTCAGGAAATACCAGCAGCCATGTTAGAATACGAAAATTCAAACGATATTTTCACAGAGTATCAACCAGCACCCGTAAACGCAACCGCTACTAAAATGCTAGTAGCGCGTAATGTATGCGCTCTTCGCGCTAACATGATGCGCAAGTTGCGATAGTAGCGCTAGTAGCGTTTTTTCAACATTTATTAATATTACTGTTTTCCAATCATATTTATGCTTTTTGTTTTTCTCTAAAGAATTTGAGTTCTCAAAAGGTTAAAATGGTAAAAACAAAATGTCGTAAAATAACTAGATGCCTGTAATATTTGTAAAAGTTTGAAAAACGCTAATAGCGCTACTATCGCAACTCGCGCATCATGTTAGCGCGAAGAGCGCATACATTACGCGCTACTAGTTTATAGTTGCGGTTGCGTTTCGGGGTGAGGTCAAAACATTCTAATAATTGGTAAAATGAACTCTGTAGTTTGGTATTTTCTTGTTGGGTTGGTATCAGTCGGCTTACTGTACATTGAAGGAAATTCGTACGCAATGTTTTTCATGGCAAGACGTATTCTAAACAAGTATGCAGCCAGCTTTAGCAAGCAAACGTATGAATTGCATCGACAGTTTTTGTATTTACTAATGATCCAGGTACTGTAGTTAGTTGATTGTCTCGTACAATCAGTTTGTTAACGTTGGTGTATCCGAAATAATTTTATAAAATACCCCAAATTCCAGATAACAATGCCAATTTTACTCATCGTAGTGCCCGTTATGTTTCTTATTTATCAAAGATATTTTGGCTTAACTTTGACAAAATTCCAAGCAGACTTCGGTACCCTTTTGACTGCCGCGTATTCAACCGTAAATGTCTTACTAACAATATTCTGTGTTTCTCCGTTTCGAAAGTTCACGAAACGAAATACTATTGACGCTATTTTGAAGGTGTTTGGAGTCAAAGTGGATGCAGCTACAATCAGTATAGTACAACCTGCCGCGACCGAATCGTTGAACTTTAATTCGAGAGTTCAGTGACCTGCGTATCACTTACAAGCTCGACTTCAACTAACTTCAAGATGTATCGGTGTTGTGCAGCTGCATTACAAAAATTGAAAAAATATCAACATTGATCACAGGAGAAGTGTGTATTGGTCTCGGAATCGCTATTGTAATGGAAGTTTCGAACGTCAATATAACCAAATTATATAAATAATACTGACGTATAGTTACACTTGCCTTTTTTCTACACATTTGCATCTTTAGTGTGCACCCAAAACTATGGAGTGTTCTTTCGGTTTTTTGCCATTTCGCCTAACAAAGCATACTAAGAATGGTTTAACTCGATCCCTGAGTTCGCTTACATCTATGGAAGTTGTATTGTTGCCTCAACTTCAGTTGGTACAATGGTATATTTAATGTTGTACAACGAAAATGTAAGTGTTGAAAGGGCAATGCCGTTTTGAGGCACTGTAAATCATTAAATTTTAATTTACGTTTACATTTCTACCATGTGCACTCACAGTGCTCTCATCTGTTCTAGGAAATCTCTAACGTAAAGTTGGATTATTCAAATGTCACCTTCACAGAATACATAGCAGGTCAAAATATTTTAATCATTGTAACATAAATTCCATTGTTTGGAATTTCATCTCGGGGTTTTCTGGTTGGGGGTCCTTACGCCCCGCCCGCCCTTACATCCCGGTTCCTGCAGCGACTTTGTATGACAGACAAACACACGTACGAATAGTGCGTGTGTTCGAGCCACGGCTTGTCTATTGAACATAGCGTGACGCACTCACTGTTTTGTCGGCCGTGTGTCCTCAAAAAAGTCGCGGTGGGAACCGGGATGTAAGGGCCGGCGGGGCGTAAGGACCCCCAACCGGTTATTTTTTTTTATTGTAGTACCATTGGGGTTTCTGTTTCATCAAAGAACTTTCGGTGGTAGCAACAAAATTGCAAAAAATGTTGGCACCCTATTAATCGCAATTTATTCAACCATAAATGTTGTTTTTTGTGTTTCACCGTTTCGAAGGTTCACAAAACGGATTACCATTGACGCTGTTTTGAAGCTATTCGGCGTCAAAGTTGATGCCGCTACGACCGGTATAATACAACCTGTCGCCTCAGATTCTTTGAACTTTGGTTCAAGAATTTAGTAGCCTCTGCATGCCATGCATTGTTGGTGCTGCTCAAGGATCACACTCATACCGGTTATGCATGGTGTGTTTGCTTTTCAAACTTTTGCCAAATGTTGTTATTTTAAAATACACCTGTACGTAATACAGACGTGAGTGTCTAAATAAATACAACAAATTATTACGGTAGACACGAGGGAACAACGTTGCCGTTTATTTTGTCGATATTTTGTGCCATGCTCTCAAACAGTCCTGTTTACGATGGTGCTTTGATTGGACTGTCTATTTCAGCGGTGTTTCTCAACTTTTACGCTTTTTATTTGATTATTTTTATCACACCGAAAGCAATGCATGATTTTCGGCATTGTTTGTGCATGCTATCTGTAAGTAATCACTGTTTATGATTCATAGAGAACATTTTTTCCAGATATTCGATGCCATCTTTGCTTTCTTTGTTGGCGTTGTCCTCATTGTGTCGTTCCAACCTCCAGCTTTAGCCGGTGTAATCAAAGGACCTGTAATCATGTTTTTCTACCGTCATTTGGGATATGAATTCTGCAAAGTATTAGTTTGCGTTGCATTCTTCGCGATAGCTGGGATACTGTATTTTCAAAATGTTGGGATGCGAATCCGATATTTGACGATAAATCCGAGCAAGAAGTGTTATGAATGGTATAATTCCGTTTACGGTTTCATATTTGTGTATACAAGCGGGTTTACTGCGAGCTCTATTGTTGGTGGATCGATATTTTTTTTGATGTACGACGAAGCTGTGAGAATTTTGTAACAAACTTGTAATTTCTATGAAATTTAATAATTCCAGGACATTCCATGGGTAGTCTTTAATTATCCCAACTACACTGAAGTATTTGTCGACTACGTTCCCGGCGAAAACGTCCTGATGGCCGCCGATCCCCACTCGCCGATGTGGTATTTCATCTTTGTCTTCGTTTCACTCTGCACTTTATACGTCGAAGGTAACTCCTACGCAATGTTTTTTATGGCACGACGCCTGCTCCAAAAGCATGCATCCAGTTTTAGTAAGCAGACGTATGACCTGCAGAAACAATTTTTATACCTCTTAGGAATCCAGGTGCGTCTGTACTCCATTTCTGCCACCTTGGAATTCAAACTCCAAATCTGTTTCCAGGTGTCAATTCCGTTGATTTTTGTGGTTCTCCCGGTGTTACTTCTCGTGTATGAAACTACGTTAGACCTGCCCATGTCAAAGTTACAAAGTGAAATTGGCACCGTTTGGATGGCGGTGTATTCGAATATCAATGTTTCGTTAACGATATTTTTCATATCACCTTATCGACGGTTCACCAGACGGATTACTGTGGATGTTGTATTGAAGCTTTTGAAAATTAAGACGCAAGTTACGCCGATTATGGAAGTACAGGCAACGGAATCTTTGAATTTCAATTCGAGAGTTTTTTGAACTTCTTGGATTTATATTAATAACAATGGTGGTAGAAGTCAAAAAAGATGCTTATTGATACAAATTTAGTCTTTTGTTTGCTCACTTTTTACTCAATTGTTGCATTTCTTAAGACTGTCTGCAGTTTTCAATAAAGTTGGTTTTTGATCCATCACATTGTTCAAAGTTTTCAATAGTTAAGATAGTACAAAGGGTTCAATTGTCTAGATAGACATTTTATGTTATCACTACGATAACAGTCAAAAAACGTATTCCAACTATCGTTTCGCAAAGCTCAAAAAGCTAATCATGCGTCTACTTGCTGTGACTTTGTTGTTCGCCGCCGTCGGCCCTTCGTTTGCTACTGAACTTTATCCCAATTTGACCCTGCCCGAAGCCCGTTGTCCAGAAACGCCAAGTACTCTTTATCCTTGGTTTCTGACAAACTTGGGCGGAATGCTGCGATGTCTGTTGCCGATTTTCTACGATACAGATTACCCAGAATTTGATATGGACGACGTGTGCCGAGAAAAGCACGTTGATGCAAAATGGGCAAACTTGAATACCCCAGAATGGAAATACTTCCAATCTATTTTTAGTAGAATGGGCAGGAACTATCGTATGTGTACAGTTCCGGCGTATCCACGTGTCCTTGAATCCTACAACTTTTATCATAACCGGAATAGAAACGTGTTACGTGTTGACGAATCGAAGTATAGGTGTGAAGGAGAAGGGTGGATCATGTATAGACCATGTTTAGCCGACCAACCTTACTGTTATAAAATTATCAAAAACGATGGAAATTCATTTGCCAATGAAGCGCCAGCTGAGTTTAATTATTGTGGAATGGTTGAACCCAACAGTTTCATGGCATCCGCACATTGCGATGACGAGTATCGATTTATGACGGAAAACGCAAGGCCTGGCGTACAAATTGGGTTGTATCTTCCGAGGTACGCGACTTGGAGTAGGTTCAGCTCGTGGAAATGGACGGACCAATCGCCAGCCGATTACCTTCCATGGCAGCCTGGGACACCTGATAACTTTCATGGCATCGAAAGGGTGGCACATTTACAAACAAATGGTAATCTTAATGATGTTCCGTATGATTTTTACAAGGGGCAAAATTTGTACTGTAAAAAATTGGCTACAAAGAAGCGCGCAGCTTTGGATGTTGTCCTTTACAAATACAACATGTGTCGGAAAGGTAAGCCTTTGCTGGAGCAACATTAGCACTTCAAGGCAATATTTTAGAACCCGCATCACACTGGAACCATCGCTGCCCATCTGGATCCGACTCCTGGAAAATTGTAGAATCTGAAGCCGGTGTTCATTGCTACGATTTTGTTACAGTTCCCTATCCGCTGACGCGCCATAACTTGAATCATGAATTGTGTTCAAAGTTGCACATTTCTGCAAAGTTGGCCTCTTTTCATAACAACATCCAACTTGGATTTGTCGGTAGGTTTTTCATTACAATCGGTTATAAAACTTGAGATTTTACCTTTTAGTTGATCTGCAGTATGAGACATCCGACATAAACAACCTCATCGTCGGAATGCAATGTAAAACCAAAGATAACTGCGAATGGCTCGACAAGACCGATATTTCAATGAATTTCTTTGATTCGGATGAACCAAAGTACCCATCAGTCGACAGCTTTGTCAAAGTCGAATGGTACACTATGCCATCGCCATGTTTTGAAAAGGGATGTGAAAAGAGGAGGTTCGAACGACCCTTATTTTCGACACGGCCAATGAGAAGCGCTCACCAAAACATGAGAGTAGTGTGTAAAGTAGATGCCGTCCCGATCCATCCTTGCCCGCCCATGCCTATTTCCACCGGACTCGATACATACGAGAATACTAAGTGCAAAGAAGGCTGGGAACAACGACGCTTTTGTGATATGACATACTGCTACAAAATTTTCAATGTCCCATCAAACAAACAAAACTACAAAGCCGTCTACGAGAATAATATATGCGCAAGTGAATCAGCAAAAGCTCATTTGGCTTCGATACACTGTTTGGAGGAGCACTATTACGTCCAAGGATTGCCAGCGGCGGTCGCCATTGGATTGCACATTCCGAAAAGACTGCGAGTCAGTGATAAGTATTTCGATGTTAACGATTGGCAATGGACTGATGGCTCCGCGTTTGATTTTGTTGGATGGAATCGATATTCACTTTTGTATTCAGCGGACGTTATTCAAGAGCCAATGTTTCCGTTAAGAGATCAACCGACATTCGATGGCACGGTTGACTTTTTTGCTTTCAACAAGTATGACGGTAAGTGTTATATGTACATTTTATGAAAAAATCGAAAAATATTGATTTCCAGAACAACGAAGCGGATGGACCAACATAAACACTGGATTGAACCGTGTTTTGTGCAAAGAAAAAGCGGCATGGAGAGATACGGTTTTTCCAACTGAAGTTTAAAAATGTAAAATCCTGAATAAAAACTGAATCACAATGAAAATTTGCCTAAAACAAACCAACAGAAACCTAATTTATTGAAAAAAGATTCTTGCCATTGTCAAAAATGGCCGGAGGCGCGTTTCCAACCGAAGTCGCGGGACTCTTCGATGTCCTTGTCAATCGACTTATCGATGGCATTGAGCAGGTTCGCATCATCATTACAAAGGTATAAACCTACATAATGACCCTCCCCAGATCTCCCGAAACCCCGAAGCCACAAACGCCCCCGTCGAATCCGCCGTTTCGACGACCACTTTCGACCATTCAACCCTCCGTCAACCCGAGCCATGTACCCGTCCCCTGCGCCTGAGGCCATCAACGGTTCGACGGGGCTACGATTTTGAAAATAATCAATTTCAAAGTCCGTCAGAGACCGGTGTCTCGACGCACGTTCGAAGCATTGTCGATTTTGATAACTACGAACCCGATGAAAGCAACACGAATTTGGACAAAATGCTCAAAAGCCACGGAAAATCGTATACTTCGGGTAGTCACACGACCGATGGCTATGAAAATGTAAGTTATGGGAACGACGGGGACGAAGGGGGACTCTTCCAGATAACTTCAATCATTGAATAGTCCTTTGTTCAGGTTCGATGTTGTGATGCGCTACAATCGCCGAAACGAGAAGCCGCGGGCTACGATCACGGCGATTATGGGTATACGGAATCAGAAATGTCTACTGTTAAGGCATCTGAGGCTACGGTAGACTTATAGTTTCTGATCTATTCAAAAAAGTCGGTTTCAGGTTCAGCCAAACTTCGAAGTCGAATACGATTCCGAGTATACTGTAACCGATGTTTCTACAATTGCGTCGTCACAGAGGGCTACGGTAAGCCAAAAATACCCAATTCTCGTGAAAAACGACAACTTCAGCTCCGAACAAAGCGCCTAGCCGGTGATCGTGAAGGCTACGAAGTCACCGTCAACACCGTCGACCACGAAGGCAAGCCCTTCCAAATCCGTGCCGTCTGCCCTGAATTTGTGCCACGTCGCGTCTGGCTCAACGGTGAACCCCTGGATTACATTGATGAGGAAAGTGAGGAGCCGATTCTAAGTCAGCCGTGTAATTGTGAAGCTGAATGCTCTGATAACGACGGTGCTACCACGATCGTGGATTCGGAAGAAAGCACATGGACGTAGATGTGAAACATTTCGTTTTCGTAATGCATGGATGCATTTTTTACAATTAGTCAAAACTGAATGCTTTACACCTGTTTGAAAGCTAAAACTACTTTAAAATAAAGCAAAGAAAAAAAGTGACAGCATCGTAGGGGCCGGGTCCGGTTTCATCGCCTTAAGGCGGATAGGATAGTGATAGCCATATGACTCACAGAGAAACATTTTTTGCGTAGTGTAGAGCTTAGTTGACATTGATGTGGGGAATGCTTCAGGGCATGTAGTATTTTAAACTTTTTGCAACCTTAAAACGTGTAAAATGTTCCGTATCGAAAAGTTTTTTGTCTAAAAATTGAGTTTTTCTTTAAAAAAACGGTTTTTTGAAAATTTTGTACGTGATCCATCAATTTGGGCCCTTCACCGCAAACTCGAAATATAGTAGATGATCTAGGCGATTATATATTATACTAGTATAAGATTATTTTTAGTGTATTGTAACCGCACTTTTCACCTTAACGAGTGCAGTTACAATATCCGCGTAAGCGCAGTTTTGAACTAGTATATGATCGCCTAGATCATCTACTATATTTCGAGTTTGCGGTGTTATCAGTGATTAACGTTACGCTGTCCAAGGTTTTTGTTCCCAAATAACGTTTCTCGTCAATTTCAAACCCCTTTTCTCAACTTTTTTCCCCCTCAAAAAACGCATGCTTCTTCACATGTTCAAAACCACCACCCATGACAATCGTTTCGTCATCACCTCTTCAAAAAGCTACGTAAAATAAGCTTGAAATTGGCTCAAAAAAGCAATTGGCAAATTAGAGTGCAGCTGTCGTTAGCGTTGTTACCGCGCTCATTGCCTCTATCCAAATAGCTTCGGGACGTCGGTTGGTCGCTCTGCCGGTGGCCCCGGTGCGTTTCCACCTCCGCGTTTTGTCGGATATCCCTGTCGGTCGTCGGATCGAGAGCGGACCTGCCCCATCATCATCATCAACACTACCATCATCGAAAAGTGTGTTCGGGGCAGCTCTTGTCGTCGTTCTCGTCGTCAACGTTCGGGTGCTTCGAAGGATGCGCCCTGTGTACACGTAACACAGATAGATCCACCTCCTGTCCCCAAGCCTAAGCATAGCTTTGAAGGGGGGATGCTCTCGGGTGTTCGCCCTGCATGCCTTGCAACCTGTTGTGAGTTCATATTTTCGTTGACATTATGTTTCAGTCCATTGATGAATTGTTAGTTAGTCATTTTGGGGTTGTATGTTTGTTTTGGGGTGGATCGGGTTTGGGAATTTGGTGTTTCATTAATGATTTTTTTACAAATTTGGTCAGTTTATTCGATATCCATTACTGCTTTTTCAAATTTTTACATTGAATTCGTTTCACATTTTCGTTATTTTCACTTTTTAAAATCAAAATTCTAAAACTTATAAAAATTGAAAAACCCTTTTCCCATTTTCGCATCATTCCCATTGCCACCTCATATTCTGCCACCCCATCGACCTCCCCGCCGACCCCCGATGACTGTACACGTGCAAAAACTCCCACGGATCAAGGCAAGCGTGCCTTCCGGTGTGTGACGACGACGATTCACATTCCCCAATGCCAGTCGAGTCGACCGTCCCCCTGCCGCGTAGCAATAGCGGCGCTGATTCACCAAGCCCCGTTATTGTACCGTCGTCAAATCGGGCAAAAACATGGCGCTTGTCTGTCTCTGTCTCGACGCCCCTGCATCGGCTTATCGCGATCCGTGATAGTTACGGAATGACGAAACCCATTCAAACAGTCCAACCGAGCCAACCTTCATTGGGCTGTGGAAGTGGAATTGTACTGGGCCGGCCTCCATCAGCATAAACAGTTCATCATTATTCACGCGGCGCTTTTTGTTCTCGTAGTACAACTCTACTCCGCTTCGGAGGTGCGATTAACACAGGTGTTCAACATCATTGTTTTACAGGTTCGTACTACTACGGTTGAAAAAGAGGAAGAACGACCCTCAAAAGTGAATAACAGCGGCGATTCATCAAGGAATTCAGTCGAAAGTGAGGCAAAATGAGTCGATCGCCGTCGCCCGTTAAGGTTTCTTTTACGTCGACTGTGAGTTATTATTCTTTTAATGGGGTTTTTAACGCGATTCGGGGGCTTTTGATAGTCAAAACTTGCTCCAAGAAGTTTGCTTTATGATTTTTGAGCACAATATGCGCCCCTAAAGTTTGAAAATACTCAAAGAAAGCTTTTTTTGCCCCGTAATTACCGCTCTCATTCAATTAATCGCCCCTCCCGCCACCCCTGTTTGTTTATGTATGCCATTGCCGACCCATTAACATTCACCACATGTTCCTTCTTACGCCCGCTAATATCGTCAAAACCAATCTTGACCGCGCATCAATCTTTTTTATCCCCTGCAGCTGTGCCAAAAACGACCACAACCACCGCCGAGAAGGGGGCTTGGGGCTTTGACCGGGGGCCATCTTTCGTGTGTCCATTGCCCTCATCTGGAATGAATCACCACCACGGACGGCCGGTCCTTCCTAAACGAACGCCTCGTTTCCGTCGGCTGTAACCAAGCCAAGACCAACCTTCAGCCCTGTCACTTCAGTCGGTAGTGTCGCAGGCTGCCGTCCGTGGTCATTGAACTGTCGTCAAACCCACCGAGAGGGAGGCAGGGCCTCTGTCCACCCCGGTTGTTTTTTACGTCCTTCATGTTGTCCCATCCGGCACCCTATTGCGAAAGGGAAGCCTGAAGTGCATTAACTTGGAGAGTAAACGGCTCCGGGCGGGCTGGAGGGGGCCTTCAAGCCGCCATCATTGAGCTCCCAGTTCACTCGGGGCAAAAATCTGCCGCCATCTCCTGTTATTTGGTCATTTGGCCACTAGCTACATGTTTCATTTATTCATTTTGCATTCAAAAAGGCCATCATGCAAGTCTCAAGTCGCTCTATTTGGGCTTATTTCATGAATGCAACTAATTTTAATCCAAGACCCGACAAACCAACCCTAAGAAGCCCCATTGAAGCATCCCAACAATGCCATTTTTCTTTCATTTCGCAGTTTTTACCCGTCCATACTCACATTAGGTAAATAAGCACCCGCTTTCAAGATGTTGTTTTTCCTTTGCTCTCTTCCGTTTTTTAATGTTTTTCCATGCCTAAGTTTAGCAACATCTCACTAGTCAGTTCTTCATCGTCGTCCCCCATACCCAAAAGATTAGAAATCAAGCAAAAGACAACAAAAACTCTCCAGAAGCCCTACAAAAAACACCCCATTAGAGCCGTCCGTGATGTTGGAGGTTCCAACGGCCGTCGTCTGCCACGTCCGCAAGCCCTGGCCCCGGCCGGCCGTATCAATCGGTTCGCTTCGCCTTCCTCGTTTTCACAATTTGTCAATTCATTTTCATTTTATGTTGTCCTTTCTGCTTGTGACTCCCGGTTGTCATAGACAAGAACACAACCAGGCTGGCCCCCCGAAACTGGTCGACGCCACGACAACGGCTATGGTTTCGTATGACCAACAAATCGTGCAAATTTGGCCATTTTCCGGAAACGGTTGGCGGCCCCGGACTTCGCGACAGCCTTTTTTCGGGTCGTGGCTTCCGGAAACCGGTCTATTTTGAAATTTGTTGGCTTTTGATAGTTATATTTTTTTTGTAATGCTATAGCCTATAGTCTGTTGTTTGCTGGCCATCGGCGTAAGAAACATTTGTAATGACTATTGTTTGACAATGATGGGGTTGGTTTTGATTCTCGTGTTAGACCAGGGCCGAGCAAATGATAAGAATGCGCATTGTTCACGTGTTTTTGATGGTGATGTTCCGGTTGATGGCTGTTGCGGTCGTGGTTGTGGTTGGATGCCATTTTGATGCGAAAAGGGGGAGGGGGTAGTCATTCTTTGTTTGTTGGTGGTAATGGATGAGCAAGCTTGTCAGTTTCGAAATGTCGATTCGATTGGAATGGGGCAATGTTGGCTGGTAGATCCGTTTTATGTGTCTGCGCTGAGCTCGGTGATGGCAGTGGCAGTTGAATTGGGGCTTTTTTTGTGGAATTTTGGTAATTTTTGCGATGGACTAGATAGTCAGACAGTCTAGGGTAGCTTTATGTTACTTTGATCAAGCCCCTAAGCTGACTCAAGGTGCCACGGCCAGGCACGTGCGCATAGCCTGATCTGATTGCCCTTGGCTTGGCTCCACCCCCTCTTCCTGCAGATCGGGGAACGTTGAGAGATGCTTTGGAGCGATAGCAGTCGGCTGGGAGTGTGGCAAGCCCTGTGACTAACTAACTTGCCCCTGCCGATCGACATCAACCGGGTAGGCAGTCTTTTTTCCAACTAATTCCAATTGAATGCCAACAAAAATTGCCTCTGTTCACTCTGGGACCTACCAGTGACACAATGACACAGACCGCCGATTGTCACCAGCTTCCGGCCCAGGCCCCAAATACCTTCCCATCGGCGCCTCTTTATCAATCTCAACCTTCGCTATCCATCCAATCTTGTGACTGACCTCTCCACGCCATCCCCCAAATCAAAGTACGCCTCTTTCTATCAGTTTAATGGCTAATCCCGTGTCAAAACTTCCTTCCCATTGTTAACCTGCAACCCAAAAATACCCCTCATGACTACCCTCGACCCTTTTTGTAACCCTGTTCCACTGCCAATTCCAATCAAACCCCTCAAAATCGTGTTTCAGTTACAAATTTCCCAGTTTTGAGTCCACTATTCACTATTTACTCGTCCCCATCGCATCTTTTAATGACACACTACCAGGGGCCAAAACTTTACGACTGTGTCAAATCGCAACACGTAACAAGGCCAACTATTCTATTCTACCTGCGAAGTCAGCCATTTTTTCTCCGTCATTCACGTTTTTGATCGTGTTCATACGGCAATGCATGCGAATTATGCGTGACATGAGGCAAGGTGTTTTTTCTCTCCTCGTCTTCCCGATGCCCTAGTCTTTGTGTCGCGTTTCATAACGCGTGCATGAATGTTTCAAAAAGTGATGGACGTAAATGGATTGACTTGGATTGATTCAAGGTCGTGAAGGCTGGATCCAGACAATTTTGATGTCTGTCACGTTTAAACATTCATAAGTGTATCTAAAAATGGTACAAGTCGTGTTTTGACCGTAGTGATTCCATATTTAAACGCATAGTGGCTTCAATTTTTGCAAACCTTCAAAAATTCCCGCAAAAAAACTCAACTCCCGTGACAGCTCCATCTTTCCGGCCCATAAATTACACAATAACATGCCAATTAATCTCGCGCTCCCATCATCAGCCGCCATCAATCTTCTCTTGCTCGTCTTCTTAGTTCTCAGTGCCCGCGATATCGTCGTTTGTGTTGGGGTTGGTGGTGATCGTACAGACGACCCATACCCGCACTTGTTCTATTACATCGTTTCCTTACTTCTTTATACACATTTATGAGCTGCGATCATCGAGAGCATCGATAATGAACGCGAAAAACGTGTTACATCCCATCTCCCCCTCACCTTCGGGGCCGGCTCGGCTCCGAATGCATTCCTTCCCGCATTCCTGCGCAGGCAAGAGTCGTCACGAGGCGGAGTTGGCCCCTGGCCCTGGGGCAATCGCATTCGATCGCGGGATGGCTACTACTACTTTTTCGTGTGTTTTTGCTTTGCCCTTTAGCCTGGTTGGGGTTCCCGTGGTAGTAGCTCGACTGCCTCTGGCGCCGGCCCTGGGCCCGTGGGGTTAATGTTGTACGGACAGCACAAAGTGCGGTGATTGCAACCACGAGCGTCCGAAAAAACACGACTTGTTGCTGTTGCTGAGTCAGGTGCTTTTCTAAATTGCACAAAAAAAAGTGACTGGGTCTCTGTGCTCTCTGCAAGACAAGGCTTTTGGCTGTTCGTTAACGACCCCCTTGCCGATACCAATAATAATGGAGAGGGGACAATGTTATTGCGTGATGAATTGTATTGCATTAGTCCCAGCGTCAATAAATACGGAAAAGAATTTCAATTTTCAGAGCGATTCCGAAGGCGAGATGAGCTCCGAGAACGCGATCCAGGCCCAGGCTTCCAAGCTTGTCGATGAGGTCCTCAGCAAGGAGAGCGTGAGTGGCCATTCTTATCAGTTTGAAAGTTTCAACAATCATTGAAAAAGCAAATTTCAGCAAGACAAAGCAGCCGATATCGCCCATCAGGCCGAATCCGCCGCCACCGACATCGCTGCCAAAGCTCAAAGCGCTCTTGATGGTCTCAGCACGCAAGCTTCAGCCCTCGTCGAAGGCCTGTCAGACTTGGCACACCAGACCGAAGGCAGTCTGAGTGAAGCCCTCTCCCCGGCGGGCAATGCCGATGAAGTTCATGCTGCTGCTCAGGAAGCCGGTTCCAACGTCAATGAGGATGCCAAGGCTGTCATTGATGCCATCGCTGATAAGGCTAATGATATCACGACCGGACTCCAGGACCTTGCCGCCAAGGGTGATGAAGTTTTGAAGGAAGCTAAAGAGGAAATTTCCGCCAAGCTGAGCGAAGCCGAACCGGTCGACCCTGCCGAGCACATTGCCGTTGAATCCAAGGAATCTGAACCCACCAGCATCGTGGATAACTTGAAGAACCTCGCCGCGAAGGCCCAAGAAGATGCCGCTGGTCTCATTGAGCAAGTTCAGAAGAAGTTGGAAGACGAGGAACCCAATGCCGAGGCTAAGGTTGCCGCCGCGTCGGAAGCTATCATCCAGGAAATCAACGAAGAAGTGCCGAAAGTTGAAGAATCTGTCCCTGCTCAGCCTGAAGCTGAATCCAAGCCAGTCGAGGAAGCTTCACCTGAACCCGAGCCGACCGACAATGTCGAGGAGGAAATCATCGTCGCCAAGACCATTGCCCCAACCACCCAGGAACCCGAACGTGAAGGCTCTGAAAGCCCCGAAATCCAAGTCGTTGATGGCGTTTCCGAGCCGCCTGCTCCGCGGGAAAGCAGCCCTGAAGCCGAACCCGTCAAGATTGCCGCGACTGACCCCGAAGAAGAGGAGGTTGAAGCATCTTCTGATGCCGAGGTTAAGCAGCCCGAAGTCCCCGACGCTGAATTGTTGAAGGAACCTTCCCCCGAACCAGAACCCATCCATGAACCTGAACCCCAGCCAGAACACTCGCCTGAACCGGCACCCGAACCGGTGCGTGAACCGTCTCCTCAGCCGGAAATTGCCGTCAAGGAGCCAACCCCCGAGATTGAAGTAACCCCTGCCGAGGATGAGCCTGCCAAGGAGGAGGAAGAGGCTTCCCCTGAACCAGAACCTACCCCAGTGCCTGCTGAACCCGAAGCGCCACAAGAGCCGGAGCCCGAACCCGTCAAGGAAGCTTCCCAAGAGCCCCAGGAAGCGCCTGCCGCGAATGATCCTGATCCGGAGCCCGAAGTTGTCGTCAAGGAGGACAGCCCGGTCGTTGAGGCTACCTTTGCCGCTGTTAAGGAAGCATCTCCCGTCGCTGCTGAGCCAGAACCGGTGAAAGAGCCAACCCCTGAGCCGGAACCCGTCAAAGAGCCTACCCCCGAGCCGGAACCCGTCAAAGAAGCCTCCCCCATTGCCGCTGAACCCATCAAAGAGCCCACTCCCGAGCCAGAGCCCGTGAAAGAGTCCACTCCCGAGCCCACCCCACCCAAGGAGCCAACTCCCGAACCCGTTGCCTCCCCTGCCGTCATTGCCACTTCGCCCGTCAAGGAATCCACGCCGCCCGCGGCCGCTCCTGCCGAAAAGGAATCCACCTCGGCGCCTGAAGCCAAGACCGACAAAGAAGCCTCCCCGAGTGCCAACACTGACCCCAATGCGTCGCGTCAGACGCTCACCAAGCGGGTTGAAGGCGTCGTTCGCAGGCGCTGCACCATCTTGTAAGCCGCTGTTCAGTCCTTCGGTCTCACAACGAAATTTAAACAAACTTTTAAATCCGTCCGAGATGATGATGTTTCAACTTTTATGCCACACTCGTTGCGCCTATTTTTTTGACTATACTTTCTTTGCCATTTTGAAAATGTACGAAAATATTTTCTTATCTTATCCAGAAGAAGATTTGCAAAGTGCTAACTAGAATAACATTGTTCATTGTTTTTTTGGGAAAAAACATAACGACTTGTAATAATACTACATATTCATTGTGAATGTACTAGTAATACGATCAATAAACAATAAATATATTGTTGTAAGTGTGGTGGACATGACGATATTGGATATTTTCTGTTTATTTGACAAATTTTTAAGAAAAAAAGCATGAAAAACGGAAAAAGAAACAAAACCCGCAGCAAAAATACACGATCGCACAGACTACTTCAGTTTAGAATATCGGCTATCACCCTTATCAGCCTTCCCAATGGCATTGACAAGAAGCTTGCTGCACAAGATCAACTGATGGGTAGCATTGCGGAAAAAGTGTACTGGAACATTGTTGACATTGTCTTCGACTTTTTTGTAGTAGTCGCAACATTTGCGGTATTGCTGCTCCAAAAACTTAATATCCTGGTCGAGAGGAATAGTTGACACAAAATTGTAGAATTTGTTGACCTCATGAAGATGCTCCTTAGCATTCAGATAATACTCACGTCTCGCATTATACTTGACAAATGCTTTGCGACGGCGGATAAACGCTTCAATCCAGATCTTACGGATAATGAAGAACAAGAACGGGAGCGAAATAAGCGCGAAGAGACAAATCGTTTCCACCAGCATTTTTTGGTACAATGGAGGAAGAATCCTGGTTTTACAAATGAAAAAGAAATAGAAATGGTATGCCTCCTCTGACCTGTGGACACAATGCGGATACGCAAACACTACTATAGGAACATCGGGTAGAGGACGATCGATCGATCGCGATGTGGACAAGGTCTACTTTTGCGCGACTGAAAGATCTATTTGGTGGGCGTTGGCATTGGAATCGATCACCTTCAGCAAAAGCACGTAAAAAATAAGTAGGATGTGTGTTTATAAAAATTGCAAATTGAAACTTCATCGGTCGTAAAACTAAACTGTGTTGCAAAATTTAAAACTGATTTGACTGAACACCGTTACGAGTCAAAGTTAACGTAGAAACTATCGGTCAAAAAATGTGTAAATCAAAACAAAATGTCGTTAACAGAGTTTTTCATTTTTTGATTCTGTAGGTCAATACCAACAAACAGATTGTCCATTACAAATATCATTCACATTCACGTACGACGATGCATCAAATGCGTGAAAAACTGAAGAAATAAATTGCGAAACTGTCTTTTTCACATCACATTGCTGTCAACATATCAACAGACTAAACTAATTTTGCTTTCAGTGTTTTATTTCATGAAGCATGCCCCAAACTGAACGGAACAAGTAAGCCAAAGATTGTTGCGGTTTGTCGCTGTCATCAAATTTCAACCGCAAAAATAACGAAAACCCCTCATTTAATCGATGCCTACGTCATGTCACAAATGGCGCGATGCCTCGGGGCAACCATTACAATCATGAGATTGTTGTTTCTGTCGGAACACTCGTCGATAATGGCTTTCCGGTGCTGTTTTGGTGGTTTCCCAAGCTAACTTTGCATGCACTCTGCAAAACAAGCAACGGCAATGACGCACATTACATACCCTCTGGCAAAGTCGCGCATAGTTTCAGTTTGGAGAGCATGTGCCCGCCGGAAAATTCGCCCTTTGTACACCAAAAACACACACTGCATATTTGATTGTTACGCCCGTTCGTGTATCGACGACAGCGGGGCGCGTTTTCCCCAAAACTGCACATTGCCTGCTCGTTGGACCGCACAGACGAACATTCTCGATTCTCTCATTCTCTTCCAATCGAGCGCACCCTGTCGTGTCTGTTTGTCTGCCCTGTGCTCGCGCATGGGCGGTGTGTCACATTCTCTCCATTTTGTTAGCTCTCTGCATCGACCTCCAAAGTCACCAAATAGTCTAGCTTTCTCTCGTTGCTTTGATGACGTCGACTCTCTTCATTTCCTTTCGTCCCTCACGATCACCGTGATTTTGTCATATTCGAGTTACCATTTTCGCGGCTAACTTTATTTATAATAAATTGATAAATATATAACCCAACTTTCATCGAAATTATTTTCAGGGAAATGGCGGTGAAAATGGAAAACGGGACCATGCAAATGGCAATGAACCAACCAACAACAGTCCTCATCAGTCAAGCCATGCCGACTTCCAGTCATATCGTCATGCCATCACACGAAGACAATCCACCGGTCTACGTACAATACGTTCTGCCATCTGATTCGGTAATTGTTACGTCGACATCGTCCCATGGCGACCTGAATCAAGAAGAGTACATTGAAACGGCGGATGCCCTCGATAACACAGTGTCAGTTGTTTCCAATCAGCATACAGTTTTTTCGCCATGTGAATCGACGAGTTATATTCAGAATCCGGCCCAGATTGTGCTCAAGTACGTTTTTATCGTTTCTCTTTGGCAAATTATATATATTTTTCTCTTCAAACAGCTTATTTATATATTTATTTTGCAGGTACGATGTCGCAAAACCCAAATCCCAGCTGGACGAAGAGCGCAAGACCGCGAAGAAGGCTCGTCAAGCCGAAGCAGCCCGAAAGCGCTATCATCGACTGAATCCCGAGGATCGCAAAGCCCTCAACTTGAAGCGAACCCTTGCCCTCAAGCGAAAACGTCAACGCGAGAAGGAAATGGCAGAACTCGAGGCCATATTGCGGGAATCCAATGACATTGTCGACGATCCAGAGATTACAAAGCAGCTCCGAGAGAACCGATTACGTGCCAAATGGGCTGAAGCCGCTCGATCTCGCTATCATCGAATGTCCGAAGACGAACGCAGGGCTCACAACACTCGCAGGCGAAATCGGAATGCCATGGTCAAACGTGAAGGTTCAGCTATCACCGGCGACGGTGACGGTGAGGATGATCTCGTCTTCGATGAAGACAAAGCCAAAGAGGCGAATATGAAGAAAGCATTGGCTGCTCGAGCTCGCTACCATCGAATGTCACCGGAAGAGAAGCGCGCCTACAATCAGAAGAGGACCGAAGCTTTCCGACGTCGTCGCATGGAAGAAGAAGCCTTGTTGTCATTGCCCATCGGTCGGATCAATGGTGATGCCCTCAGTCGTGCCCAGCAGATCGTCGTGAGGAATGCGAAGCGAGCTGAATCGGCACGGCTACGATATCAGAGAATGACTCCCGAAGAGCGTCGAGCCTACAACGCCAAGCGATACACGCCGAAGTCCCTTCGCGACGGCGGCAAAGTCAAGAAGCGCCGCAGCAATGATGAAGAAAGCGAATCGCCAACGGAAAGCAATGTCAATCTCGACGATTTGGATCTCAACTTCAAGGATTCCCTGTCTTCTTTGGAAAAGGACGTCCTTCGTCGGACCGAACACGCTCAAGAAGTCATCCGAAAGCGTGGATTGGCGGCATCCAAGGCACTTTCGACAAATGAAATCAAGGCGGAATACCTGGAATTCCCCGGAACAAGCTCCCAGAAAACGGTCATTAAAGCCAAGCCACCGCCATCACTCGCAAAGACGGTTGTCGTTCGGCCAGTCGAGCCGTTACAGAAATCCGAGTTTACAGAGCTTACATTTGTGTAGTTCTTGTCTGTATAAGGAATGATACTCATAATTTAATAGCCGGCGATTTCGCAATGTTTGTATTGAATGTTTTACATGTTTTTTTTGGTTTTAATTTTGATTTTGTTACAATGAAGCGTTTTGTTAAGCAAAAAGTCGATTGAAATTGCGAACATATCTCACATTGAACTTTACTCATAAAAGATTACTGTAAAAAAGTGCCACAATCACCCCGTCTGTACTCCAACCGATCATAGTACAAAGTTTCACATCCAAGTTCATGGATTCAAAGAAAACATGCCCACTTGGTGACATAGAAACACCTGTTTACTTCCTTCCAGTAATTCAATGATCTGTGCTACACTTTTTTCACACCTAAACGTGCTTTCATTCACCAATTTTACATGGAATTACAAGTAATGGTGGTCCTGTAACAGATGTCGTAGTTCCACTCACTGATTATATGTCGTTGTATGCATGTAGTCTGGTGTATGCCCTTGTTAAATGTACATGGTAAAAACTTCCGTCTTTTTGAACGGATGTTGTTTACTTTTTTTTGTCTGGTGTGCCGTGCCACATGCGGACGCGGAAGTGTTCACATTCCTTAGTTAGTCATTTAACATGGTTTACTGAGAGTTTTAACGGTTCACAGATGAGTCAACGGAGCTCATTACGTACGTGTTTCCCGACGTTCCGTCTCGGATTTGTCTGTGTCATAGACATGTGGTTCCAATGGATTCTCGGCATGCGGTGGAAGATTGTCTTTTTCAGGAAGTCACAAGCATGGGAAACGGTAGTTATGAGTGGGTTTGGGTGGTGGTTGCGTTGAGGATGAATGGCATAATGAAGTTGGGGTTATCATTGATAACGGTTTCAAGCAACAACAATGGCATGAAAATAGCAAAATAAACGGGGGAAGCGCGAACGCTGTCCCCCACACCCAAAAATTTAGCTGTTGGCGTACACCAGTTCGGAGTAGCCATAGGGGTCAGCCGGATCCGAAAAGTGCAATGGTCCAGCCTCGCCCTAGAGGTCATGTCTTCGTGATCACACGAGCCTCCCAGCCAGGTAAGTTTATGAGCCGTCGTGTTTCATCCATAACATCACCGAGGGTTGACGCTTTTGTGCGAGGGTGAGTCAAACGGCAGAGAAACGAGAGAAAAACGTATCCACAGTTCATTGAACTGGCATTGCCATGCAAATTTGAAAAGTTTCGAAATTACACTTTTTGCAAATCAATATTTTGCAAAACTTTTTGAAAAATAAAACAAAAAAATGTCAGGTTACGGTACATATCCCCAGTTCTATGCCCTTTCAACATGTCAAATCCCCCAACCCGCAACCCCGAATTCTCGCGACCAAAGTGCACTGGGACTAAATACCCGTTTACTAGTACAAATTTCCGCCATTTGAATTACATACTACTGCAAATGCCTTACCAAAGTCCAAACAATTTTTGCACTCATAGGACTTCCATTGTGTGACTGGGTTCTTATACGTCAGGTCCCCAAATAGAACAAAAATGGCTTAAAAGATAATTCCAACCACACAAAAAACATATTATCACCCCTATCGTGCCAATAAAAACACTTTCTTTGCTCATCATTTATGCATGTTTTTATAATCAAATAAACTTACACATAACTAATGCATGCAAGCAGTCTAGGCCAGTCCAGACTTCTATTTTCTGACACAGTTCCAGTTATTTTTTGTCCCTAAATGAAGCACAGACCACCAAATGTGCTTATTTCTTATTTCTTAATAGTTCCCTAGTTCCCTCTGATTTTTGGAACATGGTTTCTAAAAGACCAAGACGACTTAATACTACACCACTACTACGTGTAGATGGGGTGTTTTTGGTGTTCATATTATTCTGTGAATAATAAACATGACCAAATTTAACAAACTTACGGTGCCTAAAATAGATGAGGAAAGGGGTTTACACCTGGTGATTCGAGCATTTTTAGCTTTGGTACCATGAAATTGGCAAACTTGCGTGTAAAAACGCCTGCAAAAATACGCGGAAGAGCTATTTTCTCACGTGTTTCTTGAATTTTGGACGTGTGAAGTCAGCTGCATACATGTGGTAACTGATTTCCGTTTGGCATGGCTTATGTGAGAGGTAATGCCACCTGTAGTCGGGGTTATACTGTATGAATGGGTTCCTGGTAACTGTAGTGGGCCAAATATGGCATATTTATGCGATGATTTTGCCATTGCCGTGCTTGAAATCACTCTTTGTATGAGTTTTATTAAATTTATCAAACTTGTGATGCCATTTTGCATGTTTCCCGAGAGCGATTCCTTATGCCGTGAATTCACGCAATTCCGTTGCACTTGAAAAAGCGCGGGGTGCCATGGCCATTCAAACAAGGAAGTTGGCACTTTGCCGACAGAATGCATTTCTATTTTGCTATTTCTATCCTTTATGCCCGGCGGCGGTGGCGGCGGCATTTAAACCCACAGACCGAATAAACCCAATTCTGGCACACATATCGGCGTCATCCAGAAGGGGGGACTTTGCCGTCTGCCCACGGTGGCACTTCTACCGTACTCGCATGTTACTCGAAATGCCACGGCAAAAAAGTGGGCTTGCTTGGACTTCCGCGTCCGTCGACGACAGTTTTATTCGGGGTGTAGTTTGCATTTGCAATGAAACTTTGGTGCAACCCTCGATGACTTATTTATTGCAACGGGCACCACTCTAGTGTCAATTCAAGTCAGTTCGCGCCTCCGCTTTTTGTAATGACACCATTCGCAGTTCTCGAAATATGTGTGCAATTTGTAATTTAATTTCATTCAATTCTTTTATTACTTTTATTTGATATTTTTAACAACACTTTTCAAAGCCAATTTGGATTAACACTTCCGTGTGTACGTACGCGCACGCCACGGCAAAAAGTGTAAACACATAAGATACTACGTATGATACAGTAACTATTTGTTTGGATTTATAATATTATAGAAAAAGTCAGTCCTGGAAGAAACGCGGAAGCATAATAAATACTACGGGTGTACAAAGATCTCTCTATGGTACAGATTAGTGATTCTTACTCGATGTGGATGCGGCAATTAACAATTTAAGACATAAAAAAAGAGTGCCATGAATGATGTCATTGCGGGGCAACATTCGTGGTGAGACCGTTTTTTTCGAGGGAGGATTTATGGTACAAAATTTTAAAAAGAGGTGGAATCTTAACCCATGAAGACTTTGACTGGCATTTGGAAGGGTTGCTGTTGTGCTTGGGAGAGAATCTGCAAAGATAAGTGATTAGAGATGGCTCAAAATTGCAAAAATAAGTTGCACTTACGGAAGAAAAGTCGAACCCGGCCAAATTTGCCAGTGAAACGGGCAGTGATGAGTTGACTAACATTTGCGGGAAGGCATGGCTCAGATTCTGTGAAATGAGCATGTTTTCCTTCGATTCCGGTCGGGATGAGATGCCACCGAGCGGGGATGAGGTCGGCACTTGTAAAGGTGCCGACGCGGGCGCGGAATTCGTCGAAGTTGAGGGGGCTGCATCGACGAGGCCGAAGAGACCACCGAGAATGGCATTTTCACTGATCTCTTTTGCCACACTGAACAGTGATGGCAACATCATCTGGAGGGAGCTGAGTCGAACGGCGGCATCACTGACGGAATGGGTTTGGGTCAGGTTGGCGAAGAGCGCCCGCACGAAGCTATCACGGCTTTCACGGATGCGATCGCGAGATTGGACGCCGAGACCGACGATATCACTTTGCAGCAGGATGAGGGCTTTCAGGCATGCGAATTCGGCACGATCAACCGCCAAACGACGCATGGGAGCCAGGAGCTCATCCAAAACACGGGAAACAATAGCACTGACTTCAGGGGCATATGTTGTGGTTAAAGAAAGGTATGTATCATTGGGAAGAAGGATATGTGCGGATGTCATGGATCGTTGAAGGGTCTGGAGCAGGCCAAATGCCGCTGTGCAGTGCTTCAACAAGCCGACTTTATCACTGAATGGCAATTCCGGGAGGGGGTGAAGCATGTTCGACCAGTTGATCATGAGATTGACCGACTTTTGCCGAGCTGATGCTTCATCGCCTTCGCCGAGGAGACCCGCATTGTTGGCACTTAGCCGCATTTCAATGTCCAACAACATTTCAATCAGGCGCCGACTCGCTTCATTGGCAAAAGTGCCATGGCTCGGACTGGCTGAATTACGGTCGCTTTCAACTGAATCCGGCTCACTGCCAGCGGAAATGCTTGATCTGCTTGACGTCATCGGGAATCCGGCCAAATGCGGCGGCAAAGCACGCTTCCGTGATCGCTTCGTTGATCCAATACGATCGCGTTCATTCTGGATGGCTTCAGGCTTCATGCCTTCGGTCAAGCATTTCTGGAATCGGCAAAATCTGCACGCATTTCGGTGATCTTTGTCGATCTGGCAGCACTTGTGGAAACGGCAGGTGTACTGTAGGTTTTGCCACACACTGAAAAAAAAACAAACTTTAAATTCCGTCCATTTTTGCTGACATTTTCTTATCAGTGACCCCGATCCACAGTACCCCCTCGCCGGCATTGTTCTTTGTCCTCACAAAAGTTCATGAGCTACCGTAACCCTAGCCAATTAACCCCCTTTTGCTTAACTAAAACACTAAAAATAGCCGCGCCGGCATGCGAGAGCCAACTAAACTTGACTTGCTGCCTTGGCTTGCATTAATTTAATCCGCTTATCCTCATGCTGTTAATGTTTACGCGGAAAAACACACTTTTCTTTGCCTCTAAACATTCACGTAAAGTGGCAATGGCACGCTGGCTTGGTCTTTCTTCTTTCAATTTTGGGCACACATTTCGAGAGGAAAGACCGCCGGGGCCCCGGAATTTACTTCCTGAAACGTGCCACCCAGCGCTTTTTTTGTTTGTTTGGCACTGGTCTCTTAGGACTTCAAAGGCGCAGTCGTCGTTCGGAACAAAGAAGACTGGCGGTGGCGGCGATTCTATTTTCCATAGATTTTGCGGGCAGTCGGACAAAAAAGTGATGAACAAAGTTAAGTTTGTCGTTGAAAACAGAACAGCGAAAGAAGGTTGACGTGAGTTTTTTTTGTCATCGTCAGCGCCGCTTGTCGCTAGTGTCGAAAGATGGTACAAACGAAACACTCCTGCGACGAGTGATAAGGGATTCAAAGCTTGCGAGAGCAGGGTGAAAGTTGGAAGCCGCGTAAGGCGATGATGCTCTTCATCATGTGATTACGTGCGGTACCAAGATTAAAGTTCAATCATGGGCTTGCTTGCCGGCTCTGATACGTGAGAGCCCGGGTCACGTAAAAGTGATAAGCGCTGATAGCTACAGTAATTTAAAGCAGGGAATAAGGGGCTACAAACACCAGAAAACAATGTCCGGGGTAAGTTTGGGGTTGATCAAGAAACTTTGATTTGGCTTGATTCGATTTGAATTTGATCGAACACAGATCAGATCTATGTGGTTTCGAACTACTGTAGGTCACAGTGTCAATGTGCGTGGGTGTGAATGACTTACGTTCGTCTGAAGAAGCCTTTGCAGCCGTTCTGAAAAGGAAAAACGAGTTTAGCCCCTGTTTGGGAATCGAAAAAAGTTGAACTTACACATGCAGAGATACCGTAATGCTTGCCAATGGCCTTATCACCACAGACGGCACACAAGTCCTCGAGGCGAAGGGCACTCGCGCAGGAAGGGTCCGACGGGAGTTGGAACATAATGATGTGTTGATTCACTTGATTTGATTTGTTTGTTCTGGGAGGAGGGCGCACGCGTGTAAACGTAATGTAATACTATCACACACACCGCACCTATGCAGGGAGTTGTAATGAATGAATGGGGGGAAAAGATCTGCAAAGAAAAGGAGCGGTGTTAAAATTGGAACACTTCAAAGTTGTCCACGCCCTCAGGGCAGGTGAGCAAAAACGGGGAAGGGGAGGAGGGGGGAGTACGGTATGTTTGTGGTGCGCACACGCACACGCCACGTTGGTTGTTTTCCGAAAAAAGTGAAGTGAGAAACCCCGCGCCGCCGAGAGCAAAAGACATCCATCCCGTCAACTGCCACGGCAACTGGCCTCTGGCAGTCGTTTGTGTTTAATCTTTGGCTGTCAGCCGACCGCTGCCCGCTGCCTCAGGAGGGCAACGCGGAAGTTGAGTGGCACTAGCTTCCTCCTCGTGTGGTGGCACACTGGGGTGAAAATGTTTCAAGGCAAACAAGTGGAGATGAAAGACCCGCCTTCTTAGTCAAGTCAGGCACACTTGGGCCCTGTCCTCCGACGTTATTTGCAAGAAAAAAACCCGAATGGAAAAGTGCTTCCCCCTCTCTCTCGTCGCCTCAGGGCATGGCCAACGCCAAAAAAACACTACCCTGGCGAGTTATATGCCGACGAAAGCGGAAGGGAAGGCAAAATGGGTCTGCGGTCGTTCAACTCTACTCCCTCCTCTGCTAAAAGGGCGGAGTTCAATGTTGCTCGAAGCACTCTTTCTCGAGTGCACTGCAGAACAGAGCTAACTCGGCCCGTATGTACGTGGATGTATGTGAAATGTGAATGTGCTAATGGTAAGGGCGGAAGCCCCTCATTGACGAGGAACTAGAACTGCCAACAACTAAAAAAAACGCCCGCAAAGACACACACGATGCTGCCCTGCGAGTGGGGCGGACAATTATTTCCGGAAAACGTGGAAAGTCGTCCGCGGGACAACATGAAGCCGTGCCAATGGCACGTAGACTGACCCCTGTGTGCCGTCGAAGGGCGTACATAGTACTAAGAGTAAGGAGCAGCTCACAGGAAAACATGCTTCATAGAGTCGGCCAGGCCGGACCAAAGTACAACAGCGTCTGGAAGGAAGTTTTTCCAGTGTTTCCATGCTTTCTTAAAATAGTACCCCCCGAGAGCTGACAGTAAGTAAAAATTGTGCCCGTGAAGAAGTTCTACGAACCAACCCGTTGCACGGAATGCCAAATTGGTTTATGCAAAGCGAGACGCAAACCGCAAACTGTGGTGGAAGTTTGGTTTGCTTAATTCATTTGGGGGGTCTAAAAGGTCAGGTCAAGCTTTTTGTTGATGCCGCCAGTCATGACTAGTATGGCGTGAGTCATACTCATTCAGAGAGTCTATTCTATCCCTGTCTCAGGGCAATCTGATTAAATTTGAAACCAGCCACAGTGAACACTGACTACTCCGACATCATTCAAAGACCTCGAGCCCCTGTTCTCTGAGTTTCAGTTTGCTCAGTTTATACTTCCGCGCGAGTCATTCACTCCCTATGACGATATATTTTCATGAACTTTCAATACTCATGGCGTTGCCCTTGTTAGGGGGATTGAAAACTTCAAAAAAGTGAGCCAAACAAGCACGCAACATTGAGCCTTTGAAAATAAAACAAGCTTCCGCCGTGGAACGAGGCGAGAGCGAGGGAAATGCCGTCCAACAACGCAAGATCGCAACGCGGAAGTAAGTTTCTTACTGACGATGGCACACTATGCTTGAAAGCGAAGGGTTTACTGTAGGTTTGAAAGAAAGCTGACTCAAAAAGTTGCAGCAAAAGGGGGGATAAAGTTTCACGAAACGAGAAAGACGCATGATTGAGGATGCTTTGAAAGTTTTGCAGGACAGGGCAGAGAGGAAATGACGCTCGACTTGATGAAATGAATGCTTAACGTGCGAGTAAAGATAGATAGTAAGTACGTGCAGGAGTTAGCATGATCATAAGCAGGTAGAGGGACGGGAAAAGAGGTGCCATGGAGCGGGGACGTGACTGATTGGGGCTGAGGTGGCTGATAACGGCGGCAATGAAGCGGTTTTACGTGACCGGAGGGGTGGCACGTATGCAGGAGGGCCGACGATTGACAAGAGATCAACGACAAGGGAAACTTTAAACAGAATTCAGGGATGAGAGGAGCACTGATAAGAAGGCGGGAAAGGAATGAGATGGTGCAAACACATCGGGGTTTTTGATCTGTTATGTTGGAATCTTGGAATTCTGTGCTATAATTCTGGGTTATGAACTTTCGACTAAATCAGGGAGGAAAAGTCAAACCGTTCAACCCCATCACATCCGTGAGAATCATTCTGGCAAGCCCCAACCCCAACCAAGCATGCCCCTCGAACGTCGGAGTCGCTCATCGGAGGCGTGTGCACTGCGCAGGAAGGACCCGCGCTACGCACGCGACCATGCTTTGGGGCGTCCGAATTCCGAAACATCGAGAGATCATCGTTCAGAGCAAACTTTCCTACGTCACAGTCTCTGGTCTATCGACCAAAGTGCACCAGCGCCCAGCCTCTGGCGGTGTGGTGCGATCGCCACCCCGCACGCATGCACACAAACACACGTATACACACGCGGCCCTGCCAGCCAGTCGAGGGTGATCACTGCCTCTGGCGGTGGTGGGGGTGCTGACATGATCGTTTTTCATCTTTTTTCGTGTGATGGAAGTGATTGTATCCTATTTTAAAAGACATACATCTGCATGCAAGTGTGGCGCGTTCATGATCTATGATTGACTGATCGGAGGTCCTTTTGTTTGGATTGAACGCAGTGATAAGGGCTACAGTATACCGTTCACCTTCCAAAAGACGAAAACAAAAGATGAAATCATAGAGCATAGATAACCTACATGAAAGATGAAAACAACAATGATAAATTACAAAAATTCCAAATTCAAAAACTATATTTCCTATTTTGTGTCTTTTGTAAATTGGTTTCACCATTGCCCTCATTGAATGCATGTTTGAACAGCCATCCTCACATCATGACAAACCACAGTTGTGAAAACATAATTCCATTCAAATATGCCCTCTCCAATAAAGATCAAACGAACAGAAGCGTCGAAAAAGTGAAGTCAAAAAAAACTTCGGTCGATGCTCGGAGCACAGCACAAAAACAAATCCGTCTTTTTGTCATAAATGCAGGCAGCAGGCATGTATGACATGACCTTTTGTGATTTCTAGACTGTGTCACGCAGCGATTTATAGAATTATACTATAAACTCACTTTAAAAGTTGTAAAAATTGTGTGTAATCTGGTTTGCCACGCGATCCGACTTTCCAAATGATGTGTGAACTCAATTGTGTGCCATCAATAGGCTTACCAAAAAGCTGATTTGTGAAGTTAAACCTTACCAAAAACGTCGAACCTAAAATAGCAACACTTCCAAAACTGAATCGACGGATTTCCCTATTCCATCCAAACTACGATAAAAAAGCAGAAATCATAAGTTCAACAACACAATTTTTGTATTTAGCCAGCTTTGTTTGATCACCAAAGAACTCAATTTCGATTCAATTCAATTTTTCGAACGTGACTTTTTTCGCGTCGAGACACAGACAGACTTTTAAAAGTTCAATGGGATCGGTTAATGTAACATGAACAAAGGATTAGACCGCTCTTCATTTCATTTTATCCATTCGTTTGCATTATGACAACCACGTTTTTCGAGTCGTGTTTCATCGTCATTTACTCACGATCGACCACGAACCCGACCCAGACAGACTGTAGTGCTTCGGCGATCACTAAAGTCAAGAATCTCACCAGAAATCGGACCAGCGTCGGGAAGTTGTTTGATTTGATTGACTGCAAAGTTCAGCGAGTTCATCAGATGCCCATGTTGACATGAGAGGGCGAAGGCGAAAGCGAATTACACGGTTGCGTTTTTTGAAAAGTGATTCCGATGTTTGTTCTTCTTGTTTTGTGCACACAAAAAACATGTAGTACGTGAACGGTTATGTTGTTTGTGTTCATTTTATTCAAATCAGTAACTTAAACGACAACTTTAAAGTTCGCTGATAAAATGAAACAAAAAGATGATGCAAAAAATCATTGCACAATAATGTGATCAAATGATGGGAAAAGTGAGCATGAAACTTGTGATTGCTGCTGACGTGGCTTTAGTCCGCGGCTAAAAGCATCTTTTCTCATGCTGACATCTCAAAATAATCCATCCATTGATAATAAAAAAGCTATCTCAATTGTTTTTGCATCATCACTATACAGATGTTTGCACCTCTCTCCATTGAACCCTTACATATTTACAACCACACCAAATCAGTGCACCCATGATCATCTCTTTTTTGATAAAAATTGTTTGCACGACCTGTTTACAGATGCACTCCCGCACCAAAACCATCGCGAACTTTGTCAATCATGACGTGCCGACCTTTGAATTTCCATGTTGACATCGTTTTCCTGCACTTTGAAGCATTAAAAAGCGTTTTCCCCCACCACTAATTCAACCACGTGGTTCCAGGACGACGTGCACCTTTGCCCATTCCGTGGAGGGCTTTGAAAAAGCTGTGCAATATTTCCCTCTAAACTGTGTATTTTAAGATGCTATGCGTCTTTACAGCCTCGTTCAACAGTCACTTCACGGTTGTGTTTGTTTTTTGTTCCGTGAAAAGGACCGAAATAAGTTTTCGCCAGAAAAAATGAAGAGCAATGTGTAGTTTAGCGTTGTAGTCCTCGAACCAAGATTCAAGATTCGAGTGCCTCCGGTACATCGGTCAACCAACCGCAACTTTTTCATACCTATGTCAAAGCATAGAGTTTACGTGAGTTCAACACAGTCAAGTAGGAAAAAAGTGTAATTCGCGACTTTTGTCCCTGGGAATCTTCTTGTCACAAGCCCATTGTACTACGCACGTCAATGAGGTTGAAAAAATGTTAAATTTGGATGATTGCTCGGTGGTAGGTCAACAATGAGTTGGTTAAAAATAGGTTGAGTTTAGGGGATTGGAGAAAAAAAAGTTACGGAAAGACAAAAAACAAAAAAAACGTAAAAAATTATACACAGGAGGAACGTTTTTCTAGGAGAAACGCAACTTTTGCTAGGAGGGGTCAAAATTGCTAGGAGGAATGACCCTTTTGCTAGGAAAACCCCAATTTTCCTCCACGCAAAAAATTCGTTTTTCCTAGCAAATAAAAACCATGTCTCGTCGAGATCGCAAAGTCGCAACTTGCTTGCAAAGAAATTCGCTTGAAAGATTGCTAGGAAGATCCTCAAATTTGCTAGGAAGATCGACAAATTTGCTTAGAGAAAGTCGACAAATTTGGTCCGAAGATAATTGCTAGGAAAAAGTGCATTTTTGCTTGGATGATCGGTGGTTTTGCTTGGAAAAATTCACCCCGTTTTTCCTAGCAAAAGTTGCGTTTCTCCTAGAAAAACGTTCCTCCTGTGTATAAAATTTCACCTTGGCATTGAGAACGGAATGCCAAAAATCAATACGATGGTTGGCAAAGAGAACACAACGCCAATAACTACCACAGATTTATAAAACTTTTCTTCAAATCGGTAATATAATCACATTTTTATTAACAGTAAGCTTATTGAGATCATGATTTGGTTTGTCAACAGATTTACGATACAAGAAAAACCAATAAAATTGATATAAAAAGTTTTGGCGGGAGCACAACGAACACGGTGTTTTTGGTTCAACGTAAAAAGTTTTCACACCAACGTCTTGGTCAGAATTGTTATTAGTTAGTTTCATTTTTCCGGACACTATTGAAATCCAGTAAATGTGCCACTCGACAAAATCCGCGCTGTGTTCACTCATCACATTTTGCCAGAAAACACCATCATGAACGTTGTGCCAAAAACATTGATAACCAAACAAGGCCATCCTAGAACTATTGCTTTTAGTCATAAAGGCTATTTGGGAAAACTATTTGAAAGCATTTTTGTCATGAAAACTTTAAAGCTGTTTTTGAGCATGGATTTGAACACAAAAATGCACACTATTGTAACAGCAACGCGCTTTTGGCAGTCTTGGAGACAAAATGTACAGATTCGAAAGGATACTGGGACTAACATAATGGATACAATAGAATTTGACGCTTTTTCAGGGACCACCATGGGTACGGTGTAAGGCACTGTGATTAGGGGGGATTTGAAAAATTTGCGGGGGTTTACTCGTTCTCGCGGTCCACAGCCGTAATCGCATTGGCAGCGTTTGCATTGGCAGCATTTGCATTTGCGACGGATTCCGGCAACGGGTGCATCTGTTTCGCATATTGCAGCAGGAATCGATGGTAGTATTCTCGCGGGGTCATGGTTCGTGCCGTAGAGCATCGACTCGTGTTGAGGTCGAGAGAATCCATGCTTGCGAGGACGCGTTCCGATGACGTGAAGGAAAGGGTTCGGGGTTGCTCGATCCATTTGAAGTAGAAAATATCGGGCGGAATGTACGGACGACCACCGATCCAGTTGAGATCGGGCTGGCGTCCGTTGATGAGACAGTCCAGGAGGTATTCCTGAAATGGAAAATAAATATAAATATCAAAATGTCAATGATATCGATTGGCGTTGTGTTCAGAATGCCAATAGAATCTGTTGGCGTTGTGTTCTGAATGCCACCATGTGCAAAAATCACTTACCTCCGGCAATTGTGCCAACTTATCCAACTGATCAGGTGTCAATCCATAATTTTTCTGCAGGAAAGCAACATAACTGAAGACTTCACCGAGATGGACGACTTTTCCGCCGATGGTCATGAATCTTCGACCGATACTGCGACCATAGAAATGGATGTCACGAATGTATTCCGAACCGACCAAATCTACAATCATTTGACTTATTTTCAGCTTCTTTTTAGTCAATTCCAAGCTTACCAATGCACATGGTTGTAATAATCAATCCAACAACAATATAGGCTAAAGTTGCTGGTAGAAACTCCGCATTGAGGGGTACAATGTCACCAAAACCTGTAAAATTTCCCATAGTTGGGTCTTTTCATAACTAAACGCTTACCAATCGTAGTAACAGTGACAAAACAAAAATAAAAAGCATCGAGAAAGCTCCACTTTTCCCACAGTTGCAGTAAACACGCTCCTCCAGAGGTATACCCCAACATGATGAACAGAATGAACAGTACGGATACCCGATGTTCGGGTGGCATTGGCTCGTAGTCTTCATCGAGATCCTCTGCTTGGGCTTTTGTGTCATCACTAGTTGTTTTATCACTTTCATGAGTATGAATTTCTGATATGTCTGCAAACCAACTTTTTAGACTTTGAAAATAAACAAAAAGGGTACCTTCAAAAGTACCAGCTTCCGAAACATCATCCTTAAACCTCCTTTTCGGCCTTTTCTCATTGGCAACCGCAAAGTGGTTCAACTTTGGCTTCTTGACGCCGTCTTCATTTTTGGCGTGGTGTCTTTTCCTCTTTTTCCATGCGAGACACAGATTGCAGAAGAGAAACTTCAGAAATGCGAAACAGCGTTTATAGCACATGCGTCGGAATTGTCGGAAGACGCCGTGAACCCAAATAATGCCACCTAAAAATTAATGATAAACACAAAAAGTTTAATATAAGCGACAAACCTGATAAAAATCGCCCCAAATCAGCGATGGTAACAAGAATAAGCGGAATGCCGATCAATGCGTAAGCGAGACAAAATACACGCCCTTCATCGGTTCGAGGTACAATGTGGCCTGCAACCAAACATTTGAAATGACAAAATCAGCTTTAATTAAGCCTACCATAGCCGATAGTCGTGATACATGTCCAGGAAAAGAAGATACTTGAGCCGTAAGACCACTTTTCGGGACCCGTTCCAGTAATGATATCTTCTGGCAGCATGTAGTTTTTGGTGTAATCAATAAAAATGTCTTTGATCACCATGTTCATTCTAAAAAGTGACCAAAAAGTTAGATTTGGTTACGGAAAGTGCGTCAAACCCCGTATGAGCAACTTCAGACCACTCATCAAACGGCGCTAATGTCCGATTATCATGAGCAAGCGTCCATAATTGAGCGATGATCCTTCGCTTGAGGGCTGATACACGATGTGCTGTGTCATTACGGATTTGAATTTCATACGGCTGCTCCAGATGATGGAAAACGGTAGCGCCGAAGACTGTGTAGAGGGCGGAGAGAAGGACGAGGCCAATGTGCGGAATGACGATTCGAAGGTTCTGAAACCATTATTTTTATGACAAAAAAAAACAAAAATTGACAAAATTAAAATCTATTAGCAACTCAAAAAACTTGATAACAAGTAACTTTGTCAAAATGGGACGTACATTTTTCCATCTATCCTTCCTCGTACGTGGTTCCGCACGGAAGGTGCCATTCGGCTCCTCCTCGATCTGTTCGAGCATACGAGCTTCGCCATCGTTTCGATCGATGTAGAGATTGAGGCGTTCGGCGCTGAAATCACACCCGTTACATGCCATCCAACATTTATCACCTCTATAACTATCCCCAAGCAAGTTTAATTCAACAAAAGCGCCTCCCATAGACAACCCTAATCCTCCAAAAACCTTATTTCATCAATGTTGTCGATGCCCTGCAACGATGGCACATGCGATGGCGGTCGTAGTGACCTGCCACCGGGTGACCGTTCGACGCTCCGCCGAGCCGATAGCGATGCCATCGGTGGCACATTGTCGTACATAGACGCCGGCCGTAACTGCATGACTGAGAAGCGGCGAAACTGTGCCTTCCTTCAATCAGTCACGCAGAGTTGGACGGCCCTTGCGATGTGAGGGTCGTCGGCCCATATTAGGTCACCATAGACGAGATTCGGAAGACGAAACGGGAAGACACCTGAGGGCACTGATGACGTGAAGGATGGCAAGAACGGCGAAGAAGACAAAGAGGACACCACGGCCGGGGTAGGGCGGGTGAAGGCACTTGATGAAAGCTTGTGAGGGTGCTGGAGAGGGATTTGAGTTTTGATAAGGATTGGATTCACGGTGATAAGGAAGGTTGTAAAAGTGCAGACACGAAACTGATAAACTTTGAAAGCCCTTTAAAGGCCCGAAAAAAACATCTCGCCGTGGATGCATCGATCCTTGAAACCCGTTTGTCTTTCCGCGAAGTACGAACGCCTCTCAAACCAGCTGCCATGGCATAATCGCCTAATCTAATATATCCGAGGGAACGCCGTGCCGCGACGCAGCTCACAGTCCCGGTTCGCCTTACATTAGTTAGTCTCTAGACCTTCTAAGTTTGGACTGACGAGCCGTCTGAGGATTATGAATCAAAGTTCTGAACCATCGCAACCACTTTGAGGCTTCTTGCACGCAAGTTTTCGCAAACATAATTAATTTTTCATCTTTCAAGGAATTCCGACAACTTTATCCAAACTACGCCCCTTCGCGACTTTGCTCATTAGCATGACTCCCAGTTTCGCATAATTATCGCCCTAATCCATGTCTATCTCGGTTGAAATTGGCACCCTTTCGTCAAAACAGCCCAGATTGATTGCCTGCACTGCATTCTATTTCTATCCTCACTGATCATGTAATCGTTGCAACTTTTCTGTGTTTGGAACACATTTAAAACAACAAAAAAGTCGCCGCCATGTTCAGGCTTCAGCATTCCGCCTTCAGACATGCACCCTCAGGCATCGGGGCAATGTCTAGGGGGACTCCCGCGGGCGCCGGGGCATGGTGTTCCTCGTCATCTTCGTTTTTGCGTTCTCACTCGGTGCGAGGAGGGATTATTAATGATGGTTACTTCCGGCGCGACCGTCTTTCAACAAAAGACCGCCTAAGGGGGGCTCTGTGCCGTGGCTTCGCAAAAAAATGTTGTGCTGTGTTGTGGTACGGCGCGGGGTCGCCGTACTCGAGGGAGTCGAGGGAAGTCGGAGGGCGCGCCGCCGCGCGGGAATGCTAACGATGAAGGGCGAGTTATCGAGTTAGTCCATCATTTGATGGGAGCGAGCGGGAGTTGAGTGAAGTGATGAAAAGGATTGGAAATTGGGGGAAAATTTTGATTGAAATTGAGATTTGGGGTTGATTGGAACTGTTTTTATCGAACAAAAACTTAAATAATAAACGAAATTCGAACAAATAAAAGTATTCGTAATCCACTCAAGATCTCAAAAACATCGAAATCACATCAAAAACTAAAAGCCACTCACTCAAAGCTTGGATCTCAATCACTTCGATAAAAACACCAATTTGTTTAGATGCACTTTTCCCCGAGTCTATCGCCATCCATCGTAACAGCCAAATAAACGAGCTCATTAAGCGCGTAGTAAGTGTCTAACTTCCGAAATGCCGCCATCTTTTATTCCATCGCATCATCACATAAACGTAAAATGTCCTCCTACCTTAAGTTAGAACCCCCTGTTTGAATGCCGTAGCAACACGCATCCCCCTTCCTTCCGAAAAGAATGAATGAACGCCCCTCAGAACGTTTGTCATTTTTTATATTTATGAATTTTTGATGAAACAAATGTCTCCCCGCCAATGCCGAGACCAGGACCAGAGGACCGGTCAAGCATCCTAGGAAGCAAGTTTAAACTATCTATTTATGCCGAAACTATATGTATCTAATGCGTCCACCCTGACTTAACAAAACAAAGACGACCCGCGTAATACATGTTATAATAGTGACAAAGTACAATGGCATCGCGAATCTGACAACTGGCAAAGTGCCGAAATCAAGATGGGATGTCGTTTGCCGCGGGAGTCAGTAAGTAAGGACCCGGGCCATTGGCATTGGCATATTTACTGTCGCACTTCGGACGAAACAAAAAACGCTGTTGCCCTCGCCGATGAAAGTGTTTTTGAATGGATTGGCGCGGCGCCGATGGCCTTTGGCGACACACTTTTTGAAAGCTACCCCTGGAGGCTCATGTCACGTCGAGATAACCGCCCTATCTTCGACGAAAATGCAACATTTTTGAAGTTTGGCGGGGGTTTGTGCCGAAAAGGGAAAGTTTGAGGGTCAAAAATACCGTAATTGCGGTCAAAAAGGTCCAAATGGCACCCTTTTAGAGAGATGAAACAACATCAGAGCTAGTTATTATCCTCAATCTGGCCCAAAGTGAAAAGCAATCCTTTACCCAGGGTCTTTTCCCAGAATCTTTGATGCCAGTTTCGACCCATCTCCCGGCCAAAAAAACAACACTGCACTCACGGCCTGCCGTCAAAGGCATTAAAAAGGGCCAAAAAGGGCTGTCAGTGACGAAGGCACGGCGCCTTCTACCATCTATCGTGAAGTCGTCTGCCACCACGTCCACATATCCACAGGCGTGAAGGGCAAGGGGGGAGAATCTCGGCACATATAGCCTGAGGAGAGACGGGGGGAGAGGGCAAACGCCACATCTATCTCGAGAGGGGGCTCCAGAGCTCGGGGCGTTGATGAAGTTCCCTAGAGAGTCGCGCGAGACTCCTTCGCCCCGCGCTGCTTAACCCCGTGGAGTTGGTTGAGCGGGAGATGCCTACAAACTTGTTGCACCATGACGGTCACCATTGGGCCAACCATCATCTATGGGGGCACGATGGCGATGGCGCGGAGACCTTAGGATGAAGAGGAGTTTTGCCAACGTTGAAGACCGAAGACAAAAACGGGCCTGGCCTGGCCCTGCAAACAGGGAAGCGCGAAGAAGAACCCCTGAGGAATGCGGGGGGCAAGAAGTTTTTTGACAGTTTCGGCAAAACGGCAAAGCTGGGGAGAGTCGAGCATAGTTAAAAGTGAAACGTGTGTGGGCATCTGTGAGGGGGAGAATGGAATCAGGATGATTGTCAGGGGCTATGAAGGGGGTCATTTATCACTTTTGGGGGCTTATCACAAGAAATAATTACGTTATCAGTGAATTTCCCATGCTTTACGCATTATTTTTACCAAAAATAACAAGCTCAATTACGCCAAATCAACTTTTTGAAACATTTTTTACCTGTCTGTCATGCAAAAATCTAATAATGAGCCACTTACTGCCGCCAAGTTTAGCTTCCAATGACTCAAAAAACGCCAAAAACCGCCACCAATATCACTCAATTACGAATCCTTCCAACCGACAGATCGATTATCACCGCCATCAATACGAATTTATATGAAATAACCAGCATACGCCGGACAAAACTGCTCGAACCGAGGAAAAACAAACAACGGAAAGGTGCCCCCAGAAGGCAACAAAGTAACTCCTCGGATGACCGACCGAGAAACATGGAAAGTGATACCACACCGTGACGCCGGCCGGTCGGGGGACAAAGTCTATCTACATACCCAAAACTCCAAAAACGACGCCATTTTGGCATTTTTTGGGTCGATCATTACAAGCTGCATTGAAGAGTGAACAGACTTTGTTTGACATTTGAGGAAAAGATGAAATCATGCTCCCAGGGCATTTTGGAAAGGTAAGATGTAAAACGTAAGATGTAAGATCTGTGTTTGTAAGAATAGATAGACAAACAAGATATCCGTGAACAAAGTTGAGTGATTTGAGGGGTAAAGGACAAAAAAAGAGTGAAAAAAAGTTGTTTTTTTTTCGAAAAGAGACATAAGAAGACACTCGCTGGACAGCTTCTTGAACCTTGGATGACGAGAGTCACGTAATCTAATTATAACTGTCAAAAATTTTGAGGATAAGAGACTTTAGCTTTTTTGTTTTATGTATTTTTAAACTTCTACAAAGACACGCGTTGCAGATGACGTTAAATTTTTAATGAAAAACGTGTTTTTAAATAAGTTCAAAACCGTGAATCCTCATTTTTAAGTAATATTACAGCTGAACTTACCCCATATAATATTCTAAAAATTTAGTGGAGCGCCGCATAATGTCAACCACCTGCGTCAACGTATATCTGCGGGATTGTCCTCCTCAGGGGCGTAAGTGAAGTGATCTACGCGCTTATTCCGGTGGACAAATCGTTGTCCTCGTCCTCGAGGGGCCCCGGAATTAAGTGAATCAGGCTGCACCACCACTACTTTTTTACGTTACAACCACATTTGAAACAATGACATCGTTTAGATGGGTCTAAGTACCACAAGTTGAGGTAAACTTAGCCGGGAAATACGTGCCGAGTTGATGCATACGTTGGAAATAGGTAAATCTATCGAATCTATCGATGTGAGTCACAAAGTGCCGTAAAAGCAAATACAATAAATAGACTTGGAAGATTTTCAGTTCAGAAAAGTTGTAACGTTGAAAGATGTAATGGATTCGTCGCCAGTTGCGACAGACGACGGCAACTTCTACCCAGTCTCGGGGCGTGCCGTGATTCATAATAGGCATTACGGGGCTGAACAAACCTGTTGAGCCGCGAAAAGTGTCTATTTACGGGAGTATTCGAAAGAGTAAAGATGGAACGGAGACGAGTCTGGGGAACAATGCCCGCAGGTTTCGGACGGCATTAGCATGCGCAAGGAGCATTGATGGAATGTGGTGGAGCGTGAGATTACGTCAGAAGAGAGTCTTTGACTTGGGCATGAACATAGATGGCATTTTTAAACAAATATTTTATTCAAAATTTAAATTTTTACGTTTTGATCCGTTTTTTCAATCAAAAAGCTGAGTTTGTCGACTTGCCCACGAAATTTGGTTCCAATCACCCAAAAACACGATAACCAACCGATAAATACGCGCAGCAAACTTGGCCTTGGCAAACATGAGCCACCAGGCCACACGTGGGGGGCTCGAACTGCAGCGGTGGCGGCGGATCGTCGGCGCCTTCAGGCGGTCAGTAATCGCTGCAGCATGAACCCGGTGTGCTTCCGCGCCGTTACGGCATTCAGTGGAACTTGCTCCAGTCTGTCTCTACTGATAAAAAGGCACTCATAATTACAAATTTGTACAAAACACGGAACTTCAAAGCTGTCAAATGGCATCACGAAACTTTAAACTTTAACACATTTAATCACGAAAGCCGTTTTATCATTTCACAAAAAACCCGACAAAATGTAAGTCATTTCAATTGGCAAGACCAGTCATTCATTTACCAGTCTGGTCAGCCCCTCAGCAATCCAGACTTACAGCAAAGCAAAAAAAACAATACATGTTTAGACGACTTAATAACAAAGCTATACCGAAATGCCTGCAGAAATATAAAAAACAATGGAGCCAAGCCAAGGGTTGTCCGTTTTGTCGTAGTCGTTGCCGGTCTGCAGAAACCAGGCCGCAAACCGCTATGAATGTTTTTCTTATTCAACGTTTTTGGCGCAACGAAGTGACTTGTTTTGAGCCCTTACTTCCTTATAAATCGAATACCTGCCAAGCGGTGGGACGGATTTTCCTATTCTGATGAAAGGTGAAATAAGAATACAATATTAGGAGGGCAGCAAGAGCTTTACGGTGACATACATTGGTAATGGATGCATAGAATCAGAAAATAGGCAAAGGGGATATGATTTTGGGGTAAAAATAGAAGGATTGGTTAAAATATAATGTAAAATGGGAACATTGGGTATGGATAATGTGGTCAGAAATTACTTATTTGCATAGTAAAAGGTCAAAATGGGGTGTTTTGATGGCATAGTTGAGTACATGGGGAAAGTGTTTAGTGTACAAAAGTTCAAAAGATCGAAAAACCGATAGTTGACAAAATTTTTTCAATTTAAAAAGTTTAAAATAAGGTTAACTTGTGTTTTAGTTGATTTGAACAAACATAAAGGAAACAAAGGTCAACATTTTGGCACTTTTCTTGCGATGTATGAACTTTTAACATCAATCGATGGCAACTTTTAAGGAAAACTCGACCAAATCGATGAAAGCCAACGTGAAAAAAAGGTCAAGAAAGCCAAAAAACGTGCCGAAGATGACCTCCTTCAACAAGTTTTTTTGAAGAATTTCATGTCTCAAAGCAGGTTTTGACTCCGTTCCCCAAAGTGAGTATATTTCCGGAAGCATAATTTGAACTTGCGCGATGACGCGGAATCCGCCCCCTGTGCCCTTTGAAACAATGGACGACCCCAGATTGGCGTCATTCGTGGACGCATGCCTGATGGGGGTCAACCTGTGTTCGCCGCGGCGGATTCTAACACGACACCGGCGGCAGGGCTGTGTCTTGAATCGACGGAAGAAGCGAAGTCGCCCAGGAACAGGACAGGACAGGACACTCTCGGCCAGAAGGGACACAGAGGTTAGGCCAAGTTGCTTCTGCCCATGATGAACGACGACGACGGCAGCCTAGAAACAACAATAGAGGGACCACGGACAGCGTGAACCCCCCTGCGGCGATTTGTCGTCGTCGGCCTCAGGGCTCCGAGGCGGCATGCTATTACAGGTTCATCAACAACGGCAGGAAGAGAGACTGGAGGAGGTGAAGGGGGGCAAAGTGGTTGGTTGTGTTCCTTCAGGAGGGGTCGTGGTTTGAATGCAATTTGTCAAGGCACGATTGAAGGTGGTGAGTGAGTGAAAAAAGACGGGAAGGAGGGAGACAGTGGCATTTATGGACCTTATTTTCGACAATAACTAACATTAAAACGCTGATTCATTCAATTTGACCATCGAAACAGCTCCAAAAATGCCAAAAGAGACCGCAAAACAAATGCCACAGCCGTAAAACTCCAACAAAAAGTTTCAATTCAACCATTCCAATCAAAACAAAACAAAGCCATCAACGAATTCAATCAGTCAATTCGACAAGTGTCCTATCAACCTTGCCCTGAGGCCTCGATTACAGCCTCAATCAAACTTCAACCGAAGGCGCCTGTTGTAAGCCTCTTCTACCTAGGCCATGGCAGTCCCAGCCTAAATTTAAATTTATGGGCCAATCCAGTAAAACGGGAAATTGAAAAAAGTCCCATTTTTTCGCGCCATTGTCGGAAACACTTTGGTGTCGGTTTTCGCTTTTGCCGTGCCGCTTTTGTACCCCTTTTTGGCCCATGGATGGGAGGTCTGATATCTGATTTGCCTCGTACCAAACTTTTGTTTCGATTAATGATGTCAAACAACCGTGGAAAGAGGCGCAAACAATGGCGGGCTTGTCATTAAAAGTAATGACAACAAGGCGGTGCCAGAGGAGTCATGTAATAAAGTGGAACTTGACACCTGTTTGATCGAATTAAATAAACATTGGGCAGGTTGAAAGTGTGTTTTGGGGGGCTGATAAGAGGGAATAAAGTGATGGAAGTGCGAATCAAGTGTCGCTGGGAGCAGGGTAATGGTAAGGGAAGACGGATGGATGGGGTGAGTGACGAATTTTTGGTGGATTTGAACCGGGCAAAGTGACGTGGGATTCAAAAATACAGAGCCGATAGATAAGGTCCAGATGCAAAGCCCCAAAAAAAAGTTCCAAAACCAACCTGGAATGAGCCCTCAACTTCGGCACACTGCTACCACCCGATCGTGTGGTCGGAATCCCCGATGGCTTCCGATACGACGGTGTAATGGAACTATTCGTCCTGTAGATGGACATATACCTCGAATAGTGTCCTGCCATCATGGTCGTGTCGATGGCGCTGAATCGTCTTTGTGCCGGGAGCACGCTGGGTGGCGTTGCTGACAGCCGATGGCTCAGTGGTACAAATGCCATGTTTTTTTCTTTCTAAAATCATCCAAAATCACTTCAAACCACATCTTTTACTCACAATTACCTCTAATCAATAAAAACACCCCTTTGAGTAAGCCTAATTCGATGATAATTACACAAATCGTCGCTCAGAATCGGTAAAAACACCTGTATCTGCTTGCTTAACGTATTCAAACAGCAGTGGTTGGTAGTGGTGGCAGTGTCTGACAGGCGGAGAGGGAAGTTACATGTCTGTAAGGCTGGCGTGTTATTAGCAACCATAATGGATTCAAACCACAATGAAAACGACTACAAAAAAGGATTGAAGGATTGAGACCTCGTTCCGGAAGTTATGTCGTTAGACGTTCGACGTCTGGAGGGGTCCTGGCCTCACGCAAAAAAGGAACACATTGGCCGTCATACCAAAGTTGGGGAACGCCGAACAAGGGCTAAATTGCGCTTTTTAGGGATCCCCTTGCATTTGACAGATTTTGCTTCATTTCGGTTATTTTGGTTGGGGGTGAAATCAAATTTAGGGGCTGGGAATGATATCAAAATTGGTCAAAGAAAGGAGAATGGTTTATGGGAGGAGGGGGATATGTGAGATACATAGTAAAGCTGACAAATGGGGCTGTTTGGATGGGTTTGGAGGAGAAAGGCATCATAATGGGCATTAGGCGGTGGAAATGGAGTTGAAGGCGGTGTATTTTGGGGTGGGTTATCAAAAATGGGTTTGTATTGTTGTTAGCCTATGGCTATATGAGCTGTATGAATAGTTTGAATGAACAAAAGCCAACTTTTGTGGTCAGTATAGGCGTTGGACGCATATTTTTGTCTAAATACAGTTTTCTTCAACTTTTGAACTTCAAATTTTTTTAGTTTATTAAAAATTCTTTAACGGATATGGCGAAATCACTAACTGTCCCAAAAAGCCGTAAATAGAACTCTAAAAACCTAAAATCCCCATCCCCACCCCCACGCCACCATCCATAGTACACATCCCATCCACCTGTAGTAAATCCGTCCCAGAAGTCACCGTCATCGACCTAGTCACCGTCGCCGTCGCCACCGGCCCAAAAAAGGTGTTCCGGGGCAGTCAGCCTAACCTTCCGAAAGACGCCCCTGGTGACGGTGGTGGTCGCCTTCGCCGCCAATCATCATCCTGTTGCCAGCTTCCGGGAAGCTGTGAACCGGCATTGTGCCGCCGTCGCGATTACGGCGTGCCGCGGGACTCCCGGAGCCGGTCAGTCAAATATGCCATGCCTGCGCTGCCGTCCATGGAAGCCTGGAAGTCCGTAATTGTTGCGTCTTTAGTGTTGTGCCCCCGTGGCCTTCCAAGGCAAAGTTCTTCCAATTATCCACGTTCTTTGAGGGCGGTGGCTTTGACTCTGTGCCGCTCGGACTATTAGCCATCGCCAATGCCATGGCATCGGCGGCCTACTTTAAACGAAATCCATTTTGATTTCACTTTTTGTCTTTCTTTCATTCTCTTCGACCACATGGCACTGGTCAGTAGCCAGTGGCATGCCCAGGAATGCCAACCATGTCAATTTTCATCAGTTTATAAGCCCTTCCTTCAACAATGTCATATCACACCTCAACAAAGTATTCATAGAAATCATCTTTTATGTGTTTATCGTCGACGTCCAGAGCAAATACAAATTAATTAAGTTCGGCTGGAAAAATCGGGAAAAAAAGAGGAGACAGACGCGCGAAAGCGATGGATGGCGGGATATTTTAAGAACATGTTTCAAAACAATAAAACTTCGGAACGCCATTAGCACACGCTCCTAGCTGTGAAATTGGAACAAAATTAGCAAAAAAAAGAGAGTGGGAAAAAACAACTCCGTAATCGAGTTACATTGAGCTAAAGTCAGGAGAGACGATCTGCCGCGTGGTTTCTGAACAATAAGTTAAGAGTTTCGGCATACCAGAGAAAAGGAAAAGAGAGCACTCGCATCGCGAGAGACAAGAATCGGAAACACAGTCGAAGGGCAACACACGCAGGAGGGATCACCGGAAACGCGCGGCGATCCGCTTCTGACTCAAGGTTTTTACACAACAACCATAAAAAGAATAGAAAAGAAAAAAGGCTGAAAGAGGGTAAAACAAATATAAACCGATATATAAAAACTACATAATATATATAAGAACGACAAACTCTACAACACACAAAATTATGAACAACCTCAATCGAACCGATAGAGAGAGGGAGGGAGAGAGACGACATAACGATGAAACTGGGGGAGAAGGGCACCGTGCCACGAAACGAAACAACACCCAGAGGCGTAGCCGGATACACACAACATGAGAAGGAAAAAGTAGGATTGGGAGGCGGCGGCGAGAAAGGGGAAGGGACATGGATTCGATCGAGGAAACAATGTAGCAGTATACAATTTACACAATCGGATGGTGTGAACTTCCACCTCTCTGTCTAAACACACTTGGAGGAACCCCTTTTTGCTTTTACATGTTTACCATCACTTTTTGCCCGAATCAGAGCCCGTTGAGGAGGTGCTGGTCTTCTTGCCGCTCGCACTGGCTTTGACGGCATCACCGGCACTACTGCCACTGCCGACACCGACGGTACCGAGTGGTCGGTGCTGCGCGAAGGAGTTCATCGACGTTGTGGACAGTATTCTCGGCTCCGCGACGGGTTCCTTGATGTCGAGGTTGTTGAGGAGTTTCCACAGCTCTTCGCGGTCTTTTTCCTTCTTCTTTTCTCTGAAACGGGGATACATGATCAATGATACAACCCAAAAGTGATAAAACTTTAAAGAAACTTGTGTTTTGGAACCCATAAAAACCCTAATCACAGTCTGAGCGTCTCAGTATGCAATCAAAACCCTCCAATTAGGAACAAAAAACAAGTCAAAACCATCCATCCGTACAAAAGATCAAAAGTCGTCCCCCAAAGTCCCCAATTTTCAGATTAAAACCACTCACTTTTGTCTCTCCAGCTTGTAGTTCGCTGTCAACTCATCGAACAGCTTTCCATTCATCTCCATGAACGTCTTCAACACATTGTACACCAACGCCACAATAGTCTGATTCCAATGTTCCTTCGAGATTCGATACAATGGCGGGAACATGATCGGCATGATCTGGGCGCTGCTCTCCTCGATCAGGGAAATGATGTATTCGTTGTTCCAGAAATACAGGGCACGTTCGGCGACTTGGAAGTGTGGCGAGGACACACACTTGGCAAGCTGTTTGAACAGGGGGTCGATGATCTTTTTGAACTGTTCCGGCTCGATAATATCCAGGATTTCTTCGACTTCACCGAGGAACATGACTTCTTTCGATGAACATGTTCGGGGCCAGAATTTGAGGAGGGCATCAAAGACTTCGGGCGTCAGGGAAGCGTCCTTCTCAATGAATTGGACGACACAATAGGCGAGTTGGGCATGGTAGAGGCTGAGACATCTTGGCTTGTGCAGGGGGAGAAGTACACGGACGAGGAAGTTTTTGTGTTCTTGCTTGAGGGGTAGGGCGAAACCGTTGATGATACTGAAATTGGGGGGATTAGAAACAATCTAACAACCGTAAATTACAAAAAATGGCATAAAAAGAGCGAAAAACCAACCTTCCAAGAATCTCAAGCAACTCTCCAACGCCATTGAAGGAATCCGTCTCAAATACAAATGATAGGAACATATTGTTGATCTGTTTCCGGATGAACGCACGTAGACCTAGGAATTTGCCATAAATTCGGTGCAGAATCGTTTTCAAGAAATCTCGCTCGCGCGGGTCTTCACTGTCGAATAGTTGGAGCAACTCGAGCACAAAGCGTTGATCGATGTACTTTTTGCCAATTTGGGCTTGGAATTCGGGAGACTCCAAAAATCGGAGGAAGAATTCATAGACGAGCTGGAAGAGAATGATATGAATCACAAGAGACAACCAAAAGTAACAAAATATCACAAGGGGAATGAAATACAAACCTGCAAATGGGGCCACGACACTTCCAACGTCGGTTCATCCTCTTCTGGATCGAATTCACTGTTATCCGACGGTGGCAGGACTCGGAAAATGTTTTTCGAGACCATCTTGATGACTTCGGGGTAGAGGGGCTCGACGATGGCATTCTGATTCGCGGTGATGAAGTCAATGAGTTCGTTCAGAGCTGCGCGTTTGATCTAAAATGTCGGGGTTACAAATTGATATAAAAAGGATAGAAACAAACCTCTTTACTCTTCAACTGCGAAACGGCATCGTAAAAGTCAAAAATCTTCTGGCACTGCTGTAGTTTTTGGATGGCGAGCGCGGTTTGGGCTTCGCCTTCGGGGGTATCTGAAACTTCTACCATGGTTTAGCATAAGTTTCGAACATTTTATATATAAAAATACAAAAACAACTGCCAAGAAGCCCCAGCCAAACTAACTCACCCTTGAGAAGAGGCAGCTGGATGAGATCGGGCTCATTATCCGTGTGATACCGACTGGAATTGACTAGACGCCTGCGACGACGCGAATTTCCTCGTTTCGAAAAGGGATCAATCTTGTCGACAAACTGATTAGCCGTCGCGGATAGCGTGTGACCACCGGTAGCGGGACCGGACGTCTTCGGCGGAGGCACTGTGTGCTGTGGGAGCGACATCGTGGACACGACCGACGGCGACGATGATGGGTTCGGATGTCGGCGGTGGTGGTGGTGGCGATTCAGGAGACGCGAAAACAGGGTTTATTAGAGAGGGGGGAAACGGCGGGTCGAATAGGTATAGGTATCAACAACAAAAGAGGGGCGACCCAAGACAACAACGGCAACGGGCAACGTCGGGGTCTCGGTATTCAATCAATCAAGACGACTCGGAGACGCGCTTGCTTTTCCACACTCGGTTCGCGAGAGGACTGGTGGCAAAAAAAAAGTGGGGGGAGGGATGGTGTTCGAGCTCTGCGACCTGCAAAGTTATCGATTTCCTTCGCTCTTCGCTTTGCTTTGGGCTGTCGTCGGTCGCCGCTGCTCGGCTCGGGGGGGGGCTCGTCCGGGCTCGGTTGGTTGGTTCGGTCGAGCGACCGACAAGGACGGCCGCGACGCTGGTGCAGAAGGTCTTACACGGAAGAAGGGGGACACGATTAGGGTGTAAAGCCAACGTTTTCTGGGTTTAATAGTAGTAGGCTTTCCGGGGGCTGTTAACATTGTCTAACTCGACTAACTTGAAAGTGAATCACTAAATTTTACTACCGCGCGCGGGACTACATGTCCAAAAACTGAAGAATGATAAAAGGGGCGCGCCAGCAGCTCCGTGGCCTATTGATTTGACCGACGAACCCGGGAATGGTGACGAGTTGGTCGCTGGGCTCTTCTGGCGTCGGAAGAGGAGCCGCTCGTGAATGGAAATGGGGGCTTTCAGGGCTGTGTAGTCGTTTGTCGGGAGCTGAGTAAGAGATTTCGAGAAAAAACCTAAACATAGCCTCAAGCATGACACTTTTGGGCTACCAAAAACGCCCTTTCAAACCTCGCAGGTGAAGGTTTACACGGAAAAGGTTACATGCCCCACGTTGGTTGGCTGTCATCAATGAATTTAAATTGAAAAACCGGAAAAAAACCTCAATGCCGCCCGAATACTCGTATAAAAGCTGTCTGTCCCCCCCTTAATGGCCAGAGGACAGTGAACACAGAACGCTACTATTGAATTGATGCAGCAAATCCTCAATCTACTCTCCAGGACGAGGAAAAAAAGCGAAACGCAATAAATGCAATGCAAAGCAAGCCACGCGGCTCACGTGTTTCACGCACACACGGTTAAAAAGTGCCCCTGGCATTCATTGATGGCCAAGGGGTTTGTTCGGGGGATGGGGATGAGTTTCGGTTATGACAGGGACAAAAGTGCAACAACTATTTTCGAGTGAGACAAACTAAAACGCATAATTGAACGGAATGGATGGAAAAAAGCAATAAACACACGCGACACTGTCACAACTCACGCAATACATGAGTTATCATCACACTCGTCCTCTCGACTTGTAGCTCATGGAAAAGCCTGAAATGACGGTCCGTCATCTCGGGGCTTGCCCTTGCCTCCCTTCCACTATACCTCTCGAAGTAGTAGCAGTAGTGGCGAGGACAACGACGACAACGGCGCCATGGCATGCGGGGGAGACGCACCACGTGCGCACGTGTGTCCCCCTTTCAAAACGTCGCGAATTCGTGACAAAAAAGCAAGCGAGGCAACAAAAATGCAGCTTAACGAAAGCCGTGGCAAACCGCGGCCGGCCGGGCCCCCAGCTTGTTGTTCTTTACGTTGCGAGAGCGCCATCGCCGCAGGGCATAGGGGTTGGGATAAGGCCGATGTGCTGTGCCCGAGTTCCGTGAACATGGGCACTTTTCAATGGGCTAATGCGAGTCGAAGTCGCGTTCGAGTTCGACGCGGACTTCGTAAAAAATAAAAACAGCTGCGTCAACTGCGAGGCTTTAATCCAGGTGGGACCGCAGTGTGCGCGCGCGGTCGCGATTGATTCACAACGCATCGCATCTGATTTCAATGCAATGACATCTTTGCGCGAACGTGGCTCAAACCATACTTCCGATACTTCAACATAACTGGGGTTGTTGTCTCTTTAACGACTTTTTTTTCTATATTTTTAATGATTGATGTTGATTCACATAGACCTTGGACCATCTCGTGACGCCCTTCAATTGTAAAAACAATGTTGTCATAGACAAACAGCGTTGTTCTGCCTTTCTAGTTTCTTCCCTTGCCTTCTTTCGTTAGCCCAGTGTTCTATGCTCTGTGTCCTGGCCGGGACGGTTCCCATTAGACCGGCTCATGCTTTGACCGATAGATAACAAGGACAAACTGAGGGTTTCCATAATTGGAAGTGCGATTGGAAGCACCTTTGAAATATTCATTATCTCGAGGAAGTAGTAGCGTGTGTCTTTTCATGGTTATATTTGCCCCCTTTCCAGCCTAACCAACCCCGACTGATAGATACACGATGACGACCGCCCATCGACCCACCTTCGATCCGGCACGTGGTGGTACGGGTCGCGGCGAGGGTGACTTGTCGAAGCTATCAACCCAGTATTCGGCGAGGGATTTACCCGGTAATTTGAAGCTGAAATATCGTGATCGTGGCCAGGCCCATCCGGATGATGTTCGCGAGAAGGTAAGTCACATTTTAGATGTTATTTTTATATAAAAAAATATATAATTTCTTCCAGAATCTCCGCTACGAGCTCGAAGAAAAAGAACGCGAACTTAAGGACCGCAAACGCTCTGGTGACATTGCCGGAGCCCTTGAGGATGGTGTTAGTCATAAGAAATCTCGGTATGTTTGATTTTTATATATAAAATTACCTTCTAAATGATTTTTTTCAGCTTCGAACCCGCCCCAACCGATAACCTCGATGCTGACGGCGAAGACGTCGTCAGTGACAACGACTCCGATGATGATGACGACGACGATGACAGTGATGATGAGCAGGATCTAAAGGCCGAGCTAGAACGGATCAAAAAGGAACGCGCTCTCGAGAAAGCGCGCAAAGAAGAAGCCGCTCGCGAGGAACAAGAACGCATCCGCACCGAAGCCATGATCCGTGGCAACCCCCTGCTGAATCTCACCGAAGAACCCTCAGAATTTAAAGTGAAACGTCGCTGGGACGATGATGTGCCCTTCAAGAACTGTGCCAAAGGCATCGCTGAACGCAAGAAGGAGCCCACTTTCATCAACGATTCAATCCGGTCCGAGTTCCATCGCAAGTTTATGGACAAATATATTAAGTGATCTCTAATTACTCCACTTGTCTCACTTTTCTTCGTTGATTTATCGCTGATAATGTACACATTTTTGATTGATTGCCACTTGGAATAAAGTTTTCTTCGTCTTAGAAAAAAGTTTTGATTGGGTTCGTTCGCGGTCCGTGGTCCGATGTCAGTTTATCTTTTTTATCGATGTTCGTTTGCGGGCGTTCTCGGCTGAATGAATCACAATATCGCGGGGTTTTTGGACAGTTTGGCCGATTTGAATAGATCGATGGTCCATTTTTCAGACCTTGGGTAACAACAATGCCGTTTGATTCGCCCCATTTCAAACGCGGCGTCGTTTTTTCACTGACTTTTCTGTCGTATGCCCTCTACCATGCATCGAGGAAGAATTTATCGGGTGTGAAGGCTTCGATATCCCAAGATTGGGTCGGCAATTCGACATTCCATCAGCATCCGCCGCTTTTCAAGGATGAGGATTCGGCGAAGAATTTCCTCGGCAGTTTGGATGGCATTTTTATGATCTTCTATGCGGCGGCGTTGTTTTTCTGGGGATGGATTGGGGATCGATGGAATCCTAAGCATGTGGTTGTCTTTGGTATGATTGCTTCTGCCATTACGGTTGGTTTTTTGCTTGTTTTGGAAATTTTTATATAAAAAATATATAAAAATTCGCTTCCAGTTGACCCTCTTCGGTTCCCTCCCCTATTGGCTCTACTTCTACAGTATCCCCTTCTACATCACCATCTACATCCTCTTCGGTATCGTCCAAGCCTGTGGCTGGCCCAATGAGGTCACAATCATGGCGAATTGGTTCCCTCATGAGAATCGTGGTGCTGTTATGGGTGCCTGGGCATCGTGTCAGCCTCTCGGCAATGTCGTCGGTGCTTTGGTGATTTCATGGGTCTTGCCCCTCGGCTATCAGTGGACCTTTGCCTTCAACGCGTTCCTCATCTTTGTCGGTGGTCTTATGTTGCATTTTTTGATCGACGTGAAGCCGAAAACTGGATCTGCCAGCGGTGCTAACATCAGTGAATCCAACCGTCGAACGGTTGTCGACAGCGAGGAATCCGACGCTGAAGTCACGAACAGTCGTCAATTGGACTCGGTCGAGGAGATCAATCATGAACCTATCACTTTTGCGGACGCTCTTTTGCTTCCTAATGTTGCTGCTGTGAGTTTTTCACTTGATTGCCCTTCGATTTTAATCAACTTTTACCACTGCCTGGTTAGCTCAGTCGGTAGAGCACCAGACTCTTAATCTGGCTGTCGCGGGTTCGAGCCCCGCATCGGGCTTAATTTTTTTTTATTTTTATTTTTTTCAGTACTGCCTCTGCAATGCCTGCGTGAAAATGGTTAACTATGCCTTCTTCTTCTGGCTGCCCTTCTACCTGACCCACAAATTCCACTGGCCCGAAACCGAAGCCAATCAGCTGGCCATCTGGTACGACTTGGGTGGCATTGTCGGTTCCATCGCTGGTGGCATCCTGTCTGATAAACTCGGAAAACGATCTCCCGTCATTATGATAATGCTGTTGTCGAGTCTTTTCGCCCTCTTCCTCTACGCTAGCATCGGCGACAACCGACTTCTCAACGCGTTTATGATGTGTGTGCTCGGCGTGACGATCAGTGGCCCCTACAATCTCATCGTTGGCACGATTTCCGTCGATTTGGGCAGTCAGCCAGCCCTTGCCGGCAACGAGAAAGCCATGTCGACCGTCACTGGACTCATTGATGGCACCGGTTCCGCGGGCAGTGCCATTGGTCAATTCTTTGTGCCATTGGTCCAGAATGCCTTCGGATGGACCTACGTCTTCTACATGTTCATCGTCATGGTAATTCTTTCCGTCCTGTGCCTCATAGATTGGATCTGGCTCGCAAAATGGGCGTGTGGCCAATGTTGCCGTGCCGGTCCGGGCCCGATCCCTGCCAAAACGCAGCCCACAAGTCCCGGGAGCACGATTATTTTTGTCAATGGGAAGGATTCTCGAATCGTGTCATCTCCCACCTTTTCACTCGCCGTCGAAAATTAACACCCAAAACCGCATTTCATTTAAATTTTAGTGCCATTTTAACTCAAAAAAGCCAGCCATAGGACCGTTTTTGCCACGATTTTTGCCATTCTTAACCGCCCGTTTGCCATTGCCATAATCCACTGCCATTCTCTTTCAGAATCTGCTGTCATCGTTGTGCTTGCTGAAGCGTTTCATCACGGATTCACGTGTTCTGTGGCGCAACTACCGACGGCGCGGCGCCTTTTCGGTGCGGCGACAGGAACTCGAAGACGAGCCATTGCTTGCATCCGACTAATGCACATTATTATTAACCCACTGTAATCACGACTATGGTTTGCACTTTAACGCGGCATTTCTACTGACGCTCCTTTTCATTTTTCAAATCATTTCCACGGGCAAACGCCGTTTTTTTTTCGGGCAAAAGAGCTGATTGTGTCCTTTTCGCAGCTTTTTATCGTTTTTTGGTGAACATTTTTATCATGTTTGTTGCACATATCTGTCCAGAGTTATTCAGAGTTTGCCATATTTTTAATAATAATAAGTTATTTATTCATACATGACTATGACCCCTATTTCTATCCCTGATTTCCTTTTCTCTTCTTTCTCTATCGCTTGTGTTTTGCACGAGATTGGTGATAATAAAAGTGATGGTTTTGTTAATCAAAGGTATAAATGTGGCATTGAATACCAAAATTCTGTGGCAGTTGTTTTTTTATGGCTCAGTACTTGTTGTGTACTCTTACCAATGATAACAATCATGTGCGCTGCCTGGTTAGCTCAGTCGGTAGAGCACCAGACTCTTAATCTGGCTGTCGCGGGTTCGAGCCCCGCATCGGGCTTATTTTTTTTTTATTTTGTTTTTTTCAACAAACCTGGGAAGAAACAAGCGACAAACATGGCAATAGCTTGAGCCATCAATGCCATAGATGCATCGGGCTAAAATTTTTTACTTTTTCATGATTGATGCTGCTTTTGCAACGCCTCATAATTCTTCTTATCTTTGTATTTTACATGATGGAAGTAAGTCCTTTTCCAATGCAGCGGCTTTCTTATCTGTCAGTAACATTAACGCATTATTCGATGTACTGAGTTCCAAACCCTAATGATAAGAACATAGTGTGCGTAATCAGTTGACAGCTTAAGAATCGATTCAAAAATCACTTTTTGGCTGAATTTTCCGCGAGTGCATTGACACAAGTATGTTTTCCCCGAAATATCCAAATATCAGTGGACCCAAATACGAGTTTTGTGGGATCCATGTCAGAGTGAGTTGCATCATCAATTAACCTTTTGCAGACGCACTTACACATTTACAACAATCTTTTTTTAGCTTCTAGCAAGTATCATTGTTATACCTTATATTTTGATTTCATTGTTGACTATTGCTTTTTGCATAGTGGAGCAGAATTACATATTAGCACCATTTTCGGTTCTTTTTATCTTCACTTATGTGGCAGTTCTCGTTGCTGATAAGTTTGAACAACCTGATTGGTATTTGCTATTCTTGGTTTTCACCGTAAGAAACTCTCAGTTTTTAATCGAATTAAACTTTTTGTTTCAATTTAGGGAATTGCACTTTTTGTTATTGTCATCATTTATATTTACTGGATTTTTATACTTTTTATTACAAGTCAGTAGTTATTTTACTTAATTTTAAAACTAAACATTAACAAATGCTTACATTAGAAACAAATCTCTTTTAGGTTCACCAATGGTTCAATATGTAGTAGCTACTGTAGCGTTTGTTGGGGTCGAAGTATACGGTATTTCCACCTGGAACATTGTTCGTAGAGCAAAAATTTACATGGTTAAGGAAGTTATTTCAAAAAATGTTCAACTGAACACAGCATATTATTATAACAGTAATCAAGAAACTGTATGGACAACACATTCATAATTATAGCCAAACAGTACATTTTTAAGTACAACATGGTGTATGATAAACATAGCTAATAGAAAACTAATCAATAAAAGTTATTGTAACAATAATCGATACCATTTATCAAACAATTCAGAGTTTTGCCAGCAGAATTAAGCCGGAATGCCTTCAGTTTACAACGAGTTGAAGTCCAAACTGAAGACACGAGCCGATATATCGACTGAGTCCGCCGCGCAATGTTGACTCGGCCAACAACTGGCAACGTTCTCGCCGTCCCCGCGGCGCACATTTTCGGCAGAGCTTCCTCAATCAACCTACGCACAGGGGTACTGCCAAGTCAGCTGACCACTTCCTTTCCAGCCAACGCAGAGGTGGACGCGGGCCGACCCGGCCCGCTGCGGCCCGCGGGCGGCCCGGCCCGGCCTGGGCCGGGCCGACGAAAATGGGGTCAAGCACTAGGTAAAATGGATAAATTTGGTCAAAATCTTCATTTTTCGTGGGGAAAATCGACGATCGGCCCGCCCGCTCGGGCCGGGCCGAAACTTCAGCCGGCCCGGGCCGAGTTTTTCTGGCCCGCATCCACCTCTGCAGCCAACGAGCTCCTTTTCAACGAAAGATACAACCTTTCAGCTTTTTACGCGAATAACTATAATTTTAATCGACTTCAGATGAATGACATCAACGTGCCAACAAAGATCCTCTGCGCTCCCGTGCGTTGTTACAGCCTAAAGGTGCTGAACATGGGCTTTGTCAAATCTTCCAAATGTGCTCACTTGCCGGCTAATGCTAAGATTGTTGTCGACAATAAGCAATTTCACATGCACAAGGGTTGCATTGCCAAAATATCCCTTGACTTTGCCGTCATTATGGCCAAGGGCAACACCGTGCGTATCGATGATTTCGACATGCCAACCGTTCGAAACACGATTGCTTTGTTGTACAACAATGCTGTCCTCAAGCAAAAAGACATGACTCCCGAAATGACGTACAACATGATCTGCTTCGCGCGGAAGTACAACTTCTGCGAGTATAAAGTGAGTTTTGCAATTGATAAGACGTTATAATCACGTATTTTTAGACTCTCGTCAAAAAACTGATCAATAAAGACAACATTGTCATGTTGATCCGAGATTTTTACGGAAAAGACAAAGTTCTGACACAATTTCTTCCCTGTAATTTTATGATGTATCACAAAGTCGCACAAACTAAGGAATTCGGCGAGTTGGATGAAGCAATCCAAACCGAGTTTCTCAAAAAGTGTTGTATTGCCAGGCAGAATTTACTGGACAGTATGGACCGTTATAGGAACAATACAATCTATCTGCTGATTTTGTTCTTGGCTGCCATTGTTGTCATTAAGGATGATATCATGACGACCCCAGAGATGTTTTTTACCAGTGGTGTGGCGTCTATGGTATTCGGTGTAGTGCATTACATCACCATTGTCAAGAAAAGACAATCACAATGTTTTTTCTAACTGTGTTGGACGACAATGTTCACGATTCCATGACTTTGACAAAAGTTTTGCCTTTGTTTGCAGTTTTAGTTTATGTTTTATGTTAAAAAGTACTTGTAACACGTCATTTTGGTCATTTTAATATAAATAGATAATGCCTAGAAATCATTCAACTTCAAACATGGACACAGCTGTGAGCAAAGTTGTAAATGTTAATTTAAAGCGTCTATCGAATGCTTACAAATTCAGTTAACAGTTCACACTTTATTATCGATCAAAAATGTTTGCCGGGTTGGCGACTCTAATTCTCTTCAACCAAAAAAGCTGTTTCAGGAAACTTCTGTAAGGGGTTATAAAGTACATGATAGCTACATATTCACTAACGGAATATACTGAAACAGTTAACTTGATTAGCTCAATTACTATATTTCCCCAAACAGCCGTAAAAGTAATCGCTGTAGTATAACCAATAAAAATAGGCATCAATAAAGTTACTGCTAAGCCGATTTGGACATACAGTGCTCTAAAAGTTCATATGTAATTAAAGTGATGTCTATTTTCAATAACGTTACCGACTGAGCATTGCATGGAGTCTAAAAGCCTGTCTATGCATTGATCGTTGTATCTCTCTCAATCGATGAACCATGAAAAATAAAAGGAAAAAAGTTGACGGAACCATGGCGATAGAAATTATGAAAATGGCATAAATTGCAATGTAAACAGTGCCATTGTGGTCGGGAGGATATCCCATAATGTAAGGATGTTGTTGGAAGATGGACTCTACAGCCGGAAAATTCATTTGAAGTCGTTCTTGAAAGCCTTCACCCATTGGTGGATCTATTGCTACTGGAACTGAACAAGAAAAAATTACATACAGTATATCAAAAATAAAACAACTCACAAACTAATAACCCGACTCCAAGGATAAAACTAAAAATAAACAAACAGGTGAATATTTTGGGCTGGCTTAACTTGCCCAAAAAGTGATCATCATCGAATGTTGCCAAAATGCGGTATGCCGTTTGCATTCCTATCACACATACCAGACACATGAAGGATCCAATAATTACCAAGTGCATTACCCGTGACATGGCATAATCGAATTCGATAAAACAGTCGAAATAGGCGGCGAGAAATGGAAACACAAAGATAGGATTAGTCAAAACAACAACTGTGTTGACAATAGTAGTTACAGTGATCTGCATCGTTAAAAGGTACTTGTAATATGTCATTTTAGTTGATGATTTTGTCAGTATGACATAAATAGCAAACGGATAAACAACAAGTGAAGTACACTCAATCACTTTGGTAAACACCGACATTGTTGAAAAAGGTTCATTGTTTGAGATCGACAGATCTAAGGAAGAATATTTAGATTGCATATTGGTAGTGACCGTTCAGTAACATAAATTTAGTTTAATCTTTGAAAAGTGTGGTATATGTGCTGCAGGTGAAAATGCAAGTGCAAAAGAAAAAATCTAGACATACTTGTACTTATTGCATACCTGTAGTACATTTAGTTAATGGGAATGAAGAAAACACAAGATCAGATTTAGAAGTGGCGGTTGGTACGAAGTTTTTGAAGGTTCTTGTAATTTGGTCTCATTTTTTATTGTATAACACAAGAAACATAATAATGAACTAAGCCATCATTCTGTTTTTGACTTTACGAACTTTGGCCTAACAAATCTAATCAAACTGACAATTACCCATTTCAACAGCAATCCAACAAGAACCACAACAGTGGCCAAAAACCCAATGACGTCAAGTGAGTAAAACACAATAACATTTTGATTGGCACCTTCCGCCGACAATGTGCCAGTGTCACCGAACTCCGCTGCGAATTCGATGTGTTTAATGAAGACTTCTTTTGATGGGAGTGGTCGAGCTTGGATCATTCGTGCAATCAGTTGAGCCTTCTCTTTGTACTTTTTGTTGTTCAGAATCTCTCGAAGTGCCTCAACTACTTTTTCTTTGGTGACAGTTTTGTGGTCCAGTCCGAGTCCAATGCCACGATAAGTCAAAAGTGCCGTATTTGAAGGTTGATCAGCAGAAAATGGCAAACTTAGAAGTGGAACTCCTGTGGACGCGGCTTCAATGAGACTGTTTTGACCTGCATGAGTAATGAAAGCCTTCATTTTGGGGTGGTGCAGAAGGTCGCGTTGCGGGAGCCATTTATCAATGAAAACATTTGGAATGTCAGCAGCTGTGCCATCCTCGGGTTTTTCATACTTCCAGAAAAATGTGATGTCCGGGAACTCGGCGAAAGCTTCCAAAAAGGCTTTCTTAACGTGTGCGGGCATCGTATAAGCTTGAACCACCGTTCCGAAGGAGAATAAAACGATTCCACGAGTTTTGGGTGAATCCACGATTTCGGAAAATTTGCCAGTCAACGGCTTTGGCTTATCATTGTCCATGTTGGGGATGTTGATAATTTTTGGGGTTCGAGGTATTGTGTAAGAAAGATGGTCTTCGTGGTTGACAAACACAAAAGCAGAGTTTGCCATTTTGGACTCCAAATCAAAGTTGGGATGATGTTTTTGAATGGCATTTACAATTGAGCCATGCATGAAGTGTTTCATGATAACTTTGAAAAATATGTAAGATCCGAATGACCTGACGCGCTCAAAAAAGTTCATTTTTTCGGTCATCGTGGACATCATAGCCGGCGTGTAGCTGTGGTGAGGCTTGACTCCAAAGACTGCCGTAAGACCGGCATTCAAACCGGAACTAAGAGTCAAGACATACTTCTTGGCACCAATCGCCTCAATTACACCGAATCCGCAAAGCTCAAACCATTCAGTCACGACGAGATCGAAGTTTTCGGCTTTGAGGGCGGCAAGATTTTCCGTATCGTTCATGATGGCTTCGCAGAATTCACCGCGGAATTCCTTGAACTTTTTCATCAACTATAATATTTTGTTGATAAAAAATGTTTAAAAAGAATCAAAACGACTAACAGCCATAGACATTCCGTCCCAAACAGTTTTATCAAATTCTTCACGATTATAGGCGGCATAGGCACCAGCTTTTCGGGGCAATGTGTAATATTTTGTGATGTTAGGTGACTTGAACCCCCTTGTCGTGATGGCATCGTCAAGAACGGGTTGATAGACAACCTTAAAAGTGGCACTGTTATCGTTATCTATTGGTTTTTAACTAAAAGAACTCACAACTTCATGACCTGCCTGAGCAATAACATCAGCTAATCTGCCGGAAAAGTTTACATGACTTACTCCAAAAAGGGGAATAAAAAATAAGATTTTGAATGCTGTGGCACTCCCGGCAAAGAATGCCAAAATCAATAAACTCCTTAACTGCATAATAGCCGCCAATGATGTAGTAATGCAAAGTAAGTACCCGAAGTGCCTGCTGACTGCAAAAAGAAACCCTTTTATACCAGACAAAAGAAAGTGACGTCGAGTTGCTAAACTATTTCGACACTGGCTGGACCCGTGCAACCAGGCATAACCCCAACTGCTATAATGAAATGTCAATAGTCAGACTACGTGATAATGGTCAATGGGTTCAGTAAAAGTGGCTCTGATCTTTCCTTGCAGAATATGTGATCAAAAATGCAATGTTAAACTTTGTGTGAAATAATAAAATAAAGCGGTAATTGTATTTATTTATGTGTGTGGATACAAGTTACCCGTTTAGTGTAATTCGACTACAAAAGATAGGCGTAGAAAATGTGTTGAAGCCGATTTATAAAAATTGTGCGACACAGAAAGGGGAGAAAAAGACACACGTTCACGTGCGCCGACAAGAGCGCCTCTAATTTTAAACTATTTCGTAAGAACGATCTTCTTGGACTGTGCAAATAGTGACGATTTGCTAAAGGTATAAAGTTTTTGTCGGCGTAAACTCTGATCTGATGTTTTTTTTAATACTGCTTATTATTTCCAACACCGTATCACAACCTTGATACGGAAGGATTATGATGGTAATTGCATTGATGTTGAATGGCACAATAGAGTTGTGATTATCATTGACACTGTTTTGAAACAAAAAAAAAAGACAAGCAAAAATATAAAAAGTGGCAGAATAAACGGGGGAAGCGCGAACGCTGTCCCCCACACCCAAAAATTTAGCTGTTGGCGTACACCAGTTCGGAGTAGCCATAGGGGTCAGCCGGATCCGAAAAGTGCAATGGTCCAGCCTCGCCCTAGAGGTCATGTCTTCGTGATCACACGAGCCTCCCAGCCAGGTAAGTTTATGAGCCGTCGTGTTTCATCCATAACTTCGCCGAGAGTCGGGGGTGTTGTGCGAGGGTGAGTGGGTTGACAGGGAAACAAGACAAGGGCGCATCTTGACTTGTGCGCCGTACACATTTGCATTACTGATTTGCTATTTTCGGATCCCTGTCATATCGTTTAACCAAAATCTAATACAACAACTTTATACTATTGACGCATACATGTACACAAACAATCGTCCCCGACGTAACAAGTCCAAATTCAAAAATCGCTAATCTTAAATGAATACTGATATGTCAATTGGTCCAAGAGTCCAGCTCATGTAATTTTTACTTTTTCAAACTTTGTTTTTAGGTTCTTTTTCGTCGGAATCCTTCGACAGAAGCGTTACGGTAGCCTCATTGCCACTGCCATTGACCCCAGCTTCCTTTGAAAACTTTGCCGGTGTCGATGCACCTGTCTTTCCGCCAAATAAGAATCTGAATACCGGACCTGGATTGAAGTCGTCAATGTCCTCTGGCATGGCAACATCTTTCGTTTCGGGTGAGCATAACGCGAAAACACTAGCCACCAGCGACAGCGCCGCGACCACGATAGCTGGTGCTCGTTCATCGATAACTTTCTATAAGTCGGATTACATTGTTTACAGGTATGCTAGAAAAGAGGGGACAAAAATCAACCAACCAGCTGATTAAAATAAGGCGCGACAGCACTTCCTGTCTCACCTACGAAGCCAATGACACCATAGATCATGTTTCGCATTGATGTGGGGCTCATCTCACCGACAAGGAGAGGCTCAGCGATCCAGGCGACACTGTTGAAGACTTTGGCAAGCAGGAAAAGTGACATTCCCGTTACGTTTTTGCCTGAAAATATCAGTCAATAATATTAGAACGTCTTTGTTTAATCCAAGAAAACTGAAATAATGTGCGACATGCCTGGTTAGCTCAGTCGGTAGAGCACCAGACTCTTAATCTGGCTGTCGCGGGTTCGAGCCCCGCATCGGGCTTATCTTTTTTATTTTTTTTTTCAATTTTAATTTTGAACAAACCTGGGAAGAAACAAGCGACAAACATGGCAATAGCTTGTGCCATCAATGCCATAGATGTCACAGTACGTCGGCCAAAGTAGTAAAGCAGGAATATGGCTAACCCAGCTGGAAGTTCGACAAAACCGCTCAAAAAGTATCCAACCATTTTGTTCTCGTGCAGATCAACAGAGTAAAGTGATAATGCCCAGTATGTAAAGTTCATTACAATGTTGATGTAGCAATGCGCAAAAACTTGGAATAAGATAGGTCCCGACCGGAAAATGTCAATGATGTGACGTTGATGCACTTTGTCGACGTTGATTGCCGCATGCGATCCAAGATGATTCGCTAATTCAGTATCGGCATTTGTCTTCACATCATTGTTGCTATTGCTGCGACAGTTTTCGAGGTCGAGGTTAGTTCGATTGAAGCGGGATGACTTTTGGATGTAACTGTGAACCTTCTGGTGCTTCTTTTTTGTGACCAACCAGTGGAGTGATTCTGGCAACAACCAATAATACGAAACTGTTAGCACAAAAGGCACGATCAAAATGAAGAATTGACGACGCCATCCGTCAGCTAACATGTGAACAACACCGGTCATGGTGTATCCAAAGACCCAGACAAATGTGGACACATATGATGTGTGGGCACGGAAGTCAGGGGCCACTGTTTCCAAAATTATGACAAAACCGATCGAACCCACGCCCTGAAACAGGGGTTAAAATTACTATGAAAAAGTTTAAGATAAAGAGTTCTGTTTTCAACATATCTCTTGATTGTTAGGTAGATAAAACTCACAGCAGTGCCAACACCAGCAAAAAAGCGGAAAACCAGAAAGATCACATAATTAGGGGCAAATGTACATCCGATATTAGCCGCGACAGTAACCCAAATCGATGCCAAATATGTTTTCCGTCGACCATAAAGATCAGCTAACCAAGTGATCAGCGGTGTGACCATCATGCTGCCGACCATGAAAACCATTGTGCTGTGTTCAGCGTAGGCAGCTTTTGCACAGACGAGATCGAACTATATTTTCTACACTTATTACGATTCAAAGTTGTCACAAAACGGCTTACATCAGAAGTCAAAAACTCGTGTTTACCATTGGGATATCTAAACTTTGAACACTGGGTTGTGGTTTTAGTTATTGGCGAAGTGTATTCGCAAACGCTCAATGTTGTCTAAACACAGATCTCAATTGTTGAATACCAAATTACTGTGACAAACATACGGTTGAATTTAAAAGTGCGTCATCCGCGCACTCAAAATCTGGACTTTCGGATATCAGCGAGATTATCATCGTTTCGCAGACGAATAAGAATAGCCCAATATTTGCCATTGCGTAAACAAACATCTAAATTTTTACCGTTCAGAAAATTCTAACACGCCTAAAAAGACTAAAGATCCAACCTGATAAGCTCCGAACTTTCCAAATCCCTGTAAAATCTTCTCCGCATCGAGATTAGCGTAATTAACAGCCCGCAAGACGCTGCCCGGTCGCGCCATGGGCATTTCCACGACTTCTACATCTGGTGACAGATCTTCCTCTGCCATGGTAAGTTTACGCTGTTCTAAAATGCCAAAACTAAATCAAAAAAGTAAAATCAGTATGAAAAAAACAAAAACACAATGAATTGGTCGTGAATTTGAGGCAAGAAAGTGGCCACCCTTCACCTCAGCCCAACAGTTCTACCCTATGATGGACGCTAGGCTACTTATGATAAGAATTTACCAGACCCTCTTCATCAGTGATATGAAGTGCCCCTCGATTGAATCGATGAACCCTTATGGGACGACAGGTTCGACCGACTGTGATTGGGGGCGGAAGACGGCGTACTCTTATCAATGGGCGAACACATCAGCTTGCTGAGGTTCATTGCCGCGTCTGGCGTGGATAAAAACGTCTGTAATTAGGGTGTTAGACGGTTTACACCATCACTGTGATTGCTGATAGTGGAACTTTGTGGATTTTTTTGATTCTTCCGTGCAATGGTTTTTGATGACACTTTTTAGTGTTTGGAGTTATATAACTTTATTTTATTTAAAAAAAATTTATAAAAAATGCATTCAAAAATTGGAAAAACAACAAATTATAACGATGTATTACAAGTAAAGTCACAGATCAGACTGCAAGACAAACTTATTTCGACATCAAAAAGTAGAGGATAGACATAGAAGCTCCAGCCATCACACCCCAAAAGATACCTTCGAGCACTAGCAGATCCGCTATTTTGTTAGTTTCAGAGAGATAGTGAAGGATGGCATAAACCAACTGCTTTCGAATTTTCACATTTATGGCCGTGAAGTCTGTCGAATTTAGGAGGCTGGGATTACGGCTTAAGATTGGCAAAATCGCTTTTCTGACATGCCTGTCATTCCACATGTTTCCGGCCAACTTCAACACATTGCCAACAGTGACCAACTTTGAAATGTACTTCTACAACAAACAAAAATATATAAATTTTTACCGTAATTGTAATGTATTACTTACCGAAATGCGTTTCATATCAAACTTATATCTACAAGCGAACCGGATCATGTTGTACTTCATGTCGTCGGTCATGTCGCCTTGCTTCAGGACATCGCTATTGAAGTAGAAGGCAATGGCGTTTCGAGTTGTTGCGACATCGAAATCAAGAATTGTCACGGTATTTGTGGCATTCAGAATTTCAGCAAAATATGGAGATAGACCGGCCAAGCATGCTTTGTGGATAGCGAGCTTTGTTTCGCCGATTTGGATCGTAGCAGTGCGGACACATTTACACCCGAAAGTGACAGAAAAGCCAGTTTGGAGACGCGGGATTGGCAAACTGTAGGTGGAAGCGCAAAGAAGTCCGTTCGGGTTGACACCGTTCATGTTGATTGTTGTGGCTCTTAACTGTAAGGATAGGGACAAACTGTCTTAATTTGTACTTGAAGTTGAATAAGCGAAGGCGCAATCGAAAGATGTATCTAGGACTTGGATATTGAGAGAAGTAGATATACAACGACAATGCCACGCTAGCTAAAGGGGTAATAGCAAGAATACTGAACGGTTGCTTGCCACGAATGGTGAAGAGTCGATCATGGGCCGATCGGAGATTGTGGAGGGTGGGCCAAGGTTGCGAGGGATGGACCTGACCTAGATTGGCGGAGTGGCCCGATGGACATGGTGCTAACGATTGGAAGGGCGGCAGTGCTTAGGCCGTCGGCAAGATCCACACAAGCACGCATGGGGGATAGGTGAACTTGTGGGTTCATCTACATGTGCAACGAATGCTAGCCAGACAAGCTTAGAATATCCAAAAGTCAATAAAATGATGCGCATGAATTGGTAAAAAAAAATCATCGATTGAGATATCTGAAGAAACTTGCCTTGATAAGATTTAGAAAAATTCAAGCTTTTCAGTAGTGAAACTGCTTCATCTTTCAAGATTATGTTAGAAGCAAGCATCTTTTAATAGGTTCAAAAGTGCATTCTATTTTGCCATTTTTGTAAGAAACAGCTTGTACATTGCAATCTAGTTACCGTAACTGACAAACTTCGATTTTTTCAACCTGCTTAACCATTTTTTAATGCAAATTTCACACCAAAAACCCTTCTTCTTGCCTCTATATTTTTCTAATGCTCATATGAAGATATAAAATGTGAGTGGTCGCCGGGCGTTGTGGCGAGCGCCTGTAAACCAGTCTCTTGGTGGCGTGGTACGGCGGATGGGCTGAGTAGTGGAGCACTCGGTCTGGTCGGACTATGTTGAAGCGTTCGTCCAGGTCAAGCGCTGCGTCGGCAGGGTTGTGGTGGAGGAGTCCGCTATGAGCCGGTCGTTCAAAGAGAGGCGAACCGCCCGAGGCCCGAAAGGGAGCAGGGAAAAGTCTCCGCGTGGTGACAGTGATCGGATAGCGGATGCGAGTAGTTCTCCAGATCGGGCCATTACGATACGTTCAGACCCGTAACTTTTTTTGGAAATTTTTGTTAACAATGTTTCCAACAATGTTGGCTACATCTTTTACACACAAATTGAGCTCAATGCACTAAAAACAAACCGTAAAACAAACAAAATTAGCTACATTTTGGAGAATTCATACAGTAAAAACACCAAATTAGCATAAATATACAGTTTTCACAACAAAATGCCGGTGCCAGAACCTGCCGATAAACCCGGATCTCCCAATGCGGCGACGATGTTACAAAAATTTATACTTCAACTGTTCATCTGGACCATTCTGTCCACATTTGTAAAAATGGCAGCCTACGAACCACGTCTACCGTACATTGAAGGCGTCAAAGATGTCAATTGCGCGGAAGATCACGTTTGTCGCTTCTTCTACGTCACTTATATTCCACCATATATTTTCGATGAAAAATACATGAAATCCCAGCCTCGAGGCCTATTTGATGATGCTCTAAGCCATTGTATGGCCGTTTTTAGTATCATGGGAGTTTATCTCGAACCAACAACAATAAGGTTTGTTTCAATGCTTTTTTGGTGGTTCAAAAGTTAAAAGTTTGAGTGACACACTTGCAGGTTGATATCAAGACATTTTGAACATCGGCATCCACGTCAATCTATCGACTGTGCACAGGCCTTTGCCGCATCCGATGTTACTGTACAGTATTCGCCGCCCTTTACGGGAAGTAGTAGTGCGATGGGCGTTAAAACAAAGCAAGTTTAATGTTAATGTGAATTTTAATGTTGAAAATTTATATTGTAGAACTTCTGGAGACCGTCTAAGCGCTTATGAAATTTATATGGACACTATGTACGCAGCTAAACCGAATCTCCATGGTTTGACTACTTTCACCGAAATGGTACTTCCACGTCTACCTCTACCTTTGACCAATCCAACACGTCCAACAACAGATTGTTGCACTGCGAAGCACTATCTGAGCAGCTATATGCTGGTAGCTTTCATTGAATCCTGTCCGATGGATTGTTCACTCGTAGGAAAAAATGTGAATTATTTCGGCAAGAACAGGACCTGGGTGGATAAGCTCAACACAGTCAAACGGGCTGATAGCCCATTCAGTCCCTATGATTCGGTTTATTCTCCATATAATATTCCATACCCCGAAGCTCCACCGCCGCCTGATACCTCGAAGTTTGTGGCTGACAGTGGTGATGATGAAGGAAAATCTAAGAAGGAGGCCAAAAAGGATGTCAATTGGTACCTCTGTTTTGTGATTCTGGGCGTTTTGTTTCTTCTACTTGCTGTTATTTCTGTTTTTGCTATAATTTTGTTGTTTTTGATTCATGCGGATCGGAAACGGGTCCAGAAGGCTGTCGCTAAGAGGAGTGTTATGATGGCCAATGAGGAAACAAATGGTAAGTTCTGCGAATCCATATTTGGAAAACAGTCCCGTTTCAGGTGAACCACTTCTGCTCGACGGTGCCATCGAAACAGAATCACCGAAACCCCCAAAAAGTCCTTCAAAAAGGTTGACATGATGCATGCCCATCCCATATTGAGTTAAATCAAATTTAATGAACGTTTTGTTTAATGGTTGACAAACATAAAACTATAAATTTCGTTGACAATGTTGGTGTTTAAACATATAACTGGTAACATGACAGACATAACGAACACAATAGGGCTCAACGTAAGTAAGATATCATAGTAGTGAGCAGCATTGGCGTTCAATGTAATCAATGATAAAGATATCATAACGACAATGGCAACGAACAAGCCCGTCAGGCCATATCCAAGAAGTTTACGATCCTGACGATTAGCTTCAACACGACGCAAATGGTCTTCCCGCTCGGATAGAAAGGCCTGCTTTATTTTTACAGACATTTTTAGAAAGTCTGGGGAGCGTTCGACTTCCGGAAACACAGAAGTGTTTTCGACCAACAAACCCAACAGATACGCATCTGCAGTACTCCAACTGTACTCAAGTAGCTTGACGAAAACGCATTCCTTTAACATTTTGTCTGTGATTTCCTAAATGAACGATAAAGTTAATCACATTAGCTTAGTAAAGCAAAACTTACAGTAGGAAAGTCAAACTTTGCCGCAAATAGTATCATTTGAAATCGTGTTTGGCGCGTCAATGGTTTGCTTTCATACTTTTCAGGGTTCAACGTAAACTTCAGCGCCTTCTCAACTACTCGAGATTCAACGTTTTTAATCGCAATAATACCGGTTTTTGCTGCTTTTTCAAATAGTTCGTCGGAAATGTCTTCTAAGCAATCGGCATGGATTTTGAAATGAGCGGTTTTTGACACAAGTGTAACCGTCTTGTCACCATTTGAGTATCCACAGAAGCAATCGTTGAAAACGGTAGGTTTTTTGACTTTTCGTTCAATCTAGAAAAAAATTTTTCAAAAAAAAACTGAAAAATACGAGAATTATGTAACTTACCAAGGCCATTGTCAAGAAGTTTGTTGTCAACAGCTCCAAATTGCAAAGCTAGTAACTTGAAGAGCACCAAACGCAGAATAGGCGCCGATTCTTGCGCTGTGCTTCTTCGCATTATTGATGTTTGGGGGTTGAGCTTAATGAAAGGCATATTGCGCAGGTATGTCACTGGGCAAGATCGATGGTCATGGATGTTCGGTGTATTGGGAGAAAAGCTTACAGAGACATGTCCATCCAAAGTCATTTCGAATGCCATATAGATCTTCCAATCGATTGTATGATTTTTTGTGTTTCATCCGGAATAGGGGGTGCCACACAGACACAAAACCTGAGTTTGTAAAACCTTTTGTAATAACCTCGATCACGAAAGACAAACAGACGAAAAGCGTAATGTGCCTACCCCTTTCAACAATATTTTGACGCTGTAAACTGATCATTTTGTAATAAACACAAACCCCCATCTTCCATCTTTTATTCGATGCATCGCATTGCTCACCTTTTCGTCAACCACGTTTTACTCTTGTGTTGTGACTTGCGTGTTCATGTTCTTCATTTATTTTTGCACTTCAAATTGTTCACTTTATAGATCAAAATGAGCTTCTTCACCTCTATTATGAACACATTCTCGACAAATGTATTAAACCTACCATCATCTCTATCTAGATCCATTCTCTGTTTTCTAGTCAACCGCACATTACAAGAATATCTCAACAAACGGATAAATTCGGAAGATCTTGAAGTCAATCTTGGTGGTGGAACCGCTTCCATAAAGCAGTTGGAGCTAAATGTATCAGTAAGTATTCCATAACTTACAAATTAAGAATGACAAACTTTGTATATAAACTTTGACATTTTGTAATGAGTTGGTTTCAGTACATCAACGAAGCAATCACTCATTATGGATTTGTATCTGTTTGTGAAGGCACCATTGGAGAACTCTCTGTTAGCCTACCAAACGTTTCAAGTTTTCTCTCAGAAGGTATTGAAATCAGCATCAACGATCTCCTGATCACTTTGAATCCACTTCGGGAAATCAATGACAGCAATGCAAGGGAACTGGGTTTGTTTTGCAACCAAAAATATATATATATATTCTTGATCACAATATATATATTCTTGATCACACTCTGTGTTTCAGTTGAGAACGTCACCAAAACTCTTGCAAGACGCATTAGCATTGATGCGAATGCCACAGCTGAAGAATGCTGCTCAGAATCGGGGCAGAATGATAATGAAGCTGTCAAACAGCTTGCCGATATCGTCGATCAGCTGATGACTCAAGTCAAGTTTGTGTTCAAAAATGTTGTCATGCGAATTGAAAGTGATAGAAACACATCGAATGGGCCTCAAGTTGCCATTGAAATTCGCATAGAACAGATGGAATTCGTTGATGATCATGTGAAGGGGTCAGAAAAACGTAATGGTGATGGCGAATTACAAAAGTTGTTGAACATCAACGACGTTAGTCTGTATACTGATATATTTTCGCCGATGAGTGTAAGTAGATACAATCGCAACAAACACACAAAAATATATAAAAAAATTTTCAGGCCAGTAGTTTTAGTACCAGTACCATTAGTAACAGTTCAAATGAAGAAAAGTACGTTTACATTATACAAATTCTTGTTCTAAATGTATACTTTGGGTTTTTAGAATTGCCACAACTCCAGTACAGTTTGCCCGATTCAACGGAAAACATTCTGTAAAAATTTCCGTTGAAAACAATAGCGCCCCTGGCGTCGACGGCATTTTGAGCAAGAAAACACATGTCGAATTTGATTCGAAGGGTTCGCTGTTCTTCATGTTGACCCCGAGCCAAATCACATTGTTGACAACGGTGTTGTCCCAAATTTCCCCAAAACCAAAAGAACCAGTATCAAGAGACCCTTCTCCCATCCAAAAACCGATAGATTCATTGTATACCAGTATGGCAACGAGTTCACATCAGCCTTCATGGGAACCACCCCCGCGTCAAAGCATGTTATCTTCTATGATTTCATCGGCACTACCAGAAGACCTTTCTCAGATAAGCCTTGACGATCGTCCTGTTCGTCAAAACATTTCATCGGCACCGCCTAGAGATCTCTCTCCGATAAACCTGACTGAAGCTTCTGTTAGGCCTGTCAATCGAAACGTTCCCCCAGATGCCACATTCAACAATGGCGACAGTCGTGACGACTTAGGCGAGCTTTCAATGTCAGAACTGTTCGACGTCATTTCATTAACCATCAACGTCGCCAACATTTACGGAATCATAACCCACGAAGATCCTCTCTGCAGGACTAACGTCGAGAAAGCTATGAATGAAGGAACTTCTGATGCCATTCAAAGCATTGTCGAGATGATGGCAGCCGATGCAGATATCTTTTTCACGATTATTCCGTCATTGGAGTCAGCTAAAAAACACGAGATTCATCGACAAAAACAAGTTTTTGATAAGGCTTTCAGTGGTGATCACCTTCAATTCACTATCCAATCCGCAATGATCAACCACAAGTTCGAAACTGATGGATTGGTTAACCGTATTGAACTCTTCTCGTCGTTTAAAAGGGTTCAAATCAGTGAATCATTGACAAAAGATTCACTTTTTGGAGCCGATTGCGGAGATACTCTCACTTTGCTGAGTTTGAACGATGAATCCGGGTTGAAGTTGTTATTCGAGTCGAAATGGAAAAGTGGATTTGCCCGAGATCATGCAATCCATATCAGTGTACCGGCATTGAAAGTTGTTATCGATCCGAGCATCATTGACCGTTTGTCAAACCTCATTGTACCCACGCCGTACTTCCAGTTTTCGGAAAATGGTCAATCTACGAGTAACGTGGAACTAGAATGCGATGCCTCAAAGCTTTCCGCTTGCTTATCTTGTCCAAACTTGGAAGTCTTTCTGTTTATACCGGTTGCCGGAAATCCTGAACTGTCACATACAATTTGTAATGTTCATCAAGAATACTTCAAATTCAATTTTGCCGACATCTTCCTGACATTACCCCCGTCCGATATCTGCAATTTAAGCACTTTTGGCAAACTTGATGTACGCTGCTCTTCTATTATCGGTACTTTTGTCACTTCTGAAAAGGATACCAATCAACCATTCTTATTCGCGAGTTTGTCATCTGAAGTGCCCTTCGTATCGGTGAACTACGACTTCCGAAACAAGTCCATCATCAATTGCAACACCAAGGAATCCAGCATTTTCACCAAAAAGAACGCTTTTCTCGATGGTGTCAAGTTGATCATGCCTGGCACTCCCAATGAAGCATCAACGTTTTCACGCACTTCTCAGTCTAACAGCGACATCAACGTTGACGTCGATTTAGCATCCGTAAATCTGCATTTCTACGATAAGGCCTTCTTTGAGATGATCTACAAACGCATTTGCCACGATCTCTGTTTGTTTAAACTGAAAGCGCCACCATTCTTGAATCCAGAAGGATTGAACGAGACTATTGCGGCATCACTATCAGATGAAGACAACGAAGATACAACCCAGATTCATTTCAATGATTCTGATTCGGATTCTGAGGTCATCCAAGCAACGAGGAAGTCGCATAAGGTTTCGTTGAATGTGTCATCGAATTCTGTCAAAATTCTTATTGGAGCATCAGGCGGTGAAAGCGACAAGTACGTAAAGTCGCAGATTGGGTTGAACCTGGAAGAAATGAAGCTCATTTTGGTTTCCGGATACCATGGTCAAGCTGGTGTCATTCATTGTCATGTTGGGGCCGTCAAGAACACTGTCGTGCATCGAAGTAAGTGTGATTATATTTTTTTTTGTTTGCAACGTTTCAATATTTCTATTTTTAGATTTGATAAGTTACGTTGCGCCGTTCCAATCTGATGTGTGTAAAAACAACTTCATGGCTTATCAACCAACAGATGTTATTACGGAGAATTACCAAAACGATGATAACACGGATCGGAGGCATGCCTGTGCTTTTGCTGTCAAAGTAATTCCCAGTTTCAATCATATTGCCACCAAAGAGCAGAAAAGCGTGACCTATGCCGTAGTTGTCCAAGATACAGTTGTTCATTTCCGCCCCTTCACGGATTTGTCTGGTTTCTGGTTAACCCAGCTGATCAACTTTTTTGATATTAATTACGAAAATGAGTTAGTTCCCGACGAAGTGCTTTTCGTCATCAAACCGAACATCCATATATCTAACATTTCTATTGGCTATGATCATAAGCTAGCTGTTCCTGGTAGCCTGATGAATATGCGGATCAATATTGGATCGTGTGATTTATTTACACTTGATCCGCCTAAATTTTATTTCCAAGACACGATGCTATCTATGCGGAAAGCCGTAAGCCAAAATGCAACTTTTGTCAATATTCTAAATCTTCAAATGCTCATCTTGAAAGTTAATACCGCCAAAAATGCCACAGATAATGATAAACAAACGGTATTTTCAACAAAGCTTTCAACCGAAGTACTGATAAGAGATGCAGCGATCAAAGCGTGGTTGTGCAGTGATACCGTTTCTGAATTCATGAATGTCATCAACGATCTAAGCTCAAACTTTGGAAATGCATTTGGAAACAGCGAGGCCAATGGAAAGATTCAAAGTCCAGCATTGTTACAAGCCGTTCCGTCCGCTGTTAACCCCGTAGAATGGGCACAAGATGAATTTGTACAAATACATAGCTTTGAAGAAGAAACAGAACCTCAAGAAGACGTTCAGGTATGTTGCCATTTTGAAGTTCCTTTACGGTGTTAAAATCAATAATTTCAGGCATTTGAACCAAAAATCCTTTTCCTCGACGACGATCTGACTGCTCAACCATCATACCTCACAATACCAACTACAAACGGCAATTCCGAATCCGTCGACCTCCCAGACAATCATTCCAAACCAATTTTCAAACTGCGCATCGAAAACGCTTCACTTGAAGCGTACCTTTATGGTGGAAATGATTTCGGAACGGAATTGGAGCCAAAATTGTTCAGCAAATCGACTGACTCAACACAAAATAATGCTGGCTATCGTGAAGGATCCGTTAGTGGCCCCTTCCGTGACCACACTGTATGTGTTGGAATCAAAGCCACTAAAGTGAACTTCAATTACGAGACTTTTGACGATGCCAACGAAGTTTCAACGCTGCAAATTTTGACGGTCAACAATATTGAGCTCATTGATCACTTGCTTATTTCCAATGCAACGAACTTGCTGATCAAGCATCCCGAAGGTTTACAGTACTGTTTTCCGAAGCCAGCGTTATTACTACGGAAAGTGACTAACCAAAAGAACCAGGGAAAGCTTCACGTGCGCATGGAACCACTAAAAATGAACATTGATCAAGATACAATGGATTTTCTGAGTGACTTCATCGCTAACTTCTGTGCTGGATTAGCAGATGGCAACGGGAATGAGGAAAGTGTGAATGCCGTTCCAACTAATGTGACAACGAGTGCTGAAACCTTGTACACGTAACTTTGTGTCTTTTTCAAGATTCAAATTAAAAGTTCGTATTTCAGTGAATTCAAATTCTTTCCATCCTGCAAAATCAACTTCGACTACACCGGAAAACGTATTGATCTACAGCATCAACAAGGCATCGTACCCGGATTGGCCAGTGGCATCTTACAACTTACGGGAACCGAGTTAACGCTGAAAGAACTATCGAATACTGATGGCCTTCTTGGCATTTCAAAATGTATCGAATTTGCCATGAACGAATGGTCGTCTGATGTGATAACACAACTCCCAAGCAATGTGGTCACCTTAGCACCCTTTGCGCCGATCACTAGCGTTGTTTCGACTATCATGTATTATCCAACAAACTATGTGTATCCCTCTGTCAGTAGGCTTTTGTGGGCGCCGTGGTTGTATTTTCAACAATCAGACAATCAATAAGATGTTTCCATTTCCATTTGTAACCTTCATTTTTTGTTGATAATGTGTGTTAGGTGATGTTAGTTGCACAAAAACGTGTAAAAACAGTATTAAAATAAAATAAAAGTATTGTTTCTGACAATAAATGCGATAGAACACTGTTTCCATGCTTCAGTTCCATGTCAATTGTCTCAAAATAGCCTTCCCCCTTCAAAAAAGCGGATATTTTCCTTCCTTTCCTTGCTCATTTGCAACAAACAAACAAATCGCTACCGAAAAGGAAACAAAGATGGAAGAAGCCGTCACCTCGGGAGTCGCGAACAATCGAAACCCCGATTAACAAAGCTCCCTGACCTTGCTAGCTAGCCTCCGGCCTCGAATTCGAAGTGTTCATAGCCCCAGTGACTAAAACAAAGCGATCGAAACAGGTTTTGCGCGACATCGATCCGCTCTTGATTCAATTTCAATTTCATTAGAGCCCTCTCTCCTGCGATAATTGGATGGAGGTTCAGACCTGTCGACGTTCCCCTTGCCTCAAGGGTCACAGCCCGCACCATGACACATCCTGCTGCTCCACCTCCCCCTCCTATGTTCGGATCGCCACAAGGGCCTGTTTAGCCAAGAACAGCGAAACTCGACCCCCCGGCTCTTCACAGGATCATCCTACACAGAAGGCTCAGGTCCATCCATCTATCCATCCAGTCTAGTGTTTCTGTCTTCACCCAGGCATGCACTACCGTGTTTTTCGTCTTCGAGCCTTTGTGGCCCTGGCCAGCTTTTCGGTGATAACGATGGCACATGGATTCTGGGATGGCGGTCAACATCAACAATCGGTAAATGTAAACAATCGTGGAGATTATCGGAATCCCTTCTTCGGCACTGGGATGCAGATGGGCATTCAGGCACTTGGCGGCAACCACGGTCCTTATGGAAGTAGTATGCCTGATAGCGGCGATCGGTTTCCGATCGGAGTCGGTGCCGCAGGCGGAGGGGATGGTGATGGCGAATCTGAAGGTGGTGGTGGAGAAGCTCCGGAAGGCGGGATTGAGATGAGTGAATTGGGCAGTTTGAGTGGCGGTAATTCGGCTATTGTTTGTCCTAGTGGTAGGTTTTTGTAAAAATTCATAGCTTTGAAATGATAGAAGTTTGTAAATGTTGGAATTCAGGTAATCGCGTGTATGTGCACCCGATTTCCGGCGACTTACAACAATGCTCGCAACAGTTAGGGTTCTACAATCAAACGACCTGCCCTGGGGGTACTGTATGTGAGCGTTTTCCGATTTTGGTGCCGGGTTTCCAAGTGAGTCGCTTTTTCGACTGTTTTTATCACTTTTTTCAATATTTGATAACGTTTTTATTGGTTTTTGGCAAGTTTAGGACTACTGTTGCTGGGGAAATGATACCAATGAATCTGAAACGCTAATCATCGGCACTTCGAGTAAGTTTGCTCCCCGTTTTTGGCAATTTGATGACAGATGTTGCTTTTCAGCCGGTTCATCCATTATCGACTCCCTCCCATCCCCCGAAACATCCGAATACGGCTCAATCTCATCAGGATCCATCTCCGGTGGCGGTGAACCCACTGATCCACCCCTTCCTTTCACTACCAATTCCCCCTTCGGTGGAGGTGATTCAGATTCCGACGAAGAAGAAGATGAAGACAGTGCCACAACGACAGCGATTGCCATGAAGACCCGACGGACCCGAAAACCGAAAACTCCTCGAACTCGTCGCCCCTCGACGACGACCACCACCGAGGCACCGACAACGACGACTCCGGCACCTCGGTGAGTCCTTTTTCCGGCAACTTTCAGACGGCTTATAGTCCATAAACGGGGGCTCTGTAGTATGTTTAACAATTTCAGCCCGCTCGCACCGCGTCGAGGCCCGCGATGCCGGAATCCTGATGATGCGGCTTTGATTGACTTTGGCAATCGGCTGAGGGACTGCTACTATCAGCAATGTCCATACAGTTATCGATGTGAATTCAACACAGATATTCGGAGATACATTTGTTGCGGAAAGGAGCGTGATGTTTTCCCGCCGCCCGGGCTTCCACCACTCCCGGAGCCGAAGCCACTCGTGCCGAGACCGTTCAGGCCTCGAGGACCGCCGCCATATCAGCAATTTGGGGATGAACGTGAGTCACTTTGAACCATAAACATTGTAAAAATGTGCCATTTCAGACGAATCCAACCCCCTCCTGCCCCGCTCCTCCCTGCTCGAAATCAACGATGCCAAAACCGACAACACCATATCCATCGACAACTCCGACGATGACTGCCCTCTCGGCCTGGAGCACCGCGGCTTCCTGGGAAGCATAACCTTCTGTGATCCCACCAATCTGAACCTTCTCTGCCCCGTATCACATCCCTATTGTTCGAGTTCCTCCACTTTCGGCGCTACAGTATGCTGCGGTCGACGGCCAATCCATCTTTGGCTCCTTGCTTAAAGCAAGTTTTCTAATTTTAGCACAAATCTACAAAATACACAATTCCAACATCCCTAGTAACTTATGAGTGATTAGTCTACAGTAGACAGAGAGGTTCTCTCACTTGTTGTACATATCCCAACCCGCCCGTCCCCACCAAAGAGAGTATTACTTTTACAAATCCATTGTTCATTGCAAACAAAAAGACAAAAAAGTGCCAAATGTTGTTGATGTTATTAATAAAAAACACTTAAAATACAAAAATAAGCGACGGGGATCGAGAATAAGTGGCAAAATGTCGAGATTTTGGAGGAAAAGCAGTATTAACAAACCAATGCGGGTTTAAATGGTGAATTCGATGGGTCCAGAGGATTCAAATTCAACGTTGAGGACGACATTGGCATTCGTTTCACTGATGGTCTCACGGAATTCGACGTATTCATCGGTGGCAAGTGGGATGGGGACGGAATGCCACACGTTTGGTGGAATTCGAGCACCTTGGCCAGGGCCGAAGGAAAAGACTCGGATGGAGTCTTTGATGGGTTCACCGGCGACGTCAGGCTTGGCAAAGATCATGAGGAAGTGGTGTTTGTGTTGGATGGGGTGGATGTAGAAGCTGCCGTCCGGGCGGGTTTGGAGGAGCTGGAAAAAGTTAATGTTAAAAAGTATGCAAAAAAAAAACAAATTTTGAAATTTTGAAAACTTGAATTTAATGAAAAATGTGAAACTCTTGGAATCTTTACAAAGTCCATTCTCACCGAACTACTATACTTCCCAGTCGTGGCATCAAACTCCACCCCAGGCTTGCCTTCAGCCCCGGCAAATGATCCAGTCAGCCCATTGAATCGAATATTCTTCGTGGTACGCTCGACGGGATGCTGTTCCCAGGTCATGCGGAAGTCCTGAACCAGGGCCTCACCCCGGCAATCACTGAACTCATCCTCGTACTCCTGGAGCTCCAATCCCGGGAAGCTGATCAATTTTGCCGATGCCGGCCAAGCAACATGTTGGACGGCTTCCTTGTAGTCACGGTGATCCTCGACGAGCAGTCCATATGAGCAGAAGTTCGACTGTGTCGCTTGTTCGACCTTGTGAACGCCCTTCGAGAAGTCCGGCGACAATCTGACATTTTCCTTCGGTTCTGCGGCATTCTCATCGACCTGTTTCGTTATGATCAACGTTGTCGATTCATCGACGTCGGAGAGATGCGTCACAAGGGGGTTGGAGAGACGGAATTGGGCGACGGCGTTGGCCTGGAACAACATAAGCGTTAAATGAAGTCAAAAAAAAAAGGCAGCATGGCAGTGCAAATGTAAAACATACAGATCGATGATAAACCTTGAATTCAACATCATTGTCATGGAGCGGAATCGGCGTCGAATGCGCGACAAAGGCTTCAACGACAATGCCGTAGCCATGGGGCACACGGATGGCACGGAATTCCTTTTCACCGGTGACAGTGGATTGGGCACAGACAAAGATGAGGAAGTCCTTGGAATGGAGGTTGATGAGGTGCTTTTCGGGGAAGTAGGCGACGTCAGAGTCGAGTTGAGCGACGAATCCGCCGTCATAGGTGATTTTGTCGCCGTGGCGCTCGGCGATGGGGATTTCCTGGAAAAAGAATTTGTTGTTTTTGAAATAGGCGGCCGATAAATCAAAATGTGTTGCAAAATCGTCAAAAATGGCATCCGCAAAAGTTGAAAGACTCACAATATCCCCGCCAATGGGAAAGATAAGTTTCCCATGCTTCCATTCCATCTTCAACGGCTCCGGCAAGAATTCGCCTCCATTGCCGCCTTCGGGGAATCGTCGACCCTCAACGACGGGCCAATCGAGCTTCTTCAAAGTAGCCGCATCGAACCTGAAATCAACTTTTACAATCAGCAATCAAAAAATAACCAAAACTTACGAATGCGCAAGAAAAACGCCATTCTCAACAAGGCTATCCTTCAACGGTGTAATCCTAACAGAAGTCATGTCACTTCCCTGCAAATTACCCATCAAATCACATTCGAAAACAACCAACATTCAATCAATAAAACCGAAGAAAAACAAAAGATAAGTCCCTACAGAGGCAACAGCCCGGAAGCGTTGAAACATGAGTTGACGGAAGAATGCTGTTGACGGCATTATGAATGAATAGAAGTTAGAGGGTTTGATCAATGGGCCGAGTGACAAACAATAATTTCCACTTGCAGTTACAATTACAATCGCTCTCAACTCCCAACAACAACACGGAGAGCAAGGATGACACAAGTAATTGCGAAAGTGATGGAAACAAACAACTTTGCCCACGTCCAAATCGGGTTGAAAGAGGGGGACAGGAGGTGTGATTAGGGTGTCCCAATCAATGTGTATTGGTGCCTACGGGGCTGACATTACCGACAAAGGGCAGGGGCGGTCTATCAGCGATCGACCTTGAGAACGAGGGGCTGGAGGGATTGTAAAATTTATGTTTGAACCGCGGGAGGAAGGGGGTTTTGACAGTTGGGGGCATAAAAGCGGAGTCGAAATGGACACCTTTCAACGCCGTTATAGTTTTTTGAGTTAAAATAGTTTCAAAAACAATAATTTTGACTTAAAAAAAGTTGTTTTAAATCAAAACTGTCTTTGTAAATAAAAATTATCACGCTCCAGATGGACCACTCTTCTCTGACTCGCGTAAACTAACAAATTCCACCGTCGAAACCCTCCCAGATGTTCCCCGAAACCTGAAACACCCTCAATCCCTAGCTATGTATTTATGCAATCAATAACGGCAAATGTGTTTTGATGTCTCTACTTTCTAATCGAATAGCACAGCCAGATGTTCCAACCGCGTTGGTCAATAAAGAAAACAAATATAAAACGAGCAAAACCTGTCAAACCAAATCAACGCTTCCGGGAAGAAGTGAAAACCGCCAATTCGCGAAGCACGGAGGAAAAACACTTCCAAACAGTCACCTTCGATTGCATTGTGAGTTCAATGAAACCAAAGAGCCCAAGTTCGACTGAACCCGCGCCAAATTTTCGAAACACGGAACGAAACAAACACGCCTCCGTCGATAAAAACGATCTCTGGCAATAAAATGTCACACGTCAAGATTGTCAACCGCAATTCGACAATCCGAATAAACAGTGGTATATAATGTGTAGGGCAAACACGGGAGTATTTCTAGGACTAAAAAAACGGAATGATTGGTTGGTACCCAATGGAGGGGTTGGATTGAGTTGTTTAGAAGTTCTTGACGAACGAGGCCGACCAAGTCAACAAACAAAACAACTTGCGACCGCTGAATGCACCAAAAAACACTGACGGCCTTGGTTGGCCTTGGACGAGAGGCTTTCGGCCTGCAGCCTGCGGTTCTCGTTCGGCGTTGTTGGTGACAAAAAACACGTTGTGGCAATGACGAAGCTGTGAGGGCACATCGACAACAACAAAACGGAATGAATACACGCCGGCGTGTGACTAACTAAATGGCGCTCTCGGTTAGGGTCGCACAATGGTGACATGGCTTTAGAAAGTTTAATTATAAATGTATTGGAGGAACGTGAGTAAGCTTCTGGGCTTTTTTTCATGTTGCGTGTATGGTTTAACAATACGCTTAAATTCCCGTGCCTCTCTTAGACTTGCCATACGATTCATATAGGATAACTATTGATTCGTATCATTATACGATTCATAGGCAAAACCCTAGCCTGGTATGATTCACGTAGGATTAAATAATCTTATAAGAATCGTAACAAACCTTGTACGATTCGTAGATAGTAACAAAAAATACTCAAGAGAGAGATACGACTTTTCTCGTTGTCTGACAACATAGCCAAACTTGTGTAATACTTTAAATCTAATTTGCATAACACTTCACGTAACTGTGACGATCAAATTTTGTAGAAGTTATGTGTGGCTTACGTGATAACAATTGCACATGTGAAAGTGTGGTAATTATAATTTTTGAAATTAACCAACTATTGTTGGTTACACAAATGCCAAAAACAAATTTAATTTTTTGATGTTACTACGAATCGTATGTAAACACGAATCTTATAAGGATAGTGTATGAATCGTGTACGATACGTAGTACATATCTTACCTATATGAATCGTAGGATTTGCTCATTCTTACAAGATTGTCTATGATACGTGCACGTTTCATAGTACGTATAATAGAGAATTCATATACGAATCGTATGGAAAGCCTAAGAGAGGCACGGGTTAAAATACATTTTACACGGCGGTTGACAATTGTTGGGAAAATTATAAATGAAAGATGTGTGAAGGTGATAAAATTTGTCAAACTTTGTCTAATGTCATTCAAAAACCCCCTATTTGCATGACCCCATTTTACCGGTCCCAATAACTTCCAATTCCAACTTCAATTTCCCCGACCTTCCGGCACTGTCTCCAAGAACCGCCGAAACCGGTCCTATTCACTCAAAATGCCTCTGAGCATCGACATTGCCTTCAAATGGGGCAAGAAGAAGGACCCAGTGAAGCCCCCCGACCCGCCGACGTCCTCCACCGGCACGACGGCAACATCGACAACATGTTCGGGGTCTTGTAGTCATGACACGACTACCGATGGTGGGTACTACTTACTTTTCGGTGGTGTCGTTGCATTTTGGGTTATATTGGGGCATGGATCCACGTCCTCTTTCAACTCAAAAATACACGGTTGTCATTCACACAGGGTTCTCGCAAGTCTTCTTTAGACGCGGCGATGAAGACGGTCAAAGACGGCACGACGGTTTCGCAAGCAACGCAAAGTCAACAGTTTTTGAGCGCAGAAGAGGATGTGAAATCGGGAAAGTCATCGAAGGCTAGGAAAAAGAAGCCTGAAAAGAAGGCGCCGAAACCGAAATCGGCGTCGATGGCAGTGAAGAAGACGCAGAAATCGATGGCGGCGACAGTGAGTCAAACCGGCACGGAACACACGGAAGCATCGACCCAAACGCAAACAATGAGTGAAGCGGGCACGCAGGCTTCGAGAACGCAGACGAGTTCACAGAATTCGACGATGGCATCACAGACGGGGGAGTTGGGGGATACGGAAGCGGATATTACACTGTGTAGCGGGAAGTCGACACAGTCTTTGTGCTCGGATACGCAGCACATCTCGGAGACAGCAGCTACGACCTCCACGGCAATGGAAACGGCTGAGGGGATCACGAAAAGTCAGACTGGGGCGACTTTCGACACAAAATCCATACAATCGGATAGGAATGCATCGATAACTGGGGGTTTGATAAGCACGGTCGATGACACTGATGATGGCACTATGAAAACGGCGAATACATCGCTAGCAAAGACAGCCGTGGTACTTACAGAGGACGAGTATTGTTCCGCAAGAGGCAACGGGACACTTAACGATGTGCCAACCATAGAATCGAATGCACCGGAATCGAAAGAATCATCGAAGAAAAAGCCGCCACCACCACCTCCAAAGCCAAGGGTAGTCAATAAACCGGCACGGAAACCAATATTTAAGACAGTCAGAACTTCGTTAGCACAGACCGCGACACAATCATTGACCCAGGACTACGTCACGGCAGCGGACACCTTCGATAAGTCTAAGTCAATGACCCAGGATTATGTCACGGCGGCTGACACCTTCGATAAGTCACAGACCCAGGACTATGTCACGGCAGCGGATACCTTGGATAATGACTATATCAAGGTGAAAACACGTGAAACCACGGAAGATTACTACACAGTTGATGAGTACTATACAGTGCCGAAAGAGGAAAAACCTAAGGAGATCATTTTGAAGGATAAAAGTACCCGAAAACATAAGATTTCATTGCCATCCCCAGGGGAATGCATTGTTGAGCCTGGTTTAGCTGAGGTTACTGCCATTGATGATGTTTTGACGCCAAAGGGTGAGGTTAATCAATAATAGGGGCGTGGATTCGGGGTTTTCTAAACCAAAATTAGAAAACTTGCTTATTTGGATGCTTATATTGATGTTTTTAGCTTCCCACATCTGCCCGACTCAAACAACAACATCGTTCAACACTTGTGAGGACAACTCGATCGAAGATGCCGTAAGTTGACTTCGAATGACGGCATTATCACTCCTATGAATTCCGTTTAGTCCACACAATCATCCGTGAGTGAAGTCGCATCCCCGGCCGAAACGCCGCCCCAAGGTGCCGGAAAAGGCGCAGTCGATCAGTAAGTTCACTTTTCGTTGTGAGACCAAACTCACCGTAATCAATACCCTCTTCAGATCCCTTCTCCCTCGCCGACTCATCCTAATCCGCCATGCTGAACGAATGGACCGTGTATTCCCGTCATGGCTTCGTCAAGCCAACGCTCACGGCACTTATCGTCCCTATAACACAAACCAGCCTCGACAGCTCCCAAAACGACGCCGTGGCCTTCCCGCCTTTGAATTCGATCCCCCAGTCACCGAAGTCGGTCGCTTGGTGGCTCAACTCGCCGGGAAATCCGTTCGTCGATCCGGATTCCAAGTCAAAGCCATCTACTGTTCCCCCGCGTTGAGATGCATCGAAACGGCCCAGGTCATTGTGCGCGAGCTCGGTCAACCCGATCTTCGAATCCGCGTCGAACCAGGCCTCTTTGACTGGTTCAGCTACTACGAATCGGCGCCAGTATTCCTAACTGCCGCCGAGCTTCTGGAAGCGGGGTATCTCGTCTGCAAGAACTATCGACCCGTCATGACCAGGGAGGTCGTCGTGAAGAACTTTCACTATGAAACGAAGCATGATTACTATCGCCGGGCCCAGGACATTGTCCAAAAGTAAGCCATTCCCCCCTAAATCTGAATCTCATCATTATGTCCTCTCCAGAATCCTCTCCGCGACCGTCGGCACCGTCATCGTCGTCGCACACGCCACAACTCTCGACGGATCAACCCGAGCTCTCCTGGATCTCCCGAAATCCATCCCCAGTGACCAACAACTAGACCGTCTTGCCGACCGCTACCCCTACTGTGCCACAATCATGCTCGAACAGCAAAAGGAAAACGGCCTCTGGCGATTGGGTCGACAGCTTTTGCCCATCACATTCCTCAATCAAAGCACCAAATTTGATCGAAACTTTTTACTTCGAAAGTAATCCTCAACTTATTTGTTTATCTTTATTCTATCCATTTTTGACACATGTACTTACTTCAATCAATGATACAATACCGTACAGGTGCGATTAGTAAATTATAAATAAACTGTCCCGAATATTAGTGTTTAGAAAAAAGTGTTGACCAAAATTAGTTTCAACAAAATATCACAAATGTCTCGTTTTCGATTAAAAACAAATTATCATTTTAAATTAGCCATAAAGAATGTTGTTGCACAGCATCCGCAAGATTGCAGAGTGATAGGGAAAAGCGATAAATAGGCAAAAACACGGCGATGCTTTGGTTTCGACACGCAAAGTACCGCCGGAAAATATGTTAACAGGGGGCTGATGATGGTAGACGGCGTTGTTTTCACATGAAGCAAAAGTCTACTTGGAGTAGTAGACACGATAGTAGAGCGTCTTCGATCGCCACAAGCTGTACGTATTGTCGAATTTGAGCAGATAAACGCCACGTGCCGGGTAGACATGGCTGCCGGCGAGGACCTCTTCATGGGCATCACGCCGATACACCGGGATGATCTCATCGATGGCCGGCTTGTTCGGGTCACGTTGCTTCACACGGGTCGTGCTACCGCCCTCGACGTCTCCCGCGGCGGGCGCCGGCGCACCACTGCCTTCGGCATCTTCCTCGTATTCCTCATCGGATGATTCGCTGACGTGGACTGAGACTTCACTGGTTTCGCTGATAGACCACTCAAAGTAGACCCCAAAGCCAATGTCGTAGTAGTCGGTGGCGAATTCCCAGAAGAGACAGGTGCCGTCTTCGTGGGTCGGGACGCGGACCTACAAAATTCATATTACAAAAATCTCAGCAAAGTGCCATCAAACATACCGTGACAGTTTCGCCATGGCCAACCTTAATGATGCCCTCCTGGCCCTCCTTCTTGATGGCTTCCTTGAACTCAGCAATGTCTTTACGGCTCCATGTTGACGCAGGGGCAATCTTTGGGTTCGCTAAAAATGTGAAAGATCAACACCTCAAATACGATAAAGGCAATCCCAAAGTGACAGAACCAGCACAAAATGCGAAAAAAAAGTAAAGATCCACTCGACAAATCACGGCACAAGTAAGAAAAGAAAAAAACAACGAAATAGACAGCGCTTACAGTGACAGAAGAGACCCATTTGGCCGTGGATAGAAGGCACTAGAAAGAAGAAAGAAACCGAATCAGTGCAGGTTCTGCGAAAGGTAAATCATATCCCATTACAGTCCCCTAATCAGTGTCGTGAAAAGTGGTGGTAAAATAGCAAACGAAGCTGTTTCAAACCAGAAACCAGTGTTTTTCAATTTGGAAAAGTGGTGAAAGTCTGAGTTGAACCAAGTTTTGTGGCAAAAGTATGTTTCTTCTAGTAAATTCATCAAAAACTCACATGGAACTTCATCATGAACTGCATCCGAATCCGAATCCTCCTCATCCTCATCGCCTTCACCGGTACCATTGCCCGTGGGTCGCTCAAGGCCCTTTTGCATCCACTGATCCTTCGGCTTGACGCCAGCCTCCGAATCACTGTCATCCTCGGCCGTCACACGGGTCACCGTGATCGGAGCCACGCCAACGGTCTGTGGGGCCGCGCCAGTGCCATCGGGCTGGAATTGCCCTTCAAGGGTGGCGGCCTGGGCCTCGGCTTGACGAGCATAGACTTGCGACATGTACTGTTCGTAGTGTTGTTCACGGAGTTGCTGGATTAGCTGTTCCTGCTGAAATTGATCCACTTTCTTTGTTTTGTTTTTGTTTTCCTTCACAAATCTTTAACAATATTAAAAAACAATGAGCATTGTTAATGATCAGTACAACACTCAATGAACGCGGTCCAAGAATCCAGAGATCAAAACCCTCAAAATTAAATGGACGTCAATGCGGGCCCAAACTTAAGATTGGTGCGATGCGCGCGTGACCGGAAGCCCCTCTTATCCAGTATCCAAGGCATCCAACTTTTCACTCAAATCAGCAGAAGCTAAATAAAGAACAACAACGCCGCCCACCAACGTGCAGAACTCGTAATTTTGCATCAAAACAACAACCTCCTAGGTACATCGTTGTTTTTTGAACTCGATTTGCACGTTTTTTAACACTCTTCCAGCTAGTATAACATGCTCCTGCAAATCTCTGATCTCCGCCCGAACGCATTGTGCCGTAATCGTCAGCTGTTTCAAACTCAACCCTCTCAGCTTTGAGCGCAATCAACTCAACCCTCCTCTGGTCAGTCAGTTGATCAATCCTCGCTCGTGCCAAGTTCAATGCTAAATACTTCATCACCCCCTCGGGCTATCCTTGCTCTCGAGCGACCACTATCTGCCCTAAAGGCATATAACAATGCACCCGTTAACTGTCGAATTGTCTACCTGTGAAGTGTCCTCAATCTCGCGTAATCAAAACTATGCCGATTACCATTGGCAGCGGCGGTGTGTGGGTTCCGAGCGCATCCGAAAGCGGCGCGATAAGATCAACCAACGGAAGATCCTGAAAGATTTCCGCAAACTTGCTGCCCGCGGCGCCAAAAAGGGGTGCGATATTGCGCGGACCGCTCCTCCTCCGCCAATTTACAACACATAAAAACGTGTTGCGTGGGCACCGAGAGACAAAATGTTGTGAATTTGGGAAAATTAAACAATGACCGTGAACCCTGCCCATCCCATGGCCCCTACGATGCTGCTGAATCAAGCATAAGCGAAAAAACGTTCAATTTTTTGCTTCTTTCCCGAAAAAAATCATTTTTCATCATTACTCATTTGAGGCTGAGAGGCCCAGCCCGTCTTCTGTGCCCTAAGGGCAACCCCAAGCGTTCCTCGCATTTTAACGTTTAGCTTTTTCTAAATGTGTTGCCCTGCCCTTTCTATTGTTCCTGAATTGAAAAACGCTTTTTGCGCCCCTTGAACGATGACATCCTCGACGGTGGTCATGAGGAACCCGAGTATTTTGTTGACAAAAACGTTTTGTCTCTTCACCGACGGGCAACTCTAAACAGTCGCAACTTCTCGACAACGACACACGAAGAGGAAAGGCCGGATATCTCGCGATGAATGAGAGCTTGCTAGCGAGGGTAGCGGTTCGGTTTGTGAAACCCCCTGGCTCGGCGGTTCCCCGCGGTTTAGCCTACGGATATCGCACTTTTTTCATTTGCAAAAGCATGCAGCATGAGTAGCTAGAGCAAAGAGATAGCTGAGGGATGGATGGGATGAAAAAATAACTGCCAGGTAGGCGGCGGACTTTGCGCAGACGAGAATCCCGACAAATCAATCCGCGCGTCAATTGAACCCTCTTGAGATAAAGCTACTAAACTTAGATAACTTAAAAATTTTTTTCAAACTTTGACTATCATTTCCTTAGAATTCGATCCATCCCTTGACCCATGAAAAAAATTGACTCTGTGATTCATTTGAGCCCACAATATAGCCTACATCACCGAAAAAACGAACCAAAAAGAACCGTTGTTTATTTGCGTTTCAAAAGCCAAGATTCTGGAGCAGCCCTTTTTGCGCAGCCTAAGTAAGTTTGATTCGGCATTTAGCGGTTCCAATAACTTGCGAAAAGTCAAACATAGCTACATCCACTCTCAAAGCCAAGCTAATGTACCTATTCCCGTCTTCCTAGCTAGTGACCGCAACTCAAGTATCCCTACAGTCTCACATTTCCGGAAGGAAAGTGTCCAACTTAAGTATCCTTCCAGCTACCCGTGCGCGCTATCAACCCTTTTTCATTACAATTTCGATCCCCTTTATCTTCAGGGTGACCATGGATCGCCTCAACCCTGACTGCTTGCTCAAAATATTCAGTCAACTAAGTATCACCGAAAAAGTTCAAATCGAAACAGTGTGCCGGCGATGGTACTTTGTGTTACAGGTACCAACCCCACAACAACAACTGCCATTGTTTATCATTGCTATTTTTAGCGCTATGAAGCCTTCAACAATATTGATACCCTCGACATTTCAAAATTTCTATTGTATTCAACAGCTGAATATTATCAACAGGACAATCTAAACTTCGAGCCCATGGTAGTCGGTCTCGTGAGTCGTGTTGGGCCGTATTTGAAAGACTTTAGCTTTGGCCATTCATGGGAACGCATTGGACAGCCTATTATTAATGCGTTAACAGAGTGAGGATCATTATGAATAATGAAAGTCATTGTTATATAACAATAACAAATTTTAGACATTGCACCCAATTGAAACGCGTCAATTTCGGTGCAACAATCATGAATGCATCATTGGACAGACTTTTGGAACGAGTTGCATCACAATTGGAATCATTTTCACTCGAGGATACTGGCTGGATCGAACCAGAAAATCGAAGTGAGATCAGAAAACACGTATCGAGATTGAAACAAATTCGGGAGCTTAATTTACGAAATGCACTGATCAATTTGGATTGTATTGATGAGCTTCCGGAGGGATTAGAGTGAGTTTAATCAAAAACTGAGAAAACAATCAACAAAACCGTTTCAGAAGCCTCGACATTTCGGCCATCGGCTCGATAAGCATCCCCGCGCTCACGCGTTTCTTCAAAACCCACGAAAAACTCCAAAAATTAACAATGTCCCCCCTACCCCAGAATCTCCGCGATGAATACACATATGCCGATGTGGCTGGCAGGCCCCAAACCGAAGAAGAAAGTCTTCAAACCGCGATAGACGCGCTCGGAACCAACGGACGAGCCCTGCAAACTTTGAAACTCGGCTTCATTCCGCATGACACTGCCAGCTTGTCGCTGGAGCCCCTAGCTCGACTTACTAACTTACGCGAGCTAACACTAGAGGTAAGTATACTAATATTCCACCCTCTCCACGTGACACCACCAACCGAGGGTTGTACACGGCAGATGGTGCTAGGTAATTTCGAATGCCCCAAACGGCAAAGCACGAGTCGAGTTGAGTTGCCTAGACGACGCCTACCAAAACTCGATGTTCGTTAAAACGGGTGGCAAAAACAAGCGAAAAGTTTTGCTGCGAAGCTTACAGTATATAATGCCCGTCAAATTATAGACTTGCCAATGCCTCACACATGAAACGCTCAAACAACTTGCGCGTGACGTGCCAAACTTGACTTCCCTGACAATCCGGGACTGCCCGAAATTAGCGGATTACGGAGCTGTAGCAAGCATGAAAACACTGACACAGTTACACGTGGAGAAAACGCTACAATTATGTGATGAAGATTTGGAAGCAATAGCCGCGCAAGGCAAACTCGAAGTTCTACGGACGATTGGATGCATCAATGTTACGACAAAGGGCATCAATGCCGTAATCCAGCAGTGTCCATTGGTAGAAGTAAGCGTTTTTCCCGTGAAAGCAAAGAAAAACACCATTAAAATTGCAGCTAGATGTATCGAAAAGCGTCAACATTGGCGACTCGTGCCTTCGCACTCTCGTCGAAACCCCGAATCGATGCCATTTGCGCATTTTGACACTAAACTCGTGTCCCTACATAACTGGGTAAGCAAAAAAAAAATATTCCATAATTGGCTCAAGCAAGGCTATTTTCAACCAACCACTTACAGCAAAGGCATAGCTCGCCTCGCGCATTCGCCAAAAACATTGGCCGAGCTACGCCAACTGGACGTAACACGTGCCAAATACGTCGTGAACGACACAGTCCTTCAGCTCCACACGACACTGACTCACTTTTGGGAGGAGGAAACGCCTCCGGAAGAAGTAAGGCTACATCATCTCCGTTGCCCCGAAGGCAGCCAAATCCAATTATGTCGTTCGTTTCAGCCGTTGATTTGTTATTGCTCGCATTCGAGTATTACCCCCGACATCGAGAGGGTGGTCTCCTCAACCATTGAACTCGTCTTTTGAGGCGCGAACGCAGGAGGAAAGGATGCGCAAGCATAGTGAACAACATGTATGTCCATAGACTATGACAAAATTACGACTAATGACAATCTTATGACGGCTCAAAGAAAATTTTAACTGGTAAAAATAAAGTTGTTTTTGTGTGGATTTGAACCGAGGATGAGCGCAAAAAAACTAACGTAAACACTGCTTAGTGTCAATTTTGTCAATTTAGTGACTAAAGAAAACACAGAAAACAGAAACAAACCTTCAAAGCGTCCCCAGGATGGGTCTGTTGAGCGTATGCCAAGAACTGATGAAAGGTAGCCTTGTTCAGCGCTTCCTGAATCTGCCTCCGTTGCTCCTCGTACTTTTTGAGCACTTCAGAGTTTTCGCCGTGACCGTTGATAAGATGGTTGTAGTGGGCTGCACCGCCGTTCACACTGCTGCCAGCCGCGTTGGCTTCTTGCTGGCGTTCCCTGCAAAAGGTGAGAGTTATATTGGTTGGATAAAAAGGTGCCACAAACAGGTGGCCAAAGCCATGGATATGGTTTGACCAAAGGCAAAGATAAAAGCTCAAAAGGATTAACGAAAAAAAGGAATCAACAGCCAATTAACACATTTCCGGAAGCTAAAACACAAAAATGCCATCCCTAAACCTCGCGCAGAGGTCTGTAAACGACAGCCCGTAGCCGTTACGCGACAACGTAATCAATACTGCGTTTGACGTTCCCTGGCGCTCAAGGGCAAGCCGGGACGAAAGTGGCACAAACGCTGGGCTTGTTGGTCGTCGTCGTCGTTCGTAGAAGGCCCTGAGGCCACGACGACAATCGCGTTCCGCGTTCACGCCGCTACCGAGTGAAGTAAACACGGCGACTCCGCCTGAGGCAATGGCACTGGGCAATGGCACAAGGGTGGAGCAAAGAGGGCTGCGCCGATTCATTTGCGCATGCGCGAACGGAACGAAAAAAGGAGCCCATGAGAAATGAGGCACTCGTAAATGAGCTTCAATATTGGGTAGCCTTGCAGCTATTTCCGTATTTCGTATAATTCGAAGAACACGCAAACAGCAAATCCCTGGGGCTATAATTTTGCAAGGCGGAAATTCGTTTTCACTTATATTTAACTTCAAATAATAATGTAATGTCTCCAAAAACAATCCTAACAATTGTCATAATTCACAATACAACAAACTTCCTAATCCAGCAGAAAAAGATTAACCCCCGCCATAACCCACAAAGCAACTCCTCAGACTTGGGCGCAACATTCCAGACGCCCCGACTTGGCTTAGCCCGAGGCAACGGAAACACGTCAAATGCAAAAGCATGTAAAGAGAATTAAGTAAACCAAGTTCTCAAGAATTCGAAAATGCAAAATAGACAGGTCCCTCACCAAATCTTTTTGAAAAGCAAAGAAGAAGCCGACATTTTAATCTACACATGTGCGGCATAAAGAAAACAGTCGTCACATCGTTTTCAAAAAGTCCACAGAAATGTAATACCCATCTATTATTCAATTGAAAAAAAGAGAGAGTTCAACGACCAAAATAGCCACCGGCAAGATGGCAATTTTGGCAGTTGGCTCATTTCGGAGTATTCGTGTGCTGAGTCAATAGAAATAAAAGTTATTTTAGGGAATCTGGAGCATTCTTGGGCTGATAGGAGAGTTGGAGGAGTTGGTTAAGATAGTGGTGGACAAACATTGGTGGTGATGAGTAGATTGAGCAAATTTAGCGATAAAACGGTTGCAAAACTATCAAAATGCTAGCTTTTTTCAAGGAATGCACAAAAAATGGTTGAATCGGATTGTAGCATAAATGACGTGCATGAAAGTCATGACAACGCCAAAAGTATCCACGAAAAAAAACTATACAAATGCCTGTAAACGGCTTTTCAACAAACGAAACCACAATGGCGTCAAAAATAATAAAAAAAAAACCTTGCTTATCGTAGTGTCGTAGTACAAAATACGTCAAAAGGTTAAAAAATACTGTAAAAATTTACCTTTTTTTGAATTTGTTGGATATATATTTCAACATATCCGACAGATTTGAAACAAGTGCCAAATTTGAAACAAAAAATACCGACAAAGAAAAGTGCTGGCGTCAAACACACGCTCAACCTTGTCAAAAGGCAACAGCAGGGACTTGAGCCATTAAGCAATCTGATCGCCAGATGACTCGGCCCACAAAGACAAAAAGAGAAAAAAAAAGTACATCGGTATCGACAATGGAGACAGCTGGCAGACAGACCGGATCAGCAGGGATAAAAAAGACCGATAAGAAAAAAGAAAACTTACAAAATAGCTTTGGATGTCTCGAGGGCAGCCTTCTCATTGATGTGGGGCTTGAACGTGGGACAGACGACGTCCAGCAAGCGCACGAATTCGAGCATCGCTTGCTCCTGGGCGAGATCGCCGAGCTTCTTCCACTCGTTGCTGAAATGGGGTATTTTTTAGTGTTCAAAAATGTTATTTTTGTTGAAAAACAACTAGTTATAACTATAATAAATTGTATAAAAATTTACAGCAGTAAGCAAAAATTTCAGAAGAATCAAATACAGAAACAGTGAAAAGGGCAAGTTTGGCCAAAAGTTCCACGAAAAAGACATTTGTGCCAAGACGAATCAGATTCAATCCGTCAAACGGGTCGACGCCCAAACATGGAATGACTATGGATGGGTCTCGGAATCCAATTGGGGATATGCAGGGAGCTCAGGGACCACGGGGTTTGGGACGCTTCGGGTCAAACTCATCTAGGCCAATGCCGTCGGGAATTCTTGGGAGACAGACAAGCCGGACAGGAACGGGATGGGACATTAGCAGGCCCTTAACGGCGGAGGCGTAAGTTGCAGTTTTTTGGTTAAAATTTGAAAAACAAAAACTCCCAAATTGCCACCTTTTTTGTATTTTTATGAGAAAAAAGTTAACCACGATGGACTCCCGCGCCAATCAAAGCAATGCCCAAGCCCCTCCAGTCCGTTCCCATGCTTACAATTACAATGTCAGAAGCTCAGGAGTGTCAAGTTTTCGGACTTTCTTGACGGCGCCGGCCGTTGTCCTGTTTCCCGTTCCGTTCTGCGCCGTCGTCGACGTCTTAAAAAAGCGTGTGAGGAAACAGGCAAAAGCTTCTCGGAAGCCAGCCATTTGCGACGACGACAACGACGCAAAAACGGCGGCTAACATGCCAGAAGGCACATGGTCCGTGCCAATCAACGACAATTGGTTGGTCTTCGAAGTCGACGGCACCCCCAAATCAAGGAGCACTGGTTTGGGCTGTCAATCGGAAGGACGGAGGCCAGCCCACCAAATCAACCGGGCAATTTGGTGGGTTTCATTAGGCAAGAGAAACGGCCCCTGGTCCGTTGTTTGAAGGTTTGAAGAAGACGCACTGTGGATTCGAAAACCGTAGACATTGGGAATAAAGAAATTAGAACATGTTTTCAGACATTACAAGGCAAAAAAACAGAATCCGAACAGAGTGAAATGCTCAGAAGTGTGGGAAACAGAAAGAACACGCAAAAAACATTTGAAACGAACGAGACTGTGGATGAATCTTCCCTCTGGACTGTCAAATGAGCAGGGAATAAGATTAAGATGTTCCGGGAGACGACTAATTGCAACAAACTCAAGCACTTCGGGACATCAGTCCATAACGGAAAGCTTAATTGAAGGCGCAGGGCTCGGAAAATCACACATGCTGATGAGGTTCGCCATTTTGGATTATAAGAATAGAGTAGCAGCGTCATTTGAGACAATATTAAAACCGAAAATGCAGGACACATGTTGAAAAACGTGAGCTTGACGAAGAACACTTCAAATGGGAACTTCCAAATTCAAGATAGCCTCCATCCAGCCATGTTCCGCTCCTTAAGGAAGAACAGCAAAAAATTTATAAAACTCGGTAAATGCATCTCTCCCAAAAATTGAATTTGTGTCAACGACAAGTGTCCCTGTGGCCGCCCGGACTGGGAGGCGGACCCCCGCGACATCGTCCAACGCCTCAGGGCAATGGATTAAAGAAAAGCAAGTGTGGGTGGCTTATGTTCACAACTATTTGTTATTTCCGTTCTTTCTCGGGAGTCAATGGTCAGCTGCTCTTGGTATCCCAAATTGCATGATGTGAAAAGGATCAGGAATAGCAGAAAGATTAACAATGAATTATGTTTTTTCTCTTCATAGCCATTAGTTTTTAAATAAAGCGCTGATGGATTGAATTTAAAACATAAAAAGTTTTAAAAAAGTCTTGCGAAATGAATTAATGTAAAGCAAGCGTGACAGATAATGTTGACGAAAGCGATTAACTTTTTGCAACAAAAAGTACAGCCTAAAAGGGCATGGAAATCTTAGCCGGCTAATCATCCCATCTTGAGTGCCGAGGGAAGACGAGCAAACGCCAGAGGGCACAGCTGACATAACGTCGCACTCCTTTTGGCCCGCCTTTGGTCGAGATTCAATCAAAGCTCAATTTGTCAGAGAGCAAAGCCTTCGAGGAAACGGCCCATGGCTTTTCGGTGTTAATCTGAGGATATTAGGTCATCCGTTGTTGAAGAGATGTTTTAAATAGACGGAGATTTGATTAGAAAGGTGTAAAAGTGACAATGGCATTAGAGACTTCTTGGATAATAAGACAAACTGGCTTGGAAAGGAAAACATTTAAAAATGTAAAAAGGGAAAAACAATAACCGAAAACCAAAACTAAAAGTTAAAGCAATAAAAGAATCACTCACTTTGCATCATTCCCGACCAAATCAAACCATCCAACATTGCTCTCCTCAGCCTTGAATGGCCCATTCTTGACTTGTTTGGCCAAAGCCATAAATCTCAATCGCACTGGGTACTCGACCTGGAGTTCACCGGAGCGTTCTTTCTCTGAAAATGGTTTGATTAGCCCAAATTTGTCTTACATCGACCAAGAAACCCATATGATCGAAAAAATATATATAAACATCAACCCCAAATCAACAAAAAACCCACGTTTATAATACTTGATGCCATCCTTGAAGACTGTCTCCAACGAAAACCCAAAAACTTCGGGGACAAGCTCTGCCGTAAGCTCGAGAAGCGGCTCCTCGGCCGATGTATCTGGCGTTGTTTCTTCTTGGGGTTTCGGCGCAGTATCGGCGGGCGTCGGAGCTGGGGCTTCGACCATACCTAGAATCTTGGTCGTCATGGCTCGTTCGGTTTGTTCGAGTTCAATCGCGATAATTTGGGCTTTGTTTACGTGGAAAAAAGGGGACTGTCAATGACAGGAAAAACGGAAATAGGGATGCAAATTCATATATAGTCTGTCGAGTTGGCAAAGGCTTTTTCAATCGCCCGGGAAACAGATGGAACAAGAGGAACATTTGCGTGAAATGGTAATTGTTGATTATCTTTCCAGTTTTATAATATTCCAACATTAAATTCTATACATCGATGATGTGAAGTATAATTGCTTAATAGAGAAAAGAAAATTTTATTTAACAAAGTTCCCGCAGAGATATTAGAGATCAAAGATAGCTACAAGCGCGACACTAACGTCATATTTGCCAGCACATGTGCAACACATGCTCCACACACCCGAGAGTATCGATTCGCGGCGGGATGCCGCTGGCTAGCGAGGTAGAAATACACGCATATTTCCAACGATGGATTCCCGATTTATGTCAAAAACTTGATTATGTCGGCAGATAAAGGCAACAAGGAAATGGAAATGTAAGTATTTACACATCTGGATTGTAGAATCAATCCTCCGCATCGACAATGCCCGCATTGCTGATGGCAAAGGTTGCTTCGCCTTCGGGGAGATTCGGCGAGTCGTAGATCTTGCAAACACGGTTGTTTCCTTTGCCCTTTTTGAAGTACAATCGAGTCGTGGATGCGTGAGCGAGGACGTGACCGCCTGTGGGCTTCTTCGTGTCAGCTGCGTAGGGACCCGAGGCTCCGTCGACGGACGCTACAACTTGGTTTGTCATGACAACAGCGACACCGAACTAAAATAGACAAAATTATATATAAAGTTAGAGTTTTTTTGAGAGAACAAACTACAAACCTCACTCGCGATGGTAGCCAGATTCCGAAGAAATTTTCCCAAATGCATCTGTCGCGCGGCCAACTCTCCTCGACCCATGAAATCCGTTCGGTAATGGTTGATAATGCTGTCGATGATGACCAGCGAGTAACGGACCTCGGCCATCATGGATCGTGCCTGTATGAGAAGGTTCATTTGATGGTCTGTGTTGAGTACACGGACGTAGGAAATGTTGTCCAGGGTTTCTTCGACATTGAGACCGCGTCTGGAAGAAAAATTATATATAAAAATCCAAGTAAAAGTTAAAAAACATACGCCTGTGCAATGGCCACAATCCTCTCAGGTCGGAAAGTTCCTTCTGTGTCCAACCAAAGACATCTCCCTTCAGCGCCACCACAATCCACAGGAATCTGACACGTAACAGCGAGGGTATGGCAAAGCTGGGTCTTTCCAGTTCGGAATTCGCCGAAAATTTCAGTCAGGGATCCCGTTTCAATGCCACCACCCAGCAGACGGTTCAGTTCGCGGCTGCCTGTTTCCAGGAGTACAATGTCTGCTCGCTTCTGGTGGACGACTGAAGCCGAGATGAAGCCCATTGGAATGATTTTGGATGCTTCATTCTGAAAACAGCCATTCAAAATAGCCCGAAGGCAGTTCAAAACGTACGAAAAGTTTCTCCGCTTTCTGCTCACTGATCCCCTTGACTGTCAACAACTCTTTCCGTGTAGCATGGATGATTGAATCGACTGTACAGAAGCCAGCTTCCTTCAATTTTTTGATGTCAGTGGCGTGGATTCCGTGTTGCTGCAAAGACAAATGTAAAAAAAACTCACAAAAAATATATAAAAACCAACCTCAAGATCGTTAATCGGATAAAACCCTGTAACTATGTTCTCATCGGCGGCCACAGTGATATCAGCAGTCGTATTAGCCGTGACATCAGCCTCCAGGTCGATGACCTCCTCTTGGACTTGTTCTTTGCGCTGTCGCTGACGCGTAGCCATTGTAGAATACTGAAAACTTATTTAATTACACTTTAAGTTAGTTTAGCTATCTCCGCGACACTCGATAACACCGGCAAAACCGTCAAAATCCATAAAAGTAAACTGTTTCGACATGATCAGACGCGATTTCAAAGCACCCTCTCCGCGGTGTTCCTTTTTCCCGCCCAGCCTCGACTGGCTGCTGGGTTTTCAAACGCGCGCGCACAGCCAACAGTATGCCTCTTTTCGTGGTTGTTCCATAGCCCGCAGCGTTGTCGTCCGTTGTTCGCACTTTTTCGACGTTTTCGCTTGATATTCAAATTTTGACGTTTCTTCGTGATAAAAATGCCGTTCCGACCATTTTATGCCACTGCGAATTGATTTTTACACGTTTTGATACCAAATTTGTACATTTTAACCCTACTTTGGGAGAGTTCCAGCCTTCTCGGTTGTTCGCGAGTTGGTCTTTATATATATTTTCTGTCAATTGTCAGACTTTAGATTCATTTTGGCACGTTTTGATGTTCATGTATGCCTGATACATGTTTCCAACGTTAAATTTAATCAAAATTTGTTTTTTTTTTCTGTGAATTTACCTTGGTTTTGCCCTTCTATGTATGTTTTGTGATTGCACATTCAAACGTTCTTCCGCGCATCTGGTTAATTTCTAGTCATTGTTTTGCTTACAACCAACTATTGTTAATTTGATTTTCAGGTAACCAGTAAACATGGCAACCGTTGAAAAGCCCACCCAAGGTCCCCAGCCCGTCCAGGTCTTCGGCCGCAAGGTGAGTTCCCGAAGTTCTTTTTTTCGCTAAACTTTATAATTCCTTTTCAGAAGCACGCCACCGCTGTCGCTTTCGCCAAGAAGGGCAAGGGCCTCATCAGGGTCAACGGCCGCCCTATTGAGCACCTTCAGCCCGAAATCCTTCGCCTGAAGCTTCAAGAGCCCCTCCTCATCGTCGGCCCCGAACGTTTCGCTGGCATTGACATCCGAATCAAGGTTACCGGTGGTGGTCACGTTTCCCAGATCTACGCTGTCCGTCAAGCTATCGCCAAGGCCCTCGTCGCTTTCTACCACAAGAACGTCGATGAGCAGAGCCGTCGCGTCCTCAAGGAACAATTCGCCGAGTACGACCGTTCCCTGCTCGTTGCTGATCCCCGTAGCACCGAATCCAAGAAGTTCGGCGGTCCTGGTGCCCGTGCCCGTTACCAGAAATCTTACCGTTAAATTCCACCGCACGTCATCGCGTTCTATTTTTTATTACAGGCTGCACAGGGCGAGCGACCATGGTCATTCTGTCTTCCTATTTTGTTGTTTTCCTTGTTGGTGGTTTTATAAAAAATAAAATTTTATAAATATTGTTGAATTTCAATCAAGTGTTGACGTGATCTTTGGTGGGTTTGTCCTGCCTGGAATATTCATTGATTTGGCGGGGCTGGTGTGTTCGTAGTTCAAACAGAGACTGATTTTAGCGGGTGAACCTGTGGCGATGCTAGCTGATGCGTTTAAGCGAGCCTCTTCCGGGAAGAAGTGTGCCAATTGCGGTGTTATAGTGAACTTTGCCTTCGTCAAGCGTCATGAGCAAACTTGTGTGAAGCAGGTGGCTTCTCCTTCAAGTTCACGTAGAACGAGTTCCGTGGCCGATGTTGATGATGATGACGACATTATCTGCGATGATCCTCCGCCGAAGGCTGCGATTGTGGAAGAAACCCCGGTCCGACGGCAATCAACGCGTTCTGTGACAACGGAGAGCAGTGAGATCGAGGTGATTGAGTTTGTTCCCGAGACACCGGCTTGCAGTCGGCCGATAAAGCGTCCATTGCCAGCAGCAGTCGCTGTTGACGACGATGAGATCGTTGTTTTGAGCGATTCAGAAGAACCGTGAGTTCTTTTTATATATTTTTCTGACCAATTCTTAGCAAAGCCATTTGCAGTCCCAAACGAACACCCCGCCACTCCTCTCCACCACCATCGGCAAAGATTCCGAAGTCGAAATCCTTCGAATCTCCTCAACCTGGGAAACCCTTCCCAAAGACAACCCTCATCAAATCTCCGCGAAGCAAAGTTTTCGCAGTCGACCCATCGACAGATTTATCCATCGATGAAGTTTATAAGAAAGTATTCGAACATCTGGAGAATCTCCGTGTTGCTGGTCGAGGTGCAGGACGACTACTTGCCACCGAGACCAAGAACCGTCTTTCTCAATCCCCTGCAAAACGGAAGCTACCATTTGCTTCTTCCGATGAGACTTCAAACAATGGAGCGGAGGAAACCGTTGACATTGATCAAACCGACCCCAAATATGGCACCCCTTACGTCGTTCGATTCTTCTGGGTTATCTTGGCTCGTGTGCTTGGTCGAGGTTCGGGACTTGAAGCTGAAGCTTTTTGGGGTGATAAGCTTCAGCGGATATACTGGTTGACTACTATGGGTGGTAAGTTTGTTATAAATTCTGTCGATTTTGGGCTACTTCATCATTTTCAGACGCCGAACAACACTTCTTCATCCGGGCATGCCTCCGACGACCCCAATGGCTCACCCTCGAAGACTTGTCAAAATGGGATACTTCTAACACCGCCGTCATTGACATTGCTACAAACCTCGTGACTGCTGGCTTCTTTGAACAATCAACTGGCTCATCTAGTTCCATGACACTGGCAGAAGCACTGGCGAAGCTTCAAAGAACGAGTCTCATTGCTCTTGCTCGGACTTATGGGATCAAAGTTGCCGAAAAGCAATCTGAAGGCCAAAGAGTTTATGTTACAAACAAAGTCCTCGAAGCATCAGCTGGAAAGTGTGTTTTTGGGACGCCATTGTATCCAAAGGTCTTGGAAAACGCGAAGAAGCATCTCGGCCCGTGTTATCGTATTCGCGATGAAGCATTAGACTTGTTCAATGCCATCTTGACTGTCTACTGTCCGTCGAGTATGGATGCGATTCGGCTGTTCGATCCAATGTTTAAGAGTGGATTGGCTAGGGCTTTGATGTGAGTTCTTCATATCCTTTTGACAGTTTAGTTGATTCATAGGATTACAGGTATCAAATGCTTCTCATGGAACAAAACAAACTCACCTACGTTGCCCCCGAAATAGATGCCTGCATCCAAAACTTTGACTCCTCCGAAACCCTGATGAAGTATATTGCTGCCAAACGGGATGAAACCGCAATGAGTGAGGCTATGTTGAGCAAGGACTACGAGCTCATGTACAATATTGGATCCTCCGTTTATCTGAAAGTGAAACAGATTGTTGAAACGGATGATCCGATGTTGATAAATGCTGCAAACCTGCCCCAATATCTCCGTCGATATACCGAGCCCTGGGTGCTTGTCCGGTGCTGCATGCATGTTATTGATGCGATGGAGCGTTGCCGAAAGTACGATGAGGCCGTTGAAGTCATACAGTTTTTGTTGGATTCCGACAAATTAAAGCTGTTTCTCGCTGATCGACGTGGACATCTGTATGAACGACTTGCTTTGGATCTACACTCGCATTTGAAGCGGAAAGCGGATTCTTTGGCCGTTTGCTTGCAAGGAATTGCGGATCCGTATGTTCGGGATCGTGCCAGGCTGTTGCTCCAGGACCGGGCAATGAAGTTGGACAAGAATCATGTGCCTGCTTTGAAGGTTAACGAACCGACTGTTGTAAGTTTGGCACCTCACCTTTCAGGTTTAATGTGAAAGTTTTAGCTCTCCATCCAAGGCCACATTGTTGAAAAGAATCTTGGCGACGCACGGGTCAACCGCTTCTACATTGAGACCAATGGCGAAGTCGAAATCGTCAGCGTTGAGGAACTTGCATTGCGACACTTCCGAAAAGAGAAAAACTTCTTCGGTGGCATGCATACGGAAGGCGGAATCTGGCACACTGTATTTGGGATCGTCTGTTTCGACATTGTTTTTGATCAGAGTCTGGAAGGTGTTTGGCTCAGCCCAGTTTTGGTGAGTTTGTTGCCTAGTTTTTTAACACCTTCGATGAACAATCCATGTTTAGGACGGCCCAAATGACCTCGACACGGAAGACTTCTATCCACGCCGTCAAGACAAGTTTGAAGCCCGCTTCGATGACATCACCAAGGGCTACAGCAATGTCGAGGCCATCATTGAGATGAACTATAAGCACAACAAGGGAAAAGAAGCCTCCGGTGTTGACTGGTCGGCTTTTCCGAGCTTTGGTGATCTGATGGTTTGTTGCTTTTTGCATCTATGTCTTCAAGTAATTCTTTTCTTTCAGGCTTTCATCCACTGCCTAAAGCCCCTCCAACTCGCTCAAATCTTCCGTCGTATCGCCGAAGATCATCGCCATAACCGATCAGGCTTCCCGGATTTGACGTTGTGGGATGCCCCGGCCCGTCGACTTGCCGTTATCGAAGTCAAGGGTCCAAATGATAAGCTATCAACAAAGCAACGCCTATGGCTTGACTTTTTCACCACAGCAGGTATCGAGGCTGCGGTTTGTATGGTTTTCGGTGAGTGTCGTACTTGGTTCCTGCGTGAGCTCCATGGTTTGGATTCCTTCCTAAAGTTTGCTCTCAACTTCAGCGGTCAAAAAGCGTCGTGAACTTCAGCCCCGAACTCAACAAGTGCTTTAATAAGGTTCGGTTTAATTGTTTTGTACTATTAATTATCGGCAATGACCTCATTTAAAACTTTGTATCCGGGTGTTTCTATTTGTTTTATAAACTTTGTACTTTATTTAATGGTTTGGGCAACCAACCTGATTGTTCAACACAAACCTATTATATACTAAACAATTTGCACAATGACCAAGTGTAGTACAATTTACAGAGGAGAAAAAAATATTGCTGGGGTATAGATAGATAAAGCTTATCTTCACAGCCAATAACGCGCATCAGTAGATCACGGCTGCGCATTGGAAAAAGCTGGTCATCATGGGATTTAGCGCTACGACGGGTAATGTAAAAACAAATGCCCATGGCATTGCACTCCATAAAGAAACACACAACCAAAAATGGACGACGACATAGTAAAGGAAAAATGCAAAATACACCATTAAGTAGTACTTTGTATAGTCTCTATGATGTACGCTCCAATATAAGTCAGGAATTGGAATAAAACGATGAGTAGGGTGTTCTTTGAAAGTTTCAACCAATTTTGCCTCCAAGTTAGGATAGTGGGGTTTCATTGCGAATCTAAAACTTCTTATATAAGATAGGCTCATTGAAAACGTTGAACTTACACAGAATCAAAAGTACGACTATGTTGCATCACAAGTGCCACAAACTCGTCATATTCTTCTGTTTTTAGTATAACTTTGCCACCCACGAATATCTTTTCAATACCGTTATTATGGATTAGTCGTTTTAACTGATCAAAATACAGTGATCCCTCCAGCCTGAGGCGTGAATAGCCTCCACCGAGGAATGGTATAATTTTTTCATAAGATTCAGGGGATTTAAAATGTAGGTAGAGAGTATCTGTGGCCCATATGGATCTGTTTTGCTTTGTGACTTCATCGAGGCGTAAAACATTGTTCCAAATAGGGCAAAATGAATATATTCCGTCCATAAGGAATCGAACAGTTTCGTAGACCAAATGAAAAGTACGAAAAATAGAAGCTTTCTTTAATGCTTGCTGGTAGACGGTTTCATTATCGGTAATGAAGAGCTGTTTATGGAAGATTGGAAGATGGCGGCAAATGGCTTTGCTCTCAAGACATTTGTTGCACGCATCTAACTCTTCATACGGCGTAATATACCGCTGGGTCGTTGGCAGTAGTCCAGTGGATACTTTATCCTTTCGAAACGGTTTCCACCAAACCATGATGCTGGAAAGAAAAAATAAAGATTAAACATAACTAAACGCTAACAAAAAGTTGGAAAAAGCTCTCTAGGTTAAAGTAAACTGCACAAGTGTAAATTCTAGCCACGAGTAATGCTAGCCTGCTGCTGCCGTCCGCGTTTTCGAGAGTTGAGGGTCGCGATGCACCGCTTGCGGCAACGGGACGCACACATGCATACAAATGTTGGCACACTATCGACTGACCAACTGGACAACGCTCACTCAGCTTAGCTTTTGCTTTTGGCCATCGCCGGACGCCGTCGTTTTCAAAGCGGTTATATTGTAATGAATTTTGAAACCATAATATTCAATCTCAGTTAGCAACTTTTATTACATCAATTTTATTGTTACGAAAAATCATTATGTCCAACGAGGTGTTTTATCCGAGATAACTTACGCCCCGGAAAAAGATGAAGATAAAAGGGTCTAACACCACGATAGGAAGCGTATATAAACAAGCCCATTTTACATCAGATGGCTTGTCCGAACAAACAACCATAAGCATGACATGCAGAATTATATACAAAACAAGTTGTTTTGTGAAAGCTTTATAATAAACTTTGGCATAGTCCTTATGGTATATGTTCCAAAAGCGATCATCAAAGCGATGAGTAGGGTGTTCTTCAAAGGCTTCGATGATTTTTTCCTTCAATTCGCCACTCATGTGGGACCACATTGCAAACCTGAAAAGTTTAGTAATAAAATATATAAACGTACATATATTAAGAACATACAAAGAATCGAAAGTGTTATTATGTTTCACCAGGAGTGCCACAAAATCGTCATTTTCATCTGGCTGTAGTTCCATTTCATTGGTCAAGTAAACCTTCTCAACATCATCATGGATAAGTTGTTTCACTTGGTTGAAAGTGATTTTTCCTCTCAGTGTGAGACGAGTATACGGTCCAGAAATGTACGGTATTATTTTGTCGAGTGATTCAGGCGACTCAAAACAGAGAAAAAGCGAATCTCTGACATAGATGGCTTTGTTTTGAGATGTAACTTCATCAAGACGCAAAACCGAATCCCATGTTGGGCAGAATATACCGAGTCCATCAATAAGGAATCGAAAATATGTGTAGAATAGTTTCCAAAACCAGAAAGTGTAACACTTCTGAGAAGCCGTTTTGTATTTATTATCGTCGTCGGTAATAACAACCTTATCATAATATTTGGAACGATGATGACAAATACTTTCATCATCCGGACATTTTTGGCACGGAAATTTGGTTTCCGTAAGGAGAGTCGTATCAGTATCACACTTCTGCGTATTTTGAACTACCACCCAGTCAGAAGGGAGAACTTCGGTGGATACTTTATCCTTTCGAAATGGATTCCACCAAACCATGGTGGCTGGAAGGCAGCCAATGTGTTTGAAACAACCAAATAACCAAATGGCCGACAAGAACCAAACCACCCCAAAGAGAGCTATGTTGCCTAGAGAAAAGTGCCCAAGTGTAAAATTGGGCCACGAGTGTTGCTGGTCAGCTGATGCCACCCGCTTTCGGACATCCCCCGCTGGCCAGTTTGCAGCAACGGACAGACGCATTTATGCAAATGTTGGCACATTATCGACTGACCAACTGGACAGCTCTTGTCGTAGCTTTAGATTTAAATTTGCCATTGCCGGGCATTAACATTTCCATGAACTTAAAAACTTTCTTGCATCACTTGTTAATTACTACATATTTATTAAAATAAAACGAAGAAACATAAAAAAAAGTTGGAACAAACGATTACATCAACGGGTTAGATTCACAGTACAGATAGCATACAAACATTTGATATATAGAACTGAATGAAGCTGTCGGCACGAAATAAGTAAAAAACACACCTATCCATGTCTCATGATGATTCGTTAGCTTTCTCATCAACCGTTCAAATGCAACAATAGGACTTAAGTAAGCTATAAAAAACAATATAAAATAACTTCGCCGTGTGATGGTCAATCCAGACGTAAGAAAATCAAAACACGAATGATATGAACGTTGTTTTAATGCTTCACGCAGTTTTGCTTCAAGTTGTGGGTTTAGGTCCGCCGTTATATTGAATCTGTAAATCAAACGTAAAAAACGAATTAACCAAATACATAACTGAATGAAACATACTGGTGAAAAATGCTGGTTGCCCGCTGGACAAAGAATTCCACAAAATCGTCATATTCATCTTGATCAATTTCAATGCTGCCAACAATGTATGCTTTTACCACATTTGAATGGAACAGCCGTTTAAGTTGCTGCCATTTAATTGTTCCTACCAAAAACAAACGAGTATACGGTCCAAATATATACGGAATAACTTGTTCGAATTCGAGGGTGTTACCCATCATTGCGAGTGTATCTTTCACGTAGAGGGCTTTCTTTTTAGCTGTAACATCATTGATACGAAGAACAGTGTCCCATGTCGGGGCAAAAAAACCAGGTCCATCAATACAGATTCGTAAATATTTGTAACAAAGTTTAAATTTTTGGAAAAATGGAACATTTTCTATTGCATTGTAGTACCAAAATTTATGTACGATACACAATTGATCATGTTCGTCAACATATGACGCTGACAATAACTTTGTTAAAAAAAGTGACTCTGTACCAGCAAATTTTTGGCCGTGAATTTCTTTGAATTGGGAAAACATGTGTTTTGACGCCGAAATAGGGTCCACTTCAAATTGGCGCAATTTCCTCTTTTTTTGTTAAAAAATTGACCATTTCATGAAGAGCTTACGTTTGGCACTAATTTGCTGACTTTTTCGATTTTTAGAACACTTTTTTTGGGATCTAGTTTTTGGCACTGTTTTTCGATTTTTCTTGTTTCTTAGTCACAACTGTATTTGCTAGCGGTGTTTTTCATGTTTCATTGCTTGTTCGTTTCTGTTTTCATCGAGCGGTCATGGTTTTGTAGTTTTCAGTATGATGCTTCACTTCGTCGAGGAGGCACCCGAAGGCCACCTTCCAAAAGGTGGCACCCGAAGGCCACCTTCCAAAAGGTGGCACCCGAAGGCCACCTTTGAAAAGGTGGCACCCCTAGGCCACCTTTGAAAAGGTGGCACCCCTAGGCCACCTTTCAAGAGGAGGCACCCGAGGGCCAGCTCGAAAAGGAGGCCTCCGAGGGCCACCTCGAAAAGGAGGCACCCCTAGGCCACCTTTCAAGAGGAGGCACCCGAGGGCCACCTCGAAAAGGAGGCCTCCGAGGGCCACCTCGAAAAGGAGGCACCCGAGGGCCACCTCGAAAAGGAGGCCTCCGAGGGCCACCTCGAAAAGGAGGCACCCCTAGGCCACCTTCCAAAAGGTGGCACCCGAAGGCCACCTTTGAAAAGGTGGCACCCCTAGGCCACCTTTGAAAAGGTGGCACCCCTAGGCCACCTTTGAAAAGGTGGCACCCCTAGGCCACCTTTCAAGAGGAGGCACCCGAGGGCCACCTCGAAAAGGAGGCACCCCTAGGCCACCTTTCAAGAGGAGGCACCCGAGGGCCACCTCGAAAAGGAGGCCTCCGAGGGCCACCTCGAAAAGGAGGCACCCGAGGGCCACCTCGAAAAGGTGGCACCCGAGGGCCAGCTCGAAAAGGAGGCACCCGAGGGCCACCTTTTGAAGGGAGGAGCCGAGTGCGTTCTTGTGAAAGACGCGCGCTCCTTGGAGATCGTGCACTCTGGCGCCTTTTTTAGAGCCGCTGATCTCGTTTTTGATGCAGCGCAACGTTGGCATTCAAGAAGGGGCTGTTCCGATATTGTGTTCACGGTGATAAGCGGGGAAAAATATGGGAATTTAGATAACACACAAAATAAAAAGCGCAAGAACGCAAGCGACACGAAAAGCGCTGCTGTTCGTTTTTTACGCTCCCCGCACGGACCTTGGGATTTAAATTTCTTTTTGCTCAGCTGAACATAATCGCATGCTAACCTGTTATCCGTTAAAGAAAAATAAAGATAAAAACAGCGGAACGGCATGGCCAACGGGAACCTCCGGCCAGATCATTTTTCCATAACCGGAACGAAGATGACGAGGTCGAGGTTTGTGTGTATTCGTGGTGGGAGTGCAAGCTTGCTAGACGTTTTGCATGCGATGCACTCAATAAGCCCGCTCGCGAGCACGCTCGCGCTTTTCGCAGTTGGTCATGCCGATCTTTATCACAATCCCTACATTTTTCCCGCTTATCACCGTAAACACAAAATCGGAACTGCCCCTTCTTGAATGCCAACGTTGCGCTGCATCAAAAACGAGATCAGCGGCTCTAAAAAAGGCGCCAGAGTGCACGATCTCCAAGAAGCGCGCGTCTTTCACAAGAACGCACTCGGCTTCTCCCTTCAAAAGGTGGCCCTCGGGTGCCTCCTTTTCGAGGTGGCCCTCGGAGGCCTCCTTTTCGAGGTGGCCCTCGGGTGCCTCCTCTTGAAAGGTGGCCTAGGGGTGCCTCCTTTTCGAGGTGGCCCTCGGGTGCCACCTTTTCGAGGTGGCCCTCGGGTGCCTCCTTTTCGAGGTGGCCCTCGGAGGCCTCCTTTTCGAGGTGGCCCTCGGGTGCCTCCTCTTGAAAGGTGGCCTAGGGGTGCCACCTTTTCGAGGTGGCCCTCGGGTGCCACCTTTTCGAGGTGGCCCTCGGGTGCCTCCTTTTCGAGGTGGCCCTCGGAGGCCTCCTTTTCGAGGTGGCCCTCGGGTGCCTCCTCTTGAAAGGTGGCCTAGGGGTGCCTCCTTTTCGAGGTGGCCCTCGGAGGCCTCCTTTTCGAGGTGGCCCTCGGGTGCCTCCTCTTGAAAGGTGGCCTAGGGGTGCCACCTTTTCGAGGTGGCCCTCGGGTGCCTCCTTTTCGAGGTGGCCCTCGGGTGCCTCCTTTTCGAGGTGGCCCTCGGGTGCCTCCTTTTCGAGGTGGCCCTCGGGTGCCTCCTTTTCGAGCTGGCCCTCGGAGGCCTCCTTTTCGAGCTGGCCCTCGGGTGCCTCCTTTTCGAGGTGGCCCTCGGAGGCCTCCTCTTGAAAGGTGGCCTTTGGGTGCCACCTTGTCGACGTGAAACAAGCGGAGTGAAAATTACAAAACTGGAGCCACGACATAAGAACACATTGCTATGAAGCTAAAAACCACTGATTCAATGCCGAACACTACAAACTTAACGAAACAGAAAAAAATATTGTGAAATCAGCATTTTTTCACGTAATGGCAAAACATGAAGTACAAAAACAACCAAATTTGAGCCAATAAACAGTAACCGTCACTTTTGTCGTAATATTTAAGAATTTTGCGAATTTGCGACCGAAGTGTGACCACCATGATTTCGGCGTAAAAACACCTGTTTGTTTCATCTCACAAAAGTGAAGAAAATGCGGCCAAAAATTTGCTAGTACGGAGTCACTTTTTTTAACAAAGTTATTGTCAGCGTCATACATGAAGGCGGTTGCGACAATAATTGTTGATTTCGGGACATGTTTGACGCAAGTTTTCAATATCGGTCATTGGAGCAATGGTGGCTAAACGTTGATTAAAAGTGTGTGGTAATGATTCAAACGGAAGTTGACAATTCCGGAGGGGATCAAAGCCAAACATTTTGATTATCAAAGTAATATAATACACAGTGTAGATAAATGAAGAGGATCGTTTTAAGTTTCTAATAACGACCACGCGCGAAAAGTGTACCTACACAGCTCATGAACACTGCGCTGAATGTGGGCCGTAATGTGTTGCACATAAAGCATGCTGCATTGCATTCCTTGTGTTCAATCGATTGTTTTTAGCATTGTGTCTCGTTTTGAATGTGGAACATGGATGTGTTGCGTTAAGCATTGCATCCAATCTAACATACATGTGTGCGAGTGTTGGCGTACTACAACTTACGTACCAACTTGACGACACTCAGCTTGGTTTTAACCTTTTAGTAATTGTATTGTAACTTCAACATTTTACGGTACATTGGCGAAACGGAAAATGCAAAATATAAAGGGGTTCAATAATACCAATACAATGCCTAACAATAAAGTAAGCGGCAACGGCATTGTTGCTGTCAACACGACAACCACTATAAGATATGTAATAAACAATGCTCCGCCAACTTTAATGTAGTATTTTTCGTAGTTTCTATGATTTATGACACTACTTTGTTCATCGCCGAATGGAAACCAAAAACGATGAGTAGGGTGTTGGTTGAAAGCTTCGAACAGTTTCAACTTTATTTCGGCACTGTGATAAGTAGATAGAATAATGCTGAAAGCCTTTGTCATAAAACAGAATTGCACAAAATGCTCAACATACCAGCGGTCGAAACTGCGATTATGGCGCATCATTAAAGCGACAAAATCGTCGTATTCTTCTGGCTCCAGCAACATTCTGTTAATACTAATCTTTTCAACATCATCATGAACAAGTTGTTTTAATAGGTCGAAAGTGATATTTCCCCGCAACCTGAGACGAGTATACGGTCCCGAAATGTACGGTAGTATTTTATCAAAAGATTTAGACGACTTGAAATAGAGACTTAGCGTATCTTTGACGTATATGCTTCTCTTTTTGGCAATAACTTCATCGAAGCGCAAAACAGAATACCAAGTAGGCAAGAAACAATAAGGTCCGTCAATAAGAAATCGAAAATAGGTGTAAACTAGCCTCCAGAAGAGAAACGTCTTCAGTGCTTTGCATGCTTTTTCATACGCGGTTTCGCTATCCGTGATAAACACTTGATCATGATAATCAGGACGATGGTTACACTGTTGATTGATTTCGGGGCATGTTTGGCGCAGATTCTCAATATCGGCCAATGGAGCGAGATTGATCACACGTGTTTTTACGGTGTACGGTAGAAACTCAAACGGAATTTTATTTTTTTTGAAAAAGTATCCGCCAAACATAACTATGGTCAAAGTGGTATTGCAGGCAACGTAGAAGAAAAAGCGCTATTCACAAAGCCAAATAAACGCACAAGCTTGGACCACCAAGGCTTTTTCGGTGTCGGACAAATGCGCAGAACGCATGCTATCGTATTTTACGAGCAACACCACCATTATTATTTTATTGATTTCTCCTCTTTCTTGCAGTTTCCAAAATGCGCAACCACACACCACCTTATTATTTTCATTTTATTCAAAAAACAATTCAATTAAAAGAATGCAAACAATAAAACCAAGCCATTACGGATCAAGGCTAAAGGGCTATGTGAGAATCCCCCAATCAGAGGCTCCAAAAACGGGGACGGAAATAATAGGACAAAAAAAGTTCTTTTTGACAAATCTGATGGCCTTGACAGGGCTTAAAAAAGTAAAAGACAAACCGCAACATTGAAGATGGAGGCACTTGGGTGATTACTGAACAAACTTGAAGGATAGATGATAGACTCAATATCAAATATTACCGTAGGATAAGCGAAGTTCCAAAAACACACACCTTCACGCAAATGCCGGGAGGCAATTTACGTTGGAAGTTGCATGTCACAGGTACCGAGAAAGAATATTGAAAAATAAATTTGAATTTGAATTTGAACATTGGACAAATTTTCGTGACTGACCCAACTGATTGGTCTTAAAGCGAAAATGTTTCAATGCTAGAGGGTTTTTAACTTTGGATCAACGGTCAAACTGACTCTGGGAACAAGGCTACTGTAAACTGGGAAAACTGAGTGAGCTTTTTTGTCTTTTTATCAGCGCGGAAAGCGCGCAGTTAGAGTTTGAAAACAAACTGAGAGGTGATAAAAACTGAAATTCAGGCTATAGGCGACCCAGAATTGAGGACTAGACTACGGTGAAAGATAAAAAAAGAGGAAACAAACGACATAGGTGATGTCGGTTTCGACTAGAATGACCTAGAAGAGATGAATTTTGGCTCTGTGGTGGGAGGCTTTAGAAGCCCTTGATGTAACAATAGGATTCCAGGGCTGACAGACTCAGATAGATGAGCCAGAGGCACAGGAAGAACGTCGATGTCATGTACTTTGCAGCGGCCGGGCCACCGAGTTCACCACCGATTGCTGGGTGCCGTCGCAAAACGATGACAGTAATACAGAGGATGGCTTCGATACAGAAGATGGTGACGGAGAAGGCGAGCGTGCCGGGATCGACGTAGAACACGGTGCCACGATAGGCGTGAACACAGGCGGCGAGTGTCCAGGCGATACCAATGCCGAGGAAGACGTTGACGCCGTTAGAGCCGGTAACGTTTCCGATGGAGGAATCGGCGTATTTGTCGTTGGTGGCAGCGACCTTGGAGGCGAAGGTATCTGAAATACATTGTTTAGAACGGCATTTTGGAAAAATCGGCAAAACGTACCAGGAATGGAAGTGCCCAAAGCGACGAAACTGACAGCCGTCACGGCATCCTTCAATCCAATCCAGCAACCAAACTGTGAAGCCATATCACCGATGACTGCGGTCAAAACACCGATCATGGCAATAGAAACGACGAAGCATGCCCATCCACCCCAATAATCTGTTGGCGGGATCGTGGCAAATGCCAACTTCCATGGAACCGTCAAGAAGTGCATGATGTAATCACCCGCACTTGGGCCAGCGTCTTCTTTCTGGGAGCCAGATTCAACATCGCCTTCTTCATCATCATCATCGTCATCACCAGCGCCGACGGTAAGAGCCTCGACGAATTGTTCTCGCCAGGTGGAGGTGCCGAGCATGAGGGAGGTGTTGGCGGTTTTGAGCATACGGTCGACGACGGACTAAAATTTGATTTTGAATTGATTTCAATGATAAAAATCGTTAAAAATGCATTTGAAGCGTCAAAAATGGTCTCACCTGGAATTCCTTCGATTCCTTAATCGTAATCTGGGTCGACTTAAAGTCACCAAGTCTTGGTTTACCCAATTCAGCAATTTCAAGCTGATCAGCCGTGAGTTGGAGCGGATTCTCTTCCACTGAAACTGAAACGTATTACTAGTTGGGGTTGGAACGGTTAGTATTGAAAGCGACATGTAAACATTGAAATATTGAAACATTTAGCCAAAATTGATCATTCTGATTTTAAGAAAGCTAAATTATGACTTTCGTTAGGCATATTTTACATATTGATTAAGATGTCAGACGGAAAACAACATGTTAATGAAACTCGACTGATAAGTGTTACTTTTAACAGACAATGGACGGACAAGACTTCATAGCATTGAGAAACCCTTCAAAATGCTAGCAGACATCTGACATGAGGACGCGACATCAGTCAATCAAGCTGACACGGATCTCACGTACTATCAGCAGAAACGACTGAAAGTCGATTATCACTGGCGCGTCGGCTCCCGAGCCATGATCCAAGGCGATCACGGAACTTCGGGGGTCCCCCTGAAGCCGATGTCGTCGACATGTCTGAGCCTTTTCTTCCTGGGAGTAAAAATTGGCCTAAAACAGAAGGGCGAGGAGTATTCAGAGGTTATATTCGGTAAATAAGGGTAAAAAGTAGGGAACCAAAGGATTTTCAAACCTAAAATTACCCTCCCGTGCGCGCTCGATGAATTTTGTCCCCCCAAGTCACCGCAAGTCGGGGATCAAAAACTTTGACAGCCTCTGGCTCGCCCTGTGGCGACTATATTTTGATAAGTTTTAAACTGGAGCTGGGACTTCCTCGGGACTATCGATAGACCCCAAGGGTGCCAGGATTGGGGCCCGTATCGAGGAGAAAATGCCGTCCAAAGTTAAGAGATCACCCGCGAAATTTGAAATTTTGGTTCTGTCCCAGATTTTTTCTCCTTCAATCAGCTTTGTTTGACCCTTCTGTTGTTACAAAAAGTTGCTTTATGAGGCAAGGGTAATGATGAGAACGAAGAAACGGCAAGAATCAACACAGCGGATGAGATTTTAACAAATCCAGATTCTTTCGAGTGGTCATCGGAAGGATTGTTCCAGGGACAAAACGTCCACGTAAACAAACATCAATTTTACCCCTATTTTTGTTTATTTTTCCCAGGTTTCGTTCCTTTTTTACGTTGCCTGTACCACTGCAGACCCATATCAGTGATAAGACGGATCAAATAAAACAGCAATCAGAGAGCGAGTGCCAGATCTGGACGCTCAAGACTTTTTGCCAAAGGAAATTTTGAAAATTGCGGGGTGGTCTACTAACTTCAAACGGCATTTTCTCCTCGATTCGGGCTCCAATCCTGGCACCCTTGGGGTCTATCGATAGCCCCGAGGAAGTCCCAGCTTCAGTTGAGAATTCATTAAAATTGAGCTGCCATAGGGAGAGCCAGGGATTGCCCAAGTTTTTGATCCCCGACTTGCGGTGACTTGGGGGAACAAAATTCATCGTGCACGCACGGGAGGGTATTAATAATCAATAAATTAAATTAAGTTACTGAATTGATCATAAAATATGTTTCAAATCATCGAAATTAGACTCATAAAGGATAAAAAACTAAGACATTTCGAATACCGTATCACCATGCTGGTAATACAGTACCCTTGGAGCCTGTAGGCTGTAGGCCGTAGCAGTGTGTTTAAATAAAGCGAAAATATAGGGTATATATTGATAATCACCTGAGTCTTCGTGGTTGAGGCCGGTGGAGGAGGCGCGCTTCCGCTCGATCTTGCGTTGGAAACGTTCTTGGACCTTGGCCAGATCTGAATTAAATCGAAGGGATGATCCAATGCAAACACAGTGGCGGGTGTATTCACCAAACACAATATATAAATTAACTTTGCTATAACTTTTTAACGGTACCGAGGTGGTGTCAGTAATTGCGTGTGATAGTGTGAAAAAACAGAGCTGTGTGAAAACAAAAAACAAAACAACGTAAAAGGTGTGGCGGCCCTGATCGGGATACTGTAGGTGATGTGGTGATGGTGGTGCAGGCAGGGAAATACTGGATACCAAGGGCCCTGGTGGGGTCATGAGTGATAAACAGAAGGCACTGATAGTTACAATGAAAAAGATCAAGTAACATAAAAGTGGGTGCAATGTGCCGTTTTTGATGGCATTTTTTACCCAAATGATAAATGCCATAACTAATTTCGACCAGAAGCCTTCAAAAACACACATGACACCCCTTCACATCGACGAACAAAACCCCCAAGTGCGACGAATCACAATTAAGATTACTGTAATCACATGTGAGAACAAAGTACTGTAACGAAATACCGTACACCAAAACCCGACACCGACACAGAAGCCTTTGCATTAAAAGTGTAATATTATGACCCGGAAAGAAGAACATAAAAATAGACAGAAATATAACTGAGTCATGAGAAGTTTTGTTGAAAGAAGTTTTGACACGGCAACCAAATGAGAGTATAGTATGCCAATTGGCAGTTCATGCCAACTTTGATGCGGGGGTAACTGTGTCAGAGAAACTTTGGGGATTATTTACGCACTCGTACTTGTTGGAAAAGATCGTGATAGCACGCGGTTGGGGGTGGTAATTGTCAATCAGTAATTGCAAGTTTGGTGGTGAAAACCTTTTATCAAAGTACTGTATAAAAATGTTTGACTCACCACTCATTTTCTTAGCCCAGATAGGGGATCCGAGTTCGACGTAGAAGCTGTCGGTACGCTCGTATTGCTCGGTATCGACAACGCCAATCTCGATGAAGGCCCTGAAATTGGGGTGTTTATTCTCGACGGGAAAGTTTTGGAAAAAGTGAAAAACTTACTCGGTTTGATTATCTTCAAAGACGAGTTCACCCTCAGTGGCTTCATAATGGTTACCGGTGTGGGCTGTGCCATCGACAGTCTTGTAAGGGATGACAACACGGCCACGGCATCCGCTGGTACGTTGGACGCGAAGACTCAAATGGCCACAGTTCTCAGAAACTTGGAAGTGGTTGTGCTCGAAGCTGAAGACACCAGCATGATCATCATCGAGAATCATGATAGTGGCTGTGGCGGGCATTTCGAGGGCGGCCACTGGGACACCACCGATTTTCATGGGGTCCAAGACGGTGCCATCCTTGATGCGGACGCGAAGGTTGCTCAAATGGAGGTAGAAGTGCTCATCCTCCTCGAAAACGTCGTCATCAACGATTTCAATGCTGATCCTCTGTTGCTTGTCTTCAGGGTAGAAAGTTAAAGTGCCCTTGACCGGGACATAATCACTACCCGCATCGGCTGTGCCGTCTTCGGTGTAGTAATCGACCATGACGGTCAGACCCTCAGGGCCACCATCTCGTCCGACGACAACATCGACTGTGCCAACATTCTCCAAAACGGTGTAATGGGCAGGATCGAAGAAGATTCTGCACGTGTTTTGGCGGGCTTGCTTCTCCTGAGCCTGGATGATGGCATCAAGAGCCTTATCGTGTTCCTTGTCAAGTCGCTTTTTGATGATATCGCCGCCACCGATGAGGCGTCGAGTGGCTTGGACACGGTAGAAGGCACGGGTCTTGGGGCCCTTGTTGATCATCTCATACTCTGCGAGTTTCTGCAACTCGACGGGGTCAATATGCGGCTTCTCCTTCCTGATACGACGCATTGTTTCAATGAACTCCTGACGATGTTCCTCGAAAGCCCGAAGAGCGGGATCCACAGATTCCTGCATCTTATGACCGTATCCATTAGAACCTAACATCTTCATCTCTTCACCCTCGGTGGCAACCAGGCCATGACTGGTGCGACGATACCGATGCGGCATGAAACGTCGTTGGACGAGTTTAATATCAGCGGTCCAGGCGGTCAAGACGGTCATCGGGAAGAAGGCGAAGGTGAGAAGGCCCTCCCAGATTTCGATGACACCAGGAGAGAAGTAGCTGAGAATCAAGTACATCCAGATGTAGGCAAAGACGGACCAGGTGGCTGTGACGAAGAACACGTCAAGATGCTTTTGGCGACGGACTTCGCCGTTAGGGATGGCAGAGACACAGAGGGCAATGATCATGAACAAGTTGAAGGCGGCTGAACCGACGATCGTGTTCGGTCCAAGATCGCCGGCTTCGAAGCCTTTACCAATGACTTCGATGATGGAGAGCAGGATTTCGGGTGCCGAAGAACCTGAAGGGTTGGTTTTATTGATTTTTGTATCGATTTTCTGGGTGCTTTTTGGGGTAGCCATTTATATATTTTTTGCGACATTTTGTTTTTCAATCATTTTGATAAAATTTGACCTATGCGTGCGCAAGAAAAATTTCGACTTGGCATCTATTAATACATATTGTAACTTGCTTATTTTGTAAATTTGGCATCAATGCACACATGTTTCCAGTCCCTCTTCAAAAATGAATTTTCCTCCAAATGTCGTGACCGGTCAATCTCAGTCAGCAGAATCCCTCCAAAACACGAATTCCCCTCTCCATTGAAACACGATACATTGCCACATTGCAAATGCAAGCATCTTGTCCAAAACATTGGGCCCAATTGGCTCATATTTAACCTCATAATTGAAGGACATCGCCCACTTGAGCAATATGCTCTCCTCTCGCGCAGCCCTCGTCCATCTACTAAATATCTCTCCCTTCACGCTATTACAAAGAGCGAAACATTGAAAAGGCAGCTTGAATCAGTTGGAGACGCCAGTGCTCCCGGGACAAACACTCTCGAGGACCTGGGCCAAGGCAACCGACGAGACTATGCGTAGCTTGAAGCACTGTCAACAGGGAACCCGGAGCCTTGCGACCCTCTTCACCAGGTCGAACCACTTAGCGGGGATGGAAGCCCCCACGTTGGTCGTTATGGGTTTCCGGAAGGTTCTTAGAACGTCAAATTGGTAATGGAAATTGAAATTTTGAAGGTTTGGGAGGCTCATTTATCGAAAAATGGTCAAAGTCGTGGCAAGACTCAAGATGGGTCAAAAAGGTGCGCAGATGGCATAATTATTGGGGGAAAAGGTTAGAGAGAAGCTTACCTAAAGCCATCAAAGTCAAATTGGAAACGGTGTCATTCCATATTCTGACGCGAACGACTGTTGGCTCGAGACCGGGGCGTTTCACGACGATTTTGCGTTCCATACTGTAATTTTATGGTTGAAAAAGTGATAAAAAGTAGTTGTTAAAAGTAACCTGGTAATGACTTCGATACTGGACATGAATCGATCAGCTACGATCGATACACCGAGGAAGAGGTATGCAATGATAACGAAATACAGACTGCCACGGAAGACACGATCAAAGGTGGAGAGATCGAGGAATGGCCTCCTGAAAATTGTTCGGTATGAGGTACCAATGCCCAATCGAAGATTTTTGGCGTTTTGTACAAGACAGGGTTCGAACCCGCTGGCGTCCACCACTTTTTAAAACATTTTTTGACCCCTAGGTTCGATCCCGCTGGCGACCACTACTTTTTTCAACATTTTAAAAATTTTCAATTAAAATTCTAAGACCCCCTGAACTCACCAAATCGGCACAATCATGCCGTCGACACAATTCCTAGTAGCATCGGCGGCAGAACAGTTTGTACCCGCTTGAGTGCCCGGCAACGAGATCACGACCAAAAGGCCGACGGCCGCGAGCATGCCCACGCTGAAGGCCGCCATCGGACGAGGTCTCTGAGGTCTCTGCGTCGGCGACGAGTGAGCTTGAAGGCGACGACGGAATCGCCAGAGGTCGGCCGGGAGGGATCGACTGCGACGGACGGAGGAAAGTAGGAGCTCACGGGCTGCAATCAAACGCTTTCATTGTAAGACAAAGTAGACAAAAAATAGTATTAAACGACGGATAAAACAATGAAACGCATTTGTAAAGATATCGAGACACGACGCGACAGCTTGACAAAGTAACACGAAGGGAGTAGACCGATAATATAAGCATCACAGACACAATCGCAAAAAGGGGGGAAAGATCGAAGGGAAGGGCATGTCTCGAGGCAATAACATTAGAAACATGTGTGACTGAGAATTAGAAGTTCGTGAAAGTGGTTGCAAATCAAGTTGAGGCTCACTTGAAACATATGGGTAAAAGTGCCGACGATAGGTTACAAAAAGTGTTATTAGGATTGTCGTCATGCAAAAGGTGAAAATTGCAAAGTGCCAATAATGGAAACAAATTATTTTAAACACAAACACAAACTTTGAAGCATGATCACAAGTTTTATAAACAAAAACGCGCATACTTTCCCCCAAAAATGCCATCTGGAACAAAGCAAACGATCTCGTGTAAACTTAATCCCCGAAGCAAAGTGGCTCGAGTTGATCTGCTAACTTGGCGATCTCGCAGATCAGGCATACATACAATCTGAAGATCACAGAAGTGCCTCCATTACACATTGTAAAAAAACAATGAGCTCTCTCGAAAGAATCACATCATTTTCGTCGAAAAGTAGCAGGAGTTAATTATCGTAAAAGTGGAAAAGTGGATGGACCTAAAGTTCACCGAGTTTACACGTGTTGAAAAAATAACTCATTGAGGCTGGCTAGGGTAAGGGTAGGGGTTAGGGGTGTTGGCTAACTTTTACCATAGCCTAGCTTACGTTTCAACTCGGTACATACTTATGAAGCACTCATGTTTTCATCCTGTGTATGTATGTATGTATGTTGGTTGACGGCTTTTTTTTTTGCAGGGCGCGGGGGTCGACAAAAAGCTGCATAAAAATAGGCACGGGACGGGACACAAAGGATTTTTAATATAATTTTGAAAAGTTTTTTGAGAAAAAGTTGAAATTGGATTAAATTGTTGCAAAAATTTACGAAAACGAATACGCGATATTCATCAATCTTTGAACTGGTAAGATTAAAAAGAACTCATGATTCGCAAAAGTTTCTAAACAAAAATGCCAAAAGTCGCTCAAACTCATGAAACTTGAATCGATTCATCAACACAAAAAAGACTGTCCAATTATCCCAACTGTTATTGATGCAGTTTTTCAACACGGACGCAAATGACCATTCCCCCAACCCGGCGATAACACGCTAATCCGAAGACTCATCCGATGACTATCAATGCCTGTTTTCCACTACACTGTTTAATCAAATATCGTTTAACAAGGAACCATAACCCAATAAAAGCCATAATTTCATATCTTTTTCAACTTTGAGACACTTTTACCGCTAATTTCCAACTCCAATGACCACTAAATTGCCGCTGATTGCACATTATAACCATAATTGAGTAATTGACTCATAAAAAATTTACAAATGCCATAAGATGCGGGACAAATTCTATTTGTTTTTTATGGAATAGTAGGAGGTAGAAATTCTTTAGTGTAGTGCTTAATTGTATCGGATTTGGGGGGACAGCTTGCTTGTCTCGGTGCACAAGACAGCTGCAAAAGGTTGGGAACACTGATGTTGTCGGGACTAATTTGTGGGTTTGGACTTGTTTGTCGACTTTGTAGAATAAAGTTTGACTTTGAAAAGTTGAAAAATGACATATGGCATGGTTTAATGGTTTGAATTTTCAAGGATAACGGGGATAATCGATAGGGAAGTGTGCATGAAACATGTTTACAGGCTTGTAAAACCCATCTTTAAAAACATCATAAAATGAAAGGAGAAACAACGGTGAAATTTTTTACTCGGCACACCGAGACACGGTGAGTGTTTGCACGGCGAGAGTGAGGGGAGCCCGAGGCAGCCCTGAAGCGCGGCTTTCTGAGAGCTTACCCAGAGCTCGGAAATCTGCGCGAAAAGAAAGCTCGTCGGCGACAAGGACCTAAAGGTAAGGAGACATATGCTCACGTAGGCAAAAGCCTGCGCTCCGCCCTGACGACTGCCCCGGAAGACGTTGACGTCGTTTACGAGGTGGATGGGCTTGGCCGGGCTGGGCTGGGAGGGCAGCTTAGGCTAAGCCTAGGCTGGAAGGAAGGAAGGAACACTTCCGTCCGACTGCGCAACTCGTATCGAGTGAGATGAGCGGCCTTCAGGGAGAGCCTCGAGATTACGCCAAACCCCTCAACGACGACCAGGGTTGGGCTAACCTACCTTAACCCTTCTATCCGCTATGCGTTACCTCAGAGGATGGGGATAAAGCCTCCGAGCCATCCGTCTGCCCTGCCGGGTCGAAAGGAAGGGGGACCCAGGATGTAGGTGGGATCGGGGGTCGTTTGACGCACGCGCAGAAGGATTGTTACAGCCGGGGCTAAATCCGAGGTACGTACCCAAGACCCTTTCCGAGATCCGTGATGCAGGCAAAAAAAGAGGCCCAGTGAAACACTGAAGGACTGGAAGCACTGAAGATGTGCCCGTGCTGGAAAAAAAGAATGCGAAGATGCGCAAGTTCGACTTCGAGACAAGTTCGCAAGTTTGTCGAGGACGTCGTTGACGCGTGCCAGAGCCCCCCTCCAAACCGTGGAACAAAAAAAAAGTTTTTTGAAGGACTTTGAAACGCGGCCGCGGCGACAAAGCTTGGAGGGGAGGATTAAAAAAACTTAAACCAAAAGTTTATAAAACTTTAAATACAACCCAACTTCCAAAAACAACTTTCGCGCCGGGACCATCAATACAAAAATAGCCCCTAGCTCACTGATCAATCAACTACTCAATCCCAGACACTACAAACAGTCTGAGCTCATTGACGTAGGTAATATATTCAAAAAAGAAGGTCTAAGCTTTCGAATTCATCCCTGCGCGGTAAACTGATATCCAATGCGATTTCTCGGATTCCATTTTCATTTTTTTTCAATGCTCAACATCGAACTGCGCATTGTGAGCAATCAGAACCGTACCGTGGTGGGTGTCAACATCGATGTTGAAATGGTGCAAAACAACAATGCGCTAAATGTAAAAATACACTGTTACAGTTGCAAAGCACGTGTAAGTTTTTCCCGGAAATGAAAGCGACCTCGAAGAATAGGAGTAGGAGCCCAATGTTGTTCAAAATGAACTTTTTCCTTGCAAAAATCATTTTTTATGCACGGCAATGTGGAAGGAAGTGTGGAAGCTTGAATAAAATCAATGGAGTATGCAAAGTTTGAGCGAAAACAAGGGCATTAAAGTGCAAGGTAAACGTGAAAGTGAACGTGCCAAGAACTGCAGAGCGCGATTAATTAGAGCCGACACGACACGCGAATCACAAAAAGGATGCCCATTCGGACGGTCGGGATTGATTGCTGCAATAGGCCTACCTTCTGTCGCCAGGAACATAGATCTCGAAAAAAGCGGAAGCAAAAAAGTCAGCAGTTGGGATGGGTAATGCCCTCGGGCGCGAGAGGCAGTCGATCGGGGGGTTAGTGACAAACCGTTGGGGATGGGAGGAAGTTTGGGATGGGACGGGTGTTCGGGGTGTTGAGGTTGTGCCAATAGTGTTCCAAATGGTTGCAATTGACACAATTTGAAAAAAAAACATAGAAACTGTTCAAAAACCGAAAAACACTAAATCGGCAAATTTTACGAAAGAAAAAATTTCAAATCCCATTTTTTTGCCGATCGACTGATAACTCAAAACACAAAAAGCACCCGCTAAACAAAACATATAAATAAGAAAAAGCCTCAAACAGCCCTCCTGCCACTCCTCATGCCCCATGGCAAATCAATCGAAGCCCGATGGATCCAATTTGACTTGATCCACGGCCAGCCCCAAGCCAAAGGGACTCCGTGCCCTCAGGCCAAGTCCCAGTCCATCTTCCCCGTGACAAAAACGAATAAATTTTAATGACTCAAGTGGTGCTATTCCTTTTCGCCAAGACAACCAACTAACAAAGCGAACAACCGAACGAGGCGGCTTCATTTCATATCCCCTGGCCCCGGCCAAGGTAATGAGCCTAATGGCACTACTTGAAAACATAAAAATAGGCTGAGAAAGGTCGCAATTTGCAAACCTTTTGTTCCCGTCACCCGCTGCCAAGGCGGCCAAGGCTACTAGCCTAGGTTATATCTGATGTTGAGGTTTGTCAACCCGACGACGGACAACGTAGTAACGAAACCCTACCCATAGGACAAGTTTTTTTTTCTGCTCTGACATTTCATGTTGACCGAAATGACACGGATTGTCTACCTGTAAAGCATAAAAATAAACAATGAGTCAAAGATGCTTCCGATTTTGTATTGCAGATTCGTATGTGATGGTTGGATTGGGATTTCATTGAACTGTGATGGGATGGGGGCAGTCATGCAAGACGAAAATATTGAAAAATTTTAAAAAATGTGTGTTAACAGTTGCGAAAAGAAGGAAGGGAATGCCTTTGCAAAGTTGCAAGGAAAAGTGACGCGTGCCCTGAGGCTATGTTTCCGAGACTGCGGATAGCTTATGTTAGCTATGGCGAAAAGACTGACTTTTTGGGGTTGGTTTAACCATAAAAGTGATTCCAAATTGACGGCCTCTTGGAATACTTAAAATTTTTATAAAAAATGATGTTTCAACCAAATAAAAACAGTTTTTCTACAAAAATTTTAGTTCCGAAAGATGTCAATTCCCACTTGATTCCGCCCTGACCCATGCTAACCATCCCCCATTTATCACTTTTTACTTCCATCCCATCTCTCCAAAGATATGCGTAACATAGTCCTTCAAAAGAATTTTAAACTTTTTTCACTTCCACAACGACGCAATCGTCTACTCGAAACCAGTGCCAACAAGCGTGCGCAATGCTGCTGCTTTTTTCTTTGTCCATTCTTTATCTTTACTTCTAGCCTAGCTACACCGAAGCCCCCAAGCAGGCCCAGGCCTCCCTCATCCTCACTCTCGGCAAGTTGACTAACCATTTTAAAAAACCCCATTATTCGGTGTTGAGCTTCACATTTTTTTGGTCCCAACTTTTTGTAGATGTAGAGCAGAGCAAACTATCAAGACTCCCAGTGATTTCTCATTTTCGCGGAAGCTACAGAAGCTTGCCCTTTTGTTCCGACCCCCGGAAGGTCCTCGACGTCTGAAGGCCCCGCTCGTTGTCACATACTCTGCCGGCGATCCTCAAGTGGTCGTCGAGAGGATCTCCTCAACCGCCGTCGTCGGTGATGCGCGAGTTCAACGTCGGTGCGGATGGGGTTGGATGGATAGAGGTCTTATTCAATTGAGGGGCGAACTGCCCCTTCTTCGCTGAATGATGAGGGATAAGTACACCAAACTATCTATCTATCTATCGTTTGACTGAGGTTATTCGAGGGTAACCTTTTCGCGGGTGCACTTTTCTCACGGGAAACAAGCTTGTTGAAGATGAAGCTGATGGAAGGGAGGGTTGGGGTTGGAGATTTGGGGCATAATTGTTGTTGTTTTTGGGCGTTAGAAGGTTAGAACAACACGAAAAAGCATGTTTAAAGTGATAAAACATGAAAAATTATTAAGAAAACACAAAACTTTTGTAAAAAAAAGCAAAAATATCAGCTTCAAAACAGATACGTCAAACTGATATCTTTAAAATCCACTCAAAACTCTTATCCACAACGATGAAACTACAAACCTTTCCTATCCACGTATCAATAACCCTATCAACTTCAACAACCCCTTGAAACCCCCGAATCTCCCCTGCAAAAAGTCAAAAATAAATCAAAAAACGTTCAAAGAATCATATCAAATATCAACGCCACATTGAAAAAACCGTTTTCAAGTACCTCCAAGAATACAGGAATGTAGTATCTTATCCTACCACCTCCTCCCCCACGGAATCCAGTAAACAATAACACGTGTCAATATCATGTCAAATGATCTGCCGTGAGAAACGGTTTCATGTGAGCTAGCGGCTCATGAGCTCGAAATATTCAAAATTTTGGAATTCGAGCACGAGGACAAAAAGCAAGTCCGACGCCCGCGAATGGCAATGAACCGTAAAATTGACAACTGATGTGAGGTGTACTTTCTTTTTTTCGAACGGCATTGTAATCTGCATTTTTTGGCCGGAAATAGGCTCACATCAGACCGGAAGCGGATACGTGGCAATCATTTTCATACATAGACGCTGAATATTCAGTAATCTTGAAAAATGGTGATGAGAGGGGTGGGGAAACTGTGAATGTGGTAAAAATGTTAGCCTTTACGCCAAATGTATCGTTTTAGTTAATGTTTAAAGAAATATATACAGTTGCAGAACTTCCAAAAAACAAATTTAAGAATGCATGCCTTTGCAGGCTAATGCTAATCCCTATTAAGTCGGACATGTCCAAAGGTGGCACGTATACGTGTAAACATACAAAAACAACAATACTTTCAGAAATTTCAGTAAAAATACGCCATTGAAAACATGAAAAACAAGTTTGAATCTGCAATGCTGCCAAAACCAAGCACAGCTGTGAGGATCTTATTCAATTTCGACCAATTTCCGGTCGCTAGACAACGGCAAAGAACTATAAATGCCAGTCTGGAAGGATTTGGCACCAAAAAAACAATAGAAACGCGGATTAGTAGTGCACGTTTCAGATTATCATTCAAAAACGTTCTTTGGTTTGAAAAGCCGGAGATGAGCTTTCCATTGATAAAAACAGATGGTAAAAAATGTTCGAATTTAGAAGATATACTTCATTTAGATAATGCAGACTATTTTTTATTTTGTGAATCGAGTAATAAGGCTTTGAAAACAAGCACAATAAAAGCTCACATGCCATGGGGTTTCCATTCATGGCAAAAACGTACTACATAGTGGGTCGTGAAGTAAGTCATTTCGACCCAGTGAAAACTAAGCCGCTGGCATAGTATAAGATGTAAGACCACCCACATGAGTGCCAAAGACACGTGCACTACGAAAATGACCAGTGCTTACAAGGAGATTCGACACAGATGTGCACATCAGATAAAAGTAGAATAAAAGTGGCATTTTACAAAAAACAAACTAAAGATTTGAAGAAAAAAATGTAAATATGTCAAAAATCAGCCAGTTAACCGACACTTTTTAAGCTGGTAAACTTTTGTATACTAAACATTAGCTTTCTTTCGACCTAAATCCGCCGACTTTGCCTTCTAGCCCACCCTCACTCCCCCAAAAGCTCATGTCACCGCCACATTGCCAAAGGCATTATTGCACGTGTCATGTTGAGGTGGCAGGAGGTGCCATATTCGTCGTGTCCGTGAGGCTACACGTCTGACACTCTCCTGTAAGTGTAAGTCCACGCGGCTTCCCCCATTTAGGAACAATGTGCCGTGACCATGGCCATGGTGGTGTCGCCGTTGGCAATAAGCACGTTTCGGATACACGGGGCGGCGAGATTGTGTTGTGTCCGACCCGATGCCGCCGCCGGCGACGAAGAACGTTGTCATTTGGGCCGGGACCGGCGGTCGGGGTTCGTTCGACAAGGTCCTCCTGGCCTCGGGCCATGGCCATGGCCACGGGTACGTATCGGATTTCGGGAAAAGAAACGAAACTAAACTAGAGCAAGGCGCCACTGCAAAGAGGGGAAACACAAGAAAAACGAAAAGATGCCCTAAGAACTAGGACTAGGAACCGGACGACCCTCATATATTGTCAGTGTGTAAACGAGCCCTGAGGACATGTGGCTGCTCTTCGGCTCCCGATGGGTTTCAGGAGGTCGGTTGAACCGGGAATTTACCCGGAAGTATTACATTTAGGACCTCACTCGTGGAATTGGGTTAGGGAAGGGTCAGGGGACAGATTTGTAAAGATATTTTTGACGAAAGTTGAACTTGGAGAACGACGGCAAAAATTTCAATTCGACATCGCTGATGACAGGTCAGACTAAATCTATCAATCAAATTCCCTAATTTCAAATCACAATTAAACAACAAAGGCATCTCAGATTTGTCAAAACTCTAATTAAAATCCTCCAAAACGTCGACAAATCTCCAATAACACTAACGAAACAAAGCAATGTCACGTTTCCACCGCTCGCAAAGCTATTCTATTTTCGGCATTTTGTGCACAAATTAAAGCTTTACGAATGAAATTATAACGTTTCTCCCTCCTTTGGAGACGAAAAATATTCCAACGGACACATAATGGTAGATTTTTCACGTCTCCATCTTGCCATAATTGACACGACACATCTATCGGGATTAAGATACACCTATAATTTTGCGATCGGATTACAACTCAAATCGCCTTTAACCCACGTCACAATGGCTCCATGGACCATGGGTCCCACCCAACCAACCCAATCCCAACATCGATACGTCTGCCTTGCCATATTCAGACACATAACACATGCATATATCATTCATGCATCTATGGACTAATGTTATTTTGTCAAGACCCAATAAACTAACACATAAGCTTGAACGCCATGTGGGGTGGCATAACCCTGTTAGCTAACGGGTGCCGGTGCCGGGTTTTTTATATTATGCTTTTTTTGCGTTTTGTACTGCCCACGTGCCGCAAATTATGGAATGAAAAGTGTAAAAAAGCCGTTCAGTCGGATGAGGAAACGGCAGGAAAAGTGAAGTACACGTATAAATTATGATATAAATGATATATGGCATGACGCCCCGGGGCGAGGCTAAACGGTGTTCCTGATCCGTGAAATAACGCGGAAGGATTGGGATGAATGGATGGGGGGTTAAGCCACACATAAGCAGCTTGCATGCACGGATAGGCAGGCGGAAGCCGGTGACACTGTTAAGCACTTCCGACAGCCTTGTGACAGATATTAGGGGGACAGGCTGGCATGGAGGAAGGCATGACATTGGAGAGGGGGGTGTGGTGACAGGTGCGATGGACATGGTTCGGCAATTTTGGCATTTAGGAAGTTTGGAACGTTTTGGAAAACACGGAAAATGGATAGTTTATATTGTAACACGACTTGAGATCAGAGGAATCGGAATCAAAGTTCAATGAGGCTAAATGACATCATCATGGATAGGCCACGCCCACAATGGATACTGTGGATGGTAAAAGTTATACAAAACCGACTGATTGTAAAATTTTATATAACAAAATGCGTCATTACATGATTTACAGCACTTTATGACAGGTCACAAATAACATCATTGCCTTTCCGACAGCTCAAAATGGGACAAAACCTGGTTTTCCGCCTCTTCGACCAAAAGGTGTAACCATTTGGTCGAATTCGAACAATGCAAAAGGGAAATGAACTTTTTGCATTGTAGATCCATTGGTCGTGATTCTCCCCTTTGGTCCGGTCTCCCCGGAGATTCCATGACGCATCCCCACTGCCCAAATACGTCACAACGAGCTATAAATTGCAAACAGATTGTCCCTCCCATAGTTCGAGGGCAGGAAGGCTTTAGAGTAACACTCTCTCTGTGTTGACACGCCTGTAATGTAAGCGTTTCCGGGTGAACCAGGTCAATGCCGGTCCTTTTTTTCGTCGAGAGTCTTGTGGGCCTATGTTTGGGGTCCAACTTTTTCACCCGCTTGGACATTGCAGCTATCCAAAAAGGGCCTCAAAACTGCTTTCAAACAGATTTTTTAGAACAGATTCTTCACTTTCACGTGCTACAGGTCATGGAAGACGATTTTCCACGGGGGTTACAACAGTCCAAATAGAGAGAGACCCCGGGTGTTCAATTTGTCAAAATTGAGTGGCACTGGTTACGTAAAACCCTGGCAAGCATGCCGAGGGCGGATGTGCAACCATGGCTCCGCGCTTTTTTTTCTGCAAATTGAGAAAAAAAGAAAAAAGGCAATGAAACGTAATACTGTTTTTAAAGACACAAAGGAGCCTCCTGTGAGCCCCCCTCAACCCACTGACTGCTTTTGGCATGGGTCAGTGGCACTTTTGGCTCGTCTCGTTGCAGGGGGGAAAGAAGAAAGAATGAAAGGCATGACGGTCGCCAAAAACAGAATTAAAAAAAGCGTCTCGCGCGACGGCATTGCATTGAGTTAAATTGAATTCGACGCTGATGTAACATAACATGAGAAAATTTGGCGTTGTGACCATCATGACCAACAGTGATGCCATGGCATGCAGGGATGGGGCGACTTTTGGGGTGCCATCCAGATCATAAATGCCCAAAAAGTGCCATCCCCGTTCCATAGTACATGGTACAGTCGGGGGGTCAATGGGAGGGCATGTTCGGCGGCAATGGGTTTTTCGGGAAATGTGAAATGTGGAACACACGCAAACGGCACGGCATTCATGAATGCGCGACGCTGACTGTCTGTAAGGCAGTGTTTTTTGCCCAAAAACGGCCAAAAACTTTAATGTATTAGAAGGGCCGAACCGAAACCACAGCGAAAAACGGCACCATGCCGAAAGCTATATGCCATTCATCGCCGAAGGGGGGAACGGTTAGTTTTCGGCGAACCCGCGGAAACACGATAAATGAGCTGGATTTGGTTAAGCGTCGTTCGAGCGTCCCGGGGGTCGTTTTGGAGGGGGGTTATCAGGGGTCATCAATCAATGGGTTGTGGCAGGCGTTTTTTGTCTTTTTGACGACTTTTCAAACGGCATTAGCGTATTCATAAAAAGTTATCGCTTGCAAGAAGACTGTGCCGTTTAAAAGTGCATGGCATAAAAACAGACCCAACAAGTTTGGCCGTCCAAAAAAACATTGACAAACGGCAGATGAAAATGTATAAGTGGCTAAAAATAGGGATATTGCCTGAGGGGATATTTGAAATGACGAAGCGGGGCGTGTTATTTAATGTTTCACGGCTATTTTAGATGGCTTTGGGGGAGGGGTAATTATTTATTCAAAAACTGAATAAACAAAGTTTTGCTCTGGTTGGACTGGAGCGAAAAATAAAGTGTGCCAAGGCGGGGTTTAAGAAGTGGTGTTAAAATCAAACTAGAACACGTGCCATCGAATACATCTGCAAAACTGGCACACCAAAAATGACATCTTCCATCGGCAAAACGTGCCATCCCCAGGCTCCAGCCGATGGGTCTAACACACGGCGGACCCATGTGCCGAGGAAGGCAGGCCAATAGCCTCAGGGGATGGTCTCCAGAGGTCACTCTGGTTAGTCGATATAGTACAAGGGCAAGGGCATTCGACCGGACTGGACCGTTTTGCCATCCCCTTCAATGCTAACCAGACGGCATGGAGGGTGGAGATGCATCCCGCCGAAATCGAGCGGCCATGACACGACCCGTGTTTCGGACACAATAAATTAGCCATGCCATGGCACCCCTAGCTTGACCGCAATGGCAAACTATAGCCTACATCTAATAATGTCGTTCATAGACCCATGAAACCAAGCAAAAACAAGCTTCCAATGAAATCAATTTCCGATTGTTTTGGCGGTACGGACGGCAGTAAAGCCTCGGAAATCCACTTGGAACTTCCTCTCCGCCGGATGTCTTTGTCATTGGCAGAGTCTCGCGTGTGCCAATAGCAGTGACTCCGGGGCTAATAGCTTCCGTCTGACAATGGTCGGGAGCCCATATTGGAGCGGTCTGGCATCACACGGTGCCAAAGTTTTTATACGTAGTCCCTGCTTGTTGCCGGGTTATCAGATGTGTGGTGTGGGTGGTTTCTAGGATTTTTCGGTTTATACGTTTTAGTTGCCATGGCAGATGCATACTTTATGGGCAACTTTTATAATATGTAAATGCAATTTCGATAGAAACTGTTTCAATCCGTTGGATTCTGTGACATCTGTGGCACAAAAGTGCCAAAGCTGGTCACAACTTTTATCAACAACCGTGCCATTTCAACTTGGACATCGATATTGGCATCTTTTCAATTTAAAAATCCAATGAAAGCCATGTCAATTTAACTATCGCCCAGATGGACAGTTGGCTAACCACATGCCCTGAGGCACTTCTTGGCTTAATGAAAAACAAGCTGAAATTGCTTCATTTTTTGTTCAAACTTCATCCCAATCCTCAATAATCCAATTTCATTCTATATAAAACTCAAAAATTATACAAACCGCATATTGAAAGGCATACAATGAGCATAGAATTAAAATCAAAGGGAACTCAACTATTGTAAAAATCGGTGACAAACGACGCACAGAAAGAAAGATGGATCACCAGCATGCCTGCCTGTATCGGTTTTGCAAAGAGTAGAGAAAAAATTATACGACCACCTGAAGATGGAGACAGAGACAGACGACATAACAGCAATCAGAAAGATTGAAAAAACTTAGAGACAGCCATCATCTCGCTGACAAGAAGGTAACAAAAAACGGCCCTTTATAAATTTATCATTGACAAAACCGGCAGCAGTCTGCGGCCGAACGAGGCGAAGACGCAAAAGTACAGAAAGAAGCAACTATTAACACGAGCAAAAAAGTATTTCACTGAATTTGGAGCGCCTGCAATGAAAACGAAAGACATCACAGACACGCCGGATCCCTACAAACTCCCAGCTGTCGCGCATCGACCGACATTTTTCATAACTTATACAGGGCTGCACTTGTCATGCTATTTGTGACGGAAAAGATGGAGGGGGAGGTGATTACATTAGACGATCTCGGTGACACGATTGTCAACCTCACCGGAATAGTGGGTCAACGGCACCTCGGATGGCCAGCAATCAGCAAAGAGCAGCTTGAGACGGAAAGCATCGACGCCGTTGAGGTAGTAGCGGTACAGGCGACGTTCACGGATGAAGCCGAGCCCTTCGTAGAGGGCCAGGGCCTTGGCGTTGGTGACCTCGGTCTCGAGCATAACCTGAAACGATGGAACAGTGAACATAGATCAATATGGTTGCAAATTGTTATTTTACTATCGTGATTGATGTACGCCAGAGAGAAAGTATTTTTCTGGTCAATCGAAGGACAATAGCGGCCAAAGGGTATGTATGTATGGGGATAGAAGCGTTAAAACACACGAAAAATGCATTCTTAACCGTAATCGGGAGCAAAGAACACAACACGGATGGTCCGAAAGTGGTGGAGATTGTCCTTCGCAATGGGGAATAACATTGGAAAAGGGTGCGATGCAATGTTGAAAAAACTCACTTCGTCACAACCAATCTCACGCATAGCTTCGATAGCTTTCTGGACAAGCTGCTTGCCGATGCCACGACGACGGTAGGATTCCTCGACGGCCAACATGGCAATGTAGCCGCGACGCCATTTGGGTTCCGTGTCGAGCTTACATACAATCACACCGACGTTGAAGTTGTTTGTGGTGTCGCGGGCCTGAAGTATCAAAAACAACGATAAAAATCAACAAAAAAGATAAAACTCACAAGAAGACAAAGCTGCGGCCAGTTATGAATAAAGTACCGGTACGTATAGATGCTGTATGGCTCGCTGAGTTCCTTCGTGATAACACGCATGATGTCCGGCATCTGGGTCTCATCCTTGAAGGCTTCAATCACAATCTCGGTGTTCTCGCTGGGCTGTGGGGTCGTCGTCGACGTTTCGGGCAACGGCTCTGCGGCATGAGCTGACGGGGTCGGGATAATCTGATCGGGAGTACGGTTCGACTGCAAAAAATGATTATATTATGAAACAATAGCCAGATCATTCAGACAAAAACACATGAATAGAAACTACAAAGTAGAGTCTTCCCCCCCAGCGAGTTATGAGCGCCCCTAACAACAAAAACCAGCCTAAAAATAAGTCTGTGTCCTTGGCAAGCAAAGATGAAAATGAAAATTGGTCTCGCTCAATGTTTCACGAGATACATTGATCTCATAGTTTTCAGCTACAGTCCTAAGCCAATGCTTCTGTTAGTTCCGACCAAAAAGCATTTGTGTAAATAAAATCGCAATTCCCCTATGCATGCAAACAAAAAATCCCTTCCGTGTCTGTGTTTCGGTCGCGGGAAAAGTTATCACTAATCAGTAGAAACGGCGAGCGACAACATCGACACGGAAATGTAATGCATGTGCTTCGCGATCGCAAGTCGTACAGAAAAGCAAATAAAGATGGATGGACAGTGGTCAGTCAGCTGTGTGCTGATTTTGATAAGGAAAGACAGCTTATTTTGAAGCACGGCGGAGGAATAAACAGTTTTAACGATGGTTTGCGATTGAAAAAAGTAAAGAAATGTGCTTACACGTTCGGCAACAATGGTAGCGGATCGGAGTAAGCTGGCAATCGTGTTATCAATGATGCTACACGTCTCGGCAATGCTCATAGCCTGGGTAATGCGCGAATCCTGGCGAGTTGGGCGCGGACGTTGCGGCAATTGAGCTTGATCGGGGACGACGGCATCGATGAGAACATTTCTGGCTGGCTTTTCGGGTTGGCGATCGACTTCAAGTCTACAAGTCATGTTGGCACACTTTGCTGCTTGACACAGGAGAAATAACAGATCCAAGGTGACGGATCTATGAACAATAAGGGCACACGGATTGGGCCCTGGGCAAGGTAAAAATGAAGAACACTAGACTGGTTAGATGGAACAGTAAATGTTGGATTCAGTCAGTCAACACAGTCTTTGAAGAAGACGCGGGGTTTTGATTACAGGTAACGACGACGACTGACAACAACCTGACCGATGGATGCGGACGCAAACCTGACACACTAAATTTTGCGTTGAGTTGATTCTTGCTGGCTGATGTTAGGGGGGAAAGAAGACTGACTGACTGACGGGACCGACTGGGGTGGGGGACGCTGATAAAGGTTGGGCTGCCGGTGGCGATCGGGGTTAGAAGTGCACATTCGGGGCTGTGCTTTGCCCTGGTTGGTTGCTCAGGAAACACGGACCGACAGGAGGGGGGATGCTCCTGCTGTTGGAGCTTGAAAGGCGGGTGATTGACTGAGATAAGAAGGCATGTTTCGGCAGGGCGCACCGAAACCGTGAAAACTATGCATTCAATATGTCGAAAAAACCGTTCAACGCTTCTTTTTCCTAAACTGACATCTATTCTATTTTGTGTGTGGCCTCTACGACGCTCAACCAACTCTTCTCGCGCCTTGCATCAAAAGCTGTTCAACGTCAACCCATAACCCTAAGATTGATCCCCTTCCGTGTTTTGAAAAACCGCTGTCTCAACAATTTCATCGCCGCTCGAGATCTAGAATGCTATGCTTCCTCTGATAAGGCAACCCCTGTTAGCATACCTCCCAGAACACTCGGTCCTAATCTGGGGGGACATGACTGACCAAGTTTGTATCAACAAATCGGGACAACAGCCGCGTTCGCCATGCTGCCTTCACGTGAGGGAAGAAACGCAGCCGCAGGCAGTGCCGGTCTTGTGACCACTCGGCAAAAACGTTACGCTCCAGTCAGCTGGTGGGGAACTACCTCTTGATTTCGACGGGGAGATTAATGAAGGGTCGTAATAAGGGGAGATGGAACGAGACGAAAGTGAAATTAGACAAAAATTGGGGAGAGAGATGGGGGATGCTTGCAATGTTGTTTGAACTTGCACAACATTTGCCACATCTTTGGAGAATGGAATCATACTTTCAAAACTGATGAATGATTTGATGATTCGTATTGGGGCAATGTAACTTGGGTTCCCCTAGAACCTAGGCAGTCTTTTTTACGATCAACGCAGAACAAAAACAAAGTGTTAACATTGGTTGTCCATAAGTTGACAAACAATATGGGCAGAAAAAAAAAATAACTGTATAGACTAGCAAACACTTATCAGTAACTGTGGAAGCTTTGCTGACAGTTTTTAGGAGTACTTTTTATATATATTTTTTATAAAAGTTTCTGCTTACTCGTTCGGCAGTCGTGAAAGCAATACGACGTAGACTAGCGATCGTCGTGTCAATGATGGTGCACGTGTCGGTGGTGGTGGAGCTGGTATCTTCCGAAGCCATCGTGGAGAAAACAAAACTGAGTTTCGGCACTGGGAAGAAAAAAAGCTGGTTGGATTTGAGGAAAACGTTGCTCGAGGTCGCGCAAGAGTTTGACGCAGTTCGTCGCACTTTGCCAATGCATCGTGAAAGGTCGTTTTTAAAAACGGTTTTTTGGCATTTTGCCGTTTCTAGCTGGTCAATATGTTTAAGGAAATTGTGTGAACATAAGTTGCTAATGAGTTAATGACATCAATGTAGATGGTTACAAATAATAAATGTGTAAAAATTGCGATTATTTTTTGGCACAAACAAATTTTGAGATGAAAAAATTTTGATTCAACAGTTTGTCACCATCAGTAAGTAAAAATTATGCAATTTAAACAAACATATTTTACCTGAACATGCATCATGAAATCGGCACCTTACTTCAGTTCATTCAAACTTCAGCGAGTTCATTACTTCCACTTTCCCCTCCAACGTGTCCAAGACTAAATTTAATTCAAAATACTAATCATTTTGCCTGTTTTTGCAGAAAACTTTATGCCTTTTCTCTACAGTCAGACGGTCACAGTCCGAATCGTCGATCCAAGTCATATAAAACCCTCTCGTCAAGGCCATTCCGGCTTATCATCACAAATGGAATCAAGGGAGTGAGAGAGAGGTCCATCCAAACAATGCGTGTTCTTTGTTCCCTCGACCATTGGAGTCTGCGTAGTCGAAAGTTCGGGAGAGCCTCGTCGTAGCTGGCCACGGCTGCTACGAAACTCTGTCATCGGCGTTGTCGTCGTCGTGGTTCCCGTGGGGCCATCACGATTGCCTGCTATCAGCCAGCATCCAGCCCCCCTTGATCAGTCAGGGCTTCCCTCAATGTCCTGGCGTGGCTGCTTTACAATGTGAAAACGCCTGTTCGCAGTGACTGATTAATAGTGTTCACTCAAAATGGGTGCAAAAAAGTTTTGACTTTACTGATTGAACACGTCTTATGGCCTTTTTTAAACGGGCTGTCAGGGGCGTAGGGCCGTTAGCATGTGACTGCTGATATATTGGCAGAAAAAGTTGATTTTTGGCAAAAAATGGGGGAAAGCGAATATGCTTGGGGAAATTGTTTATCTTATCAGTGAGGTTGGTACAAAAAAGTTAATCAGGCATAAATAAAACAAGCTTGTTTCACACAAATTGGTATACAGAGATCTGTAGAGAGGTGACAGATTGTCTGAAAATCATACAAACTACAAAGAAAAACATTTGGGGTGCCGAAAAATCAATCAATTGCACACACAAGATCAATAAAGTTTGGCGCGCACATGGATTTGGCTTTTCTACCATGTTGACCATAAACCGTAGCACTACCATCCAAAGTGCACATTGTTTGACTCATTCTAAGTGTGCATTTTCATTTCCGATCAAATTCTTCGACTTGTTTGTTCCAAAATGCCATACCCTCTCGCCAAACTAGCTTACGGCATCAAATGCCGACTCCATGATCTTGCTGATCCCATTGAACGCTATCTACTTCAAGTCACTGCTGGCAGTCCCAATATTTGTAACCTGATCCAAGTTGTTCAAAAGACTTATAACCAAGTTGGAGTTGGCATCGTTAACGGAAAAATTCAATTTTTTGGCTACTCTTACGAGTCTTATATCGACAGTCGTGATCCCGACATTCTGCAATTTAGATTGAACAACATTACTACCAAAGATCTGACCACATTAACCCAATTTCTTACAAAATTAACACACTTGTCATTACACAAGTGTGACCTGACTACAAACTTCTTCCAAACTTTGAAATCATTTGATGCCAATGGTACAGATATTTATATAAAGAGTTCATCTACATTTAGTTTTGCTGATTTGACGACTACCTTTCCCCGACTTGAAAGATTAAAAGTAAAAGACACACCAATCACGGAAACATGGCTAACTGAGCTTCAACAATTCAGTGGTCAATTAACGTTTTTACAGTTTAAGCATTGTGACAATTTTATGGCTAATGGTGTTCATCAACAACTTATTGACTTTCTTACGGTATAGTTTTTTTTTTAATTTGTATTACAAGGTTATAAAAAATGGTTTACAGGTACAAAAACCCGGATTCCGCTTGCTTTGCATTGGCATATCACCACATATTGAAGAGTTGGTACATTATTTAAATAATAGTGATTTGCCGAACAACGAAGGTAATTGCCATAGAAAAAATGTCACCCACATTTCGATCAGGACCATGATTGAGGACAGTCGCTATTACAGAACTTATTATATTAATTCATAATGTTGTTGACTTTTGATTTGATACTTTTACAACACATTTGCATTGTTTTTATTAATAATCAACTTTACTGATATTTAAACAAATCAAATTTTTTACATCATTTACAAATAAAGTTGAAAAGAGCGACGGCACCAACGGTTCATTACCCGATGTATGAATTGTTGTCCCGGCAATAGTCAATAAATCTGCAAATAACGAATTAAAAAAGCAATAGAAGGTCAATCTTACTGTTTCCAAGCAGGATTCTGTTCCATCGTAGCAGCGTTCCCAACGACAACTACGAGTTCACTCGTTTTGGAGAGAATTTTGTTCAAAAATGTTGGATCGAACACGTTACGGCGGTCCTTCTGTCGGCATGGGCCCTCGTCACTTGTTTCACTTTCCGCATCGTCGTCTTTTTCATTATCTTCAAGTTCACGTTCATCGACTTCATCGCATTCGTCATCTTCAACATCTGAATCTTCACCGCTGCTCTCTGAATGACCGTTTCCGCTGCCATTGTTAACAAAGGACACCAGATTAACCCGACAATAACACGCATAAAACAACCGCGAGAAAACATCGACAGACGAATCAAAATGGCTTCGTACCAGTGCTATCTGATCCGGATTCGCAGTGAGTGAAATGTCGCAATCATCAACGACCTTCCTCAGTGAAGTCAAATATTTAATGATGACATCAGCTTCGGCTTGGTTGTATCCATTTACATTTGGAATGTGGTATTTCACTTCACCTTTGACGTTGTGGAACAAAACAGGAAAGCGAGGATTGGGAAGAAACTCCCAGTTGCACAGCGCACCATGTTCATCCGATTCGGCAGATTTCAAATTGTCTTCATAGCATAGCCGTGCCAAAATGTCAACAATGGCTTTGTGGGAGCGGTGATTCTCGGTCAACGCAACCATCAAGTTTCTGAAACAACACTTTCATATTACTGTAACCTATGTTTTAAACTTACGGATCAGCATTGAAATCCGTATTTGAAAGAATTCGGAAAAGGGGTGTTTCAAGACTCTTCTCGGTATAATGTTTAAAATAGTTGTGGTAAGGGTTGCCACACAAAACAAGCCGAACATCGGGGTGACCGCACAAGTAGAGAGCTTCCCAGACAGACTTCTTTGTGAAATGTGCCTGAAAACGTTTTAATGAGCGTGAGAAAGTGTAAATTCGCTCTACTTACACCATCAATGAAAATATGCGTAAATTGTGCATCTCTGTTGATGGCACACGTTTTGAACAACAGGGAGAATGATGTTATTACGATCGAACATCCTTGGATACTGAAAATAAGGTTGTTTGACAGTTGTACGAAATTCAAACCTACTCTTGGACTGGCGGCATCTGAATGCACTCTGAAAACTTCAAACAGCCTTCACTGAGGTTACCGGCATCCCGAGCATTGCCCAAGGCTCGGAATATAATCTTATTATCGGTCAATCCGCGTTTGACAAACTCCTCAGAAATGATATCGGCCAAGACGCAATAAGTGGAAACAAACAAGATCCGCGCGCCGGCTGCAATCAATTTCAAAGCGCCTTCGATTAGGACAAACGTTTTTCCAGTTCCAGGTGCTCCGGATATAATCAACGTCTTTGACGATTGTCTCGTTAACGCATTCATTGCTTTCATCTGTTCGGGAGTAAGCTTTGACACATTATTGACTACTGATTCTGGCAACTCGACAGGCCTATGACCACGGAAATCAGGCAGATTCAAATCATCCTTCACTTTTGGTACCGGGGGAAACAGCTTTTCGTACAGGTCTTTACGTTCTGCGACCCATAAGATACCATACAAATGCACGTTCAACGAACTGTGATGAACTCCTATGCGAAGTGTTATTGACTGAAAGGTTGAAAATTACAAAAAAAAACAAGAACATGCAATCATCATAGACTTACACCGTCCGTCAATTCATTTAAATTCTCCAAATAGTTCGGTGATTTCTTTTTCATGATACGTGCAGTGAGCTCATATGGGTGTAAACTTTGAACGTAACACATAACGCAATTGCGTGGAACAAAGTAGTCTGAAACGTAAAGTTTTGGTTGTAACATTGTACCTTTGTAATGCATACCACCGGTCTCGTGCAGAAAAATGTACGTTCCAGCGCGGATTTTAAATGTATTGAATCGTGTTGGGGAAGTGATCAAAATCGTGTCATCATCCTTGAGTTGGATTGTTGCTTCGGTGGTTAAGGGTATGCATGCTGCATTCTAAACATACGAAATGATTATTGATTTGACGATTTACAAAACTGACGATTTTGACATTTCTGGATTGTTCGATTCGTTTTATGAGCGTCAAGACATTTTCAGCTACATCTGGCGGCAGAGAATCTATCAACTTCTGACGAGTGGAGTCTCGAAGCCTGTGAAAATGATCATTGTGAAAACTGATGCATATAATGTTAATGATTGATTACCTGTGTATTCGCATTGTTAAGTCACCCATGTTACCGAAGATAGCAATAACACTAGTCTCAAGGGTTGATGCACTTTGTCTCAAGTCGATTTATAAAGTGTATACAATTACGTTTAGTTGTGAAGAAGTGTTTTGGGGGAAAAGGTCGATATGTTGTTCCGACAGCCTAGTCACTGATCGTCGTGGCTCTGCTCTCAACGTACACGTCTTTTCTGCATCAATGCAAAAGAAGGGTTTTTTCGTGCGCGGTTGTGGGTTCCGTTTATTTAAATTTATTATCAGTGAAATTTGTTTGATTGATGCAAATATTACAGTATACGATACTCTGTCAAACAATTTCAAAATCTTATCTAATTTTTAGATAAATATAAACCAAAACAGTCGGTGTAACCAATTACACAACCTTGGTGGCACCGCCTTCGGTCATCGGGCACCTGGAAGTGGCTTTTCTGGCAATGTGTCCATAGCTCTCAAAATAACGTCCAACATCTTTTCAACCATCCACAGTGTGCTTTGAGCAATCCCAATTTTCATATCCGATCAAAAACAAGTGGGATGCCGAAAAATCAATAAAACGCACAAGTGTGAAACCAGAATAGCTTGGCGCGCATCTGGATGTGGCTTTTCCGGCATGTTGACCATAAAGTGCACATTGTTTGACCGTTGTGTCTCACTCTAAGTTCGCATTGTTCAATCTTTCTTTACTTCCATTTCCGATCAAATTCTTCGACTTGTTTGTTCCAAAATGCCATACCCTCTCGCCAAACTAGCTTACGGCATCAAATGCCGACTTCATGATCTTGCTGATCCCACTGAACGCTATGTACTTCAAATTGCCGCTGGCAGTCCTACTATTTGTCCCCCAATCCAAATAATTCAAAAAACAAATGACTGCTATGAACTTAGTAAGGAAAATGGAAAGATTATCACTTATGGTATGACGGAGTTGGACAAAGATCTTGATCTCGACACCCTTCTTTGTGGAAGCGGATTTATATTTAGCAAAGTCAGTATTAATGATCTCACATTTAATACATTAAGGAATTTTTTCATTAGTCCACCGCGCTTGGTATTTTACGATTGCGAATTGTCAACAAACTTTTTTAAATTTTTTAAATCATTTAGTGCTTGTTGTACAGAAGTTTTAATTGAAGGAGCATCTACATTTAGTTTTGTTGAACTAATGACTGCTTTTCCGAAGCTTGGCGAGTTGAGCGTCGACCGCAACAAGGTCACTGAGACATGGCTAACTGATCTCCAACAGTTCAATGGTCAATTGTCTTATCTACGGCTGTGTTGTACCAATCTTTTGACTAATGTCACGTATCAACAACTCATTGACTTTCTTAAGGTTGGTTTTTTAGTAAATAATGTACATAAAAATGAATTTGCAGGCACAAAAGCGCGGATTCCACTTATTTTTGCATGACGTATATGCTGACAAATCGAAACTCTTGCAACTAAAGCGTGGCTTCGATAAAAACTTGCACCATGTGAAAAGTTTAGATCGTTCAAATGGCACTCATGTTTCTATCAACTTAGAGAATGGCGTTAGAAGAACGTATTGCCTTCCATAAGATGATGCATTGTTTTCTTGAGGTAAACTTTGTCAAATTTTATAATGTATTCGATTAAACAAAATAAAGTTGCCCTAACGCAGTTTATATTATATATCAACACGTATAGTTTTTTAAAATTGAAATTGAAATTGAACACGTATAGTTCAAGAAGTGTGGATTTGTGTTTTGAGCGGAATGGGTCGATGTGGGGTTCTGACTGCCCGTGGCTGTGGTCGTGGCTCTGCTTGTGTGCGCAGTGTGTTGACGCCATTCTTGTTGTCCGCCGTGCCCAAAAGATCGCAACCGCCGTGGGCAATGGATTCGGTATGTTTCAACCAACATCATCACCGTTATCTTCATGTCCACCCTTCCAGGACCAACTAAACAAACTTATCGACAGCTTCGCGCGCTATGACTACCACAAGTATAAGAATGTGCCGGACCGATATATGGAAACACTGGTAAACCCATCCACAACACCAATGAAGATTATATATACCATGGGCAACGGCTACTGAGGGGCACCTAGCCTAGCATAGACTCAGCTGAGCTAGGGGCTGTGCGCGTTGGCAGGTATGCAAAGTTTGTCGCGTCCGGTCGGTTTCGCGCGCGCGTTCGGCTGGCTCGAAGCGCACGATTGCATAAGCTACCAGCGCGGGTCCCGCCGCGCACCCTAGCTCAGCTGAGCCTATGCTAGCCTAGGTGCCCCTCATTAGCCGTTGCCCATGGTATTTTGGCAAACGACGTTTTAGCAACTGACAGCGCCAACGAAGTTCACTGATGCCCAGTATGCTGCTGCCGTGGAAGCTCATCTGAATGATGTTCCGATGCGACAAGTGCATTGCGGATATACGCGAGCTGGCTATGATCTACCGACGGAAAAGTATGAACGGGAGCCCGAAACGGTAAGATTGCCCTTATTTATATATACATTATATATAAAATGGCTTCAGGGGTTTTGGATCTGCCACCTCCACGACGGGAACAATGTCTACAAAGGTGTTTCACGGGACAAGAAGACTGCCACCCATATCGCAGCGACATATCTCCTCGACAATGCCATCAACACGGGTCGTAATGAGTTCTTTTTCCTGCCAAAAGACAAGGATGCAGCCCTGAGGCACATGGAAGCTAAGCGTGAAGCGTTGATCAAAGTTGTCGAGGAGAGCAAGAATCCAAATTCATTCCAGTTTATCAACGAGTAGTATGTTATTGACAGCTTTGATTTGAACTGCCGACAATTAATTGGATACTTTTCAGTGCTCAATTCAACCGGGTCAGTATTACGGCAAAAGAAAGTGATGCACCACCGCCATATACTTCCACCATCGAATTCGATGGCGAAATTTATGTTACCGAACCAGCTCCAACGAAGAAAGAAGCTCGAAGGAACACTGCCAAGCTTGTTTATGACAAATTGATTGAATCAGGGAAATACTACGAGTTCAAACAGGCCCAAGCGGTTGCTCAAGCCGAGAAGAAGGTGAAAGAAGCCAAGTATCGTGTAGCAAAGACGACTTCTGTCTCGACGAATGAATGTGATGCTAAAATCGACGGTTCAACTAATGCTGGCAAGAATGATTCATCAAATGAGTCCAAAAATCCGGTGTCATCTGAGCCGAGTGGAGCCAAAACTGCCGAAGCGATATCGTCTTGATTGTTATTGAAGCTTTAACTGTAAACCATATCTCGAGTGTCAAAATGAAGGTGAAATTACTAGTATTGTTACAAAGTTATTGTAAAACCAAAAACAGTACTTTTACTTTTGATAGTTTATGTATTATTCTCTTAGTAAAGCTTATACGATGTCCTTCTACGATTGCTATCGATCCTCTTCACTTGTTTATTGTTGCTAGCATTCACCCAAAAGCCGTTGGCCACCATTTTGATCTTATCGCATGCTCCCGATAATCCCCCGTCGGCGACCTGTGCCCTCCCATCTGAAACTAGTCCTAATCTTCATCCCCATTCATCGCGGGAAGCAACATCTGGTGCCGCGTCGTGCTGTTTTTGTCCGCGACATATAGCTTTGTTGCACCTGTCTAACTAACGCTACAATGTTTCAGCAGCCGTCATTTGTGTTTTTCACTTTGTCCGTCAGATTGGAAGCAGTGTAAAACATGAGTTTAAGTAAGGTACGTTTAATCAACCATCCTACGCCTCAAACCGTATAAAAGTATACTTCAAATTTTCAGGAAGACATGGAAAAGTTTTTACGGCTTGGTTTTATTCAGCACACCCGCGAATCTTGGGAGCAAATTCCTAAGCAAAAAGTCGAGGCTTTTGTAAGTGTTTTTAAAACAGCATTGAAAGAGTAATTTTGACAATTTTTAGTCATTTGATGATGAGAAACCCAAACTCACTGAAGCCGAGTATAATGCCAAGGTCAAAACCCGATTGAACTTTACTCCATTGCAACTGATGCGTGATGGATTTTCTCGTAATGACGATAGCCTGCCGGTTGAAAAGTATGAAGAAAATGCCACAACGGTATGACATTTTTCTCCTCTTTATTCATTTTTGTTTACGATTACCGATTTCGTTATAGGGGCTGTACACCTGTCATCTTCACAAGAAAAAGAAAGTGTACTCTGGCACTTTTCGGGACAAACACACTGCCGCCCACATCGCTGCCACCTATTTCCTCGAAGATGCCATCAGTAATGGCAATAGTGAATACTTTTTCCTGCCAAGAGACAAGAAAGAAGCTCTAAAACACATGGAAGCCAAGCGGGAAGCGCTGATGAAGCTTGTTAAAGAGAGTGGAACTCCATCTCCAAGTCGGTGTATCAATGAATAGTATGTTTTGTTTTGATTTCAATGACAAACGGTCGATTATGAAATTTTAGCGCTCAATTCTATGGACTCAAAATCAAGAATGAGTGCACCGACGGACCGCCGTACACTGCAACCCTGGAGTTTGAAGGTGTAACTTATAAAGGTGAATCTGCTCCAACGAAAAAAGAAAGCAAATCTAACACTGCTAAAATTATCTATGACAAGCTTGTTGACTCTGGAAAGTATCAAGAATATCAACGGGCAAAAGCCGAGAAGAAGGCGAAAGGAACAGAGGATCATGATTTCAAAGCGGTTTCTGAGTCGACTGATAAAAGTACTCCCAAAGTTAATGGTTCAAACAATACTGATCAAAAAAGTGTATCAAATGAGGCTACCATTCAGTCGACATCTGAATTGAAGAACACCATCACTGCCGAAACCTTTTCTAAATGATTGTTGTTTATTGTTAATTTTTTTTAATAAACCTGCTTTAATTTTTGGTGCACTTTGTTATTAGAGAATTATACATATTTAGTTACATTTTTGAATGCATGGTTGACCAGCGGTCTGTCAGCACTTTGCCGCGAGTCAAACAAGGCAATCCAATGGCCGTTGTTCAGGCGGATTGAGCGATTGAAATCGCGGTTGCGCATTGTCCCGAGCTGTCATGATTATCATCAAAGTCATCATTCCTCAGCTAATTCCACTTTTCATCTGTGACTGTTTTCGGCTTTTTGCCACTTCCAGAGTCCTCCCTTATCAGGTACTATTTGCGGAAAGCAATATTTCGGTGCCGTGTTGCACTAATTTTGTCCGCGATATAGTTTTATCTGGTCTGCGAAACGAAATCCTAATGTTTCAGCAGCCGTCAGTCGTGCTTTTCACTTTGCCCGTGGAAGCAGTGTGAAGCTATGGATCAGGTACGTTTTAACAGCCATGCCGTATCTGAAATCAAATGTAAACGAATGTTTTTTCAGGGACTTGTGCTTACTGTAGAAGGAATTAAAAAGTACAACAAAGAACAAAAGAATGCGCCTCCCCAACAAGTCCCTTTTCCAAAGTTCAAACTTGTGAGTATCCAAAAACAGTATTGCAAGTTTTACATCGACAATTTTTAGCCAGAGGAACCCCCCAAACCTCCAACTCCGCTGGAAACGGTAAACAATGTCTATCAAAAGCTCGAAAAAGAACCACCGACATCGACGTTTTCATATGATCCAAAAACGGTAAATAACTTCTTGATTTTATATATTTTTGCAATGTTTACCAACTTTATAGTGCATGTTCACCTGCAAATTTAACCATGATGGCAAAGAGTATCAGGCAGGAATTTCAAGGCACAAACAAACTGCCGCCAACATCGCTGCGTGCCATTTCGTCGAAGGTGCCATTAGAAATGGAGACATTAAAATTGAAGACTATGAAGCATTCAATTTGATAAATGATAAGGATCTAGCTTTGGAAATGATGGAAATGCAGCGGAAAGAGCTGATTGAGCTTTTTGAAGAAAACTTCAATCCCGTTATATTTATCAATGATTAGTAAGTTTTTCATAGTCCCATTTTGATGCCAAACGCTTAACTTTGATATTTTCAGTCTTGAATTCGACAATTATCGCAGAAGGAATGTCAGTCGTCAGAAATATTCCAAAAAACATGACCAATCTTCCAAGAGAGAGATTAAATATAGCCAAGATGGGCCCCCGTTTACTGCTACCATTCCATTTTATGAGAAAAAATATACCGGTGAAGCCGCGGAAACGAAAGTTGCAGCGAAATGGAACGCTGCTTGGAAAATTGTCGACATGCTGGTAGATGATGGGAATTACGAAGATTACAAAAAGCGCCTAGCTGAAAAGAAGAAAAGGAAGGCGGTAACAAAAGCGATGTATGAACAGAAGAAACTCGAAAATAAACTGTTCCCGAAGATGAATGAACCAGCTGCCAAAAAGGACGGTCTAAATAATGCCAATAAGAAGAATCAAGTGAGTCAACCGAACCGTCAGCGTTGCCATGAGCGAAAGAAAAATCGCCGCCGCGGAACCCCTGGTGTTGATTATTGCCCATTTTACGTGTAACTATGTTAACTGATTTAAATTTAACCATGTGATTGAGTGAACAATGTATTACTATGAAGTAGTTCTATCATTCTCTATCGATGGCAAACACAATCGATTACTCGACCTGGCTTAAACTGCTTGGCCCCCCTGCGATGGATCACCTCGAAAATCCATGTCCGCGAATCCTGCCAACTTGCGTGCCCTCTCAGCCGAACTGACTTTGTCGTCGAAGGACAACTCCATGTGATCAAACACCCCAAAAATTGGAATACAGTTCATGGAAACGGCGTCGGAGAGACCAGCATTCTCGAAAGGTTCCAACACATCGGCGAACACTACTACAACCAAACCCTCATCGTCATCTTCGGGGCCATCATCATCGCCGTCCTGGTGCTTGCAGTCATCTAAAGATGACACCTTCTCGCCGCCGGGAGTGTCGCAAGACTCCCGAGGCATTCCGATGTTCTTTGCCCTATGCCTTTCCAGAATCTTCTACGACCTTGCACTGTGCCCGCCCCGGGCCATTCAATAACTCACTCCGGGCATCCAAGCCCGACCCCCAAACTATCTCGAATCGCCCAGCCCCCGGCAGAGTCCGATCCGGACCCGCATAAAAGGAGACCCCAAGTCGGTATCCTCACCATTCACCAATCGTGGCAGGCAAACCCCCCTAAACCCCCTAACCGCACGTAAATTCCCGTCGATAGGTGGATAGCCTTTCACGGACATGTATGCGCGATCACCACTCTTGTCTGCACTTTGCCGCGAGTCAAACCAGGCAATCCAATGGTCGTTGTCCTAGCCGATTGAACTGAACGGTTGTCCCGGGCCGTCGTGATTATCATCAAAGTCATCATTCTTCAGCAGTTTTCACTTGTCATCTGTGACTGTTATCCGCTTTTGCCGTTCCCAGAGTCCTCCTTTATCAGATACCATTTGCGGGTAGCAACGTTTCGGTGCCGTGTCGCGCTATTAGTTTTATCCGGTCTGCAAAACTAAATTCCAACTTTTCAGCAGCCGTCATTCGTGTTTTTCACGTTGCCCGTCGGCCTGGAAGCAGTGTAAAGCAATGACGTTAGACAAGGTACGTTTTTAGCAATCATATCACATCCAATGTAAAACTATATTTCAATTTTTCAGGATGAAATGGAAAAGCTTATAAAGCTCGGTTATACGCAGGCTGACTACGAATCTTGGAAGACAATGTCTATGCGATATGTTGACACTCCATTTGATGGCGATAAGCCTGAACTCACCGAAGCCGAATATGATGCCAAAGTCAAAGAACGTTTGGATTTTCCTCCGCTGCAACTGATGACTGACGCTTTCCATCGTGCTTGCGACACTCCACCGAGACAAACGTATCGGGAAGATCAGAAAACGGCAAGTAATTTTACATTTTTATATATTTTTGCTGACTTTTATCAATGTTTTTGTTGTTGTTATAGGGCATGTACACCTGCACCATTCCCTACAATGACAAAGTGTATTCGGGCACTTCTCGGCACAAAAAAACCGCCGGCCACATCGCTGCGACCTATCTCCTTGAAGATGCCATCAAAAATGATAACAGTGAATACTTCTTTTTGCCGAAGAACAAGAACGAAGCTCTGAAACTAATGAAAGCCAAGCGGGAAGCACTGAAGAAGACTTTTGAGGAAAGCAAGGAATCCTGGTTGTGTATTTATGAATAGTATGTTTTTCTCTCTTTTGAATCCCATTACAAATGGTTTACAACATATCTTTTAGTGCCCTGTACCATGAATTTAAACTAAACGTAGACTTCACCGACGGACCGCCATACTCTGCAATCATGAAGTTTGAAGGTGTAGCTTATATTGGTGAACCTGCTTCAACGAAGAAAGAAAGTACGGTTAAAGTTGCCAAGGTCATTTATGACGCGCTGCTTGACTCAGGAAAGTATCAGGAATTCAAACGGGCACAAGCCGAGACGGGTTGGGTGCCGAAGTTTCCAAGCGCTGCCGAAGCTGGTGTTGTTGAGAGTGATGAATCAGATGAGACCTCAGTTCCGTGTTCGTCAACGTCTTGCCCGGATGGGCCCCGCGCCAAGATTAATGTTACTAATCATCGATGTTGCGCGTAATCATGTTTTCCAATTTGATTTTAACCATGTGATTGAGTGAACAATGTGTTTCAATGAAGTACTTTTAACATCTTATCACTGACATAACACAATGATGATCATTAGTTTGGAGACGATGAACAATATGTTGAAGCAGTTTTTTTACGTTCTCTATCGATGACAAAACACAATCGATTACTCGACCTGGCCCAAACTGCTTGGCTTCGACTTGAAATGCAACGGTTTTACTGATTTTCGACAGTCCTAGACCGTTCAAAGGCATGCATACATGCGTGGCCATCGGTCTATCTGCACTTTGCCGTGAGTCAAACAATCCAATCCACTGACGGTTGGCGGATTGAACGGTTGCGACTTGCAACCGTGGTTGCGCGTTTGTCCCGAGCGCCGTGGTTATCATCAAAGTCACCCTTTGCTTCTTTGACTGACTTCACTTTTCATCCTTGATTCTGGTCTTAGTTTCGTTATCACTCACTAATTCATCCTCTTGCCTAAACAATCCAATCTTGCCGATGCTAAGTAGGGTGTCTAAGTCAAAATCCGTCTAAATTTTTTGATGGAATTCATACTACACGATTTACACTCGATGGATTTCACAGACATGCATGCGCGACCACCACTCTTGTCAGCACTCTTTGCCGCGAGTCAAACAATGCAATCAAATGGCCGTTATCCAGGCAGATTGAACGGTTGCAACCGTGGTTGCGCATTGTCCCGGGCCATCGTGATTATCATAAAAGTCATCACTCTTCAACCGATTTTCATCCGTGTCTGTTCTCGGCTTTTGCCACTCCCAGAGTCCTCCCTTATCAGATACCATTTGCGGGTAGCAACGTTTCAGTGCCGTGTCGCGCTACTTTCGTCCGCAATATAAATTTATCTGGTCTGCGAAGCTAAATTCCAACGTTTCAGCAGCCGTCATTCGTGTTTTTCACTTTGTCCGTCAGATTGGAAGCAGTGTAAAACATGTCAAGTAAGGTACGTTTAATCAACCATCCTACACCTAAAACCGTATAAAAGTATACTTCAAATTTTCAGGAAGACATGGAAATGTTTAAAAGGCTTGGTGGCTTTATTCAGCACACTCCCGAATCTTGGGCGAAAATTCCTAAGCAAGTGGTCGAGGCTATTGTAAGCATCTTTAAAACAGCATTGAAAGGGCTTACATTGACAACTTTTAGCCAGAAAATCTCGAGGAATTAGAGCCCGTTCCATCTGAACTTACCGACGAAGAGTATAATGCGAAAGTTAAAGAATATTTGGATTTTTCGCCGCTGCGACTGATGAATGACGCTTTCTATCGTGTAAACGAAGACCCACCGACACTAAAATATCATGAAGAAAAGGAAACGGCAAGTAGTTTTACATTTTTATATATTTTTGATGACTTTTATCAATGTTTTTATAGGGCATGTACACCTGCACCATTCGCTACAATTACAAAGTGTTTTCGGGCACTTTTCGGCACAAAAAAACCGCCGGCCACATCGCTGCGACCTATCTCCTTGAAGATGCCATCAGAAATGACGATAGTGAAGACTTCTTTTTGCCGAGGGACATGGAAGAAGCTCTGAAACTTATGGAAGCCAAGCGGGAAGCACTGATGAAGATTGTTGTGGACGATGAAGGTGAGCAACCCTTCCGGTGTGTTCATGACTAGTAAGTTTTTACCCATTTTGGACTACATTACAAACGGTTTGCAACATATTTTTTAGTGCCCAGTACCTTAAATTGAAAATTGAGGATGAGTGCACCGACGGACCACCATACACTACAACTCTGACGTTTGATGGCATAACGTATCAAGGTAAACCTGCTCGAACGAAGAAAGAAAGTAAGGCTAACGCTGCCAAGCTTATTTGTGACGAGCTGATTAGATCAGAAAAGTACCAGAAATACAAAGCCGATAAGAAGGCGAAAACGAAGGAGCGTCGTGATCTCAAGACGGCGTCTGGGTCGAAGGATGAAAGCGCTGCCAAAGCTGATGATCCAAATGGTGCTGATGAGGAGGATAAGGCAAATGAACCTCCGTCTTCGCCGTTTTAATCAATTGAAACCTGCGCTGCCAAAACCCTTTCTGTCTGATTGTTGTTGATTATCATCGATTTTACGTGTAACTGTTTTGACCGATTAGAATTTTTATCATGTGATCGAGTGAACAATGTGTTTCAATGAAGTAGTTCTATCATCCTACCAATAGCAAAGCACACCTCTTGAGATTTTGGACTCGGATCCGAACATCACAGACAAAAGTTCAGAGAGCATGGCACACTGCCAACCCGCTCACCGTTGCAATGGCCGTGGCCAGCCACTGCCCCGATTGCATGTGCATTAGCTCTATTGATCCACACCCAACGAAGCATTGCGCAAGCAGAGCAGTCGGCGCTTTTTGTCAAGCTCTGCGGCTGTCCTTGAACGTCCTCGTCCTCATGATATTCGCATTCCTTTTTCTAAACTTTTTCAAGCAATTTCCATCCCATCGTACCCTATTCCCGGAAAAAGAAAAGTATGTTTCTAAACCCAACCGAATCCCTCTCAAAGAGCTCCCCTTCGGCTTCAAAGATCGCATAATCCAGCTCGCTCCGGTAAATGCTGATATCAATAACCTGCATAAAGTTTTCTACCAATTCGATTCGCGTCTAGTTATTCAAAGACGCGCCCGATATGATAACTACTATATTACTGATCATCAACATATTTTAAAATATGCGTCTAACAAAGCCAAGTTTTTACGTTTTTTCAACTTCATGTTCTTGACAGTGATGTTTGAATTGGGAGAAGTCCGACCTTTTTGGCGTCGCGCTGTACACCTTAACCAACTTACATACGGTAAAAAGTTAATCTTTTCCGATACTCTTACTCTCAACTGTGTATTCCCCAATTCATTCGAAAAGTTGATTAACTGTATTTCTGGAGATTACGACAAACTAATAATACATGGAAATAGTATTAAACTGCATCAACTCAAAAAACTTATGCATGCTGGTGTAAAACAGGTTGAATTGACGGCGTCGATTGATTTACAAAAAAACGAGTATGATGACGCCGTTGAAATGATAATGGAACATGTGCGTGGAAGTGGCAATTTGTAAGTTTTATAGATAAAATTTATAATTTTAAATTAATCATCCGCTTTTTAGCTTTAGTTTTAAGGCCCCGCAAGACTTAAAACTAAGGTTAAATGCAGCATGTCGCCGAAATGACACTCCCTGGCCTGGAAAGAGTGTTTACGGTTTTGGGAGTTATTCCGTTGTTACAGATTGGAAGTTTTATTGGTTGAATTATTTGCAATTCTTGTTAGTTCTGTTCACTGTCACAGAATCTTATATTTTGTGCGTAATGTCTCATATATACCGATTAGAGTATGTCGATTATGGGTATTCGGATTTTGTTCAAAAATGGATTTTTATCGTTACGCTGTTCATCATCATAACTGAAGGTGTTTCTGGCTTCTTCTTATATTTTCTAAACATATTTATACGAGAACCAAAACCTTAAAAAAGGGTTTTCTTTTTTTTCACACATCGTACTTTGAAGACAAATAACCTTCTTATACTGAAACTTTACTCATTTGAACACGTGTGCAATGATGCCGAAATAAAACTGTTATTGTAATTTTAATTTAAAAATCGATAATAAATTTTTCAATCGATATGCAAATTGAAAGATTGCAGCATTTTCCCAAGCGTTGTTGTTAACATTAAAATGAATTTATGCTTTTTTGCCTGCTTTTACTGTTCATCCGTAAGTATAGCTATGCCTTTCTTGTCCAGCGACACCCTCGATGTGCAGAGACGACGCAGTTCTTCTTTGAGCGACTTAGTATCGTTTAAAAAGGTTCCCGACGACTCTCAACCACTACCAGCTAATCGTGCTAAAATCAACGACCTCCAAGGTCCGATGGCCCCCGAATCCAATAAACTAAGCTACCGACGACCTGCAGTTTACAAACGTCTTTACATTGCTGAAAGTGAGCTTGCCTATCAATGGGCTATCCAAAAACTTCGTCAATATCGATGGTTCCAACTTATCTACGAAATGTTCGTACTCGTCTTTGACTGTCGCTCTCATCGTATTTGGGATTCTGTATTGCTCGCCGATACTGTCATTGACAACAACCAAGAGCTCTACGTGACGGATACTTTGATTCTGCACTGTCTATCGACCAAATGCTTCGAAAGATTGATTCCGCTCATTCGTGGACCCTTCAGCCGATTGTCGGTTCATGGAAGTGGCCTCAAAGTAGATCAAATTTATCGACTTCTACGCGACAATGTCAAAAGTGTCGAAATCACCGCTGAAATTCATATGGAACATGCTGAATCCGAAATTCCCTTTGCCGTAGAAATGGTCATTCAACATGTGCAATTCTTGAATAATCAGTAAGTTGACCGCTTTAAAATTAATGGGTGCATAAGATAATCGATGTTCCAGATTTACGCTATCCTCAACCCCCATTCTGAGAACAGAAATCCAAACAGCCTGCAAAAACCAATGGTATCACTATGAATCGACTTCGGATACGTGCGTTGTTAGGCATTGGAAGAGTGTCATCTGGGGCGTACTGTATCATTTTTATACCTTTGCCTTTTACTACGTGGTTTTCAACTACTTCATGTTGTACATTCTGGGGATTCCAGAAGACAACAAACTGTCTGGATCCATTAGGACTACTCTTCTTACCTTTATCAATATTAGTTTGTGTTGTCGGTTCATTGAACTTCCATCAAAACCTGATTTCAAGTGATATTGATTGCCTTTGACTTTTTTTGTAGACAATAAAACTTGCTTGTCAGTAACATTATTGATTGGAACATCTGCGCCAAAAAGTGTACGTACAAAACTCTAACATTGTAAGCAAATGTAAACTGCGCAGTTTGAGTTGCACGCCCGACCCGGATGAATGACGGGTTCGTCTCAAACACTAAACTCAAGGAAGAAGTTTGGTTACATTTCGGCTTACATCGAAGCAAGGATTATCGGTGTTGCTCTTCCATCAATCGCAATGCGATTTCTTTCAACTTTCAACGGTCGGATCGTACTTCGTCGCTTGTCGATGCAAAAGTTCGGCGTCATTTTGAAAAACTTGTGATTCGGCATGCGTGACTTTTTGTAAAAGCTGTCTATTTTAGAGTTTCACGTTGAATTAGACTGTCTTTCATTATGCATTCCAGACGGAAATCCATTTTGGGTCTGTTTTTCGGGGTGTTGAAACAGTTTTTCTATTTCGGGTTCTGTTTGTTTCTCAAAAGCACTTTTCATGGTAATACCGTATACCAAGTTTGTTCAAAACACAAAAAAGTGTTTTAAAAGGTCACTTACTTCTGCAGAGTGGCCATTATTCTCTGAATGATGACCTCAGGGGGTGGATGGATGTGGCATTAGCGTGGATATCCCGCCAAAAGTGCAAGGGCATCCAAGCCCGCAAAAGTCGACCCATTTTGACGTAGCAACAATTTACGTCACGACTGGGAGGCATCTACGAGAATTCATTCACGCCTGTTTCGCAACATCCGCCACCCGAAAGCGGACCCATCCGCGTTTCCGTGAAGTACTGCCGGGATTAAGCCCTCCTTGCAAGGCCTAGCGTGTGTTGTTCCGGATCATCCTTTGCCGCTGCCGCCTTTCATGGCCTTTTTGTTTTTTGCAGCAAAAGGCAATGCTGCCGAGGCCCTGTGCGACGACAACACTTCTAACCCAGTAGCCGTCAGTCATCCCACCCCAAAACACCATCCCGTCATCCATTCCATCAACATCAACTCCAACTCCACGTTTGTTTGTATCCCTCCATTCGAGTCAAGTAGCGAAGCAGGGACAACAATATGGTCAAGATGCATTATCACCTCGCCAGGATACTCCTCATCCTCGGGGTTGCCATCGTCGGAGGCAGTGGCGCTGCACCGGTGGGGGCGAGTACGAGCGAGGTTACGGTGGGTTGGCTTTTGCCTACATTCTTTTGCTTTTTCTGTGATTTCCGAGTTTCTTAAGCTGATTGTTGAAACCGATGTGAGTGTGTTTCGGATTTTCAGTCACAGGGCCGTCGGGACAACAGCAGCGAACGATGCAAACCCGATACAGTATGCAGTGAGAAGGATCTGCACGGAGTTCAAATCTGCGGCACCAACGGCAAAACATATGCCAATCCGTGTGAATTGCGGGTTGCGGCATGTTTGGGGGTGCCCGTTCAGATGCATGGCATGGGAGAGTGTCTTTGTGAGTTTTTTCCGATTGGCATTTTCAATTTTTGGTGCTATTTTTGCAAAAAATGCAAGCACAGGTGTTCTTTGAAACATAGTTTGCTTTTTGTACCCAAAAAACATATTTCTCGTATCCAGCGAACCATCATTGGACGTTCGTTTCAGTATCCGAGCGCTGTCGTCTCGAACGCGACTTCCAGCTCGCTCGTATCGAGGAAAACGCCACACTCTACGTGAATGAATTCATCCCGGAATGTGACGCCACTTCCGGGTTGTACACGAGCATCCAGGTCTGTCTCCTTGCCACTCAGGTGATCCCCCAATTGATCGCTTACAATTACCTCCTACCCCCACAACATCCGTGTTGTCCATCAATCTGTCTCTGTCAACTTCCGCATTTTTCAGTGTCACATGGCCATCGGCTATTGTTGGTGTAGCACAATCAAGGGAATCGCCATCTCCGGCACCAGTGTTTCCATCGATTCTGGTGACCGTCCCGATTGCACGGCTCATGAATATCGAAGTCTGCTTTCACTTTTTCACTCATAATTTTCACGTAAAATGACGTTTCAGGCTTGTCCCCGATTCACGTGGACGCTACGGGTTCAATCACGCACCCAGAAGACGACGACACCAAGGGCACAGCCGCAAGTAAGTTTGAAACACCAAATGACGACAAAAAGCAAAACGCCGGCGCCAACATTTGACCTCTGGCGGCGGTGGCGGGGGCAGCCGGGGTTTTTGTCTTTGATGCCAGCGACCACATTTATCAATGTCCTGTCGCTTAAAATAGTTGTTTTTGATAGAGTTCGTCCCGCTACGTGCCGTGGGATGGAATGTTAATTGTCTCCGATTGGGACTCGTTGTTCTTCGCTCTTCGCGTGAAAACTGCTATCAAAACAACTTTCTACTCCATTGTTATGCCATTTGGCTCTTGTAAAGGTGTTTTTTTCAGGTGACTGCAGCGCCGCCGATCGCATTCAATTCAATTCTGGTCTGCTAGAAGTATTTGGGAAAGCGTATCTCAATGCTTTTAAAAATGCCAATGGTATGTCATCACTTTTAAGAGGGCCATGTCGTCACTTTCCCTTATTGCCTCAGGGCATCTAAAAAGTTGCTTTTAAATGGTTTAAAATGTCGAATCGCCGCTAAATTAGCGATATAAACGCTTTTAGTGCCAATAAAAACGGTAATTTGGTTTGTCAAACTAATTTAAACGCATTTTTAGACACTGAAACCACCGAAGAGCCAACAGATGCAAATGCCGTCACCATTGACAATGAAGTGAATCCAAAAAAACCAAATGACGTCACTCAAAAGCAACTCATTGTGTGGAAGTTTGCGCAGCTCGACACCGATAACAATGGGCGTTTGACGCCGGCAGAATTAGAATCTGAGCATCGGTTGACCCTTCGGATCGTGGGGCCGAAAGCTTGTGGGCACGGATTCGCTGATTACTGCGACAAGAACAGTGATAAGTTGATTGATCTGCAGGAATGGACTAATTGTTTGAACAGTGGTAAGTGGTTTCAAGCACTGTTGCCTTAAATTTTTGTTTCCTGCCACCTTTTGGTTTAATTTTTGTCTAAATTGCGTTTTTTCTTCCGCATTTCCATGACTACTGTAACAAACCTTCCCATCATAAACCCCCATAATGCCAAACCACTTTCCATCATTCATAATGTGACACAATTTCTCAATCTCAATGCCGCAATTCCGACCCTTCTTCAAAACCAACAATTGCAATTGTGAAACCATGTCACAGGCACACCGCTGCCGCGCACTGATGCTCCTGACTGCCAACCATCCTCCATCCAGCCAGTTGTGGTTGAGCGGCTTCGACGGGAGGTCGTTAAGCGACCGTTTTTGACGTCGTCGTCGTCGTTCCTCGCTCCACTCCCTCTCTTCGTTTATCTGTTTTCGGCGCCGGTTGGAGTCGAAGCAAACTAAAACTAAATAACTAACTAACACAACCGACCACTGATACTTGTTTTTTGTCGTCGACGACGGAGTGCAAAGTAGTGACCCGCCCCTCCATCGACGGCGGCCCCGGGCGTCATCCGTTCGTGCCGTTCATCGACAGCTATCATCGCTTTTGAACCAAAACGCTAGCTCTGTGCTTTTATCCCCCTTTTTTTCAATTCCACGATTACTGATCTGTTATCCATCTGCTTGACACTGCCGACGGGGAGACCCGCCTGACTGACTGACCACCAACATTAGCATTAGCCCCATCCATCCCGCAATCACAGCGCTATCAATATGTCGTCGTTTGTCAGCAGTCTGGTCTGTGCGCTCTGGGCCGTCGCAGCTGCAGGTGTGCTTCTTCTTCCTTTTTCAATTTTGAATCAATCTTACTTTAACTCTTCTCAGTCAAGCTAACAGACCCCCGCAAACTATTTCAAAACCCTCCAAAACTGTAAAAATGCCCTTCCAGAACTCGGCCCAGCCATCCGCTATCGCTCCCACATTGACTTATCTAACCTCGGACCCCCGAGATTGACCCTCTCCATGAAGAAGCCGCCTTTCACTATCGGCGGCGGTGGCGCCAGTGGCACTGACAGAACCACCGGAACCCCAGGCTGCGCAGCCGAACGCGATAAACTCCAACGTGAAACGGATAAAGCCTACCTGGCCACCATGTTTGTGCCCTCGTGCTCGAGGACTGACAATCGCCTCTATGAGCAAATGCAATGTCACCTCAAGGTCGGTCAACGACTTTGTTGGTGTGTGGATGCCGTTACGGGGACACCCTCCGACAGTGGCCTCGTTAACTCCGCTGACGAGTGTGTTGCTGTCACTTCAAGGGCAAAACAAACACCCGTTAAGATCAAAGGTGAGCAAACGACTTTTCAAATGCTTTGACATCACTTATTTTGACTGTTTTTATGGGGAAAATGTAATTGGAAGATTTTTGGGGACTTTCGTTGTGGGACCAATTTTGGGGGGACTTTCGTTGTCGGACCCCTTTTTCTAAATTTTGTTTTTATTGTCATTTTACAAAGTTCAAAGCTTTTCTGACTATGTTTTGACACCTCGATTTGATGTAGAACGAATTCACAATTTTTTGTTGTGGGACCATTTCAAGGAAACTTTCGTTGTAAGAGTATGCAGTGCTATGTTTTGGTTTCAGGCTGCGTTTCGAGCCAAGAACTAATCTTCTACCGTCGGCTGTTTTCACTCTTTTCCCGAGAAATGAGGAAAGAATCCAAGCCAGCCGCTGGCGAGAAGCGCCGAAAACCAGCCGTCGCGAAATGGAAGTTTGCCCAACTAGATGCCAACCATGATGGCGTCATTGAAAAAGCAGAATGGAAAGATCTCAGAACAAAAGCCCGTAGCTTGAAGGACGTCCGAAAATGCGGGCGTAACTTTTTGAGATCCTGTGATCGTGACAAGGACCGAAAGATCACCAAGAAGGAATGGATGGCGTGTACTGTACATGGTAAGTGACTTACAGCTGCTCAACTCATACATTTTTCATAGAATTTGAAGTTTTGTTTCCCCAAAAAGTAATTTTAAAACCATTTTCAGCTTACAAACACGCCAAATCGAACCAAGCCAACCCCTTCTTGACCTTGTTGAAACCGCTCGATTAATCCATCATCAAATCTTATTAGAGCTCCTTCAAATAACTTCACAATTCCATCTGCTCGCAACCACAACGACACTCACTTCCGCCGAATCCTTCTCGACTGTACCGTATCTCATCGATGAGCCCTATCCATCGACTTTTTCGCTACTTATCCCTTTTCCTCTAACATGTTCCAGTTCAAACAAACTTCTATCACTATCTGTTGTAACAACAAAACATTGTACCCCGGTCACTATTACGGGAATCACTATATCTACTGTAAAACTAACCCCCCTTACTAACCCATTATGGTACTGATTTTACTACAAAAAACAATAAACCTCGTTTTATATAATCACATGACGTCGTTCTTGGCACCTAGACAGCTTCACTAGTTTTCATAATGCGGAACTGTGAGGGCCGTTTTTCTCATTTTTTGGGTCAGACAAAGCGCGCACGCACTCAATTTTTGTGGTCCCGCACGGAGCCCTAATGGAACGCTCATGGTGAAAACACAACATAGTGAGCTACCAAGTCAATACTCCATTCTCCAGGTCTTTTGTCAATCGTAGCAGGTCGTATTTGTGTGCTTTGTCATTCCTTCACCTCTGAACGAAGCTGTTGATATTTCTGCTATGCCGTACCCCCTAAATAAACTTCCCTATGGTCTTCGTAAACGCCTCCGAGAGCTCGCCACTCCTCGCCAAGCTTATTGGCTTCAGATCGCCGCAACATCATCGTACGTAGGCCTTCAACCTATTCAATTGTGTCAGTCAGGAGACGCCGACTTCAAAATGGATGAAAACGGTTGCATATCCGTTGTTTTTGAATCAGACGAAGAAGAAGAGTCCGACGAAGAATTTGACGATGAAGAAGAAGAAATAGTAGTGAAAAAAGAGGAAAAAGAAAAACCAGAAGATCTCTTGTACATCGTCCACGGCACAATCAGCGTCAATCATTATAGGCCAACGGAGAACCCGCTTGTACCGCTAGATGCCTATGATTTGGCGCCCACCGATGTTTGGTTAGGTAATTGCACAATTGATTCAACATTTTTTCAATATTTTGGAATCACTGCAGCGCAACCAACAAGTGTGTTATTTAGACATTGCACCTTTGAATCGGACGACTTGATGAGAATGTTTTGCAATGCCTTCAAATCGGTAAACACGCTAGTGTGTTTCGATTATGATATACCATTAAGTTATTTCATTGAAACCTTTATCGAAGCCGAGAACATTGACATAGATCGAATCGATTATTTCAAAGTCCCACTATCAGCGCTTGATATAAGTAAGGACGTGTTTCTTAAATTTTTTAAGGTAAACATTGATTCTTCTATTCATAAACGTGATTTAAAAAAATTTTAGGCTCAACACCCCAGCTTTTGTTTAGTACTTTACTTCTCCGATAAAATCAATGTTAAAACCTTGAAACAACGGCTGAATGAGTTCTTCGATAACGACACCTGGACGTGTAATGGGAATGGTTTTTCTTCAAAACACGTTTGTGTGACCCATAGAGGCTTCAATGTTAACAATAGAACAACATACAAACACTACTGGGAAAAATAAAAGTTTTTGTGACGTTTTGTTTGTTACGTGTCATTCTTTAACACAACGGCATTTTTCTAATACTGTCTCGATTGTAAACAATAAACCTCGTTCTATTAAACCACGAAAAGATGTTTGTAACAAAGTTAAATACTGACAAAATAAAAAGAGAGTATCAATTCAACAGACCAACCGGTTTCAATTACCAGAATCATGAGTATCGTTGACAGCAATGGCACCTGACGACGTCGTTGGCACCTTAGCAGCGGCACTGGCCTTTAAAATTCGGGATTCTGAAGGGCCGTTGTCTTCCTTGATAGCGTTTTCGTCGTTTGAATCACCGATTTTGGCCGCGCGAATCTGCTGCAAAATGAGATCCTCCAACTCGTTCGGAACGGCATTGGCGACTTGGGGTTCTTTGCCAGGGGCAACCCAACGGGACAGAATGACGTAATCGATCTCCTGGCTCTTGGGGGGTGTCATGTCGTCGAGACGGAATCCATTCTTGTGGAAGAAGGCTAATGAATTGCCATTGAAAATGAAGACTGTCGCCATAACCTTCTGCATGCCGGATTTCTTGGCCAGATCGACGAGCATGTTGATCAACAGGCTGCCGATGCCCTTCTTTTGGTATTCACGGATTACTTGGAGCTCGTAGCTGCAAGAAATCGGTTATTTACAATAAATAATGGAAACAGACTCACCAATAAACGACTGGAAATCCATTTTCAACATCAAATCGATAATGAACGTAGCCAACATGCTTCTTTTTCGAATTCCTGACAATAATGTATCGGGCTGTTGTCGCTTGCAGCTCTTGCTTCTTTGAGTTTTCTTCGTAGCCCCAGTCGGAACGCTTATACCTGAAATTATCATTTGTACAACCTTCAGATGCTTGGCAGTTGAAAGAAAACTCACAGCTCCATCATGTTGTCATTGAACAACTCAAAAATCCATAAAAACTGAGCAGGATGTAGGTTTGTAGCCCATGAGTACTCGAGAGTCAAAAGTTCGCTGAAATGAGGCCACAAAAGTTAAATCAATCCAAAATAGAGTAAAAACATACCCATCAACCGTCTTCGGCTCAGCAGGCTCAACTCCAGCCCATTTGATGGCATTTGCTTGCTTGGAGGCCTTCTTCACGAGCTTCTTGAATTCTGGATTCTCCTTCTTGTCTTTCATCTGTAAACAAAACACATTTATATATAAAACCTCAATTAGAAAAGTAAAACGCGATCAACAACGCGACATCCGACGACAGTTCCAATTCAAGACGTTTTTTATTAGCACTATCGGTCATTACTTTATATCCTATGCAATTGGGGGATATATACATTAGTCGGGTACCTATCAGATAGTACAATCATCTATCAATCGAGATTAAAGCATCGTCTATATGTTGAAACTTTCACCACAGCCACAGGTACCCTTAATATTCGGGTTTCGAAAGACAAATTCCTCGGTCAGGCGCGTTTTCTGGAAGTCCATCTCGCTGCCCAGCAAGCTCAATTGGGCCTTCATATCGATCCAAACCTTGACGCCATCCTGCTCGACTTCCTCGTCAAATTTGGCTTTCTCTGAGCTATAGTCAAGGGTGTAGGTGTAGCCATTGCAGCCGCGTTGGGTCACACCGATCTGAAAGCCAACATTGTGCGGATTTTCGGGCTTGAAACTTGGCGGGCATTTAGCTAAGGCCGTTGACATACTAGTGAACATGTAAAGAACTCACTTTCAATGCGGTAGCCCCGGGTTGCTCGGCTAGGAGCTCCTTGACTCGCGCAACAGCCGTCGGCGTCAATGTGATCGCACGGCGCTTGGGATCGGTCGGAAAAGCGCGCGTAGTGCCCTTGATTACGCGCGCGGTCGCTGCCGCGATTCGACTGAAGTTCATTCAGCGGAATCTCGGGGAGGATGGAAGAGAGCTTCTCTCACGTGCAAAATCGCAATCGAAACAAGCTCAAAGTGTGGAGCTTCGAAACGCCGATAGCAAAACACGCAAACAAACGTTGTTCACATTACGCCAATGGTTTTCAATGTTTTGAAATTCAACTTTTGAAATTTAATTTATTATTTATTCAGTTCATCATTCAATAATCTACCAGCATAAAGAAGAGGCATAAGGCAATGAAATTAGTAAAACTTGAGGAAAACGGCCCGATTAGTCGAATCGAATTGGGATTTAGGAATAACAGATCAGTCGTAGTCGTAAAAATCAAAGTAAATAATATCTTCAGAGGGTGTCCTTAATTGATAGAGAGGGGTTGGATAAGGTCGAAGCGGACACGACACGGGAGGGCCATGTTTTTGTATTGAACGAGGGCTGCTTGCTCGAGGGCAAAAACAGCGATAACGTGCCCCTGGTAGTACTGAAAGGGGGCATGAACAATGGAATGGGATGACTGATAAAGATAAATAACAAGTTTAACAATAACAAAATTGAACGAAAATAAGGAACAATGAAAGACAAATGGGATTTTGGATCGAAAAAAGCCCCTAAGAATGTTGTGCTGATGGTCCTGATCCTCGACCACCACCACCACGGCCTCGGCCACGGTTGTTGGACCCTCTGGAGGGGCCGGAACCGCCACGATGGCCGCTATTCCCCCTAAAAGATCCACGAGGACCACCGCCTCGGCCTCGATTACTGCTACTATTTTGACTGCTTACATTGCCATCGACGTAGGGCGCGACGACAGGGCGTCCGACTTCGACGCCTGGAGGCGGTCGGGGAGTGAAGAGTGGTGGGGCTGTTGCTGGAGGAGGTCCTTGGTGGTAGGTAGAGTTGGTGAAACTACGTGAACCGGCTCCACGGCCGCCACGGAAGCCTCCACGTCCGCCACGGCCACGAGAATTGTCATTGGGGTAGTCACGGGGCGGTGGAGGGGCGAAGGACATGTCGGAAAGGGCTGAAATCAGAGGCGTTAGGCTGAGAAAAGTTGGATTAGGTGTGGAACATACCATCAGTAACCGAATGAACATCACTTCGGCCACGGTTGGGGGCAGTGTTCTGACGACGAGGGCCGCCGTTATTGGCTGAATGTTGCTGATCACGGCGTGGTGGCTTCTGGTTTTGGTTCTGGCCACGACCACCACGGCTATTGTTATCACGGCGGTAGTCAGGTTTTGATTCGGGGATGCTGATCGGAGCTGATGGCGGCGGGGACTCATCGATGTCATCGCCTAGACGGCCTTTGATCAGATCGAAAATGGTTCCACCACCGGTTGGACGGCTGATGTAGGTTCGAATGTCGACTTCATCTAAAAACACATTCGTCAATAATCCAAATGATCAGAAGGCCAAAACGAACCATCACGACGACGACGCTGTCCTCGACCACTACCACCACTGCCCCCAGACGATCCAAGATTTGACACTGGCGGCGCCGTAGGCTTTGGAGGAGGAGCGGCTTGCTGTTGTTGAACTTGTACCGGCTTCGAAGAGATATCCTTCTTAGGGGCAGTTTCAGGCTGCTTCAAATAGTTCGGCGCATTCTTCTTGACTTCCTTCAAGGCCGCAATCTCCGATTGACGAGCTGCTTCAAACTCGGCATTAGTCTCGCCACCGGCCTTGGCTTCAGCATTCGCATTCGGCATAGCTTTGAATCCATCTTTCTGCGGAGCCAAAGCACCACCACGCTTACCGAAAGGCACCCATTTCGGAGCATCGCCAGCGGCACGATCAGCCTTCGACGAGGAATACTTTTCCGATCGCCATTTTTCGACCAGTTTATCAACAACGCCACCGAGTAACTTCGTGTTAGAGTTGTTCAGCTGAAGAATACCGTTTTCGAAGCGGAGATTGCCATGAAGGAGGATTTTGCTGCCATATGGAGTGTCTCCGCTGAAAAGAAAATTATATATAAAAATCGCCAGAATGTTCGAAAAACTAACCTAATCTTTGTCAATGGCTCAGTGGCCATAGCTTTGGTCGATTTGTGGCCATCGGTGAGGATCAGGGAACAAACGCCATCATTTTTGGTATGTTCATTAATCTTCGGGAAGCTAACATTTTCCCACTTTGAAAGCTGCACAATAATTGGTCCCCGCAAGGTGTTTGCCTTATCCGTGCGATCAACGACGACTGCAGCGCCATAGTCACGAATGTCAAGCTGAAAGTAGAATTGATTAGGGTCATTTATCAGTGAATTTGACCAAGTCCCTATTGAATGATTCACACAATCAAGATTGATCGACAAAAAACGAATACCCCGCCGCAGAACCCTCACTCACATTGCTCAAAACCTGCACCCACTCCGCAGCCGATGCAGCCTCGTCATAGTTCTCGGCCAAGGCCTCACGAAGCTTGAAGTCATCGATGTGCCATCCATCGGCGACCAAATTCGAAAGCGCCGTCATTAGTAGTCGAGGTAGTCGATCAACAGTAGTCGGAAACTAAAAGACTGTCTGTCTCGGACAGTCTCCTGTCGTCGCGAGTGAATTCCCAAAGTGCGATGGGACGGATTGGTCGGGAAATCAGCGTTGTTTACAGGAATCTGAATCCGGACGATCGGAAGCGCTTTGCAAATTTCTCGGAGGTCCGTCTTTTTTCCATATGGGAGTGTCTCCAGCCATGCGGGGTTGATTTTTGCATTTTGGCTTTTGACACACAGCCAGACACCCATGCTAATTGATGTTTTGTGCGTCATTTTTGATAAATCACAGCGACATTGCTTGGGCCGCTGATAAGCAATTGAGCATTGGTCAAGATGAGGTTGAATTGGAGTTGTTTTTTCGAAAGTTGTCTGTTGTCGAAGTTTTCAAGGTTTTCTGGGTCTTGTTAATGGAATTTCCTATTTGTAAATTGAATAGAACTCCTCGCCAGAGCGTTATGATACCCTAAGGACTTCGAGGCGCACTCAGTTCATGTGTTTTCGCACTTTTCGAGAGGGTTTTTTCGATTTCCGGTTGGTCCCGAGTTTTTTGAGTGGATACTGTATGATTTTGGCTCTGTAGGGTATGTTTTTGACGAACTGGTTGGTTTGAAACTTGTGAAGGCTTCCAGTTGCTGTTGATAAATTTTTAAATGGCGCAGCAAAAGTTCAAATTTCTTCACAAAAAGATCAATTTTTCACGCTTTGCGTGTTTGCATCTAGCATTTTTTGCAAAAACCACTGCCCCAAAGATTGGTTCCTTCCACCAAGTGTAATGCTTATCAGTCGGAAGTGCCTCCAGCGCCCGCAAATCGGTGTCATGGGGCAAAAGCCAAGTGTTTTTTCCTATTCACACTTGTTGCTGCCTCGAGCCCCATTGATATATTTTCCCCGGTTGTATGCATCATAATCAGGGCCCTCAGATTGGGAAAAGGATAGCCTGGTCGATACGCTTATGTCCTTATGTCCGTTCATCGCTAAAAAATGTGATTCCGCCCGTGTTGCGACGAGCCGTGACCGATGTTCTTTTCGAGGTCGCTTGACACTTTTCACATTGCCTGAGGCACGCTGCCGTCGGCAAAGACAGCTGTTTGGGGCACTTTTATTCTGTCCAGTGGCCACTCATGCCAAGGACAGGCCTTCTTCTCGACGAATTTTTGCTGTTGCGAGAAGGCCCTGTGAAAACGGGCGGCAAAGTGGAACGTTTTTGCAGGGCCGACTGGCCGTTGGCACAGCGCCGACTTGGATGTCCGCAAAGAGGGGCCCTTAGCTATGCGCACTTTTGACAAGCTTGGTTCGCTTTCGTTTTTTTGTGTCGAGAGTCGAGCTTGAGGGTAAGAGTGAAGCTCGGCCTAGCTTGAGGCTTCTCGAGAATGGGGGCAGTCAGCGCGCAGGAAGAAGCCAAGCCGAGAGCCGTCTTCCGATGGCTGTGCTGCAGTGTGTCCGTTGCGCGAGCCTCTCTCTCTTCCCCTCGGGTTTTTCGACCACTGTCCATTCGGGTCGGACGTAGTTGGTTGGCAGGGCAGGGCACATCGCCACAAGCCAAATGCAAGCTGTTCCGACCGGCCGGCCGGCGACCGGCGAGACGGAACAGCTCGGTGGTATTCGGTCGTGTTCGCTCGCGAGCTCACCCGCCCTCCAGCAGCGCAGCCTCCGGACCTTCTGCTTTCTGCCGGCCGGCCGAAGCGCCACCGCCGTCGGCGGCGGCAACACGGCGGACCGCCGCGAGGCGAGGCCTTCCCCACCACAGCGGGTCGTCGTCGTCGTGGTCGTGGTCCGTCGCTGGTTGGGTTGGTCGAGTCGGTTGGTGCAGAGAGTCTCTCCTCCCCTCCATCCTCTTCGTTCGATAATTTTATACATACAAACACGGCGCCCCGTACTATAGTGCCGCTGCCGCCGAGGCCGAACCCAAACTCCCGAGATGTGCCCTCTTGTCCAGTTTTCGCGCAATGCCGCTGACCGATTCCGTCCCATATTCCATCGATTGAGACTGTCGACCAGTCGCCCTTCCAACATCCGCCCCACAGCCAACTGGCCGTCATCATTCTTATCTCTCGGAAAGAGTTGTCATGTTGCCGGGGCCCCCCGCTTTGGCAGCTCGCAAATCACCTCACCGACGACCATTTCCGACGGAACCCATCCTTCCTTCGCGCAACACCTTTTTATCAACGCCGGCAATCATGTTTGTACACACTTTTTTGCACCCATCTTTTTTAAAGCCAGTCGAAAGTTACGAGTCACCCACCCATCCCCCACCCGCGCCCTGTCCTGTGGCTTGTGATTCAAGGCAAGTCAAGGTTCACGACTCCTCTCCGTTGATCATCCCGTCTTCTCGCGGCGTGTGTGGTGGTTTTATTTAATAGTAAAGTCCAAAATCGCCACAATTGTTTTCTTCCAAAAAACCGATTGCATCGAATACCCTTTTGTTTTTTCTTTCGTCCGTCTTCTCAAACGTAAAGCGCCTTTAGGTCTGACTGACTCTACCATCAGCAGCACCAAGCAACAGAGGCGTGATTCAGGAGGACGCCTGCAGGTTGCGTGTTTGTAAGATTCGTGTATTGGTCGTCGTCAGAGTCTTCCTTCTCCTGAGCGACCTCGCCAATGCGCGTCACCGATCATCGCCAATACTAAACGCATACCGTCGTCCTTGCAACCAGAGCCTCTGGGTGTCGCAGTCAGCATCTTCCCACCAGCTATATTACCTTGATCGATCCACAACACTGTAGGCGACCAGCTTACTTTTGAGATTCCAGCGGCATGAGGTTAGTTCTTTTTGCTTTGGCCCACCATTAGCTTGATTCTTTTGATAAATTATTTATCCCCCATACCCATTTTCACACTCGAATCTGTCCATGTCCATTGTTGGCGCCAAATGACCAACTTCTATTGGCGCCATTCCGGAAAGAACTCCTTTTCGAATTGAACCTCGTATTCGTCTTTCGCCGAATACGGCGCCCAATTGCCCCCACTTTACTTTTTTTTGAACCGGGCTGTAGTCGGATGTTATTCATCTGTTCCTGCTGCCTGCCCCGTTCCGTTCGAATTCGAATGTGAAATCCCTTAATCGCAAAATGTTTTGACAGTGGTCATGTGCTGGCAAACGCGACCATCGACGTGTTGCTGTACGACAATGGCGCTCGGACATGGGTCACTCCAGAAGGCGGCGAATTCGGCAACTTGAAGCCACCTGGTCAGGCTATTGTTCAATTGCTCCAGGATGAAGGCGGATTTCGGATTGTGGCATCGAGGAGGATAGACAATTCACTGCTTTTGAATCAGATTATTTATGAAAACTTTCACTACAAGGCTGCCACGGCGACTTTTCATCAGTGGAAGAGTGAAACGAAACAGGTTTGTTGAGAAAAAAAGTTTTCTGTGCTCAAACGATTTGAACCTTTGACTTTTCGGGTGGTAGATTTGCGCTTTTACCAACTGCGCTAATTGTGCGAAGGAACCAGAAGTGCAGAATTGTGTTTTGATCGATTGCGTTTTTGAATGCACTATGCAAACAAAATATCACATCAGCCACACTCTGACTCAATTCCAATCCCCAAAACACACTAATCACTATCTCTGAATCACCCCCAACCCCCACTCTTTCCAGGTTTACGGCCTAAACTTCCCGTATCCCGATCAAGCCAGCATCTTCCTCGAATCCGTAGAACGAAGCGTCAGTGCCGTCAATGCCGGCCTCACCCAGCCACCCTACCATTCCATCAATGCGAGCAATGGCGTCTACCAAGAGCCCCAGATGTATGCCGAACCCCAGCATCACATCCAACTCCAACAACAACAGCAACAACAATCACAGCCCCAACGTCGAGATATCGACCAGGAGAGCATCGGCTCCGCTGGACACCCCATGGCCTATCGAGGGTGAGTATCGCTTACTTTTTACTTTTTTCCAACTTTTTTGACCACTCGATCCGCTAAGATTTGAGCGAGTTTGAACATTCTTTTTTGGACACATTTTTTATCCTTTTTGACCACTTGTTGAAGTGGACACATTAAGCTTAGCTATATTTGTCGCTATTTGTTTGCGCAGGCTGTCTTATGTTATCCTTGGTCATTGTTATGGAAAAGCCTTGAGGGTACATTCTTGGGTTCGAGTACTTTTGGCTGGGATTGGCGGGGGTGAGGTTAGAGGGGTTTTCTAATAAAAAATGGGTTGAATTCAATGTAGTTTTTGATGATCAACTGTTTTAGCAATTGTTACACTTTGTATATCAGCTTAGTGACTCTACTGTTTACTTTTGTTAGTCAAAACGTTTGTCGTTTCGATAATCATTGCATTGATTCCTTATCAGTCGTTTTTTACACCCACTTTTTCATCACAAATATGACTCATCTGCCCAGTTTGACGTACGCAACACCCTTTGTTGGTTCCTTGTTTTGTAACCCAGAACATCAGGACCATCGCTTTCTATCTTATCGCTGGCGGCAAAACACGGCTGAGACGTTTCGACTTTCAATCCGTATATAATTGTCGCCTCGATTCATGGTAACTCTTCTTCGCTCCTAGACTCCTGGTTTGCCTGTGCCTCTAATAACACATTTGTTGTTGTTTTTTGTTACTTACTCCTGCTGGCTGGCTGCGCATTTCATTCAGAAGACTTTTGTCCTTTGATTGCTGCTGCCTCATCCTCGTCATCATCGTTGGTGTCGTCGATCTATCTGCGTAACCATCATCATTTTTTCATCCTGGGCGACACCTTCGGGAGACCCTTGTGGAACCCCCTTGTTTTTTGTTGTCGCCGCTGGGGGTTGCTGCTGAGTCTGACGCCATCTCCCCCATTCTTGATCTTGACTAAATTTCGCCACCCCTACGGAAAAAAACACATACATTTGAACTGGTAGCTTTCGACCCCCTCGTCGATCGAATCGCTGTGAGTCAGCAACCGAGTTTCATTCGACAGTCGGCCTCGGATAAGGCGAATCATTACCACTTTGATTCATTCTCCTTGACTTTGACGGTGTTGTTGGTGTTGGTGGTGGTCGTCGCAGTTGGTTTATTTCTATATAATCATGTCACGGAAGCCGAGTTCCTCCATCGCCCAGCGAATGGCTAACTTTCAATCTCCGAGTGAGCGTCAAATTGTGTCGAAGTTTCTGAGCGAATTCAAGTCGGAAGTTGCTTCAAACTACGAATCTACAACACCTTCATCAACCTCTTCATCAAATGTGCCTCGAAAGATTAGCACAGGTCCCGAACGTGAAATAGTTGCTACCTTATTGAATGATATGAAGACGGAATTGTCGGAATTTGAGTCCAACCATTCAATTCTAAGTTCGCCGGTTTCGGAAACCCCGGAAGTCGACTTTAACGCGTCCATCGATTCAACAAATTCATCCATTCTCGCACCTTTTGATGGTGGTGACTCATTGAAGCCAGAAGTCACCGAAAATAACGATAGCGACAGGTTTCTTACTTTGTTTTAGCTTAACTTTTTTCGTTTCTTTCTTTGTTTCGCCGAAGCATTTCGATTTTTTAAGGTCATTAGTTTTTTCCTTGGTCTTTGAGCTCTCTGTTTGCATGTTTTTTTGATTGGGCTAATCTCATTTGAAGCCTCAACTGTCAGTTTAAACTAAACAGCCTTAACAATGTTGCCTATTTTCAGAAAGTCGAGTTACTCGTCGCTAAATGGCGTGCCACCGAGCGCAGGCAACAATCAGCTGCAACAACAGCAGCAGCAACAACGACGTTGCTCGAATGGCTCATCCGGAAGCAGTGGGCAGTCATCCTCGACCAATATTTACGCTACTGTGAGTTTTGATAGGGGGGACATGATGGGGATGGATCGCTTTTTTGGGTTGGATTGGGGTTGATTGGCAGGGGTAATCGGGTGTGAAGTACGGAAATGAGGGGTTTTGATTGAAATGATTTTGATTTTTGGGGGTTTTTGAATCGATTTTGAAGTTTTTGGGGACACGGAAGGCTTCTTACTGATAAAGTTGTTCATATCGATTGATTTCAGTCTAATGGCAACGGCTACCACCCCCAAACGGCCGCTCCACAAGGCCCTGCTCCAGTGCCACAATCAAACGGTGTTACGAGAATCCCGGTGCCTCCGCCAGCGCCTCCACCGCTCGCGCCCGCTGCATCGGCATCCAAAGGTGCTCCAATCTCGTCGAATGCCCCACCACCGCCACCTCCTCCACCTGGGAATCTCTTCAAGTCCGGTGGTCCCAAGGCAGCCCCCAGCATGGCCGATGAGATCAAAGCCAAGACGAATCGCCTGCGAAAGGTGTCATCCGCGACGGATACCCAAGCATCGACGTCGGCACCGACCCCGAAAGTTAGTGTCAGCGGCGGTGGCAGCAACGCGTTGATGGACGAATTGGCTCGCCGACTGGAAATGAACAAAGTCCAAGCGAACAACAAAGCCGACGCCGTGTCAACGTCATCGAGTTCTGGGTTTTCGTCGTCGAGCGTTGGTGCCGCGACGACAAGCGACACATCGGACAGTGGCGCGACGCTTACATCGACGCGACGACCCAATGGTAAGCTGCTTTTTAATCGTCGGTGAAAAATGAGGGGTTATACGATTTTACCTGAATACCGAAGCGATGGGGCGAGGGTTTACTTATTTGCGACGACGACGGCCTTCGACGAGAAGCGAACGGCTGTCTTTGCGGATAGAAGTGCTCTCCATCAACGCATCTGACCGGCAGGGAACACAGCATAGCAGCTAGCTACCCGTTCTGATTATCCGATTTGTACACATTCGGGGGCGCGAGCCAGATTTGACCCTCGTGCTTTTTGAGATGCTTTTGTTGTTTGTGTGTGTTTGAGCCGCCAAGCCGGCGACGCTTTTAAGCTGGTGCTGATCGGAAGCGCTTCTCAACACTATCTGGGGCTGTATGGTTTTGGAAGGTTTGGGGACTAGCAGCTTTGTATGTAGTTGTAAGCCTGGAAGGGGCTGACAGTAAGCCAATTAGAATGCCGGCCGGGTGCTTGTAAATCGGTTCTCACCCGGCTGAGAAAGTTTCGTCGATGCCATCTTTGCCAACTTTCAAGGCTAGCTGTCAGTACTTGCTTGTTGATGTGTGTAGTATACTTTTCGGCCCAACGGGGGAGATGCGCAGATTCGTAATTGGGTTTTTGTCTGACAGCAGCCGCCGTCGGCGGTCGTCGTTGTTGAGTCATCACGACCTCGACAGACAACACGCCATCGCGTAGGCTAATTTGCGCCTTCGCTCGCCTCCCGGACGACTCATCATCGCGGGGGGCGAATCAGGCACGCCTGGCCGAGCGCCAAGTAACATAATTTGGTCAGTCAATGGTCAAACCTTACATCAACCCAACAAAAAACTCTTATCACAACGAACTTTTACTGAAAATGACCACAGTCGTAACTCAGCCACAAAGGAATATCAATAACCTCACCCTGACCTTTCCCAATGATATAATAGTTTAATTACGTTTTCCCCGTCGCTCCCGGAATATTACGTCCACCAAAACGCCCGCAAAACCTATTTATGCCGTCATCGAACCCTGCACTTCAAAGCAGGCAAACACCGCGCCCTTTTTGATGTTTCGCCATCGCTATTGGCATACGGTGTGGTGTGGCGGAGTTTTGATTGTCGCTAGCGCCCCATAAACCAAAACCGAAAGGTGTCGTTATCGAAGAAGCAAAGAAAGTATGAACGCGGAATCCGCCGAAAAGGGAAAGGAAAAAACCACAGCCCGGCACGCCGAGCCGAAACGCATTCAACACCTCTTTTGTGCTTCGCCTCAAGGCAAGGTGAACGAGTCAAAAAAACTGAAAGCGAACACGGCTCAATGGTCATTCACAGCTTGTCTTACGAGCTATCGGACACCTTTTGGCTTTCTTGGTTGTCGCATGCGCAGCTGTTGTTTTGTTGCTTGCCGTTGTCGGCGACTGGCACCAGTTTCGGATTGTTGGAGGGAACTTGTTTTTTGGGTTGTTCGACAGGGGTTTTGATGTCTATGCCGCTATAGGTCGATGAAAGTTTGGTTTTGAGGGATTGAATAGCAATTTGATGGATAAAAGTGCTCAAAATACATCAGAATGAATGAATATGCAATGTGTTTCTATTTCAGGCGATGCCCCGAAGCCATGGAGCAAAACGAACGGTATCACCAGCAACAACGTGAGCACAGACTCCCCGAAAGCCCTGAGGAAGACAAACGGCACCGATGCCGGCGTAGCGATCACAACCGCCGATCTCGAACGCCTCAAAGTCGAAATCCTCGCCGAAGTGACCCAACAGATCAATGCTGCCAAACAGGAGATCCTCAATGCCATCCTGGCGCAAAGGTAGTCCCGACAGTGGATTCATCAGGTTGTGCTGTAGCTCAAATGTAACTCCCAATTCCAAATATCGGTGCCCTTCATCCCTCTTCCCCTCATCGCTGTTGGCATCCAATGCCCTAAGGCGTTTTTATAGGTTGCCCTTATCAATGGAGCCTATTACCTAGTCCTACATATATCCCTTTCCCCTGTCTGAAAACCGACGATTGGTGCTATCAGTTTAATTATAAGTTTTTTTGTTGTGTCCATTCTTTCCGACATCGAGTAACTTTAAGTAATATCCACTTCTGTAATTCCCATTCTCTACCTTATCCACTCTACTTTACTCCAACTCTACTCTACTCTCTCTGCGTACGTGTCCATCTATCTCTCAAACGATTTGATTTATTTCTTATTTGTATGAACCAATTCAATACGCAAAACACTGGAATTCTATTGTATTTGTATTGTTACCCTTTGTGTCAAGGAAGATTGTTTTGTATCATACTTTGTTGTGATAATGGTTTTAAAATCTTTCTGATCTACTAGTATATACCATAACTTCTGTGGTGTTGTCAAGGTTCGTGGAACGGCGGCCGCGGCCGTTCGATGAGTCGATGGATTCCCGTTTTAGTCAGTCAGGGGTCCGTGCCATCAAACGGTTGGCGTACGAATAAGTTTCCGTTGCATATTGCTTAATGAATAATTCGCCAAAGAAGTAGTAGTTGTCCGTGTGGACTCGTCAAACCCACATAAAGCTTTGTACCTTCTGCCGATTCACAAACACACTCCCAATTATTTGCTCCAAAATGATGAAAATAATAAAAAATTGACAATTTGAGATTTGAAAGATGACTTTACCAAGCAAAAATTTTTGTAAACGTGATGAAACATCAACCTATTGCTTTGGAAAATCAGTTTTTGTAGATTTATGACTTTCAACATTGGCATTACCGACTCTAAGGTTGTCGAAATTGATGTCAAAATCTTAGTTTTTAACCCCAAAATTTTTCAATCTATGCGTAAACTTCATGTATTGACATCATACAGTACCCCTTTTAAAACTCCAACCAATTTTGATCCCGATATTACTGCCCTAAACCAAATCACCCATCTGTTTGTTCAGTCCAACATCAACACCAAACAACTCACCCAATACACCTCACCCCATAAAGCCAGGGTTACTGTACCCCTGTGTCTAATCCCTCTCCACACCACAGTGCTGAGTCGCCAATTTGAAGTATAGTGCGATCACCACATGGTACTGGTCGCAATATTTATACATGACATGAATGCAAACATGTTCTGCCGACAGATGGTTGTCGTCGTTGGGGTTTTTTTCTTCCATCTATCTAAAATCTTCTAAGACGAAAGAAGCAGTTTTGTTCATTCGAAAATGTGTGTGAGAGCTGTGTGGCGAAACAGAGTGTGTAAGTGTATGTGTGGAGGATGTTGGATGTTTGGTGACAGTCGGTGCAGTCCCGGAATGTTTCCAATGTTTATATCCGACGACATGCTGCTGCGATTTCGCGGCGTTTTCGTTTACTTCCCTCTGGTCCGAGGAGGCTGTAGTGGTACATAGTGTGCTGCATAATTTTGAAAGCCAATATTTTAGTGGTGGACCCGAGGAGGGTTCCCCGTTTACTAATGCCTCTTTTTTCTCCGAAAACAAATGAGAAAAGATAGAAAGAAAGAAAGCAAAAACATATTGGTGAAACCACGAGATCTAACATAACATAAGACATGGGGCATCGACATTGAAGCATTTGGTTGCCCATTTAATGTATTCCCAGTCCCAGTTGACCATCATCTCACTTCAAGGCAGTCAAAATATGTATGTTTGTACATCTAACAACACATTTTGGCTGTTGTGCTTATTTTAAACACGAAATTCCGAAAGACGGATCGTTTTCTGGCCGTTTTTGGCGCAAAAAGCTGAAACGGCAATACTTCTGGCCACAAAACAAAAACGTAATTTGATACTACTGTAGAGTGGGCCCCAATTTAGACCCCCTCTGTTGTAATGTAAATATAAATAATGAGAACCATCAGTTGGAGTGGCACTTTGTCCCTTGTTTTTCGATTCCAGTCCATCAAATCACCAGATAACGAACCCCAGACAGCTTGATAGATCTAGATGTTTCATAACACATGGGTTCTGTCTGGCGCGCAGAGAGCGCTTTTTTGTATGTTTGACGTGTTTGTGTGAAACTGAAACGCTTCAATTCTTCAAGGTCTCCGATATACATACATACATACATTACATACTATCAGTAGACGGATTTTTTATCCAAAAAACCAACAAACGTGCAAAAAATATCGTCTATCGTCCGCGAACCACCGAAATTTCTGTTAGATTGATACAATTCCGGTTTTTTACACAACACATTTGATGGGTGTCTGGTACAGTGTGTACACATCATACCAAAATGAATGCCTGCTTTCGAAGTCGGTCACTTGACCATCGCGTTCTGGATTCGGTTTTTCTAATCGGTTTTCTAAGAAAAACATACGCCAAGTGTTCAAATGTCTGAAGATTTGGAAATTTGGTGATTCAGATGATTGGCGCCATTCGGTCACTTTGGGTTACTGTAATTGGTTGAATTGGGGGGTGTTTCGATATTTCATGATGTCGAAGTTGATGAATTCCGTCCATCTTCATCCAATCCAACAATGTTTAATGCTTCCCATTCCCCGTCCATTCCGTTTCTCCGTTCGTAAATTTGTGTTTCGTCCGAGTCGACTTGGATGGTGTGCAATGTTATAAATAATGTTATTCCAGCAGGACCAGGCGGGGGTATTAGGGGCGGTTGTAGGAGAGAGATCGAATTGTTAGAGCGCCGGCCTTCGTCTCCCACTTTACGCGTCACAAAAGAGGGAGAGAGAATTGCCGCCGACTGCCGCTGCGGGCCCCCGGCATCATCTGCATATGCGCGATGGCCGCTGCTGCCGGGCAGTAACGGCAGCGGGCAAGGTTATGGTATGTTAAAATGAAATAAAAAGTGTCGGTCCACTCGTGTAAAACCATCCCCGAGGCAAGGGGACACTGTGTACATGGTGGTGGTCGAATTTGAACTGACACGAAACGCAGGACAGGACAGGGCAGTGGCGCCGATAGAGAAGAAACCACCAAGGGGTGGCTGTGAACAACTCGCAGATGTTTGAGGATGAAAAGACGAAATAAATGTGTATTTGCTGCATGTGTAAAACGGGGTTTAGTGCTGAAATTGGCGCCTTTCAAAAAAGTTTTCGCATCGGAGCTGGGCTGTGTCCTGTTTTGTTAACATAAGTATATGTACTTTGCGGAGAGAAGTTTTTGTCGTCCGCTCCGCAAATCTAAATTATGGTTGGTGGCTGTATCGTATCCCCCGAGCTGAGCCCTGAGCGGACTGCCCGGTCGATGAATGTTGGAAATTGGAAGTTGGAAACAACCGAACTGATGTGAACTTTTAACTGGGTCAACGACGCCACATAAACCTAAACCCGCACACGACTGTCATACAGAAAACATAAGTGGAGTGTCAGGACGTATCATCGCATAGTATAATCCTGCATTTAACGCTCAAATATTCGACAAGTACAACATTCGTGTCAGGACCATCAATTGCAGTTTGCACCTTCCCTCGATGTGTGCAAAAACGTAAAAACAAACACGTTTCTCAAAATTTCGAATCAAAACCACTTCTATGACGATTTAATGCAATAGCAAAGCAGTAATTTTCCCACATAGAACCCTCTCTTCCACTCTGCTGTACCACCTTGCGGCACATTTCGTCGTCCGATCTGAGCGATCCGCCGCAACCAGTTGTCGCACAAATTTTCAAATCAGGCTCAACTGCAAATGCAATGCAATGCAATGCGCTATCCCCTGCGTGTGTGTAGCAACGCCTGGCGTAAGAATAATAGCGTAATTTAGTTGAAACGCAATGTTTCAGCAGCAAAAATTTTAATGGTCGATGTGTTGTGCCGTCGTCCGCCTGTCGCGGTTCGGTGGTGGTGGTGCTGCTTTTTCGCTCCTTCGTGTCGTCGTCGAACTAAAACTAAAACTAAACTCCGGAATTTCTATCTATGCCTGCGGACGACCGATTTGTGCTCTTTCATACTAACCCACCATCTCCATCCATCCAACACCACACTATGTACCAACTTTTTTGCCCTCTTTCGTCCTCGTCCCGATAAAACATTTTGTGTGCTTGCTTGTCCGTGGCGTGTTGAAAAAAGATGAACTTTTATAAAGACGAGAAAAGCGTCCTCGGAGCTTTTCCAACATAACATATAACATTGAATCCACAATGATGTTCTTGTGCGTCTATGATGGGGAGGGGGAAAATATATAAGTATGTTTGGTAATGTCAGTCGGCTGTGTGCAAGTGTGTGTGTAAATTTTACTAACGTCGTCAAAGCCCTGGAGCAAGGCGGCGGATATGTATAAATGAGGGTCGTCGACGTCGTCAAACTGCTTCCCCTCTGCTATATTATATTCGAACGGAAAGTGAAAAATGTTTGAGAGTGTTGTTGTGTATGTATGCAAAAGTGCGTCGAGATGGTTGGTGGTCGAGAGCGTGCGCGCGCGCAGAGCTCCGATGGCGATGCGATTACTGCGTCAATGACAACGACATCGACAAAGCGAAGACCGTCTCCACCAAGGCCTCACTACGATTAAACATACATACGAAGAATATTATGTGGGACCAGCACTCCCCGAGTTCCAATTCGAATTTGAAGCAAAACAAAGCAGCACAAAACGACGAACAGAACCGTAATTCAAGCAGTGGACACTTATCTGAAGTATGTAGAGGGTAATTGATGTGGAAATTTACCCCGGTGCAATCAACCCACCAGACACATCAGACCCAAATTTACAGCGCGTGCGTTGTTTATACAATCACCCATCCATCCATCCCCCATTCCGTCAATCGGTTGTATACAATCGCTCCGAAAGCATCGTGATTTGTCAGTATTTAGGATTCGTAATGTCAACACTCCACTTTTTCAAATCGCTCTTACATAGTTGAGCCCGAACTGCCTTCGAGCCCAAAGGTTACACCCCAAAAGATCACCAAGCATACTGTAGATGCCATTTAACCCCCCAATTAATTGCTTAATTCCCATCCCTACCCCCAGCCAGCTTACCAAAGTCGATGAGGCTCTAATTGTCAAACCTTCCATCATCCTTCCAATCGCAAAACTGCACTGAGTCTTTGTTTGTTAGTGTAATGGCTTTCTTTCTTCACCAAATCTTAATCGTACTTAAAACTCTCTCCGAAATCGACCGACAGTGTGCTGGTGCAGCAAGTCAGGCTCCTCGACAGTCCGCCTCAACCGCCTGCGCGATGGGTCCGATGGCGAACGACGACCCCGATGGATACGACTTTAAAAAATAATAGTAATGTCAGAATGGGCTTTCTTTTCTTTCGTTCCTTCTTTCTTTCCACTCCTCTACGACCGACGACTGCGCCGAACTGAAGGCTACTCATATACCCCAAGCACTTTAACGTTATATCGATGTGTGTGTGTGTATTTGGTATGAAGAGATGATGGTACTGTGCATTCGAAATGGTGGACATGGTGCGCTTATTATTTGTACGACTACGACCGCGGCGCGCAGTGTTTACCATTCTTCCTATGCCTGTGTTCAGTGTTTCGATAGATGGTGGTGGACGACAGGCGGCTCGTCTTTCTTTTGCGAGAGTTTTTAGAGTTTTGGTTATGTTGGGCATTTTTCGGGGAGGGGGGCTTTGATGTTATACATGTTACATTTTGCATGTATGCACGCTGGTCGATGGCCAATTTTGGTATTCATCAGCCCGGGGGGCCGGGAATGACCTCATTGAATGATTGCTATGATGTGTCGGAGCATAGCGCAGTCGATACTTGATGATGTTTAGCTATGTTAAACAGGGCAGTTATTACAGTGGTATGCCTGGCGGGAATCGACTTGCTTGCATGTGCACAGTCATGGGGGCTTGCGCGCGCATAGCGCACATCCTTGACCGTTGCCGCTTTTTCGCACTTGCTCGCGTCTTTACAAATGGTAAATTTTCGCACTCTCTCTCCGCCTTTTTTTGCCCATTTAACATAACCACTAATGTATGTGTTCAAAGGACACTGAATGTGTATGTATGTTGAAGCTGTTCCGGACAATGTTTCAACATATTCCGGCAGAACCCCGCCAAGGCCGCCCGCAGTAGCTCCGCCTCCTTTCCAATGTTAAAAAATATATTTTATGTATAGGACAAGACAGTTGGCTGTTGAGGTCTTGAGTCCTCGGTGCTCTCAGAGGTTCCGGTCCGTACTACTTACAACACTTTATGATACCACTATCGATCGACCGGCGGGGTTGTTGGACACTGTGACACTGCGTGAGGCGCGAGTCGTAGTAGTAGTAGTATAGTGCTTTTCGGCGAGTATCTTCTATCACCAGTCAACCGTCGACCCCATTGTCGGGGAGCTGGTGATGCTTTTTCGAGACCGACCACCACCACCATCCAAACACTCACTACACTACTACCAACCAACCCCAGTCAAACAACTGACTGGTCAGTCGACCGCCAAACATTGCAGTGTTTGCGAGACACCACAGCACATCGAACCGACCCTTCAACTTTTTAATTTTTGCAAACATTCTATTCATTCATTCCATCCCAACCATCATCCCCGACGGAGTCATCTGCGGGGTTTGCGCTGGGCTGGCTGGCCTGCTTTATAATTGTCTATTTTAATTTTCCCATCATCTATAGTTTGAAAAAAGTGTTGATGTTGTGAGAATTTCCCACTTCACATGTATACTGTACAACATCATCTTTTGTAAACTTATGCATTTGTGATGATCGATTAAAAGTAGTGACACGGCCTTCCACATTATTGCTGTTTTGCTTTGAAGATCAAATTTACTCACTCTGCTGCGTTTGTGCATTTGCACTTGGACTGGACTGGACTGGACGTCTTTGACAGCCCCGCGAAACTAATGTAACTCATTTGCTTTTCAATTTGAACTGCAGTGGGGGAGAGATTTTATATTTCATCTCTAATCTTTGCATGCTCAAACATGATTTCAACAGAGCTGTGTCGCATCGCGCATTTGCGATTATATGTATTTGCCCCGATCGCCGCGTGTATGTACAGTTCGAACCAACCCATTCCGACCATCTTCATCCAACCAGACGACCGATTTTGTGACAGTGACCTTTTACAACCACCCTGTGTTTCGCATGTTCATTATCGATTTTACAGTTTTTACATTGCGCGTTACCACTTTTCAACATCGTCGTTGTCGCCGTCGGTTGGCGCGCGCTGTGTTCAATCCTCACTTTTAACAAACCTTGCGTGAAAGCCCTTTTTCTCTCTCGATGTTCTTATCTTTCTGGTCGCCTCGACTCGCGAGTCGAGTCCGTTGGTGTACTTTACAGGCGTGCATGTTAGATATTTACTTATTGTTGGAATGGAACAGAACTACTCTCGCGGGCTTCTGCCTTCTATTACATTTTTTGTGTTCAGTGTTTAGTGGTCATTGAAATCCAGTTTAAAATGTTTTTCCAGAATTTCTAAAAAGTCATGGACTTTCTCCACGCATCCATCAATGCCGCCCTCAAAGAGGCAACACCCACACAGAGCTTCGATGGTGATGACGAGGAATCTGGAGACATGGCAGACATCAACTATGAAAATGATGATTCATTCAATGGATTCGCCAACAGTGATTTCAGCGCGTATTCCGTGGATGATAATGGTGGCGGCGTGACGGAGGGCGATTCGCCACAGGCCGAAGATGATGAACAGCCGCCCGTTTTGGAGGAATCTAGTAATGCGCTGAATGGATTGAGTCAGGTTATGGTAGGTTTTTTGATTTTGTGATCTTGTCATTGATTGTTTTATGTGAAACTTTTTTTAACCTCAAATTTTTGAAGTTCGACTTCATCCATGCAAAATTTTTTGAACTTTTCACAAAAAATCACTGAAAACATATTATAATTTTACCAATCCATGCAAATCCCTGTCTCCAATTACTATAAAACCCTTCCCAACAAACTTACCAATCACATTACTCTCATTTCCACCCCTTTTAGACAGCCCCACAAGCAATGGCACGAGCCTACCAAGAGGATGTGATCCCGATGGAGAAGTGCCATTTCAACGGCAATAAGTTCACGATAGATGGCTGCAAGTATGAGTTTGTCCGTCTCAATGTCCGCAATAACATTTACTTCCGCTGTGTTACCTGTTACGCCATATATCAACGCTGTCGCTCAAGTATGTTTCTTTTTTCAATCTTTTCAATCTTTTTTATCCACCACTGCCGTCTGCTTACGTGATTTTCGTTATTTTGACCTTTTTATAATGAATGACAGACATTTGGGATATGTCTGGTGCGGAGATGGGATAAGGTTGATTGTATTTTGTAGCACTTTTTTGTAATGATATCAAAAAATTGAAACTTGAAGGACGGTGTCGCGCGTCTGGAAGCAAAGTAGACTAACACGTTTGACGTTTTCCACGCGATTTGGGAACGATTTGGGAGGCTTTTTTTGTGGGAAGTTTTGCATTTTTATTGGTGTAATTTGGGGTAAAGGGTCTGGTTTTGGGGGAAGTTGAGACATTAGATTCTGGAGACGAGGGCAGCGATTGAAATTTTTTAGTTTTGATACAAAGTTTCATGTTTTAAATTTAAAATTTTAGTAGCTTCCCGAAGCAACGCCAATCAAATGATCCCTTCCGTCGGCAGCTTGAAGCTCGTGACATCGACCAATGAAATCCGTGGCAATCCTGATCGACCATCCGGCATCGCTCACTGCTGTGAAAACGAACTCTATCGTGATGCCATGAAGAACACAAAAGCCAATGAAGTCAAAGCGAATGAAGCCCTCAAGATCATTAACAGCGCGATGGCCGCCAATGGCAATGGTGTAAACAACAATGACAACGAGGACTACATTGTGCCATTGGATAAGTGCCATTTCCTGGAGAAACGTCTCGAAATCGATGGCTGCAAGTATGTCTTTTCACGGACGCAATCCGGCCCTCGTGATTATTACCGTTGTTCGGCATGCATTGCGCTCTATCACAAACGGCATTTCCGGAAGTTGCAAACCCCGAAGATAGGTTCATTGTCCCTGATTAGGGAAACGAATGTCCTGACGGGTGATCCGGACAAGCCTCGAGGCTTGCCACACATTTGTGATAACGAGGAACTGAAGTGTGCGCCGTTGAGGGGTGATGGTCGCCCAAAGTTCCGGAGCTCGGCCCCAGCATTGTCGCAAGCTTTGAGTGGCATTTTTGAGGCAGCAAAGATGATGAATCCGAAGCAGCTAATTTGGTCTCAACAAAATGATGGGCAAATCAATGGAGCGGCAGCGCCGGCACCGGGTTCATTGGCGGCGATACGGCCTCCGAGGGTAAGATTATTGATTTTGAGGGTGAAGAATGGCACTAATTTTGTGATTTTCAGCTTGATAATCAACCGATGCAAATGGCCAATGCCCTGAAGCGCAACATTGACATGATATCGAACAGCATGATGGATCCTGCCATCCATCAACAGAAATACCGAAAACTGTTTGATAGTGTGGTGACGCCGGTGAATGGAAACAACAAATTCCAGTTTAATGGCATCAATGGATTGCCGAATATGGCGAATGGCAGTTGTAATGGGTCGGCGAGCCCGTCGGTTATGGTATGTTGACGTTTTTGGCACTTTTTGGCTCATTTTATCGAAATATTTTCAGTCTAATGGCGCCACCCGCTCTGATTCTGAAGCCGAAGGCCTCTATCCCCACACGGATGAAGTCCAAGTCACTCCGAGGCTGTCCTTCCCCGACGGCGATCTCAATTTCATGCGACGCCAAGAACTGTGGAACCAAGTCCTCTCCCAGTTTCCGAATCAACCCAAACAGGGCCGTGTTCTCATCTTCAGTGATAGCCTTCTTGCCGAATTTGACAATAAACCTTTGAATCCATCGACTTCGTTGATCCGTGCCGCCCATCCCGTCACGCCGAGCCATCTGACAACTTTGGCCATCCGTGCCGCGACGAGTTCAGACTGCTTCAGCAAGACGAAATACATCTTCTATGCCGAGGGCTACGACACTCTTCGCTGTCTGGATATAGCGGATCTCACCAGGAAGATCAATATCGTCCAGAATGAGTTCCTCGAGCTTCGTACCTTCTTGGATCCCGGCTGTAAGGCTCGCGGTGCCGAAACAGTTTTGGCTTTCGTGACGATTCCCGAGATCGGAGTCCTCGCCCCAGAGCTCAAAGCCCTCAACGATTCCATGCGTCATCTGATCCAAAGCCTCAACCGTGATGATGTTGTCGTCTGCGACTGGGCCGAGATTTACGAAAGGAATCAAGGCTCCCTCGAACTCGTCCAGGACCGCCTCAAGAGTCTCCTCAGCCAAATGTCGACCATGTGCGGGACCGAGCTCCTCGATGAAGATTGATCTCTGCGAATTTTTGTCCTCAACAGGGCCAGCCGGATTCAAGACGAAACAAGAAGGGTAGCAGAAGGAGAAGAAGAATAAAAATACACCTAATTTAGTTGTTTTTGATCAAAAACATCTCAAAATTGGTAACCTGACTACCCCCAGTATCCGGTTCTGGCCCCACATTGGACTATTTTTGACCATGTATCCCACTCCTTTTGATCTCTATGTTTAAATCTATCAATTTTTTTTATCATTTTGTTTTTTTTTAAATTTTGTTTACCTTGACATTCGGCATTAGCCAGTCAGTCTTTTTTGTAATGTTGTGTTGTTTTCCGCAGTGCGGTTTTTTGTTTGACTTTTTTAAATTTTTATCATTTGTATCAGTACGCCCTAAGGGCAAAACCTCATTTAATGGCGCTAATTGATATTGTATTCAGGAATTTGATGTTTTTGGTGCCAATTGTTTGTTTAATCGCCTTGATATGCCTTAATTTATGTGTTAATTTTGCAACAAATGTAATTTTATGGATATTATTTGCATTGTATGTATCAGCAAAGTGGCAATCAGAAAGTTTAGCAATGCAATGCGCAAATGACAAAAGTATACTGTAGCATACTGTAATAATTGATAATTCATCAGTTTAAACTATACAAAGAAAGTTCAAAATTATGTGTAACACTGTCAGTGGCCCAATTCATCAAGTTGACATTGAGGTATTTACTCCATCATGCACGCATGTTTCACAATTGACAAGTTTCGATGCTATCGGCTTGCGCAATCGGACGAATCCCACGCGAAGGGCGCTCGTGCATCACTTTTTTCTTGGCATTCAATCAAATGAAGCAATATGCTCCAGTTTGGAAAGGCATATTGTCTCGTAAAGTCTGTATTGTATCCGCTTTCCCATATTGAATGACACTACAGTATATGGATTTTTTGAGTGCTAGACGTCCAGCTGCTACTTCTGCTTTTCAGACACACTCTAAACCGCATGCATGCAGAGCAGACATGCATCTTGAAGACTGTATAGATGTATAGAGCCGATGAGTCGATCCATCAATATGCGTAATTAGCTGTTATGTCAACGGAAATGACCCCTCACCGAGACGATACCACGCAGGTGTGGGTGCCCTCGGGGAAGATTCCCGTCAACTTCATGCGTGCGCGGGAAGTCGACATTCAAGCACTCCTGCCTCGATGAGGAGTGTCAAGTAAAATCGTAAATCGTAAAAGAGGGGTCCCTCGAGTCATCGTCACCTTGGCAAGACCGAGCAACCTCTGAGGGAAGGCGAGGAAACCCGTGTTGCCCTGCCTGACTGCCTCGGCGTCGTTCGTTCCGTGCTCAGGGCCATTATTCCTAACGGTGTTCTTCGACGATTTCGATCGCGATCGGCGCCACCTCCCCTGTCCGCGTCGGTTGTCGATCGACCGGTGCCACAAACCAATACATTGCGCAGCAGAGACAACCAAGCAAGCCCCCCCAAAAGCAGGAAGGAAGTCGAACAACGTTTGTTTCCCCTGCCTTGCTGGACTGAAGTGAACAAAAAACCCAAACTGGCATTGCGTGTGTAACATACTCGGAAGTTGCGCGGACAGGAGGTCAGCCAGCACCAGCGCCGCGGTCCGTGGCTATGGCTGGCTTGTTTTGTTTGCCACGGTCGTGATCTCGAATGAACCGAGTGCCTGCCGGACTTGAATGCCATTTGCTTATAAGCTTTTTGGCAGGGGTTATTTAGGGGCTCGCGTCAGTACTTATGTTACGGGGCGATGAGATGCGCAAGAAGCAGCTGGTGGCCCTACCCATCATCGCAGGAGTGGTTTGCATCCCGCGTTCGCCCAGATGGCCTTGCTATTATGGGGTTATCGAACCGGATTAGTTCATTCGTATGGGCACACAGACACTTTTTGCACCTTTCTTTTGAATCATTTTTGAGGTCGTGTGTCTTGAACCGTGTCTCGGTGGTTCTTGCCAACCGTATTTGAGTCTTTTTCGATCAGAAAACGACTATTCTCATTGTTTTAGCTAAAATTAACGATTAGGTGCAGTCAGGCTCACCCTTTCCCACACAATGACCCTCCCAGGTACCCATAGAAAGGTGAACTCTCATTCATAATGGCCTATAGGTATACAGTTACCCCATTTTACCCAAAACAGACTCCTTCCACCCCTCCACAAATGCCACCCCAACCCATTGATGCATGTCGTTTCCCGCCAAAATTCCAATTTGAATACATTTCACCCGATTGCTCTTTTCAATCTTCCATTGCTTCGCTTGAGTGATGCCTACCCAACATGACACGCGTATAATTGATTGAATTTGAATTCCATTTTATTGTTTGCATTCCTGTGGTTCAGACTGTTCTTTCGACATTCCACAATTTTGAATTTCAGCCAAAGAAGATGGACCAAACAACAAATCTCCTCAACCCAGCTTATCAGGCTAACAGTGCGAGCACATCTTCCTTTGGCTATCATAATGCGTATGTTTTTGATCTTTCTTATCAAACTGTAAAACTATTGATTGTATTTTGGTTCCAGCTATCCCAGTGGTTTCTCATCCGAGCCCGCAAGTCCCGGTCCAATGAGACGTTTCCGAAGCGCATACCCGAATGAAATGAACATGGGTGCTCAGAAAGTGCCATTTCAACAGAATGCCAATACCAATACCAATCAATACAGTCAACCTTACACTAATCAATGGTTCGAATCGCATTGCCGAGGGTATGGATCAGCGCCGGGATCGAGGGTATGTTTTTGGCACTTTTCGTGCGACAGCTTTACCGATTTATCATTTTTTTCAGCCAGGATCAGTCATGTCAAACATGAGCTCAGCCACCGTCGCCTCCAACTACAGTACCATGTCCGGATTGAGTGTTATCACCGATGTGACCGAATTGAACCAATGCTATGCTCAGTCAAAATCCTATGGCCAAGTAACCTGTGAAAATCAGAACCCCACAATGCCACCAAACATGGAAGGCATCGCGATGAGCATCAATGCCACATTGAAGTCGGCACGAGATCCACAGAACCTTCAAAACTGCATGTCGACTTTTGACGCGATTTACAACTATGCGAAGAATCACTTTTTGGATTATGTATCGGCGCCGACGTTACACGAAATGTACAAGTTGATGATGGGTTGGCTGCAATTTGCTGGGGACTTGAACTATGAAGATGTTGGTTTTTGGCATTTTTTGCCGTTTTGGGCTAACATCATGTCATATTACAGGCAATTCGACTAATTTTGATCACGCTTCGGACCATCCTGCACGAAATCCCGCGAAAACAACAAACGTTTCCCCAGAAGTCGCGAAATGAGTTGATCCGGTGCATGCGGAAGTTTGGGCAGCCTGGAGCCAGGTTGATGGTTCGATTTTTGGTGTAAGTTCATCCTTATCTTTTGGATTGTGATTACAGTATGCCGTTTCAGCCCCAATAAAGACTACACAAAGTACACCCTCAAAATCATTGAAGCCTTTTTCGCGATCCATCCATTCAAGAACTACCCATCATGGCGGGATTCTCTCCATCAAATCAATGACATCGTTGGCATCTTTTTGAGGGTCATCAAACACGAACTTCAAACGTATCGCGAAGTCGCTCTCACATGTCTTACCTACATTATCAAGGCCCGTCAAGATCTCAAACAACAGTTCTGTGATCAATATGGCATCGAAATCGTGCTGGAACTGCTTCAGAAAGATGCCGAAGAACGATTATTTTATCGAGTTGCGTTGCTGCTGAAAACGCTGCTGACTGATAGCGACAATCAACACAGTCTCTACATTTTGCATCGATTTATCAATGTTGGGGGCGTTACCGTATGCGCGAAGCACCTGAGTCATGGATCACCGAGATTGTTGAATGAATTGGCTGCGTGCCTGACTTATGTCAGTGATCAAAGGGAAACGACGACGACGCCATCGTGGAATTGGGAGAACTTATCTCACATGTTGAGAGTGGTCGGATCCGCGGACTACAAGCTGGACAGTGACATTATCGGGTGTTTGGCAAATTTGGCGGCGAAGAATCACTATGTAAAGCAGTATCTCGTCCATTACAATGCTCCTGCCATCCTGATGAGAATGTTGTTGAACATGGAAGACCCAAAGTTTTTCACGATGTGGAAAGTGTCAGTCTATGACGACCTGATGGACAATACGCTGTGGGCACTCCAGATGCTGATCAACAAGTACGATGAACCAGTGCCAAATTGCGCCCCTCAAGCGTGTATGGCCATCATCAAGTCGAAGGATTGGAATCTGAGATTGGTGAAAGTTCTGGCTGAAGGGTTGGCGGATTCGTGTTCGAGGGCTCTATTGGTGAGTTTTACAACTTCGCTTTTTTTACATTTTTGACACCTTTTTCTTTCAGATAATCACCTTAATCATTACTAACTGCCCCGAAGCACTGACCACCATCGAATCCACGACCTACAACAACTACCCCATGTCCTACTACATCTACATCAGACTCATGCAATCCATCGAGCACCTGGTCAATCCAAGTGCCATTTGGGACCGTCTTTACCGAACCCCCTTCTCCGCTGCCATTGTCGAAACAGATTCATTCAAACGAAAAGCCACCCTAATGCTTAGCCGATCCCTCAGAGTGATCAACCTCCTGATTGGCTGCGACGACAATGGCCAAGCATGTGCCCCGCGGAATGCCGAATTTGAACGGTTCTTCGAGTTTATCTCGCGTTCCAATCTTACTCCATTCCACTTTTTGAGTGCCCTTATCCAACGACAAGCCTATGATCAAATCAATCGCATATTCAAGCTCGGCACATTCTACATCAGTCGCGAGAAGTACGAATTTGCTCAGATTCTGCGAAACCAGCAAATCTATGAAGGGATCGCTTTTTGTTGTAAAACAATACCCGTATCGAAAGACGCCACTGCATTCCACGATGCCGCAATGAGCATTCTTAAACAACAAGGGTGTATAGCTTAATTTGGTTCTAATTAATACCAATTGATAGGTGTTACAGTATGTAAATGATTCTTTTGTTCATCGTGCGAGTATTGCCACAAATAAATAGTTACGAAAGTTATTTGTTTTAAGTTTATGCCACAAAACATCGAAAAAAAAAGTTTATTAAGAACATGAGAAATATTAGTTATTACAATCGGGAAGCAGTTCGAACCAAACATTTTTACTAGCCGAGAAAATATGAACAGTGCACTCGCATGCGATGCGCGTTACAAGTAGAATTAGTTGGCTTCATGTGAGGTCGAGTCTAGATTCCCGGGGAGGGTTATAAGTGGCTTAAAAGACGCGCACTGATAATCGATAACCGATACATGCAATAACCTATAACTGCACATACCACTCACAATGCGATTTGTGAAATCAATAAAACGTTATGTCAAATTTATACCATAAAATGGAAATAAAAAGTAGGGGTTAATCTTCTTGAGTTTTCTCTTTTGAACTGCTAGCATGACGTGCTGTATTCGTAGTACTACTGCTGGTAGTGCTTGAAGGCGCATTGCTTCCGAAATCGTATCCTCGCCTCATAACAGCTGTCCGAACTCGTCCGAGAGGGCTTTTTCGTCGGTTTATCACGGTGCCAGGACGATTTGGAGGTACTTTGATGAGTAATTTAAAGTTTACTGGGTCACATTGAATCGGGGTTTCTTTCGAGTGGGATGAAAACGATACTCTAAAAATGTCGAACTTTGTATGAAAATTCTCATTTGCACATCTGTCATTAATAGCTTTTCACCATTTGCACAGTTTAGTAAACCAACGCATTTTCTGCATTTACACACATGCGCGAACACAAAAGTCTTTCAAATGTGTTGTGCGAATTGTAGAAAGACTGTTACAAAAAGCTAGTGTGCAAATGTAACCGCAACCATTAACCAACCTGTGAGACCTTGAACTCGTAGCCTTCAAAATACTCGTCGGCCTAGAATTGTCTTCCCTCATCCTTGCTACCTCCTTGGAAACTATCTGTATGACATCCTCCGTCATTCGGGCATCAATTTCGAGCTTCCTGTCAGCCTTCAATGCCAGATTCATTCTTTGTAGGGCTACTTTCGATTCGGCGCGTTCTATTACGCATTGCATCTTCAAAAACACAATTAACGAACATCCAAAACCAAGAAACCAACCCATTTTTTTGTCTGCAATGCCGTCGATATCCTCTTATGGGCTTCACTGACCGATGCCACAGCTATGTCATCCACGGATAGGATGATATCCCCCACAAAAAACGTTGATTCCGCCAAACTTCCTTGGCCAATCGACGAAACATAAACCTTATTTTCATAGGATTTGATGAATAACCCGACTTTGGCACCGGCATACGTCGAAACGAACCCCAGAAGGTACGCATTTCCGGGAAGAACTTCCACCGCCGGCGGTAAATGCTCGAGGACTTGCTTCTCCGTCGATAACATGACAGTTTTCACGGGTCGCTTTACTGTCAGGACTACCTTCAAAGATTCATTAGAAAATCGTTGTGGGACAAGGAATTTGGAGATGAACAGTGAAAAAGCGGAACTCACAATGTAATTTTTATTCGATTTACAGTTCTTCAACAGCGAGTACCCTTTTCGCCGAGAATCCACGCTTTTGCCGTCGACGGCACGTAGCCAATCACCCAAAAGCAGCTTATCACCGACCAATTCCGGCACGTATGTCACTATCACACTTTTGTTGAGCTTTATTTCGATGATTGTGCCGCCCTTTGCTTCGATTCGGAGCTCTTCCCTCGTGTAAAGTTTCTCCGGATAGTCGTTACCGTAACCCAGGACCACATTCTCCGTCGATAACTTCTTATTTTTCGCTGACGTCCTTGGTGTTAGGGCGGCATCCGTCGCCGGATCGATGACGGGTCCAGGTGGTGGTGATGTAACCTTGTTCTTTCCCCTTCCCGGTGTCCCTGTGGCATTGTTGTTATTATTTTCGTTGCGAGTCGATGGCGGCGGCGATTGCGTTTGAATCTCGGCAGCGGTCTGCACGTCGGGCGTGGCATTGTCGTCCCTGCGAACCTGTTTGTTGTTATCGAACCTGGCTCACATTTTTGAGGTCCCTGTCTTTCACGCCGGAGAGGTGAATCCGGCGCAAAAAACAGTGATAAGAAAGAAGATAGCAAAAACGCACTGATCAGGAACATCGGTCGTGTTAGTGTTCGTTTCGACGGAGGCGCCTTCATCGCCACCGGTCGGACCTTGTGTCGGCGCAGGACGATCTTCAGACATGACACGGCACCACCGCAACGAGGTCCTCCGCCTGGAGGCGGCCCAAATGTACTCCGTGACGATCAGTGATTTTGATCTGCATTTTATTCAAAATTTTGTTAATCTCGCCTTTACAAAATTTCAAAAAGGCTAGTTTATCCGTAATCCTCCAAAAAGCACATCTATCATTCCTACATAAAACTACAACTAATAACCCAGATAAACTACGATGAAGAATTTGTTCCAATGTCAATAGTAGTGTCTGGCGTCGGGGAGTATCCAACGCTCCTCCAGAATCTCTGCAAAGCCGTTTCATCCTGTTTGGCTTGGATTGGTGATCCATAGAGATCGTCAGGAGTGAGTTTGTCTTTGAGGAGGGGGTTGGTATAGTTTTTCAACAGCTGCAAAATCCCAACATTAACACCAAATAGTCAAATAAACCAAAAACTTACAGTGTAATAAAGAGCAAAATATCCAATTCCAAGATTAATCCCATCAACACCGCCCTGAAACCGCTTCCAATACCAACCCACAAAGAATCCAACGGTCGAAAGTCGATCCAAAACAAGGCCATCGCCATGGATTCGAATCTGATAGCACCGATCACGGACATCCTTCTCGCTCCAGCCCTTCGCATTTGAGTAGATCACGGAAAGGACCGGACCACTGGCAAGGGCTGTCAACAGGAATCGTCCTTGGAGCCGTCGGCACGTGTTACGGATGATCTTGCGTGAGTTGTTGGTCGTCGTTTCGGGAGTGAGCTTCCTGATGAGGTAGTAGCGATATGCGGGATGGACCAGAATGCCACCTAAACGGCACCCCAAATGAAATACACAGCGCGACAGCCAGTCTCATAGGCGATTTGCGTGTCGCACAACGCCAACCGAAATTTTGAACAAAAAAGCAGTGGCTTCGCTGGGCAATTTTACCACTTTTCCACCACTTTTCTCTACCATTCTTGTTCCTAACATGATCAGAGGAAGTGTATTGACAATGGGGAAACGAGATATCGATTGATGAGGCGCGCGTAGCGACATATGGAGCGGATTTCCAAAATGATGACTTGAGGAGGTCGCGTTCAAACCTTTTGAAACCATACTTCTTCAACACCGATTTCAGTTTTCTTGGGCTTAAAATGAAGCTAGGATACTAAGCTACATTTCTATGGCGCAAAATAAAATTCTACCGATTAGTTCGGGAGTTTTAGGCGCGGATATGGCGGCGCGTGTGTAAAAGCCGCCGATTTAGTATTCTTTCATTTGTGTTTCAAGAGTTCTTGGAGTAAAAATGTATTAAATTTACGTCTAAGAAGTATTAAAAGCATATCTGAACATCGCTTTGTGATTAGTTCAGCTTTTAACGACCTGCTGCAACGAAAAGCTAGTATCATGATCAGCGTCGTCGAGTGGCTCAATATTGCCATTGGAAGTGGTTTTTTTCGATTTTCACTAGTTTTAAGCTTAATCAGTGTTAAAACCTTAATATCAATCAAATTGGGCGGTTTTTGCCAAACAACGACGTTTTCCATTTTTCGTCGTCTCCGGAGGTCCGAATTTCACTCATTTTCTTGAAACGCGGTTATACGCTAAAAATCACGGTCTGTGTTTGGTCAAAAGTTGTAAAAGCATTAAACACGTGGTAGTAATGATAATAAACGATCAGAAAAGCTCATTCAGCGTTTTTAAAATGTTAAATTTAACAGCATTTGTGTGCCTTTTGCCGCATTTGGAAGTAAAACTCCCGAACTAATCGGTAGAATTTTATTTTGCGCCATAGAAATGTAGCTTAGTATCCTAGCTTCATTTTAAGCCCAAGAAAACTGAAATCGGTGTTGAAGAAGTATGGTTTCAAAAGGTTTGAACGCGACCTCCTCAAGTCATCATTTTGGAAATCCGCTCCATATGTCGCTACGCGCGCCTCATCAATCGATATCTCGTTTCCCCATTGTCAATACACTTCCTCTGATCATGTTAGGAACAAGAATGGTAGAGAAAAGTGGTGGAAAAGTGGTAAAATTGCCCAGCGAAGCCACTGCTTTTTTGTTCAAAATTTCGGTTGGCGTTGTGCGACACGCAAATCGCCTATGAGACAGCACAAGCTGAACCTGTCGCGCTGTGGAAATACAGTCATTCCCAAAAAGGCATCAAAGCAACTCACCAACAAAAGCAGCAGCCTCACTACACTTCATAGTCCACCAAATCGCATATTCTACGGCCGGCAACGGGATATCTGCGACGCTTTCCTTCGTTTGACTCGACCAAAAGAAGTGGGTAAAGTTGTTGAACCATGTTTCGAGACCGATCATTGTGCTTATCTGGGAACTGATTGACACTTTTTACGAGCAAACTTCGCAAAAATTATAAAGATACAAGCATTGGAATTTGACCATTATCCCCAAAAGAGTATTTCAACTGATAAAATTTTTATTCAAAACTCAAAAACTAAATAAAACAACAACAAAAAACTCAACAAAACAACAATAAAAAGTAAAAAAGTATCGCTTTCACATCTTGATCTCTTCCAAAGCCGACTTGACACGATGCTTCTCGCGTTTTGACAACATTCGGCAAACCTTTTTCTGCGTTTCTTTACGCTTTTTATCCTTCTTATCCTGGATTTCGTCGTAGACACGCTTCCGTTTGCGTTTACTTTCAGCCGTGGCGGCGGCACTCTTTTCAGCACGATCCGTACTGACGGTCTTCAGCATGTTCATGAGTTGACGGGCCTTGCTTTCATGCGGCTCCAACACAACCGAAGTATGCTTGCTCACGATGGCCGGCTGTTGGTACTTCTTGGCAATGAAACGACGTTTCGCTTCCTCAACATCGGGCTTCGGCTTCAAGGAATACGGCAGATTCTTTTGAACAGTTCGTGGAATGATAATATCACGCTTGGCATAGATGGGCTTCTCGGCTTCCTTGTAATGCGAGTCGACATTGTTCGGCGCCATGAGACCGAGTTCATAACGGAGACGACCAACGGTCTTCATGCCGATCCAATGCTCCGTGGGTGGCATCAGCTTATCAGTGACGGCAGTGTAGAACTTGGGAAGAGGGACAGTGGCCCATGATCGAAGGAACACAATGTCTAAAAACAAAGCATTAATAAACGAACAACAGAAAGAGTCAACAACATACCGCTCATTTTAATCTTGTCCTCGAAGCTAGCACGGAAGGCACCATCAATCCGTCGATGCGGCTTCTTGATGAATCCACGAATGCCGGAAACGGTTCGAACAGACGCGCCTTGGAAGCGGGAAACCTCAAGGGACGAGTTGAACATGCCCTTGATGAAAGCAGTGTTCTTGTAGACCTCAAGCGGCTCACCAACAAGCTTCAACTTCTTGACGACGGTCACGGATTTGTCGAGAGCGAGAACGGCACCAGTGGCAGCAATACGGTAACCGCGCTAAAAACCATGGATTAAATGCATCAAAACGACTAAAGAATCAACTTACAGCTTCTTCATCAACGCTTTGAACTGCCAAGAAGCCAGTATTTTGCGCGACCATCGGTGCACGGAAGACAGCCTGACAGAACATGTTTTGCGGCGTGTATTTGATGAACCGATTCCGCAGATTATGGTCCTGAATCGAGTAAATCGCGACCGATTGGAACCGCCGCCAACCGCAGGAAATGATCAACGGATCCCGGGACTTCAAAATTCGATCATACCAACGATGCTTCTTCAGACGGACTTGAACGAAGCCCATGTTCTGCTCACCAGGCTGCAGACCACCCAAAATGTACGGCGAATAAGGATTGAAGTGATCAACAAATTCGACCGGCATCTTGTCGACTTCGATGCGAACATACATTCCGGGACGGAAGCCTTCTAGCTTGACTCGCGTTTCGGTGTCCATGTCCTCGAAAGCGGACCGGTTTCGCTTGGATTGTTCGTCGAGTTCGGCTTTCAAGGCATTGTAGGGTTCTTTGACTTCGTCGTATTCGGCATCAAACTGTTGCTTCAGGCGTTCTTTCATCTGACGACGGCGCTCGTTTGCTTGTTCCTCGGTTTCGGCAGCCTTGGGCTTCTTTTCGGCATCGCCTTCACCAATGTCTTGGTATTCTTCATCGTCGGAAGCGTCTTCGCCGTCTTCAGAATCCTCGCCACTAGCATCTTCATCGCTGTTGGCTTTTTCATCTTCGCCGATGTCCTTTTGCAACTCGGGGTCCCATTTGCTCGAAACGAAACAGTTTCGAATAGATTCACGCACTGATTCGTCGTTCCAATCGCGGGTTTCGAAAACAGCAGCAAGAGAGTAGAATTTCTTGGATGAAGAAGCTTGTTTGTAGCAGAATCCGTCCTCTTGGTCTTTGAACGGCTTTGCTTGACGTTCGTTGAATCGAGCGACACGGAAGATGCCACCAGTAAAATTGCTTTCGTCATCCTCGTCGGATTGGTTCCCATCAGCGTCTTCATCATCGCCATAGACAACAGTCGACCAGTTGATGTTACTTCGCTTCTTGCCTTTGTACTGTGCCAATGCCTTCTCCGCGAGTCCGGTCCATTTACCGTGTTTGGGCTCATCCTCCTCCTCGCTGTCTTCATCATCGTCCTCAAAGTCGCCTTCGCTCAAGTCTTCGTCCTCGTCATCTACAGGTTCTTCTTCTTCCTCGGATTCATCGACTTCCATCGGCGCCAATCCACTCAACAGCTTCATCGGTGCTTTGCTCATCTTACTGTCGATCGTGTCTTGAATGCCTTCCATAGCGGTGACAAGTTCATCCTTCTTGTTGCCTTTGGCAAAAGCAGATGACTTTGATTCGATGTAAACAGCGTCCTTATCATAGACGAGTCCACCGAGTCCAGAAAATGGCGCATAGACGGTTCTCTCCTTCTCGTTAAGCGATCGGTGCTTCGAAACGGTTCCAGGCATTGGGCACGGATCAGGTAGGGCACTGATATCCTTTACAACGAGATCGCCGACACCGGGTAGATGAACTGCGGATTCGTTTTTCAGATGAGTTCCACGGACCCAGCCATATAACGAGATGTTCCGATCGATCCGATCATTCTGACGGACTTCGTTAGGGTCTGTCAGGTCTTCCATTCGATCGACAAGCAAATACGGATGGGTGTTTCGCCAGATAATCGGTCTGAACTTCATGACGGAAATGAATCGAGCAAGATTTTTGACTTCATTTGCAAGATAGCGTTCATTCATCAAACCGGAGAGGTAGAACAGCTTTGCACCCTGAAAACCCAAAATACAATTGCAACAGCACCAAAGAGAAAAAAAAACCAACTTACGTCATAAACTTCAGTCCAGAATCGATGCTTCAACGACTTCTTGACCATTTTCAACTTCTGCTGGCTCGTGATCAAATCCATGTGAGTCAAAACGCCCATAATTTTCGGCATGCCGTGGACCTGGCAAATGTTAATCATCTCAAAGGTTTCCATCTCGAAACCAGTCTTCGCATTGGCCAGCATCAAAATGATATCAGCGACTTTGGCGGCGTCAATCATGGAATTGATGTCATTCTGGACTTCGATGAAAGTAACTCGTCGATTCTTGCCCGTGACAACGGTGATCGGACCACGGATTGATTTGACGGGACTTTTGGCATAATGCTTGATCATGTCATTGAGGAGGGTTGTTTTACCGACCTAAAACGATACGATCATCGAAATAGGATCACAAAATAATTGAAACTCACTTTCGCCGGACCCGAAATGGCAACAACCACCGGTGGAGGCTCAACTGGGGTTCGGTCAATGTACGGAATGTGAATCTTTCGTTCAGTAAGATTGGCAGCTCTGAAATGAGTAAAATTATATATAAAACATGTGAAAAAGGGGGAAACGAACCGTCCGATCGCAACTCTCGCTCGATTTGCAGATTGGAACGTGAAAGCCTTCAAATTGTTAGTCTTCGGGCGCTGGCCAGCTTTGGATTCGGCCTTGGCCTTCTTGGTGGCCTTGCCACCGGTTAGATGGACTGAAATAAGGATTGAATGAATCAAATGAAGGAAGTTCAAAAGCCAGAAAACTATTGCTGTAAAAAGCAGTACTTACCTTTATGCTCCTTATTTTTCTTCTCCGGGATTTCGTCCATGTTTGTACCCTGAAGATACGTTGATCAGATCAGTGGGGTAACGAGATCTATCACGGAAACAGTTTCAAAAGGTAAAACAATGTAAGATCGCCTCAATGCGCACGCGATGCAGATTTTTCGCAATAGAACTTGCATCGCTGTTGGTCACACTTTGCCAAGGAATATATTCCCGACTGATGTTGTCATAGCCAGCGGCAATCAATCTCAAAGCTCGCCATTCCCGCCAGTACTGCCTGTTTTTGTTGATTCTTTTATGTTTGGTGCTATCTACAGATGAGCTCACGTCAATCAGAAATGAGTTGCGACGATTATTCCGACGTTGAGGTAGGTTTTTGACGCTTTTTTGTGGTTACTTTATTTGATCGATTTTCGCCCCAGTTTGACGATTTTCTAATTCTTTTTTCATTCAGATCGACATCGAATCTCACTCCCCACTACCTCAAGACTGGCAACAGGGCACGACCCCCCTCGGTGACCACAAACGGCACGCACGAGCCCAGCACAATGCCCTCGAACGCCGGCGCCGCGACAACATTAAGGAAATGTACAATGAGCTCAAAGATGAAATCCCGAACTTTAATCATGACCGTGCTAGTCGAGCCCAGATTCTCAGTCTAACGATCGACGAGATGAAAGCGGCCAATGCCGAAGCCGAGGACGCCCACGTGCAGGCCTTCAACGCGACCCGTCAAAAGAACCAATATCTCCGTGAAATCAGCCAAGTTGAAGCTGAAATTGCTTCCCTCAAAGCTGCCATTGCTGCAAAAGCTTCCCAAAATAATGCCCCTTCCACAAACACAAATGTTTCAAAGTCATGATTTGCTCGGATTTTACCCATTGACAAAACAAAATGTACAGTCGACCATCAAATAAAGGGGATTTACGATAAGTTTCCTCTCCCTTGGCGATAGTGAAAAGAAATCTTTAACCGGAAAGGGTCAAAGAAATGCAGAAACATAACACTACAACAAAACGAGACTAACCTATATAAAAATGATGAAAATGACAAAGTTATTAAAATAAAGGTAGATAGAGTAACAATCCAGAGTGAAAAAATGTGTTAAAAACCAAGCAAAGTGCCTTCAAAAGTGCACACGTAATGGGGTTACGGTATACAATTTTGTAAGACAAGGCTTAAAACAAGTTTACCGAGAGGCAGAAAAAATCAACAAAAAAGCGGAATTCGTGAATGGTCGAAACTTAATAGGACAGCACCATGAGTTGTCGAAGGAAGGCATACAGTAGATGTAAGGTGATTCAGTCGAAGCTCGGGGCACTACGGATGGCACGAGCCAATTCGCGCAACTCCTCCTTTTCGGGCTCATTGCCACGGAGCAAGGGGAGGTCGTCAGGAACGACGCCATCGACGGTGTTAGCCTTGGATTCGGCGATGAGACGCTCGACGACCGGGGCATCAGCAGCGACGGCGACTTCATGCCCAGCGAGCTCGGGACGGTTTTCGTCAAGGTAGGATTCAAGCATCCAAAGGAGATGGTCATTGGCGAACATCGGGACAAGGTCCTCAGAGGTGTCCCACTTGTCACGGGCGGGGATTTCGACGACGCCATCGGCAGCTTGAACCTTGGCACGGAAGTTGGGAGTGTTGAAGATCTGAAGGATTGAGTGTGTTAAAAGAACGGTCAACAATTACTTAACCTGGCAGATTCAAACAGAATGTTACACGCTTGGATAGTCATTAGACATGTAAGAAACGTCACACACTTTGTTAACCTAATCTTTGACTCTTTTCGATGATTAGTTAACAAGTGGCGTTTCTTACATATCCAGTGACTATCCGAGCGTGGCACGTTCTGTTTGAATCCGTCAACCAAATCTCATCCGAAGCAAAGTAAAACTCCAAAAACAAACCTCCTTGCGAAGATGGTTAATCAACTTCATGCGACCATAAGTATCGAGCTTCTCCTTTTCAATGTACCCGATCAAGTCAAACTTGTGGCGATCATTCAGATGAGCCAACAATGGAGCAACCTTGTCATGGCTGTCGTCACAGAAGAGGCAAATGACGCGGAGCTGATCCTCGTCAGTGTTGTCTTCCTGCCACTCATGCCATTCAAGGTCTTCTTCCTCGTCATCGGAATCCTGGAAGGACGGCATAGTGTCCTCGAAGTCTTCGGCAAGCACATCCAACCAGCGTTTGCCCAATTCGAGGTAGTTAATGATGTAAAATTTGTCATAGTAGTCGTTCTTCGGGTTGACTTCGCGATGGTTACGCTTCCGCATGTGGTCCATGAGGACGTTGCGATCAGAGAACACCTTTTCGCAGTAAATGCACTCATTGCGGAGCAGCTTTTCGCGAAGGTGCTCGAGATATTCATGCACGAAAACCAGGTTGTCAGGTGAGCCCAGATTCAAGTGATGAATCATGTAAAGATGATGGATAAGCTTGGCACGGTTGCCACGAGCAACGTAACGGCAGAAAATGCACTGCATCGAGAAGCTGACTTCGTCACGTTCACGTTGCTGGCATGACAACGCTTCTTCCAAGCGACGCATCGCGAGGCGTTGACGAAGGGAATAATCTTCCGGGATTTTCTCCGAAAGCTCGTAGTAGTGATCGACTTTGCCGTGGAAGGGGCTTTCTTCGGTGGGAACAATCTTCGGGAAGATCTTCTCAACGGGTTCCTTGGCAAAACGTTGGCGCCAGTGCTCGATGTAGCGTTTCGGGTCTACGATGAGCTCAATCTCCTTGACGACAATTTTGTGAGCTTCGAGGAGATGGTCGACGAATTTGCCCATATCGTCGGGGAGATCAAAGAACTCCAGACAGCTCAGGCACATGGTAGGGCCGCCCCATTTCGGAGAGAATCCGACCGGAGGGACGGTACCGGAAAGGGTACGAATACGGCCACGCGGGATTTGAAGCGACGGCTTTTGGATTTCGCGGTGGTACGGGGCATCGTCATCAGAGTCGGAGAAGGGTTCATCAAGATCGAAGTCGTCGCCGAATTCAAAGGATTCGCCGTTGGAAGCGACGGAGTTAGACGTGCGGCGGCGTTGTTTGCCGTTAGCTAAAAACAAAACTGTAAATTTGAAAAATGAATCAAAAAAACTTACAGTTAGTCGAACGAAGTCGTTCCTTGTTCTTCGCGCCGTTCTCATCGTCATCGAACGACTTCCCAGAGCTCGAAAGGATGCGACGCTTGTCGTTGCCCTTCTCAGCGGACTTCGACTTGCCATTAGCACCTCCTCCGTTCTTGTAGGAGTTTCGGCGATCGCCACCAGCACCGTTGTTGGCGCGCCAGTTGTTCGAGCTGCTGTCGTTGCGTTCGCGGTTCTGGAAAGATAATTTATATATAAATTGTATCAACGAGAGCTCAAAAACAACTAATAACAACTAAAAAAGGCAAATAATACCAACCTTGTTCTTTCCAGCATCGCTGAACGATTTCTTCGGCGGTCCACGACCATTAGCCGGGGCAACACCATCCGAGGCAGGCTTCGCCGGAGCAGAAGCCAAGGCAGCCGAATAGCTGTTCAATCGTTGCTTTGTCGAAGGCTCATCCTTCTTCACACCCGCATCTTCAGACGATCCATTTGCGCTCATTTCTCATGAACAGATGGAAAGGATTGGAAATACTTCCAGTTGGGGACCCTGGAAAAGTAGGCTATAAAATCCACGTGGTTCCGAGAGAGGGGTAAAATGACTGGCTCGTCACAGATTGGGTCACGTTATGGTTGCAAAAAAGGACAGAAAAAAAGGACGAATATGATATATTTTCGCCTGAAAAAGGATGTAAAAAACAGCTTTTTGGATGGTTGCATGGCTGCCACGTGTGCTCATGTGCATGAATGCCGTAAACAGAGAGTGAGTCGACGAATGGAGCGAGAAAACGAGAATGCATGGAAGGACGACGACGACGGAAGAGGACTGCAAATAGGCTACTCGTCGTCGCCTGCAGCGTTGCTTCTCGAGCTCACGCGGCTGGCCCTGCTTTGAGTGCGTGCGCATCGGGGTGTTCGACACGAAAAGGGGAGCGGAGACTTGGGTTGGGATGTTGGATTTTTTATAATGTGGAGGATTTCGCGCGAGCATCATCGGATATTTATTGTTTGTTATTATTGTTGAACTTTGCGTCAGACGGAAGCCATGTTGTTGGGGAAGATTTTAGTAAGCGATTTGTAAACAATTGTTTATTGAGTCAGCAGGAACCTGCGAAAAAACTTTTTTCGAGAAAAGACAAAATTTTCAAAAACCATCAAAACCCACTTTTCACACTTTCAAATCCCCTTTCCATCCATATTTACCACTCCACCGGCTTAAACCCAGCCGATTGTTTTCCCCCTACTCAACCACAACGAAACAAAAAGCCACTTCCGTCCAGCCTAGCCAGCCCCAGCCAGCCACTTCCCACCCTCAAGCCTTTTTTTAAACCTCCGAAACCCCAGCAGCCCTTCGAGGACATCTCCTACAGACACAACCCCATGGCTAATGTAACAGCCTCACCCGGCCTTGCCTTTGTATACATCGCCTTGCGGCAGTTAGAGGACGTTCGTCCTTTAGCGCCACGTGCAATGACACTGATCACGCGGGGTTCCGCCACCGGCCGCCGGCGAAGGCCAACGAGCTTGTTTATCGCGACATTGTCGACAGAAAACAACTTCCAACTGGCGGCGGCTGAGTCTGACGGGTGTTGTTGTCGGCGGCGATCAACGATCACGGGCGATGGAGGTGCAGGACTATTGGCTGCATCACACCTGCCATGTTTGGTGCGCTTCTGCTTCAAAGCAGCGTGAAGGTTGAATCATTCATTGTTTGTTCCTGAGAGAGGGATCTTTCGAGACGAGAAGCAATAAGGAAAATACGTTTTTTCGCACAACAATGGGGTCATAAAGGGCTTATTTGGAAAGCGCCTGGCTAATTGTAAACAAGGTTTTTGGTTATTGAGGCAAACAATTTTGAAACAATGCGGCGCATGCAAAAAGATGCAAGTTTTGTAAAGTTTGCGTGCATGAAATTTGTGAGCAAAAACTACCGTAATCTATAAATAGACAACTTACAGATGTCATGGCCTATCTCCCAACCAACATCATTACCCATGCCACAGTCAACCTACCATGTACCGGTTACGGTGGCCTAGTCTTCACAGAACCCCGTCAGAAGCACAAACCGACTAGTGATGCCTTTGTTCAACACAATTTGGCTGCCTTCTGGAAACGAAATGGCCTCTATCCAGTTACCAGTGGCTTCTCTGTGCCGGTGCTACATTCCATGGGTTTTCCTGTCAATTTACACAGTCGACCGCCGGGCCAGTTTGTCTACAATACAACACCGAAGATTGAATTGAATCGGAGGAATTTGTTGGCTTCTGAAATGGCCGAGGTTTGTTTTTCACAAACAGTTTCTGAAAACTATAGTTAGTTTTTTGTAGGATCAAGAATCCCTCAACATTTTTGTCACCCCAGAATGCTCAGATCGCAAATCCGTCGTCTCCGCCACCGTATCAATCAAAAACCCCACTGCCCCATACGACCGGCTTCTCAAGTTGAAATACACCGACGATTATGCCCAAGTTGACCTACCAAGTCCGGCATTGGAACTTCGATCAGCTGTTTTCGATGATTGTCGGAGAAGAGTTTTTGCCAGGACGGAGGATTCTTTGTTATTAGTCGATTTCAACGATAATGACAATCATGTTTGTTGATTTGTAGCTTTTTCTGTATTAATGTTGTCGATTTCAGATAACCAACTTGTACAGTAACCGAGTGACAGACTTCTTGCAAATCCCTAACCTTGAAGATAATCTCGCATTTTTGGATGAAAAAAGTTTCCTCTGGCATGGAATTATCGGTGAAGAATTTCGCCGTCGGAAACTTGATTTTCAACCTGTTGTAAGTGTGATTTTGAGGCGGACGTCTAAAGATTTCTTGTGTACACCTGCTGTTTCGAGTTTTTTGCACCAACATTTTTTAGACAATTTCCGGCACCGACTGCCCTCGAGTTCTCATTGCATCGGATGAATCTGTAGTCCGTCTTGTTGATCTTCGCGAAGGACGCCGATCCCATGAAATCTACCAACTCGATCAGCCATACTTCCGGGGCCGTCCAAAACTAACACTTCCCAATGACTTGGATGGCACATTTTCTGATCACTATGAACGCATCTTCCATATTCAAAGCCTCCCCGAACGACCTTTTGCCACTGTCGCATCATCTGGTCACTATCATTATTTACTTGATCATCGAGTGCCTGGGGAAGCCATTTTGACAATGCCACATGCAACTATGGATGGCGGGGACTATGTTTTGGCGGTATGTTACACGTTTTCAATCTTATTTGTTGTCAATGAGTCAAAATGATTGATTGCAGACCCCTCCATTGTCCGATACCGAGCGTTCAGGCGTTGTTTACACGTATTTTGCGTTAAGTCAATGCTTCTCGCCACAAATCACATACTGGCCGATGTACCTGGACACGAAGGAATCTCTTTGGGCATCGCTGGGTCCGGAAAGGGAACTTTTACCGCCTAAAGCGATATTGAGGCATTTGGAGGTAAATCCCGGGAGTCGGCTTCGTCGGTTTGATGAATCAGCTTTGCCGGATTACGCGAGGTCCATTTGTTTTCAAAAGTTGCCTGAGGTATGATTTATCGGTTTCTTGTTTAAAGACATTGTTTTGATGGCCCGTTTTTAGGAAATTTCCCTCAACAACACCCGAGCCCTTTTACTCCGCCAATTCGACAATGGCGACATTTGGTTCGACAACTTTTCCGTCTCACCACATCCTGACTTCTCCTATCCGACTGCCGTTCTCCGTGACCAGTCCCTTCGAAACATTGAATCATTTTTCAAAAAGCCAGGAAACCGCGATCGATTTTCAAACATCAACTCCGAGCTTTCGGAAGACGTCAATGTGCCTTCAAAGTCACAAGTCAAAGTTGTTTCTGCCATTCCAAAACAACTTCCGAAAGGCTTCGGCTTTCCTGACTCCGATTTGACGACTCAAATGCGCTATTGGAACCCCTTTGAAACCGTCGAAGAGGTCATCGATCCCCCACCAATTGTTGATGCCGATGAACTTGAACTCGTGACAAAAGCCTCCGATGACGCCATTTTCAGCAACATTGTCATGAAATCATGGGCCAAGTCGGATCTAGCTTTTCGACGGTATTTGAATGAGGAACCCGATGCCCCTGATTCTGCAAACCCTAACGAAACTCAGGATGTGTCATTTTACGATCAATCTCTTGCTGGAGGGAATGAGAATGCCTTATCACCAGTCAGGGAGGAAGATAGCGAATCGGAACTTGATTTTGATAACCTAGATGTTCATTCGGATTAAGTTTTGATCGTTGAATGTAAGTATTTGTTGATTTTTTGTTGATTTACGGGCTGTTATAATAACAAAACATGTAATTGTTTCACTTTTCAAAATGATAAAACTGTTTTTATTGCCAACGTTCAAAATTGTATACTGTAAATCGGCGTAACAACACTCGTCCGTGGCACTATGGCGGGAGTATACGCCGCGCCCGCGGCTGTACTTTCTCCTCGTCGCAGAACTTTCCAAATGCGTCGACGGATGCTTCGATTCATGATTAGATAGACCACTGATGCCAGGCCACTAAAGATGATCCACATTAGCTGGGTCAGGTAATACATCTGTTTGGGGATGTGGAGATATTGGATGAGTAAGTATGCCGATGCCAACACGGCTGTGAAGAGGGAGATTAGCACGGATTGGAAAAAGACAGATTGCTGAAACAAAAACAAAGTTGGCTAAACTTTAAACTTGCTTTCAATTAGGGCTAAGTGCTTTTACCTGCAAATAGCTAGCGCCCTTAAAAGCCCAATGGTTTGTTTTCAAGTAATAAAGGACCAAAAACATGATGTAAACACCAGGCAAGACTGTCACCCCAGTAAGGTTGTTCATGTAATGATAAACTGGCAAGGCATAAATTTTAGCTGTATCCTTGAGAAAGCCATCGTGGGGATTCAAGAACCAAACCATGCATGATAGAGATAAGATGGCTGGTCTTGACACCATGAAACCGATCAATGACCACAGAATGGGGCCAAAAGCCAACCAAATCCAGGTTCTATTGCCTCCGAAAAGAATGTTTGACAGTTGGACATTTCTCAGATAGAAACAACGGTTCAAAGCGAGAAGAAAGGCTGTCATCATCTGTCCGAACCAGGCTAGATCACCCAAACAGCCAAGAACATAGAGTGTAACTGGTGATGAACAGAATCCAAAGTGCAATAGTCCGAATATTCCGGAAATGATGCCACTGGTTATCAGACCCAAAACGTCGTATATCGCTAGACATAGCATGATTTTGTAGCAGGATTCTGTGAGCATGTTGCCTTTTGTCATTGCGTAGATGCATGGGGCATACATAATCTAAACACAGCTGATTAGATTAAGAGGATACATGGAAGTTGAAACTTACAAGAAACACAACCCCCAAAACAATATACGAAATAGACAGATAAAAGTGATCATACTCTTCTCCTTGATAAATAGCATTGTAAGAATCACAATTGTATTCTTCGGCCCAGGTTGTCGAACGCAACAGAAGCAGTTCCATGACTTGTTCCCACTAATCTGGATGGACTGTCACCGAAGTGTGACTGACATAACACAAGTGATGAGACATGATGTTCGTGGTCGGCACTTCATTATCTCAAAGTTAAACATCAACCACCACAATGTTTTACAAAACGTTCTAGATGTGTAAATGGTCACAAATGAGAGTATTGTTGCATAGTGGTTTTACACCACGTGATGTTTGACCAGTGTAGCATCATCACGGGATGTAAAAGAGCCGGCGGCAAAACAGATGAGTCAAATTTAGACTTTTTCACGTCCACGTGTATACAATATGCTGTCTGGCATTATGACAAGCTCGGTTAATTATGCCGAGTTTGCAATTGCTACGGTTGTCAAAATATTTTGGAAAAAAAGGGCAAACAGAAAGTGCATGTGCGTCAAAGGTGGTCAGAAGTGACACTGATTTCTAAATTACAACAACTTTTCAAAAACCATTGGTTGCCGGGCGTCTTGTAACACTGACATTGTCCCAAATTCAGTAAAAACGCTTCTTACATTACTACATTAGCAAACTGTGAGAAAAAAATCTAGCAAGGAATCAATAAAAACAACGACTAGCAATTAAAATAGTCATTTTTGCTATTCCCGCGAAAGCATCATCGGCTACGGCTGTTCAAAAACGTCTCGTTTTCTTTCAATAGATCTACTTATTACATTGTTTAGTGTTTAATAGCTTACACTGAACAAAAGACGCAAAAATTTTCATCATTGACCTTTTCTTGAATCTTCATCAATTTCATTTTATGGTGGCCAGAAAGATTGATTGATTGATTCCATCTTCGTTTGTTAGCCTGTAGCGTTAGATGGCTTCTCTCTATTTCCGATACACTGCCTGTGCAGCGCTATTTCTATTTTTATGTTGGCATAAATGGACTCATGTGCAGCAAAAAGTCGATATTGTGCAATCACCGTTCCCGAACGAGGTTCTTCCGTGCCCCAATTTGAACAATAGTGCGTTAATCGAATCAAATGGCGTCCCAAACAGTCGAGTTGCCATTCTTATGGCAATTACCGACAAGCAATTTGCTTTTCATTCCGCACCGGCTATAAACACGACTCTGTGTTATGCTTTGCACTTTGGCTACCCGGTAGTGGTGTTGGATTTAGTAAATGCAACATTGGCTGCAGAATGCCCTCATGGGGATGTCTTTTTTCGACGTCATTGTGCCGTTTACAAATGGATGGAGAGGAATAAGGCTGATATTGACTATGTTTTGTACATTGACGCTGATATGGGGGTGATCAACCCTTGTCACACTATTCAGGAATACTTTGATGATCCGGCTGAGATGATTTTCTATGATCGGTTTTATGATTTTGAAATTGCGGCTGGGAGTTATCTCGCAAAGTTTGTTTTGACTTTTTTGATGAAATTTTGATAAAATTTTTGCAGAAATACCGAATTTTCTCGATCTTTTATAAAATATTGGGCTGACTACTTTTACAAATTGCCAAAAAGCTTCCATGGAACTGACAATGGCGCTATCCATGTATGTTTTGACTGTTTTTGAGTGTCTCGAACCAACCCAAAAGTCGTTTCAGCAAGTTTTCATGGAACACATTTTTAAAACTCCCGAAGAAAAGATGGCATGCTATTATTTTTGGAACATTTCCAAAAGTTATGAAGATCTTTTCAAGTTCCAAGCATGTACCCAAGCTAAATACGGGCTCCACAACTCGAAATTTTGTGATGGCAAGCTGAAAGTTATCCGAAAAGATTCGATCGGATGGGTGCGTGATGTCTGGTTGACGTATTCAAAGTGGTCACCGCGGGATTTCATGCTTCATGGATTGAAAATTGAAAAAATGAACAAACCTTCGCCAATTGGCGGTGAATGGGAATGGCAATTTTACCGGAAAACATTGGATTTGGATATTTGTCGCAGGGTTTCGTTGTCTTTTATGTACAAATACAATGCTTCTTACATTACTACTGACACAGAAATATTAGGATTATTGAAATTTTGGAAAAATAGAGCTATCAACTTGATGAATACTGACTTAAAAGCGATTGGAATGGCACCTGTTGAGTAATCTGTTATCACTTTGTTGAAATTTGTTTTACATTTTTTTGATTTTGATCAAACTTCGATCACTGTTTCTTTACTCATGTTTGTCATAAAAGGTCGGTTTCATCAAAAAACCGTGATATCAATGAATCATAGCCCAGACAAACATAGAACAAACAAGCTTTCAACACTTTTTGAGGGTATCAATCTGTTGACTAAAGTCGTCATCGATTTGATTGAGGCGTCACTCGTCAGCATTCTTCGATAGAAAAAAGCCACGCGCTCTTATCTGGACAGTCCCAAAGACGATATAATCGTCACTTTCTTCGAGAAGCGACGCTTTTTCCCGGTAAAAAAAGACTACAACAATGTGCTGGAGGTTTGTTTGTTGATTGTAATAATTGCAAAGTTGTAAGTTTTTTACTTTGTTGATTTAGACTGCTATGTGGACATCACCATCATCACGACCATGGTCATGGTCACGATCATCACCATCACGACAGCTATGGCCATCATGATCACCACCACCATGACTTTCATCACGATCATCACCACGGGCACCATGATTACCATCATCATGGCTAAACTTATTGACTTTTAAAGTCTAAATAAGTTGTAACTTAATTTTAACGATTAAAAATGCCTGAATGTAAACTTTTTTCTTATCATTACCAGTGAAGCTCTATGAACCTTCTGATAAAGACACTTAGAATAATTGTATGAAATGAAAGAAGTCACAGTAAACAGCAATTTGGAAGTACATAAGCAATCGATAACAAAGTGTTCAAATATGTACATAGTACTGACTTGAACAATTCATAGCTTTTCATAAGTGCGGCACAAAATGATAAACAAAATGCCATACGTCATCTAAGCCTTTGCAAATACGATGTGTTGCGCAACAATATGATGCACGTGACTCATGGCTACGATCTGTCTGTTGTGCCAGGCACTTCAAAACTAATTGATTGAAACTACAACAAACGACAGAACACGTCATCTCATTGAATCGGGCACTCCCTGACAAACCTTAAACCTTGCTCACCATGTCATTGATCACTATTTCTACTTTTATCTCTGAATCATAAGCAACGCCACACTAAAAAAACATAAAGTCAAGGCGTAGATTGTGGAACTGCGTTAAATCCGCCCTTAAAGCATACAATGAGCATTGTAGGACTGAAGGTCATGGGTGTGCTCCCAACATGATCCACATGATACATAAGGAAGTGAATCGCTTATCAGTTCAACCAATTTAGATAGGAATCCCTTTATAACGAGCGCTTGGCACCTTCGTTTTCACTTTCGTTCACTATTGTTCGCTGTTTTGGGTGTTCCTGTTCGTAGTAAAGGTGGATTTGTTTCAGAATAACCGTAACCATGTGCGACCACAACCCCCACCATGATCATCATCATGATCACCATCATGACCATCATGACCACCATGATCACCACCACGATCACCATGACCACCATCACGATCATCATGACCATCACCATGACCATCATGATCACCACGATCACGGACATCATCACTAAATGCATTGATTGTGATTTGTTGATAAAAAAACTTTAATGTAAAGAAATTGAACTGAAATAAACTTTTTTAACCAAAAAATATGTGATTTTGACACCTCTTCGTACAAAGAAGTCAATCATGACCTAACCTAGGTAAACTTAGTTTCAAAAATCGTAATGTAACCAACATGCAGGCTTAAAAATGGAGCAAATAAACAGTCAAAAACACAAAACACAATAGGAGACGACTTTATCTGTAAAAAAGCGTGATAGCTTTTGATGTTTTAAAAAGAGTTGGTTATTACTTGTTCTTAGCACGCTAATTGGATGCTCGTTCATACTAATAAAAATTCGTCACGTTTTTCATAGTACTATTCAAATAAATGTTTACCGACAAATGAATGATTGGATGTGGGCGTATCACGCTTTTGGAGGACTACGCATGCTTCTGTGACGTAAATAGCCATTATCACCGTCTTATCTTTCTATACCCATTGAAAGATTGACATATAAGCCAGGCTGCGAAGAAGGAGAACATCAGTTCAGCTTCTCTGATCAACTGAATCCTCGATTATCAGTCAAAATGGTCTGGCCGTTCAGTCATCATCACCACCACGATCACCACGATCATCACGATCACCATGACAACCATCACCATGACCACCACCATGATCACCATGACCATCACCACGACCATCATGATCACCACCATGACCATCACCATCACGAGCATCATGGCCACCATCATTGATTGGCAGCATCGCTTGCTACTCAGATGTTTTAATTGTAAAAAAGATTATTTAAAGTCAACTTTAAAATCAGGTTTTAATGTGCTTTGATATAAATAGATATGATTGTGTGAAATAAATATACGTTCTAATGATAGTTTTCAATGAATCGAACCTTACACCAAGCTCCGGCGTTGAACAAAAACAAGACTACAGATAAATTAAGCATAAACTTTGTTCACCGTGACATTGCGGACAAATAAAGACATACAATATCTGGAAGTACAAAAATACACACTGTAATAGCAAGGGTATCGATTTGGCTCAGTTGAGTGAGCCACGAAATAGCGTCATCCCATCGTTATTCGTCATTAGATATTTCCATCGCAAGCCTGCGCAGCGCATAATCGTCATTCCCTTACCGCTATAATCCATATATCCAATTGCTTAATCTTTTCAATTTATAGATAAAAGACGGTTAATATTTACGATTGGTGTTGTAAATTGTGTCTTTCGTATTGAAAATCATGGAAAATGTAGGTTCTTTAGATACGTAAAGTTGAAATAAAAAACGTGGTTTTAGTTAATTACACGTGCCAACAATAAGAACGTTTTTACGATGAGACGTAATGATGAAAAGTTTTCTTCGAAGCTAATACAGAAAACCTATTACTCTCTACGTTTTCATTCTGCTATCAACCGGAACAGTCCATTCGAACATCACAACAGATCCTATTTCTCTATCGATTTTAAAGAGCCTGCAACTGGAAAGATTACGATTGAAGATGGTTTTTTGATTAATACATATGAAATTTCACACTGCAGATGGTTCAAGTGCTATTACGAAAATCAAAACGAACTGCTAAGGCGAACAGAAGAGGCTGGATTGTATCAAATACGCTGCACTGTTGAGGTTACACTTCCTTTTGTGTTACAAACTTGCAATAAGTTTCATGATTATGCGGACATTCCGGCTGATTTTGAAATCGAATGCGAAGATGACAAAGTAGAGGTAAAGTATGGTTTTTTGATATTCCTGAATATTTGAAGTATGTTTCAGGTGCACAAAGACGTTCTTTCGCAGATCTCGCCAGTGTTTGAAGCCATGCTCTCACATGATTTTGCTGAAACACGAGATGGAAAACTGGAAATCACAGATATTGACTTTGAAACAGTCAAAACTGCACTGGATATTTGCTATGGTCGACTGATAAACAACTTAACAGTCGAGTTGGCAACAGAAGTTCTTCATTTTGCTAATAAGTACGACATTAAGGGAATTTTTGTAAGTTTGTCATGACAATGCATTGTTACAGTGATTACTTTTCCTTATAAGGATGAGATTTTTATGCCTCACTTGTATTACAGGATCAATTGGAAGAGGTGCCGATGCACAATTTGTCAACCGACAACTTCCATGTTGTGTTGAATTATGCTGATGCCTTTTCCAAAACAGATTTAATAGACAAATGTGTCCTTTATTTTAAACATCATTACGAAAATATATCCAGAATGGATGATTTGGTTGCAATCTGCTGTCCTGTCTTCATTCATTTTTTTAAGTTAGCCTTCAGCTTGCGCACAGTATTTGAAATATTTTCTTTCGCTTACCAGAAAAGCGTTTGGATGGGCGGGGTTAGTCAGTTTATTGTTTATTGATTACATATATAATTTGATTGTATTACAGCTTAATAGGGTAAAAGTAGATGGATGGGCAGATGTATTAGCCAAATGTGCCTTTATTTTTAAGAAAAACTACAAAAATATTACTGGTATTAACGATGTTAAAAGTAACCTCAATTTACCTTTCACTAATTTACTGAAATCTGAGTTTAGTTGTAAGCTTGCTCACTTTTCTCGCGAAGAAATTTGTGGCTTTAATGACGTCAGTTTAATTTTTATTATATAATATTAGGCGATTTACAGTTTCTTTTTGCAGCACATTATGAATTACTTGGAAGAATTTGTGTCCGAGTTGACCACTCTTGATGACTTTTTCAAAACCGTTAACTATGCGTGGAAGTTTAACCGAAAAGACCTCAAAATGGTTTGCGTCAAGTTTTGGAATGAAAACAAAAATGAAATTGTTGAAGCAGATCGCTACAACAAACTTACTGAATCACTAAAGTGTTCATTAGAGATTCTTAGTTGCCACTATAAAAAATGAATAATTCTTGTGTTTCATATATATTTTTAAGATTGTTTTGTAATAAATAACTTTTTTGCTAATTAGAATGACAAAACATTTTAGCATGTAATTTCAACGTTGTGCAACTGTAAGACATTTTCATTACATATTTCGATAATGACGTCATCAAAATAAGAACAATGGTTATGACTCACCGACCCAACCTTTAGAAGCATTTGTGAAACTCTTTTGTTGACACAAGTAGGCGTATCACAGGTTGTTCAAGGACTGTCAGCCCGGCTGTGACGTAGATCAGTGATGCTTATCTATGCTAACCCATTTGGTTAAAAGCACCGTCCAGGCACGGTGTGGACATCAGTTCAGCTTCTGTGAACCCCCTTAAATCCTCGATTATCAATCAAAATGGTCTGGCCGTTCAGTCATCACTACCATCACGATCACCACGATCATCACTACGATCACCATCACGGGCACTTTGGCCATCACGACGGGCACCACTATGACCATCACCACCACCACCACGGGCACCACGAACACCATGAACATCATTACGATCACCATGGGCATCATTATGATCACCACCATCATCATTATTAGTAATGCCAAGCATCTATAATATGTTCTAAAGCACTGTTTTGATGTACATTAATCGTATTTATTACAGTTGTTATGTTTGTTTGTCAATGTAAATAGCCGTAAGCCTTTCGCTGCTACAATCTTGCAAAAAATAAAAAGTTTATCTTGACTCTGGAAAGCTTTCAGCGGGAATTAGATTCAATCATTTAGTTTGAAGTTTGTTTGAATAGCAATCTTTTTAAGACTCCTCAATGTAACAAAAATAGGATGTGCATTCTCGGCCGACTCTCAGTAAATTAAATTTAGAAGGATAACAGAATCGAAACTTTGACCGGGAATTCGTGAAGTCTTTTTTCATGCCTGAAGAGACACGTGCCAAAGTTTTAATGTTTCAACGCTCTCCATTGACATTGGACTACGACGGCAACGACGGCGTCGACGACCGACCATCACCGGGGGCCATAATCTCAAAGCGTCCGAAGTGTTCCTCCGGGATTTACTCCCACTTTTTTCAGCCATTTTCTCAGTTTTGTTGTTTCAGCCCTCAGTGCCACGGAAAGTGTGTCGGAGGATCGTGTTAAAGATGGCCTGACTTCCGGGAGGGCTCCCGAGTGTGCCATCCCACCACTTAAATGCCATCCCCTCCATCCCGAAGGCGGAGAGGGCAAAAAGTTCACTTGTTCAAAAAGTTGTCATTGCGCAAAAAGTGAGAGCTCGACAACGAGCTTCTTCATTTTCATCCCATCCCAGCCCATTCCATGCCATTCCACTGACGACGACAGGACAGCCGTTTTTGCTTCTGCCGGCTTCTGAGTGCCATGTTGAACGGACAGGAGGCTGGAAGGGATGGCGCTGTTCGTCCGGAAATGGCAATAGGCCCCAGGAGTCGAATGCACCTCGTAAAAGCCTAACTACGAAGACCATGCCGTCGAACGACCGACCGGAAGTTTGCCTTCTAAAGCGGCTTGCTTGGTGCGCCGAAAAGTCATTAGTCAAAAAATGCCTTCGAAGGCTTCATACTCATATTAAATAGATTCCAGGTGCGATCGCGTGTTGGATAAGTGTTTGGTGGATTTTTGAGGCCTTTGACTTTGATAGTTGAGCGTTTTTCGCAGCTCTCGGGCTTCCGTGAATGCATTTTTAGTTTTTTTTATGGCTTATATTTTTATCAGTTCTCAAGTTTTAGGAGTCAAAAACAATGTGAATCTACAGTATCGGCAAGAAGAGGCCTTTTACGGAATAGAAGCTGTAGCCGTCCAAAAATGGGATCAACAATGCTTCCAAGCTCAAACATTTCAACAGTGCGCCATCGCCATCGGCAACGTCGAGCTAAACTGTTCCTCGGCATTGGTTGTTTGATTATTTTCGTCGCATATGCTTCTATTATCAGTGTTTTGCGGAACAGTTGGTCTTCCATGTCGGAATACGGGAAGCACAGTACTTTAGGGATCGAACTTTTGGAGTATCAACAAGATGAGGTGGCTCAATTGCTTGGTGGTCCGGATGGGGATGTTGCCTCGACAAAGCGTAATATTAAAGACATTGTGGCGATTGAACGGAGTTTGAATAAACTTTTGAGAAGGAGGAGGTTGATGGCTTTCGATGAGGATGAATCTACGGTCGGCGAAAGGGAATGTAAAACGATTTGTATGTTTTAATTTTTTCGAAGTACGGTATTTCAAGAAATCTCAAAAATAGCGTTGTTTCAGCTCCAAACAGCACCGAAGACGATTCAGTCTTTCCCCGAGATCTTTTTACTCCAGATCAGCTGAAAAATGGTGCCATTGTTTTCCACATGATCGGTCTTGTCTACATGTTTGTGGCACTGGCCATTGTTTGTGATGAGTTTTTTGTTCCGGCTTTGGATGTGATTACTGAATGGGTAAAACCAGTATAGTCTCAAATCGAAACTTCAAATCTCTGTATTTTCAGTTAGACATCAGTGACGACGTTGCCGGTGCCACTTTTATGGCCGCTGGCGGATCAGCTCCGGAGTTCTTCACCAGCGTCTTTGGAGTGTTCATCACTCAAAACAATGTGGGTATCGGAACTATTGTCGGAAGTGCCATCTTTAACATTTTATGTGTTCTCGCATTTTGTGCGCTTTTCTCTAAAACGGTTTTACACCTAACCTGGTGGTCATTATTCAGGTTGGTTTCACTCTATTTTACAAAATTCCGAATCTAAAAAGTTTGATCCTTCAGAGATGTCTCATTTTACGTAATCGGTCTCTTTTTCCTTGGCGTCTTCTTCCGTGATGAAGTCGTCGAATGGCATGAGGCCCTCGGCATGTTTAGCATTTACATAGCTTATGCCATATTTATGAAGTACAATGTTGGCATTGAAACATGGGTCAAAAGTTGGTTACCGGCTAAAAGCAAGAATTTGACTGTTGAGGATGAGGTTGGCACTTCTTTGAAGGCACTGTTTACCAAATAAAACTTTCAGCGAAGACACAGTATCCCAACCCTGCATGGCACCGAAGATGACAACGCTTCCCAAAAAGATCACCGAAAGTCCATCCCAGTACTCCATGCTGGAGCCATGTTTCGTGCTGGATTGGCCCATATGGCTTTGGATGATACATCTTCCCTCGAAGTTTCATCCCTCCCGGTAGCGAGTATCGATGATCTTCGACGGATGCACAGTCATCAAAACAGTGCCGTCAACGTGAAAGAGGGACGAACAGTGTTAGTTGGGCCGCCAAAGTTGGAGAAACATTCATCTTTTCCGGCATATGTTGGATCATCTGGGATTCTGAATGGCAAGAAAAGGACGGCAAAAGTTGGATCTTTTCCCCCTGTTGAAACAAACAAAAGCAATGGCACAACAGATGACCATCCCCAGTTTGAACGCTCAATTTCCACAATCTTTGGAACCCATGACCGAACCCGGGTATCCCAATCCCCCTGTCTAGGTGCCCTTTCCGAAGTTTCGGACCATGCATCACCCATTTGCGCCATTTCATCAACAGCGAGTACCCACGCTGTTGATGATAGCTGTACATCATCTCCCAAGGGTTACGAGCCACCCAAAATGTATCCACCGGTGAGTTTTTTGGTCCCATGAACCATGTTATGAATCATTCATTCACGTTTTTAGCTTCAAGAAAACGGCAACATGAACTCTAATGCCAATGGCAATGTCATTGAGGAAGTCGAACAACCAGTCGACATGTCTTGGCCAAAAACGTTTAAAAAACAGTGCATCTACCTCATTCTGCTGCCAATCATGTGGCCACTGTACATGACACTACCGGATGTCAAGAAGGAGGTAAGCGGTTGTGCGCGAAAGAGGATTAGATTGTTGTCGTAATCAATGTTACACACTTTGGACAAGCTAATCGAGTCATTACGGATTAGAGGAGGACTTATTGACTTATCAAAACACAGTTATGTGATTAGTGAGCAGGTGTACAAAAAGTCAATCATGAAAAATCGAAGGGTTAAAAGTGCACGTGTACACTTGTGTAAATCGAGCGACCCCAAAAACGGTCTCGACACGAAAACTGAGTTTTGACGTTTTTTATAAAAAAAGTGGAACACACGCCAGTATTACGGTTGTTCAGGGGCGTATTTAGAAAAAAATTATATGGGGGGCCATCGAAAAAGAAGGTAAGGGGGGACCAAAGGGTTAAAATTTTGACCGTGAAAACCCCCAAAATCCCCTTGGTCCCCCCTTATCTCTTTTTTTGCCAGATATAAGATATAGGGGGGCAGAGCACCCTCCACCCCCCTCCTAAATACGCCCCTGCGGTTGTTTGTTGTAATTAAATAGTACAAATATCAATTTTTGGCACAAAAAGAAGTTTGAAGTTTTACGTTTTTTTTTGAAACTTTTTATCAAAAATCCACTAATTTTTCAGAATCGCCGCAAATTCGCAGCCATAACCTTCTCCTGCTCCGTCCTTTGGATCGCCTTCTACTCCTATCTCATGGTATGGTGGGCGAATACCATCGGAATCACAATGGGAATCCCGACCGAAATCATGGGCCTGACAATCTTGGCGGCCGGCACTTCCATCCCGGATTTGATCACATCAGTGATTGTAGCCCGGAAGGGGCTCGGCGACATGGCCGTTTCTTCATCGATTGGAAGCAATCTTTTCGATATTTGCGTCGGGTTGCCTGTTCCTTGGCTCTTGTATTTCGGGATCCAAGCACTTTTCGGTGCCAACGGCGTCGGCACCATCTCGGTGCAATCGAAAGGGCTCGTTTGTAGCGTTGGGCTATTGTTCACCATGTTGGTCGTCCTTGTTCTGGGGATCATGGCCGTCGGTTGGCGGATGAATAAGCTGTTTGGATTCGTAATGATCGTATCTTACATGGCTTTTTGTATAGTTGTTGTTTTTCTGGAAATTGGTATGCTGACATGTCCGTTGAGGATTGTTGGTGGAAGTTGCTGATAACAAACATATTTACACGTCTTTGATTGCACATATCAGAAATTTAATAAAGAACAAACCTAAAAAGTGGTAAATGCAAATTAGACAGGTTCAAATGGCACGTTGGAGGTTCTTTTCGGCGCCATTCAGGAAGTGATGGCCGTAACGGACCTAAAACGGCCATGTGCCGTGATCCTATTATTTCTGACCGATGTGCTGGCTGAAGAAATCGCCTCCATACTCAGTGGGATTCTCGAAAAATGCGAAAGTAAAACAGATCAAGTTGCCTGTGTCAAAAAGCATGCCCCCTCAGATTTGGACGAGTTAGGCGTGTTGCCGGATCAGGATGAACTCGAAAATGTGTATCCAGTCCCGGGAGCTTCGGCTCTTGGCATCACCATTATGTGCATTATATTGACATTTATTGTTTTGTTGGCAAATGGGGCCGGGTTTGCTTACTTTTTCCGGTGGAATCGGATTCCGTTGAGCCGTAAACCGAGTGAGTAACCTTTTTTTGGCACTTTCATCAAAATTTAATCAAACCCTTTTAGCCGAGGACGAACTCGATGCCGTCCTGGACGAAGACCTCCCAGTCATGTTGATCAACCATGAAGACCGTGCCGCCGAGTTCCAATTCAATGCCCGCGTGCCGAAGGACACCCAAACCATCATGCAGAATGAGGCACCGGTCAGTGGCCAAGGCGATCCGCCATCAAGTATGCCGAGTGAGCTGATGAGTGTTGCACACGGTATGTTTTTGTGTAGTATCACATGCAATATGTTTAAAATATTACTTCCAGATAAACCGGCTGCCGGAAATGGTGGCGGTGGCAGTGGCGGAGGCGGCGGCGGCAAGCGAGGTGGCGGAAGTAGAGGTGGTGGCGGGGGTGGCAGCAAAGGAGCTCCGCGTGGTCGTCGGGGTGGTGGAGCTCGAGGCGGCGGTGGCAAAAAGGGTGGTCGGCGGCGTTGAGAAGTGGCATCCGAATTTGGAAATCAGTCAATCAAAGGCATGCCCTTCATCGGGGGTAATCATCAAAGCCCTGTCAATCCGCATTAGACACTTTTCAAACCCATCTGTACATCCGCCCCTTCACCAGGCATTGAAATTCTCAAAAAATCTGCCAATCACTTCCTTCTTTACTTGAAACCAATAAAAAACTGACGAAAACGCTGAACCAACCACAATTTTATAGCTTTATAGACTCCACACTTACATGAATGCATAAACTCGATAGTCTCCATGAATTGAATTTGCCTTTGCTTCACCCCATCCTCACACTTTTCAAAAAGAAGACTGGCAAAACTCTTCGAAACAGAAATCATAGACCCGTCCGAACGAAGAAGCGAACACAAAACTGCAGCCGTCCCAAAGTCCCAAAAAACGTCTTCTTTCGCCCATGTTCTTGCATGCAGTCAGAAACGAAGCCTCAGGGCCGACCCACGGTCATCAATCATGATGCTGACAGACGGCTGTTACGAACGAATGAGATTTATTGACTCCCGCGGCGACGGACGTCTGCCGTCGACTAACATTTCACGGTCTCGTAAATCGGCAAATTATGTGTTTTCCGGTCGGCCGTCTTGTCATCCATTAATTGTGTTACTGTTATTTATTGACTATTAACGACCGAAACATGACACGCGTGCCGTCAAAGGGTACCATTAAAGTCGGCGTGTTGATTGTTGCGGTGTTGGGATTGTTGCAACTTTTGCTTGTTCTAATGAGCCAAGTTAATTGTGAAGTTTTGGAAGTTTCGTTGCATGGATCACCTTTGCATAGGGTGGGGGATCAGTGGCGGTTTAAAGATACCAAAGGTTAGAGTTTACTGTACTTTCGGAACTAAATTTTGCAATTTTAGCTTCAATCGGCGATTGTAACGATGGCGTTTTTCAAATTCCCAACAATGATCTCAAATTACTCGGCACTGGATACACGAAAACAGTATACCAACTCCCAGATGGTCGTGCAATCAAAAGAATAGCATTTTTCGGTCCTTCTATCACGGAATGCATTGAAAGTGCCGAACCTATGGACTACAATGAAGCTGATTGCCTTGATGCCGTTGCCAAGTCTTTCATCACTGAAATTGATAATCTCCTACTCCTCCAAAACGACTCTAACATCCCCCGACTCTACAGTTACTGTATTCCATACGATTATATCACAAATGCCCCCGATATTGGCATAATCGTCGACGGTGGTAATCCTTTGGACGCCATTTTACTTGCTCAGATTGATTGGCATGCACGGGTACAAATGCTCAATGAAATTTTGGCTTTTTTGAAGCGTCATGAAAAGCTGGACTTTCGAGATATTCGTCGACAACAAGTAAGATTTTCTTTTCATAGATTACCTGATAAAATTAAGTTTCAGTTTGTTATCATTGATAACCATCCATTTTTGGTTGACTTGGACGACGTCGGCACAATGGCTTCTGGTTCCAAAGATTTGATAAATAGGCTATATAACGGGTTTATCGAAGGGTTTTTCTTTCACAATCAACCGACGAGTGCCGATGACACGCTGTTGGCACTGCAACAAAGTTACGAGAATGATTCACTTAATTTTGAAGTTTTGAGTCGGCTGACTCGTGAGTTGACAAGCTATTGATAACTGGTTCGTTTATTGGATACAAATACGGGTTTATAAATAAATTAATGTCTAATAAAGATATAATTATGTACAGTATGACAGATATTCCGGTTGGAAGTAAACCGTTGACAATTACTAATGATGATGGTGATGATGGTGATCATAATGATGTCCATGATGATCGTAATGATGACCATGGCGTTCGTGGTGGCCGTGATGGTGGTGGTGATGGTCATAGTGGTGCCCATCGTGCTGGCCGTAGTGCCCATGACAGTGATCGTAGTGATGATCATGGTGATCGTGATGGTGGTGATGACTGAACGGCCAGACCATTTTGATTGATAATCGAGGATTTAAGGGGGTTCACAGAAGCTGAACTGATGTCCACACGGCTCTCGGGCTGTGCTTTTAACCAAAAGGGTTAGCATAGATAAGCACCACTGATCTACGTCACAGCCGGGCTGACAGTACTTGAACAACCTGTGATACGCCTACTTGTGTCAACAAAAAAGTTTCACGGATGCTTCTAAAGGTTGGGTCGATGAGTCATAACCATTGTGCTTATTGTAGGTGACGTCGTTAATGAAATATGTTATGAAAATGCTTACAGATGCAAAAACTTGGTGATGTGGCCGTTTTCAAAGTTTTTGGGATTCTCAGTTTCTCTGGTAGCATCCCTGAATTTGTATTGAAGGCTTGAGCGATGCGGCAAGTTTGTCGTATGCATTCGTTTCTAGGATTTTATCTTTGTTTTCATGCCAAAACTTGGAGCAAGTTTTTTTGGTGTTCTCGATTAAACTTCCATGCGTAATTTACGGTTTTAAAGAACTCGTCAAGGGTTGTCGATTCCGAAATAGATACTGGTGGAGTGAAACTGCACACTTTACTTCATCCCACGCAACAAAGCCTAATCGATACGTTTTCTGTTACTGTGTGATGATGCATGGGATGAAACCAATGGATCAGGCAGTGCGTAAGGCCTGCGGTTAATGTATAGTCTGATATGCAATTGTGCTAATCAACAATGGCAGAAGATGTTTTACACGTCTCACATAAGTCCGCACAGAAAATGGGAGTTTTGCGTGCGCAAAACTCCCTCAATACTTCTGTTCTTTGAAGTAACTGTTTTTAGTATGCAAGCATGTTTATTTTACACTGTTATGTTTCCAAAAAATCGATTCACAAAACGACGGTCTAGTGATGGCAATGGTCATGGCAGTGATGATCATGGTGGTGATGATCGTGGTGATGATCATGGTGATCGTGGTGATGGTCGTGATGGCCATGGTGATCATGGTGGTGGTGATCATGGTGGTGGTCGTGGTGGCCACAGTGATGGTCGTCGCAATGGGGATTGTGGTCGTACATGTTGGATTAAGGTTCTGAAATGTTATTTTTTCAGTAAACTTAATCAAGAAGAAGTAAAAGAGCTTGACTATAGAACAAAGAAAAGTGAAAATTCCGTTTGAAACATCTGTTTATAAAGGGAAGCTACAACCAGTGATAAGAAACAGTCCAACCCATAAAATCAAGGAGTACATGTTGCTCCAACCCGTGATTAGAGGGTTGAAAAGGAAAGTGAAAGGTGTGCCAACCATCTTATCACAGTGATATAATGTTTAATTGTTGCTTTCAGGCGTGTGATGCATACTTCTGTTTACAATGCTACGAAAAACTTAACGTTGATGTAATAAAAAGGTCAAGGAACATTTGCTTTATTCGGCTATTATCTTATTTATCAGTCGTACAAATGAAACGTTGAAAGCAATTATTTTCACGTTAAAGTTTCTTGTAATTGTTGAAAGAGGCAAATTTAACATTACAATAAACGTTTTTACTCTGTTTTTTAATCAAAAAAGTTAGTGGGGATGGTGTCCATGATGATCCTGGTGATGGTGATGGTCATGATGGGGTTCGTGATGCCCGTAGCTATCATGAACATCGGCATGCCCGTGATGGTTGTCGTGATGACGGTGGCCACATAACGCTCTGTAATGATTACAAGTAAAAAACAAGCAATTTTAAAGCACACCAAACGCAAAAATCTAACCTCCAACACATATTGATCCACAGTTTAATAAAACGGTTAAAGTTGCTCAGGAAACAGCGCTTATATGGGGATTGAAAACGTAAGATAAGCTCACGCGGTATTTTTGACACTGGGAGGACGTCCTCAGCGCATTTCAAAGACCTGTGTAAACAAGGTTCTTGTTGATGCTCCAAATAGTGGCTTTTGATGCCTGAGCGTGATTCATTTCAACAAATCAATAAATTTCGTTTTATGGATTTGCTATTTTTGGGTCAGTTGAAAAATTTGGTTTTATAATGCTAATCACAAAAGCAACAATAAAACACGTTTATTTACAGTATGTACAGTTTATATTACAGTTTCATACATATATAGATGTTTAGTAATGATGGTGATGATGGTGATCATAATGATGTCCATGATGATCGTAATGATGGCCATGGTGTTCGTAGTGGCCGTGATGGTGGTGGTGATGGTCATAGTGATGCCCGTCGTGATGGCCATAGTGCCCATGATGGTGGTCGTAGTGATGATCGTGGTGATCGTGATGGTGGTGATGACTGAATGGCCATACCATTTTGACTGATATTCGAGGATTCAAGGGGGTTCACAGAAGCTGAACTGATGTCCACACCATTCCCGGACTGTGCTTTTAACCAAATGGGCCAGCATAGATAAGCATCACTGATCTACGTCACAGCCGGGCTGACAGTCCTTGAACAACCTGTGATACGCCTACTTGTGTCAACAAAAGAGTTTCACGGAGGCTTCTAAAGGTTGGGTCGATGAGTCATAACCATCGTGTTAATTGGTAATGACGTCATTATCGAAATATGACATCAAATTGTTCACAGTTGCAAAAACATGAAATCACTGAGTTAATAACCTGCTTTTATTAATGTGTTCTTATTCCGGTTGATCTAACACTACGAGACATACAAAATAAATAAAAGATCTTGGCAACGTTTTGCGTGATTGGATTATCTTGCAAAAGTAAATCGTTATATTTTTAGTGATTCTTGTAGTTGTTTTTTCCATAAATACAAAAAAATAGTGTTGACCAAACAAGTATGTGCAATGTAATAATAAAATGTCAATTCAAGTACTTCGTCAAGCACATGCGCCACAACCTCATGGTCAAGCATCCATTGAAGAGGTAGACACACATTCAAACAGAAAACAAAAAACAAAAGGAAATGTTGACCAAAAGTGATAACCCAAAACGACGCACAGAACCACCAATGAAATATATGGGTATTTGCCAAACGAAGGTGAAAAAAGTGCCGCTTGCGTGCGTTACGCACTTTTGTTATCAATTCGAGAGGATAGTCATCATGGTTTGAGAATGTAACACTAAAATAAAATAAATGGAAACTTGATATTTAAATATCGATAAAAACTAACATCGAGCTAACACTGTTCAATCGTTGATGAATAAACTCCGCAAACTCATCGTATTCAGAAGGCTGTATTACAATTTTAGCAAATATTTGAATTTGTTTAACGTTTTCATGAGCTAATCGTTTGATTTGATTCCAATAAATGGTTTTTCCACGTAACGAAAGCCGAGTATAGGTTCCACATATTAAAGGAATAACTTTTTCAAACGATTCATCCATTTCAAAATTCAGAGTAAGGGTTTCCGTAACATAGAAAGGTGCTTTTGGCGGACTATCAGTCTTATAAAGATAGACTTTCAACCAAATAGGATAAAAGTCGATAGGCCCATTAAAAATGCACATTAGTCGTGTTAACAATAGTTTGTATACGCAAAAGAACCGAAGATAACCCGACGTTTTAGTTGCCGAATTAGAATTATCAGTAATGTAAAGATAATCGTATTCAATAGCACGATGACAACTCAGTGAGTTGAATTCGGAATACGCTTTTCGAAGATTTGTGACATCAGGAATAGATGCAAGATTAATCAGACGCTTTTTAAAGCGGTAAGGTAAGCTTTCAAGTGGTATTTTATGATTTTCTGACGTAAGTAGACCCATTACTAAAAATATAAAAGGAAGCGTTGGATAACCACGCAAGACGCCAATCGTCAACAAAAAAGAGCGCAAAAAAGCGGGATTGACTGAAAAGAATAATCCGCAATAGTCTGCGCAACCATCTTCACAGTTTCTTTCGGTGGCCATCTGCTTTTCGCGCAGGGGCGGTATTTCTTCAATGGCAATTAATCGATAAATTGTTCATGAGCTACTACAATTTGTGATATAAAAGTATGATAAAAAAGAAGTTGTTCAACAAAAGTAACCTCATTTAACTGTAAACAAACGCAATGTACAAACTGTGATGCCTTTGAAACTGCCTTGTTTCTGACCTTAGTGCTATTTGTTCGGGGTTACTGTAAGCAGTGAGCAAATGTCGGTGAGAACGGCCGGGTTGTTTGGCGTTCTTAAGATTTTTGTGGCACTGAGATAGGTCGGAGTCAGGGGTAATAAAATTTTTGAATGAATTATCACTTTCACTAAAAACAATGAATTTAAAGCACCGCTGACACCAATGCCGCTCATGAAAGTGGAGTTTCTTCTTGACACATTATGTTTTCGACTAGCACGTATTACTAAAATCACAATTTGATTCCACGATGAAACAAAACATCAGTGCTTTGTTTACAAAGATCATTCTGACGATTTGAGGTAGAGTAAATTCAAGGAGGAATGGATGCGTCTCCGTGTGTCTTCGGATATCTTTCAAATCATGACGTCAAGCAGGCGAAATTCACTCTTATTGCTATGATGGATCAAAATGCTAACCTTTGGCGAACAGTTGAGTAAAGTAGCAAATGTAAAATAAAGTTATTAACTCAGAAATGTTATGTTTTTAACAAAATGATCAGGTTTTATAAGACGATCAAAAGACGCATTTTTCCCACCTCAACTTTCGTGCCGAAAGCACGCTTATCCGCACTTTTAAAAGGTTAGCGGCGGCTGTCGCCGATGATGGTGCTGACCAGTTGTTGTGAAACAGAATCCGCTCAAACTGAACTGTCCTCGAATGTCATCGAAATAGAAGAACCTAAGAACTACCTAGAGTTGCCATCGTCTGCAATCAGAAGTGTGCCCCCGTTTCCAGAGAGCAGCTCTTCCGTTAGTTTTACATTGTTGTCTGTTACACAATTAACATTAGTACTAAATGTTTTTGAATAAAAATATAAACAATTCGTTTTGTAAGAGGTTATACTTGTTGTTTTCATTGAATGGAATACTTTAACAACGGTTTACTGTTCTATTGTTGCTGTTGTAGAACCCACGATCCGGAACTTCCAGCCTTGCTGGTTCCAGATTGCTTTAACGATCTCTCGTTACTGTGAAACCTTAAATTTCACTGCCATCCTTGTTGGTTCCGGATCGCTTTAACGATCTCTTGTAACGCTATACAATGGCTGATCGATGCTGGCCTTATTTTGAAAAAAGCCTGATGGCTTTGAGTGTGGTAAGTATTCAAAGGTTTTATAACTTTTGTGACAAAATCGTGGTTTTAGGTTGTCGCTTTCGTGACCATCATAAGCATCAACATGATTCCCGACAATCCATGCGACATTGAGATAACGCGTTCAACACCCATGACTTCGAAAAATCTGTTGTACTGGTTTTTGATGCTCTGCATTATCCCGGCAACGGCATGTGCTGTTTCTCTTGTTATGTATAGGATGCATCGCTTGAAAGGGGGCTATGCCTACTTTGTAAGTTTCCTTTTCAATTCTTGTTACAAATAACGCCTACTTTTGCAGTTAATCGCAATCATTTTGGTCTTTGTTTTCATCTATGGATTTTCACTGGTTCTTCTCAGTCAAAAGGTTACGCCGAAAACTGTCAATGCCCAACTTTTGGGCTACATAAATGACACGACTCATTGGGGCCGATGGACGTCAATGCATAATGTGAGTTTATAAAAATGTATCTTTCATTGAATAACAATTCTACTTTCAGTTGGCCTGCTGCGGCGTGAATGGGCCAAGCGATTGGTTCAATGCCAGTAATACCCGGATTCCAGCAACCTGCTGCCCTGACCTCCGTTTACTGAATGATGGCTTTGTCGAGTTGAAAGATTGCCCCGACTTCTACAAAAACGGGTGTCTTGAAAAATGTTACATCAAAGCTGATAAAACTTGGAAAGCTTACATTGGTCTGACCATTGCTGAATTTATGGTTAATGTAAGTTCCCCCTTTATATATCAAAACAGGTATGAGGTCTCTATAAAGGTTATTTCAGGTTTGCCTGTTGTTTTGTCTAGTCAGCACCTACATTTTCGTTGATACGGAACCGAATCAAGCCGGTTTTGATTCCCCTACATGGACCTGAAGAAATTGTGATGCAAGATTTCCCTGGAGGCAATGTTGAGAACTGATGGCAACAACTGGAATAAGAAGGGTAAATGTCTATGTAGTTTTATATTATACAAGCGTATAAATGTTTCGTAGATTACTTTGACCCTTATACATTTGAACATCGTGTTGACGACCGAATCATCAAGCGATGCTCGGTTTCGGCAGCGATGGCCATCTTCAACAAGGTCAAGTCGATTGGGTGGCCATCTTCCAAGCGAGCTTTGTGGTGGAGCCATTGCCAGAGTTGGGCACTCGAAATTTCAGCGGGGACAGCTTCTTCCAGCAAGCCGGAGAGCGGAACACAACCAGTACCACAGAGCCAGGAGTCTATGTAGCCCGAGAGTGACGGATATGTTGCATCGGAAGCCGTCTTCGGTTACGGCAGTCCTTGTATTTGACGTCAAAGTTCTGCAACTTGCGGCGGATCTGGTTTAGCTCGGTGAAAATACCGTCGAAGATCCTCTTACCGCCCATGGCAAAGATGTTCCTGTTGTGGCAGGTCTTGATGGACAGCAGGGAAGCGGAGGAAAGCCGATGTCACGCCGAATTAGAAGCGGTCAGACGAATAGTACTTGCGGTGGTTACGGAAGGTCTTGATGTACGAGAGCATCTGTTCCCAACGGCCACAATTCAGGCCAATGATGTTGTCAATGAGGGCGTGGATGGTCTCATCCACCTGGAAGAAAGTCAAGACATGCTTAATGACGACGGTACACTTAGTGGAGCCGGAAGGAAAACCGAGCTTGACTTCAGTGTGGTTGAAAACATAAGCCCATAGATTCTTCAATGTTCTCAAGCTTGGGCAGGTAGAAGTACGATTCGGAGCCCTTGTCGAGAAGGGCACGGTCATTGTGGTAGACGAAGAGACATAAATCAAACAAGGAATCGATGATGGGTTGACCGTTGTCCGACACATGCTTCTCAAGGAGATGCCAGCCACGAGGACGGACGTTCAGTACAGCCGGGTTGGGGTCAAGGGTGTATTCTTTTTTGGTCGTCAAATGGATGTAGCTGATATTGCCACAGACGGTTTCGTAGAGGGCGATTTGGCCATCAAGCTGGTTGCGCCTCGTGGAGGAGTTCGAGTCTTCGAAATCAGTCATGAAGACTTTGGCACCAGAGTTCAAGGCGGTGATGACCATTTTTCTGTTGGTGGGGCCGGTGATTTCGACTTTGCGATCAAGCATATCCTAAGGCATCTTGCTGCCACCCCATGAGCCATCATTACGGATGTCAATGGTCTTGGGATCGAATTCAGGGAAGTATGAGCCATCATCGACATTTCATCCTCATCCGGCGGGGTAGTGGCAACGTAGAGTTGAGCCTATTCAGTGAAACCATTGAGAGCAACCTTCGAGAACTATCCGCCGGCGATGGCTGTGACGACGTAATCGAAGTAGCCGTGACTGAACATTGATGCTTGACAACGGTGTAGCCTGAGTTTTCGTGTAAACCTTTTGTATTAATTAGTCATATATGTAGCTTCATTTTAATTAACGTACTTTCAAGTCAAATTCAAGTCGAATGTTAACTTTTTAGGTGTTTCAATAACTTTTAAAAAATAAGCAACTTAAAACAAAATTTTCATCAATGAACAGGATCTAGCGCTTCCAAATGTTTTTGCTTGAAGATACACGGTAAAATCAAAGACCTAAAAGTAGGAAAACCTTTTGTTTTGATTATAACCGCATTGAAATGTCGTAGTTACCTGAATGGAATAAACAAGAAGGTGATGATTGGGAAAGCCATTTCAACGACAGGCCATGGCGCAAATCCAATGAAACACAAAAGGACGAGTTGTGCAACCTCGATCAACGTGAAAAAGTGAACGATGCGTTGTGGCACGCGTCGAATGTAATGTAAAGGCGGATATGATCTCTGAAATGGTCAAAGCATGGAGTTGATTTATAATCTAAGTATCGGCTTTGGCTAACCTGTTCGGTGACAATAAGCAAGACTCGTTCACACAACTCATTTCCAATCATCGATGTCAGGGCTAAATAGAGGAAAAGTCCGTGGAAAACGGCAGTTGGCACGAGTTGCAGAATTGGCAGCAGCCAAAAGTAGGTTGGAATCATCAAGACATGTGCGATGAGGGTTGCGAGACGGGATTCTCGGTTTTTGACGATCCTGAAAACAGATAAATTCATGCATCAACGTTAATTCTGAACGATAAAGATGAAACTCACACTTGTTGAACAGTGCCATTGACAAGCCGATCCTCAACATCAGCTTGAGCTTTGAGATGCAGAAACGCCTGTGGCAATGCACCATGCATCCATGGAAGACCCAAAACGGAAAGCACCACATTCATAATAGCGACGACAAAGAGGTCCCAATTGGCTGCGGGGCCTTTTTGGAGACTAAAAACATAACTTTGTATCACATTACAGTAACTAATGGACTCGGCTCACTTATTTTGCGAATTATCAACAGTATTTGTAACAATCAGCTGATCCATAAAAAACAGAATAGCCAACGGGATACTGAGTCCAAAGCAGATGAAATGTGCATCACTTGATTGTTCCCAAAAGGCGGTTACCGTGATGGGGTTTGAGTTGGGATCATAGGTGAAGGTTTCTTCTAAAATTGGCACATTTAAAACTACAGCACACTGAAAAGGATGAAACAACTTACTAGCGACATTTTTGAAACAATGACTACCAATAAAAGTCATAATGATAACACCGATAGGCAAGGCATAATCAGCGAGAATTTCGCGTTTCGTTTTGGTTAAAAATGGCGTCGTGCGGAAGTTGTACAATGTCATGCTGATCCAAAGTGTGCCGGCAAGCAGTAGCAGAAACAAGAGGCCAACTGATCGATCGCAAACTAACGGATCTGAAAATTTTGGGGTTTTAGATGTAAAAACCAATTTGATTTGTTGATTACCGTATCCTAGATCATCAACATCCGGACAATCATAACTAAACCGACTAAACGAGTCAACAATGGCCTTGACGGCCTTAACAATGAACGCGATGGAAATGAACAATCCAAACAACTCTTCCAACGACCGCTTCGCAAACTTCATGATTCTCGCGGCTTCAAAAAATGCCAAAACGATCAAAATAGCCGAACACCAAAGGCCTGTCATTGTGAACATTTTGAAGAAGTCGTGTCCACCGGACTTTGCTATGTCATAGATTACTTGTATGTAGATACTGATCGGCGCCGTGCTTAGCATGATCAGGAAAAGCTGGCCACCGCTGAGACCAAACAGGATGCCACCGATCCATTGAGCGAGGATTTCTTTTTTGACGTCTGGAACGAAACTTTTTCAAAGTAATTCGAATGGCAATGACGTACTGATAAGCCCATCCGTATTGGCATCATTCAACATTCCCAAGGCAATTGCCGTCGGCACAATGGCAAAGTACAAAAAGACCGCGCTGCTGATAGTTTTCCGCAGGGACCGTGTATCCGCAAAGCCATCCTTGAAATCAGATTTGTATTGCGCGCCTCGACGACAGACATCATCGATGATTCCACGACCAGGGTACCAGATTCGATGCTGCTTTGCTTCGACGGCAGTTTTGATCTTTGTTTCAACTTCGAGGGGCAACTCAAAAGCCAGGCGATCGATGCTATTGTTGATTTCGGTGATAAAAGTGTGCGCGGAATAGGTGTCAAGCAGACGTTGCCTCAGAAAAACATTGCCGAAGAGAGTAGAGAAGGTTCGGGCCGTTTCGAGAGCGGATTTTGTGTCTTTCTAAAAGGCACTTTTAAAAGTTGATAAAAGATGTAAGTCTATCACCTCAAAGATAGGTGCCAAAACAAGCGTAACAAACTGCACATCACCCAGCCCGGGTCCAAAGTTCGTCGGTAGGTTCATCCGGGCAAAAGCGACAGTGCGATTATCGAGATTTTCAAAAGACCCGCTGAAAATCACTTTTAATGGTCACATAAAATGGCTTTGGCAACCAACTAGATCACCAGCCATGACTGATCAACGACCGGGACACCCGATGAGTTCATCCGCATCCCTTGAATCCGATGACGCACTACAGGCACGTGGAAGTTGTCTGCTTTTGAAAATGAGAATAGTCGCTTCCGGATTTCAATGTACGGTAGCGATGGACGGCGATGTTGCGGAATGGCATTCAACATGCTGAAAAAACACATTATCAGAACGAAAATGCCACTTTTTTCTTACGTTTTTACGAGTATCTCCAAATTGCCAACATCAACATCAACCAAAACGATGGCGGTTTTCAACAAATGCTCAACATCAAGAATACCCCTAATTTCGATGAAAAAGTTCTTCGGCTCTATGGCATTTTCCTCCGTGCTGATGAGATACACATTTTCTGAGGGTGGCGCTCCTGAATTTTGTTTACTGATAAGAACTTTAACTAAGTTTTCAAAATGTGAACACCCTACCACTGATGGATATCGCCATCGGATGCTGATGGCTCGACGCCGAACTCGAATCCGCATCGCTGCCGGTCAACGGCATTCTTTATTGATGGAAGTTACAAGTTTTTGGAGCACAAAAACTGACTGTCAGTGATAAGGGAAGCGTGAAATCAGTCGACAAGCACTAGCAAACGTATACTAAAGTCAAACAAAAGTCAAACCCGTTTGATTGCATAAAACTTTTGTGAGTTTAAAATTATGCTTCCGGTAGTTCTCGGCGGTCCATCACCATGAATATGTAATGACACATGACTCGATCCACGTATGATGGACTGATTTGTGATTGCACCATTGTCGTTTTTGTGATGCAAATCGAAATAGACGCCACATCGCCGCATCGCTGGGGTGGATTATGTTTCCTTTGGGGCTGTCTTCGGATTTGCGTAAATCGACTACCGAAAATGGCTGTGACGCGGTGTACTTTGACTCTTTTTTCGACAATCTGTGTTTTAGCACTGATTTATTTTAAGTTTTTTTGTGATTCACTGATTGAATTGTACCATAAAATAAAATTACCATCCCCATCGATGACAAATCAGACAAAATTGGCACCGCCTAACGTTATTTGGCACCCTTATCCACCACTATACATATTACACAAAAATATCTCTCAAAGCTAAATATATGCCATGGCATGCCATTGCCGGTCATCGTTATTAAAGTATACTCGGAGGAGAGTGTTCGTCGATGTTGCCGCCGATGTAGTATACTAAAATTACCACCTTTGGCCACATTGCAATCTTTTTGTCGTTGTATAGTTGCTGCGTTTTCATAGGCTGTCAGTGGTTTCTGTCATTTGAGGCCCGGTCGAAACAAAAATAGCTCAAGTATATAGTAGTGTCCTTTGGGCTGGACTTCTCGAACGTGTATAGTGAGGGTGCAAGAGGACAGCCCAACAAAAAAAAGTGCCGTTCATGCAACAAACTGCCGACTAAAACGAAGTGAGACAACGTGTTGCAGGAGAGTGAAAAAAAAAGTTTGTATACAGCTACTGTTGCTAAATATGGATGTCTGCCAGATGCATAATCAGTCGTTATGGTGTTTTTGGGGAAGGAAAAGTGACAAGAGGGGGAGTGTTTTGGCTGATAAGTGTAACAGTGGGGTTTGAGCGGCAAAATGGTACTGTACATAAGGCTTTTTAAGTTGATTTATAAGTTTTTTATTAAAAAAATGTTGTAAAAAACCGAACTATCAACAGTTGTGATGCAAAAACTTCCGATTTGTTTAAAATTTTTCATCACATCGAACTCTGTATTCAGCAGATTACAGTTTTGCTGCCTCAAAAGTACCAAAAACTGACCAAAACCTTCTTTACAGCCCCCCTTTCTTCCAAAAAGTAACTCATAACACCACCCAAAAGTCTTCCCCCATTGTTTGTTGCCATTTTGTTAGCCATTGCCATGTCCATTGCCATGGCCCTTCTCCACCGCCCCAGACTGACCGCCACATGCACTCATAGCCATAGCATGGCCCAGTGTAACTAATTGTCAGACGAGTTATTTTTATGTCTGTCTATGTCCGACTTCGACTGGCGACTCGCCAACCCATTCCAAAAGCATGCATGTCTGCCGCCTATAGCCTAAGGGCACCCCCCCCCCCCCCCTGCCGCCGTCTATCACCCAAATGATGGTGGGCCCTGTCATCACACACCACCCCCAAAAAGTGTACTACATATACATAGGCAGACTTGCAACATGTCTGGCAACTCAACTGATGTGAAATATCCTACCCATATACTTTTCATTATGCATGATGCATACATAGTATACACTTTTTATTGACACACCTCACCTCATTGCCAGGAAATTGGGAATTGGGTCAACAAAGCAGACAAAAAAAGTATATTTAGTATGACACCATAATCACAGAACATTCCGTAATCACCTGCATTAGGGGGCTTTTATGTTATTGCGTCTAAAAAGTGGCATTCATTCCGGGCTCACATGTACACTTTTTTATATAGGCCGTTTTTATGTAAGCTGTTTTTTATCCCATGGCCTCGGCGGTACGTTTTTTTTGTCTCGCTTCTTTCCTGTGAGTGGAAGAGTGTCGCAGCTATACGAAAATGTGGTTTCTGACATGGTGAAAAAAGCGAAGGCAAAAAAAACTGCGAGAGTAGAAAGAAGGCTAATGAGGTACTAAGAAAATATGTTGCAAGTAATCAAGGAATACAATTTTGGTTTGAAAAAATGGTATGTGGTTTTGTTGGAACAACGTAAATACTAGAAAAAAGGGGCAAGGATACTGTAGGCGTGACGGAAAACGAAAGTTTGTACGAATTCCATGCGTTTTGTTGTCGTTCATCATTCGTGAGGAGAAGCGTTCTTTTTTATCATGATGGACAATTGTTCATCTTTGAGGGGGATGTCATGATGTATGTGTTTTTAGTACTTTTGGCATGGCCACCTTAGGGGTGGTTGGGATAAGATTGTTGGAGAATTTCAAGGTTTTAGAGCTTTGTGATGGGTTTGCTGGTGCTTTTACGGTCAAAAATGTGGTTTTGTATAAGTTTCAACTTGTAATTGTCTGTAAAAACTAAATGTGTGTGATCGTTGGACGCTTTTATAAAAAATCATTTCCAGATCATTTCCAACTCAGTCCCTCACTTCCCAGTCCCCAGATTTCCCCAACCCCATTCCAAAACGTTGCAAACATTCACCCCTGAAGGGCTGAAGGGGCGTCACAGGAGTCTCCAGCGTGAAAGTGGAGATCGGTCGTTGAGTTCGAGTTTCGAGTATGGAGGGGCTCACGGGGGCCCCTTCAAGTTTCTCTCGGCCTTCCGCACATGTATGTGTATATGTCTGTTTTTTATCATCCCCATCCTCATCCCCATCCCCTGTCCCTCAAAGCCGTCCTGTCCCTCGTCCCCATCCCCCTGCCCGTGGCCATGGCCGGCCGGCCATCGGACCGCCGCCGGCATGTGCCTCGCAAAAAAGAACCCCTCTCTGGACGTTGGCTCTCCCCTAGCCTCCCCTTTTTTTCACGCCATCTACTGTCTGTCTGTTTCCGGACGCGCCGCTCCTCTCCTCTATCATCTTTTTTTTTTGTCCGAAACCCTCAACGTAACAAACACGCCCCTCTTTTTCGCCATGTATTTGCTGTCCAATTGCACCCACAGGCGTGGGCCTAGGGGCCCCCTCCTCTCTTCCGGACATGCATACATGTTTGACAAAGTGCAAATCGCAGGGGCTTACATCAAGCCGAGCCGAGTCGACCGGCCACCAGGAAAGTGAAAGCTCAACGAAGAGTGGACTTTCGCTTTTGCTTTGCTTTTGCGTATACTTCGTTTTTTAGAAGCCCCTCTTCAGGGCCTTTATGAATACATACGTTAGATAGTCCTGTTTGGATAGGGTTTCCTGCAGACCCGCCAGCGCTTCCACCTGTCTGTGGCTCGCTGGCCATTGTTTGGATGCGTCAGACATGATACGATGCACTTTTAGGTCTGTCTGCAGACAGCCAACTCGCCAATGTCCACAATTATGTCTGGGAAGACTAAAAGCGTGCAAACAGGAAAGAGGGGATGATGTATAGGGATTTGAAGTCACAATTATGGAAAGTTACGCATATAGGCTTAGATCAATTACACAATTTATCAAAATTGGCACCCCAATGGTTACAAATCACGTTATTAACACCTTGTTAACGACTTATTTATGCAATCATATTACAAATTTTGCAAAACCAAAACAACCACAAACAAGCATACTGTAAAAAACTTATTCCAATTTATCTTATTCCCCCAGATAGCCTCAGGCTATACTTTGTCCCCTCGACAATTCAGCCCCCAAACGGATAGCCTTTTTTTCACCATAGTAATGCCAGCAGTGTTTAAAAACACCAACACAAAACCCAACAAAATATGCACATATGTAAAAGCCCGAAGGCCGCCGAAAAAAAGTAGCCATTGCCGCCATTGCCCCGGACACTGTTTGTTACACTGTTATTTTAGTTTGCTTTACAAAATGGGCATTTATATCCGCCTAATGTAAACTTCTTTCCCGGTTTGTATCTTATCTGGTATTTGCATGCATTTTCGAGGTATATCCGTTTTTTTATATATATACATTTGTGTTGTTTGCGACATGTGCCAAACAACCTTATGTTATAAGAGTGAAGTATATGTAAGAAAAGATTGAGCACGCTGTTGGCTATCATCAAATGGGGACGACGGAATGGCAGCGATGTGGTGTCATGCATCCGGAGGGGAGGGGACCCCACGATCACGAGACGACGGCCAAGGCCCAAGCGGCAGCGGTCAAAAAGCACATTCGAATAAAAAACAATGGAACACAAAGCAATACACAATGAGAGGGGATGGTCGGGCTTCATCGTTAGAGTGACGATAAAACACTGTAGATTAGCTGAGTGACCATGTGGTTTTCGAACAAGTTGCCAGATGCCGAAAGGGCTGAGGGGGACTTTGGCAAGCATGGGATGGTAGTAGGAAATAGGAACGTTGGGAGTTTATTGCATTTGGCAGTGTCAACAATTGGTGTTGTTTGATGTGCCTCACAATCAACTCGAAACTTTTTGGCTATCATTATAAAGTTTCAAAATTTTTACAAAATTTCGTCAAAAAAGCTGGTTTTTGCAGTTTTTAATTGTTTTTCATAACTTTGAACCATTTTTTGTACATTTGGGGTCTCAAAGCGAAAATATCTCACCACGAAAGCCATAAATCGTGTTTTTAAAAGTTTGTTGTTGTTTTACATGTTTTGATCATCAATTATGTGTACTTTTGGTCTCGACGCGAAAGGCCGTCCCGCAGCAAAAACAAAAAACAACTTTTTAAGCTTGTACTATTCCCGCAAGCTCCATCAGAATCCTATACAATCTCTCATCAGGCTCGCTTCACATGTTTTTTTCGTCTTTCCATTGCTGTCTTCTTTCGTTTTTTTGCGCCCTCAAACATCCGCATCCACATCCATTTTGCCGGCCAATGGCCGTCCGCGTCCGGCCGCTACGGCACAAGTCCGCCTTATCTTTCTCTTGTATAGTAGCGGCACGCCGTCCGGTCCCGCTCGGCCGCCATCGCCTCCGGCGGTCCACGCCGATGTTTTTTTTTTGTCCTCCCTTCATCAAAGACCGTCAAGCCGCGGCATATTGCCACTGGCAAGTGGAAGTCCACCACGTTTTTTGTGTGCTTCTAGCCTCGAGACGACCTCTTTCTCGTTCACTCTCTTTTTTGCATCTTTCTTCTTTGCTTTTTTTTGTGTGCATGGCGACTGGCCAAGAGTGCCGTCCAGACGGGCAGGCCGGACGGCCCGGCGCAATGACCGCCTACGAGCCAGCCACAACGCCGCAGGACTTTTTAACACAACTTTGGCGCCCTCGACGTAACGACGTGGATTCACGCTGCTCCGGTTTGTGTGGCATGGCATGGGCGAGCGAGGCGAGCGGCCTTTGGCATTTTTTGAGTTTCCGCGGCGCTTTTTTGGTCAGCTAACAAAAACGACTATACTAATAGGGGCAAACGCTTGAACTGGAGCGCTTAGATGGGCGTTCTCTTGGGGGGAATCGTAATGTTGGGTGTTTTGGAAGGTGGTTTTAGGACGGGAAAGTTGGTAAATTTGGTGCTGTTTTATTGTCAAAAAGTCGAAATGTGGCAAAATTTTGAACTTTAAACTTGTCAAGTTTGCACAGAGTTTGTCGCCAAGAAGAGGTTTTTATGATTTTTGGCACAAAAACTTGTTTCTATTGCGATGTTTGTTGCTTTTTTCAACCTCTCTCATATTTTCATTCTATTCTTTCCACTTTTTACCGCCTTTGAAACCCGATGCACCAAAATCTCGCCCATCCCAGCCCTCCCTGTTTCTTTGTTCGGTTTTCCATGCCATGCCACATCCACTTTTTCCACCTCATCTCAAGTATATTTTGCCACAGCCCGGATTAGCCAACAAACCTTCGGGTCCAGGTCGTCCGCCCTCAATCCCAACAATCCCAAGCTCATGTCAAAAAAACTTTTTTCTCCCTCCCCCGATCCGCCCCATATGTCTCACGGCATTTTTTTCTGGCCATTTGTTGTCGCCACTGACTACTTCGATAGACATTTGAAACGGCCCCGTCAACCATCGCCCCTTTTTACATTCTCGTGGCTACAGAATGTTTGTTTCTATCCCTTCCCTCCCTTCCGACGACGACGACAGCTCCGACGCATGGCAACATTTGGATATGACGAGGGTGGCGACTACTGTAGGCCGGCCCTCCGGTCCGGTCCGACCCTCGGGGCACCTGCACAGATGGCATTAGTATAGAAAAAAAACGTGTGTGTGTCAACAGAAACGAGGAGTCCGAGAGCCGCAGACACATTCTCATAGTTACAAATAGAAATTTTTTTAAAGCGGACTTCAGGGGAGGGTCATATGAATTGGCTCAGATTACTGTAGCTCTGATGTAAAAAAATGTGAAAGGAAATGATATTAGGTCGTCCAATAAGTTTTTTCCCACCCGGACCAAACCGACACTATATTTTTTATAATTTTTTGGGTTTTTTCTGGATGGGTGGCATAATTACCATAACTATCGACAACATATTGTCATTTGACAGGTTGAAGCCCTAGGTTGCTAACCCCCGCAGAAGCGAGGTACGGTCCGAACAAGTAGAACACTTTCACCTATAAGGTGGTCCACTTTGCCATCGGCTCTCTCTCTAATGTGAACCTGCTGGATCCAGTCTGAGTGATCATCAGAGAGGGCACATCTTAGGGTATCGTCTAAGTAGGATCCGATTGCCGAAGCAGGATCCTCCAATTTTTATGCCCGATTTTCGTGATTTTGGGGGTGTTCGAGCTGTGCGCGGTGCTTCATTTCCATGTTTTATGCAATTTTCACCAGCTACACGGCATCGGTTAGTGATGTTATCTCACATAGAAGTTTAGAAGGGCTACTAGAATGACTTCCAGAAGTTTCTAGAACAGATCGATTCTCGAAGGTTGTGAACCGGATTTTGGCATCTGGCGGCTATAATGGCACTACACAGCAGCGGATTCGGTTGCCACGTTGTATAGTGCATCCTGATAGACCCTTGATTAGTTTAGACTAGCAACTGATTTTTTACCCCACCTTCTGCGCAAATGCCAAAGCAAATATTGAAGTGCACTTTTTGCCCCCTGCGCTTTGTGGCACCTAACTCCTTTATAAGGCACCGCTGTGCCGTCTCAATTTTTTTGTAGAAAACTTATGCATTGACCTAATATATAGTAAAAACAGAATTGGAGTTCGTTTGCTTATAGTTGAAATAAAAAGGGGGAAAAAACTCATTGGACGACCTAATAATTATGGAATGCCTGGGGGACGGAAAAGGGCTTCAGATTAGTCACTGAGAAAGAGACAAAAAAGTGTAATAACGTAGTATAGAGAGATATGGAATTTGGAGTGGATTAGATGGGTGGAGGGGTCTTGGCGCGAAAGTTGGTCTCGACACGAAAGTTTGGATTTCAACTGTTTTCTGGTTATTAGCACTTTAGTTGTTTGTAGGAAGTCGCATAACATCGAAAATGATGCGTGGGTGGTTGTTAGGGTCAAATTTGGTCCCGACACGAAAACTAAAAATTGCTCTTATTTGGTCATTTTGAACTTTTTTTCACTTTTTCTTGTCTAAACAACCTTTCCTACCCCTAATGGTCACCGCCATAACCTTGATCAGACATCCACGGGCGTTGGTCACTCACAATTACCAGCCATTCTCAACCAAAAAACCTGAGACCTTCAAAACTTCCAAACTGACCCCAATTCTCGCCTTTCCCTTCACCCGTCTTCACTTTGTTATGGTCAGTTTTTTTGTCCGTGTTCACACCGCATTACATCGAAAAGGCATCGCGTGACTGTGGCCATTGTCTCCGTTCCTGATAGTTCATTGTTTCCACTTTTAAACAGTTCTCTCCTTTACTGATAGCTCGTTTCTTTCTTTTGTTTATTGTTAGCCACGCTGTTCTTTTTTCCATCTCTTCACTTTGTACATCCATCCATCCTAACCGCGACCATTAGTATGTTTATTGTTTGTTTGGTGGTCGGTGGCGGCACAATCCGGAAACCCTTATCAGCAGTTGTGTGTAGCATCGTTGGACTTGACTTAATTGCTGCAAACTTTTTGGAGGGATTTCGCGGCGTGACCCATCAGCCATCAGCGACCATCATATCATGATGCCTTAAAAAAGGGCCACCAATGAAAACAACATCACAACCCGGCGTACTTATTTGGTACTTTTGGCGCTGGGTTGAGTTGATTCGATTCCAATCAGTCTTTCCTTCCTTGTCGATTCACTTCGTGCATACCTTTGCCGAAAAACCATGATGGATGAATGTTGAATTCCGTGAAGTCATGACTTGCGTTTTTTATGGCCCTTTGAAACCCGCCATCATGTTATGTTTTCATTTTAGTTAGTTGCGGTTTTCAGAGATGGATTCTTAAATTAGGCCTAACAGGCGTCGACTGACGACTCCGTCCACCAATGTTTCAAAAACGTTTTTCAACCTGTTTGGCCCGCGGCCGCCGGTGGTGATGTCGGTGATGGTGAGTTGACACCCAACAGCTTTGGGGTTGGTTTTGTTTGAAAGGGAAGAAAGGCGTCAGAAGGTCGGTCGAGTGGAGAAAGCGCCGCACAGGGGTCCAGGTACTTCAAATCACGTATGGCAACGTCAGGGGGGACAATTCACTTGTACCCCTCTAGCTATTTTTACATGTTTTGTGTCCTGTGAGGGCAACAAAAAGTGGAACGAAGAGCAGGACAGGACAGGGAAAACCACAGAAGTCACCCCTCCGAGGCCGCCATCGTCGCGTGGCTCCTGCGTCGCTGAAGAATGCGTGTAACAGACAAAAACGAAAGGCATCAAAGGTTGGAACCGGTCCATCAGCTGCGGAGGCTGCGATCAGCGATCGGTGGACTGCCCTCTGGCCAGGTATAGTCAACCCTAAGGTCGTTATCGGTCAATGCGAAAACAGATCAAATTGGCTTGGAAAATACTTCCGAAAATGGGCATCAAAACATCCAATCCAACTTTGAGCCGCTTGAAACTTTCAGAAAAGCTAGTTTTAGTCAATTGAACACATTGAAGGTCACTTTTACTTTTACCCTCACTTCCATGCAATCCGAACACGAACGCTTTCCCCCTCCGGAGAGGGAGCTCCAAGCGTAATACAAACTCCAGCCATGAGCCCACGTAAACACACAGACAGCTGTTTGTCAACATGGCTTTCCCTTTCATCCCCTGATGTGTGCCTCCAGGCATTTTCAGGCAATCCTGATTTCTCCATCATCACTTTTACTATTATACTTTCTATTTTTTTGCCTTCTTGTCCGGAATTTGTTGTTTGTTTACCCGCCTTTTATCACTCACTCCCGAACGAATGGCGCTCCAGGCCTGCCAAGGAACACGTCTCTCTCGAGAGAACAGTGTCCTCGGTCTCGGTTTTGATCCATTCTCGATTCGAATCGACAGGCCTACGGGTCTGCAAACTTGTTATGCTTGTTTTTGTCCATTTTGTTTTTCACGTCATTGGGTTCTGGGGCCATTTCGAAGGGGGGACTCACATGATGACGGCCGCCGCCGCTGGAGAGGCCAAGGCGCCGACCTCGCCAGACTGACTGACCCTTAAGTTGTTTTTCCTTCCCAGCAAGACGAGAGCCCGCTGGTGCACGTAAAGACTGGTCTATGCGGACATTGCTTGATGTATTATGTCGTTATTCCCGAGGCCTCCGCCACATTGCCTGGAGCATTGGTCGATGTCGGCCGGGTCGGGGCGGGCATCTCGACCTTTCGGTCAACCATCACTACTGCTATCACCTGTCATCTGGCCCATGTCTCTGTCATTGCCGTTGGCGTTGGTCGAACTTCGCTTTCAACCCCGTTTCAATTTCAAAATACACTTCCCCTCCCCGCCAATTCGGTCAGTCAGGTATTTTTATGTTATGTCTTTCTTGTTTTCAACTGGGCACTTTGTCGCTTCCCTCTTTCCCCCTTTTTTCAATTCTAATCAGAGCCCCAATGCGAGGGAGCAAGCGAGCGTCCAGCGTATACCTGTTGCCTCGGGGGGCCACCCTCCCCCCTTGCATGCATGCTTCGTTCGTTGTGTCGTTATTGCTGTCCAAAGGCACTCACACGTATGTGTATACACACAAAAAACACATCCACATGTACTGGCCAAGGCAGGCCAAGTCAAAGTCACGGGACTCTCGGGCGTCGGTCCCTTGGTTTCCTCCTTGAGAACTCGGAAGCGAGGCCGAGACTTCAAAGACGCGGAGGCCCGGGGGCCCCCGTTGAATGACGATAACAGGGGACTAGGAACGGAACAGCAAACTTTGCAGGAAAGCCTTCGACCTCCAAGGACCAACGGGGCTCCACTGATGGCAAACAATCTCGGGTTCCGGAGGGCTGAGCTGGGCTGACATGAGTTCCAATTCCAAGGCCTGCAAGAGGGGACCCAAACTAGCCTAGCCCAAGCCCAAAGGTTAGATTGACATAGGCACAGCCATCGATGACAACCTGGGTAACTGGGTAGCTGAAGGAACTGTATAACTGTCCTAGATCTGCACTTTCTCAAGCCTTATGTACCTTAGGTACCCGTGTTCATGATATTACTGATCTCCTCGACATAGAAAGTTGGGTTCGGTCCCTGTCTGCACTTTTAATGATAAAAACCACCGACCGGAAGCTCGAGGGGGGCCAACCACTGTGATTGCTTCAGTTTTTTCAAACGTTTTAAAACTGGGCCAACCAACCAACACACGTGGACACTAACTTTTTGGCGCTTGGCTGGCTCGTCGAAGCGTCGAAGGTTTTGCAACAGGTTTTTGCTGCTGCTGCTGCGCCATCGACGATAAACCCACCACCGCAGGGGCATTGCATAATGCTTTTGATGCTGGCTGGCTGGATGGTTGCGTAAATCCGTCGAAGTACGCATCGAAAGTGAAATCTCTCTTCTTTTCGTTGTGTTTCGATCACCATATAGGGCTGTTGCCTCGCCGTTGGCTGGCGGCTTTTTTCCTGTATTACATCGAAACCAGTTTCAAAGCCCATATTGCCTCAGGCCTCAGAAGCGAAAGTATGAAGGCCATTAAAGGGGGGCCCTATTGGCGGCGGCCGCGCTTTCGCTTGGCTGTGACCATTGCCTCGGGCGGGTTGGGCTGGGCTGGGCGAGGTGGATAGATGGATGGATACGGTGACCGATCGTCAAAGGTCCCGTGGAATGATGATTGCTTGGGGTTTGCCTTCACCTTCATCTTCGCCGAAAAGAAACAACGCAATTCGAAATGAAAAGCAAGGTCGAAGTTGTTAGCTTGCCAAAACGCAACACCGTCCAACCCTCACTTTTGACGTCGTTGATAACGCAAAGCAAAAGAAACAAGAGCCGGGGTTAATGCAGGCAAAAAACCCTTCTCCAATGGCCAAAGGGTCAGTCAGTCGACGACGTCAAGTCAACGTAGGTAGCGTGTTTCAGGCCGGGCTCGAGGGTCGAAGGAGCTCATGACTCTCGGCGCCCTGCTCTCATCAGACGAGAAAAATGCGACAATTAACCACCTGACACGACTTCACTGGGGCATTGGGGGTGTCCCACTGATCATTGTCAAACCGAAGTCGTACCCCAAGCGATCGCCAAAGAACCGATCACCCTCGCCCTGAGGCTATTTGTGCCGACTTCTCTCAGCTATATTGTTGCATGTTAGTCGTTTTTTCTTACCTTTTCGCTCTTGTTCCGTTTTTATTAGCCGCCGCCGCCCCAGCGGGGCTAGTCACCTTCACCTGGACGTGTAGACAGTTGACAAGCCGCCAAGAGGAGGGAAAAGACCTATCCCCTGGCAACTGTCCACACCCTTGAGCCATCCGACGTCCTCGCCGCCAATGTGAAGTGAAGTCATGCCCACTGGCTATGGCTATGGCTCTCGTTTCGTTCTCTCTTTTCATTCTCTTTTTTTTGTGGTTCTTGCTTTTTTTTCGCTCGCCAGCGGCCGTCCTCTTGTCACAAAATGCCGGAGGTAACGCGGGTGGACGGCTGTCCGCGGACATTCGAAAAGCAAGCCGGGAGGGCATGTGCCACAGCTGTTCATGGCAGTCATGGATATGGACGATGGCGCTGTTTGCTGTTAGGCGAGATCTTTTTTCAAGCCCGCGAGGGTTCTGTTTGTTATATGCTTTGTGTTTTTGGAGTTGATGGAGGGCATGGATGCGATTTAGCATGGGTTGTGCCGTGATGGCGAGGTGTTATAAGTACAGTATACCTTTGACCAGTGAAGGCGCTTTGGTTACTGTAAGCCCGCGCGAAGGGATTTTCACTGTTTTCACTTTCACAACTCGTCGAAAGTTATGCAATTTTATGACCTAGACCCTCATTCTGAATCCTCCTTTCATTCCATCAACTGGCCATTGCCACAGTTCGACCGCCACAGGACCTGTTTTCCGCGTAGTGATGCACACGGGGCATTTGCGTGGTTATATGGATGGCCTAATCGGGCAGAGAGCCTCTTTCATTCCCCTCCAATTTGGCCCCGTCCAGCCCATCCATCGCCATCGAAAGCGAGTCGGACCAGTGAAAATCCTTTCACTTTTTTATTTTCCCTTTTTTGGTTACATTTGGAGGGATCCGACGTCGGAGCCGTCGTTGCTCACCCACCCCGTGTGGTATGTAGAGGAAGACGAGGACAACCAAGTAGTTGCACACTGAAAAAACTGGCCCATGATCTGTTTGGGCTGTTGGCTGGCTGGTAGTCGTCGTCGGTGGGTGCCCATTATGCGTTCACCACGCGTAACTCGTCTGGCGTGGTCGGTCGGATCCGACGACGATGTCGACTTCGACTTCGACGTCCGTCGCCCCTCGTAACAACCGGTCTTCCGGGGGGCCCCGCAAAGCTTATGATGATGGAGACTCGCTTGATTCAGCCAGGGAGGGAGGGACCGTCCGACGGATGGATGCATGGTGGTGTCCAACATACCCATCGGGTTGTGTCATCATCATTGTCATCGCGGAAGGGGCTCCAAAACGTCGGTTGCGTGAGCCCTTCGACGCAATGCTCGCGCGCGGAAGGAAGGAAAACCGGCTTCGACCACTTCAGAGTGGGCAACTTTTCCCTTTCAATCAGACGACCACCACAACCATCACTACCAACCCAGAGGCGGCCTGCTTGCCTGAGGGCGTGGTTGATGATGCCAGAATCCTTGCGCAATCGGTTTTGCGTTGTGTCCCTTTCCCTTTTTTTTTCAACACAGCGCGCTTTGCATCATCGCGCCGCCATCAGGCGAGCGGGTTGCCGCACTTTCCATTTTGTTGGCCCTTTGCGTGGTCACTCGTTTTCTTAGGTGTTCGGATTCTGGGGATCTGATCACTTGACAGCCTCCATTCTGAATACTATTACCCACCCGAGTCCACAACTGATAGCCGCGCTCTTTTTACTCGCCACAAAACCGTCCATAATTATCTTATGATCACTCCTGACATCTTTGTCCAAGCGTCTTTGTCCACAGCACCCCTTAACAATAGCCATTTCGCCATTTCTCAGTCCTCCGGACACCCCATATCAATCCCTTATCAGTGGCCGTCGGTCCCTTTTCCATCCACTTTTTTTCATACTTCGTGCTTGCGTTTTTTTGTTCGTTCCCGACAACGATATTCTCGTCGTCCCTCAAGACCGGAGTCCGAGCCGGCCACGCCGAAAAACAAAAGCCAACGCCTCCATGTCCAGTGACGAATGCCCCTGAGGCACCACGGCAGCCAGCGGCAACCGTCGAAGAACACCTTTCTTCTTACTTTTGCGTTGTCTTTGTTTGGAGCATTGCCTTTTTTTTGCCTGCCTCCAATGTTCCCCTTGCTTCGTTTCTCGCCTTCTCATTTGGCCATCGTGACGCATCGGGGGCCCATCGACGAAGAGCGCGACGACGACGACCGTGATTGTGCCTGCTTGGGCTGGGCTGCCTGAGGCGCTTTTCAACTCCTTACTTTTTTGTTATTATATTTTTGTGTTGCACTGTTCTGTCTGTGGGGGTCCCGGCTGGCTCGTATACCGTGGCAAACCCTTGCCTTTTGAATCGTTGAAACATTTTGCGAAATCGTAATTTTTATTGATAAGCTTTGGCAAAAACTGTAAAGAAGGTGCGGGAATTTTCGTTGGGGGAGTTCCATTTTCATATTTTCTTGAAAAACTGCCTCAAACTTCTTAATTTAGTTGATTTTTTGTATTTTGAAAAGCGTATTTTCAAAATTTCACTACTTTTTGTAAAATTCCCTCCCTCTATTCACCCAAAAACCGCCTCCAGACATTTGCGCGCGCGTATGCTATCCCTCCGATCAGACAGTCCTGCAATCCATGACGTCACAGATCGTCCCCGGAAGACTCACACTTCCTCGAAAAAAACCAGAGAGTACAAGCAAACAATCAAGTCTCGCCTGAGGCGCTTCATACCGTCAAAAAGGACAGTCCCGCGTCGACTTTTTTTTCGTATGTATTCCGTGAGGTAGTTGTAGTAGTTCTTTGTTTGTTCGGCGAGTGTCTGGGACGCTCACTTCCGCGGGCTTTTGTGGACACTGGTCAGACGATAGACGACACCCCTCCACCCACCCTGGGTGCTCCAGAGCCCCCTCTGAAGTAAAATGCGAGCGAAAAAAAAACCAGTGTTGTCAGCGTCGGCGTTGGCGGCGATACGTTGAGGCTATATGTTTCATGCGTCGTCTGGAGGCTGGAGATGGAAGACGGGGGGTCTGGGCTGGGATGTGAAGACAGCGATGGACTTACTATGTTTCTTTCGTCCAACGTCGGATTGCGCGTTGATTGCGTCGTCGTTGTCATTCGTTTTCACTCACTTTCAGCGGCTTCCGCGCACGACGGAAACATGCATGATCTGGTGATCTGGGCCCTGGAGGCAAAGCAATAGCTCGCTCGTGGTGGTCATTCATGGGTAGCTTGGCGCTGACCAGCGCGGAAGCGCAAACGGCAGCGCAACCAGCCGGCCGGCCGCCAGCTAAAAGCGATCTGTCTTTTTACGTCGTTTTTGCTTTTCATTTCCTTGAGGCAGTTTTCGAAGCTGCTCGGCAGTGTAGTGTCCAGTTGCAAAACCATTGAAATCGGTTCGCCTTCGATTCAGTGATGTGTTGTTGTGCATTGCGCAACGATGGCAATTCGGTCCAGTTCAGTCCAGATGGCTCGCACCCTTCCTCTCTCTTGAAAGAAGAGGACAGTTGCCGTTTTTTTCGTCTGTCTTCCACCACTTCCACCCCTCAAGGCCATTACGAACTGCAGTTCAATTCGGACGCTGGCCGAGGCCGAAGGCAGTGGTCATTTAACCCGTCGATTTTGGTTCTTTCAACAAAAAAATGCACCATCAACGTGTTGATAGCGCTGTTTCTCTGCGTAAACGGGAGTCTACAGTAACCCCCCTTGACCCCTGCTGATTTCTATTCACCTTTCCCTCGACGCAAAACGTGAAAGCCCCTTCCGTCATCCGCGTTTCCACATTTTTTGTTTGGACAACGGCCGGTCCTGGAAGCAAGGAAGCAAGCGGGTCCGTTAGCGTTGAAAGAGCGGCGCGTTTCCGTCGGGTCTCGCCTTGCAGCTTTTTTTCCATCCCCATCATTGCGAGATGCAGGCCGATGTGAAGAATCTCCACCCTCTTTTTTCACTTTCCCCGAGGCCCCCTTTATCCCCGTGTCCACAGGTCCATCCGGAACCAGCTTTCCGCAATGTCGTCGTTGTGTTCGTTGTTGCGTCAGTCACCTGTATTCGGGGACACACACATGCGCTGCGCTGCGCGCATGCTCGCGAGCTCACACGTCGAGCCGACCATGGCCTGTAGGCATAACGCTTGTGGAAAGAAGGCTTTTTTTTCTGTCCACACAAAAAAGGGGGGTCCGCCGCTAGGCCAGGCCAGTCGTCATCGCAGTGCACGGAAAAGAGAGACCAACACAACTGCGTAGCTGCATGCAAGCGACAGGCAGGCCGGCTGGCTTGAAAAAAAAAACGCTTGAAGGCGAAAGAAAACGAAAACGAGCGACAATCAAATACAGGTCCCCGAGGCCGCCGTGGGGTGTTCACGGACACGGACCGCCGAGGGGGGGGGTTTTGTGTTCCGACTGATTGCATGTATGCATTGTTGCTTTCTTTTCTCTCTCACTCTCCGTTTTTTGCCTTACTCATTGTCCCTTTCTCTTTCTCTTCCTGCACCCACCCCAACCCGGCTCGGCTGGCAATACCGTTAGTCCCTTCCGGCCGCCCGCCTGCAGCCTGGAATCGCTATCCATCCTGGATCAGGAGCTCGCTTCCCCCGTCCGGAAGTCCCACTCGCGCTTTCCTTTCAATTTGTTGCGTACTGTCGCGTCAGAGCAACGTAACCACCGCGTCAAATTGGAAAATCATTGCGGAAATGTGACGGAAGCGGCTGTTGTTATATGTTTTTTGTGCATGCATGCATTTTGTGTGGTCATTATTGCCTCCATTCCCCAACTTTATATATATTTTTACTCTACTATTGTACTTCCAACTCACCCAGCTCTTTTTTTAGTTTTTCGCCTAAAAAAAAAACCAAACTATACTACATAGCATTCCATTTCACGCTTGCCGTTCCGTTTTTCTTGGCTGTTATGTTATTTTGTCTCTCCATCAAGCTGCCACCCGCCGTCGTCCATTCCGTTCGCTTTTGCCACCCGCCGTCGCCGCCGGCAAACCGCCTTTCTTTCCCCTTCAGCCTCTCCATGTCAACGAAAGCATTTGATGGCATTCCGTTTAGCCGTATACCATGTCGTTCCCCCTTTTGCGACGACTGTTCGGAGTTGTTTTTTGGCACCCCCACACGACGCTTTTAAACGCCATGCCATTGCCATTGCCAAAGGGTCTCAGCGGCTAGCTAGCTGGCAATGCCATTCCGAAAAAAAACTGGACGACCGGGTGGTGGTGGGGGAACCCAATTAGCGTCCGCTGTTCTCGCGTGACCGAACGTGGGGGCCCCGACGGACTGCCGCCGGCGGCTTTGGCCTTCCCCTGCTGACTGACCCCAACAAAACGTGAAACCGAACGTGTAGTGCCACAACCGACGGAGCCTGGCTTGCCGGCCAATGCGTTATTTTTTCGATGCGCTTTTCTTCTTTCTCTCTTTTGCCGCTGGCAACAACCGATGATAAACCAGCTGCTACGGGGCCCGCTGCCAGTGTTCTTTTTTACTTGTTTTTTTGTTTTTGTGTTTTTTTCGGGGGTATTGGCCTTCTGGCATTCATGCTGATGGGTGTCGCGACCGGCGAGGCGATGGAGTTGTTTTTTGATGGGAGGAAGTTTCGATGAAAGGGAGTTCCATCACAACTTATACTTTTCGACTTTCCACTTTGCTCATTACGCTGAATCTCGGAATTGCCATTGCCCTTGGCACCTTTGGGATCTCATTTAGCCCCCTCGAAAGACGCATAACTTTTCCAACTCCATCCTAATCCACAAATAACACCAATTCCCTCACTTCCTGTATCCATTGCCATGTGCCTATTTTAAGTCGGTCATTGCCTGTGGCATTTTTCAACTTCAACTTCGCCATCCTGCACTCAAATGCCCTCAGGCATTCTTACTCACTCACCCCCCGACCCAACAACAACCCACTCATTATCCCATAACTACAAATACCACACAAAATACAACTTTCACTCATGCTTTCACTTTCCAACCAACCATTTTCCGTCGTCCACACATATTTCTGTTTTTCCAACCCCCTCCCGGATATATCAAATCCCGCCAAATCCGCCCTTATCCCCCCTTCGGCCACGCATCACTGTCCTTTTCTCGCCAATCCTTCTTGTCCTTTCACTTTTTTTGCGCTCCTGCCGACTCGAAGCTCAGCTCGGTGCCCGAAGGCCCTGCGCTCGACCACTGTCCGCTGTTTTCTCGGCCATCGATTTCGAGAGCCGCCCCTTAGGCCGTGCTTCAGGGCATTTTTGCGATGTTTGTTCATTTTTTTCTTTCTTTTTCCTCATCCTTTCCGCTCATGGCCACCATCAGCGCCGCTTTGCCGAGAAGGGCCCTAGGGCGGTGTGGACCGCCGAGTTCGAGTCTCTTTTGCGTGTTTATGTGTGTGTTTTTTCTCTTCTGGCCCTCTCCACCACCATCCGCGTGTCCCTCTCTTTTTCTACTTTTTTTATCTCTTATATTTCGCTATGGCGCATTGCCTGCGGCCACTCCCGCTGGCCATTTGTTGCATGCGTGCGCGCCCATCACATCGGTTCCCAAACGATGCCATCAGGCGTGTGTTTGCAGTCCTTTTTTGTCTCGAGACCTCCAAGCCCCCCATCTCTTCTTCCACTTTTTTTTTGGCGTGGCTTCGCGTGTGGCGTGTGTTCTTCCGTGGCGAGATAGGCAAAACGACGAACTAAACTATAAAACGTACTATTGTAAGAATTGGTTTCAAATTGTTTGAAAATTTGCAGACAATACACAATCACGTAGCGGTTCCGCTCCGTTGTCACGCTTCTGAATCACCCACGGACGCTGCTGCTGAATTTGGGTTGCTACTACGGCTGACTTCCATGTAGGACAACACAATGTTAGTTTTTGTTTTTTTTTGAAAAGTTGTAAAAGGGCTTTACTCGAGGGAATTTGAGTTGTTTTTTGGGCTATTTTTCAACTGAGGGAGAGATTGATGCCAATTTTTGCGTGAAAAGTGCCGCAAAAACTGAACAAAACGCTCTTGTTATGGTTTTTGTTGGGCTATCAATTCCCTTAATGGCATTTATTGGCGTTCTGTCCCCAATGCCAAAAAAGCTTGGCATTCTGTGCCCAATGCCAAAAAAGCTTGGCATTCTGTTCTTCAATGCCAAAATCGATTTAAAATGTAATTTCCGTGCCTTTTAGACACCTGACGTCTCCTCTCGTATCTCCTGACGCGGTGACAGAAACCTTTTTTATCCAAACCCGGTGAACCTTCCCCCAGAATCCTGGTGACGCGCTCCATCCGTCGCTTCTCCACCCCCTTGACCCCGACTCGCTCACCTGCCCGTTTCGGATGAGCACACTTGCTCACAATCAACGCCACCAACCCACGGCATCACAGTCGATCTCGTCTCCGCCTCCCGAGGACTTTCCGGATTCGCGCTTCAGTGCCGCGCCCAGCACCTCGGCCACTGCTCCAGGGCCATCTGTGGCGGGTGCCGTGTCGTCGTCGCCGAAGCGACTACGCGGTGCCGCTGCTCGTAAGACCGGACAACCGAAGACGCGATCCCACTCCGAATCCTCAGTGGTTGATCCGACCGCTGCGTCGAGTGCTGCCGATAAACAAGGGGGTTGGTTTTTTTTCTTATTTATACCATTTTTGGAAGTTAGAAACCTCGAGTTAGGTTTACATAGTAACGAACACTGTTAATGACCACACCTATTAATATCACGTTCTTCAATCACCCCCGTTTTTGTCCCAAAAGTTGTTTACATTCATTATGTCACGTCAAGGGCTGTGACCACCGTAACCCCCCAGGTGTTCGAGCAATGTCCTCAGGGCCGGACGCAGGGTATAGCAAGCCATAGCATGCTATGGTAAAACTCCTGCTAGGGAAGCAGAAGTAGCTGCTAGGGTAGCAGATTTTAGTGATCGATCAATATTAGTAAGGGGGGACCATTGGCATTTTGCCCTTTTTGAACAGTTCAGGAAATTCTCTCCTTTGGTCCCCCCTTAGGATCATCCAAAAATCGACCGAAAAATTTTTGGAAAAAAGTGGTAAGGGTCCCCCCTTACGATTTTTTCGAAATTTGGTGGTTCTGCTATACCCTTTTGCGAACCCTGCGTCCGGCCCTGAATGTCCTCTTCCGTTCGGGATAAACAGGGCGACTCTTGACAGCATTCTATTTTCGACCAATCGGACACTACGTGCAAAATATTGACAGTCTTTGCAAAAAACATCGGTCATAATTCGGTGTTTTTGGTACCACGGCTAGCTTTGACTTGCTTGTTACCGGCCGTTGTGAAATGTTTCAAGACCGTCAAACACCTTCCACGAGGTCCAGGCCGAAAGTTTCACTTCACGTATTTATTTTGTTTTCCTTTCGCTTTCTCGTTTTTCGAGTATTTGGTGTGATCCTTACCGTACGCCGGGTGGGCCAAAACCACCGAAGCGGCCACCCTAGGGCCTTCGGGCCCCTTGTCTAGCTGGCCGCTGGTCCGTGTGACTGCCTGTTTGCCTGCAGGAGCGGGTGGTCGCTTTGTGATCTTTAACATCTTAACCCCGGCCGACCCCACCGCCGGCAACTGGGAAGTCAAAGCGAGCGAGCGAGAGTAGAGGGTGAGTTCGTCCTTCCGGACTTCCCACGCGGACGACGTGATCAACTCGCGCACTCAGCCAAGCCAAGTAAACGTCAACCCCCCTTCCTGCCAGCCGGACCGCCCTCCTCTTCAGCCAGCAGCGCTCTTTGCCATCGGCAAGGGTGGTCGGAAGCACCTTTGACACCCGCAAACTTCAACCCGACCCCAGAGGGGCGGGATTGGTCAGGCGGCGGGCGTCCTCCGGCCGACAATGACAAAGCGCCGGAATTTCGGAGGCCGCGGCCGTGTGTTGTTGCGCAACCATTTTTTTATCCCTCGAAGGGCCGTCCGACGTGTGTTGACTGTTCAATTTTTGTTTTTGCCGGCCAGTTCGGCTCTAAATTTGACCTTGAATGTCCCCTTCCACATTCGGGTTCGATGGTTGTCGGCGGGTCGGCCGGCTGGTCGCTTGATCACCTCAACCATCGCTCGCCACTCGTTCGCGCATTTTTTCGAAACTAAACAACAATCTTTTTTCGCTATCATTTGTTTTTCGTTTTTACGTTTTTCCTGATTTCACGTATGCCAAATTGGCTCGCTTTGCCCATTCCTGAAACACACTGCGTGTCCATCGCGAAGTTTACCCATGCTACAGTTCTTTTTTTCAATGAAAGTCCATGGACGACGTCTCTGAAGCCCTCTACCTACAAATGATAAAAGCCCTCGAGCCTGGGTGCTTCCTCACGACTGATAAGCAATGTATGGGTCATTTCTTTGCTCATAATCACTGGGAGTCCAATGTCAGCCTGTCTGTCTTTCTAAATAGACTTTTCTTTGTTTGATTGTTGCTTTTTTTAGAAGTGGCAGACAGGCGGGTATGATAGGGGTGGTCATTATCATTAGTTTTTGGGTTTATTTACGGAAATGGAATGCCTTGACTAATATCCCCCCTTCCAGGCACGCCGATGGCATCCTCTGACTCGGGCGTCGAATCCATCGATGCTATGAACGAGTCCAAAGACGATGGCCCCCATCGTAACGCGAACGTAGTTACCCCGAGTGAATCCTCCTCATCTGATGTCACCGTATCACATGCGCCTCGGAGGGATATAATAATATGTGGTGATTGTAGTTCCGAGTTTCCGATTACGCAATTTGCGATTTTTATGGAGCATAAGGTGAGCCAACTCTTTGTAGTTGCTATTTTTGGACATGAAGAATGATAATCAACCTTCAGATGACCCGATGTGACGGGAAACAGACACCCTCGGACGACATCACGTCAATGATTGTCGACAGTCCACCAGGCGCAGATGGGGCCGCCTTCACGCGTCTGAATCGTCGACCGAACAGTCGCCATCTGCTCGATCACAACAACGTTAAACGCGAAGTCGGCATTGACACTTCTGACATTGGTGAGTCATTCTTTTTTGGCTTCTGACGAATTTTTGTCTTCGCTGTGGTGGGGGTTCTTTTTTGTGTTACGTAGTCTTTGTCCACCGCATCGGCAAAGGTCACTTGCGGGTCGAGTTCTGATGTGAGTCGACTTCCATCAGTTTGCGGATGGATGGATGGAATTTCCGCTGACGAGACCACATCCTGAGGGGCGCGGGGATGAAGGACCACCGTAGAAAAGAGAAAGGACTAGAAAAAAACTTCTATTGACACAGGCTTGGCCATCGGCGTCGCTCTGGCGCTTGGAAGCCTTGTGGCTCTCGCTCGCGCAACACCGGCAGTAATAGCACTGCGCAAACATCCGATGCCTCTAGGACGCGCTCGGCTCCGGATGGAAAAAAAGTCAACGTAGCGGAGCTCGGAGTCACAGGCGATTGTTCGACGTGTTTGCCGTGTGGAGCTCTCACTCCCGGGGAATCAACAATGAAACCCCGTCGGCTCCGAGCTCCGAGAGCGAGGTGGAGGGGCTATCAGGCTTCTCCACCACCACCGCTGGGGGGCCAAAGCGGAGACTCACTCACTTTTTTCCGTCTGCTTCTTCTCTTTTGTCGGTGGTTGTGGCGGGCGGCCTAGTGGGCAATCCATCCGGACCCGCGGCAGCGACAGCAGCGTAGGAAAAAAAACGTGAAACTTTGTTTGCGACCAACCGCAATCACGGGGCAGCTGTTGCCTTGCCTTCGAGACACAACGCAACGCGAAGACTGACCCCTTGTTGACACACCAGAAACGTTATGGGGTCCGTCAAGTCGACCCGTGGCGGCAACGGCCGAGTTGACGGGATTTTCGCGTGTTGCTCATGCTAAAGTTAAAAAGGAGGGACCCGCTTCCAAGTGATTTTTTTGTTCTTCATTCAAGTTAAGTCAGCCTAGGGCAGCTCACGGCCGGATGAAATACCTCACGATCGAACCCTAGGGAAAAAAGCACTGCGGGGGGTATGCACAGCACCGTTCGGCCGCACGCCAGCCGCATCCCGCATGGGAAAGTGCGACTCGCGGTTTTGGACGCGTGTCGCACGCGTTACGGATTCTGAATTTGTGCCAACGGTAGGGCAGATATCGCCAAACAAAATAACAGAATTGTTAAGATTTTCCTAAGCTTTCGAATAAATATATACATGTCATACTTCTGATGCGGCGCTGAAGCTATAATGGTGAAAAACGTCTAAGGGTTTTTCGGCATTTTCAGCCGTGCCGTTGGGTATCTCTCCAAACAAAATAACAGAAATGTTCAGAATTTTGTGGGCGTTTTTTCGATATACTACACTAGACTTTTGGTTACGTTTGAAGCGAGATATTGGTGAAAATGTGTAGTCCACTTCTGTTAGGGTTGCGAAAGTCCGGTCGTGCAGCTCAGTGCAGTATAAACTTTGTGTGGTTTTCACTTTCGTCCGGTGCGCATCGTTTTGGCGCCAAAAAACAGACGACGTAACCTTCGGGCAGTCGGAGTCGGAGGGGCTGACTGAATGTTGTGAATGTTGAAGAGGCTCCGATGCGGCTGGAACTTGCGCAATTCACTTTCGTGGTCACGCGGCATGGGAAGGGAGAGAAGGACGATGGTCGTCGTCGGCGTTGATGTCGTTCCAATTCAACGCATAACTTGTTTTTGAATCGGGCATTACAGGCGAACGAAAGGGAAATTTCGGGACAGGGTCAGCAATTATACTGGGCAAATTCCTGAATCATCTCGAAATACCAAAAAACATTGATGGAAGAGTTGAACTTTGTCGGAAAAATGAGAGAAGAATCACTGATTAGAAACATTTGGCGTTGTGTTCTCTTTGCCAAGGCACTTTGGCGTTGTGTCCTAAATGTTTACACTACTTTGGCATCTCGTTCTGAATGCCAAAAAGTTTTGATCGTTGCTTTTTACTCATTTTGATGCTAAACTTAGTCCATTTCCGCCGAATCATGTTTACTTTTTGACGCATTCACCAAATCGACGAATTGTCGTTATGCAACAATCGTGGCCAATGCGAGTGCCCTGTCAGACGGCTCAGTTCGAATTCATTTGAGCCACACAAGTTTTCACTTTTTTTTCCGCACCCCACAAAGGCCGATTGGTCGAGTGATTTCGCAATAGCTCCCTCCGGTCCGATGACAAGTGACGGCGGGGGTGGCAAGGACAACAAACGCTTGAGCGTACATACGTATACAATGGAGACCCCTTTGGGCCTCCCTCTTTCGAAGCGACAACGCCCCGAATCCGGTTTCTGGTCACGGAAACGAGGGACACAGACGCAAAAAGTGAGGGGATTGTCCTCGCGTGGCGGCCCCGTAAATTTTACATCGGTATTTGGCTAAGCGGGTCCACTTTCTTCTTGTTCTGAATGTTTCGAGTGTGTTGATACAAAAAAGACCTGTGGGTACGGTATAGGTGAAGCACGGCCACGGCGAGCATGGTCACTTGGCTTATCAGTTGACGGCGCTTGGCGAGGGACGGCAGAACAATGGACAACGCAAAAAAAAGTGATAAACAGAATGCGCATGCGTCGGGATGGAGGCTTTGTTGAATGGGCCATTAAAAGTTTGATCAACTTGGCTAGAATGCATGGAGTTCTGTGATAAGAGGGTCCCTTTGTTCAGGATTGGGACCACGTGTTTGTATAGGGCAAGCGTATAGCGACGTAAATTTGGAAGAGAGTGATCACGGTTTATCAATATTTGCGATGGACTTGGAATAGGGTGTTTTTGAGGCGCGATGCAAACAAAAGTTGCAAAAACGAGAAATTAAAGAGCAATTTAATGAAAGTTTTCTTTGCAGCCGCGTCAAGAATCAACGAATCCGACCGAAAAGCAGCCGCATCCCTCGGTGAAATCACGTGTCATTCGTGTAAACGGAAATGCACTGATGTTTGGCAACTTTTGGAACACGTTTTCCGTGCCCATGGCCTGAGGGTAACAGAAGAGAATCTGCCGACCTTCGACTTTCCTCGATGCGATTCACCGATGCTCGCGAGACCACAGCCGAAGAGCGCTTTCGCGACACCGACGCCAGAACGACCAACGTTGACAACATCGAAGTCATTCAGTGTGGCACCGCCGAAATCTGCCTTCGATATGGACGTATTTTGTTCGAAGCGATTGATGGACATGGCCAAGGCCGTAGATCCATCGACGGAGCTGGATGCCGAGCATTTGCGACGGATTTCATCGAGCAGTGCCTATGATGACCAAGTTCAGACGCAGTTCGCATCAGTTGCGGCAGGCTTGAGTGATTTGATGCAAGCGCAGAATGGCAATTTCCTCGGTTTGAATACCCAACCAGCGGCGCCGACTTCGAATGTCGGGTTGACGTCGTTCCAGCCGGAGCTCTTCCAAGCCATGCAGAATTACTACATGAATGGCAATACGGCCGCAGCATTGCTCGGCTTATCAACATCGACAGCTTCGCCGTTGACGAATTTGCAGCAGTCTAATTCTATCGGCAATAACTCGGCTTCAGCGATTCTGGCAAATCTTGCCGGTGCCGTGAAATCGCCGATGATCTCGACAGCGACGTCGTTGGCACCGAGCTTGGAAGATGTTCTGCGCCATGTGAATGTGTCCAATTCGAACAGCTTGCTCAACAACAGCCAGCTTCAGACACCCACGACGGCACCCTCTACGCCATTGGTCGCTCCGAGCCCAGGCCTCGGTCGTCGACGTGCTAGTCCATCCGAGACCCCCTCCATCCACGCGAATGGCAGCCCGATCAATGCGACCTCAACATCACCCATTTCGGGGACCAATGGCCCGACCCAGGCCAAGGTGCCACGAATGCATCTCGACAGTCGGCGGAGTTGCAGCGCTTTGAACATTAGTGCCTTCGGATCACCACAATCCAGGCACAACAGCGTGGCCGCCGGGGATGCCGAAGTCGACGATGAGGACAAGATCATCGTGGTCGATGACAACGAGCCTGCGGAACCTGCTGCTCGACGTGATTCAAAGTCAAAGAAGGACAGATGCAACTTTTGTATGAAGGTTTTCACGAATCGGTCGAACCTCATCGTTCATCTCCGATCGCATACCGGCGAAAAGCCCTACAAATGCCAGCTTTGCTCCTATGCCTGTGCCCAATCAAGTAAATTGACCCGACACATGCGGACCCATGGTCAATCCGGCAAGGAAACCTATCATTGCAGCATTTGTCGAATGCCATTCAGCGTACATTCAACGTTGGAGAAGCATATGCGGAAATGTGTTGTCGTCAGCAATTTGAACACCTCCAAATTCAACAACAACACTCCCCGGAAGTCGGATCCGAGTCCGATCAAGTCGACTACCACCAGTCCTACTGTAGCCTTGCCCGCGACGACCGGTGTATCCCTCGCTGATGCGGATTCACTTCTTGCATTGAGCAAACAGCCGGTTTCATCGAACAGTCATCAGGCAAAGACGAATCAGATGGTTTTGACCTGGCTTCAGGTTAGTATATTTTCATTGGCTACGGTAATAGTGTTTCAAATAGGATTTTAGGCCTTGCACATGACGGGCAATGCTGCCAATGCCACTGAACATCCGTCCGACGCCAAGGATGAGTACATCGCGGTCGATGACGACGATATGGAAGCGACTGAAGCGTCCGAACTCGTCGCAACCAAGTAGACTGCCGATCTGATCCGATCCTGTTTCCTTCCTTCCTTCTTTGGGCTTTCAATGGCGGCCGGCCTTCCGATGCCGTCAAACCCGCAAAACCTTCCTTCTGCGGATCCTTTAAATCCCGGTTAATGCACTGGTTGAAAGATTTTTTTGTTGTATATTTCCCACTTTCTAAAGCAAACCACCCTCCACATGTACCAAATTGCAACAACCTAAATCCCTCGTTCTTTCGAATCCCGTTAAATTGTTTTAAACCATCTTTTTTCGTCGTCGTAAAAACAGTGATAATAGCTACCTTCTTCCAATTGTACACACAACACCCTTATCACCACATGATTCGAATACACGTTTAAGTTTTTTTGGAACCCTAAATCTTTCAGCCGCCCATTTACCCTCATTCATTCATTTTTTCCTTCCATTTAATCACTACCGTATACCCTTTACAAAACAACAACAACATCAACCCGTTGAACTTTACTACTACTACCCTTTGACTTTACATTACCCGTACAACATATACTCATATGCATACACGCTTTCCTCAAAAATTGTAATCAAATTGTTTATTTGTTTCTCGGCAGCGCAACACATTTTGCATCCTCCAAAATCTCTAAGCTCGGTGAAGCTTTGAAAATCCGGTTAAAACCCCTCTTCTAAACCCCTGTGTTACTGATTACCTGATGATAGTCGTCTTCCCGGTTAGATCTTTCTTTTCATAAAATTCTTTCATATACATAAGGGCCATCGTGCCGTCTTACAGAGAGTTCGTCTAGTTGTTCTAAATATATGTGTGTTAAAGGTTTTCAATAGATTTGTATTACTTACTATACCCAAAAGGCGTATCGTACCTGTGATCTTACTGTGATTTTTTGTTTAATTGGTTAAATCTTTAAACTTTTTGTAGATGGAACGCGAAGGTTTCAATATCCCCGTTGTTCTTGTCAGAGGAGAGACGTTTTTTCGTAATTTCTTAACGTGGTAAACACCCTCAAACCCTGTGACTCTTTTTTACGCCTTCTAATTGTTAGTTTCGGTTAGTTTTACTATGAATACTTTTGTGATGTGATAAGACATCATTACCTTTGGCACGATTTGTCAAATTCTGAGTGCGCACCCGGTGAATGTGTACATAAACTACTGTGGATTCTTTCACAAATTTCCCCCTTCTTTCCCCCTTTATTGATTGATTGTCCCTGTGTCTTGTTTAAACTCGGTTTTGTAATACTGTCAAATAAAACGTGGTAGCGTTTTCTTCAATCTTTCGGTTTAAATCAGATTGTTTTATTCTTTGTTATTTACAACAGATTCTTTCATATTAGTTTCATAATTTCAATTATTAGTTTAAATATGTCTCCTCCCTGTGATGTTTTAACCTGTTCACCATGGTAAATATGCCTTTGTTCTTGATTTGATTTGTAATACCTTCTTCCGACGTCTTTCCACCGTCAAGTCGACGTAGTTTTTCAAATAACTTTAAAACTTCCTTCGCTTCCGGATCGCTAGAGCTCTTTCGTATGTTTTTAAAGAAAATCACATTAATGATCACTGTACGTATTTTGGTCTTTGTTGGTGTGATATGATGCAAAATGTTGAGAAATATATAGACAAATACTTGATTGGGTTGGACTTGGCATGGCATTTATGAGACAAAAAGCTGATTTAGATGACTTTGAACACATTTTATTGAATTTTGAAACAAAATTTTTTTCTCAAATTCCCAAAAACAGTTAAATTTTGCGGATTACCCGTTACAACACATTAAAGTTTACAAAACTATGTATAATACAAGTCATCAAAGCTCAATGGCCCCAACAGATTAGCCCGGATCACAGATGGCGGCTCCGGCTCATCATCCGTTTCATCGACGACAATGGCAACACTGCTTTCTGGTTTGGTGCCGTCATTTTGGCCGCCTTCTTTCAAGTTTGACTCAATTATGCCATCATTGCTCTCAACTTTGGCACAGTCACAGTCGCAAACGTGATTGGCGTCTGCAGTTTCTGTCGGATGGCAATTATGGCACAAAGCTGGCGTCGTTGGCATTGAGAACGTTTTGTTAACGGTTTTTGTGTTTTGGGTCAATTGGACCGATCGGCAGGATCCATTTCGTCGTGGCACAACGCTGATTGAAGTTGGAATCTGTGTTTCCTCCACGGCGTTATCACTGAGCAGTTTCTCCGTTTCCGGTGCCACAGAACTGCATCTCCGTGAGCCCGGCCGTGATGGCACTTGATGGATTTCAATCGTGGCACTTGGTTTTCGTCCAGGACCATCGACAGCGAGTTGTTTATACTTTTTATCGACAATCGTCCTGCTGGCAATCGATTTAAATGTGGGTTTTATCGATGGGGCTCGAATGGATCCACTTTGAAAAGATGTCGGCGAAGTGCCCTTTGAAATTTTTTCCGGCAATAGCGCCTTCGAATCCGCCGTCTTTTGGTTGAAGAGCCGTGGACGCCGACGCACACAACTGCAAATTACGCACATGCCGAAGCCGAGGAAGAACCCTAAAAGCCAATTATTGTTATTAGTGTTATGAGACACGGAAAGTTTGCAGACGCCATGATGCCAAAACAGCTGACAATAATAACTTTTCAAAGTTGTGTTCTTTGAAGTCTCTACCCCTAGCTTTACTACAGAAACTTTCAAGTTTCCAAAACTCACCAATACAGCCAATATTCATCAGGAAGAATCCAATAAGCATATCCAGCTCACCCGGACCATCGGTGTAATCTTTTGAGTGCATTGCGTTCGGCGTGGACGTCACTGTTTTGCCGTCGCTGAAAACTGAAAACTTTAGTTTACTCACTTCAGTTCACAGAAAACTTTGGGAGCATGAAAAAAAGGCAGTTTAGGCACAACTTTGGAGTTTGTGTAAGCAAAAAAACGTGGATATGGGAGACAAATGAGACATTTGAGACTTTCAATTGATGTCAGAAGTTTTGGAAATGGTAATGCGGGGCTGGATTTGGTATATATTTGGAAAACTTATTTGGGGATTATGTAACAAAACGGCTAAAACGAGTAAATTTCATTCCAAAAGTTTTCAAAAGTGTTTTGTACTTTAACGTTTAAACAAAAAATACAGAATAGCACTCGCTACTGCCAAACCAAACTTATTTCAACTTAACAAAACTGCAATTTCACGTTCCATTAGCAACCCCAAAACACCGCCTCCAAACTTTTCTCAAACCCAAAAGCCTATAAATTTTAAGGACATTCAACATTTGCATTCAATCGTACCTTAATGTTGACCTCTATGAAAAAACAGCCAAGTACAAGCTTTTTCTGCAAAAAAAAACACAAATATAAGTTGATAAAAACACTTCCACTGCTAAACTAACCGATAAATCTGAGCAAAATTAATGGCCACAAGCTTTCGTTTTCGATGTAAGTGAAAACATACGACCGCATGATCGAGGGAGGCAGACTTGCCATCGAAAAGTTAGACTTTTGAGAAAGTTTACATATAAAAAATAAACGCATTAACGGACAGATGCCATTTATTAGCGGCTCCGAGCCAAGGGGATCGGGATCGAGTGACAATGGAGAGGATATGGGATTTGAGATTTGAGTTCGAAGATCTTTGAAATATCGAAGTAAAAGTGCACAGGCATAAAATAAAGGCTTGATGCCATTGCAGTTTGCAAGTCGGAATTGGAGGGGACGTCACTTTTTGTGCCGTCCGGCGGTCGAATATGAACTTTTTATGCACACTGATTGTAATGTGATGCCGTCCGCCCCGGGGATGTCAGTCAAGGAGTGGTAGTGCTGGGGCGGCATCCAGAATATACCAATAACATGGAGAAGGAAATGTAATTGCATTGCTACAAGATTAGAGATACATATCTCAAGTTTCTTTGGAGAATGAGAGGGGTTTTGGTGGAAAAAATGGAAACATTTGTGAATGGAAACACAAAAGTTGCGATTTATACGCAGTTTAACGTAAAAAGTTTTACAAACAGTCGTTTTGTAGCATCTACGAATAAAGTCGATAAAAATATAAAGATAAAAACCGCGAATCTGTTCATAGAGGCTGATTAACCATAAATGTGCTCCCGAACGTGTATGCCGACGAAAGCCATTCATTTTCCTTAAAAAAAGAGCCACCCCACAAAAAAAAGCTTCCAGTGCCACAAAAATTACATCAAATTATCAACAAGGATGGACAAGACACTATGTAGTCACATGGGAGGCCTCAAAATGCCTTCCTCGTCCTGGATAGTCAGTCATTAGAGAACTTTAGAGCAATAATAAAAAAAGTTTGGGCGAAAAAGCTGAACTAATGTTTGCACAAACCTGAACGAAGAGGCTGGCGATGCCTCAAGCGATAGTGGCAGCATGTCGGTTGTGCTGCCATTGAGGCGGTGGTTCTGACGTAACACATCGAACAGAGCTTCACGATAGCTGATCTGCGATGATGGTGGCGGAGATGAGGTGATTAAGGTTACGAGTTGGTCCATTTCTGGAATGTTTTATCACAAATTAGTAACAAGGAAAAACATTTCAATTACAATTAATATAAATAGCATGTGGAATCAAAATTTTTAAACACTTTTTTCTGTTGGTTTCAACCATTTCGCTTTTTTTTGATAAAAGAATGGCAAAAAACATCGATGGCATAGGCCTTTCAAAAAAAGGTTGTTACAAAAACTTTGAGTAAACCATTAAATTTATCAGTTGTTGATAGCATTGATAAACAGCAAAACGCGTTTCAAATAAAAAATAGTAAAAACAATGATAAAATTTAATATTTTTACGCTGTTTTTACTACATTTTTTGTCAAACATTCGCGAGTGTCATGGGAAAAACAAACCGAAAAGAAAGCAAATTCAACTAACACAATGTGATATGGGTTAGCCCGTGAAAGCAGCTCAAACTCAATGTGGATATCGAAAACAATGGCAGATGGTGTGGCGAAAGGTGGGAAGAGATCAATCATTCGAAGGAGATGGATTACTTTCAAAAAAACTTTCGATCCAAGTTCACTAGTCTTAATCGTATAGGAAATAAAGAACCGTCAACTTTAAGTGAGGGCTTCTCTACATGTCATATTTTACTTTATACGGATTTGCAAATGAAATGCCTACAACGTCGCGCAATTTCACACATGTGTTAAAACTTGGACACGGGTTGTGTGTAATTCCAACAAAAGGATGTCAATGACAACTGGGATTACATGTATTTTGCAGGAATTTTGGTTCAAAGTGACGACGCCGGCATAAAACGATAAACAAATACATTATGTTATATTTAGGCAAGCAAAGCTGGCAAAAGTCTGGTTTTTATGGTTGACTTTGAGAATAACCGGTTAAAAAAGACTACTGAAATGCATTTGGCACTCGAACTCGACTTTTATGGTCGTAACGGTTCGGTTTTGACGAGCTTCGCAGGAGTGTATTCGACGAGGACGAGCTGACATATTGATGCTCCCGTTAAGCTGTTTTTGGCACAAGTATATTTGCGAGAAAAGGGTTCTCAAAACGCGGAAACAAATCATCTCAGAACTTTTTTTCAATGAGTGGCTTATGCGTGCACTTCGTCTTGCCTGCGGCATAGATTTTGCTCAGAAAGGTTTGCTGAAATAAAAAGAAAGGGGAATTCCGGATACAATAATGCACTGATATGGCGAAAACTGACCACAGTTTACTGTATGTGAAACACCATTTTGACGCATTGTGTCTTTTTTCGGTAGTTTGAATTATACTTTTTTGTAAATTTTAAAACTGTTAAGTTTGTATTCATAGTTTGTACTGTCATTATGCACTTTTCGAATGTGTAGACATGCTTATCACGTCTACAGTAACTTATTACATAAAAATGTACTTGAAGTTACATTAGGTGTGCCGAAGTCGGCAGTTTTTGAGTTAAGAAGCCCCAGCGACGACTTAAAGCATGGTTAAATATAGCAAATGGAATGGATTCTCCTCTCCTTTTCTTCTCACAAAAGACCACTGACCAGGCTTGTGCCATGTCTCTCGAACATCTCTTTTCCGTAAGTGTATCAACGTGAAGCATGCAATTAACTCACGTCGCTTACATTTTTGTCGCACTATTTCACGGGCGGGACACATACCAGTTAAGCCGGTGCCGACTCCGACGATGAAGCCATAGTTCGTTGTCAGTTGTAGCTGTGGTCAGTTGCTAGATGCTGCATTTGCAGATAGATGTTGACCAGGAAATGGCAATTTTGTCTGTATTTTTTATAAAAATTTTAGTTTTAAGAACTTTCATCTTAATTTTTGCACAAAATTTTAAGCTTGTTCCCCAGTACGTCCTTCTTTCTAATCACCAGCAGTCTGTTTACACAACTATTCCCACCACTTCCCCATTGTTCTCCACTGTTTACATCAACTTTGCCCCCATCTATTTCTGGAACATTTCCCCCCTTGGACCCTCCATCCACACTTCTAGCCTTATCACACCCAAATCGTCTCCATCGATGATCGATCTAATCCCTTCGGACTACAAATCAGACCTCTAAGCTCAGCTTTTCCGTTGATCCATTCCAACGTGATGATGACTTTACCCTTGTTGATTCGACCCTACAGTGATAAGATGCCAGCAATGTCAGCGTGCACACAAAACCGATCAAATAACAAACCTCAAAGAGTATAAAGGCCGTTTTTACCCGGCTTTATTTGACGCAAAAAGTACAAGAGAACACATGTACTTCCGGAAACGTACATATCTATAATACATTCTTTTCAATAGCCTTTTAATTTTATCACACGTTACCACGTTTGTCATAAAACGTGATTCTATCTTTTTGCAAAAACTCTTATATGCGTCTAAAAAACGGCTGTAAACTGTTTTTGTCGAGTTTTATTAGGACCTCCTTGTCCGTTTTCCATTTTTGGATGCAGTAGATCATGCTGATAGGGGCAGTAAGATTGTATTTCATGTTTTACAATCCCTGGGGTTGAGTTAATTGAATTTTTGGGGATGTTTGTCTGTATTGAGTTGATTTATGTCGGTTTTTACGTTGAAAACAATTTTAGTTTTGTTGGGGTTGTTATTGGAGCCAAATGAAACTAATCAGACATGACGGATTGTTACTAAATGCGTTCGGTAATGGTCTGATGTTTCTAATTTCTGACTTGGACGATTAACTTTGGTTGACGATCGGTCAGGGGAGTTTGATCTGCGTACAGACAAAAAATCGGAAGTGAATTAAGTTCATTGAGATGGGTTGGAATTGAATTAGCGTAATCGTGATGCGCAAGAATGTAAAGAACTTCTATTTTATCGACTACAACAAGTCTTAGCACAAAAATTCAAATTGTAGCAACAAGTATGCCGAAATGTGTCCTTTTTTCTTAATCCGAATAGACTTTTAGCGTAAATTAGCCCAAATTAACTCAATTTCCCCAACTTTTTGCCCACATCCATTGTCGAAAAAGAAACCCTTGTAGTCCTTCAGGTTGGACTTCACGAACATGTGACTCGACTCGGTTACCCATCGACCATGCACGAGATCCGATCGCCATTGAAGCAAAAAAACCAGTAAAGTGTCCGTCAGTCAGCGGCGTCGGTGTCGCCGCTGCGTAAAACAAAGATAAATGTCTCATTCTTTGGGTTGTTTTTAACGCTTCAGTAAACGTGTGATACCGCTGATGGCTGACATGGGGGCGCGGGCCGGGTGCACGTGCACGTGCCTGCCTTTTTTCTCTTTTTGCGCACATCTGTAGCGTCGATGTTGGATTTTACTGCCTTGCTTTTGCGATGGACGATTCACATCACATCAGTTCGAAAGAGGGACGAAAAAACCTTTGTTGACGAAAAACAACGCTTAAAATAACAGATGTATTTGCAAAATGACTTCAAAGCGCGATAGTGTCGGGTGTACTTTGATTTGGGAAAAGTTTACTCAAGCAAAGGTTGATTGAGCCCTAAACTGCAAATTATACGTTTATTGAAAAGGCTCAATGATTTAAAGCGTTTTACAGCCCTCTTTAGCTACATTCAGACCCCTTTAGTCCCTTAAAAGTATGTACCTGTATATACCATCAACAAGAAGCATCATTGACCAATGGTCACGTTTTCGGTACATTTTCGCTGTTTGCAGTTTGAGATGCTTATCACTGGGGTCGCGTGAAACTTCCAAATGACTCCCACTCCTTCTTTCAATGCATTTTGACTACTGTTTTTCATCAAAGCAAGCCTGTCCATGATAGTGACCATAACCATGTCTACGTGGGTTTCTTTAATCAGCTTCATTCCACATAGCCATTGTCAACATTGCAAAAAGCCCTTGCTACTCAAGTCGCCGAAATTCAAAACATCTTTTTGCAAGCTTTTTGCATTTCCAATTATGTATGCTTAGTTAGACAGTCGCTTGCGTACAGACAGCTCTGTACGCGGAGGGGAGATCCCCCTTTGCTGACAACATCGCCACGCAGCTAACTATAGATAGCCACCGCCACAGGGGCTGTAAAGTCTCGTCGGGTCAGTGCAAATGCAAGGCGATGCACCTCCAAAAATGGTCGGTCGGTGACTTGTTTGTGTGCAATTTCGGTCCATTTCGAGGCCCGAAAATGCTTGAAAGATTAAATTGGTTTGTTTGTGACGACCTTTTCAATGTGTTTACGTAAAGGGTGCAACGTTTGTATGTCGTTTTTCGTCGTAAAAGTTAACGGAGCGCGTCTTTTATCGGATGGCAGGGGGGTTTAAGGGGGGATTGTTGTTGAAATTTTGTTGTTAAGGGGATTGATATCATGTTAATGGAGAGGATTGCGATGGCATTGTACTTTATAATGGGTTTTTGGCGCAATGATATCGGTTAAGCTCGAGTGAAACTAACTTTTTCTTCAAATCAGCGTTTCAAATCATGATAATTTCAACTTTTTCCATCATAATTTTGTCCCAAATCTGTTGACCACTTACTATCGACCCTCAACAACCCTGTTTTCAACTTCCTCCCTTGTTTCCACCCATCTTCCCTCCCTCCTCCCCATCCACCCAACCACATGCCCCACACGTTTCTACATTCATCGAACTTTGTACTCACTTCCCTATCACAACAAAAATCACCTACTATTTTCCCCTACTTCGATTCTAAGTCTTTCAATCTTGCCTCAAGCACAACGATGTTTCCCATTCCCCCGTTCACATGTACTAATCGCCATTCTTTGATGGTGTCCAAGTTTGTGATCTCCGTGTCGAAAGATGCAAGCAATACATAACATTGGGGAGTTGATGGATCGAGACACCTGCTGTCTCCGGTCCTCCAGTCTCCAATCTCCATGTTCACGAAAGAGCAGTAAACTAGAGGAGGAAGGGTTAGAAAAAAGTGTTAAACAGGCGAGCGCATGTGTAGATTTTAATTAATGAGCCTAGTGGCAGCGTGTCGATGACAGCCATAGTTCAAATCGACTTTGGTGTTTGTCAATTTCAGTAATCGGAAATACTAGGTATAGTTCTCGACCCTATTAGGGGAGAGGTGGCGTTTTGATTGCCTATCCATCAAATGTTTGCATGGTTTGTGTGAAAAATAATCGCGTCGTGTTTCAGTGAAATTGGATGGGTGATGGGTTGTTAGGTTGATGTCATAAAGAGTCTAAAAAGTTGGGAAATGGTGAAAAAATATATAGATCTTTGTTTTAGCGAAGTTTGGGACGGTTCTCACATTTGAGGGTTTTTACCCTCAATGGTGAGGGGTGTTGCGCGAGTGAGGGTGTTTACCCTCAAATATGAGATTTTCTGCTTTTTTGATTAGAAAGTTATTCTACAACTAAAAGTATCCGAAACACTTGTCTAAGGCCACTAAGAACAATGTCCAAAGACCCTCACTACCGTTTCCCAGACACATTCCATGTCTCCATCCCAAGTTGTAATGATAAGCACCTCCCTTTGTCGACCCCTGTCCCGACATCGGTGCAGCCGCCACGACAAAGCCCTGCTCCATGGGTGCAATATAATCTCTGGACCCCTTGATACCCCCTAATAGATCATTCTAGTCTGCCTTCTCCTGGCGAACAAAAAAGATAGTAATACTTCAAATCGAATCACTATTCCATCCTAAAGGCCTCCAAATGCCGACAGCAAACTTGTCTAGGACGTCGTGCACCCAAACAGCCAGCCATCAATGTCGTCGTGATTGCAGGCGACAACGCCGCCGACAACGAAAACGACCTGGAGGGTTAACCGACAAACTTTTTTTTCTTCATTCCTATTCCCACTGTCTTATACATTCTATGCAATCTTCACACTGCCCTGCCCGGACGACCAACCACAGTTGACGTTCAGTTAGTTAGCCCCAGCAAGGAAAGGTGTCTCCGTTTCGCTTCCTTTTCGCTGTTTTTTTGTGTCTTCCTGGACGATACAGGAACAATTTTTGGGAACTTGTTCAAGTCTATGTAATTCGACGTGGTCGATGAATAAGACACCTTCAAAAGTACCGATACACGATACACACTTTTTGAAAAGAGCTCACGTGCTTTGCTTAATTGTGTTGTTGCTCGCGTTTTTTCATCAATACGTTAACCATGGGCCACGGCCGACCGACATCAAAATTAATTTGATTTTCGGGAACTGATTTTTGATCCAAAATTGGCGATTTGATTTCTTCCGGGAACAAAGAGAAATGTGTGTGTATTGCCCTTTAATGGTTGTTAGGGAGGTGAACAATGGATTATTTTGGTGTTTTGGGGTGTCTTTCTTTCAGAAAGTTTTCATTGTGTGGTGTTTTTGCATGTTTATCAGCTCAATGAAGTCGGCGTTGTTGGTGTGTAAAATTTTTGTTCAACTTTTGTTTCAATTTGTAAAAAAAGTTTGTTTTTTGGCGGAAATCCACCCAAAAAGCCCACAAACAACCTTTCCGCGAATTTATGATTATCGGAAATGGTATCGCTCTTCGTTTTGACTGAAAATAGCCCGCGGCGATCTGACTTCCGGCAACCCCGATCGCTTTGTGGGCGCTTTTATGAAACGATCTGATCAGTCGGAATCGATTTCACTTTGAATCAGACAGTGACGAACGTAAATTGGTTCAAATTGGTGGAAAACAAAGTTAAAAGGTCGTTTTATTTCCGTCTTTTCCGTGATTTGATCACTAATCAATGAACTTATCCCGCGAATTGGAATTGCTTGCGATAATTACGCTTACAATCTGAGAGCCCTGGGATCACTTTATCCGCGAACTTTATTCCCGTTCTTCTCCCTCGACGGCACGCTTGTTGTTGTTCCCGTTGCAACTTTATCTGTGCTCAAAGACCAATCCACTCATTGCATTTTACAAACGATCAACCGAATCTCCCCACAGGTGTTGTCTTCGCGGATATTACGACCCCGACAGGATCAGATGATCCTCGCCTCGGACAAAAAATATTATTTCTGACACGTTCGCCCATGTCTGTACACCTGCCGTTCGTGCAGTTTGGCTATTTTTAGTCACGCGGATACGGTAGTCCTCACGCACGCGCATACGCGCGCAGAATTCTGCTCTGCTCTGCTCAGATCTGTCAACGAAACTCAAAAAAGTGGTACTTTAAGGCATGCACCCTTTCATGGGTTACTTTTTTCTACCTTTGATCATCGCCTTTAACCATCTATCAACACCTACATCCCCATCCCATCTCTATCGGTAGCATCTATAATAGCATTCGTTAGATGAGCGAAGAGATGAGGCGTCAGTTTTTTGAAAGTTTTTGATGGTGCACCGAAATGGGAAAGAATCGCGCCGACTTCCGGAAGCGCGTTTTCGGTGCAAAAAACAGCTGTCATAAGAAGTCTGAAAGGGGCGGGACATCGGAATGGATGTGTTTGGGTATCATTCTGGGTGCACTTTGGGGGTGGCGTATGCGGTATAAAGACGCTCGGAATAGAATGAAATGTTTTTAGGGTTTAGGGGATTCAATTTACGATGATGTAAACGTAAAAGGGTCGCTGGGGTTAGGAGGGGTTTTAAATTTCTTTGAAGACTGGGGAATGACTGGAAAAATAAACAGTTGTTTGCGTCGGGGATGCGTTTTTTGGCCTTATTAGTATTTCCGGGAATGGAAGTCTGGATTGTCTGGCTTTTGGATTCTAAACTTTCGTCATAAGACTCCAATTTTGGCGTAACTTTTCGTTAAAGGAGCCTAAATTGTAAATTTTTTAATTCAAAAGACAGTTTCATTTTTTTCCAAAAACTTTTTGCTAGAATCCAATCCCCATATTCCCCGAGATCAACAACTATATCGCATTCCACGGCATCCCCCACCCCTTCCCCGGTGCTTCTTGTCTTGCAACACTTACAAGCATACAAGTCAAGCCAAGCTCGTAAGATGACGATGACGTGCCCCCCTGTCCCGATGACCAGTCACGGGGAAAGCCCCTTTGGCAGTACACCGCACCGAACCACATCGCATCGTTCCTTCGTGCCACCACTGCCGATCAATGGCGAGAGAGAGGGGTTGGCTGTCTGCCGTGGGGCCTCCGACCGGCTTGCTTGTTTTCCCTTCGCCGTTTCGCGTTTCTCCACTTCGTTCTCCGGTCTTTCAGCTCCTCCGTGCTTGGAATTGCCAGCCGGTCGGTGCTTGTGATGGGGCTGTTGATTTGTTCCGTCTTTTCTTTCGGTTTTTTTGCCGGCCAAATGCCTCGGGTGCACACTCGGTGCACATAGAACAATCGCATTTCGTGAATGTACGGCAGTTTCGACGTCAGAATAGGGGGAAAGACACTTCCTCAGATGTTTGAGTGAAGTTTTTTTGCTGCTTTTTGTTTGGGTTTGGTAATGAATTGAAGCTTTTTATTTCTAACCTTCGTGTTTTTCGAGAGTAAAAGGGGGAGACTGCTGAAGTTTAGTTATTTTTGCCTCCAAATCGTGTTTTTCGTGGTTTCATTACACTTTTCCAAGCCTTTTTTCAACCAAAAACTTTCAGCAGAACCATGAATGAGCTCCTCGCAATCATCCTTATCGTCTTCATCTGTTGCGCAATGTTCCTTGCCTGGCTGATCTCCATGGCGACCTGTCCCGATAAGATGGTCAACCTCATCAGTGGCGGCAGTTCAACGACCTCCAGCTCGCGCAATGAGTCAGTTGAACTTATGACCAAGTCAGAAAGCACTGATCCCGAAGCTGCTGATTCCTCCGGAGACCCGATCCCATCAGATGACCACCTCAAAGTGGCATCAAAGCCAGCTTCTCGTGCCAATAGCAAGAAGTTGAGCGTTGTCCCAGAGCAGGATGAACAGGTTCGTTACAGTACCCTTACCCTGACAGAAATTCTGACAGTATTTGATTCCCTTTCAGTCGACATTGCAATCATCCAAGTTCACCCCTCATCCAACCATTCTCGAAGCCCACTATTCCCCGATGGCGACCCATCATTCCGGCGCCCGTCTTATCACTAGATATTCGGAAACGCACATTGATCTCATCGATGAGGAGCCCCTTCCAGAATCACCTCCCATCGATCTGCAACCAATGAATCTCCCGGATAACATCCCAGTCTCCTGTGGGGGTGCCGTCGCCGTTTCCCAGCCCTACAGTAAGATCGGAGATCGCGTCTTCAAGTGCTACAGCTACGGCTTCGTTAACAATGTTCAACAAATGAATGATTCATAGTAAAAAATATGCCTGTATCAGGTGCCATTAGCCTTATTTAACAACAATGTCCATCCATTTCCAACCTCCATCCACCCCCAAAGCGACCTTTATCCATTCTTCGCCTTATCAAATCCCCCCTTTTCGGTCACAACCGGTACAACCATATCTCACATCAATCCAGCCACAACAGTCTGCAAACACATTTTTCGGCAAATATTGGTTCATCAAATTATGCAGGTGCTTCTTTTCGAGACTTTTGAAACTTTTATCGTGAAACTTTCCCGGAGAAAACGAAACGACTACTGTACCATATTTTTACTGTTATTTGTTAAGTGAAACATCATTGCCACTATTTTTTTGTTTGTATTTGTTAAATGCCAATGAACGGGTTTTCAAAATTAATAAAAATTGTTTTCCTTTTTTTGTGAAGAAACAAAAAACTAACAGCTCGAGGCAATTTTCAGCTTTCAGTGCACTTGAAATTGCTCAAGTTACGCAATGCAAAAAAGAAAAAACGAAATGGCTCTGATTAATGATAGAATTGCCCCTGAGGCTTCGGGCGATCGAGTCGAGCTTTGTCCTTTCGATGGCAACTGTCAAGGACAACTTTGCTGGACGCTTGAAAGCCCTGGAAGTGTATTCACAGGGGTCGTATGAGTGCTATCATTAAAGTTTTGATGAGATTGGAGTGTGTTTTGGGGATGGTTAGGAAGGTGTTATGTACTTTGAAGATGGATGAGATGGACTTGCAAAGTCCAGGTCTAAGCTAACGTCATGAGTCATGCCTGCAGCTAATTAGAAACACGTGAAGCTCAACTTCCTCCAAAAGTGCCAGAATACGATTTACTTAATTAATCAGTTCATTTTACATCGAATAAAACCAAAAAATAACTAAATATACTGCTTTATGATAATCGCCGTCGAGTGTCGAGAGAAAAAAAGCCAAAAGAAGGAAGGAAAGTATGTATGCACAACAATAAAACTTAAAGGTTGTAAATCGAGGGGGAATGTATCAAAAATAAAAACGCCATGTCGCCAAGTAGCTGCTCAAAGATATTTTTTCTGTGTTAAACGTTGTCGTCAAGAGTTGATGGTTGTTTGATGCTTTTTTTGATAAAACAGATGTGTGTCAAAATGCCGTCGTTAGTTTAGTTCAAGGTGTTGATCCGATGAGGGGTGCGTTCACGTCTTCCGTATCCGTGACCAACATGGCATCACCGCTGCCGGTTGGCGAATGTCCATGGGCATGCCCTTGGACTTTGCCGTTTGGTTGGACCTTCTCAATGGCCTCCATGACGGGCACGGGGCCACTGGTCGGGCTGATCTTATGCCCTGAGGCGACCTTTGTCGGGACAACCTTGAATTTGCTGGGTGCCGTCGGGTAGATACGGATTGGAGGCTCATTGGGAGTGTTATCTTCGCTGACAAATGCCGCTAAGCGCTTGGTTCCGAGCATTTGGGCACACATTGGCACGAGGAGACTGACTGCCATCAGGACAGCGCCACCGGCGAAAACACAGAATCCGACGAATTTATACGTCCGCATTGGGTCTTTCAGAATCTCGTTGAATCTTTCCGGCGGGATGTAAAAGTTGCCATCCTCATCCTGGACAATGGCAATCCGCATGATCGAATCCTCAATATCCTCGCGCTGATAACTGTAGCCATAGATGATGGCTGCGGCACCGCCGATGAGCAGGATCAGCCCAATCAGACTCAAAACGCGGCAAATGTAGACACCGGCGCGTTGGCGGGGCGGAGGTGGCAACAGATACCTGCAAAATGTTCATAATTATCAGTTTTACAACTTAAAATTGCAAGAAAACGATAATCTTTTTGCCCTAATCTCATCCAATGGCTCACCACATGGCAACTTCACAACCATCTGAATCACTTCCGGAACCCCCAAAGCCGGAAGTACACCCAAAAATCTTCGGACTCTCCAAGCTTGTTCCCCGTATTGGCTTAATCGCCCGGCTGTCTGCCGCCATGGCTAGTGCTAGCTTTGCAGATGGCGCCCCGCAGAATGTAGATATGTAACACAAGAGTAATGATGGTATGTAAGGATAGGATAGGATTGAAATATTAAACTAAAACTCCGAGACGCCACCAAACCGAAACCACTTTCATTGGAAACAGATTCAAGAGTCACAACCCAGCCCAGCCCCTCAGTCAGCAGCAACTGACGCTAAGGTTGTGGGGTTTTTAGTGTTGTGGGGTTGTCGCAAAGACCTTTTGTCCACCACAAACAGCAGGCAAAAAGGCAAGGAAGGCAATTCGTTGTCAAATGCTTCGGGTATTCGAGGCATCTATGGGGTAGGGCGTGGGCATAATGCCGTTTTTTACCGAAGGGAAGCATGTTTTTGATGGTGCTGACAGCCGTTTTTGCGGGATAGATAAACGGGAATGGGAAATGGGAGGGAGCAGGCAGGCAAGGCATCAGGATGGCAAGTGGGTTCTTAAGGAGCTTCATTGTGAAATTTCAAATTTGGGGTTTGGTTTTGGCTATTTGGATTATAGGGTTAAGGGGGTTGGTAGGTCGTTCTGTCAGTCAGGATTTGAGTTGGCAATGATGAGCCAAAATTTTTTCAGAACATTGTTTTTTGAACACTTTTTCTATTTATATCGTACTTCAGATTCTGTAAAAAGATCGGAAAGCTTCAATCAAAACCCCAATGTTACCGTTTGTTTTTCACTCCAACTTTTTTTTGTATTTTTCTTCTTATTTTCCCACCTATTTGTACATTTCGGCTCAAAATAGGCTTATCCAACTATACGATGTGACACAACAGGTCGTTTGCTTCCTTCCACCATCAAGAAAAAAATTAAGCCACCACCCTCTCTTCAGTCAACATCAACCAGCCGACAACCGACTTCCCGAAACCGACTGCAATGTGGAGCCACTTACTTACGTCCGGCTACTTGATGGTCATGAGCCCTGAGCCCCGAAGCCAGCTGCCACGAAACCCAAAATTCCACAAAAAACGTGTCATTGCCATTGCGCTGCACATCGACTCCTTTTTAGCTCTTTTTTTGGGCATACATATTGAGTTGAGTCGGTTGCACTTTTAAACAAGTAAGTAAAGTAAGTACGACGACGCTAGAATATTTGAAGCATAGCCTTCGCCTTTCTGAGTCTTGATGGATGGGAACGCGCGCAGGGGTATGTGAACATTGTCAATAGCACTAATGAGTTCTTTGGGGAATTCCGTTTTTGCATGGAGCGTGGAATGAAAGGGGTGAGGGGTGAAGCATAATGGCACGGCACACGGTGTGGGAGGGTACATTTGATGGGGGGAATGGGGTGAGTTGGGGGATAATTTTGGGGTTGGAAAGCACTTTTGGCAGCGCCCATAAACAAATGAAAACTTTTTGCATTACATTTTGTTCTACAACCCCAAAATATATAGAAAAATTTTGTACAAAAACTTAAAAAAAAAAGAAAAAACTAACCATGCTCCAGAAGCCTCAACCTCTTCAGCCGTCGGACTCAGATAGAACTGATGCAAATAGGATCGAATCCCAAAAGCCTTCTTCTCGCCGCCAAGAATCACGCCATCGATGACCTCTGAATCCTTGTCCGCTTCCGTGTGCAGAGTATTATGACCTTTGCTGCCGCCCGCGAGCGACAGGTAATACTTTTTACCTCTTTCGATTACGTTTTTCATGACTCACGCCCATTCGTTGAGGCTCGGCTGAAACGAACGAAAAAATGAAAACTTCTTATAGTGCCGAAAATGCCATGCCGTACGTAATTATACAACTACAGACTATAGTTTTATCGAAGCAAAAGGAACTTTTCTTTCACGTCAAACACGTCATTTACAAGACTTCCACGCACGCTAATGTAAAAACTATACACGTAACTAAATTTAGCGAATTTGGCACAAAGAACAAGTCAAAATGCCACCTGTGAGCTATAGCGACCATTTTTGGCATTATACTTTAGGACAAAGTGGATTAAGAAGGAGTGAAAGGTTTCTTTGGCGAGAGTATGGTTTAATCAATTTCAAACATAAAAGCATCGGGGGGTGACTCCATGGAGCTTTACAAACAAATAGCACGGCTAAATTAAAGCCTCTGGGCAACCGGGGGCGGCACGCGGCACTCGATGGATGGCATAGTAGTGAAACGTGCGTGAAGGCTCACGAGAAGGCGGATGCAAATCCATTTTACGAAAAAACGAACGACGCCTAAAATTGATAGAGACAACGTGCCGTACATAACAGGCAGGCGGTACGTGAGCCCGAGTTCTTTCAATTTGGTTGAAATGGATAAAGGCATAAAAGGGTACTTGAACAGCGACATGAAACGTGAAAAACAAGATTGCTTTTCAATGGTTTGATGTTTATAGGGGGCTTTCGGAAGTCCTATAGACACGCGTGGGGGGCATATGAGATGTTTGAGGTCGTTGAAACGGGCATTTGGAATGTGAAACGAAACGACGGAATGGGGCTATTTTGGCATTTTGGGGAAACGGTTGTCAAAGATGGGGAAAAAGTTGGGTGAATGACCAAAGTTAATTTTGGAATTACATTAATTTCAAAGAAACCGCGACAAAACGGCATTTTACAAATGCGCCGTTTTGGGATCAGTTGTTTTTCACGTTTTCCATGTTATAAAAAGTTGAATTGAATAGAAAAGATGCTTCAAAAACAAGCCTGCCGCGAGAGGAGAGCCGCGCCGAAGAAACCGAACGACAACGTCAGTATGGCATAGCAGGCAGCAGTGTTGGCCGTTTTGGCACTTTCAGAACTCTCTCTTTCGTTTCGTTCCCCTTCCCCCCGGCGTCTGACATCATTCGATGCCATCGTCGACGTCGAAGCAACCGAGTGCCGCTGGCAGTTTTGGTGGTCGCTCGCTCGCCTGGGTTCGGTCCGACGTCGACGTCGACAACACTCTCCTCTCTCGAAGGCGAGGGGGCCCCCCTCAGGCCATGACAACATCTCGTTAACATGACCATGACGGCTTACATCGACGCACCCCCCCCCCCCCCCCCCCTCTGCTCCCAGATGGATGGCTTTTTATTTCACGTAGAGATACGTGGCTGAATGCCGAACACAGTACTGTAGAGATACTTTGGTGCGTACGTGTATGTGTATGCATTACATGGCATGTGACAACACGCCTAGCTAATTTTTTTGCGCATGGAATTCGAAGGCGAATGCAAATTCGAAAAAAGAAAACAAACAAGCCCCCAACACTGCCATTTCATATGGGCGTGCCGAAAGTATAGTACAGTTTTCTTCCCACAAGTTTTGGAAGCCTGGAAGCACCGAAAATAGTGATTAGTGATGCCACATTGGAGGGTTTTCCCTTCCTGCAAAAGTCGGATTTACTAAATATGGGAACGTCAACGACTTTTACATTTTTTAACGTCATTAATAAAGTCGCCCTTACATACATAATGCCGTCTTTTTATAGCTCGGTGCTTGAGTTAAGCGGTCCTAACCATAAACCATAAACACCCCCGGGGAATTAAAAGTTTTTTCCGCCATCATCACAACACGTCATTGGTTAATGCCTGTTGTGGCCACCTGTGATGACAGAATTGGCATGGAAAAAATGCTAAACAAGGGTTGACACATCTAATCAAAATGCGTGACATGACTACTATGCCTTTCCCTGCAGGCGGACATGGCATCTCATTCTCATTTGGTTGGTTATAATACACGGAAAAGGAAGCCCGTAAAAGTTAATGGGCATAGCATAGTTGTGGTTCCGTGGCATTTCTCAATGAGTGAATGAAGCGACGCTTAAGACGCACTCTCCGAGAAAATCACAAGGTCTAGGGAACAATGATTTTCGATTTTTTGATATTTGATAGGGTCTCATAGGAAAAGCTTACCATCCAAAGTTGAGGGTCTGGGGAGGCCTACTTCTGAAGTTATGATTTTTAAAAAAAATGGATTCTGAAGTTGTTTCAAATTTGTACCACTGTCAGTTTTGAAATTAGAAGCATGAAAATTAGTTTCTAGGGTCAACTTTTGACGCTGAATCTTGTGGTAACAACCAAAATTTGATATCAGTGATAAAATTTTGTGATAAGATTTTTTTGATAAAAAATTTTTTTAGTTTAAGTCTTCGACTTCGTTTTATTGCAGAAATGAATACTACACTTGGTAGTTACATAAAAAAAATTTTTAGTCTGGGGCAGAGCAATCTGAGAAACGAGATAATGACCCTCGAAACCGATGCCAAAAAATCAAACTAACCCAACAGCAATAAGAGTTACATATTAAGAATCAGCGTAAAAAATGGTGCTGAATGGTGTATTTTGTTTTGTGTTTGCGATAATGTTTAAAAATTTCATTTTATTGCATAAAACGAAAAAAGCGCAGGCGGGAGTCGAACCCGGTGTGTGCGCGTGGAGACCGCCGCACGCCGGGTCTGTGCGTACCCCTCCAGTGTTAATTAATTAAAAACCAAAAAATTTGAATAAATCACAGAAGCAAAACAAAATACACCATTCAGCACCATTTTTTACGCTGATTCCGAATATGTAACTCTTATTGTTGTTGGGTCAGTTTGATTTTTTGGCATCGGTTTCGAGGGCCATTATCTTATTTCTCAGATTACTCTGCCCCAGACTAAAAATGTTTTTTATGTAACCACCAAGTGTAGTGTCCATTTCTGCAATAAAACGAAGTCGAAGATTTAAACTAAAAAAATTTTTTATCAAAAAAAATCTTATCACAAAATTTTATCACTGATATCAAATTTTAGTTATCACCACGAGATGCAGCATCAAAAGTTGACCCTAGAAACTAATTTCCATGCTTCTAATTTGAAAACTGACAGTGGTACAAATTTGAAGCCACTTCAGAATCCATTTTTTTGAAAATTCATAACTCCAGAAGTAGGCCTCCCCAGACCCTCAACTTTGGATGGTAAGCTTTTCCTATGAGACCCTATCAAATATCAAAAAATCGAAAATCATTGTTCCCTCGGCCCTGTGTAAGCTTGCGATTTTCTCGGAGAGTGCGTCTTAAAAGTAAAAACAGTTGTATTCGCAGTGTCGAAAAAGTTGATGGAAAAGAGAACTATTTTGGGGTGTATTTTGGGAACTGTAATGAAGTACTATGATGGCATCATAAACACTGTGATAAATGAAGTTTGCAAGTTGTTTTTCAAGTATCATTATGGTTGAAGAGCCTTTAAGGCATTATTTTTACTTTGCATACTATTTGTTCAAATTTAAAAAAAATTTTTTTGTGAATAAAAGAATTCAAAAGTTTGTGATCTAAAATTTTGATTTCCAATGTGTAAAAATTACATCAATTTGTGCATAATTCCAAAGCAGAAGTACTGTAATGGTCCAAGTCATCTGTACACCCCTTAAAGTAAACTATTTCCTTGTTATAAACTTTTTTCTTCAAACAAAAGTAAACACAAAAAGCACAATGTAGAGTAAAAATAAAGTCATGGCAAGATGCACGTAGCTTCTTACTGAAGAATACACTTTTTTGTGCTTTAAACAAACAGGTTCCTTTAACTTTTGAGTACATAGCATTCAGTTGAAACTATTCTCGAACAATTGGAAGTAACTTGCTTGAATAAAGAATACCTTCTTGCATCATTGTGTGGTTGTGGTTGTGCTTCGGGTCCTCTTCACAACTTTGTGTTTTACTTGAGGTTAATCGTCAATCATTTGAGTATCAAGAAAGAATTTCGTTAGGAAGTTCCTTCCTTCTTGAACATAGATTTTTGCCGTAAATTAAATGAAATCAGACAATCGAGATTTACTGTAACTTTTTTGCAGACAAATTGGATAAAAACCGATGAAGATTGTATTTTTCTTGTAAAAATAGGATACAGTGCGCCCTAATCGCTATTTTTGTAATATATTTTCGATCCACAGTCCACACAAACAATATTGTAATCACACTAAAATGGTAAAAGCACATAATAGCGACCCCCGTCCCCCCACCCTTCTCACCAGCCAGTCACCAGACAATGGCACTTTTGTGCTGAATAATCTTTGTTGTCTATCGCGCATACTTAATAACATGCATTTTGTGTTGTGCCGTTGTGTCACCGTGCTGAACAAACACTATTATTGATGCCGTCGTGCGTCAAGGTGTCTCGGAATCCGTTATCGCGTCGAGACCATGACCATTGGCAACCAACTTTGTCTGTGATCTCCGTGTGTTTCAATTTGAATACATTGTATGTTGCCATGTTCATTCCCAGTTTTGGCATTCCAGCTTTTTTCCCAAATGCCAAATGCAGATGTAACAAAGTAAAACACAGTTCAAGTCCAAGGTTTGAACAACTTTTCTTTATGTTGCATCACCTCGCATCGCATTGATTGTCATTGTCGTTGCCATTGCTATGTAAACTTTTAAAAAACGTATCTGCACTTAAGGGTTAAAGATTAAATTGAGCGTTTGTGTGAACAATTGCGTATGTAATTTTAGTTGCACAAATATCGCAGACGTTCAAAAGCGTGCTTAATGTTCGCTCAAGTCTGCTGCACTTTTAGCGAAAATTTTACAACACAATTTTCGGGGAAAAAACCTTAATAGAGATACCCCCTACGGCATGTGTGTTCTGTATTTCCGGCCTTCGACTTCCGGCCTGTTTGCTCCGACACAAAACGTCACATAATTTTTGGTCACACGGTTCCTATTTTCACGTGTTTTACGTCGGTTCTTTGTGTTTGACAGTTTTAGAGGTTTTAGAGGGTGTTGATGTTGTATAAAAGTGTGCGTAATCACACACGCAAGTTTTGGCAAAAGTTAAGAGATTATTTCAATGTAAAAAGTTGTTTTAATTAGCGGAAATGTGGGGACTAATTGATTTTTAATGATTGCATCCACTTGAGAAACGTTTTTCATCGCATTAGCGTGGAGTTGAAGCTGTATGTAGGCTGTAGAGGCTGTAGGCTCCATGAATGTGTGCCGGTGCCGGTTTTTTCGTCATTGGAAGGGGGCTTTTCCACTTAAACAAGTCAGGCAGTCAGTCGTTTTGGGGCATCAAGAGGAACCTAAACGCGTCCACGAGGTCGACGTCGGTGCCGTCGTCGACGATGCTCCGATGGAGGCCGAAGCGTCTTTGCGTCGTCTTCGGGCAGTGGCATTTCTTTCCACAACGGCATGGAACAGCTGTGGGAACGTAGTACGTGCTTCAGTGTTGAGCCACGCCGAGGCTGTCGCCACCAATGACGCCGATGTCGACACCCGACCACACCCCCGTTTGCAACTACTTTGTTGCGGGTTTTTTTTATTCCTACTACCCCCTGCAAGTCCACTGAGCACTTTTAGCCCCTGAGGGTGCTCGGCTAGGCCCGGCTAGGCCAGCAGGGCTACGATGGCGACATTTACGAGGGTGTCCATAAAGTGTGGTTAACAATTGTTGGAAAAAGTTTTTAAAGTGTGTTTTTAAACGCGATTTACATTGTTTAATCGGGTGATCTGAGGTGTTATGAGTCAGTTTTGTGCCGTTTTGAGCTGGGTGGGGGGAGTTTCACTTTTATCAAACATCATCAAACATACATGATAAGGGCTATTTTGGCATTTATATGCACCTGATGCAAAACCCCAACCCATAAACTTACGCTTTCGGACCGAACTCCCTGAACTCAGTCCAACCCACATCACTCATACTCCAACTTTCCACTCGAGACCAAAAATCTGCACCATGTGCCTGCCATTTGTCGACAGAGCCCCCTCAATTTGCATGTGAAAGTCCTCCCTGGCATCCTGACATCCTATACCAACGGCAAACAGATCATTTACCGCAACATTGTGCCTTTTTTTACTCTGTTTTCTGTCTTCTGCCTTCAGGCATCCGACTTCTGATTCCATCAAACCACCAAAAAGAACCCTCCCCATTGTGACAAAACCAACTTTCCAGCCCATTTTGCCTTGTAAAAATACCAAAAGTCATTCTCTCGTGGTCCCGCGACCTTTGCCAACCAAACCAACCCAATGACTATTCCACATAATCAGCCATTAACAATTACCACTTCAATTTTGTATTTGTACACATATTTGCAACAAAAATATCGAGTCCATTTTCATTTTCCATTAATTTACAATGGCATTATCAATATCAGTTTAGAAGCTAAGGGTAAACTGTTTCACATTTCACATGCATATTAAACAAGATTGTTGATTACAATGGTGGACCACTTCCAAATGACAGCGTGCGAGGGAACGCAAGGGAATGCAAGTGATCGCGAGGGAAAAGTCGCGGTGAAACATGCGCGCACACGTTGCGAACAAACGCCGTGATCCAGCTGAAATTTGCATGATTGCGACAATATGCAAATTTTAGTCCGAGCTCATCGTTTATTCGCAATGCACTCGCGCATGTTTCAACGCGACTTTTCCCTCGCGTTCACTTGCATTCACTCCCATTCCCTCGCAGATTGTCATTTGGAAGTGGTCCACCATTGTATTGTTTTCCTGGTAAACATTTTCGCGTAAATACTTTTTGCATTGTGTTTCGGACCCGTATTAACGTATAAAAAACGCATAGGAGTACAAAGTATTCCCTTGCATACATTAGCCAGCAACGTTCGGTTAGAATTCCCTCATAGACTTCCGCATTGCGTCGACATTTGACATAAGTCTATGGAATTAGGCGTTCAATTTGATGACGCCCCACTGCATTGCGACGTGGGCTATCATGTAGTTTTTTTCTAATTTTGTAGTATTGGGTAAAATTACTACATGGGTAAAGTTGGGGAAGTTGGAACTTTGCTCTTTGCGTGGAAATTGACTGAAAATTATATAATTTTTGGGTTTTTTCTTTGTAAAAAGTGTTAATAAATACGTTTAGCTTGCAAATGTGAAATTTCTATCCCCTAATGACCCCGTAATTACGACCAGAAAAGTGATAATAAAAAATCTATTCTAGTTTTACGTGTGTCGGACGCGTTAGGCTTTCTTTCATAAGTATGCCCACACGAAATGAAACGAATAACGAAATTTTGCCGTCCGCACTTTATTCCCATCGTGACAAACTTTAAGCTCATATTCAAGTGAGTTTTTCACGTTTTTTGTGTGTCATTTGATTCGTCAATTCAGTACTCCTTGGCCGGAATTGGCTAGTGTGGGCATGGTCGCGCTTGTTAATCTGAGGTTTTTGAGAGTTTTAGGGAGTTTCAAATTCTCATCCCTCATGTCAGGCCGTCATACACGATATATGTAATATCTCGTGGTTGCATTAGAATTTGAATCCGAATTTGTTATGTTTGACTACTCCATCTTTAGTTCCAAGTGAGATAAACATATTTAACTCCAGCAGATAAAGGGTTTAAAGGAATGAAAATATAGTTTCAATTTGCAATGCAATTCCCTCCTCGTGATAAACTAAAATAATTTCGGATTAGAATGAGATTAGAAGGGTCTTATTAGGGCTCAGATTGATTGAAGGTAGCAAAAAAGTGAGGGTTGGGGTTACTTATTTCCTCGAGCCCGAGGCCTGCAGCCATAGTCTAAAAAGATCTATATCCGTATTTGCCGGTTTTTGTGTACAAAGTTTACTGATAAAAAAATTGAACTTCATTTGCTAGAATCCTTCCTTCGGGCCCTTCGGTACTTCCGTTTTGAGCTAAAATGATTACCCTAAACTTGGTTCACGGTCAGTCACAATTGCAATTGCTGCTATACTACACAAATTGCATCTTTTCCTTTCCATCCCCTGCAGGCTTTTCAGGGATGAAAGATTACTTGTACAACCGTTTAGAAAGCGTAGGTTTATGTATGCTTAATGATGTAGTCGAGCTAGGGCGTGTTATGTTATGTTATCAAATTCAATGAACACAAAGTTAATAAGGCTATCATTATTCTCTTTTTGAATCACCTGTTTATACTCATACTTTTATGACACGTGGGGGGAGGGGAGTTCTGATGAATGGATGGACGTGAATGACATGACATTCCCACGGTTAAAGTTTATTGATGTATGTAAACTTCAATAAAATTGTTGTTTCACATCTGAGCCCAGTATGCTTTGCTCCCTGATTGCGTTTATCCGCTCTCTGACCCGACGATTGTGGTCCGTGGCGAGGGTCTGATGGCCGTCTTTCATGATATATGCATGTTTATGATAACGCACCACTTGGAGGCCTTTTTTTCGGCCTGAGGGGACGGTTTTGATGTCTTCTGTAGTGGCGGCCAAGCTTCTTCTGTTTCCGGTTTAACGCTACGAGACCCCAGTGTTCCTCATCCCTCAATCCCCTTGGCTTCTTGGCTGGTGCCGCCGGCTGACGACATAGACATTGTTTGGCGCCCATGTTTTGGTCTTCTATAAAATCATTCCAAAACAGAGCCTTTTTCTGATTCAACAAGACCATTCCGTCCCCCTCCATTGATACATTTACGTTCTACGTCGTCTGCCAGGGGGTCCGTGATGTGCCTCATGAGGCCATGTGCCCCATGTCAGCTGAAAGAACGAGCATCACTCGGCCCTCTCGTGACGATAAACGTTCCCTTTCGACGACCTGTTGCAACTTGCAAGTCAAATCGCAACAAAACTTACATCAAGCATAAATGGTTCAACACTTCAAGTATGTACGTAACAACGTTTTTCTTTCCCTTCTTCCCTCCTCTTCCGGCAAACCCGCAAGAACGCAAAACGCTTTTTTAACTTTGTTCATGCCTGTTTTCAACAACTACTTTCTAACATAGTGTTCTTCTAGCCTAGCCTCAAACGAAGGCGTTTTTGCAACAACTTGTCCTGTCCTGCTTGCCCTGAGGCGAGATGGCGACAAAAAAAAAGTCGGAAGGCGCGTCGGTTCAGTCGCGGACGGCACATTAGCATCCACATTCGCACGTACATACATACTACTTCTCGGGGCGAAAAAGAGTTTACTCATTGATTATGTGTCGTATGCGAAGAGCACAAAAAACCCGAGGAAAAGAGTTGTTTTTTCTTCAGAAGCCTAAACCGCTACCAAGAACGAGAACGCGAACGAGCGACCCCAAGCCGGCATGGGCAGCTTTTACATTAGTTTTGATGTCATTGTTTGTGTGTGTGTCGATGGCACTGGCACTTCCTTGGGGGCATTTTTCATCTCATTGGCGCCGGGCGTGGGGCACTTTGGCCTTTTCCGGTATTAAGGGGGCATGTGGATTCAAAACTTTATCATTTTTTTGTTTTTGATGAACAACCTTTTCGACGAATACGTGAACGCGGCTTTCAAATTCGAATTTTTGTCTTTAAAATCCGTTTCAAATCACAATTCCAACAGTTTAAAACCTCATTTACTTTATCCCACCAACATTACGCATTCTCAATAAGAAAAGTTTCCCCCAATTTATACTTTTACGCAATCCTACAAACCTTATGTTCTTTGTTTCAATGTAACCCCGCAGCATACAAATACAAACTTTTTTGTACTTTTAGTAGTTTGCGACTGTCATTTTTGCTCATTTTTTCGGTTGAAGGTACATTTTGTGGTCTTTTTAAGAGCATGTTTCATTCTTAGATTCGGTCATACTTGAATTAGTGACACAAAAGAAGTCATCCCAATAGACCGATGTCGTCTGTCGTCGACTACATCAATATGTATACCTATGTAGATACCTGTTTGCTTTGAATAGTTCAGTTCTGTTGAGTTCAGTGCGCCGTGAAGCTATTGTTGGTAGTGTTGGTGGCGGTGCGTCGACCACCGATGAAAAGTTTGAAGTTGTTTCAATACAATTTTAGTGTGAATTGAATTGGCAAATGACCTTCTTGACGTCTTTGCGGGCTTCCCCTGACAATGGCATTTTGGAGGGGACATGTGCGGTGGGGTAGGGGTTCACGTGGGATTGGACTTTGAACTTTGTTGGATAGGGGGAGGTTGTTTTGAGGGAATTTTATATATATATTGCTAGTTTGATGGGTGCTGGGTACAGTATATGGGTTGGGTGTCAATTGGGTGACCCCGTTGGAAGTTCACAATGTTAGGGACCCTGTAGGATAGGTATTGTATGTACCGGCGGTGGATGTATGTAGGTACTTCTTGCAAACACAACACACAATAGACGAACGTTTTGCAAGAAAGACGGGGGTCCCCGCGAACCTGACAAACGTTTGTCGTCGTTATGTTAGTCTCGAGCTCCCTCTCGCTCGCATCAGATGTTGTTGGATCAATCCCCTCTGTCGGCGGGGACGGCTGGCTGCAGGTGCGCGAAGTCGGTGCTCGAGATTGATCGCATGCACTCTTTTTCCGACGGCGAGACAACCCCTCTCTGCAACATCCATCGTATTCCCCAGCCCCAGCCGCCCCTCTGAGGCTCGAGTTGCATCCGATTTTGCTCTCCCAGCTCCAGCTACCAGCCTCCTGTATCAACATCCCCACCCCAGTTTCAATTGACCGCCTTTTTTTACCGGTAATCATTGATGCCTTAGCTCTCCGCCGCCGCCGTGATCTCCTCGCCCTCCCCACTTTTTTACTATCTTTTTTATGTTCTAATCCATTGAACTACCACTTATTGATTACATCACAATCACATTCAATGCATCTCCATCTCCCCCACTGGAAACCCCCTCTTTGGGATTCCAAGAAGTAAGCCGCCCTCAGGGGGTGCGCGAATCGAGTCGCGACTTTCTTCCAAAGTGTTTCAGCCTGTGACAATGTACTCATCCTCTCCTTTCAGATGGCTCATTCTCGCTGCACTTGTGTACTCGCGCCGCTCCGCATTCCAAATATATTCACGTGTTTGTGTTCGCCCTTCCCCCTCCTTGCTTCCAAGGATATCCTGGATATATCCACGTTTTCGATTACCTCGTTTGCGCGCACGCACTACGTACTTTTGCCCTGAGGGCAAATTTTTGCAAAGAAAATCGGAGCAGAGTTACTTGATCGATGAGAGGGGGGTTTTAATGCAACTTTCAGCAACTTTTTTTACGGTTTTGTTGCAATTTATTTCCATCTGCGTGGTTTACTGTTTTTTGGTCCTGACACGAATGTTTAGATTTTTGGATTTTTGAGGTCAAATTGGCATTTTTAAAGTTGTATTTGCTTTCTCATTGTATATGGCTTTGTTAATTTTTCGAAATTGATCATTTTCGTCGATTTTTATCATTTTTGGTCCCGACACGAAAGTTTTAAACTTTGATTTTCTTGTGGTTTTTGTTGTTAAAATAGTATTTTGAAACTTTTAATTACCTTTGCAACCCGTTAGGCAGCTATATTTCCGCAAAACTAATCGTTTCCGTGAATTTTTTCCCATTTTTGGTCCCACCACGAAAACCCCAAAACTTGTGTTTTCCCACCCCCTTTCAAGACCACCTAATTTCGTAGCCCTAAAGTCATTCAAAATCACATGTTTTCACTCGCGATTAACTTTTTTAACGCGATTATAAGGCTTCAATTGGTCTAATAAGTGCGGTGAACTTTTGCGCTCGCCTATTTCAAGGCTTACTGTCGCAATATTTACCCGATTACCGAAGATGGCCGCGAACAACCTCGCCTCAACTGTTCAAGCTTTTCTTGTATACTTAATGTAGTACCGCCGCCACTCCCTTCCTTTACCTTGCCCCTCTCGAACGACCAATACCGAGACCGACGTTTTTGAGTAAGTAGCCTAAACTCGAAGAAACAGTTTGTGTTCCTTTTGTCATCTTGAACTTTTAAATCTTGAAGAAAACCAGTATGTATTTTTTGAGCGGTTTTTTAGTATGTTGATCGCGTTTGTCTTCCTGTTTGGATTGGTGCAGTCCATTGCATTTAACCGGATCGATGACGTCATTGATGGCGGAGAGGAGAGGGGAACGAACGGTTGAACGGTTCTTGTCAGTTGGCTGGTTTGAGGGCAGGGCAGTTGATAGGACTACGGAGGAATTTCGTTTTGATTTGCGCAATCGATCACCTGACTACTTCCGAGAGGGGTTTTCAGGATCGAAGAGAGGAGAAGCGGGACTGATGTGAAGTTTGCGCACTTCCAGAAAGTCGGCAAAGACAGCTGCCCTGCGTTCGAGGGGAACAAGCGTCACAGGCTGTTTGTTTTTGTTAGACGACGTGAGTGAGCGTGTGTCGAGAGTTTCGAGGGATGGATTTTACAAGCTGTTGCAACAAGGCTTTTGAAACAAGGTCGACGAAGCCAATCTTCCTGTTGAAATCCGCCAGGAATATAATTTTCGCCACCACAAATCCATCCAAACCCAATTTCAAACCTATCTCCATTTGTTTTTTCTCACTTTCCATCCATCCACTACTCACCCATGCCATCCGTGATCAATAACCCTTTCCCCACCAGCGTAGTTCATTTTTCTCCCCACTTTGCTTTCGTCAATCAAGCAATCGGTCAACACGCCGCCCGGGCCCCAACAACGCGTTCAACCACCAAGCGGACCGACTGACTGCCCTGCTCTGCCTTGTTATCACCACTTTTTTCAATCAACGTTTTTTTTTTCTTGTTGTTATGTGGCCCATCACCACACTGCCCTTCACGTGAGTATGTTTATTCCCGTCAGCTATCCCCCCTCTCCCCTGCCCCGTTCAACATTTTTTGCATGTTTTGAGTGCACCCAACTTATGCCGTGTCCTTCGCGACGTGGTTCATTTCGTTGTCATACTTTTTGATTAAATTTATAACACATTTGTCGTCGCGAAGTTGAAATTTGTCGTCCAGAGTTGAATTTGTCCGTTTTCATTTGGCTTTGGATTTGAGTTTGATCACTGTCCTCTTGCAGGTTTTTCCAAAAAACTAAACCTTGTTTCCAACCATTGTCGCCGCTGAATAATGTCATATTTACCTAGACAGTGAACCACCTCGGGTACTTTTGATAGCCCTCAACTTTTGATTATTATCGCTTCTTGTTTGGAGTGTCAAGGATGGACTTGAATTCACCGCCATATGACTTTGGTTACGGGTCGTCGGAGTGTCCACCACCGCCACAGGGAGTGCAGCAACCCGATGGCATACATCTTCATCCACATCAGCAGCAACAGCAACAGCATCCTGGCCATCAAATGCATTTGAATCAGGGGCATGGACCGCCGCCGCAGCAGCAGATGGGGCATAGCTCACATCATCTCCAGGATCCATATTTCCATGATCCCCACAACCCCCAGCACCATGATTACGGACAGCCACGGCGTGCTATCAGCTATGGAGGCCCACCGCCGCCATATTTGCAGCAGCATCATCAAGCTCAACACCTTCAGATGCATCTGGCACCTCCACAGCAGCAGCCCCAACATGGACATTACGGCGATTCTCAGCAAATGCCAAGAATGAATCAGTGAGTTCCATTTTCATACATTTTTCCGCCTACTTTTCATCTCCCAAGCCATCGATGCCCTCTGGATATATGAAAACGCCATATTCGCCCCTCCAAAACCCTCTCTCGTCAGTCATTTTTTCCGCCCTCTCACATCAGTCCCTTTTTTGCTCATGTTCCAACCAACTTCCGACAACTTCCTTTCCCCGGCATCATGTGTCCCCCCATTCTGCCTTCGCTACTTCGCCTATGTTACTCTCGTCCATGCTTGCGTATGAAGGCAAAAACGATAGATGTATGTTGGACGAGACCAACGCCACTCTATCTATCGTACATGCAGTTCCAAAGTTCCAAACGCAAACTTTGCAGTTGCACTCGTTTTGCATTTCCGATTTTATCCCTCCCTTCCTTTTTTTCCATGGACCATGGTTGCTTCCTCTTGGTAGCTGTTTAGTATTCATACATAGATCCATGGCTGTCTGCCTCGGGGTTTTGTTTTTTATTGATAGCATAGATTGGCATTTTGGAAGTGATTAGAGGTTGGGGGCTTGTTTTGCAATTTGGAGAGGGCAGATGTTGGGTTTTTGATTGTTTAGTGGTGGTATTAGGGGGTTTTAGTTCCAAATAGTTAGCAGGTGGAAGTTTTAATCTGGTTTATGGTCAGGAATCCGTAGTCAGCAACTTTTTCTGACATCATTTAGTTCAATAGCTTTTTGCATGCTTTTTTAAGTAAAATTTTTTAACAATTTTGAACAAAATCTTCATTTCATCGTCAAAAATTTTACTTAACAATCTGTATATTACAAATTAGTGTTTTTCGAACCCAAAAAAAGGTTTCACTTTACCCAATCTAAACCCCGTTCATCACCGTAGACATACCAGCTGGGTCCACACCATCCTAACCCTCCTTCCATTTTTGCAACCATGTCGTTCATTAGCCATATTTTGCAACCCCAGCCTCATCCATGTTCGTGATGTATGTGCCTCGGAATCCCCATCCCACCCTATCCCATCCATACCCAGTCCTCCCGTGTTCTGTTCTTGTCACTCGTCTCGCCACATAGTCGTCGTCGATTCAATACAATTTACAATTTACTGCAATTCCTGCAACTTGTTTGGATAGGGGCATAGGCATAGGGGCATTGGTATGCATGTGCACACTGCATCCACGCAGCTTATCGAACCAATTACTCCCGGAGGGCGTCGGACTGTTATACTACACGTTCAAGGCCATCCATGGATGCTGGAAGGGTGAGGGCGTGTAACCCCTTTTTTCGAGTTTTACATTTTTCCACTTAAAATTGGATTTAAACTGGGTGGTGTGAAGCCTTATCATATTAGCATTTCATAGATCTGTGATCCTTTGTATTATCACTTTTTGTGGCACAAACCTGTCACTTTTTGGATCACATTAGTCACACTACAGTAATGACGTATTTTTTACATATTTAATTATTTCTTGGGCCCAGGAAACTCACATTGTCGTAGAATTGGTTAGAAGTGGTTTCAAAAACGAAATTAGGTTTACTTTTTTATAGCTTCCAGGTGGTAGTGTTTGGTGGCAACATTATGGTTAGCATAGTTCTTTGATTTTGTTAAATCTTTGACTTTTTGTGTTTTTATTGATCTAAACACGCTTTAAAGTGTCTTTAAGACCGTAAAAACGCAAAATAATGCATGCACGCCGCAGAAAACCGAACGCTCGTCGTCAATCGACTCGGTTGCGTCGGCATTTGAAACTAAGTGGCTACAGTTGCAGTCTTTTTTGCCATCCATAAACGCTGTGGTTTTTCTAGTAGTAGTAAAATTTTAACGGCATCATTGATGAATGCAATTAGCAGCTTGCAAATGGGCTTTTGCACGTTGCACGGGGGTTCTTATCAGTTAGGGTGGTGATAAAGTGTTTCTAGTTTAACGCTGTTTAGAATGGCTTTTTTATGGTTTAAATTGGTTAAATTAGGCGCCTATGCTGTCTAGAGTCTAGACGGGTGCATGACATGTTGCATGGCTACAGTACTTCCGTGATCAACTTACACAGTGATCGTCTGTTACAACGTTGTCGCCCTTGGGCCTTGGCTGGACAAAAAAGCCTGATTTGGTTGATTGTTCACGTTCAGTTTCCGCGTGACTACAACCCAACAACCGTTCGTTTATGTTAGTCGCTGCTCGCTATCAGTATATTCACGCAAACCTGGGCCGGCATGGGGGCTATGGCCGTTGGTCGGCTGTTCTGTCCTGTCACCCAGGTGGTGGTTGGCTGGGTTGGCTGGGGTATTAGTCTCATTGCTATACGTAATATGGAACCTAACCTAGCCCTTGCTGGTGCACATTTGTTTTTGCCGTCACCAGTCGCCCGATGGCCACAGGCCACAGGTGACTGCCCAACCCGCCGAACTGCATCTTACCGACTGTCTAGGGCCCCTCTCCAGCCTCTAGCAGCTCCACTGGCAATAATTGACGACCTCATTCAATACTTTGCTCGATGATTGTTTATCTCTTCGATTGGTGTAGGGGCTGCGTGCAATTTGCAGACAGCTTTCTTGCATATTGCCAACTTTTTGGGCATCTAGCTAATGAACAGCTCAATTTCAACCCCAAAGTCGGACTTTTTCCACTCAATGAACTCGTGTATTGACCACATTTCCAAACTTTCAACACCTCCAACTTCCCCAACCCCAAATTTCCTACAAAAACTCCCTCAAAAACAACGTCACCTCATCCTCTACCACTTTTTTCGACCCAATCATCCGAGAGCATGTTTTTTACACATTGCAAAATCGTTCCTTTCATACACTCTCGCAAAAGATGTTCCAAAACTGGTTTCCGCGGTTTTCTTTACCAACTTTTTTTGCCCCCTTCAATATTCTCGTCAGATGCCTGCCCCGCGGGATAGAACCTAAACTAGCCTCTGTACTTACATTAGTTAGGTGTTCCGTGTATCGACGAAACAAGACGAAAAACCCGACAAAGGTCACTCAATTGGGTTGGATAACTGACTGATTGAAGACTGATGGAAACTGTCTTTCTTTCTTTTTTTGATTGAGCAATGAATGTTTCAAGATTGTAGAAACGAGGGGTCTGCATTGTCATTGTCACGTATTGTATTAGAAAAGTTGCATCTCTGCATCTGGGCGTTGTTGACTTTTTGATTTTATTTTGACTTTGCAATTAGCGTCAATTTACTTGTTTTTGGAGAAGACAGTTTTTGCCATGTGATTTGGTTGGGGTTTATCGATTTGAGGGGTGTTGGGTCTGCAAATTTGGGTGGTTAGGGGTTGTTTTGGTGGGTGCGAAATTGGCCGGGGGAACGAACTGGGGGATCATAGGCAATTTTGAGGGTGTTTGTTTTGAGGGGTGTTGGAGGATGTTTTTTGATAATTGGAAGCGGGTTTTGGGGACTGTTGATGGCTTTTTGGGACTTTTGGACGTTGATTTTAGCGTTTTACACTGAAAAATCAGTTCCGCGTTGATTTACCAAACTCCGTTTCAGCCTATCTCCCCAAATCCCCCAACACCACAATCAGCATCCATCCCAGCAGCAGCCTGGTCACCATAACCAGCTGTATCCGTCGCCGCGACCACATCAACCCCAACATCCTCCACAGCAGGCACACTTTGATCCCTCGCCCAACGGCTACATGGACCCGTCAATGCCTCAGCCTTCGAACAATAATCATCTTGCCGCTGGTCCGCCTCCTCCATCTCAATCCACATCGACGCCCCAGGTCAGCTTTGCCGCGCTTCCGCCATCGCGCAACAGTGGCAATAACAACAACAACAACCCCTATGGCACTCCCGGAAATCCTGTCCACCCTGTCCGTAAATTCAGTATGCAGCCCCCACCTCCGCCGAGTCATGAATACTTCAAATCGCCGACGCAGATGAATTCCCATCACCAACGGCAACAGATGAACGCTCCCGGCCAGGCGCCCTTCTCATCGTCATCAACTTCGGGTCAAAATGTTCAAACATGGCGGAAAATGTCGTTGGCACCAAACATCCGGATGTGGGTTTTCTTTGAAGTTTAAAATTAGCCACAAACCACTTACAACCAGCCTTAAATTTGTTAAAAGTCATGTATATTTTCACATTTGACGCATCGCGGTGTAACTTCCGCCAATTTTTAAAAGGCTAAACACAATATTTATGGCAGCGCATGGCTTACGTGATGGCTAAATTAGGACCCTAGTGGCGTAGGATTTGAAATTAGTGATTTCGGCGGTCTTTGAGCACCCCATGGCATTGTTGCAGCCATATTTGCATGTTTACGAGTAGTGTATAGTGCATAACTACAGAGTCATTGCGTTAATCCTGTTTTTTGGAATTTTTTGGAAGATTGCACTTGTGTCACTATAGCTGCAGGTATATATTGAACGTGCTAATCTTTGCGACTTTTATGCAATGAAGGTCTTTTTGAATGTTTACTAGTTGACTTTTTCATTCAGGGGCGTCAGTGAATTGAAATTCAATTTCGAGGTTAGCGTTTTTTAATTGGAGCGTTGGAAAGTGGTTTGCACGCGTACACTTGTGTATGGTCACTGAGCCCAAAAATGGTCCTGACACGATAGTTGCATGTAAACGATTTGTGGTTGTTAGCGGTTTGAATCTTGCATTTCTATTCATATTTGTCATGAAATTGAATTTTTGCACGCTTACACTAGTGTATAGCCGTTGACCCCAAAAATGGTCCCGACACGAAAGTTGTGTTTTATCGATTTTTGATCATTGCCAGTTTGAAGCTCGCATTTCCGTTTGTTTTTTTATCATTTCGGTTACAGGAACGCAGTAAACGACACCGAAACCCCCTCCACCAACCGTCTCCGAAGCCAAAGCACCGCAGCCTTCTACAACCGCAAGCTGTCCCTCCATCGCTTCAGCAGTCAGCTCCGATCTCCTCGAGTTAGCATGATCCAGCAGAATCCCATCATCACGGCCTACACGCCGCCACCAATTTTGTCGCCGATCCGAAATGGTAGCGGTCTGTTCTGTCGGATTGTCCGGAAGCCTTGTAAGTTTGCCATTTTCCAACATTTTCAACTTTTCCATTCCACAATTTCGAAAACTATTCACATGTTGTCTCCTCCAAAAATGTTTATGAACTTCTTTATGCCTCCATTTTTCTGCAATCTCAAAGCCCGCCACGATTACGAAAACATTGTTTTCGCTCGACATTTTGAGGCTTCGCTTTCTCTACAATTTGCCGTCGTCTTTTTCGTGTAGATTTCACTGCTTTGGTTTTGTGTGTATTTTTTTCCTAAAGATGGACCATGGACCGACTTTCTTTCAATTTTCTTGCAAAGCCGGGCCCGAAACAAACTTTTTTCCCGTGGTCTTTGAACCGTTTTGTCATTCAATTTTACTGGATTGACAACTAACACAACGCCTATAGCTATAGGCTAGGCTAGCTCTGCTGAAATATGTACTTTTGTGAATCATGTCTGTGTAGCTTGTTCGTCTATACATACACATGTTTGTACTTTTTGGCAAATTTATTTTTAGCAATTTGTTCAATACGCTTTTGACTAATTTAGCCTTTCTCGGGAGTGGGAAGGGGGTTTTATTTATGTAATGTTTGTAGCCATAGCCATAGCATGGATAGTGAGTGACGTTGCCTCGGCTTGGTTTGGCTTACATGGCACTTTTTATCAGAACTCGAGTTCCCTTGGATTTTACATGTTAGAATCCGATATGTGGTTCCTTTGTAGTTGTAGGAGCTAATTTCCGCGACAGTCTGCCTGTCCTTTTGCACGGTGGCTACATGGTTGGCACGTTTCCAGGCCACCAGGGTCTTTGGCTTTCGAATCTTTCGTGCCGTAGCTAGTAGCATTTTGCATTTCTTTCATCATGTCTGTGTCGTGACGGCAGCAGTGCAGCGCAGTGCCCTCCCTCACCTTTATGCGAAAATGGCAACGAAAGCTAAGCTTATGGATAATTGGCAGCAATGCCAATGCCAATGGGCAATAGCAATGTTCCCCCGAGCAACGGGTGCTTTTCGCTCGCGCTTTTTTCCCCCGTACAAACAGCTTTTTACGCACACTCTCTCCGGCATCGGCATATTATCAACCGTAATACGTTTCCAAAAGTGCAAGCTACACGACCAGAGGAAGCATAGCTCAAGGCTCCACGGGGTCTGTGTGACATCCAGTTCATTTCGTCAAGGTCTATATTATATCCTTAGGGGATCAGGGCCAAAATTTTGTTTGAGGGTGGTGTTTGCTCGGAGAAAAATTTCACACACTGGCGCAAGGCGTAAATTGGAGGGGGCCCCCATTTTGGTAATTTTGTTATATATTTAGTAGTCTCGGGGCTAACATAGGCAACGGTTGTTTGCCTTGGGGACACGTCGAATGAAACAAACTTGTTTGCGCAGGGGGCATCCATATAGGTCGCTGGCCTCGCTCCTGGCACCCCCTGAGGACATGGCTTGACTCATGGGGCCTTGGTTTATTTATATTTTAGTTTCAAAATGTGACTAACACGGCTTTTTTCTCATTACGCACATTTATTTTTTGCAACATTTTTCTGCAATGTTTGCAAAAGGGTATGAAATTCCATTTTAAGCCATGTACTGGTCAGCTGACTGAGAAGTGGTTTACAAATTTGTGGTCCCGCCACGAAAATGAATGAACCATAAGTACGATTGTCATGCAATGGCATCAGACTATGTTAAAATCCGTATTCGTCCTTTTTCAATGAATACAACTTCCCTGTGAATAAAATAAAGTCACCCTTCGCTACAACTAACCCTTCCCTCCCCCTGCCAACACATGCCCCGGGTTGTTTACACTTTCTAAAACATTCCAGGCGTTGCACTTTTACGTCTGTGTCCTTTTAACACCCATCTAAAAAGGGCAAGTTTGCAAGTTTTGTTTCGATGTGCTCGCTTTTCAGTATTAAGCGCGTGTGCAGGCAAAAATCTCAGTCAGTCTACTCACTCTATCTAACATCAGTCAGGCACCGGGGCCGCCGACGCCGCGTGTAAAACAGATAGGGCCCCTTCAATCCAAAAATGCTGCTCCTGCTATGTGCCCGAAGGCTCGAAGCCCGTGGACGCAAAGTTTGTAGCAAGCGCAGCAGCTCGCTCACGCACACGCACGCAGCCCCATCAAAGGCTGCTGTCAGCACAGATTTCCGTGAAAACATGTCAAAACGGCGGCGTAAATGGCAGTGCTAGGTCGACGCTGTGATCGTGTTTTGTTTTGTTGGGGGCCACGCCGACCGACCTGTGGGCCCACAGCCCATGTTATCAGTCAATCCCCCTGTCCTCACTCTCACCGTTTGCACGTTTTTGCACGACTTGCAAGCACACGCAAACGCGCGCGCGCTCCTTTTTTGGTGACTGATTTTAATGATAAAGGACGGGTCTCGGGTCCGCCTGGAGCGCTCTCCGCATGAGCAAGCACAAAATATTGTCCCCCCCTCTGTGCAGAGAGTCGCATTTCGTTTTGTGCCCTTCCACCCCTGTCTTTGCAACCTGCAAAAGAGTATAATCAACTCTCGTTTTGATGGTGAAAAGGCTGATTATCAGGGGCCCAGTTTTATGATTCTTTTTCATAGAGGCCGACTTTTGATCAAACAAAACACATTTTTGTATCCCCCCAACTTGAATTCCTCATATTGTCATCAAAACATGCCTACAGTATGCCAATTAAGTATACAGTATTCTTTAATTGGCATACGGTAGACCCGTAATTTGTCTGGGTTTTTCTCAGGATTCGTCATTCAGGTCGTCTGAAAGTTAGACAAACTGTTGCAAAAGGTAGTAGACACGATATAATTGACATCATTCATCGCTTTTTGTCTGTGTGTATCGCATTGCGTGCGAATTTCGACTCGTAAGAAAGTTCATTGTCTACGGTCATGCGCCGACGACCTCTTTATTTTGTCCAAACCACTTTTTGTCAAAAGACAATGCAACGTTACTGTTCTTCTCAGTTTTCGTGAAATCAGGCACTTGCGCTGCTTCAGTGTACGTGATAGTAGGACGATGGACGACGCGAAACGTGTGGCTCCAATGACCTTTCATGGCTGGCCGAGACGACGACGGCGTTGAGGTTGAGTACTTTTGTCGGCAGGGCTTCTTTTTTACTTACTACGGTGTACTGAGAAAATGGAAGAATGTAGACGGCAATGCACTATAGTACGCTTATGCGATGAAAAGGAGATTTGTGATGGAGGGTCTAATCCGCACAGATGAGGGTGGGTCTTGCAGGGATTGTTTATGTGAATCCCGGAACGGAAGTTGCAAAGTCTGACATGAGATTGATGGCATGGCGGTAGTTGACGGTTGAACTTGTGATTTCGTGGTCTATGGAATGAAAGTGGCACTTTTTGCAACTTTTTGGTCCCACAACGAAAACACCAAAAACTCCCCAGACACTTGATGGCCTGAGCGTTCTTTGGTTTGACGCTGATGTGAACTTTGAAAATTCACATTTTTCTGCACAGACTGACTGGCTCGAGTAAAACTAAAACTAAAAAGTTTTGAGTTGGTCGCGCAGGCCCCAGCCCAGCCCCCAAGGCGCATAGGTCATCTTGATGGGTTGTCACGGTTGCTCGAGATTGCAACCCTCGACAGCGAATGCAGCAAAAACGTGTATGCATTTACGTCGGGGTTGTGTCGTCGTCGTCGGTCACTTTGTCTTTGCCCTTTTCTTCCAAGGAGAAGAAAAAAGACAAAAAAGCGCCAGCGGCATCAGGTCCGCGTGACGACAATGCTCCTCCGACTCGACCTTTATGATCGAGTCGTTTTGGATTGTTGCGCAGCATCAGCATCACCGGTGTCGGCGCCAAGTTTTACGCGCTATCGAAGAGCTGCGTGGAGTTGCGCATCCACATAGTAGTAGTAGTAGTAGGTGGAGACCAGCGGGGAGCAGGAAGGAAGACGCCGACGCTGCTACCGCCGCCATCGGAGACGACGACGACGAAGAAGACCAGTTGTCATAGCAGTTTGTCGTAACACTTACGATATACGTGCACTTTTTGCTCGACGTTATTGCCTTTGCGCAGAGCAGAGTTTGTCAGCAGTCGGCGTGGCGTGGCGTGTGTGTGCAACTTTCTTGCTCTGCATTGCCGCAGCGCTGCAAGGATGAACTTTATTGCTACCCTCGGTTAGTTAGTTACGGGTTGGGGGGCTACCGTTCGACCACCGATAGTAATAGTAGATAGATAGTTGTTGGGGTTAGTTTTTGCGGTCTCGGACGAGAACGAGACCCCGCTCCCGTGCGCCCCCCACGCAGGTAACTGCGCGGGCCTGGCCTCTGACAGTTAGTTCATATCCGACCTTCGCTCTCGGGTGTGTACACATTGGCCCTGCCTTGCTGTCCTCCCACCGATATCTGCTTGTTGTACCCGACTACTTACAGTTATTTAGGCGCCCCTAACGATTGGATTTTCGAAGCTACGAGGCTTCGTGCTTAGCCTTACCTTATTGTTTGGATAGGTTCGAAAAAGCTTGCGCATATAGTTAGACCCTTCTTCTTCCACCCATCCATCCTTACACATACGTTGTAACATTTACGATTAGGCTGATCGCGCTCGGACTTCCTTTTACTCGCGCCGATTTCGATCTTACGTGCAGTTTTTAACTTTGAAACACAACCAATTTCGTCTATCCCGAAATATCTCGTTTCGATCTTGCCTTTTCCTTATGTTATGTTACAAATAGACAGACCCTGCCGTCAGATCGGATCCACTTCACCCCGTGTAGATACATGTTCGGGCCGGTTTTTTGTGGCCCAATAATGCCTCAGGGCATTTGTGTTTCGTTTCACTTTGCACTCTTAGGAGGTAGAAGAGGAGGACGTCAGCTGCTCCTCCCTCCCTCCTCGTTCGTCTAATCATTACCCTCAAGGCCATCCATTTCGAACATTTTGCCACAGGCGCGAACCTAGGACAAGTCATAGGCATAGACCAAAGGCTATATGCCTAAGCCTGCAAGGAAAAGGGACCCCGAAAAACGAAACTCCTGTCGCCTTCCTATGTCCTACAAGCAAGGCCCTTTTTTCAACGGCACTGCAATGGCATAGGAGGACGACAAAGTTATTTTTAGTCGAAAACACGATGTCCCCGGTCGTGAAAAAAGAGCCAGCGCCTTCCTTGCATTCGGCACTTTTCACTTGCTCGCAGCAGCAACATTGCCCGAGGCGGTCTTGCTAGACTGCCTGAGGGTCTTCGCCCCTTGCTGCAGTTGTGCTCAGAGAAGTTACCCTCTCTCTCTCCACTTGCTTGGGGGGGCTTTCTTTTTTTGCTCACATTTGAAAGTTGCAAAAGTATTAGTCTGTCGCGTCGGGCGTCGTTGGTCGTCGCCGCCGGCATGTGTTGCATCCTACTACTTGGCATTGAGCCACAGAGCCCTTCTAATGTATTTTCGTTTTTCAAATTTTATCCCCTCCGAGTACTTCCGGCCTCCTGTTCCGGGAATTATGGATTTGCCGATTTGCGAAATGCGCATTTGTGTTTTCGTTTTTACGTTTTTTTTCTGCAGATTGGGCGCAATCTTATCGTTAGCGCTGATCATTACTTCCCTGCTTCCTCCTCGAGATGGATGCCAACCAAGACCATTATCATGAGCGTTAATCACGGTTTTAAAAAGCTGCGATGTTCTTTGTGCCCTGGGAAGTCTTGCCGATAAACTGATGTGAAACCGAGAGCCAGTCCAGAGTAGCAGGGCAGGCTGTCGTTACATAAAAAGAGCGTTAGACCCCTGTCTGGACTCTAGTTTGCGCGCTTATCTCAACTTGTCGTGTATGTATTTATTTGCAGCAGCGGCAGGCAGTCGTCTGTCTGCAGACACTACCGGCAACCACAGAGAGTCTCGCGTTTTTTTTATTCCATCCATAAACTTCCGCATGCTCTGGGGCTGGTTGTTGTCAATGGAGTCAAGTCGATTCGATTCAAGTCACGTATCAGCGGAGGAGATTGTTCTGCATCTGCACGTTTATGGACTTTTTTGGACGTTCACAGTAGAATGTTTATTGTAACTGTTTTTGTTGCGGTTCTGCGGCGTCAACATTAGTAAGGATTGTTGCGTGGGGTAGCCTGGGGTGACAGTCGATGTCGATGTCGTCGGCGTGTTGGACTTGGACCTCGGGCAGGGCATGGTGCAATTCGACGCCATTCAGTCCGCCAGGCGCTGCAAAGTGCACGGCCGTTTTGCTGTTTTCTTTGACGGAGGGAGGCTTCGAATTTGAATTGGACTGCTGAGCTTGCACGTTGTTGCAATTTGCAAACAGACAATGTCAACGAGAAACGGGTGTCATGCAAGCTTGTAGCCTTTGAAGCCATTATCGTGATTCCCGGATGATTTGTGTATCCATTTCGAACACTTTTTTCCGCATTGTTGACTTGACACCCCACCCATCTCGCATCAGATGCATCTCAACAAGGAGCCTTGCCTCTTGGTCGGTCAGTGATCTATGGCGCGGAGCCGACTACGAAAAAAAGTAAAAGTAGCATGTTTGTTATTCTTAGGCTGTTCGCTGGCGACGTCGAAGTCGGACCATCTTGCAAAGGAACAAGAACACCCGGTGTTTACGCCGTTTTGGAAGCACTCAAAAAGCACAGCCATGTTGTTTGTTTTGTTACCACCACTGACTAAATCGAATCGTTGGTTGGTTTTTCTGCACGGTTTTTACAACAATAAGATTGACTTGTGTTGTTTTCGATAGTTTGGGGTAGTTCGACTTTTTGGTACCCAAGGTCGGAGTGATCTCTGGCATTTTGGAGTTGGTCGCCAATGTTCGCGTTTTTGGTTTTTTCGATCAGACTTTTTTTCCCATCCTATCACTTATTAGCTGGTATGCATGCCCTCAGGACATTATACATGCAAGCGAGCAGCGCGCCGTTCGGAGCCGGTCGCGACGAACGACTGATGTTTGTTGATTCCTTATCGGAGCGACCGCCTAGTCGAGCCGAGCCGAGCGCCGTTGCCTACGTGATGTTATTTCAACCGTTCGGTATGATTCGGCCCCGGCTAGCCAGCCAGCCGTCTGAGTATGGTGGGGGCCCCCATACTTCCAGAGGCCTACAGTCTGTCAGTCAGCGACAGTCATCCCGAGATGTATGACCGCTTGCTTTATTTTCATTGGAACGGTGGGCTGCTCCCGTGTCCCCATGACGAACCCATAAAGCATCATAAGCCTGCCCTGTTTGCCTCTTGTGAAAACACCCAAGGCAACCCCGAGGCGGTGGCAGCGCAATGACATGACTCATTGCCGCATTTTTCACTCACCGCTTCACGCATATCCATCTCTCCTCCAAACCCCATAGATTCATGTAGCAACAAGCGCGTAGCCTCGCGTTCTTTCATATAACGCATTTTCACAAACGTATTTCTTCTTTTGAAACGCGGAAACACCATCGAGGAAGTATGTTTTACGGTGTTTAATCCCTTATGAACACCCAGTTTCACTCTCTCTCGCCTCTGTTTCGTTACTTTGACCTTCTCGGTTTCCGACTGCTTAACTGTTGTGATCCTCTTTCCGCTAACCGTTTACATCACCTAATTGTGTTGAAAAGTGCCACACCGAGCCGAATCATCCAATTGTTTATGCCTTTCTCGATCGAAACAAATTTCAAAGTTCTCCGGTCTCTGAGCCGAGCCTCCAACACCTTGAAATGTTGCATGCCCTTGTTAGGAATGTCTAATTCGACACGTTTTGCCTGCCTCCCTGCTACTTCTGCTACGAGCCATACCCTTATTCATTTCTAAATTTAAACGCCCTGCAGACAGTGATCTTTTTGTATTCCATGTGTTGACCTTTGTCTGAAGGAGGGCTTCGTCCGTTTTTTGTGCATAAAAACACGTTCCTTTTTTCCTGCTAAAAACGGGGCTATTATACTTTTATGGGAGCTTTTGTTTATTGCTTTTCCGCGTGGAAAATGTCGAGACACAGACAATCGCGTCGAGACAGGCAGGGGAGGGTGGGAGGTGATGTGATGTTGATCGGCATGTGATCTGTAGGGTGGGGGAGGAGAGAGACACGTTTGCCTGCCTGTCTCTGTCTCGTTCTCCTGATAAGGATGTTTTGGTGGTTACGATCATCGGTATTTTTGAGTCTTTTGCAGGGGGTGCATCTATGTCGGGAAGGGGGGTCGTCGTTGTCGTAATCGGTCGGCGTCGTTGTCTGGCGATGGCTGACTGGCCTATGGCGATGTCGGATGGCGACGGGCTGCAGAGCGAGGGTTCTTGTTATTGCCCGTTTGACGTGATGCGTTCCTTTTGCTCTCTTCTCTCTATCTCAGAATGTTTCGGCTGTTTCGCAGACGGCAATTGGGCGTCGATCTTTGTTTGTAGGAAAATGTTTTCCGTGCAAAATAACAAAGTTTTTTTTTTTGTTTTCTGGGCGTTTTGCGTTTTGCGTTCAACTTTTTGTGGCGATCACGTTTCGTTTTGCTCGTTTTTCTGTCTGATCGCCTCCATAGTGCCATTTTCAACGTTTCAACCACCCAAATGACTAATCAGTCAACTCAACAATCCTAATGATGGCCCATTTTACAGCCGAATACCGCAAACGCTCCGTCCTCTTTGACATGGCCACAACGAACGTGATGGAGGAGGACGAAACTGGTGTGCCCTCCTCATCGGCTCGAGATAGTGGCATCTCCAATGACGACATGGATCAATCCCCGTGCCAAGTCCCCACAGAAGACCCATCAGCGCCCACTCCCGCGGCACCAGCACGCCCACATCCGGCACCCCTCGTAAGGCCACCGATCGATAATCGTGCCAATCGCCCCCATCGGAAGATTGGTCTGTTTCTCAGTGGCCAGGAAAGCAGTTCGGTAAGCATTTTTCCCACGGTTTTTGCAATGTTTATGTGATTTGGGCCATTTTATTTGCATTTTTACGATGATAGAAACGCAAACTGACTTTGTGGCCATCTTTTTTGTAACCTTTTTTCAATTCGATGGTTTATATTTTGACGCTAATCAAACGATTACCCCAAAACCCTTTCCCCTTCACTTCATACTCATCACGTCAGACGTGATGAACACAGCCAGCGTGCAAAACGGAAACAAAAAACAGGTTTATTTTGAGAGTGAGCCCTGCAGCCACGGGCCAATTTATAGCCGTTTTTCCACGGGGTGATTCGAATGGCGTTCCTAAAGTTGATCACGCTTATCGCCAACTGTTTTTTTTTCCGACCGGCTGTTGTAGTGCGTCAGGCCGCCCCGGCCCAGACCCCAGACTGATTGAATTTCGTGCGATTTAAAACTTTCTACAGTATTTTTTTTGTTTTTGTGGAAAAATGCGAGCAGCTGTTCGTACTTTGCAGACTGTTTTTATTTGTTTACATTGGTTTTTTGCACCAAAAAGTCTGCTGATGCAGACGGGAGGAGGCCTGGGGGGTGATCACAAGTTTAGTGGGAAGCGTTTATGACTGATTTTGTGACTCTTTACAGTCATGCGCACCTGCAAAAACGAGAAAAACGAGTGAAAAATGCATAAACATCGAGGTTTTTACAACAAAAATTGCGAATTTTGCAACATTTGGGCTCCAAAATGATGTAATTTCCACGTTTTTGCAGAATGGTTTCGCCGCTGAACTCGAAGCCCTCCGCAAGGAATCCGCAGAATCCACGGCGAGCAACCGTTCCATGGAAAAACTCCGTGAAGCGAACAAAAAACGCTCCATCCAGGAACGCGCATGCTCTATGCGTGCCTCAACGTCTACCGCGCCGGCGAACGATGATGTCATCCGGAAAATGTCGACAGTTTCAATGATCGAGGAGGACCCGATCGTACGGAAGGCATCCACGGTCAGCGAAGCCTACTACGACTACACCCCGTGCGAGTCGGATGTCGTGCCCCACATCAACCTTGGGAAGATGTATCAGGCTCGCGTGAAAAAGTGGGCCGATCGCGAGATCATGCCCCATGAACGGGAGGCTATCGCGGATCGCGATGAATGTGTCTTCGATCCGACGGTTATCGATCATTTGGATGAACGCACGGGTAAGTTGTTGTTTGATCGGGTAGGGGAAGAATGCCTTTGAACTTGCATAATACATAAATCTATAAGTGTGGGGGCTGCTGGGCACAAAAGTTATGTATGCGGAGGGTACGATTTTCATTTTCTACTGTGGCCGCCATCAATCTTTTTGTAGTTTTATGAAAGCGTTCTCAAAGAGCAAACATGTGACTTTCCTTCTATTTTTGACAACCAACTTCCTTAAAGGGATCTATTTTTGGGGTGTTAGTCTTTTGGGTGAATGAAACAGGTGGAAAAAGTCGAAAGAACGCTTTATTGCAACTTTTTTTTCTAAATTGGGGAACCTTCAAATATGAGTTCAGAAACTTGCGTCAATGGTGTAGTGGTGTAGGGCGCTTGATTACCACACTCATGCAGCATTTCACCTTGGGGTTCGAAGCTTACGTCAGCCACTTTGTTTTTTTCTTTTTTTAATTTTAACTTTTTTCAGTTGCCGCCTATGAATCTCTCTCCTGCTCTGCTGCCGTACCCAAACTCGGCCGAAATAAGGAACTTGCTCTTCACATTTTGATGGAAAACAAGGGTAACATTCAAGCTGCCGTCATGGATTTGCTCCGATGGGACACGCTTGATTGGTCCCAGTATCCGATTATCTACAACTACAAATACGATGATGTCGATAATTGGACGCCGGAAGAAGTTGCTAGCTTCCAGGATGCCATCTACAAGTCGGAAAAGGACTTCCATCAAGTCGCGCTCGAAATGAACAATCGCGATGTCAAGCAATGTGTCGAGTTTTACTACATGTGGAAGAAAGCCTGCCCCGATGATTACCGAAAACTACGCAATCTCCGTCGGAAGAGGCACTTGTTGGAGCAACAGATCGATATTACGGCCATCAAGAGAGAGGTGGATCACAGTCGCGAGGAAAGTTCCGCCGAGGAACCCGAATCGGAGACAGATTCCGAGCGCATGGATACCCCCATCGATGTGGTATCATCGTCGCCTGATGATGAAGCCCGACCGGCCAAGATGGCACGATACAGTAGCCCGATGGCACAACAACCGAGGAAAACATCGACGATTCGGTTCAGTGAGCCCGAGAAGGAACACAATGCCGGTTCGATGTATCCATGGCTGCATGGTGGTGATAATGGTGGCATCTTCATGTCGCCGAGCCCATCGAGCGTGAGTCAGCCGATGTCACAGAGCTATTCACAGCCACCGAGTGTTGGAAATGGGGATAGTGCACTTGGACATTCGAGTAATGGATTCAATCAGGATATTCTGCAGACTAAGATTGCTAATGTGAGTTTGGAACTGTTTCAAAGTTGGTTTTTATCGATTATCTTCCAGATCCACCGCGTCGCATCCTCCAAAAAGGGCGCCCAACCCTCTGCCGACGGCTACTTCCATTGCCGCCTCTGTGATAAGCGCTTCGAAAAAGTCAAATCCCTCAATGCCCACATGAAATCCCACGCGATGAAGGCCCGTGCCGAAGCAGAAGCCCAACAACAACTCCACGCTCAACAACATCCACAAAATGCCGGTGCCAATGGTGCCAACTCGTCGGCGGCGATCGATCATGCTCGGAATCTTGCCATCCTACAACATCAACAACAGCAGCAACAACAACAACAGGCGGCAGCTAATAATGCCAATCTCCTGAACAATGCCGCCCAGATGGAACAAGCCCTCCAGCAACAAATCAATCGTTCCGCGGCATCTCCCCTCGAGCTGAGCCGGATGAGTCTCTTCGCGTCCCCCATGGGCCTCGGTGCCAATGTCAACGCGGCGATGAACTTTTTCAACCCCGAAGTGTTGCAACATCTCGCCAACTTGCCCCAGAATCAGGCGGCCGTGTCGACGGCAGCCGCGATTCAACAATCCCTCCTTCAGCAAGCTCCCATCATTAATTAGGGCCATAGTTTCATGATGAAATACGGTTCGGTTTTATCGGTTGTAACTTTTGTATGTCTCTTTTGCCTTCCTTTCCCGGTGGCCATCTGATCCGATCTGATCTAATCTAATCAATCGATCGATGGCCCGATGCATTGCCTTGGTTCACGTACCTTTGATCTCTGCATCTCCAAATTGTCGTTCTCCTAGTCTTTTATATCCAAATTCGGTGTACACAATTCCTGAAATTTACTCTTTCTTTCCTGCAGGGCATCTCAGCGGCAACGCAAACAAACAAATGTTCAATCTTTTATCCTGTCAATTCGGTTATGTTTTTCTTCCTCTCCTCCAAAAATTATACCTTTATGTACACTGGCCTAGAGAAATCAAAGATATTTTATCAGTTTTAATAAGTTGTTTTTTATTTTTTTGTTTATTATTTGTTATGTTTCTTTGTTTTGTTGAAAAGCTGCAAAGAAAATATAAAGTTTTTATAAAATTTTATTCAATTGGAATTGGAAAGATGAAAATTGGAAAGTGATTGCACAATGTGATAATGGAAGTGGAATTAGAGGGGATTACGAACGGCAGTTGTTGGGCAGGGTGAATTGTTGCTTCAGTTTGGGGATGTCTTGTTCCAGAAAGGCGTTCTGAAATGACACGAATTCGGTGACGGGAGCGATTGGCATAACTTTTTTCTTCGAACCAAATTTTCAACTCTTTTTTAACTTTTTGCCATGAAAAAAAGTGTTCAAATAACCTACCTTGGGCTCGGTCGCGATAGCCTTCAACTGATCAACATCCGGTGGCACACTGCTGTCATCAAATGCCACTGCCAACACTTTTACGCGTTCTTGATGCAACTTTGCTGAAGCATCGACGGGGTCGTCCTGGCTGTAGCCATCGGTCATGACCAACATGACTTTGCTGGCCTTGCTGCGACCACCGTATTTGGCATCGTATTCGCGATAGGCATCCAACATTGCGGCACCGGTACGGGTTGTACCGCCCATCGGTGGTGAAGCGGCCATTTCGGCGATGGCGGCTTCGGCGTCGTAGTGTTTCTTGAAATGGAACACCGTATCCGTGCGTCGAGGGCCGGAATACCGAACAAACGCGATTTGATAGTTGAATTCGCCGAGCGGGATGGATCGGATAATTTCAGCCGCGAGGTTGAGGTACTTTTCGCGTTTGTCGATGGCACCACCACTGAAGTCGAGGAGGAAGATGAGATCGACGAGGCAGCCGGGCTTGCCTAAAGTGTAGATTCGAGTAAAAATCATAAAACAGATGCCGAATTCTACCTGTGAAAGCACGCTGAGTTGTTGTTTTCAAAGTTGTGGTCGGAAGTGTTCGAAGTGTTGTCGCGGCAGCGCCAAATCGAGGACGGCTTGTCCTCACAAAGCTTGCAACCTTTGCCGTTGGCACTTCGGTAGTCGTAGAAGGAGCAACAGAAGCCCGAGCCATCGTATTCGGCTTCCGACGAAGGGTTCGAGATTTGGTGAACTGTTCGCAGGAGAGGAACGGTTTCAACGCTGTTTTTACGTCGTTTTCAACGTTGGGTTGACCGTTTTTGGCTGTGATGATGGCATTGGTTTCGCCGTTGGTTAGGGCTTCGAGCATGGCGAGACTAAACCAACAACATGTTAAAAATTTTCTCATTTGAATTTATTTAAAAAATTAGATTATAATTTTTGAAAATCTGTTTGGTCAAAAAATCTTAACAACACATATCGATTTCAAAAAAAATGAAAAGGGTTTACATAATGTAAAAAAAGTTTCGTAAACTCGCTCACCGTTCAGGACTGACAACATTTTCCGGATTAACCGCAAACACTCTCACATAGTGCTTCTTCCCAAGCTTCTCCGTAACCGCTTCAAGTTTCGCTGTCTCATTGGGTCGAATCCGTCCATCTGTGAAAAATAGCACGACCACAGGTGCCCCCATACGTCGTCGCGGCACGACCTGTCTCGTGATAACGTCAACGGCATCACTTGAGCCCAGTGATTCCGCAACAATGTTCTCCGACGCATTGACCGTCTTTGAGCCATCGACTTCAGACCGGAGCTTCGCGATGAACGCATCCGATCCCAGCGCATCCTCAAAGTTAACCGCGACATTCGGCTTCAAATGCCGTTGTCCATAAGTAACCAATGCCGCCCGATGCGGACCACTTCCAAGCTCCAAGGCCTGGACCGTCTTAATCGCCAAATCCCGTCGTCGTGCTAGGCCAGTCCGACTAGCCTGATCATCCGAAGCCGTATCAATCGCGAAAACAAAGTCCGAACATGCCGATGCCGTCGTCGAAACATAGCCTAGCACGGCAAAAAGCCAAACAACATACATCAGGAACGGAATGTATTTAGAAAAACCGCCACAACACAAGGCACCCCGGATCAACGCTACTGACACCCGGCTGCTGGCTGCAACCCTCGCCGCCAAATCGGGATCTATCGGAACGCCTGCCCTGCAAAGGTCTCGCTATCTCCCCTCATCCGCCACTGTTGTTGCGTGTGCCTCAAAAGACACACCGGATAACATGTCAGAAATCCGTGTTTCGGGATAATGAAAAAGGAGATCCTCATCAAGCCTTGCATTTCCATGCGTCGTCACAACTGGATATTGCTAATCGAGGCCGTCGCCAACAAACACATCCGTCATCCGCGAAAACTTGACATTTGCATTGCAATTGCAACCTTAACACCCACCGTATCCTATCCGATGCCCGCCTCAGGCAAGATCCAAGATTCCCAAAGATTGCGATGATCTTCGCTCATTGAACAACACGCACAAATCTTTGTTTCAGTTTACATTGAACACACATTTTTTGCTTCATAAAAAGAACGACAGAAAGGACGATGCAGTTTTTTCAGTTTACAAAGACCACAGTTGTTATAACACATGACTTACATTAGTTATCAACTCGATCGACAAGATGCCAATGTTGTATTTTCATGGTGGACTCTAATCACATTGCCCGAAAAGAAAAACCACGATGCAAAGAATCCTAAAGACGCGAAAAAGTCAGAATCTCATAGAGGGAAAAACGAAAGCCCCTCCAGATCGCTCGACACGATTCAGGGCCATGGAATGAAAGGGTTCGAGGACGAATGAGGCTTACTATTTACAGCAGAGACGAGAATCAAGGGTTCGATAGGGTGCGTTTCCATGGTGGCATCTCCGCGACAAAGTGAAAAGTGACAACACAGGCTTTCCTATCAATCAGAGAAATAATATATAAATTCAATTAACAATAAGCAAATTAAACCACTTTTGATTGGATAAATTAAGCGATGCAAAGGGGTGGAAAGGGAGAGGGAGGGAGGAGGGAGAATAAACACGGATCCGTTGAATAGAGTCAATGAAATTAATGGAGAGTTTCAGTCGCTTGTTTGCTTTCGGAAAAGGCAGAACGCGTAGATTTGATGTTGATGCTGGTGGTGATGGTTGTGGCATCTGACTGGATCGAAGGGGAGGGAAAGTTGAAGACGATTGATTGCATCGGATGCAGGCGGCGGCGAAAGGGAGGGGGCTTTGTCGTCGCTCCAGCTTATTAGCAGCAACCCGGACCGGACTTGCGGTCATTGACTGGCTGCGAGGGTCCGATACGGACTGCGGCTGGGTTGGCACCCGATTGTTGAAGTGGGCCCATACGGTTCTTGATCTCGGTCGCCATCGTGATGAAGGCTTGTTCGACGTTGGTTGAGGATTTGGCGGACGTTTCCAGGAATGGAATGCCCAGTTGATCGGCGTAGTCCTGAAGGTCCAATATTGATTATATCGATCAGATTAGCTGATAAAAACATCCGCTCGACGGTTTTGTAATTCAACAATGAAGTTAAAAGCCAAATTACAAATTCAAAAACCAACCTTAGCAACATTAGTTTCCACGGCGCGTTTGCTGGTCATATCGCACTTGTTACCGACGAGCAACTTGTTGACATTCTCGCAGGCGTACCGGTCAATCTCCTGAAGCCACTGCTTGACATTGTTGAACGAATCCTGATCAGTGATATCGTAGACGACGATGATGCCATGGGCACCGCGATAATATGAAGATGTGATCGTGCGGAAACGTTCCTGGCCAGCCGTGTCCCACTGAAAAATCGATTCTTAAACATCAGACAGACATAACTACAAAAACCGTGTTTTTATGGGTTTCAAAACCAATAACACTTTCCAAAAGCAATATCGTTGAAATCAATATATCGCAATAAAAACTTTCGAAACCACGACACTTTCTGTGACGTGTCATTCCCGGCGAAGACGAAAAAAGCCAAAATAAACTTACAATTTGCAATTTGATGGTTTTGCCCTCAAGTTCAATGGTGCGAATTTTCTGAAAAGATGAACGGTCAATGATAAGGCGAAAAAGGGCGAGACGGCTCCGGCGAAACTCACAAAATCGACGCCAATTGTGGAGATGTACGATTCGGTGTACGTGTCATCGGCGAACCTCAACAGTAGACACGATTTGCCGACACCCGAGTCGCCAATAAGAAGCAGTTTGAAGAGGTAGTCGCTGGAATTTATATATATTATTTACAGATCCCAGTTTGGATAAACAAAACTCACTATTCTGGGTTCATGGTCGACATATCTGCGTTTCCTTTGGTGCCGTGTGTCCCCTATAATCGGACCCTAGAAACCAGACAAGTTAATGGGGTGATATTACGTGGCAGTGGAGGGGGGAACGGAGACGAGTCGATAATGAAAAGCAGCCTCGAGGCGAGGGTACTTTGTGATGATGCGTCACGCGCGAATATGAAGTCAGACAAGGAGCAAATGAAATTGAACAAAAAACAGAACAGCCGATAGGATAGGGGCCGAGCACGAACCGAACGAACGCGTATGGGGTGCGGGTTCGACACGAATTGGGAGGTGGTTTCTGTTGAAATCGATGGGGGGCAGCATGACTCAAAGGACACGGCAACAGTGGCCACAGTTCATCGGCGAAGAAAGTTCCAATGTTGATGAAGGCTGGAGCGGAGACGGATGTGGATGTATTGATCCTTCTCCCCGCCGCAGAAGGGTGGGATAGACAACGATTATAGGCGAAGTGCGCGGAGCCGAACGACGTCGAACCAGCGGGGATAGTTAGTCGCTCCACAGAAAAGCATGACACTGCCACGGGGCACCAACGAAAAACGAAAAGAAGGCGAACAATGGACACGCTTGCCCGCATCTACTATCCACAGATATCCTCAGGCGATACATACGCGTCTCCGATAAAGGAGAACAGCCAGCCACGTTCCCGTTTCGGGTAAACGTGATCACGACGCAGGGCAAGCTCAAACAGTCGGCGTCGTCGTTGTTGTCGGTGGCGGTGTCGTCGTCGTGGTCGTTGGGGGTTGGTGTGTCCGTCGGGAGCCAGCAGCTCGACCGAAGCTTGCATCGTGCGCGCAGTCGAATACCACCACAAAAGGATATGCGTGCGTAGCGTCAGCACCGAAACGCATAGAAGCCAAAACTCTCGAAGAGCATGTCTCGAGAAGAGTGCTGACAGCTCACGAGGGGCGACCCGCAGTCGTCCGAACAAAACGACACACATGTTCCACGTGAACGGCCGCCGGCCCGCAGCCTGCCTGTCGCGTTGTGGTCTCGAGAGCAACTCGCGCGTGGCGAGACCTAATTTTACCGTAAAGGGGATTGAGCTAGCGCGCGTAGGAGGGAATTTGAATTTTAACATTAGAATTTTGAAATTTTATTAGGATTTTGCATTCATTCGAAAAATTTGAAAAATTAGTTTATTTCTTTGATCCGTTCAATGCTGATAAGAAAAGTTTTGCATGTCTTGGAGATGCACATTATGTTTTTTCGAATTCTTTGTTTTCCAATTTTGTCTTTCAACTCATTTCACCTCATTTACATGTCCCCTTCATTCTTTGCATAAAACCAAATCCAAAATAAACAACCACCACATTGCTTTTTCTTTCATCATTGATAAGCTTAAAAACCCCTAAATAGATAGCCTGAATGGAATGCCATGAAAAATAACTCCACATTATAAAGATCTTCGAAACAAGAACCATAAGCCGATGCCAAGCCCGAGCCCGAAGGGCGTATGACTTTACTTAGTGCCCCAAGGCGGCCATCAACTCCGGAATGAAGATCTTTTTCACCGCCCACAGACGGATCTGCCTTTGTTTAATGGCACTCCCGCTGCCGCCAGCAACGACGGCCTCACCCCTTCCAGATCCGGTAGCCAGGACAAGACCACCTCGGTGGCGGCAGGCGTCAACCACACCAAATGGATAACCGACTAATCCGTTCACTTTGACTTTGGCAGGCACTTCGACCAGGCTGGTTGCCGGCAACTACTACTTGCCCTCCCTTTCCGGCCTACCTATAATGCCCTGTAGCGTTCAGGGCGTTCGATTGAGTCCGGCCTTTTCGCGGCCCCATTACAGATTTTAATAGGCATGCGCATCCGGATTCACGGGCCTCGCAGTGATGTTCATCTATGTCATGTCAGGGTTGTCAGTCAGTATTACACTTCCTGACTGACGAACAATGCCAATTATACCCGTGAGTGGTCAAATAGGGTGCAATGTAATGGAGTGCCCTCCGGGCATGTACGACTGACTACTCCATCCCCATCTATCCCTTTTTAGCAGTGACGGTTCGATGCTCGTTTTTGTTTGTCAGTGACTCTTGGCCTCGGAGTCACTGGCGGTTCATTTTCGAGGTAAATTCATGACTTTGACTCGGAAGCCGGACAGGGTCGTCGCCTTTATTGAAGATGGGCCCAGGCCCAGAGCCGAGTGGTTTGACTATCTACTTCCGTGCTACTGTCGTCGCTTTCGTCAGATGGGTGAAAAAAAGGCTGCAAAACGACGACCGAAACTTATTATGGAGTCACGCCTGCTGCCACGGACTGCCGACGACAACGACAAAGGCGAAGACCATCTTCCCATCAGGGCCAACCTTGTCCCGCTAAGTTGAGCCGAGCCAAACTTGGAGCCACTGCTGTACTTCCCGGGACAACGTTCAACTCAACTCCCGACGACGACGACTTTCGGCGGTTATCCAATCCAATTCTCGAAACGACTTTTTTGTTGTACTTCCAGCCGGCTTCTGTTCTTCTCAACAATACAGAAAATAAAGCTCATTGCTGAATAGTATTATGCTAATGGCACGACTCCCCTGAGAGGAGGGATGGCACACGCAACCTCGTAACGCGACAGGCCTTAACGAACGGCCCTTTGCGCTACTTTCGTTTCCATGGCTTCATACGAGAAATGAGAGGGTGTCTGACACCCCCTCTCATATCCTGTGGCCCCGTCGTCGTTCTTTTGCCCTCAGGGCTGTCCTCCATTTGCTTTGCGGTGGTGATTAATACACGATGTGTTCGGTTTACGTTAAGCCTGTCATCGATCGCGGGCAACGTCGCCGCTGCCACCACCACCGCCACTACCATCGGCCCTTCGAACAATGTGGATGTCCGCAGGATATCCGTGTCGCGGCTGTCAGCACCTCGCAGTAATCCGCAATTCGGTGCTGTTGTGATGAGTCGAGCAGTTTGCTGAGTAATTTTCATTCCAAATTATTGGTTTCGAAATGGCTTTTTTAAAACAGAAAAGTGTGCCATTTTGAAACCAACAATTCGGAATAAAAATTAAAAGCGACAAAAACTCTCCTCTTCACAACAGCACCAAATTCATTTCCTGCGATAATGCGTGTTTCGATATAATTTGCTATTTGTTAGTTGTTTCCGTTCCACCCATCATGTTCAACAATCTTTTTTTCTCAATTTTGTGATGTTTTGTTTGCGCAAGCACTTCAGAACAAACCCCAAGCCGTTGTCCGTGTACAGTTTCCCACCGAAACAATCCTTTGCATTGTGGAGTTGCGTGTTATTTCCGGAAGCAACCTTCGACATTCAGTCGATTGTCGCTTCACTTTGACGAGCGCGTGCGGTTAGCTTTACCTGTCGCTCAAAATCTTATCCCCATGGAGGCCTTCACCGATTTGAAACGCCGCATTTCAGAAGGCATGGAAAACGATGATTCCCAAACTACCTATATTATTATAGCAGCTGTTGCTATCTTATTACTGCTACTTATTATTATCATTATTATCTGCAGACTACGATGCCGACGCCGCACATCCAACGCAAACGGGGATGATAAGTCAAAGCCGTTGATTGTTGGAAACAGTGGCGCACCGATCGCCGTCGACATTACCGATATTGACTTCATCGACGACAGAGAAGAGACCAAAGTCATATCATCGACCGTCCAAGTCAATTCCCTTCACAACTCGCCTATCTCAGCATAATACGCTTTCACCCCATTATCCATAATTGTTTTGTTTTTGAGTTTTTCAAAGTCGACCAACAAAGTTTTTTTTACAATTTTTTTGACCGTGTAACAAAAGTAATAACACCTTCATTACACCAAAATATAATTTTAACAACGAAAAAAAACAACGAGGGCGATGGAGTGCCAAAATGAAAAATTAGATAGCCTCTTCCTTGGAAGTCTTTGAAGGCTTGCCACCACGAATACGGCCTGTACGACGAGCAGCGATGAGACCAACCTTGCGACCAGCAGAAGTACCGCGCTTGACTGTCGAGGGATGACCAATGTGTTGATGGTTACCACCACCGTGGGGATGTTCGACGGGGTTCATGCAGACACCACGAACAACAGGCCAGCAGTTACGCTTAGCCTTGTACTTGTGGTAAGCACGACCAGCCTTGAGGATAGGCTTGTCAGTACGGCCACCACCGGCAACAATACCGACCATGGCGCGGTTGGTGGAGGGAACGACCTTCTTGGCACCGGACGGAAGACGGATACGGGTACGGCCGGTATCGTGGTTGTGGGCGACGATGATGGCGTAGTTGCCAGAGGTACGGGCAAGACGGCCACGGTCACCAGTCTTCTCCTCAAGATTGCAGACAGTGGTACCTTCGGGAAGCTCACCAATTGGGAGAACGTTTCCGATTTGGACGGTAGCTAAAAATATAAAAAGTAAGAGTTTGAACAAAAACTAAAACTGTCTCGAACTTACCCTTCTTTCCGCAGTAGATGAATTGACCGGTGTGGACACCTTCGGCTGCAATCATGGTAGCCTTGCGGGTCTTGTAACGGTAAGGATCACGGAACTGCACGATGGCAAGAGGCGCACCACGGCCGGGGTCGTGGATAATGTCCTTGACGACACCCTTGATGAAGCCATGGCGTTCAGCGTAATCGATGGGTCGGAGCTGAGCGGCGCCCTTGCGGTGCTTGTTGTGGGCCTTGAAGATACCTCCGCGTCCCTTACGCTGTGCGCGGATACGACGACCCATGTTCTGGAAATGATAAAAATTGTGAAAAGATATATAAAATTTAGCGCTGTCACGAAGTATGAAAAAAGTGGATCAAAAACGGTCAATAATAGTTCAAAATAGTGGAAATAAGTATGGTAAAGCCTCTGGGGATGATCGGGAGTCGTGTGGTAAATGATAAAAAGTGTAAAAATGGTAAATCAACACGTGAAATAAGCAAAACACGGAAAAAGAGGGAACAGGGTGAGCAAGACACCGACGGGCAGCAAGGCTAGTGCTGTAGGCCCTGACACTCAGGCAACGATTTCGCTGCGTATGCGGGAGGTTTGAACGACGCACGCGTGTGTACGTGCGTGCGCATCGGCTACTTCCATAGCGAAAAGGAGCGAGTGTCAGAATGGATTTTCGCCTCTGGCCATGACTGCCACCAGCAATTTGCCATCGATTACCGCTTGTAGCGTCCACTGACATGCTTTTACGCGTAAATCGCAAGTGGAGGACGTAGTTTTTGGATTTCAAGTGTGTCTAACAAGCGTCAGTTTATATATTTTCCAACAGTTTTGCCTCAGGCTATGACAATGAGCACGCCACACAACTATTTTGTGCCGTCATCTGACGTTGTGACATCCATCGTCATTCCGACGATAATCTTCTGCATCGGGATGGTCGTGGCGATGCTCATTGGCATCAACAAATGCAAGCAATGGGAATTGGATAAGATTGTGGAAATGCGCCGGACGCGAAGGGTTATCCAACGGATAACGGCGAGATTGAGGGAGAAAAATTTTAAAACGATCCAACGTGAGTTCAGTTTATATATATTTTTCATGACAGTTGATATTTCGGAGCTTCTAGGCGCCCGAAACATGCGCAAAAAGGCCAAAACTGCCAGCAAACAAAATCGACCAACTGATATGGGAACCGCGTTGAGTCCAGCGCCCCCAACATACAACACCACCGCGAATGCTGGCTGCGGGCAATCACCGCCTCCAACATACGAGGATGCTGTGTTGGAACAGCTTTATCATGAATGTTTGCCACAGAAACGGCGGTTGTCCAGTGTCAAGTCAAAGTGATATATATTTTTATTAATTTATCCATTGATCTCTACTTTTCTACAGTATTACAGTTTCATATATAGCCTATTTTCATTCCTAGTCACATCGCATCCCAAAACATTGCCCGTTGCGTTCTAAACTTGTACAAATTTGATCAAACTTTCAAAATGTAGCAGTTTATGTTTATAATTGCTAATAAACCCCTGGAATAAGTAGATATTTAACCTTGTTACAGTACTGAATCCAATACTGATTGTATTTGATGAGACATCGTGTTTCGTCGCCGTACATCCGGTAGAACAGGACACAGCCGACGATAGCCAGCGGCAAATAAGTTATCGGGGGCGCGTTTTTTTGTAATAGGGTCCATGTTAGGAAGGTCAGGAATTCTGTCGTGTAGTTTAGATGCCGACAAGACGCATAATAGCCACTTCCAAGTAGTAGGCTATGTGCCGGTTCGTTGTTTTCAGTTTTATACTTCGCAGTGATGAAGAACGGATCAGTTTCGCCGATTTTCATCTTCCCATTCGATGCTCGGAATTGATATTTCTGAAGGTCAATGGCACTGTTTACCCATTGGCTGATGAGATTCACTATCACTAGGCCCCATGTTAATAGCCTTGACGTTGCACTTGATGCTTTTGTAATATTAGCCAAGACCGAAATAGGACTGACATATGCCATCAATAGAAACACGCCAACTCCCCAGAGGCGATAAAATCCGGCACGATCATTTTGAGCATCGAGATTCGTGTAACTCAAATGTTCAGTCCATTGTCGTCGAGCTATGTAGAGCAGTTGAAGGGTGACAATGGCCCAGAAAGCGGCTAAAGATCAAAGTTTTCAAACCTCGAGACAGTGAAATCGAAACTTTTTCCAACTCACGCGGCTGTTTTGGTCGGATGTCCTTGCTGTGCCACACGGCTGACAAAATGTAAAGTGCCCAAAAGGTCAACATTAACCTTTGGGTGACGAGATTTTTGACGTCAATGTCGAGAATGTTTGGTTGAAGCTCTCTGCCATAGACGAAATCAATTAAAAATGGGTCACTCGTTGATTCTTCCGATGCCGCACGTTGGTGGAGATAGAAAGCCAATGCGATGGAAACCACGCTTAATAGGAAACAGATGTAGACGAAATTGTCATACATTAGGGTTCCGGGGTAGAATTTGAGGCTGGCACCAAAAATGTACAGTAGACAGATTAGGAGGCATGAGATGAAGCTATTCGCGTTGATAATGGTCTTTTCGCCGGAAGGTAGACGGAGTTCGTAGTCATCGGAGGGTAGAATGCATAGGAAGATCAATTGGATGAGAAAGACGGCGGTAAAGAGGGTGATAGCGTGGATAGGGTTGCCGGAATAGAGTTCAAATAGGGGTCGGGGGTCTTCGTTCAGATGGCGACATGTTGAGGTTAGATATAAGGCTAGGACAGGGGCAGCGGCCACGGCGAGGAAGACTAGCTGGGGTGAGGGTTTTCGGCGGCGCTGAAACTGGGTTTTCTTATGTCGCATTCTGCAATCTGTTAGAAGCAAATTTTTTGAAATTGATTCAGTTTATGTTTTGAGCATTCAATCATAATGGTCTTGGAATGGATGTCGTCATGCTTTAATGACGTCTTCATAGACGGGATTTTGCGTTTTGCGTCTAGATGACATAAAATTTTAACTATCGAGTTAAATACTGTAATAAAATGCCCGTAAGACTGAGTTGTTTACGACAATTTTTTGTAAAAAATATTGGTCTATCGAACTTTGATTGTGTTTTTCAATCAAAAACTTAAAGTTTTCAAGAAAACTATGACATTGAACTCATTGAAACATTGTTTATTTGTTCCAAAGTCACATTCCCTCCATCAAGCACTACATCATCCCCTCCGCCGTCAATCATAATCAGACAAACTTGCAATTTCGCACAACTGTCCAATAACCCCAAACGACTCCCATTCCGGAAGTATCTACACGTAATCCCACTCCAAAAGCCCCATAAAACTAACCTGAACAATCTGCTGAATCCTCTCGACATCCTTGTTACAAAGGCTACTCCTGCGTCCGACCAGAGAGCCCGAGCCGAAGCTACTGGATCGCCTAGATACACGCATCTAGTCCAATTCCAATTTCAATGCCAAGGCTTCCAACCGCCGTAAATCAGAGGATGCGTGTGTGCCACAGGCAATTCCACACTTTTCGGAACAGACCGGCTTTATCCTTGGTCGTCTTTGTCCTAGTCTTCGGTCAGTCGGGTCGGTGCTGATCACATATCCCTGCTTTTTACTTGCTTTTCCCCCCATCCGTCGATGCAAAGGAGGAAAAACAAAAAAGTGCGACGAGCTGACACTGCCTGAGGGGCAGGGCAAGGCTCATCGGCTCGGCCCATCCCCGATGTTCACATCATCCAGGTGGAATTAGTTAGCAGGGGCTGCGAGATATCTCGGCTCCTCTTCCAGTGCTCATCTCACTGCAAACAGCTCTCTCGGCTGAGCCGCCGGCGTTGTCGCCTTTTTTCCTGCTGATGTGAGCCCTGCGAATCGGATTGAAAAAATGTCGCACGAGATCGGTGACTAACATCGCAAAAAAACAATCAACAGCTATATCTCTGCGCGGAAAAGTTCAAATTTATTGCTCAAATGATAAAAAAAACGTAATGAATGCACTTGGTTAAACAATCTAACACCTCTAACTGGGTTAACGTTGAGAGATTTGGCTGGATAGGAGTAAAAATGAGTCAAGGTTAATCAAAAAATAAAAAATAAATAGTTAGTAACCTCTCAATTGTTTGAAAATAGGCATAAATGGCATCAAATTTGAGATCACAAGTGTAAATTCTGGGAGGACTGTGGCCGTACCTTGATAAGGGTGTCGAAAATTTGCTTCAAATGAATCTCCACACCATCCTCGAAGGCTTGGTAGGCTTGTGGGGGCAAGTATTCCTTGAGTTCTGCCAGGGAATCTTTGAGGATTTGAACTTCTTCGGCACAGGAACGGGAATTTGTGGCGTGTTGGCCCAGGAAGCGGATCTAAAGGGGCATGGATGGCATTTGAACCAAGAAAACGAAGATATAAACAAACCTGTAACAACAGAGAGCTCATCAAAGTGATAATCTCCTTGTACTCGCGATTCGTCACATCTATCGACGCTGAACAGTGTTTCATGATTTGGCTCGCATGGTTGTGGCACGTTCGTCTCAGCTGTTCCGGCTTATCTGTCGGCACGGCACGACTTCGTTGAGGATTAAGGGTTGTTTTGTACTCGCTCAGGGCTTCACTGTATACTCGGAGCATCTTGTTTATGCTTTCGAGATCGACTGTGACTTCGGCGTGGATTGTCTAAACATATTTCGTGTAAAACTGTTCAAAAAGCAAAGCGAAACCAACCACAAATTCAGCTGGATACTTGACACCATACCGATGCATCTTGACACCTTCATCGTTTATCATTTTCAGCAACTTCATCGTAGTCCGCTTATGCTCCAACAATTTACACATTTTAACCACAATAACCAGCAATCGGACCGGGAAGTTTCCAACTTTATCATCCTTTGTCGCTAGGGATTTTCGTGGGATCGTAGCTCCATTGGCATAGGGTTGTTGAGCGACTACTTGCGAATCACCTGGATATTTGATTTGAGTCGGTGGTGGTGAAGATGGGGTTGGTCTGTGGTATATGAAGTTACCGCCACCCGGCATTTGGGCTTTCATATTTGCCTTGTTTGTTGAAAGGAAGTAGGCGACACTAAGGACTTCAAGGTTTTGGGTACACATGACTTGGTCTTCCTGAAGGCATAAAATAAACTTGATAATACAGTTGGCATTGTCGGAAAAACTCACTCGACAAGACATCGTCGGCAAATCCGGCTTATCAAAAACAACCCGATACCCAGTCGGCTCCGATGCATCAATAGTACCAACGAAAACACTGTCCCTGTAGCCGCCAACTTTAGCCAAAACCTTCGTGCCAACCATAAGTGGTCGGGGGAGCTTTGCCGGAAGATCTATGGATTCAGGACCCAAACTGGTGACAGTGCCGCGGTAAATGGCTTGGATCTCGCTCCTGAAGCATTTCAAATTTCGAATGGGACTCCTAAGAAGGCGCAAACCAACCGTTTAGCCTCCAAAACTTTTCTTTCCTCCGCCAAAAAGTTTACAGACAACCTCCTCGGCTTCCCGATCAGCCTTCGAATCACTCTCCATTCACATCTTCGTAAGTTTTTCGTTCTCAAATTCGGCAAATTCTCTCTCACTAAGCTTAGAAACTCATTCTCAGCCAGGAATATTTGAGTATCCACGGGCGAATAGAAAAATTCACAAAACGCAAATCTCCTTGTTTTCGGCAGTTTTAAAGCTTGTTTTAACCGCTGAACATTGTCAATCATCTCAACAGAATAGTCCGAAGCGTAGTGATTACCTCCATCCTGAAATAAAACCATGTAAACAGTGAACGGTAGAGAAAAATATATAAAAACAGACCCGTGAACTGGATGTTGCTTCGTCGGCTGCGACATTTTCGACCGATTCATTCGAGTCTGGCGATCCTCTGTAACTAAGGATGGATATATTAATGGACAACCGCGGAAACAAGGAAACTTACGTTGGTGGTTCGAGTTTCGGATTCTTTGGACCTAAAATAGGAGGTCGACGAAAGTTAGCTTCACCAAACTGCGAATTGTTGGGTGCATTTCGTGTTGACGGACGTGTTAGTACTTTTGTCGGTGAAGACGACTCCATTCCTAGAAATAAACGTGATCGACATCATTGCGCTTTTATCCAGAGGGTCTGGGTGGTCCAACGACAGCGAAAAGGGCACGATTTTATTCGAATTATTCAAAGTTCGCGGTTGTTTTCGTAATTTATAAATTTGCGCGTCAGCATGACAGCAACTAGCGCGGTGAGAGACGTTGTGTGCTCAACCGACTTTGAGGGAGGTCGCGCGCATGCGACGTGTTTCTATTTCGTTTGTTTTTAAGAAACTCCTCTGTAATGAAGCATTAATTGAATTATTTTTTTGCATAGCAATAAATACTAACAGGATTAATTTTTGTAAAAAGAAGTTTTTCTAACTATTGTAAAGAGCCTGTAATTGTGTAATTGATGTGCATCAAATATGTACTTTTCACGTCGTCAGTTTCTCGCAACAGGCTACCCTCCCTCTTTTTGTTCGCATTCTGCGTTCAATTGTTGCATCCAGCAAAGCTAACTTTCTCCAGTTTTCTATTCATTTTTTATATATAAAACCAGTAATCAATGCGTGATAACAATGACCAACGTCATAAACTACATCACGTTTCTTTTTTCTCCTCCACTTTTTCAGTTTTGACTGTCCCAGAAGCGACTTTGTTGTCGCGTTCCTTTTTGAACGTCCTCACAAGCGTTGAAGTGAGATTTTTCGGCAGTGCATCGACATCAAATTCAGTTCCTTCCGGCAACAGATGATGCATGACATATTCCATGTCTTCTTTCGTCTTTCCATCGTCATTATCCTCGGCGATTTGTGTTTTGAATCGTTGAATTTGGTAGTCCGCGAGGGATCGGACAAGGAAGAAGGCGCTTATCACCTGGAAGTTGCTATTTCAATCTGCTTGATGTGAAAGTGACAAGTTTAGAGTTACCTCGATAAGTAGAAATATCAAATGAGCAGAAAGTAAAAACAATTCCAATGGAAGTGGCCGAGTTTCGGGAATTAAAACGAGGAAACTGCAAATTGGCAATTGAAGGATCAAAGTAGCGATCCAAAAGCCGGAGAGGGCTGGAATCTGTAAAAATTGGTGATACAATGGAGGAAAGATCAGTTTGAAGCCTACCCTTTCACCAAGGTTGCCATAATATCCGAGATATGGTCGGATTAGCTCGATACATGTCGAAATTAAGACGACTGCGACGAGGACAATTCGATAAGTTTGGTCTAGATGTTCATACTGTAAACTTTTATCAGTTTTTGAGCCATTATTAAAAGCATTTACCTTCATGTAAAGACATCCGATAAGACTAATGTACACAAAAGGGTCGAGATAAACATGAAAATGTAAGCAAATTTGTAGGAGAAGGCTGCTGCGAGTTTCTGAAAGGTCATTTTGACGAAATTTCGGCAGATAGCAACTCACCTCTCAATGGAATCTTATCAAAAGTCATTTGCTGGACATGTTTAGGCTGAGTTGGTTGTGTTGCCATTGTTCAAAGGCTCTTCCCAATGCTTCAGTTTGCGGTCAAAGCCAGTTTTGCGTCCCCAGTGCCCGTTGCCATGGCACCACTTGGCCTCTTCGGCACACTTCACCAAATGCATCCAAAATACTTCAACCAAACAACCTTCAAGGTCACTCTGTTGTCTTTGAATCACCATTATTTGCATTTTAAACTATTGAAACTCAAAAAAAGCTGTCTGCGAATTCCATTGAACAATGAATCACATACGTAATGCAGTCAGTCTCCACAAAGCCAATATGAAAAACTATGCATCCAACCTCCAAAATAGGACCGAATCTCTGTCCCCAAAAACTTTCCCCAACCATGATGACGATGACAATTGGATCCCCAAGGCTGATAGCTGACAAAATGTGAGATGTTTGTGCAAGCAAGGCAGTCTCGACGGTCTTTGCGCACGCATTTCCCCTGCGGCCGTTGCGGCCCTGCGTTCTTATCTTAGTTGGCCGTTCAAACAAAAAAGCCTCCCCCACAACCCGACTTCGACAAGCTTAACATCGAGGCCCTGTGGCGGTTGCGACCGGCTTTGCCCGAAGTCCAAACTAGCTCGGAATCACGTACTTTTCTTTCCGCCGGAACTCACAGCGTGTCTTTTGTCAATACAACATGCGCAACGAGGATCATTCCGAGGTCGAGTGAGGCGGCACCTCTCGCCGCCCGTATATAAGCCAATCGTAACGCTCGGAGTTTTCGACCTAGGTTCAGGAATTCACGACGATTTGCGTAATCGGGAGAGACTTTCAATATGTGAAAAATCAAATTTGACCTAGATCTGGTTTTCATAATCTATGTGCATAGCGTATAATATTTCGTAATATATGTTTGATTTGACGGAATTAAGGATAGTTTTCAGGAAACATGAATCCTCTGAATGTTGCTATCTTTTTCATCGTCTATGGCGCCCTTTTCTACCATGCCTTTGCCCAATCAACCCGAGTATGTCCCAGTAACATGATCCAAATGATGAACGGCGTTGCTTGCTCCACAGATGCCATGTGCCAGGGCATGAGTGTTGGATTTTTCTGTTATCAGGGGTATTGTTGCAGCAATTCTAACCGTAAGCCAACCCAATACCACTTCAACCCTCTCAAATGTCATTTCAGAAGTCCAATCGGGCTACGGTAGCTCCTGTACCTTCAGCAGCCAATGCATCTACCCAAATATGCAATGCACAAACAATGTTTGCTACTGTCTGCCCGGCTATGACTATGATGGAGCCAATTGCAACCTCATCAGTGGTATGCCTCTTTAAACCCGCAAAAAAATATCAAAATCCGCTTATTTGTGTTCTGTGGCCTTTTGACTTCTAAACAAACTAACTTTTATTGACACATTTCGACTGTTTCTATTTTCTATTTGTAGTGTTTACCTAACCCCGTCTTTAAAAATGACTAATCCATCTAGATTCACCGATCACAACTCCCGGCGGTTACTATGGGTCCTGTTTGGCCGATTGCGATTGCAATTTTGCCGCGGCACGATGCCTTCGATTCAAGTGCCAATGTTTGGATGGATATGTCTTTGATGGAGTTGATTGTGTGCGTGATCCTGATCAAAATAGTGCGTTTTTAACAAGTTTAACAAAATTAATCGATTTGCACGATAATCATATAACTGTGTGCCGTGCCATAACATTTCAGCAGGTCTATCCTGTCCCCCAGGGCAACTTTTAATCAATGGTCTATGTCTACGCCCCAAGGGCAAAGGCGAGTATTGTGTCGTCGACGATGAATGCCGACTCGAGGCCGGTCTACGCTGCATCGCAAACCAGTGCCAAAACCTTCGGCAAATCGATTCCCCGATTCCGCCGCCACTTCCCGAGCCGATTCCCATCATCCCCCAGCCACCATACCCAGTTGAACCGTCAGCATCTTATGTTCGATCAGCAAAAGTCACAATTTGTTGCCTCGAATCGGGCACATGGCCATGTTGCATAACTTGCTGTTTGCCCTTCACATTTTCATGGTTTTCACCGGTCCCTGCACAGAATGAAGTGAATCCACGCATGTTTGCCATCAGGATCCCACCACCAAACCAAGCATAACCCCCTTTATTAGGACCCCCTTATCAGTGTACCGCGATATTGCAGGTGGCGGTGGCACATGTGGTGCCAATCAGGTTTCAATCAATGGCCAATGCTATCAAACGGCCCAACCCGGTGAAACCTGTCAATTCAACTCGCAATGCATCGATTTACACGCACTTCGCCCCATGTACTGTGCCAATGGCATCTGTCAATGGGTCAACAATGGCAATCGTAGGTTCTTATCACTACTTTTATCAATAAAATGGCCCTTTCAGCCTCCTGTAAAAACCCCTCTTCCGTGACCGAACGCATCAATGGTGTCATCAAAAACTGTTTGTATCAAGATTGCTCCAACGGGTATCAATGCGAATACAATGCAAACTTCAACAACGGACAGTACATTTGTTGCAGCACTGGGGGCATCGGAAATGGCGCAACTCGTGAGTCGACTCGATTTAGTCGTCTTATCACGAAAAGACAAGTTTCAGCCATCGGCCAACCCAAGTTCTATCTCGGCTCACAAATGCCATTGCAATGCCGAGCCATCAATGCATGCACGTTTGTAGATTACCCCAATTGTGTCTATTCTCAGCGATATGGATACCAAGTTTGTTGCAGCACGCGATACTGTCAGTAAGATTTGCTTTAAGTTTGCCGGGGCATTGCAATAACGAACTTTTGAATAAACTTGTACATTTATTGAACCAACAAAAGGAATAGACAAAACAGACAAGTCAAACACAATAATATATGAAGTAAATCAACAATTGGAGCACCAAAAACCAGGAATCCTACAGAATCATTATAGCCTAGCGATAGAATTTTAAAAACGACAAAAACCGAAAAGTACAAGTAACAACATTTGACGAATAAGCCAAAAACAGAAGAAACAAGACAGCCGACCAACACCAAGAGATTCAAAAGCGACCACCAAAATCGATGAAACTGAACCAATCAGTCCATGCGGGAGCCACGCGAGTGGATTTCAAGCCCTTCGATAAAGCTGGTGTTGTTCTTCGCGTAGGCTTGGGCCAGATAAGGCGTTGGGAAGGCGGATTCTCGGAGTGCATCCATCTGCATGTATGGGATGACCCTTGACGCGCGGCGCCTGAAACGGAATCAAGTTTCAATCTGATCAAAACAAAGTAAGAAGGAAAACTAACCTCAATTCAGCGGCCAATTTGATTCGGAAGTCATGGGGGAACCGGGCGTCCAACAACAGCATGTAGAGACCGCACAGCGGCATGAGGCGGATCTTTGGGTCGGCCAGGTCATGCACCTCGAGATTGAGGTGGCCTCGGGTCAGGTGATACATGACCAGATATCCCTCGGACGCGGGAGTCTCAGGCTTGTTAAGATAAGCCCAAAAACTCTTGGACTCGTCCCAATCGACTTTTTCGAAGTACGGGTACAACGAATGCCGGATGATTCGGGTCTTAGCTTCTCGCACGACGATGTCTGCCAATACCGGAGCATCTCTGGCTTCAGCCTTCAGCAGTGCACGCTCGGCATCGGATGGACGGTGTTGAACGGCGACATTGATGCGGTCGTTGAGCCGCATGTGGTCGTGGCCGCCCAGCTTCTCGATCCGCTCCAAGAAACATGGCCACGTCTCCGTCTTCTGCTTGTAGTCCTCGTCCTCGTCGACGACGGGGGCGGAATGACGACGTTGACGTGGTGGCTGGCCGGGGCGTCGAGCCTCATTCGGATGGAGGTACGTGCGGGCTTTGCACTTGGAGTTGTTGGCGAGGGCATCGGCGGTGGCATCGTGGTTGAAGTCGGGCGTGGGCTCGGTTGTCGGAGAGCGGCGGGTGGGTGACTGGGTTGAGTCGACGGGGAGGCTTGGCGAGTTCGGCCTTTCAGTGGTCTGCGATACTGTAGTCATCGACACAGTGGGTTTCGCGGACCTGCTTCGACGGATGGGCTTTGCGGCACGAAACGGCTTCGGTGTGGCAGTAGGGGTGGTCCTTGGGGTGGCACGTGGAGTCGTCTTGGGGGTCGCGGAAGGCTTGTTGGTCGGTGCCGGCTTGGGTTCAGTCGGTTTCGGCAAGGCCTTCGGTTCAACAGGTGTAGCGGACGTGGCTGCCTTCGGTTTGACAGCAGTCTTCTCATTGGACGGTTTCGTGATTGCGGTCGATGAAGACGTGCGTTTTGTTTCGGCGGATGGACGCGGCTGCTGTTCTGATGGCGGAGGGGCAAGAATCGACTTTGGTGGAGGCTGGTGGGTGCCGTCGTCGATGGTCCGGAGGGCTTCATCTTCAGGGATGGTTGTGGGCACGGGCTGGTGGGTAGACCTCTTGCGATAAATGAAAATCCCGACGGCAAGACCAATGATCAAAATGCTGAAACGAATTAGGTTTACAAACGCACTTTAGGAAAGAAAGAATCAACTTACATCACGACGAGAATGCTGATGGCGACGGAGGTACCAATAATTGCCTTTTCTGTGTCGGTATACTTTTCTTCGAGGGGCGTGACCTTGTCCGCGTTCATCAGAGTAACGGTTACGCCGTCCGGCAGTTTTGCAACCAATATTTTGATAGAACCATCTTTTTCGAAATCAATGCTCCCAGACGATTCTTCATCGTCAGACAGTGTGCCATCTCGATTCAGACGCAGTGTAGTCACTTTTGTCAGGTCTAAAAACTCAATGTAAACTTTAGTTGTTGTTTAATAATAACTAACGTTGAGCAAAAACGTCGACCAATGCATAACCCTTTGGGCATTCTCCATGTTTAGCTTCAGGCGTTGAACCAATGCAGATAAAGACATTTTTATCAAAACCAGAATCGTTGTCAACACGCATTTCGAGATCATCGCCGGTAAATTCGACCATTCGGGCTTGCCCCCTGGCCAGTTTTCTATAAAAGAACCAATTAGTAAATCAATGATGGTTATTATCATTAAAAAACTTACATTTCCTTTGCTTCACATAGGACAACAGTAAGGACCAGAATTGCTACGAATCGATGCATCGTGAGGACCGAAGAAGACATGGAACAGGCGAACACAGCCTGAAAATTATATAAATTTATCAAAGTAAAGCCAAAAAATTTGTATAACACGCTTCTTCAGCACGAATTATGACAGATCCGCAACAACAAACGGAAGGCAGAGGAAATCGAAAAAGCAACAACTAGAAAACCGTTTTTTGTGATGAAAAAACAGCGGTGCCATGTTACACTGCTCATGGACGACAAGATAAAGGTTTAGCTTGATTTCACAGCCCGAAAAGTTAGATGGAAACAATGATAATGAAGCTTACAACCGTCTGACAGCGCACTGAAAAAGGTCCGGAAAATGAGTACTCGAAAACTCGAAATTCGCGACAGGACCCAAGTTGAGCGCAACCCGTGTAGCCGTTGGGGGTGATTGCTAATGAATTTTCTATCTGACATTTTGTTTATTTGTAAAGTGTTAAGAGGGTGTCCGGGAGAAAATAACAAAAATGCACCACCCGATTACCCATCACAAAACTATTGTTTCAAACTTTGATAGAGGCACCTAAGGGGGCTTTGACCCCAAAATATCAAGGTCTGAAGAGGTCTTCTGACCGAGCTATGATTTTTTGAAAATCGGCTTCTGAAACCGTATTAAATTCACAGCTCGGATCTCTGACCATGAAAAGGTTTGAAATTTTTTTTCTAGGGTCAACTTTTGACGCTGAATTCAATGGTAACAATGAAAAGTTGTTATCAATTAAAATTTTTACTGATAAAATTTTTGTAAAAAAATAATTTTTTTCTTTCCGGGGCCCAGTAACTTTTCTATGCAGAAATCGATACCGGAATGATAGAAAATGCAAAAAAAATTTTCTTTTCGAGGTGGCCCAGGGGGGTTTTCGTCATAGAAATTTTTTTATGCACTACTTGAAAAAAAAGTTGACCCAATGCCAAAACGAATTATGGATTCGAATTCTGCATAAAAAATTAAAAATACTAGTTGGATTTGTTTACTATTTTGGTCGATTTTGAATTTTTTGATCGGTTTTTCGTTGGAAAAAGGGCGTCAAGTGGCATGGCTGCTCTGGCGTGTGCCACGTAGTGATGGCTCAGTGGTGTGGCGCGGTCACGTCACGCGCCCACCGATAGCGCAGGATCGAGTCTTTTTGAACGGTTATAGCATTTTTCATTTTTTGTACAAAGAAGTTCTGTTTCGAATACACACCGCCGACGGCAAGCTTACGCCCTTCGAGATCGGTCTCATCGTTAGCGGATGCATTTTTGCTCCAACCTCAACGTGGAGGGCGGCACCAACAATGGCCCTAACGAACGCGCGGATGGCCCCGTTTTTCCCCGCTGCCCGATTATGTAGTTAAAAAAATGTTGTTTTTTTGTTGAGTTTTGTTGAAAAAAAAAATTAAAACAGCGATAAAAAATGAAAAATGCGATACCCGTTCAAAAAAACTTGATCCCCGCTATCAGTGGGCGCGTGACGTGACCGCGCCACACCACTGAGCCATCACTACGTGGCACACGCCAGAGCAGCCATGCCACTTGACGCCCTTTTTCCTACGAAAAACCGATCAAAAAATTCAAAATCGACCAAAATAGTAAACAAATCCAACTAGTATTTTTAATTTTTTATGCAGAATTCGAATCCATAATTCGTTTTGGCATTGGGTCAACTTTTTTTTCAAGTAGTGCATAAAAAAATTTCTATGACGAAAACCCCCCTGGGCCACCTCGAAAAGAAAATTTTTTTTGCATTTTCTATCATTCCGGTATCGATTTCTGCATAGAAAAGTTACTGGGCCCCGGAAAGAAAAAAATTATTTTTTTACAAAAATTTTATCAGTAAAAATTTTAATTGATAACAACTTTTCATTGTTACCATTGAATTCAGCGTCAAAAGTTGACCCTAGAAAAAAAATTTCAAATCTTTTCATGGTCAGAGATCCGAGCTGTGAATTTAATACGGTTTCAGAAGCCGATTTTCAAAAAATCATAGCTCGGTCAGAAGACCTCTTCAGACCTTGATATTTTGGGGTCAAAGCCCCCTTAGGTGCCTCTATCAAAGTTTGAAACAATAGTTTTGTGATGGGTAATCGGGTTGTTTTTTTCTCACGGACCCCGTCTTAACTGTAAATCAAATTTGCCCTCATACATAGAATTTTTACTTTCACAACAGGGCAAAAAAGTTATTTTAGTACTGAATGTGCAGGTTTTTCACTATAAGTGGTTTCAACCTCGGACGATGGATGAATAGCGAGAGTTTGCTGTGCTAATGGCGTTTTTCTAACACGAGAATCAGATTTGTTGCCCATTTGTGGCGTTTTCATAGCATTCTGAGTGGTTACGGCGGTAGGAGCATGCTTTGAAGCTTTGGTCGTCGACGCGGTCGAAGTCAATTTTAATGCTATTTCATTACTGGAAGGATTGAGCGGAGGAGCTTCTCCTTTGACATCATATGAAACCCTTGACCTTCTGGACCAACAGATTAAGGCAAGCGCAGCTCCAATGACCCTAAAAATGGTATATACCGGATAAAGATTCACACTGACACTCACAAAGCAGATAGCAACGCCAAACCACCTATCACATAATAAATGGTATTTTTTGATGGTTTTTCTGTTGTTGTAGTACTCGTAGAAAGAGTCGTAGTGGTTCTTTGAGTTGTGGTTGTCGTTGTCGGAATAACTATTTCGGCATTGACTAAGCGTACATGACATCCTGGTGGAAGTTCTACTACTTTCACAGTGATCGAACCGTCGGTGCCAAATAAAATATGTTCTCTTATCGCTGCTCCAGCAACTTTCACTAACTGGCCATTGCGGTCTATTTTGTAGGTACGGCTCTTTACGTAGCCTAAAGTTCTCTTTTTTAGTTTTTAAATAGAATTCAGATACAAAACATACCGCGAGTCCAGAAGTAAAACGATGCGTATCCTTGGGGGCAGTGCGGTCCAACCTCGTAAGGGCGTGCCTTGAAGCAAATTACAAACCGTTTAGCATGTTGTTTTCGAGGGTTTTCAACGTTGATCCGCAACTCGGGACCAGAAAAGGTGACAGTTTTTTCGTCACCTGTGTATAATGCTCTGCAATACACAAATGAAATCGTTAAAAATAGAAAATTCTTACACTTCTGCTGCAATGTGATTCATACTAAGGACTAAAATCAACAACAAAGTGTGGCAATTCATTTTGACAACAACGTTAAAATTATATTGCAGTGATTAGTGACTTGAGAGAGGCTCTAAAACAGGTGTCTCCATGTAAAAGTTTATTTTGTTTCGCTATCGTGCAGACAATATTGTAATTTAAATGCGGTGATTACGGAATTCCTTTTTTTCTTCAATGTCTCCAAAAAAAATATTCTCCGAGTCAAATTTTTACAGCAATATCAGCATGTTTAGAAGTTTTCGTCGTCGACGCTGTCGTTGCTAACTTTGATTGGCTGTTATTATTGTTGGAACCATTTGGAACGGCTTCACATGCAACATTGACGGGGAACCTTGACTTTCTAAAACAACACATCCAGACGATCACAGCTCCGATGATTCTGAAATCTGATTGTCTGTCAAATTACTTTGACATTACATTAGTAAAACTGGCGTAAATGGCAAGAAAAAAGCAGAAAGTTAACTTATGCAGAATTTTGAAGTGAAACTTCAGCCGTGAGTTCAATGAGAGAGTTGAAACGGTCGAAGATTTCTTCGGCAAGAACTCGAAGCTTGTCCTTGGTTTGCTGTATTTCATTGTGGATAAAATCTTCGTCAAAGGAAGCAATCTTTCTGAAGATGATCTTGTTTTCTAGGAATTAGGCCCATTGTGCACCCTGAAATGCTCATTGCTTCTGAGCACGAACAACGACTTCCGGATCAACATGATTACCGACAGCATCAGCTCTAACCGCCTTATCCGCTTTCCAAACACGAGAAGCTGCAATGGCAGCATGAACGGCGACCGGAGGAAAGAATCCAGATGGGAAGGGGAAGCCGAAAGTAGTAAGATTTGGACCGATTCCGTCCGGAGCGGGCGCATCATTGCTGGCCTGAAAATTTCCGGGAAAAGGGTAGCCCAAAACAGACGGATCAACACCTGCAGCAGCTATAGCATTCATGAACTCCGTCATTGATTCAGCTAACTCGTGAGTCGTGAGTAGATTTCATCTGTCTGGCCATGGTCGTAAGGACAGGAGCCAAGAGAACGGGAAGCGGAATAGGGGTAGCGGCAGGTGGAGCTGCATCAGGCATCGGAGCGAGGATGGAGACGGTATTATCGCCAACGGCAGCGTCAACGTATGGCGTAGCTAGGTCATTCATGGGCTCATCGGTATCAGCAACAGCGACGTCGACGACGGCATCAGTCACAGTTGGTTGCGTGCAAGGACTTGGAGTGGGAGCGCCGGGGGCTACCGAAGCGGCATGACAAACATTGGGCTCAGCATCTTGGTCAGAATCGGTAAAACGAACACGTCGAGGAGAGGGTGTTTCTGGAGGCGCATCAGAAAAACGGACTCGGCGGGGAGAAGGTTCCTCTGGAGCTACCATGGAAGACAACTAGCGAGCAGCGGTTAGCCTCGGTTAGCCTCGCACACACTCGCCACAGTGTCTATGCTATGTGTGTCATTGTGCGCAAGTTTGTCCGCGCGGTCCCACGGCGATCGGCGAGTGTGTGCGAGGCTAACCGAGGCTAACCGCTGCTCGCTAGTTGTATTCCATGGTACTGTGGTAGCACGGCGGTTAGAACGATTCGTTTTACGCATGGCTCTGGAAAATCACAAAGAAGCATTGACACATTCCATCAGAAAATCGATAAGACGACTGTTACAATGTTAGATGTAAACTATAGATATATGATTAACGATTCAAAAACGCATGCAACCAATCAAACATAGTTAACAAGAGATTAGTCACCGTTAATAAGCAAAACAATAACAAAGGCGCCATAACAAATAACAAAGCACACAATCAATAAGTAGCATGTTAGAAAATTAGCGATAACCAAAAAAGAACCCAAAAATAACAAACTTCAATCGGTCCAGCGATGATTGCAGACGCGGTTCGTGCAGACGTAGTACAGCTTCATTTTAAACTAAAAATGACTTTGTCAAACAGCTTCCGTGAAAAATACGGCAACTTACCTCAGCGCGACTGCTCTGAGCCTGGAAGAAGACGGCTTCCTTGTGGTTGCACTTCGGACAGATGTGATCCAGCGACTTCGGCAACGTGGGATCATCGATGACATCGCCAACGATTTGGGAGAGCTCACTGAAATACAGAACGTTATGATTTTCTTCAGAATTATATATAAAAATGGAAGGCTCACTCGATGTCGTGCATGACCTTGTTATGGCAGATGCAACTGGAGTCAGCTGGCTCACTGTGGGAGCAGCTTCGGCAGGCATACAGCAGACGAAGGTTCTCTTTGTCTTCGCGGGGGTAAAGCATGTTGTTGCTAAAATAGTTGATTCGTTACGATGATCGTGAAAACTGAGAAAATCAAGAAAAAAGAAACAAAACTAACCAACTCAAACAGAAACTGATTCCGGCGAACGACGACTGCTTGACCGGGGAACCATCTAAAAGCGAATCAAAAGCATCGGTATCCATGGTGAACACGACAAGATGTGCTGAAAAACAAAGGATAAGTTCGGCACCTTTCATTGACACATTTCGTCTGTTTCTATTTTTTTATTTGTAGTGTTGGATTCACCGATCACAACCCCCGGCAGTTATTATGGGTCCTGTTTGGCTGATTGTGATTGCAATTTTGCCGCGGCGAGATGCCTTCGATTCAAGTGCCAATGGATGGATACGTTTTTGATGGTGTTGATTGTGTGCGTGATCCTGACCAAAATAATGCGTTTTTAACAAAATTGATCGATTTGCACGATTCACAATAATCATATAACTGTGTGCCGTGCCATAACATTTCAGCAGGTCTATCCTGTCCCCCAGGGCAACTTTTAATCAATGGTCTATGTCTACGCCCCAAGGGCAGAGGCGAGTACTGTGTCGTCGATGATGAATGCCGACTCGAGACCGGATTACGCTGCATCGCGAACCAGTGCCAAAACCTTCGGCAAGTCGATCCCCCGATTCCGCCACCACTTCCCGAGCCGGTTCCGATCATCCCCCAGCCACCATACCCAGTTGAACCGTCAGCATCTTATGTTCGATCAGCAAAAGTCACAATTTGTTGCCTCGAATCGGGCACATGGCCATGTTGCATAACTTGCTGTTTGCCCTTCACATTTTCATGGTTTTCACCGGTCCCTGCACAGAATGAAGTGAATCCACGCGTGTTTGCCATCAGGATCCCACCACCAAATCAAGCATAACCCCATTTATCAGAACCCCTTATCAGTGTACCGCGATATTGCAGGTGGCGGTGGCACATGTGGTGCCAATCAGGTTTCAATCAATGGCCAATGCTATCAAACGGCCCAACCCGGTGGAACCTGTCAATTCAACTCGCAATGCATCGATTTACACGCACTTCGCCCCATGTACTGTGCCAATGGCATCTGTCAATGGGTCAACAATGGCAATCGTAGGTTCTTATCACTACTTTTATCAATAAAATGGCCCTTTCAGCCTCCTGTAAAAACCCCTCTTCCGTGACCGAACGCATCAATGGTGTCATCAAAAACTGTTTGTATCAAGATTGCTCCAACGGGTATCAATGCGAATACAATGCAAACTTCAACAACGGACAGTACATTTGTTGCAGCACTGGGGGCATTGGAAATGGCGCTAATCGTGAGTCGACTCACTCGTTTTGGTCGTCTTATCAAGAAAAAAACAAGTTTTAGCCATCGGCCAACCGAAATTCTACCTCGGCTCACAAATGCCATTGCAATGCCGAGCCATCAATGCCTGCACGTTTGTAGACTACCCCAATTGTGTCTATTCTCAGCGATATGGATACCAAGTTTGTTGCAGCACACGATACTGTCAGTAAGATTTGCTTTAACTCTGCCGGGACATTGCAATAACGATTTGTCGAATAAACTTGTACATTTATTGAACCAACAAAAAGCATAGACGGAACAGACAAGTCAAAATCGATAATATATGAAGTGAATCAACGATTGACGCACAGAAATTCAGAGATCCTACAGAAACAATATAAACTTATGTTAAACTAAATAAGAACCTAATAGCCTAGCGATCTAACTTTGAAAACAACACAAAACCGAAAAGTAAAAGTAACAACATTTGGCGAACAAGCCAGAAACAGAAGACACACGACGGCCGGCCAAAACCAAGAGATTCAAAAGCGACAACCAAAATCGATGATACTGAACCAATCAGTCCATGCGGGAACCACGCGAGTGGATTTCAAGCCCTTCGACAAAGCTGTTGTTGTTCTTCGCGTAGGCCTGGGCCAGATAAGGCGTCGGGAAGGCGGCTTCTCGGAGCGCATCCATCTGCATGTATGGGATGACCCTTGACGCGCGGCGCCTGAAACGGAATCAAGTTTCAATCTGATCAAAACAAAGTAAGAAGGAAAACTAACCTCAATTCAGCGGCCAATTTGATTCGGAAGTCATGGGGGAACCGGGCGTCCAACAACAGCATGTAGAGACCGCACAGCGGCATGAGGCGGATCTTTGGGTCGGCCAGGTCATGCACCTCGAGATTGAGGTGGCCTCGGGTCAGGTGATACATGACCAGATATCCCTCGGACGCGGGAGTCTCAGGCTTGTTAAGATAAGCCCAAAAACTCTTGGACTCGTCCCAATCGACTTTTTCGAAGTACGGGTACAACGAATGCCGGATGATTCGGGCCTTAGCTTCTCGAACGACGATGTCTGCCAATACCGGGGCATCTCTGGCTTCCGCCTTCAGCAGTGCGCGCTCGGCATCGGATGGACGGTGTTGAACGGCGACATTGATGCGGTCGTTGAGCCGCATGTGGTCGTGGCCGCCCAGCTTCTCGATCCGCTCCAAGAAACATGGCCACGTCTCCGTCTTCTGCTTGTAGTCCTCGTCCTCGTCGTCGACGGGGGCGGAATGGCGACGTTGACGTGGTGGCTGGCCGGGGCGTCGAGCCTCATTCGGATGGAGGTACGTGCGGGCTTTGCACTTGGAGTTGTTGGCGAGGGCATCGGCGGTGGCATCGTGGTTGAAGTCGGGCGTGGGCTCGGTTGTCGGAGAGCGGCGGGTGGGTGACTGGGTTGAGTCGACGGGGAGGCTGGGCGAGTTCGGCCTTTCAGTGGTCTGCGACACTGTAGTCATCGACACAGTGGGTTTCGCCGACCTGCTTCGACGGATGGGCTTTGCGGCACGAATCGGCTTCGGTGTGGCGGTGGGAGTCGTCTTCGGTGTGGCATTCGGAGTCGTCTTGGGGGTCGCGGAAGGCTTGTTGGTCGGAGCCGGCTTGGGTTCAGTCGGTTTCGGCAAGGCCTTCGGTTCAACAGGTGTAGCGGACGTGGCTGCCTTCGGTTTGACAGCAGTCTTCTCATTGGACGGTTTCGTGATTGCGGTCGACGAAGACGTGCGCTTCATTTCGGCGGATGGACGCGGCGGCTGTTCTGATGGCGGAGGGGCAAGAATCGACTTTGGTGGAGGCTGGTGGGTGCCATCGTCGATAGTCCGGAGGGCTTCATCTTCAGGGATGGTTGTTGGCACGGGCTGGTGGGTAGACCTCTTGCGATAAATGAAAATCCCGACGGCAAGACCAATGATTAGAATGCTGAAACGAATTAGGTTTATATACGCACTTTAGGAAAGAAAGAATCAACTTACATCACGACGAGAATGCTAATGGCGACGGAGGTACCAATAATCGCCTTTTCTGTGTCGGTATATTTTTCTTCGAGAGGGGTGACTTTTTCGGCGTTTACCGCGGTGACGATTGCACCATCCGACAATTTAGCAACCAACATCCTGATGGAACCATCTTTTTCAAATTTCACGCTTCCAGAGATCGCTGTTGCACCGGTAATTGTGCCGTCACGGTGTAACTTCAGTGTATCAGTTTCGTCTTTTTCAGAAAATATAAAAAGCGTAAAATAAGAACCTTTTTTTAAGTTTGCGGCGATATTTCCATAAACAGAATAAGTCTGTAGTTATGTACGGTATTCAGACTCACAGTGTCGCGAGATCCGTAAAGGACAGATGACATGCCCGGATACGCAGAAGTTTCAGTTTTGCAATATTTATGCACTATACATTAGATGTGTACTATCGGACGAAGAAACTTATGTTAATGCAGATTGCGTGGATTTTTTACTATTAGGCGTTTGAAAATTTGTTGGTATTGTGGTGGTCCCGTGTATTTTTACAATAGTTTCAGCATGTTTAGAGGTTTTTGTCGTCGACGCTGTCGATGTCAACTTCGGTTGGCTGTCATTATTATTGAAGCCATTTGTAACACCTTCACATGCAACATTGACGGGGGACTTTGACGTCCTAGAACAACACATCCAGACGATAACAGCTCCGATGATTCTGAAGTTTGACAAAATGTCTACCACAAAAGTTGACATTTTGAAACCTACAAAATAAACAACAATGCTAGACCGCCGACCACATAGTAAATGGTGTTATTTGATGGTTTTTCTGTTGTTGTAGTACTAGTAAGAATAGTCGTGGTGGTTCTTTGAGTTGTCGTTGTCGTTGTCGGAATAACTATTTCGGCATTGACTAAGCGTACATGACACCCTGGTGGCAGTTCTACTACTTTCACAGTAATCGAACCGTCAGTGCCAAATAAAATATGTTCTCTTATCGCTGCTCCAGCAAGATTCACTAACTGGCCATTGCGGTCTATTTTGTAGGGAATGCTCTTTAAGTAGCCTAAAGTTCTTTGTTTAGTTTTAAAATTGAACTCAGATACAAAACATACCGAGAGTCCAGAAGTAAAACGATGCGTATCCTTGGGGGCAGTGCGGTCCAACCTCGTAAGGGCGTGCCTTGAAGCAAATTACAAACCGTTTAGCATGGTGTTTTCGAGGGTTGTCGACGTTGATGCGCAACTCGGGACCAGAAAAGGTGACAGTTTTTTCGTCACCTGTGTATAATGCTCTGCAACACACAAATAAAATCGTTAAAAATAGAAAATTCTTACACTTCTGCTGCAATGTGATTCATACTAAGGACTAAAATCAACAACAAAGTGTGGCAATTCATTTTGACAACAACGTTAAAACTATATTGCAGTGATTAGTGACTTGAAAGAGGCTCTAAAACATGTGTCTCCATGTAAAAGTTTATTTTGTTTCGCTATCGTGCAGACAATATTGTAATTTACATGCGGTGATTACGGAAACAAAAAAAATATTCTCCGAGTCAAATTTTTACAGCAATATCAGCATGTTTAGAGGTTTTTGTCATTGACGCTGTTGATGTCAATTTTGGTTGGCTGTCATTATTGTTGAAGTCATTTGGAACAGCTTCACATGCGACACTGAAGGTAGACCTGGACTTTCTGGACCAACACATCCAGACAAGCACAGCTCCAATGATTCTGAAATCTGATTGTCTGTCAAATTACTTTGACACTAGTAAAACTCACAAAACAAACAACAACGCCAAACCACCAATCACAAAATAAATTGTTTTATTCGAAGACTTTTTTGGTATTGTAGTAATGGTAGAAACTGTCGTAGTGGTTCGTGTAGTCGTCATCGTCGTGGTTGTCAGAACAACTTTTTCGACGTTGACTAAACGTACATAACACCCTTTTGGAAGTTTAAATGCTCTAACGGTAATGGAACCATCAGTACCAAATAAAATATTTCCTATTATTCGGGTTCCGATTTTTTCGATTAGTTTGCCATTGCGATTTATCGTAAAAAGAGTGCTCGAGTGATAACCTAAAATCCAAAGAGCATACTGTTAACCATGTAGTCCAACGACGCATACCCTTGAGGGCAAAGTTTTGAAATAGTGTATGAATATGCCTTGAAACATATAATAAAATATTCTGCGTGGAGTTTTCGAGGATTTTCAGTGCTAATTTGCAACTCGGATCCATGAAAAGTGACAGTCTCTTCGTCACCCAGGTATAATCTTCTGTAACGCATAAATGAGATCGTCAAAAATAGTCAATTCTTACACTTCTGCTGTAATAAGGTTTATACCAACAAGAAAAATGAACAAAAAAGTGTAACAATACATTCTAGCAACTGTAAAACTAATTCAATGTTATAGTAATAACCTTCTTGAGGAGAATCTAATACAGATGTCCGGGCACCAATTTTTGTTTTTAGTGTAATTTACATGTGTTTCATTGTCGATATGCCATGGTTTGAAAATCAGCATGTTTAGAGGTTTTCGTCGACGCTGTCGATGTCAACTTTGGTTGGCTGTCATTAGTGTTGAAGTCATTTGGAACAACTTCACATGCAACATTGACGGGGGACCTTGACTTCCTAGAACAACACATCCAGACGATCACAGCTCCAATGATTCTGAAATCTGATTGTCTGTGAACTTACTTTGACACTACTAAAACCCACAAAACAAATAACAATGCCAAACCACCGATCACATAAAAAATCGTATTATTTGATGGTTTTTCTGTTGTTGTAGTACTAGTCAAAACGGTTGTGGTAGTTCGTTGAGTTGTGGTCGTCGTAGTCGGAATAACTTTTTCGGCGTTGACTAGACGTACATGACACCCTGGTGGAAGTTCTACTACTTTAACGGTGATCGAACCATCGGCACCAAACAAAATGTGTTCTCTCATCTCCGCTCCGCCAACGTCTACTAACTGGCCATTGCGGTCTATTTTGAAAGACTGGGTTGTCAGAATTCCTTCAATTTTATTTTTAAATTTAAATTCAAACACAAAACACATACTAAGAGTCCAGTAGTGAAAGGATGCGTATCCCTGGGGGCAGTACATTCCAGTCTCGTATGAGTATGACTTGAAGCAGATTACGTACCGTTTTTCCTGGTGTTTTCGAGGATTCATAACGTTTATTTGTAACATAGGTCCATGGAAAATGATAGTTGCTTCGTCGCCCGTGTATAAATTACTGCAATGCGTTATTTTACACGTCAAAAGCACCATAATCTTACACGTATGTTGCAATTTGGTTTATCCCAACAGCTAAAAAAAACAAACACATGTAGTAATGCATTGTGCAACGTTGAGGTTAAACCAATAAGGATCTGATACAAACTTCAGTTTTTCTTTTTGTGTTCAATTTACATGCAATTCACTGCCGATATACCGTGTATTAACTTTTTTGAAACTAGATTTACATTTTACAGGGGCATCAAAGGTTTGCGGAGAGTTTTCCCCGGTGCATTTATTTCCCAAGCACACATTGCACGCTTGACAACTGTGCGTCCGGAGGCGGACACACGGGCGCACCCAGTGGCAAGCATACTTGGGAAATAAATGCACCGGGGCATAGCGCCCTCCAACCGGCATCAAATGGGCGGTTTTTTTATTTATAAGAGGTTTGGAAATCAGCATGTTTAGAAACTTTTGTCGCGGACGCTGTCGATGTCAACTTTGGTTGACTGGCATTATTATTGAAACCATTTGGAACAACTTCACATGCAACATTGACGGGGGACCTTGACGTCCTGGACAAACATATCCAGACGATCACGGTTCCAATGATTCTGAAATCTGATTGTCTGTGAAGTTACTTTGACACTACTAAAACCCACAAAACAAATAACAATGCCAAACCACCGATCACATAGTAAATGGTGTCATTTGATGGTTTTTCTGTTGATGTAGTACCCGTAAGAATGGTCGTGGTGGTTCGTTGAGTTGTGATCGTCGTTGTCGGAATGACTTTTTCGGCATTGGCTAACCGTACATAACACCCTGGCGGAAGTTCTACTACTTTGACGAAGATCGAACCGTCGGCACCAAATAAAATGTGTTCTCTCATCCTCGCTCCAAAAACTTTTACAAACTGGCCATTGCGATCTATTCTGAATGGTTGACGTGCCAGATACCCTTTAATTTTTTGTTTTTATATTTTAAATTTAAACACAAAGTACATACTGATAGTCCAAAAGTAAAGGGATGCGTATCCCTGGGGGCAGTATTTTCCAGTCTCGTATGAGTATGACTTGAAGCAGATTACATAGCGTTTTTCTTGGTGTTTTCGAGGATTCATAACGTATAATTCTAACACAGGTCCATGAAAAACAATAGTAGCTTCGTCACCCGTGAATAACGTTCTGAAATGCACAATTTTACACGTAAAAAGTACCATAATCTTACACTTCTGCTGCGATTTTATATATACCAACGGTCAAAAAAAACAAAAAAGTAAAATAATGCATTTTGACAAAGTAGACGTTTAGTCAATAATGTCGTAATAACTCCCTCAGTGCAGGATCGAATATAAACAGTATTTTTAGCTTTCTTTTTTCTGTTCAATTTACATGCGATCACTGTCGATGTGCCATGTATTGACTTTTTTGAAACTAGATTTACATTTTACAGTATTGCCAACAAATGATCGATGCCAATTTGCACCTGTGTTCGACGGAATTTCTGTTTGATATTTGTGCAAAGGCAAATTAGACCCCTACTTATTTAATAATGTAGTTCGCTACACTTTCTTTATGTATTGTTGGCAGAATATACATTTATCATGGCTGTTGGCTATTTCGAAACTTTTACATCTCTTGACACTTTAGTTATCGATGCCGTAGATGTCAACTTAGGTTGGCTGTCATTATTGTTGAAGTCATTTGGAACAGCTTCACATGCGACACTGGATGGAGCCCTTGACTTCCTGGACCAACATATCCAGACAAGCACAGCTACGGTGATTCTGCAACCAGACTAACTGTAATGTCACTTTGACACTAAACTCAAGAAAAACGAACAACAATGCCAGACCACCGATCACATAATAAATGGTGTTGTTTGAAGATTTTTCTGGTTCTTTTGTAGTAATGATAGTAGTTGAAGCCACCGTAGTGGTTGTAGCTTTGGTCGTAGTTGGAATAACCTTTACGGCACTGAGTATGCGTACATAACACCCTGGGGGAAGTTTATATACTTTCACAGTAACGGAACCATCGGTATCAAACAACAGATGTCCTCTTACCCATGTTCCACCAATATTGAGTAACTTTCCGTTACGGTCTATCTTGAAAGGATTGATCTCCAGAAAACCTCAAGTAACCCTGGGTTCAAGTTCAAAATTCAGAAGTTCTAAATACGTACCAGTAACCACGTAGAAAAGGGACGCATATCCTTGAGGGCAATCTCTTGTAGTCGTGTATGAGTATGACTTGAAGCAAATTACGAATTGTTTTGAGTGGAGTTTTCGAGGATTCATAACGTTTATTTGTAACACAGGTCCAATAAAAGTGATAGTTGCTTCGTCGCCTGTGTACAACGTTCTGCAAAACATAAATGAAACCGTTAAAGATAATTTATTCTTACACGTAAGTTGCAACATGATGTATCCCAATTACCAAAAAGAACAAAAAGGTGTAATAATGCATTCTGACAACATTTAAACATAAAATTGTAAACAACTGTATCGCTATGTATTGATTTTGGATGTCGTTTCCCACCAAATTATGCAAATTATGATTGAACTGTAAGTATTTGCCAAGTCAGAGGGGCTAGGGTCATTCATTCTCTTTCTCATTCCGCTTTCGGTGTGTTTCTTGCTCAGATTCTTCTACCAGCTCTAAATGCATCGATTTTGTGCTCTTTTGATCCTTGCCGTTGCAGTTTGCCGTGAAAACAACGAAATGTAAGTTGGTGGTACACCTTGTTATCTCTCTAATCATTATTTGAATTACAGGGAAATCAAACCTGACGAACAAAACGTTACGTTTGCCGGCAGTGAGGCACTCATCAAGAGCCGTGTTGACGTCAACCGACGACACACAAACCGCGAGCTGGTTTACGGCGAATCCACCCAAAAGTTTGATGGTAGCGTTCTTTTTGATGAAAATGGATTGGCTCAACTTATCGTCGCAAGGATCCCCGAGGAAAGAGCTGTTGGTATCACTAAGATATCGGACCGCGCAGTCTTTACGCGGATGACACAAGGCGCTTTTGTGGGCCGATTCGACATTGGAAATGCCAAAGGTGCTGCCCCCGACATCAGACACCTGCGTTCGCATCGCCGTTTTGCCCCAGTGGTTGATGAAGTCAAGAGCTTGGATGCGCGAGGCAGAAACAGCCATGGTTCAAATTCCGCCATCCCTCGCATGCCCCGGCATTGCCTCCATCCTAGCGCTGAACACGTCGGCTAGCTGGAGCCAAAGAACCTCTACACCCACGCAACAGTCGAGATGACTGTTCCGAATGACTAGCATTGCTGATTTGTTGTATTTTTACCACATTTAAAACATCCAATAAGTTGATCCCACTTCAGACGTAGTGCTTCGATACACCTGGATAAATGTGTTTCGTGAAGCAGCGTTCCCGAATCCGTATGGCTTGTGTGTACGTCAAGAACAGCTACTGATTGGTCAAAGGGCTCCACATCGTTGAATTTGATTTCCGTTTCTTTGTATCGACATTTTATTTGTTTCATTGTTGTAATTTTTTTGTTTTTCAATTTTTACATCTCGTAAGAATGATAAAAGTTTATTAAAAATGTGTTTTCAAAAAGTTTACAACAACAATAACAGAAAAAAAAACCAAACAAAAGTATTTTACATCCAGAAATATTCAAAATCAATTTCAGCTGGGTTTGCAGGACCAACTTGGAAAAACATCATAGGAGGCTCCCCTGATGACGGAATAAACAAGTTATCACCTACTTTAATAACAAGTGCACCATCAATCCTTTTGTCTTCTTCGTATTCAAACTCTTTAAAGTGTGAACCAAGTTTGTCACGAATAATTTTTATCGAATGATTTGGCGGATCGTGGATGTACAAACGCAGATGAAATTCAGAGTGCTGCATCTAAAAATAAGTTTTCTGAATGGACAAAAGCCTGACTGAAAGCTTACTTTAAACAACTGTAACAACTCATGCGGTTCAAAACTAAATAAATTTTCAAATTTTCCGCCAACATGCAATTCTCGTAGGTTCGATTTTTTACAACGTAGTAAATCCTGCATCCAATATTTGTATCCGTAATCAGGCGAGTTAAGACAAATGCGCTCAATATTGTTAAAAGTGGCACAAATCAACGATAAAGAAATGTCTGAGCTAATAGAATAACAGCCTAATGCGTTTAAAGTTAAAATTCGTCCTGGAGTACTGCATTGTTCAACTAATTTTGCGAACACCGAAAAGGGCAATACACGATTACAACAAAATGTGAATGCGGTACAGTCAAACATTAAGTAATCAAAAATTGGGTGGCTGTAATCAGATGATTCCAGACAAACTGTTTCTAATCGATCTTCTATCAACGTTAAAACGTTCTGTTCGAAGCTTAAAAGTCCACGGACATGACCACATGAATAATAGAGTTTTCCTAGACAATGTTCAATGAAAAAGGTATGTTTAGTGTATTTCTTACACATCTGAACAGGTTTTACATAATGGATTTCGAAACCGGCAGCAACTTGAAGATCATAAACTTCTTTCGGTTTCCCGAGACATCGGAGACGTTGTTGAAGGCCATATGGAAGCTTCAGGAGGGGATAGGGCATGTTTTCAGTTGAAATATTAGTTTTATTGCACTGAAAAAAAAGGTATAACGCGATTTTTGGTTACACTAAAAGTATAACGCAATCGCTATACTTTTTGCTACGTTTATCCAAAAAGTGCGACGTATGCGTTATACCCAGGTGGAGCGCGATTTTCTGTTATACCTTGTGCAACGAAAACGACACACCCGAGTGAACAAACGTTATACCTTTTTTTTCAGTGTGTAATGGGAATTGAAAAATTGAAAGAAATAACCAGATTTTGAGGATAAAAATAGTAAGCAGTGCTGAGCAACAAGCGATGGTCAAAAACGCACCGTCTTCGCGAAGAAAAAACTGTTTCGGGCGTCATAGAGGTTGTACTGGCTTTTTACGTCGATTATGTGCGTTTGTACCATATGCGTTACACATATGCTATGTGCGTCTAGTGTTTGAGTGAATCGAGAGCTTCAAAAGGTTTATTACAACAACAACAAAACAGGGTCGGACCCAGGGTTTGAAAAAGGGGGTAGCAGAATTGACGAATTTTCGAAAAATGGTAAGGGGGGACCCTTACTATTTTTTCGAAAAATGTTTTGGCCTTTTTGGGCAGAACCTAAGGGGGGACCAAAGGGGTGAAAGTAGCTAAAGTTTTGAAAAAACTCTAAATTCCAATGGTCCCCCCTTACTTACTGTTGATGGGTCACTAAATTTCATACGAATCTGCTACCCCAGCAGCTGCTTCTGCTACCCCAGCAGAATTTTTACCCTAGCACGCTACCCCCTGCTACCCCCTGGGTCCGACCCTGCAACAAAAACCCAAACAAAAATTAACAAATGGCACGGCACAGTTGGCAGTAAACTTACAACAACGTAAACGAATACAAAAGTGGCAGAAAGTAAACTTATGCAGAATTTTGAAGTGAAATTTCGGCCGTCAGTTCGATAAGGGAGTTGAATCGATCAAAGATTTCTTCGGCAAGAACTCGAAGCTTGTCCTTGGTTTGCTGTATTTCATTGCGGATGAAATCTTCGTCAAAAGAGGCAATCTTTCTGAAGTTGACCTTGTTTTCCAGGAAGTAGGCCCATTGTGCGCCCTGAAATGGCACTGGATATAAAAAAACGTTTGAAATATCAAAAAAATACACTTACAGTTTTCTTGCACATTTGAATGGCATACTCGCCAGCATTGGTGCAGGATGGAAAGTGCTTCATGAAAGTGACATTCCCGAAATGGGCATCATTGCCGATCATCCCGGCTGCAAACACACCATTGTAGTGCTTGATACTGTTGAAAAAGTATGCCTTTTGGCCATCTGCAGTAGTAAAGTTGCCAACGTAGGCATGTTCGTCATCCGGAATGTAAGAAATACTGGCAATACGTGAGGAAATAGCGCCAGATGGACCGGCATGGGCGTCCTGGGCACGAACAACAACTTCCGGATCAACATGATTGCCGACAGCATCAGCTCGAACCGCCTTATCCGCTTTCCAAACACGAGAAGCGGCAATGGCAGCATGAGCGGCGACCGGCGGAAAGAATCCAGATGGAAAAGGGAAGCCGAAAGTAGTTAGATTTGGACCGAAGCCGTCCGGAGCGGGAGCATCATTGCTGGCCTGAACATTTCCAGGAAAAGGATAGCCCAAGACAGATGGATCAACACCTGCAGCAGCAACAGCATTCATGAATTCTGTCATTGATTCAGCCAACTCGTGAGTAGATTTCATCTGTCTGGCCATGGTGGTAAGGGCAGGAGCCAACAGAACGGGAAGCGGAATAGGGGTAGCGGCAGGTGGAGCTGCATCAGGCATCGGAGCAGGAGCGGGGATGGAATTATGGCCAACGGCAGCATCAACGCGTGGAGGAGCTACGTCATTACTAGGGTTATCGGCAATAGTGGCATCAGTCACCATCGGTTCATCCGAAGAGGCAGGGGCTATTGAAGTGGCACAGAGGACATTAGGTTCAGCATCTTGGTCAGTATCGGTAAAACGAACACGTCGAGGAGAGGGTGTTTCAGGAGGCGCATCAGAAAAACGGACTCGACGGGGAGAAGGTTCCTCTGGAGCTACTGTGGCAGCACGGCGGTTAGAACGATTGGTTTTACGCATGGCTCTGGAAATTCACATAGATGCATCAACATTCCAAGACTCAAAAAGAGGACAAAGAAAATGTTAGATCTAGATTAAAAGTATATAATTAACGATCAAAAACGCATGAAATCAATTAACCGTCATTAACAAGAGATTAGTTTATAAGTCACCGTTAACAAATAAAACAATAACAAAGGCGCTGTAACAAAAAACAAAGCACACCATCGGTAAGTTGCAAGTTAGAAAATTAGAGATAACCGAAAATAACCCAAAAATAACAAACTTCAATCAGTCCAGCGATGATTGCAGACGCGGTTGGTGCAGACGTAGTACAGCTTCATTTCAAACTGAAAATGGCTTTGCCAAACAGCTTCCGTGAAAAATACGGCAACTTACCTCAGCGCGACTGCTCTGAGCCTGGAAGAAGACAGCTTCCTTGTGGTTGCACTTCGGACAGATGTGATCCAGCGACTTTGGCAACGTGGGATCATCGATGACATCGCCAACGATTTGGGAGAGCTCACTGAAATACAGAACGTTGTGGTATTCTCCAGAATTATATATAAAAATGGAAGACTTACTCAATGTCGTGCATGACCTTGTTATGGTAGATGCAACTGGAGTCAGCTGGCTCACTGTGGGAGCAGCTTCGGCAGGCATACAGCAGACGAAGGTTCTCTTTGTCTTCGCGGGGGTAAAGCATGTTGTTGCTGAAATAGTTGATTCGTTACGATGATCGTAAAGACTGATAAAATCAAAAAGAAAAAAAAAACCAACCAACTCGGACAGAAACTGATTCCGGCAAACGACGACTGCTTGACCGGGGAACCTTCCGAAAGCGAATCAAAAGCATCGGTATCCATGGTGAACACGACAAGATGTGCTGAAAAACAAATAGTTCGGCGCCCCCAACAGCAATCACAAGTCGAACGCATCGAAATCGCGCAAGTTTTGAAATTTGCGGATTCCCACAAAATCCTCGCTTTTTTATTTTTCGGAAAGAAGGCAAAAACCGAAGATTCGGATTCAAAAATGAAAGCATATTGTGTTTGCGTATTCGTTGCACCCGAAGACGATGAAATTCGCGGTATCATCTGGAGATTTCATAATGAAAAGCGGCGTCGTCGAAATGAAACGCCAGCCGCAGCTGGATTCAACGACGCTCAAATCGGTGTGTGCGGAATGAGGTGAGGGAGTGCCACTGGCCAGACGGCGAGAGAGTGCGTCGCTTGTGCCCCGTTCTCAAAGTACATTGTTGGAACCCTTCTTCGGTGTGGTATCAGTGGAACAAGTAAGCTTCATCAGTTGTTTTCTTTTAAAATCTTTATTTTGATCCAAAAAACTTGGAATGTTAACGGCACAAAAAAACTATACACGAATATTGTGGATAACAAAAGTAAAAATCAACAACTTCAAAGAGAACACAAATAATTAGGAAGTGTATAAGGGAACACCAACTTTATCGGATGCCCTGGCCAAATCGCTCTTCGAAACAGTAATTTCACCAGGAAGACGTATAACAATAGATTCAATGTCGCATTCCAGGTTATCCTTAATGTAAGCATACGTGTGTTGAATGATGGAAGTAAACAGTGCCAGAGGAATCGTTTTGTTGTCATTACCAAGATGAATGAGCAAACCACCATCGGGAGCGCGTGACGTTTCAAACTTCCATGACGATTGTTCACATGCTGGATTTGACGCTGCAGCCATTATGCCAGGAATGTCTGCAAACAGTAATCGATGGTTTCAAACTAAAGTTAAAAAACAAAACCAACCGTAGATAACAGTTTTCGGGTTATCCTTCAAATGCTTCTGGGCTTCGGCGCCGATTTGAATGCGTTTGGTGTCCCCAGTTTGCTGCATTCGGAAGTAACATGGAATTTCGGCATCGCCAGAATATTTAGGGCCAGCTTCGATCAAAATCCGATTGTTGGTTGTAAAGGTGACGGTGGCTTTCACGGATTTCGTGTCAGTCGGGTTCGCTTCGGCCGACTTTTTCGATTCATTTTCGGCGTAACCTTTGGATGCCTTTGTGGCTTCTTTTTGGGTGATAGTGTTTTGGGAAATGTTGAGCGCCGCCAAACCGTTTTCAAGAACTTCCTGACGATCTAAAACCGTCAACGAAGCTTCAAAATGCCATAAATTGTGCTGTTTGACAGTCAGACGGATGCGTCGCAGCTTTTTCGTCTTCATCGTGAAATGTTTGATCAGAAACGTTTCCTCGTGGCGGACGCCATTGATCTGAAAAAAAAGTTAGTTGACTCAAACAGCATTTGAAACCAAAAAAAATGCCAACCTTCAGTTGCGATGCATCACCGATATCGAGTTCCACAGACTTCTCAAACGGGAACATTGTTACACCATTGTGGATGCAAAAAGAAGTCCCTTTGAACTCGGCAAACAGCCCAACGACATCATAGTTATCAACCAAGCAACCATCGAAGTTGTCGTCATTAAAGATGCTCTTATAACACTTCCATGTGGCATCCGCTGGTAGATTCAACGTGACTTCACTAATTTTGTATCCGACAAAGATTTCCTTCACTTTTTCATTCACTTCCTTGCCTTGACGCGAATCCAGCATAACACGCTTGATGTTGAAGAGCTTGAAGAACAATCTGGGATCATCCTGAAGCAATTCCATGTGAAATTATATATAAAAATTCTCAAAAACCAACCGTCTCACTCAGAACATCGACTCTCCATCCAGTCGCATGTTTCGTCAAAAAGTAGACATTATAATTGACGCAGTAGATCACTGTTTCACCGACTGCAGCCTTCACTTGCAAATTTTTCAACATGACAGACATTGTTATCGCATTCTGGCCGTAATGGATAACTTTTTCGATACCCTTTGATTCTAACAGCTTCCAACGACGTTCACGTTCAAGATTGTTGTCCGAGATACAGCAGTTGATGACACATCTGTCTTTCGCTGGATAGTTGGCAACGTGATCGACAGCCTCCTCGAACGTGTTGTAGATTAGCCCTCCCGGATCACTGTCGAGAATAAACTTTGTTGGAACTGTTGGTTGTTCTGCGATTGCAAACAAGGCGGTGCCATCGGGAGAGGGGAAGAAGTAGCCGTTAGACATGTCTGAAACAACACATTTATTATGTTAACGGGCAACGAAACATTGAATACAAAAAGACAAAGAAAAAAACACGACTGCGAAAATGTAACGCAATACGCAGAGAAAACCAGCGCGCCAAGGCATTGATCGACGAAGAAACAGGCACAATGATCCTGCTTTGTTCCAACAAGGAAGTGTTTGGCTGGCGCTAAAACCACTTTGACCGCTGGCAAAGACGACAACCACCCGCTTCTCCTTTGCAGTGTTGCACGAACCGGGCCAAAATGCCAAAAACGTCATATCGGTAGTTCATAAAAAATAGAATAATAAGTGTAGTTGCAGAATAAAACCAATCATAAGATACATAAGCAAAACGTCAAAGTTTAATTTTGCAAAAGTGTGAAACACAACAAGTGCATCAAATCGTTGTGAGAGTATGTAGAATTGCGCACGCCAGTGTGTACACGTTTTCAATTCCGTTAACACCTACGGCACATCTCATTTGACCAATGACAAGCAAAACTGGCCAAAAGAATTTTTTATATAAGTAATTAGTAACACAGGAGATCAGATTTTTGGCTTCTGAATCCAGAATCCGAAGTTCACGAAATTGCACTATCTGTCATCGTGCCGATGCTCAGGGTGATCTGTGGACACCGTGTATCACAAATCTTGCCCTGAAATCGCGAGATTCAGACACTCTCTGAGCTGAAAAACAGTGATTAGAGCGAAAAAGTGGTGTTTTCCCGCAGTTTTTCGTTCTAATCGCTGTTTTTCAGCTCACCGACCGTCAGAATCTGGCGATTCTACAGGCCGATTCCATCGAATTGTAATATTTCGGACTAAACACGACGCGGCCAGTCTTTCTAGACTCCCATTAGAGGAATCTGACGACATCGGAATTCCGGCTTCTGAATCCAGAATCCGAAGTTTCGAAATCTCATCATTTTTGACCGTGCCGATGCTCAGTGTAAACCCTGGACACCGTTTATCACAAATCCAGCCTTGGAATCGCGAGATTCAGGAAGTTTGTGAGCTGAAAAACAGTGATTAGAGCGAAAAAGTGGTGTTTTCCCGCAGTTTTTCGTTCTAATCGCTGTTTTTCAGCTCACCGACCGTCAGAATCTGGCGATTCTACAGGCCGATTCCATCGAATTGTAATATTTCGGACTAAACACGACGCGGCCAGTCTTTCTAGACCCCCATTAGAGGAATCTGACGACATCGGAATTCCGGCTTCTGAATCCAGAATCCGAAGTTTCGAAATCTCATCATTTTTGACCGTGCCGATGCTCAGTGTAAACCCTGGACACCGTTTATCACAAATCCGGCCTTGGAATCGCGAGATTCAGGAAGTTTGTGAGCTGAAAAACAGTGATTAGAGCGAAAAAGTTGTGTTTTCCCGCAGTTTTTCGTTCTAATCGCTGTTTTTCAGCTCACCGACCGTCAGAATCTGGCGATTCTACAGGCCGATTCCATCAAATTGTAGTACTTTGGACTAAACACGACGCGGCCAGTCTTTCTAGACCCTTCTTAGTAGAATCTGACGACATCGGAATTCCGGCTTCTGAATCCAGAATCCGAAGTTTCGAAATCTCATCATTTTTGACCGTGCCGATGCTCAGTGTAATCCCTGGACACCGTTTATCACAAATCCGGCCTTGGAATCGCGAGATTCAGGAAGTTTGTGAGCTGAAAAACAGTGATTAGAGCGAAAAAACGGTGTTTTCCCGCAGTTTTTCGTTCTAATCGCTGTTTTTCAGCTCACCGACCGTCAGAATCTGGCGATTCTACAGGCCGATTCCATCGAATTGTAATATTTCGGACTAAACACGACGCGGCCAGTCTTTCTAGACCCTTATTAGAAGAATCTGACGACATCGGAATTCCGGCTTCTGAATCCAGAATCCGAAGTTTCGAAATCTCATCATTTTTGACCGTGCCGATGCTCAGTGTAAACCCTGGACACCGTTTATCACAAATCCAGCCTTGGAATCGCGAGATTCAGGAAGTTTGTGAGCTGAAAAACAGTGATTAGAGCGAAAAAGTGGTGTTTTCCCGCAGTTTTTCGTTCTAATCGCTGTTTTTCAGCTCACCGACTGTCAGAATCTGGCGATTCTACCGGCCGATTCCATCAAATTGTAGTATTTTGAACTAAACACGACGCGGCCAGTCTTTCTAGACCCTTATTAGAAGAATCTGACGACATCGGAACTCCGGCTTCTGAATCCAGAATCCGAAGTTTCGAAATCTCATCATTTTTGACCGTGCCGATGCTCAGTGTAATCCCTGGACACCGTTTATCACAAATCCGGCCTTGGAATCGCGAGATTCAGGAAGTTTGTGAGCTGAAAAACAGTGATTAGAGCGAAAAAACGGTGTTTTCCCGCAGTTTTTCGTTCTAATCGCTGTTTTTCAGCTCACCGACCGTCAGAATCTGGCGATTCTACAGGCCGATTCCATCGAATTGTAATATTTCGGACTAAACACGACGCGGCCAGTCTTTCTAGACCCTTATTAGAAGAATCTGACGACATCGGAATTCCGGCTTCTGAATCCAGAATCCGAAGTTTCGAAATCTCATCATTTTTGACCGTGCCGATGCTCAGTGTAAACCCTGGACACCGTTTATCACAAATCCAGCCTTGGAATCGCGAGATTCAGGAAGTTTGTGAGCTGAAAAACAGTGATTAGAGCGAAAAAGTGGTGTTTTCCCGCAGTTTTTCGTTCTAATCGCTGTTTTTCAGCTCACCGACTGTCAGAATCTGGCGATTCTACCGGCCGATTCCATCAAATTGTAGTATTTTGGACTAAACACGACGCGGCCAGTCTTTCTAGACCCTTATTAGAAGAATCTGACGACATCGGAACTCCGGCTTCTGAATCCAGAATCCGAAGTTTCGAAATCTCATCATTTTTGACCGTGCCGATGCTCAGTGTAATCCCTGGACACCGTTTATCACAAATCCGGCCTTGGAATCGCGAGATTCAGGAAGTTTGTGAGCTGAAAAACAGTGATTAGAGCGAAAAAGTGGTGTTTTCCCGCAGTTTTTCGTTCTAATCGCTGTTTTTCAGCTCACCGACCGTCAGAATCTGGCGATTCTACAGGCCGATTCCATCAAATTGTAGTACTTTGGACTAAACACGACGCGGCCAGTCTTTCTAGACCCTTATTAGAAGAATCTGACGACATCGGAATTCCGGTTTCTGAATCCAGAATCCGAAGTTTCGAAATCTCATCATTTTTGACCGTGCCGATGCTCAGTGTAAACCCTGGACACCGTTTATCACAAATCCAGCCTTGGAATCGCGAGATTCAGGAAGTTTGTGAGCTGAAAAACAGTGATTAGAGCGAAAAAGTGGTGTTTTCCCGCAGTTTTTCGTTCTAATCGCTGTTTTTCAGCTCACCGACCGTCAGAATCTGGCGATTCTACAGGCCGATTCCATCGAATTGTAATATTTCGGACTAAACACGACGCGGCCAGTCTTTCTAGACCCTTATTAGAAGAATCTGACGACATCGGAATTCCGGCTTCTGAATCCAGAATCCGAAGTTTCGAAATCTCATCATTTTTGACCGTGCCGATGCTCAGTGTAAACCCTGGACACCGTTTATCACAAATCCAGCCTTGGAATCGCGAGATTCAGGAAGTTTGTGAGCTGAAAAACAGTGATTAGAGCGAAAAAGTGGTGTTTTCCCGCAGTTTTTCGTTCTAATCGCTGTTTTTCAGCTCACCGACCGTCAGAATCTGGCGATTCTACAGGCCGATTCCATCGAATTGTAATATTTCGGACTAAACACGACGCGGCCAGTCTTTCTAGACCCTTATTAGTAGAATCTGACGACATCGGAATTCCGGCTTCTGAATCCAGAATCCGAAGTTTCGAAATCTCATCATTTTTGACCGTGCCGATGCTCAGTGTAAACCCTGGACACCGTTTATCACAAATCCGGCCTTGGAATCGCGAGATTCAGGAAGTTTGTGAGCTGAAAAACAGTGATTAGAGCGAAAAAACGGTGTTTTCCCGCAGTTTTTCGTTCTAATCGCTGTTTTTCAGCTCACCGACCGTCAGAATCTGGCGATTCTACAGGCCGATTCCATCGAATTGTAATATTTCGGACTAAACACGACGCGGCCAGTCTTTCTAGACCCTTATTAGAAGAATCTGACGACATCGGAATTCCGGCTTCTGAATCCAGAATCCGAAGTTTCGAAATCTCGTCATTTTTGACCGTGCCGATGCTCAGTGTAAACCCTGGACACCGTTTATCACAAATCCAGCCTTGGAATCGCGAGATTCAGGAAGTTTGTGAGCTGAAAAACAGTGATTAGAGCGAAAAAGTGGTGTTTTCCCGCAGTTTTTCGTTCTAATCGCTGTTTTTCAGCTCACCGACCGTCAGAATCTGGCGATTCTACAGGCCGATTCCATCGAATTGTAATATTTCGGACTAAACACGACGCGGCCAGTCTTTCTAGACCCCCATTAGAGGAATCTGACGACATCGGAATTCCGGCTTCTGAATCCAGAATCCGAAGTTTCGAAATCTCATCATTTTTGACCGTGCCGATGCTCAGTGTAAACCCTGGACACCGTTTATCACAAATCCGGCCTTGGAATCGCGAGATTCAGGAAGTTTGTGAGCTGAAAAACAGTGATTAGAGCGAAAAAGTTGTGTTTTCCCGCAGTTTTTCGTTCTAATCGCTGTTTTTCAGCTCACCGACCGTCAGAATCTGGCGATTCTACAGGCCGATTCCATCAAATTGTAGTACTTTGGACTAAACACGACGCGGCCAGTCTTTCTAGACCCTTATTAGTAGAATCTGACGACATCGGAATTCCGGCTTCTGAATCCAGAATCCGAAGTTTCGAAATCTCATCATTTTTGACCGTGCCGATGCTCAGTGTAATCCCTGGACACCGTTTATCAAAAATCCGGCCTTGGAATCGCGAGATTCAGGAAGTTTGTGAGCTGAAAAACAGTGATTAGAGCGAAAAAACGGTGTTTTCCCGCAGTTTTTCGTTCTAATCGCTGTTTTTCAGCTCACCGACCGTCAGAATCTGGCGATTCTACAGGCCGATTCCATCGAATTGTAATATTTCGGACTAAACACGACGCGGCCAGTCTTTCTAGACCCTTATTAGAAGAATCTGACGACATCGGAATTCCGGCTTCTGAATCCAGAATCCGAAGTTTCGAAATCTCATCATTTTTGACCGTGCCGATGCTCAGTGTAAACCCTGGACACCGTTTATCACAAATCCAGCCTTGGAATCGCGAGATTCAGGAAGTTTGTGAGCTGAAAAACAGTGATTAGAGCGAAAAAGTGGTGTTTTCCCGCAGTTTTTCGTTCTAATCGCTGTTTTTCAGCTCACCGACTGTCAGAATCTGGCGATTCTACCGGCCGATTCCATCAAATTGTAGTATTTTGAACTAAACACGACGCGGCCAGTCTTTCTAGACCCTTATTAGAAGAATCTGACGACATCGGAACTCCGGCTTCTGAATCCAGAATCCGAAGTTTCGAAATCTCATCATTTTTGACCGTGCCGATGCTCAGTGTAATCCCTGGACACCGTTTATCACAAATCCGGCCTTGGAATCGCGAGATTCAGGAAGTTTGTGAGCTGAAAAACAGTGATTAGAGCGAAAAAACGGTGTTTTCCCGCAGTTTTTCGTTCTAATCGCTGTTTTTCAGCTCACCGACCGTCAGAATCTGGCGATTCTACAGGCCGATTCCATCGAATTGTAATATTTCGGACTAAACACGACGCGGCCAGTCTTTCTAGACCCTTATTAGAAGAATCTGACGACATCGGAATTCCGGCTTCTGAATCCAGAATCCGAAGTTTCGAAATCTCATCATTTTTGACCGTGCCGATGCTCAGTGTAAACCCTGGACACCGTTTATCACAAATCCAGCCTTGGAATCGCGAGATTCAGGAAGTTTGTGAGCTGAAAAACAGTGATTAGAGCGAAAAAGTGGTGTTTTCCCGCAGTTTTTCGTTCTAATCGCTGTTTTTCAGCTCACCGACTGTCAGAATCTGGCGATTCTACCGGCCGATTCCATCAAATTGTAGTATTTTGGACTAAACACGACGCGGCCAGTCTTTCTAGACCCTTATTAGAAGAATCTGACGACATCGGAACTCCGGCTTCTGAATCCAGAATCCGAAGTTTCGAAATCTCATCATTTTTGACCGTGCCGATGCTCAGTGTAATCCCTGGACACCGTTTATCACAAATCCGGCCTTGGAATCGCGAGATTCAGGAAGTTTGTGAGCTGAAAAACAGTGATTAGAGCGAAAAAGTGGTGTTTTCCCGCAGTTTTTCGTTCTAATCGCTGTTTTTCAGCTCACCGACCGTCAGAATCTGGCGATTCTACAGGCCGATTCCATCAAATTGTAGTACTTTGGACTAAACACGACGCGGCCAGTCTTTCTAGACCCTTATTAGAAGAATCTGACGACATCGGAATTCCGGCTTCTGAATCCAGAATCCGAAGTTTCGAAATCTCATCATTTTTGACCGTGCCGATGCTCAGTGTAAACCCTGGACACCGTTTATCACAAATCCAGCCTTGGAATCGCGAGATTCAGGAAGTTTGTGAGCTGAAAAACAGTGATTAGAGCGAAAAAGTGGTGTTTTCCCGCAGTTTTTCGTTCTAATCGCTGTTTTTCAGCTCACCGACCGTCAGAATCTGGCGATTCTACAGGCCGATTCCATCGAATTGTAATATTTCGGACTAAACACGACGCGGCCAGTCTTTCTAGACCCTTATTAGAAGAATCTGACGACATCGGAATTCCGGCTTCTGAATCCAGAATCCGAAGTTTCGAAATCTCATCATTTTTGACCGTGCCGATGCTCAGTGTAAACCCTGGACACCGTTTATCACAAATCCAGCCTTGGAATCGCGAGATTCAGGAAGTTTGTGAGCTGAAAAACAGTGATTAGAGCGAAAAAGTGGTGTTTTCCCGCAGTTTTTCGTTCTAATCGCTGTTTTTCAGCTCACCGACCGTCAGAATCTGGCGATTCTACAGGCCGATTCCATCGAATTGTAATATTTCGGACTAAACACGACGCGGCCAGTCTTTCTAGACCCTTATTAGTAGAATCTGACGACATCGGAATTCCGGCTTCTGAATCCAGAATCCGAAGTTTCGAAATCTCATCATTTTTGACCGTGCCGATGCTCAGTGTAAACATTCCGGCTTCTGAATCCAGAATCCGAAGTTTCGAAATCTCATCATTTTTGACCGTGCCGATGCTCAGTGTAATCCCTGGACACCGTTTATCACAAATCCGGCCTTGGAATCGCGAGATTCAGGAAGTTTGTGAGCTGAAAAACAGTGATTAGAGCGAAAAAGTGGTGTTTTCCCGCAGTTTTTCGTTCTAATCGCTGTTTTTCAGCTCACCGACCGTCAGAATCTGGCGATTCTACAGGCCGATTCCATCAAATTGTAGTACTTTGGACTAAACACGACGCGGCCAGTCTTTCTAGACCCTTATTAGAAGAATCTGACGACATCGGAATTCCGGCTTCTGAATCCAGAATCCGAAGTTTCGAAATCTCATCATTTTTGACCGTGCCGATGCTCAGTGTAAACCCTGGACACCGTTTATCACAAATCCAGCCTTGGAATCGCGAGATTCAGGAAGTTTGTGAGCTGAAAAACAGTGATTAGAGCGAAAAAGTGGTGTTTTCCCGCAGTTTTTCGTTCTAATCGCTGTTTTTCAGCTCACCGACCGTCAGAATCTGGCGATTCTACAGGCCGATTCCATCGAATTGTAATATTTCGGACTAAACACGACGCGGCCAGTCTTTCTAGACCCTTATTAGAAGAATCTGACGACATCGGAATTCCGGCTTCTGAATCCAGAATCCGAAGTTTCGAAATCTCATCATTTTTGACCGGAATGTTTTGGATATATAATTTACACATGTCTTATCACCTGCAACATGCCTATGTTACATGAATGTCAAAAATACAATTTTGTATGGGCGCTGTCATGACCAATACACGGTTTGAATTCTCTGTTTATCCTGAGCAGAGACCATTTGATTTGGCGCATTCATCGCCAATCTTGGCATAAAAACCGGTTGTGTATAAGCCATAGTAATCAGAACGAAAAAGTAGTGTTTTCCTTCAGTTTTTCGTTTTGATTTCTGTTTTTCAGCTCATCGAATTTCAGAATCCAGAGAATCTGTGTGCGAAGTCCCCCTGAATCTTCTGTCTATTGACCAATGAATCACCTTGATTACGAGTGCGACGCCATGCGCAGACGAGACATCACCACGTTAACGTTTCAGCTACACGCTTGTCAAAGATTAGGAGCATTTTGCGTTCATTATGTTGTGTTCTTTTTGTTAATGACTTGACTAAGGTACGTGTAATTGACTGAAGTGCGAGGGGGTGGAACCTTTTTACATCTAGCCGGTGACATTACCCGTCGCAAAACACAGAGATAGGCACCATTTCGATCTCTCAAGTTTGATTGAACAGATTACTCAAGTTGGAAGGGGGCAGTTCAAAAAGTGCCTTAAAAGGAGCTCGGTTTTGGGGGCAACTGTGTATACAACGTGTAACTGAGCTTGGTTAACGTCATGAACTTTAAACTGTGCCTGTTTGTCTTACTCGTCATTTTCTGCACCTTTGCTTCGGCAGCTATTGTCCCACTTGATCGCGTCAAACGTCAAGGGCATGGAAAACCCGGCAACGGCGGCTTTGGTTCCAACAAAGGAGGTCCTAGCTCCGGTCCCAGCTCCAAGGGTGGCCCCGGAGGCTCATCCCATGGTGGTCCCAACAATCGCGGTTGATTTCTTCTAACAGTTCACTGTTTTCTTTGTTTACATGCCACAAACGTAATTGATAATTGCATAATAAGCTCAATTGTGATAACGTTTTATAACTGACAACTGTAATCGAAACAACTTCATATGCGATTAATAAGCATTGTTAACCGTAGTGATATAAATGGATTCTTAATAGGAGTAAACTTAACAATGTACAAACAAAAAGTGATTATGAATAGTGTCTAAAAAGGAAGAACCTAACATTTTCCTGGATAAAAGACAGGCGCCGAAGATCCAAAACCGTCATCGAAATAATTTTCTTCAAAGTAGATTGACTGATCAGGCTGCTTAGCATAGGTATGGTCCAAAACCATAGGCATGGCAACACTTCCAGAAGAAACGGAAAACGGCTCATGAGGCGGAACAAAACTGGTATTCGAAAAGTTGAACATGCTTGAATTCAGTGGAGATTCGTTCTGATTTCCTTCTTCTGGTGCCATTTTTTCGTCAACGTGACACCGTTTCCGGCTTTCACGGAGCCACAAAGTTTTCGGATGCGTGTCGATTTTGAGTTCGGCAACCTTTCTGTTGTAATATTTGGAGACTGTAATGAATTCAGCGACGGGGAACAGTTTCTCGATGAAAGGGACAAAAGTCTCGGTGATTGGATCGAAGCGAGAGACCATAACAACGGGAATGTATTTGTGGAATGACCGCAAAATGACGCTACTGTGGAGAACGTCTGGATAGTTGGCGACTTTCACGTCGAACAACACTTCTTGCTTCATCCAATCGGAGCCTTTCGGGCATTGGATATTGTTAGGATGCGGTACAGGATCGTTGGCGTATTCTGGGGCAGCGGGGATGTACTCAGTCCATGAACCATCGACAAAACGATATCTGAAAGTAGAAATTATATATAAAAAATGCAAAAATGATACGAAAAACATGCCGAAAGCGTCCATTTCGACGAAAAGTAACGTGAAAGTGGTAAAGATTGTCTTTCTCCAAGCCGGTGACGTTGAATGCGAGTTTTGGGAACAAGTGACTAAAAAGGAATCATCAATGATACGCCCAACGGCTATAAAAACTGCTAAGCTTACTTTCCACGCTTTGAAATCTTCATTTCATTGGTGAGCTTAGCAAGCTTCTCCCACAAATCACTGATCAATTCAATCTGAATTCGGTCCTTGAGTTCGGCTTCCGTAATGTCCTCCGCAATCCCTTTTGGCTTCATGGATGTTTTGCTCGTCTCTGGCGTCGAATGTGTATTAGATTTATCTATCAGTGGCTTCCTGTGCTGAGATCGACGTTCTCGGATCATGTGTTTACGCCTTTGGAAACGTTGGCAGCTGTTCAACAAGGGCCGACCATCCGTGCGGTTCACATTCAGCAACGGCATTGACAAATGAAAACTGGATTGTGGTTGTGGGTAGCTGTCGGGAAAGGGATTCGGTTCAATGTAGAGTCCGCTGAAGGAGAACGACGAGTCAGCGTCGGATGGATCATTCAAACGGTTGTCGACGGCAGGAGGTGCTTCACTGGAAGTTGATGCGAGGGCTTTCAAAGAGTCATCATCGTCTGCTTTGTTCAACCAATCGACGAATTGATCGAATTCTTCGTCCGGAGGCGGTAGCTCTAACATTTCTTCTTTGATGACTCCGTTGCGCGTGATTTTCATTTTTGATTTGGCCTGAAAGGAAACACATTTCAACTTTAAAAATGAATTACGAAGACAAGTAAAGCGCAAACAATGCCGAGATTGAAGAAATTAACGACAAAGTGTTCCTCAAAACAATGAAAAACGGTTACCAGGTTCGCAAAACTCGTGAACGCATTATCTTTGTCTCGTTCGACCAAGAAAGGCGGCTGGCAATGAGCGTAACAGATGAAAAACCAGCGATGGCTTTCATGCGGATCAATGCCCCAAAAAAACTGCCTGTCAGTTCACGCCACTACTGACTGCTCTAATCAATGCGCCGGACCAGCGTTGCGGCCACGTTTTTCGGTCAGTTTTCATGAAAATTGATTGACTGTAAAATATTGTCTTTTTCATAAATCTCATAAAATTGACCACAAATACATAAATCAATTTTTTATTACTTTATTCGTCGTTTAAGAAATATTTATATTATCAATTTTAGCATTATTGATACTTTTAACAAACAGTAATTCATTCGAATTGACACGCCTTTAGCACCTTGTGAACGATTTCAGGAAGTTCGTCAATATCCTTTAAAATTTTATAAAATTCTAGACGATTGTCAACAAAAAAATGGGCGCAAGCTTTCTTCAAATCTTCGTGGGAATAGTCGTATGCGTAGCTGACGGCAAGGCAAAAGTTGTCGACGGTCAGTCCTACGAGAAGGCCTTGTTCCAGATGATTCTAAAGTTAACAAACTGCCGTGTACTCTAAAATTGAAAACGATAAACATACCACGACGGCCTCCATGCTATTCTCGTGAGCAAAGTGCAAAACATCGAAAATAGTCTTTAAACCAAAAACAGATTTCAACAAGACCACCGTCAAGCCTGGTGACAAGTCGGCAATAATGTTCAATGCTTTGATTTCGTCTTGGTGTTCCTTGAAAAACTGGCAACAATCTGCTAATAGTTTATCCCTGTTGCAATCGTAAGAGTATTGGGCGATGGGACAGAAGGACGTGATCGAGGGGGTCAGCAATGGCAATTTTTCGAGTTCATCCTGCAAAAACAGCACTAGAAGCAGCGCAAATTCGAGTTGTTTTACTTACAATAACAGCAGTGATAAAGTATTTATCACAGAAACGCATAATGTTAACAGCGGTCTCGGCAGACAGGTGATCCAAATCCCGGCCATAACACAAATCAATGGCTGCTTTGACTGTATCGAAATCAAAATCTAAAATTTTGATAGTCCCTGACTTGGATTCGACAGTATCATGGGCAAACATTGCATTGAAAACTGGCGATATCAGTAGAAGGAAGTACTTGTGGACCTGTAACAAACCTTGATAGACTCATATCTAACCAAGACTGCCTTACCGGCACTCGACCAGACCCAACAACAAACTCAACATCGGTGGGAACGTGTTGAAAGAGTAGATAGTTGCGAGCAAACGAAGGTGAGAAGGGTGCCAAAATATCAAACTCAACGGTGCATCTGACCGTAAGTTTGCCGTCGCGAAACAGAGGGCGAAGTCTTTCATGCCCCCTAAACTTCATGTAACCCCAATCATTTAACGGCTCTGTGAATTCATGAGTACATGTTGCTGCTGAATTTTAAAAGTCTTTTGTAATACATACAGTAAAGAAACAAAAACCTCAAACCTGAGAGTGTGTCAACTTCAAAACACAATTTTGCCTTAACTGGTTTGTTGACCACCAGAAACATACTGACACAATCATGGTATTCTCTTGTCATACCAGATGGGCTATAGTCCACCCACCATTGCAGGCCATTTGAGTGAGAAATCTCACGTTTTGGTGTCGACAGTACCTGCTCGACCATATCTTCGACCAAGTCAGTTTCATTGAGCGTAACTATGGTAACATCTTTGATCGTGATGGTAAGATTTGACATTGTTCAATTACGTGAACCGAATACTAAATCAAATCTAAAAGCCAATATTATTCAGTTTTGTTAACAATCAATTGAAATGTCAAGATAAGTGAAGATGAGAGTGGATGAAAGAAAGGGGGCCACTGTGGATAAGCAACGAAACAGATGAAAGAATAAGCCATGCGATGGGCTCTAGAAGAGTCCTGTCACAATTGCGAGAATCGATCTTAGGCTATCTAGAGAGGCTAATAACAGGTACTTAGACGGGCAATGCCGCGCAGACCGTCGCAAAAGTTTTCGCGAAAGTGGTGCAAAACACGATTGCTAGATGTCCTGCAAAACTGAAAGCATGCGCAGACCGCCCGAAACAACACTAACAAGTTCCGCGACGAAATCGGCAATACCCAATACACACAATGCACTAAAGTTTTGACACGATTGAAAAATAACATTTATTTACAAAATATGAGCTAATTAGGAAATTCATAAATAAGGTATAAAATAACACATCAAAGCCGTCATTTTTCACTCTTTAAATCAACATCTTCAAGTGCCTTCGAATCGATTGATATAGCATCATCGAATGCCGATGGCGCTGCATGCATTTGCATAATTTTCGGTGTGATCTTACGTGCCAAGTACTGCATCTGCTCGGCTTTCTCATTTCGTGGGTTGTGGTCATGTTTCACCGAAGCTTTTGGCAACATGATTGTCAACAACACTGGCAAGAAGACAATGCCATGAAGCAGTGATGACGCAATCACCAGGAAAATAGTTTTGAAGAAGATCTGGATAATATAGGCATCGACAAGTGTCAAAACAAGAATGCCAACAATCGTCGTAAAAGCTCCAAGGAACACAGGCCATCCAAGTGTTTCCAGTGCCGTAACAGCCTTCGCTGCTGATGATCCGGGTGCCTTGACATAGGCATATGTGATATGAGCTGACAAATCTACACTGAATCCGATCGACATGATTACGGTAATCATTGAAACGCATTCGAGACTGACGCCCCATAGTGCCATGTAGCCAAGGACACCGACATCGATGGAAACGATGCTCAAAATGATAGCAAAAGCGGCACCATAGTTAGGGATCATAACCAGAGCGACGAGCATCATGCAAACGACGGCGAGGAAACAGTTTCGGAATAAAGCTGGCTTCAATTCAATGTATTGGTCCGCGAAGGGGTAGTACTCGTGGAAAGTTGTGATGTTGAAGTCGGGAAATTCGTCAGCCAACTTTCTCATGAGCTTACAACTGTTGGTGTGATCTGTCGGGGTACGGTAGTTCTTCAATCCAACTTGGAACCGGAATGCCGCAAGTCGGCTCGGATCTTCGGGATCCCAGAAAATGTCTTTTTCCCACAATCGTCGACCGCCAGTCGTAATCAGCCATTCTTTAATTCGAGCGTAATATTCGCCGGATGTAGTCGGTTCAGAGATGTTTAGAAACATCGCATCTTCCTCCAATTGCGCTTCAAAAGCATTCAGCCATATCATAGTGGCATTGTGTGCCATTGTGTAATGGGTGTTTTCGAAGCTGGATACCATTTCATCGAATTTGCGTCTTTGGTTGAAATCGAACAAGTCTGGGGGGTTGTTTACCACTACTTGCATTTGGAGACCTTCAACATTACCAATTACACTAATCATTATCATATCGAGTTACTCACCTTCTTGCCAAAAAGTTTCATCGATCAAAATGTAAAAGTTTGTAAGATAGAATTCGCTCCGAACAAGATTCCGTGGATTCAAGCCTTCCTCGATCTGTGCGCACCCAAACAAAGCAATGAAGATGTAGCCGAGATAGATCAACAAAACAGTGATCTTTGAAGAGGTTTTCAATAATAATGGGCCGTAAACTTCGCGGAAGAACCAGTTGACTAGGGTTTCTCGGCCGTGGTGGGATTCGAGATTCTGAAGTTTCAACTTTTCATTGGAAATTCAACTTGGCATACTTACGTGATCAGACTCATCCACTTCACTTTGCAATGACTGGAAGAACTCTTTGACAGAGTTGAAAAAGCTCTTATCAGTAGTTGAAAATGTTTCTGGTTCCAGTTTGTGTTTCCTCGGCAAATCTGAGGATGACATTTTGTTGAAATCTTGGACAGTCATTTTTCGATCCAAGTGTCGACACACTGATCCACTACAAAACCATTTTGTCATCCAGTTGTCTGAAAACGTCATCAATTTGATTTTGAAATGTTAAAAATGGTATGACCAACCTGCTTCACCCGGAGTAACACACTGTTTACAAAACAGAGAATGCATGCCCTTATCCTCCATTTCACCGGCAAAAGCCATGACGGCCGTAAAGTAGGTGATTTGATAGAGGTAAGTGAACGTAATCCCCCAGAATGTGTATAGACAGAAGAGTCGGACACCAGGCAGAGTTGTGAAACAACCAATACCGAATGTCAACTAAAACATTGACGGTGAAAATTAACCCAAAATTGTGCCAAAAAGCCAAACCATATCAGTGATAGACGTGATCGAAATAGCCACAGCCGCTTCACTCAACGTCTCAGCCAACCGTTTAGCGACACTGAGGTCAGGATTTGTCCGATGCCAAGCAGCATTCATAAGAAAAGCGTCATCAATGCCGATGCATACGACAATGAAAGGAGACACGTTGACGATGGCATTGTAGTATTCACCGGTCCATAGAACCAGGCCAAAAGCGGAGGCGACGGCGAGAAGCGGGCAGATCAGGGCTGGAATCGACAAAAAATGCATTAAAAAAAATGTGTACCGCGTTGCGTGACGCAAAATGTATCGGTTTCGGATAAGTTTAACAACTGTGTTACGATTTCAAAAGCAACGGAATAACGATCAAAGAAAGAAATCTCAAATGAAAACAAACCTGCCAATCCCAAAATCGGTTTACTCCGAACCCAATCAATACCAACAATAATGTTTTCATGCCGTAACACCACAAGCGAGCATCCAAAACAGAAGCAAAACAGTATCGTTGACATCAGTATAAACTTCGGCGTCAATGTGTCTGCCACATCTTGAAGACCTTCTGGCAAGCTTTCATTATGGGTCAGACCGAATGTTAGGATCTCTGTAAGCTTTCAAATGCCTTCTTTTTCAAAAAAGTGCCCTCAAAACCATACCACTAGGCGGATTTTCCTTATCAGTCAAATAATCAGCCACCTTCTTCCGCCAGATGTAACTAATATTGCCGACCACTTCCTCTCGAGTATTATAGGTAAGCCGAACGGCCTTAACATAATCGAAGTGACCTTCATCGTCGGTCAGATGGACCCCACCGACAAGTGCCCCAAAATAAATCGGTTCAGTGCCGCGCCAGCCGATCGGATACGTGATTTTGATCTGTAGACGTCATGATCAAAGTTGAACAATAGTAGTTTCAAACAACGTAAAAGGGGGGAGTGCACATCGTTCAAGGCTGTCACCATTGACGTCAAAAGGTGGCTTGCCCTGAGGCTATGTGACTATGAATGGATCAAAGGGGACTTGACTCACCTCTTTTTCAATAATTTCTGACGCAAGCTCAGCAAACTTGCCCTGAAAGCTGCCCCAATGCGATTTCGGCTGTAAAATGGTGATGTGGTCATTCAGGAAGCACTTCCAATCATACGTCATGCAGAGATCAGTGTAGTGGACGTTGAAGTGTTCGCCATTGTGCTCGATGGGCACGGATAGATTGTAAACGATGTACTGGAAGGGGGTAAGGGTGATAAAAGTGCCAAAAATGGACTTAAAACCTTGTTAATTCGGTCGAGCTCAAGAATGTATTCACTAATAAGCATGTTGGGGCGGCCATATTCAGGGTCCTCCTTCCCGGCGGCAATGACATCCATATAGCCGGAGAGGTCATAGGACTTGCCGGGCCAGAACTTGTGTTCGTTGAGAGGCCAGTAGTTAGTTAGAATGTCGCGTTCGTATCGCCAGCGGGCATTTTCGGGAGAGAAGACGTATTGGGGGTCGATTGTGGTCTGAAATGGCACTTTTACTTACAAATTTCTGCCAACTGGCTCCAAAAATGCCGAAAAATTACATTTTCTGGCACTTCTGATGGCCAAAAACAACCATACCTGTTCCTTGATATAAACAAACCCAACACTCAGCAGTGCCGTCAACACAAACGGCCCAACAAACAAAACCGTCCGAAAGCGATGTGCCACAAGGCCCCATCCATAGAAAAAATGAATAAAATGCTCATCGAACGTCATTTCATCCGTCGGCGATCGATGTTAATCACGTCCGAACGAAGTCAGCCGGCTTTCGGAACCCACCAGAAGGAAAGCAGGGAGAATCCGATGGCGATGGGTGTTCTTCCTTCCCCCTTCGCGCACCCGCAGGCTGACACAGATTAGGCGCCCCTGGATGAATGGAGACAACCGGCAGCAAGCAAGCAAAGCAACGCCTTTTCCTTTTCAGTCGATGCCTTCGTCGGTTTTTTTGAAACCGACTTGTTAACAATGAAAAAAAGAAACCCCTAGAAAAGTTCAAAAGACCGATCACGTCGCGATGGGGTGGTCAAGGTTTCAAAGTTCAGTTTTATCAACTATTAAAATTAATAAATTATCACATGAAACGAATTGGTTTAACCATGAAAGTAATATCACAACGCGATGGAGGACGTGGAAGTGGGATCGGACCAAAAATGAACAAAAGAATGATTAGATGGAAGGAGCGCGGAAGCTGGACGGGTTATCCGAGACCATTGTCTTCGAAGAAGCCTTGTTGTGTTTCTTCCTGGAAAACGATACTTTCTTTACAATGGCATCGACAAAGATAGCAAAACAAACCTCTTGCAACAAATCCTGTGCCGAAATAGCTTTGAGCACCTGTTTTTTGCTGGTTTCCTGAACTTCGCCAGCGAGCAGGAATTCGTCGAGGATGAAATACGCTTTTTCAAAGTTGAAAATGATGTCGAGCTCGCAGACCGATCCAAAATACTTATCCAACAGCTCCACATATCGATGAATGATCTCCAGACAAAGGAGCTCGTTGTCAGACTGGTCGATGGCACAACAGAAGTAGAGACTCGCGTACCTGAAGCAATCCACTTGTACAAAAATCGTACAAAATGGCAACCAACCTCTTGTAAACAACTTTCAAGTCTTTGTACTCCAAGAAGGCACACATTTTCGGTTTCCGTGCTAGGATTGTCGTGACGAGTTCACGGGTGATCTTCTTTTTTACCTGGAGACGGTTTTTATGATTGTTGTGAAGGAAAATATATAAAAACAGTTGGATGAAAACTTACTTTGTCAGGATACGCGCTATACCATTTTTGTAGCCGCAATTTGCCTTGCCGGCTAAACAAGATCAAATAGTGCATCATCGTGACGGAATGATGGGATCAACGTGGCCAACGAGCACGACTTTGAAGCAGGGTCGTCGAGCTGGCAACAACGACGTCCAATTTTAGCGTCGATGTCAGCGATGTTTGAGGTGGTTGTCGTGGTGGGAGGTTTGAAAGGGTGGACGTTTTTCATGACTTTTTTGAGCCAGGTGATGCAAAACGGACGCACGTTAACAAAGAGAGGATACAATGTGCGCACAAAAATGAGCAACCTTTGGCTTGAAGACGGCAACCAGCAGAAGCGCATATAGCAACTCAAAGAAGCTTTCCTTTTGCATCATTGCTCGCATTCATTGCGTCTTTCGAACACCATCCATTTCTCTTTCTTTTTTTTCATCCAAATCATGGTTGATACTGCTCGCTACGATCGTCAAATCCGTCTGTGGGGTGAAGAAGGCCAAACCTCTATCCAGCAAACGAGCGTCTGTGTTCTCGGGTCATCTGGGCTCTCGACGGAGATCCTCAAAAACTTGATTCTTCCGGGTATCAAATCCTTCCACATTATTGACGATGCTGTTGTCGACATTACCGACCTTGGCAACAACTTTTTCTTGGAGACCTCTGACGTCGGAAAGCCCCGGGCTGAGGCTGTTGTTCGATTGCTTGGCGTAAGTTTTCATATAATTACAAATTCGCATTTATTTATATATTTCCAGGAGCTCAATCCATCAGTCAAAGGTTCCTTCACCCTGAGTAATCCCGCCAACATTGAGAAGAAGCAGTTACTCGACTATTCTATCGTCATTTCAACGTGCCTTCCGACGAGTTTCCTGCTTCCCATCGCCGATTTTCTGTTCGAAAACGGCGTCCCATTGATCAATGTCCGCGTTTGTGGCCTTTTCGGGTACTTCAGATTGTCCTTCAATACTCATGCCGTCTACAATGCCCATTACGAGTATCCAGCACATGATTTGCGTCTGGATCAACCGATTCCGGAAGTGTTGAAACTCGCCGCTCAGAATGACCTTTCATCGATGTCGTACACAGACCACTCCCACACACCGTATTTGTATCTCCTTTTGAAGGCCCTCGATGCTTGGCGCGAACAAGTCGGGGATGCTAATGCTTTTCCAAAGAACTACGCTCAACGGAAGGAAGTCTTGAAAATTTTGATGGATTGGCAGGTCCCGGATGAAAAGGGCGTTATCGATGAGCAGAATTTCATTGAAGCGAAAGAAGCTGCTCCGAGGGCGTTGCTTCCAACTACTGTAAGTTGTTTTTGCGGTTGTTATGGCGAAGTTTATGTAATTTTGTGTTTTAGATCCCGCCAAACGTTCAAGCAGTCTTCAAACACCCCCTCTCGGATCACAACAACCTGACCGACGAAAACGCGAATTGGTTTTGGATTCTTGTCTCTGCTCTGAAGCTCTTTGTCGAAAAGCATGGCGTCCTTCCTGTGTCTGGCCAACTTCCTGATATGACGAGTGATTCTAAGCGTTATGCGGAGCTGTTGAATGTCTATCGAAATGCCGCTTTGGAGGATGCCAACACGGTCTACGAGTATGCCCTCTTCATCAAGAAGACAGTCTGTGCTGATGCCGATTCTCACTACCTAACACCCCATGCTGTCCAGCAGTTCTGCAAAAACGCTGCTTTTATCAGTGTTCAGATTGGTACGAGCTTGAGGGATGAAGAAGCTACCAGCATTGAGCAAATTCTCTCCGTCATCCCTGAGCCCGAAACCCACCTCCAAGTCGACCCCCTCGTCTGGCTCGTCCTCTCGAAAGCCTCCGATTCCTTCTACGCCGGTAAGAATCGCTTCCCCGGTACGAATGGCGTACCTCGTGCCATAGACACCCAAGATCTCGCCAAGCGAGTCAATCAACTCATCACCGCTACGGGTAATGACGACCTCATCGATCGTGCCGCCAAGCTGGTCCCCCAGGAAGCCGTCAATGAAATGGTCCGTTACGGCGCTTCCGAACCCGCTGCTTTCTCGGCCGTGATCGGTGGCATCGTCGCTCAGGAAGCCATCAAACTCGCCACCCATCAGTACCTTCCCGTTGACAATACGTTTGTTCTGGATGGACATTCCAGCACCGGAAAGACCATTCGCCTTTGAATAATCGAAGAAAATTGGGTATAAAAAGCTTGTATCTTTATTATACATTTGTAACCTTTTTCGATCTCTTTGAATAATACTGTTTGCATAACTGTAATAAACGATGTGTATCAATGGTTTTATTGTTGTTTTTGACAATTTTTTGTGTGATAGGAGCGGCTTTTTTGTGAGTCATCTGAAACGGATTTGGGTTTAAATAATCGACCTTGGCATTGGGACGTATCATTTCATGACATTGTGGCGAAGGTGTAGAGAACATGGTTTCAACAGCGTCCAAGAACAACTTCATCGTCACCGTAAAGAAGTTTTTAGAAATTTTAAAAGCTTTTCAAGTTTGTATTATTTTAGCCTCACCGTTTCACTGACACAATAACCTTGACTATCCATACATCACTTCTGGAATATAATTTCCTCGTCCAAACCCCCGAAGTGACTGTGCAGGACTCCGATGGCATTACCTGGTACCTCGAATGCTATCCGAAAGGGTATTGTCCCAGTGCCGCGGGTAACGTCAGCATTTTTATGCGGCACACCAAGATCCCGCTTAAAGTGAAGGCGGAGTTTTCCATCATTGGAACTGATTATAAACGCAAGTCATCCTATCCCTTATCACTCTTTTCCATACTTACGGTTCTCTTCAGAAACACTAACTGAATATTGCCACAAAGAGGACCCTCGCGGATTCTGTCAATTCATTTCACATGAGAGGCTTCAGCAAATTGGTGCCATTCGGAACGGATATTTCGTGATTCAGTGTACTGCCGTGTTCTCCTCGCTTTATACGGAGAAAATGAACCCTTATCCGACGCCGTTGTGTCCTTCTGAGCTGATAGATGGGTGTAATCATGTTCGGTCTGAACTTAAGGTTACTGTAGCCGGTAAAAAGTTTAATGTTAGTTTTATCGTTAACAAAAATGTCTAATCTCAACAATGGATAACAGTATGTACCGGAGCTGAATCCGTCGGTCAAAGAATAACGTTAACCTTTGGGATTGATTTACTTTATGCTTATATTGTCGTAACAAATAATGTCCCGTAAACGTTTTGTAACATGGTTTTTCACGTGTTGAGTTATGTTTGTTAGTCCATGCTACATTATTACGACTTGCTGCCAGACTTTCAACTATCAAGTTTAGTCCATAGGTGATAGTTTGTGCAAGGAAATTTCATGTTTTAGACATTCACATAATCACATATCATAAAATATATATTATATCTTTTTACATTACTAAATGGTTTGTAGTGTTGTGGACTGAAAAACGGGCCCCTGCAGGTGTAACTTTTGAAAACAAAGTTGATTGAGGTTGCAACTTCCTGCCAAGATAGCGTAAACAATAGAATTTACAAAATTTTCGTAGAAATTCGGGACTAAAAAGCAGTTTTCAATAACGAAGAAAACGTTGTAAACTCACTAAATGAAGAAAAGCATAAACATCGGCACAAAATGTTGAATGATGTAAAATATTGTGACAAATGTGTCTACGATGACATAAGTTTCATCAGTCGCATCTTCTATCAGAAAGTAGACATAGGCAGAGTAATAAAGTACGATTAGAATGGCTCCGATGAGTGTTTGATCCAAGAATCGCCGCTCCAAACTTTTCTTCATTATCAGATTAGATGTTTCAACAGGTTTTAGCCTTTTTATGCCGATGACAGCCAGAAGAGATGCTATTAGGCCAAATGTAACGTTAATAATGATTGCTTTGAGGTAAAAAGCTTTGATGAATGGTCCACAACGCTCTTTGGCATACATGTGTAATAGGCAGTCGATATCGAATAAGGAAGTCATGTCGAAGATGAACGGAAGGATGAGCACCACGATGAAAAGTATGATTACGTTTTTCGGATTCCAGATCTAAAAATCGGCATAATAAGGTGCCATCACACCAAAAACACACCCTATTGTAATACTGTGGCACCACAATAGCCGAACATCGATTCAAAGCAATCAATACATCAGTAATGCCAACCAAAAACATGTTATGCCACTGTTCGATCGAATAAATCTCAGTAATCAGTGAAATTTCTTCAAGTGGAGTAAACTGACCAATGCCCCAGCAAATATTAGCCAAAAAATCCAACAAATATCCGATTGTCAACAAATGAAAGTACGAAGTATTGATTGGTGATGCCGGTTTGACGAATTCAGAAAACAAAAAAACGACCAAAAAAGCTTCAAATACAAAGCAGGAAGCATCGATGACAAAAAATATAAAATGTAATGTCCTCCAAGTCGCTGAAACCACCATCCAGTCCACCATTAACTCGTTTCACGGTGCCAAATTATACCTAGGCCTAGACGCATGCACGTCAGGCTAAACTATACAGTTATAATAAATTTTATAACACATCATGGATGAAAAGTTACAAGGCTGTCGTGGCCGTAAAATGTGGGAGGAGGTAAAAAAAAGAACAAAGTCAGCAATTTTTTTAGTCAAAAAGTTTAAAAACCAAAATTTTATTGATAAAAATATAACGAAAATCAAAAACCATATGTAACCAATTTCAAAGAATAAATGTAGCAATGAATGAAGGCTCAAATTGCCATCTTTACAAGTATCAATAAGTGCGTCATTAGTGATAGCTGCACGTACATACGCAGTATTGGAAAGTTTATTCTCAAGCACTCGATTCTTGCACGGGTTTTGGGGTCAATAGTTTAAGGACTTCGTCATCAAGTTTATCGAATTCAATCTCATTTTCGCGGATTTTGGCTTCATTTTGTGCGAAAAAGGATGCACATTTCTCTTGTAAATCTTGTAGATCATACATTCTCGCGTAACTCAGGACGTTGAAGAAGTTGTATACGCTGATGTTTTCTGATATGAATTTGTTCAAATTGTTCTGAAAAACAACACCTTGGTTACCAATTTCATTAAAAGTAAAGTAAAACTTACAGTAATCCCGTTAATTTCGTATTTGTCAGCAAATCTCAAAACCTCCAACGTCTCATTGGTAGTTTTGTACTCAAAAGTGTATCCATAACACAAATCGAGGGCATCTTTGACGGTTTCATAGTCGAAATCGACAATGTCAATCTGGCCAGTGGCGGCTTCTTTTGTTTTGTTCGAAAACATGGCTTCAAATACGGGCGATATTATGGACAAGTATGCTCTATGGGCTTTGATTTCCCGCTTTTCCTTGCCGTTTTCAACGACAAAAGTGAAATCATGTGTGATATGTCGCGATGATGATATCAGCTCATGGGCTAATATATTCGTTCCCGGCAATGGCTTGAAGGCTTCCATATCGAAACACGGTCCAGGTTCAGTAAAGCTTGCATTGATGGTGATTGTGATTTTGTCATTATCGGCAACAGCTTTTAGTTCCTCATGTGAGATTATGATGCATCCATGGAATTTTGTTTTCCTGTATCGGAATTTGAATGGCACTAAAATGGTGATTGTGATGATTTCAGTTTTTGAAAGATAGGATATATAAACTTACAAGTTTTGTCTTTGATAGAAAACGTAGCCGAGACTGTCATGTTGACACTGTCTTCCCAGTAGAGATTTACGCAAAGGTTGCCCTTGTTCTGGGGGATATCACCGTTATAGTAAAGATACAACCACCAGAAGTAGCCATTGATCCTGCCGACGGGGTGGATTATTGATTCTCCATTGTTTTCGGCTGCTAGTTTAGATGCGAGTATGACAGTGGTATAGCTTGTTTCGTATGTTCCGGACTGTAAAATATATAAAAAGTAGTTGAAGGAACATTGAATCGATGAGGCATGATGACTTACTTTGTTTTCTGGTGCTTTGAAGGGCATGTTTGGTGTTAGTTTTGCGAGATTTGGTGTTGTTAGTCTGAAAAAAGGTTACAACTGCACTTGAACTTCACATAGAACAATAAATCAAAGCAAGCAACTAACCAGGAACGAAATAAAATATATAAACCAACTTCTGGTGGTGTTGACAGCAGTTTTTTTGCTGGTGTTCCTCGGGACTCGGGCGTTGTAGGAGTGCCTTGCTGTCGGCTAGCGCCCAAGGTTGATGTTCTCTGCCCACTCGCTGCCGGTTTGAAAGGGCCAGAACGACTGACTCGCGCAAATGCCGTTACAATCTGGGAATGGCAGGTGAATTGATGTTAGCTTGTCAAATCGGTAATGATTCACTGTAGCGAGATGCCAAAAAATACCGATTATGGATTCTTTGTGGATTGGATCCTACAAGGCTTTGACAAAAATGGATATTAGAATACAAATCTGTTAAAAATGTCCCATAGATATCGTAATCTTAAGTTAATTTTGTCCGTCATTTCATGCTTCACATCCAACATTTAACAGTATCGTTTATTTAAAATGGTAACAAAACCGTAAACTCACTCAACAAACAAAAAAACAGTTTAAATCGTAAGAGCAGCAGCGGCCGTAACCAAGCCGGAAAGAACCGACGGATGAAGATCGACAAACTTTTGATCATTCGCGAGTTTAGCCTGGTTCTTCTTGTAATGCTCGGCACACTTTTGTTGAAGCTTCTCACTGGAATAGTTCCATGCGTAGCTGGCTATGGCACAGACGTTGCTGTCGTCCAAATTGGCAAGAAGCCAGTCTTCCAGAGCGATCTGAAGATAGCAACATCAGTTTCGAAAGATAGAACACAACGATAAGCTTACTGTCGCAGCTTTGATGTCATACTTGTCGACAACTTTGAGTGCTTCAATAACCTCCGAAGTGTTCTTATTTTCGAGAGTACGGCCGTAGCAAAAGTTCATTGCATCCTCGACGGCTTCGAATTGGAAGTCTTTCACAGTAATAATGCCAGTTTTGGCTTCCTTGGTATCGTGGGTGAACATGACATGGAACACGGGCGAGATAAGGCACAGATAACCGCGATGGAGCTAAAAATTATATAATTTCGGTTGGAAAACCCTGGAAAAAGCAACAAACATCAAGAGAACGGCCCCCAACAACCATCTTCACATCTGTAGCATCGTGATTGCCGACATCGACAAAGGCATAAGCAACGAGAGGGGGCGAAACGCACGCCTTTAGATTCTCGGACGTCACAACGGCGGCTTTCTTGAAAGTAATGGCACCGTGAATGACGAAAATGCCATTCAGGATGGCACCACTGGCAAGCAAATCGGCGTGTGAGACGAGAGTGACCCGATGAACGTTGGGCGTGACATCGATAGTACGTTCAACCGTTTCTGAAGTAAAATATCACGGAAATGGAAAAAAACAAAAGCTGTTTACTTACGTTTGATGGTGGTTCCACGGATGGTGAATTCGGCAGAGACATTCATAGGCGACTGGTTAATCCAAAACTCGATGCAAACCTTTCCAGGCTCGGTGGTGAAACCCGCGGGGTAGCACTGCATTCCCCATTTTAGGGCGGTATTATTATTAACCAGGACTTCCGGCGTTGCAAGCGATTGCCCGATCGCAGTGGCGTTGATGAGGGCTTGGTCGACATCAAGGCTAATGGAACTCTTATAGGAATCGGTCTGGAAAAGTGGAAAACGACAAATTTGCCACAAATAATGAGAATGGACTCACCTTCATAACGAAACGATACATGATACGATCAGCAGAATGATTTGCCGGGATAAAACACGCAAAAACACACACTGACTGAAAAGTGAATGTTTCAAAGAAGCGGTTGCTGGAAACAAAGAAACAACAAAAACACACAGCGAGGGCGCCAATTTCTGTTTACGTCTTTGGCGATTTGCATTTCAATCAGTGCAACATCGACTGCCACAACTGACCGGGTGACTCACGGCGCCCATAAATCGGTTGGCACAAACATTGGAATGAACACTTGGTCACTTAACTTTATTCATTACTTCAATTAACATTATTCTTACGTAAAACATGCATTTTAACGAATCTAAACATTACGAGCAGCCATTTGGACCAATCCAGAAACAATGTTTGCCTCCAGAGTGACAAATTCTGGAGCAAGGGCCAAAGTGGCCACATTCTTCTTATAGAACTCTCCACACTTTTCTTGGAGCTTTTCCCTCGAGTGATCCCAGGCGTATTTAGCGATTTGACAGGCATTGTCGGTTTTCAGATTGTTGAGTAGCCAGTCTTCCAGAGCTGCCTAAAGTCGAACCTTTAAAAAAAGTAGCGTTAACATAAAATGGGTTACTTACAACAGCAGCTTTGATGTCATATTTCTCGACAAACTTCAAGGCTTCAATAACCTCCAAAGCATTCTTGTTTTCGAAAAGGTGGCCATAGCAAAAGTTGATCGCATCTTCGACGGCTTCAAACTGGAAATCTTCAATGAAAACAACGCCGGATTGAGCTTCTTTGGTGTCGTGAGTGAACATGGCATGGAAGACGGGGGAGATCATGGAAAGGAAACCGCGATGAGCATGGAGGCGGCGATTTCCGATCAACAGTTCGACGTCAATCGCGTTGTGTTCGCTGGCACCGATAAAATTATGAACGACGAGCGGAGTGGCAGTAAACGCCGCCAAGTTTTTAGTCTCCACAATGGCAGCTTTCTTGAAAGTAACGTCACAGCGGACAACAAAGACACCGTTTTTGATAGCACTACTGTCCGTCAGGTCGGAATGGGAGATGATAGCGAGCCGGTGGGGATTCGTGGTGTCTTCGAAGGTGCGGTCCATCGTTTCTGAAGCCAGAGCATTGTAAGAATAGGAATGTCGCAATTTGTAATATGGGAACCCTTACCTTTGACATCAGTGCCGCGAATGGAAAAGTCAGCCACGACACTCATCGGAGCTTGATTCAACCAGAATTCAAGCATCACTTTGTCCGGGTTACTCGTGACACCAGCCGGAAAGCATCGGATCCCCCATTGTAAGGAATATCCAGTTTTGGCGGTGCATGATGGCGTCTCGAGCGACTGGCCAACAATCATGGATTTCAACAGAGATGCATCAACCTCAAGGCTGATAGAATCGTTCATTGAGTTGTTCTGCAAAATGTTGTTGTTGTTGACGAATCAAAATGGTTGAAAAATAAATAAATAAATAAACTTACTTTCATGACAAAACGATGCATGACAACGGCGAAGCAAAACCGTCGGCCACAGAAAAAACGATTTTTTGAAAATGGCTGAAATGGCAAAAAACTAACATAAGTATGAAAACAGTCTCTATTTATTGCAAATTTTTGTTCATAATGTAAATTTCGATATCTAGTAATATCTGATTTTACATGTTTTTTATTTGCAAATTGCAAACAACGAAATGTTTGCAGGCAGTCTATGTGATATCATGCAGCTACCGTAATTCCTAAAAGCGCAGCTTCCACTCCATTGAATATTCATGTTCAGTATGATCTTTCAGCTGAATGTCTACATTATCGCCGTCAAGTTATCAGAAATACAATGATTATGCATGATTATTGCATAGTGCAGCGTTCTCACGACACTTGTTCCGGCTACATTACATCGTTTACACGACTTCCGTGAACAACTTTATCTCTTTTTTCGTGTATGTAAACACATCTATCTGTTTTGCATTCGATGGCAATTCTTGTTTTTTGGGACACAAGCATATTCAATCTTTGAATGTCGAAAATTTAGAACAAAATCAGCTCAGTTGAACATAGTTTTTTTTCCTACTGTAGTCGGCCAATGTCAAAGGTGAAAAAGTAAAAACGTGCTCTTGTGTGGGGGCGATTTTTTGGCATTTGTTCTAGCGGCTCAATGTCCGAAGGCGTCTTTGGACAGTGTGTTTCGTTCTTGACGACACAATTGACAGGCGCGACAAGTCGAATCGGAGGAAGTTTCTGAGAACAACATGTTTGCACTTTTGACTTCAGTACTCTGATGTAGCTTGACCATCTTTGTGCCAAATATAAAAAAGTTTGAATTTCGAATTTTCACGTAGGAAATATCGAAATAAATCAAATTATCGCCAGACAGACAAGACACATCATAAGCATGTGTGAAAAACTATCTGTCTTTCGCAGTTTTTTTGAGGGGCCAACTTTGCAAAACGCAAGCTGTGAGGTGCGATGTGCAATGGTCGGCGTCGGCATCGTAGAGGGGTATCGGCGCCCGACACATAATCACTCATTTCCCGAGGGAGTTGCCGACACCGACACAGGAGGCTCGGTGTCGGTTGTGGATACTATTTAGATATTTGGAAAGGGCACCGGACACAATGGCATTCTGGATTGGTTGGGTTGACGCAGGAGGGTGGGACTCATCTTTTCGCGGTGTTTTTAATGTTGGCGGTGCCGATTATGATGGCATGTTTCGGGGAGAGATGAGCGTTTTCATTTTTGAAAGTTACGTTTTACATGTGAACTTTAATCGGAAAAAGGCTTCGTGAACTTGCAGCTTTGCAAATGATCAGAATTCTATGTAAATCACTAATTAAAAATGTTAATATTAGTCACCCAAAAGCTATTATTTATAATTTTCTAAGCTGTGAACACCACAGATCGAAATCATTACTCCACAAATCTCGAAAATCTAATTTCTACAGCTCTGTTCATCCATCCATGGCTGTCTGTCAGTCTTAATTAACACACCGTTTTGCCACCTCTGACTGAGACAGTGATGCCATGGCAGACTGCTGCGAAATGTCTAGATTTAGCTGCCATCATTGCAATGTTGTTTTTTATAGACTTGAAACGCTGGGGCTAGCTAGAATCTCTTCGTAGTTCATCACCGTGATGTTACAAGTCAACCCCGATGGCACCCCTAATTGGGTTATTGGCCTCATCCGTCGTGTCGTGCTTTGTGGTCAGCAGAAGGTGACGGACGGCCGAGACTGACATGACAGCTTCGAGTCGTCGTCGTAACCTGCCAATACCATCGAGGAAGTCGTCTTCGGCCTTGGCTTCAGTCGTTGACGACGGCCACGGACGGGGACTGCGACCGACGATGGCATTTTTTTCCAGAGCCTTATTCGCTGGCGTCAATTCAACATTTTTTACATTGCGCGAGCCAAGCCTGAGGTGAATGTGATGCGAGGAGCCTCGGTGCCGTCTCGAGGGGCGTTAAACTTCAATATTATTCGGGGCGGAAGGAAGTGCCAGTCTTCAAAAATGACTTCTTTCCCGGTACGGCAATGGCGCCATCTATGGACATCCCATAGATGTCCATCCATCTATCCATAGTCGGAGGAGGCATTTATGTATAAATGGGGATCCTCATTATGATAATCCATCCGGTGTCATCCGACTTTTGATGTGTACTTTCGTCACTTCTATCTATTTTATCATGCATCTTTTTGCAAAAATCTTCTAAAAATACACCTACAACAACCATACCTATATTTAAAGTTGTTAACTTTTATCACCCAACACCACTGATCGCACTTTTTGTCGGTCCAAAGTTTTGCAGCAATTGGTCACACCCATTATTATGCATTTCCAAGCACTTCATAATGGCCGCTTTTTGCCGTCTGTCATAACCCATGTACTAAACCATCAAACAAACATAAACTTTGCGATCACTTCCGTCTATACTTTGCCATTGTATCCCCAACAGCCGCACACAATCACCAAAGCGTGCCGTAATCGTAAACTTTCAAAGTCGAAGGGCAGGACTTACGTCCCCTCCCGTGGAACCAACAAAGTTTCTTCTAGTTTTTTTGCATTCTGAAATGTATATAAGAGTTTCCGGGCATGCAAACACGGGGTTAGAATTAAGATTTTGAAGCGTGTTCGGATTTAGTTTTCTGTTTTATGTGCTCTGATTTGAGGCGGGAGAGCTTACATGTAACATGTTAGCTTATGCCTCCTCAATGATAAGCTTAAATTAATGGAGGAATTCTTTGACAGATGTTTTCATTCCGTCTTTGGCACTTTTCAGGTCATGACCGAAACGAGTGGTGCCATTCGGCTTCGACTTTGGCTTCTGTTGGTGACAACATTGTTGTGTCTGGCGCTGCAATGCCATTGTCACACGGAATTGACTGATGACTATGCTATTGTGCATACGTATCCGAGTGGATATGTTCATAATGTGGTCTCGCGACGAAATTGCACAAATGATAATGCTATCATTGATAAGCTGTTGAATGGGACTGGATATAGCAAATTTAAACTGCCAAGTGAGTTAGATTCGAAAAAGAAGGGAGAAAAGTTGGTGATTTTCGGCATTTTCAACTTTCAGATGAAAATGGAGTCGATGTGGATGTCGAATTCTGGCTCGAATCAGCAAACACCATTGATGAGATGAACAATGACTTTGAGATGGACATCTATATCAATGAGGTCTGTTATCAGTCATCTTTTAAGCTTAAAAGCCAAAATTCTTCAAAAGAAAGTGTTTCCAGATGTGGCTCGACCCGTCGCTAAAATTCGAACACCTCTCTCCCTGCAAGCAAAACCTCTCCCTAAGCCATTTGGTGCTCGAACGGCTGTGGACACCGAATAGTAACTTTATCAACAGCAAAACTGCCACTATTTTGGAGTCACCGTTCAAGTGAGTCTCAATTTCTCTCTCCAACCGAACGCCTTCCTGCCACTTTCTCGCTCGACTGAACCCATAACATAACTTCATAACAATATTTGTCACTTTCAGAAACATTTTCTTCATGCTCTACCCCAATGGCACGGTTTGGACCAACTACGTAAGTGGTTTTTCGACACTTTTGGTTTGAGCTTTGATTTAAAAACGAACCTTTTAGCGAGTCAGAGTCAAAGGACCGTGCGACATGGATTTAAGTGAGCTCAACAGATCAAAAAGTGACGTAACTTACAGCTTGATTTCATTTTTTCAGCAAACTTCCCCATGGACATCCAATCATGTAAGCTAGTCTACGAAAGTTTTAATTACAACAATCAAGAAGTCCGAATGCGTTGGAAAACCCCACCTAAACCGACAGGAAAAATAGTGCTACCCGACTTCAACCTGATTCAAATTAACGGTTTTCATAAGCCTAGCCCATATCCCGCGGGAATGTGGGATGAGCTCCATATGGAATTGACTTTTGAACGGAGGGCTGTTTATTATTTCATGCAAGCCTATTTGCCGACCTATTTTACCGTATGTATTTCGTGGGTGAGTTTCGCCTTGGGATCGAAAGCCATCCCGGCGAGAACTATGCTACTTGTCAATGCATTGTTGGCTATTATCTTCCAGTTTGGCAACATTATGCGGTTTGTTTTATCGAAATTGTAATTTTTTGTTAAATTTTGTCGGTTTTCCAGAACTCTCCCGCGTGTTTCCTACATCAAAGCCCTGGGTAAGTCCTTTTTTAGCCTTAACACTTTGCAGGAACTTGTCAATCCATCCAATTTGCAGATGTTTGGATGCTAACTGCCATGACGTTCATTTTCTGCAATTTGATCGAATTAGCCATCGTCGGCTACAAAGTTCGTGATGACGGTAATGTTCGTCGGAAGCCGGTCATTTGCAAGCGCAAGGTGAGCCAAACTTACTTGATTTCGTCAAACTATGTTCCAATCACCTCAAAACTGCCTTTCCAGCTCGAAGACCCCATCGACACGAGCCCGAAAGGCCTCTGCAACTACGAAAAACGCTTCATGTTCCCGGTTGAACGATGCCAGCTCACTTGGAAGCCGTCCCCCTTCAGATTTAAGAATATCACCCCCGACGAGTGTGATAGGTTCTCCGCTATCGCCTTTCCCTCGGCATTTGCGCTGTTTAACGTAAGTCATAAGGGTTTTCGGGTTATTTTCTACACACACTAGACCCGTTTTCTTTCACTTCTCTTCCACTCCAGCCATAGCTCAGTTGGTAGAGCGGAGGACTGTAGTTGTTGCAATGGCCATCCTTAGGTCGCTGGTTCGAATCCGGCTGGCTGGAATCTTTTTTTCTTTTTCAGTAATTGATTTGTTTTTTTGCAGATTGTTTACTGGTCAGTCTATGGCAAGTTCAAGTCATACACTCCCATCGGGCAATAAACACAACTTGATTACTTTAATCAGAGTTTACAAGTTTTCAATTTTTCAATAACGGCTCAATGCAATCTCTATTTACGAACTTACCAGTTTCAATCTTTTGTTAATGTAACGATTAATAATAAGGTCCTTTTTTACCGGTGATGAATCGATTTATCAATGAAAAAAAGCCATTTTAGAATAGTCAATGCATAAAATTTTCGCTTTTCCGTGTTTTTGTTGCATGTAACTGTGAAATTAGTGTTTTTAATTTAACCATGCGTTTTTTAATAAAACATTTGCCTTAAATATAAGAAACGTTATTGCCTGTAAGGTGAACTTGACTACATTTTTTTAAAATTACAATGCATACATGTTTCGGTTTCTTATTTTTTTGTTTTTAAAAAACTGTTGTGATGCAATTCCATCAATGCCACCAAATTGCATAACGTTTCAAACAACAAATAGCCCCAGACAGCAGATTGTGTGGCCCAAGTGATTGAGACCCAGTTACCGATTAATCAATGACGTACATCTGGGCTGACAGCGAGTAGGAGGTCCCTTGAACCTGGAAATCCCGTGGATCCAATTTGCGTCAATGGCAATTGGACACATATGTGTGTCTTCAAAATGAGACATTATCTGCTTTGTTACCCTGTTTAATCTCCTGAGATCTTACCCCAAGGCAAAAGGGCCAAAGGTAGTCCGAAGCCTGTAGTCAGTAATCCGGTTACTGACTTATCAACATGCCACTGCGGTGAGCTACATAGCTATCTAGTCAGTTCCAGTTTCACTTTCAGCCCCACATTAACATTTTTCGGTGTATTCTCAGTGTTTTTATTCCGCCTTCAGGGCAAATAAATAACTTCGTATCGCTGACTAGAACCGGAAATAGTTCCACATTGTGGCTGACAACCTTAAGCGCATAATTGCCCCTCGAAATGCCAACGAACCAAGAGCAACCAATCTCGAGGAGGGGTTGCTCTACATTAAACATGAGTGCCAACCGGCTGTTAGTTACTGCTTCCTTCCCTTCCCCACTTTGCCCCTGCAGAAAATCGTTTAATTTTTTTTCTTTGTTTCGTCGAAAAATAGCGAAAAACGTCTAATGTCTAATGTAAAGTCAAAAGACGACCCGCTCAGGCCCGGCAGTGTCTTAGCCTATTTTGCCTGGAGCCTGGAGGCGCTTTTCCTTTGTCTCGTCGGACATCACAGGCACCGAAGCAAAACGGTCAGCTGTTGGCTCCTTCCTGCAGGCAGTCGAGGTCGGCACGAGTCTCACCTTTGCCCTTTTGTTTTTTTTTTTCTCTGAACACGTGTAGGTACACCGATAATGCCTGTCAAGTGGCCTAGAGGCTCCAGGCGGATTGCCAGGGGCAATGCAATTAATATTGGGAAGGGTGGGATTGGCAGGGGTCTGTCTTGGTGTTGGGGGTGTTTATGTTTTGGAAGTGTGATTTTGGCAAACTTACAAGGGAAGCGTCTGAACTTAAGGTGGCGGATCCGGACAAGCTATATAGCATTCGATAGACCTTTGAATAGATAAGCAAAATCCAAAATATTAGCTGCGGACGAGGCCTGGGGGCTTGGTAATATGACTTCAAAGTTTGAGAATCCGATTTTTTGAAGCGTCATAACTTCTGTTGCTGTAGTCGGATCGTGATTTTAGCGTGATATTATTGTAGGGGATGCTTAGAGCTATCCAACGGTCTTTTAATCGAAATTTTCGGACTTCACATTTTCGAGTAATTTGTGTGGTAAAATCATCATTTTTTAGATCCTTATTACTCGAAAATGTGAAGTCCGAAAATTTCGATTAAAAGACCGTTGGATAGCTCTAAGCATCCCCTACAATAATATCACGCTAAAATCACGATCCGACTACAGCAACAGAAGTTATGACGCTTCAAAAAATCGGATTCTCAAACTTTGAAGTCATATTACCAAGCCCCCAGGCCTCGTCCGCAGCTAATATTTTGGATTTTGCTTATCTATTCAAAGGTCTATCGAATGTTATATAGCTTGTCCGGATCCGCCACCTTAAGTTCAGACGCTTCCCTTGTTAGGAGCGTTGAGTCAATGTTATTTTAAGTTTAACCGTGTTTGGAAGCGATTTCAAGCTTCAATTTGCAAACTGTTAATCAAATTTCGATACTTTGATCCAGAAAAATGATTGATGTAAGCCCTTGCTGACGGCCTTACCCCAGCTTCCACCCCTCTAATCACTACCCCAGTGCCCGTCTTACACCAAAAATCATGTCAGTACTCGTCATATTTTATGTCATGTTCTGCTCATCTGCTTTTGTTGTCTAAACACCACCCTTTCATCCGAGGCTTTTTCGTTGAAAAGCCCCCTTCTTCCTCTCAAAGATGATGATACAAAAAAACGCAGCGTGCCTCTGCGGCCACTTTTGTCACTGTGTCACTATGTATACCTCGACCTCGGCCCGGTCCAAAACCTCCCCCAAGATGGTTGTTATGCCATTGGCAGTCTCAGTCGGGAGTCGTCGCGTGGGGCATCCATTCAGCATTCACAAAACGTTTTGTTTGATTCAAAGGTTGGCATCGCCATTGGCATCTGCATTGGCGCCGTTGGCCCCCGGGCTTTTACAAAATGCCTACCTGAACGATGGCATTGGCATTGTCAAGACAGCAAAGTCGTCGGCGTCGGCGCGTCAGACTGCATTCCTGAAAGCAACTCTTTTTGGCCTTTTTGGCAGGAGCCATGTTGTCTGTCATTTGTAGCCACCGTAAACGATGGCGGTCTTTTCTGTAGTTTAGTTTCGGCACACATTGGCATCCTGAGCACCCCGGGCGTCAGAGTTAATTGCACTTTTGGGGCTTCACCACATTCACATTCGCATTCTTCATGGATTTCCTCACGTTTATCGCCCGGAAAAACAGGTCTCCTGCCCTGCCTGCCAGTCCAGGCATCATGATATTTGTTCCAATCGTCCAACTTTTGAATTCCAATGCCAATTCCATGTACTCCATTATTCCAAAGGCGAAACAATTTCCGTATCCTTTGCTTTCTTTTCTTTTCGTTCTCCATAGCCTTGCAAACTAAACTTCGTCGAAGTAATTGCAGTGCCGTGTCTCGCGGCCTATCGGGTCATGTAAAAACGTAGAAAAAAAACACAAGAACAGCAAAAACTTTTTCGCCATTTTGTCTGAAAACCCTGAAACCCCGAAACAAGCGCACTGACACGTCAAGAAAGTACCGAAGTGACATCGGGGCAGTCGTTTTTTGCGATGCTTTCACGTTTCAGGAAATGAAAAACGCATTTCTTTCAAAGTGACAGGTCGCCGACGACGGTTTGGAAGTTTTGGAGTTTGAGTAAAGTTGAACTTTAGCCATCAGGCATTAAGTTAAGGTTTATCCAATTTGAATTAGGAATTCCAAAAAGAAATCTTTTAAGATCCCAAAAAACACCCTGCAAGCTGCAGCTGACTTTTTAATTGCCCAAGGGCTTGTAAATAGAAAAAAGTGCAAAGTTAAAATTACCCTCCGCCAGGAAAACACAGCTATCTGATTTTCAGTACATAGGTACAGCCGAAAAGCAAGGCGATAATAAGAATTTCCCTTGCTTATGATGTGATTTTGAGATTTCGAAGGCTTTTTGAAAGCTTTTCACCCATTATCCCCTGGCTTAGGGCCATCTTATGGGTGGGCTGAGTTGACTTTTCTTCGAAATTTTTTTCAATATCCGCATGCTTTGCCATTAAAAAAGTGCATTCAATGCATACCCATCATCGATGAATTGTCGGTTGAGGCCCTTCTCACCCCCTGTGCTCACTGCCCCCGTCGTATTTTATCCCCCCCGTTTCTTTGTTCTTCGAGGCTTCATTTACGCGTCTAAAAAATGCATTACCTCATTTGGAAGGCACGACATGCCATGTCCAACCGAAGTCGAGCCGAGCCGGGGAAGGCCATAGGAGGGTCTTTGCAGGTTTTTGTTCCGTCTGCAAAGGACCAAAAAGCGAGGGAGGCCTATCTAGGGTGGCAAAAAAACGGGATAGTATGTATCCTGACAACAGTTTGTTGTTCTATTTCTTCTGGGGGCACTGAAGGTCGAAGCTCGAATCCATTCCCGTGTCTGCTTCTGCCGTCCGCCGATAAGAGTGTCATGGTTTCGACGAATTCGAACACAAGTCGTCGACGGCCACAATAAACGACAAAATACACACCATTTGACATGATGCCGAGCAAGGGTCCCCCCTCCCGGACATTCTATCTTTCCTAACTAGTGGCTTTGTTCGTTTGTTCGTTTTTGGGTGCCATCTTTTGCTATCTCCAACATCGTGTCTCTCTGAAAATTAGCAAAGGCCCGGTTAAATTGAGCCTGAAAAAGGGGATTCTAGCCGACTTCAGCCGCCATCAGCTGTCAGACACCCTCCATGTGAAAACACATACTTTTTAAACTTGTTTCCGGTCAAAATTCAATTCATAATTCGCATTCCCGCGGACACTATCAATGCCCGGTCACGTATTCATTATTCCATTGTTTAGCCCGTGCGAAACTTTCCCTTTCTCGTTCCCCATCCCCCATTTAGCCCTCGCGGCACACTTTCGAGTCCTACTTTCACTCAATTAGCATACATTGCCGCTAATCCGTGGATGAATCAGACCTGTTTACAATTGCAGCCATGCGAAGTAACATGTTCATCACACAGTGGCTCATTTCCCGAGTATAGTTTTTATCAGAGGTGTTCCATTCATCATTCTACCTTCAATTACTCCTCCTGTAATTACCTGTGATAACGCATAACACCGACGAAAACATCAACGATGGCACTACACTCACGTGATTACCGAAGTATATTTTTATTGGCAAGCATTTTGTTGACTATTTTTGGCTGTGTTGTTAGTGTTTTTTCACTGGGATTGGTCAGATGGCAGGTTTGGGTTTTTTGACTTTAGTCTTGCAACGAAAGTTTGAAAAATGTTGTTTCAGTTTGTCGAAATCCGAGAACTCGGCTCCATCCATGACCACGGCATTTTCATGGACTGTATCAGTTCTGAGATAGCCCCATTGAATCAAGTCCGCCTCAATGACCCCACCAATCGATATGCGTTATCATTCACGGAATACCGTAATCGATGGAATCGCAAATGCGTTTTTAAATCTGATCTCAGTGCTCAGAATGTCATCCGACAAGCGGTCAATGCGGCTGATCCTGGGTCACGGGAGTTTTTACTTCATCGATTTTTACGTGAGTAATCACCTTTTTTCTTATCAGTAAACAATGATCGATAAAATGTACACATTTCAGCTCAACATAAAGCAGTAATATTCTTTACGGTGTTCACAGTACTGTTTGCGATCATTTCGATCATTATCGGCGGATGTTCTTCGTGCTTTGTTCCGAACAGTGTCCTACATGTCATTGCAGTGATTATCACTTGTGAGTAGGCGGAAATGGGTGCAATGATGTGGGTTTAATTGACAGGAGGTTTCAGTACTATGTTCACTTTTTGGTGATATAATGTTCTTCTTGGCATCAATGCGAATAGACAATCGAGCTGTCCCGGGCGTGGTGGGGGCCTATCCGGTAAGTTGTTGCATCATCGAAATGGACTTGTTTTAGCATTTTTTAAAAGTAGACTGGGAAAACGTGTTTTAAGGGCATTGTCTTTTTGAAATTGACGGTAGTTTACTGTTGAAAACTTGCATTTGCCCATGGGATATCCAAGTTCTATTTTTGTATCTAAAATTCAAACTTCAAAAAGTTCAAACCCATCTAATCCCCATTTTTTCCAGCAATACCTCGGCTACGCCTTCTACCTCCACCTATCCGCAGTCCTAATCTTCTTCTTTGCCCTTCTCTGCTCCTTCGCCGCGGCTTACATGCTCATTCGTAAAGATTACCGCCAAAACGGCTGCTGTAATGATAAAAATCCCGACACAATGCGCTTATCAACCCATGAAAACGGCCGCAGCATGACTGTCCCCATCGCCACGGGTCTCGACGACTACCCACCCGTGCCGAAATACCAAACCCCTCCATTTCAACCCATCCGTCCTGGCGCGACCACTACCTTCATGCCGGGTCGACCTGCGGCACTGGTCTATGAAAATCACGAAAACGGTGGCAATAACGGCGGCGATCCACGATGGGATCGTCGGAATTCCTATGATCGTAGCCTTTCACTTGTTTGAGACTTTCGAATAACTTTATCAGATGTACCTAATAATTGACTAATTCGTGCCCTGTGAACTAATACTATGTTATGTTTTCGGTCCTTCCAGTTAATTTTTCAACACAAAAACCTTCCATCGATGAAAATTTGGTCACATAATTCCTGTTTCCTTTCGACGATGCACTTTCGTCGCTATCTCCGATCTCGCAGAGTCATAATATAATATGTTTTTTTCTACTTTTTATGGTTGTGTTTACAATAATGAGAGAGAGTATATAAAGAAATATTGTCACATGTTGTGATTTTTGTACTTTTGGAGGGTGTTACTGTTTCTTCTAAACTAATTCTGGTTTTTGAACTGGATTGAATAGCTGATTTCAGACTTTGGACACGTTTGAATTCAAAATGGAATCTTTTATTTCGCTATTTGCTATATGACTTTGTAATTGTTACTGACAATCATATCGATATTGTCAAACTATATGGAAATAATGTTAAAAGTTCAATACGGATTGTATCAACTCGTCGGAGGGAAGGATGGATTAACCCCAGAAGGGTCCACCGAAACCGCCAAATCCACCGTATCCCCATGGGCGACCGTAACCCCACGGGCCGCGGCCCCAACCGCCTGCAAGATTGAACTTCAGAACTTTCTTTGAAGAATCTTTCAATCAACTTACCGTAACCTCGGCCGTAACCGCCATAAAATCCGGGATATCCCCACTGTGCTGACGCAAGGGCGACAATGACGGCAAAGATGAGCACAAGCAACAGGAGACTGTTCATTTTTACTTAAAAGTTTGACTTTGACTTGCTGGGAGTCGTTGTTGTTTACGTTGAAACACGTCTTCCCCCAAAAAATTGGGTTCTTTAAATACCCCTCGGGAGGCGTGTTGAACGCGCAAGTTCAAACGATCCGCCCCGTGTACGCAGATCAATGTTGAGCGTTGTTCGGCGTATTTTGATGGGCCTTCTAGAAGGAAGTTTGCACGCATGACCATTCCCATTCGTAATGTGTGTTATTCTTCGGCAAACTCGACATGATGATGATGCGTAATCAGTGCTCGCGCGAGAGAACCCCTGAGGCAAGATGGGTATAGCCATCGGTCTGAACGCACAATCCAAAGCGTATTCGTCAGACACGCGCAAGCGTCTCGCGCACAGTTGCGTCCTTTGATCTCTTTTTTTTCCAACAAATTTTGCTTGATCAACGAACCTTAGCAAAATTAGAACTCGCCGAGTCTACGCATAGATAGATTACATAGCTGCCGCGCATCTTTGGTCGAGGTGGTCGGTTTTTTCAACGTTGTCCAAACAACTAGTTTTCTTGTTTCACACTGTTCCTTTGATCGAAGGCATCGTAAAAATGGTCTTATGGATCCATCCATTAGCCTAATGATCAAACAATAGCCTCCCCATGGCGATGCATCATTACAACTCATGCCACTTTGAGCTAGACAGCTTCCTCCCCAATCTACCGTAACAAGTCACCACGAATCAATGCACTTTAAAGGTGCACTTTAGCTCGCCAAACGGATAAGTAAGTGTCAACATGTTTCATTGTGCCAATAAAATTTGTATCCTGAAGTAAAGCTTGAAACACTAAAAAAACGAAACGCACTTTCGTCAAGCCAAAAAACAGCGTTAAGTGCAGAAACGCATTTCGTTTGCACTCTTGAATGGCACTTTTTGGGGGGGACGTCTTTATTTATCGCAATAACCTTTCTGACATTAACCTTTTTAAGACAAATAATGATTGTTTTTGTGTAACATTTCGAAAGTAATGAAAGAATTGTGAATATCCGGTGCCATTCGGTATAATGTGCGCAAATGGGTCAAAAAAGTCTATTTGAACCGCTGTTTGGGCAACGTTGAATCCTATAGCAAAGACTGATCAGAACCGTTTTGCATACATGAAAAAACCTTTTATCAACGATTCCGTGAAGTCAGGGCTTGCTTTATAAATCTTGAAAAGTCATACATTTTTGTCAGTCGTTTCTTTGACTATTTTCGGTGGTCTTTTGGGTGTGAATACTGTATTTGCAGACTAAACCGTTGGCTTCATCATTTTGCCGAAAACAGAATGCAAACTACCGAAATCGCCGGAAATGTAGTTTTTTAATATGAAAGTGCAATGGAACGTAAACCTGACTCTGGAAAAACACTTGATAATAAAGATTGAGAACAAAAAGGATAAGACATAAACAATAGCTGTCTTACTAATCAGCGCCCTTGTGCTTCAAAAAACAAAAGGTCAGACCTACAGAATACGATAACTTTAAAAATCGTTTATAAATAAACTTTTCAGTGCAATTTAAGAGAGCAATCCCTATTTTACAGATGGACAAGCCCTATATTTATGTGTTTATTTCACTGTAGCAAAGGTGTTTGACATAAAGAAGTAATCCTTAGTTTGTTCCGACTACCGTACTTTTGTAAGGTATATTTATGCTGGCATGCAGTAACACATTTTTGTATTTATATAAACGTTTAAAAACAAATAAATTGATTTTGATAACTGAACAGTGTTTTTATCTTTATTATAACTTCCTGACCTTTGCTAATGGTTATCATTCTTTTTTACCGTCTGGTACCGTCATCTGAGTCAGTAGCGTTGGGAAAGGCGGGCTTTTTGATAGCCGCATGCTTGGCAAGCATTAGGTTTTGGTTTTGTGCCCCCAAAAGAAGCCACACCCTCAAAGTGGGGGATGCCGGCAGGTGGAGGTATAAGGTACATATTTAAACTACGTAAATTCGGGATTTCCAAGTTCTTAACGGTTAACATAACCATTGCAGTCTTCGATACTGTATTTCACTTTGGCTTAGACTTGCCAATATCGTGCTAAACTTGATCACTTTTATATAAATTTTAAATCTTCATCATGATGCTTGCACTGATTACGCTTCCAACGTTTGTTGTTATGTTCACTTTGACCCATGGAATGAATACTGATGATGATCGAATTGCTGATTGTATTCCAAAAAATATTAGACTACTTGAAGACACATGTGGTGTCAATGGATCCGGAGAAGTTTGCTTAAACAATGTTGCATTTAGAAGTAAGTTTTTAACTAAAATTTTGATTTCACTAATCAGAATGTTTTAGAATTCATGGATGATGATAACAAAGTACATCAAATAGCCAAAATCGCTTGTAAAAAAACCTACAATGCTCTTCAAATCAACCGTTTATATTGCTGTAGTACGCGACAATGCTTGAAGCGATGTGAACAAGGACAGTACATAGAATCAACGTCTTCACTACCAAATGTTGCAACTCACCGACTTCGACGTCATCATCGCCATTTCAATTTTATATGATTCAAACTACGATTTTCTGTAACAGTAGAAAGTAGAATCAAGGCCTGGATAAGTCGCATTCGGTTTCTGTTCTGTTGATAAAGTACAAATTCATTGCCCCAAAATTAACTTATTTAAAATACGATTTTTGCGTATATCCTGTTTGAACACTGAATGATTCACACGTGCTTTGTATTGAGTAAACATGTGCGAACAAAGGCAATAAAGTTACAATGTTAAGATAGTGTTCGCCAAAAGTCGTTTATTTGAACTTGACCATTAACTGTAACTTATTTACAGTGTACTCTGAAAATGTATAAATAAACAAAGCCGTAGCCAAAAACCACAACGCACTTGATCTTGAATCTTTCTGACAAAAATGGACACACCGTATGTACTGCAAAATGCATAAACGTCGTCACAGAAAATATTTTTGTAAACCGACCAGCGCGCCTACGGCGCGCTGGGTAGTCACGTAACAGTTTCCTCAGCTAAAAAGTTTCCTCAGAAAGAAAAGTTTCCTAAGAAAGAAAAGTTACAGTAGAAAAAATGGAGAAATGGAAACTTAAGGGATGTATTGCTGGGGCCGCCTTCGGCGGCCTCATCATTACACCCCTTGAGCTTTCCTTTCCCCCGATATCACGGCAAATGATCAGATTCAGGGTCGCCTTCATCGACCCGAACTTGCATAAGTTTTGTGGCATTTCTGGCACTTTTCGAGTGATGTCGAGTCAAAGGGGGGAGTAGGATTTTTTTGACCCAACTTTTGGAACCTAAAAAAATTAGGCATGGTAAAAAAAATTATATTATATAAACTTTTTGGCGGCCCCCCTAATCCGAACCTGATCCCAATGCTTTTCATGAAACCGGCAAACCCGGAGTGCCAAAACGTGTCATGTCGTCTAGAGGTGTGGGTGCGTTTTCCGCCTTAAAACGACCCCACGGGCGACACATTTGACGGGCTCGGAAAAAACCGTAAGGGGTACCCTTTGGATTCGAAAATTCAGGTCGATTTGTGTGATTTCCCCGTTCGACCCGAGTGTGTGCAAATGGCGACTACCCTTTTCGAACGCGTGCAGTGAGCGTTTTGAGGTCTCGACCGAGCCTCGAGCGCTTCCGTGCACTCTCGTCGCCTGCCTTATCACAGGGAGGCGGTGACGGTCTCTGCGAGAGCGCCCACTCTCTTGCGACCTCGGCGGCCGGCTGGCTGACGGGGCTGGGTGATCTGTCTGTATGCCTCTCTTATCTCTCTACTCCCTCGTCGATGAGCAAAAATCGGGTGTCTAGGGGTAGCCCCGAGGCGACAGATTCCGAAATTTCGGATGCTTCTAGCTCGGCCGGAAGCCAATGAATTTGGACGAAAACCACCGCACGCACTATCCCGCAACAGTACGAACATTTTGCACCCAAATTTGGCCCATATGACTGCGTGCCACGAAAGTTAAAATTCTGCAAATGAAAATGAAATTTTAAAATGCCATTTAAACGTTTTTGCCGTAGTCCTATCAAAAAAGTCGTAAGATGTAATGTTCCGGAAATGAAATTTTACACCTAGAGCAATGTTCACGCACAGGCTGACGTTGCTCCTCAGGCTTTGCACTTTCGGTTTTTGGCGCCGTGCCATGCCTAGGAGGGCATTTTGGAAAGTTTGGAGGGCGGATTTGTGGATAACTTTTCAATTGGAAGTTTTCATGTTTTGAGCTCGAGGGTGTGGGTGGCACGGTTGGCGAGATCACTGTTTTTGGGGGCATTTTTTTGTATTAGGGTTCGAAAACGTACACGAAAACAAGAGCATGCACTTTGTAAAATCATCGAGGCGGAAGTTCTACGTAAATCTTACAGAAAAATAACATTGTTATTGTTTTGATACAAACTTTTTAGGACTTTTGGCATTGTTGAAAATGTGTTATAAATAGAGTGAATGAAGTTTAAGGGGCAAGCAAGATCAAAGTGTGAGACTGTAGGCTACATGGCAGACAATACCCCTTTTTAGCGAAGGTGGAGTGAGACTTTTGGAAAGTGGGAACTCGGAAGTTGTTGAATACTATATAAGTAGCATAGTATTGAGCCTTTTCATTCATTGAGGTCAGTTTCTGTATCTTTTTTGACTGTTATATGCTTTAAGGCAAGCAAATTCTTGCTTCTAAACACGACTATCAAAAATTTTGCGCATTCTTGTCTGCTTATCTGTCAGTGCCCGCGGATCCCATCAATCAAAATTTATAATAACTTCAAGTTTCCAGACTGAAATGCGTGAAATTCCATCCTAATTTCCATCGCAAAACGGAAGTCCCCTTCCATGTGCATCCAGATGTTATCACCATCACCATCGCTCACGATCACCCCCCACCCCCGATGAGTCAGTTGATCATTATCACCAGCATTGCCCGAACAAACACCTGGGTCAATCGCAATTGACACCCCCGACGATGATCGTGTTTTGTCGCCCCGGCCATCTCCATCATGTTGTCATTGTCATTGATCGACAGCGGCAACAACGCCTCGGGCATGTCGTTTTCGTTCATCTTCGTCTTCCGCCTGCAATCAACCAAGGTTTCGTTTTTTGACGAAACATATATTTACTTTTTACTATTGCGTTTGTTTTCGCGTCATTTTAAACTTTTCCCACCTTCAACATTCCAAATTTAAACTTTTATGTCATAGCTAAGGTAGCTAAAAGGAAACTTTGCTTAATCATATCCTTGCAGAACCCGGCGATGACAAACACCACCCTTGCCAGTGTCCTTATTTGTTGTTTCTTCGTCACTGTGACGCTCGCATGTAAATGCCAGTTCCAGCCGGCCCAAGTTTCTTTCTGCAAAGCTCATTGGGGTAAGTTCCAAAGCGTTCAGGGTTAAATTTTATGTAATTGCCAATGTTTCATGTTAGTCGCGCATACAAAGGTAGATCTCCGTCAGACGAAGCAAGCAAATCCCACGCGCAAGGGTTTGAATAATATTAGGTATAAGGTGACGTATGGTGACGTTTTTAAGGTTGGTGAAGTGTTTTCTCAAACTTTGAAACTAAACTTTGACCTGTTTACAGAAGCCTGAAAACATCTCATCCCTGCCGACGGATATCTACACGCCATCAGAGCCCCCAGCATGTGGACTCTTGCTTGAAGCCGGAAAGGAATACCTCCTAGCCGGACGCATTGTCAATGGCACCGCGACTACAGTACTCTGTGGACAGATCCTCCAAGACGATCCAGACGCTAAAAGCTATGAAAAAGTGCTCGAATGGGGCGAGGTTCCGGCTTCCTTGCAAAATCGGTTGAAGATCCATGCTTTTGATAAGTGCTAAAGGGTTGAATGCTCATTTTTATCGATAATAAAGACGGTTTTTGACCCGGTGATCCGGTATAGGCTACAAGGCAGAGGGGTATTTTGGACCCTACAAGGCAGAAGGGCGTTCGGGGGTCAAGCGATGGCGCTGTTTGAGCATTTGTTTTTTCTCCGAATCTGACTGAAATAGGCAAAATGCACCCGAGCTATTGTAATAAAGCAACTTTGGAGCCATTGGAAGTTCACTTATCACTGATAAGCCTACATTGTTCCGGCATGGAGGGGCTTCTTGATGGTTCTTATCACTTTTCGAGGGCGTTGAGTAAAAGAACATAGGTTAACATCGGTATAAAAGCCCCTGTCTGGACGCCAATGATCTCCACTATTGACTAGTCGACCCTTTTGTCATCAAAATGAAGTCTGCTTTCGTCGTTCTCGCCACTTTGGCCGTTGTTGCCGCTATTGCTGTCATTCCCGTATGTTTTGGCGCCTCTATCCGGTGTTTTTATATATAATTCTTTAATTTCAGCACCAAGAATCCAACACCAGCCTGAAATGCAAAATCTGCGAAGACGTCTGCGTCGATACTGACAGCTGGCTCGCGACCCAAGCCGAACACGACGAAAGTGCCCTCATCAAGAAGTGCGAGAAGCTCCTCGGCATCTTCGCCAAGCTTGTCTGTGATGACTTTGTCAAGACTGAACTCGATGATCTGATCAAGCACATGTCGGACCCGGCCACTGAGAAGGAAGACTGCACTGATGCCTGCCAGCTTATTGGTTTCTGCAAACATTAAAGTTTAAATAAATTTATTGCTATCACGTGTTTTGGGTCAAAAATGGCACAATCGATGCTTTATCCAATCAAAACCACACATCTTAGAGAACCCAATGCACTTTGCCCTCCTCCAATCACAATACAAGCCCGCTTATCACTCATCTTCGTCATCTTTTTTGCCCTTTTTGCCCTTCTTCTTGTCCTTTTTCTTCTTCTTATCATCGCCTTCGTCCTCCTCGTCGTCTTTGTCTTTCTCGGACTTTTTGTCTTTTTTGTCCTTTTTCTTTTTCTTGTCCTTATCCTTATCCTTGTCCTTATCACTGCCCTTCTTGTCCTCCTTATCCGAATCCTTATCCTTATCCTTCTTATCCTTTTTGCCCTTCTTCTTCTTATCCTTTTCGTCTTCGTCGCCCGTTTCTTCATTGCCAGTTTTGTCATCCTTGTCTTTCTTTTTCTTATCCTTATCCTTGTCTTTGCCCTTCTTATCTTTTTCATCCACTTCATCCTCGATATCGGGCTCTCCTGGCTTACGGATCAGCTTCCACGGATAGCAAGCGCCCCACATCATGATCAGCGTGAAAAGGGTTAGGACGAGGGTGATGACCATTGGGATGAGGAAGACTAAATGCCAAAGTTAACATTTCAACAATTGAAGCCAAGACAAAGTGTGCCAAACTTACTCATTCGAAAGATTCCCTTGAGTTTTGGGTTACTGTCAAAAACGAGCTGTGCCACTAAAAACCCAAGATTCATCATCACTCAAATCCCAAATTTTAAAACTTACAAACCAACGGCTTATGCTTATCAAAAAACTTTGTCAACGCATCAAAAGCCTGAACGCTGCTGACCAACTTCGTCCGAAGTTTATCATTATTCTCGAGAGCCGCGACAAAATCCTTATGCTTCATAACGTTGTCAAACGTCGCCTTATTACCCACAAAAGCCTTGATGATCGCTTCATTCGTCATTGTATTCACCAGGAGCGTATCATTCGACGCGATTATGGCAAACGTGGACGTTGGCGTGAAGACTTCCTTCAACATGACCGGATCCGAGGCAGTATAGTCATTATCGATGAGCTTCATATTGTTGAGCGGATAGTTCTCAAGGAACTGCTGCGACTTCAAAATCCCGTCCTCCTGTGCGGTAACGCTTACGAGAAAGGCACAAGCTGCCTTGTTCTTACAGACGGCACGATTGTTTTGGGGATCTGTGCAGAACCAGTCATAAAACGTCGGCGCAGCAAACATTTTGCTTTGGAAATCGGCATTTTCTTGAAGCCTTTTAGCGGTAATGGGGTCTTCTATGGCACTCTTCCATACTTCCGGGTTGCCTCCGACCTGTGGTGTTACTGCGGTTAAACAGTCGCCTCTAAAATGAAATGAAGTCACTGATAAAGTGGTTAGAGATAGTTGATCAAAAGTTTAACATACCCGGCATCACCATTGACAAAAACAATGCCGAAAAGACAGCAGGACAAGATGGCCCAAACGGCGGGCATCGTCGGGAACGGCACTTTTGACGATTGGGAGCATAGATGCCGTAGGGAGGGGTTTTTCAAGTTTGTGGGTCGCAAATTTTATGTAAATTTTATACAGAATCACAAACACCATCATTTATCACTCATCTTCGTCATCCTTCTTGGCCTTCTTCTTGTCCTTTTTCTTCTTCTTATCATCGCCTTCGTCCTTCTCGTCGTCTTTGTCTTTCTCGGACTTTTTGTCATTTTTTGTCGTTTTTCTTTTTCTTATCCTTTGACTTGTCCTTGTCTTTGTCCTTATCCTTATCACTGCCCTTCTTGTCCGACTTGTCCGAATCCTTATCCTTCTTATCCTTTTTGTCATTCTTTTTCTTATCCTTCTCGTCTTCGTCGCCCTTTTCTTTGTTGCCAGTTTTGTCATCCTTGTCTTTCTTGCCTTTCTTGTCCTTATCCGTGTCCTTATCACTGCCCTTCTTGAGAGCCGCGACAAGACCCTTTTTGAGAGCCGAATCCTTATCCTTATCCTTCTTGTCCACTTTGTCCTTCTCTTTCTTATCCTTCTCGTTTTTGTCAACCGTTTTTTCATTGCCGGTTTTGTCGTCTTTGTCTTTCTTGCCTTTCTTATCATTATCCTTGTCTTTGCCCTTCTTATCCATCTCATCCCCCTCATCTTCGATATCGGGCTCCCCAGGCTTTCGGATCAGCATCCACGGATAACACGCGCCCCACATCATAATGAGCGCGAAGAGGGCCAGGACAAGGGTGATGACCATCGGGATGATGAAGACTAAATGCCAAAGTTTACATTTCAACAATCCAAAATGCCGAACTTACTCATTCGAAAGATACCCTTGAGTTCAGGTTTACAGTCGAAAACGAGCTGTGCCACTGAAAATCCAATCTTATTACTCCAAACCCACATTTTAAAACTTACAAGCCAACGGCCTCTGCTTATCAAAAAACTTAGTCAAAGTATCAAAGGCCTGAACGGATGTAACCAACTTCGCCCGAAGTTGGTTACCTAATTTTTCATTCTTCTCGAGAGCCGCGACAAAATCTTTGTGATTCATAACATTGTCGAAAAGCGCCTGCTTTTTCAATAAAGCCTCGATGATCGCTTCATTCGTCATTGTATTCACCAGAAGCTTATCATTCGATGCGATTATGGGAAACGTCAAATTTGACGTAAAGACTTCCTTCAACATGAGCTTATCCGAGGCAGTATAGTCATTATCGATGAGCTTCATGTTGTTGGGCGGATAGTCCTCAAGGTACTCCTCCGACTTCAAAACTTCGTCCTCCTCTCCGTTAAGTCTTATGAGAAAGGCACAAGCTGCGTGGTTCCTACAGACGGCACGATTGTTTTGGGGGTCTAGGCATAACCAGTCATAAAACTTCTTCGCCGCGAACATTTTGCTTTGAAAATTGGCATTCTTTTGAAGCCTTTTAACGGAAATGGAATCTTGTAGGATATCTGTCCATACTGGCGGGTGTTCTAGTCCGTATCGTCCTGGTCGTTTTACCGAGTTTAAACAATCGTTTCTAAAATGAAATAAAATTGCTTATATAGTAAATTCAAATGATTGATTAAAAGTTAAACATACCCGTAATCAAAATCACCATTGACAAAAACAATGCCAAAAAGGCAGCAGGACAAAATCGCCCAAACGGCGGGCATCGTTGGGAACGGCACTTTTGACGATTGCCGTAGGGGCTGGATTAGGATTATCAAGTTTAGGAGGTGCCAAATTTTATGCTAATTTTATACAGTATCACAACCACGATGACATTTTTGAAAAATTCACATCAAAATTGGTCTCGCAACGAATTACTAATCAGAATTCTTTTTCTTATCCTTCTTTTTGTCGTCTTTCTTGCCCTTCGGTTGCGGAGGGAACATGCCGCAGGGGTAGCACGCTGACCACATGATAATGATCACGATTATGGTTCCGATCCATGTGCAAATCACCGGGATGACGAACACTGTAAAAAATCGATATTTTTTCTTTTTTTTTTGCAAAATGATAACTTACGCATCTGAACAGGTGTCTTGAATTGTGGCTTGAAGTTGAACAAGATCTGGGACACTGAAATTGTCAATATTAAAATTTTTTAATCAATAAACTCCGCCCACATTCTTCCGGCTTATGCGACTTGATGTACTCCCGAATCATGTCCACATCGTTCATCTTTTCTTGGAACTTCTTCTTAATCTCAGGCGATTCCGCGATCGCATTCACAAATTCCTCGTTATCCGCCATGGTATTGATGGCGTCTTCGTTCGCGGCCAATTTCGAAAAGAGTTCCTCATTTTTGGACATGTCAATCAGGCAGATCTTGCAATCGGCCAAATAGTCGTAGTACTTTTCCTTTTGCAAGATCGTCGTGATCTCGGTGTGCCCGAGCCTGAGTTTCGACGTTTGGAACAACTTTTTCATAAATTCGGGATCTCGGACCGTTCTTTCGACGACGGCATCATCAACGGCCAAGGCAGCGACAAGATCGCCACCCTGGATAAGCTTTTCCTTGCAGCCCATTTTCGCTTCAATCATTTGCTTGGCACTGGGCGCTTTTGAAAGGCCTTCATAGAATTCGGGGGCCCGGGCCACCTTTTCCCACGTAACACTGCCAGCGGCGATCAGGAAAGTGATAAAGGGCTGGTGCTGGATAGCTTCAGCGAATTGGGCATCGTTCATATCTCGGAAGCAGGAATTAACGTCACAGCTACCTGGAATATATGTATACCGGTGGATACTGCGGATAAGGCCGTGGTGATCTTACATTTCTCCACGACAAATATGAGGAATAGCAATTTGAGCAGGAAATTGGAACAGTATGCCATTGTGGAGGTCCTTGCCGGCACAGTGGGGGCGGGACCAATAGGACTGACGATTTTTGGCATTTTTAGAATGGCATTTATGCAAATATGTTCCAAACAAAGACAATATAACATTTTTATTCATTTTTGTGACAAAATTTTACTGACAAATAAGGATTGAAAAAACTCAACTCAAAACGGCACAATCAAAACTTCAAGGCAAATCACGTCTATGCGCATGTAAGAACTCAATGGCAAACGGGAAGATAAGGAAAGCACGTTGGAAAAACTTTTCATTAATCTTGAACGACTTGAATGCCGTCGGCAAAAAGTGTGAATGGGTTATCCGCAGAATGATGCTATTGCCGATGACTGCGGCACTCTGGTCATTTTGGGCATAGATGCTTCGTTCCAGAAGAATTGTATTCTTGGTTGTGTCGACGGCATGCGCGAAATCACTGACACGTTTGACGTCGGCCAAAAGCATGAACAAACTTCCAAGGATAAAAGTCACGGCGGATACCTTGAGAAGGCCTGGGATCGTTTCGGCGTAACTTCGCATGACAAAATTGGCCAAACAATGGGTCACGAGACCACCGATGAAAGAAATTGTGACGAGTAGACCAAAATGAGCAAAAGCAAAGTGTGCCAAATCGATGAGTTGCTGCTGGCGAGTGCCATAGTTGTTCAGGAGATCAGCATGAGCCAGTTGGCCGTTTTTGGCGGCTTCCGACAAATCAGTGTTGAAATTTGTGTATTCCGTCGTCAGGGTGCTGGTAACACAGTTGAATAGTGCCAGTGCCAACGCGGATACAAAAGCGCCCCAGAAAATGACGGCTGTGTCGAGGAAGAAAAGGCTCTGTGCGCCAAACATGCTTTCACGATACAATGCACTGCTGTTTTGGACATTTGTAACGAAATGATCGAAATCATAAGTGTTTTCAAGGCAGTAAAACATGTGGGCAAAGATGTAGAACAGCATGAAAATGCCCATGAATATATGAGTTGTTAGATGGGGCGCTTTTTCGGGGTCCTGAAACTGCTCCATCAATACCGTAATCCCCAATACTGTGACTTACCTTGTTTTTGACAACTGCAACAAACTTCTCAACAAAAACATTGAAAAAATTAGCACCAGCAAGCATGTGTAAAGTGACCAATGAAGCGATGGAATGCATGGCTAACAGCGCGAAGAACAGGTTGAATGCCCAGTTTAGAGAAAACATCTAAAACCAATGAAATTATGACGAATGCCACCAAAAAAGCCAAAGACATACCGTAGTACCACCCAACTTGCCAAATAGGAAGAAAACTCGGAAAAACAGCGGAATCAAACCGGCAATTAACAAAAAGATGCCGAAAAACTTTTGAATTTTGGCTTTTGATGGGGATGTTTTCAATGGATTTACGCTTTTTACTGTGATCAAAGTGCCTTGGAGCAGCCTGTAGTACGGGCCAAAGATGTAGAACCGCCAGCGGTCTTGGGCGTCGACATCGTCAAAAGCCATCTGAAAACGGCAAATTTACTATGAAAACTTCAAAAAGCTGAGATTTATTGATTATTTGAGCAATTTTGAAGCAGTTTCTACAGACCTTGAACATCTTGTAAATATTCCCAAATCGCATATCACCTTTGCCTGTTGCCACAGGTGATGGAAGATTGTCGGTACTCATGTTTGCGCTTGAAAACAGCCTACTATCAAGAATTGGTTAAAACAAGCGCAACGCTCGGAATATATAGGGTAAGAATGTTGGCACAACCCAAAATAACAAAAAGCAGATGACAAAGTGAGCCTTTTCGGAAGACATTTGACCTTACAAAGGGATTATGTTTCTGGCAGGGATTGAACAAACGAAATGATGAAAGCTTGCCGCCCACCGTCTTCAAAAGGCTTGATACCATGTGGGCGGCAATAGTTGTCTTAAAAATAGCGAGAAAAGGGAAAACAAATACCCGTAGAGAGGAGAAATTTGATGGCTAATGTAAAACTAGCGCGAAGTGGCAAGGAAGTCGGTCTTATCAAAGAAGGAGGGTATTTTTGGCAAATCGGTAAACAGGTGGATCGAATACATATACGCGGTTTTTTGTTGACTACAAAGAATAACTGTGCAAAACTATAGATAAGGTGCGATGGATACATGTTCGAACCAAAGGAACCAAAACAAAGAACGACTACACCGTACTTATCAATCAAACTGAATGAACTGATGGAGGGGCATGATCTCTTTGTCCATTATAATACGAGTACATGATCTCCAAGAAAAGGGTTAATTTCGCTTAAAGGGGCGTAAAAATCACTGCAAAACAGTAGTCATAGACATCCGCAACACTTTTTAAAGTGTCGTTACGATGCTGAATATAGGATACGTCAGGGAGTTCAAAACAAGATTAAAACAATAAGAAAGGCTACAACAAACACGTGAGTCATGATTGACTAAAACTGATATTGAGTACTTCTTCTTTTTATTTACGCGCCACCGCGTGGACATGTCATACATGCATACAATACAAAACAAAAGAAAACAAGTAACAAATCAAAGGTTAGATGTACAAAAACAAAACCGTATAATTAGTAGTCATCGGAAAGCACTGAAAAGTTGATTAGGGAGGAGTTACAGGGATTGGGATTTTTAGTTACAAACTACCGGAAAGTAGGAAGGGAATAGCGGGGTGCACAACTGAGATGCAGTGACGGAGAAAAGGAAAATAGATGTTGTCACAATTTAAGAGAGTATTATGAGTTAGAGACGTGATACATTAGATCGTGATTGAAAATTTTTACATCATTTGTGGTTGTGATAATTCTAGGAAGTTTAGAGTAAGCTGACGCGGCCCTAATGGCAAAACTATCTTTACGTAGAGATTTTTTGTGTTTGGGGATGACAATTTTTTCTTTAAGACCTCTGGTGTTGCTGGGTTGAAGATGGCGTTCAAAATTACAATGAGTAAGGTTATTGAGACTTTGGTGAAAGAATTTGAGATCGAAATATTTTCTGCGGACATGGAGGGGAGACAGTTTGAGAATTTTTAACCGGTCTTCGTACGTAGAGGAGGGGAGTTGATCCCTTAGGGTAGGGGAACGCATGAAAATTCGCCGCGTGGCCTTCCTTTGAACTTTTTCAAGTTTGTTGAAGTACTGTTTGGTATATAAATACCATTAGCGCAAATTATAAGGGGGGCGTTCAGTAATTCGTCATCAAAATCAGGAATCCCAAGACTTTCTATTCATCCGTCATCGCATTTAACGTCATTAAAAATTTAAACTTTTTTTAACAAACCACCACCTTTGCTATCAATGATGTCATGTCTAAACGCCCTCTAATCAACATTTGGAAAAAAATCTATGATTCTATAATAATAGCAAACTTTAGGGTTCATAATTAGTTTTGCAAACCAAAGAAATCAAGGCAGAGAATGACTACACCGAATCGAACTGATGGAGCGTCGTGATCTCTTTGTTCCTTAAAATACGAGTATTCAATCTCCAAAAAAATGAGATAAATTCGGCGAACAGATGTAAAACATTGCTGCAAAGCACATGCATCTGCAACACTTTCTGACGTGCAATGCAGAATACAGGATAGGCATATTTTACTAAAAATTAATGTAAAAGCTCAAAGTTCAACTCAATTTCTGAAACCGATCAGCGCGTTTAAAACTACGTCAAGACAATGACAAAAGCGGCAACAAACTTTTGAGTCATCATTTCTTGACAAAACCTGTTAATGGATGGTGTCTGGCATAACCAATAACACCAGTAATCATAGTGCAAATTATAACCAGACTTGTAATTGCTACCATACTACTTATGACTCAGAATTTAGCAAATCTAAGACACTGTTATCAACTTTTTTCGCCCCTCACTTAAAGTTGAAACATTTAAAAAACCAAAACACACCTGTTCCAACGGCAGCTTTTCAACTGCAACTCCACCCGGAAGTCCCATTTTGTCGATGACACCTAAAATTATCAACACTTATAAACTTCATAATCACTGGCCACGCAATTCTTTTTTCGCACCACTGACAATCACACTTTGACCGCCGTCAAAGTTTATATAACGACCGAGGTTATAGTCAAGGACACCACGCATTGTGATCACCACACCACGATCGGCACATCACAAACGTTGCAAATGTGACTCTTCTTTATCATCGCCAAATCATGCATGATTTTGAAGGCTTGTGTTTTCACTCGGAGTAGTTTGTGGAATAAACAGAGGAGTGTCACTTGCAAAAGGCTAAAGGGGGGTCCATGCCGACAGCCTACACGTTTTTGATACCCTGGCATGAGTTGAGAGAGTTTTCCTCGAAATAAACCCTGCAGGTTTGTGTATTTTACAGGGTGTACTGAGAGCGTACGCATAATTCAAGTGGTGGGATTAGATTCAATGAAGTGCGAGATCATACAAAATGTGTGTTCTGCAGGGTTTCTTTTCAACGCAAATATAAATACATACAATGCGAAGCGGAAAAAAAAGATGATGGACGAAAACATTGTGGTCACAATTTTTGGGTTTATATGGAAGTCGGGGTTTTGATGAGGTTTCAAGGTCAAATTTGGTGGAGTTTGTACATTGGATATGACCAATGTAAACTTTAAACACAATTTGGTCGCGCAAAACTGCCAAAAAGTCGCAGAAAACACAATTTTAGCAACTTTTGGTAAGTTAAAAGTGTTATTTTAGTCATTTTGATAAGTTTTATCAAAGTTGAGTAACCAAGTATCACGAAAACTAATAGAATCCCGTCTACGGCACGAAAATACAAAAATAGTAGTCCCCAGCAACCTAGCCATACCCTATAGGCACTTCTACCAGCCCCGACTTAACCAAACACTGCCACCAACCAAAAAGCAAAAACAGACGCCGAAAATACGCAGCTAAGACCATAAAACATGTTGAAATTAGCCGGCAGTGAGTTAGTTTGTTACGTAACCATGGAGGCAGGGCCCAACAAACGCAAAAATCTCGAATGGTCCAAGGGAATACAACTTATAAAGACAAAAAGTTGTTTTTGGGTTGTAATAAATGAGTTTTCTCATGTCATTTTTTCACTTTACTCACCAGAGTTGCATAATTTATTGGTTGCTGTAACTTTGATTCGATGAATGAATGGGGTGTTTTGCAATCCATCATGGCTTTGTGACCTTCTAGGTTGTGTTCTGTTGAACTCTTTGAAACTGCAGAACCGAAAAAGTGGAAAATTCGCTTTTTCGATGAGTAGGCATAATCGGATGGAGCCACTGGTTTATGGGGTTGCCTTTGATCATTTACATTTTGGAGCAGTACATGGAAGTTCGCCAGGACTGATAACGGTGGTTGCGCTAAGAAAACATTATGACTGATGAGGGGTAAAGACACCGATGACCAGCGATAACGGGTAACAGTAGTGATCAGAAAGTGTGATAATCGGGGTGATGTGCGGCGGAAGTGCTTGTGATTTGTGTCGGACACATTTGAGTCAGAGCAACAACGTCGTTGTGATTTTATGGATAACAAACAACTACGCTAATTTCGGAAAACAGCGATAAAGGCAAACTTTGAATTTTGAAATCACAGAATCTTCAAAGTTGCATGAAAATCTGCATATTCAGAATCGACTCGATCGAGACAATTCCGGATTCAGGACAGGACCTTCGATTTCAGGATAAAAGGCATCGACTTCCGGCGATCCGGCAGCAGTTGCTCAGTCAGCAAACCGTTCCCCCTCGTTCGCCATGGCCCAGTCCGTTCCTCCGGGAGATATCAATACCCAGCCGGGTACCAAGATCGTCTTCAACGCCCCCTACGATGACAAGCACACCTACCACATCAAGGTGAGCCTGCCCTTCCCACCATGCCCTCTGGCCATATTCATGGCATTGTCCCCTTTCAGATCACCAACGCCGGTGGCCGTCGTATCGGATGGGCCATCAAGACGACCAACATGAAGCGTCTCGGTGTCGATCCCCCATGCGGTGTCTTGGACCCCAAGGAAAACGTGCTCATGGCCGTCTCGTGCGATGCCTTCCAGTACGGCCAAGAAGACACCAACAACGACCGTATCACCATCGAGTGGACCAACACCCCCGACGGTGCCGCCAAGACCTTCCGTCGTGAATGGTTCCAGGGTGACGGCATGGTCCGCCGCAAGAACTTGCCCATCGAATACAACCCTTGAATTGCCTTTGCTTTCTGTACATGCGAGATCAATGAATAAAATATTATTTTGATATTTCTTTTTTGGCTTACTTTTCATTTTGGGATGTGGGGTTGTTCTTTCCTTTGTCATTGCTACGGTAGTGTCTGTAAGGAAATCGAAGCCAACAGTTTAACATTTTATCAACTGGATGTGCATAAAACACCATTTAAACACCCATTGGCTTTGTTAGTCTAAGAGATCTTTTTCATTGGCTTCGTGCCTTTGTTGAAGTTTCAATCCGCGTTTGTCACTTGGGGATATTCTCTTGTAAGGTTAACTATCATTCGATAACCCGAAACGATAAGAAGCCCTAAACATTATTAGTAACTCTTCGAGGATAAGTGTAGTAACAGAAACAAAAAGCTTCAAAAAACAACACAAATAGTTTTAAAACATCTCACCCAACGAAGACCGAAACTCGCGGTGTCATTCAACTTCAACAAGGGCACGAAAAGATACTACCGTAATAATAAAAACAAGACAGAGCAACCCCGCATCCCAAAATGAAAAGTAAGCCAAAAAAGAAATATCAAAATAATATTTTATTCATTGATCTCGCATGTACAGAAAGCAAAGGCAATTCAAGGGTTGTATTCGATGGGCAAGTTCTTGCGGCGAACCATGCCGTCACCCTGGAACCATTCACGACGGAAGGTCTTGGCGGCACCATCAGGGGTGTTGGTCCACTCGATGGTGATACGGTCGTTGTTGGTGTCTTCTTGGCCGTACTGGAAGGCATCGCACGAGACGGCCATGAGCACGTTTTCCTTGGGGTCCAAGACACCGCATGGGGGATCGACACCGAGACGCTTCATGTTGGTCGTCTTGATAGCCCATCCGATACGACGACCACCGGCGTTGGTGATCTGAAAGGGGACAACGTCATGAAGATGGCCAGAGGGCATGGTGGGAAGGGCAGGCTCACCTTGATGTGGTAGGTGTGCTTGTCATCGTAGGGGGCGTTGAAGACGATCTTGGTACCCGGCTGGGTATTGATATCTCCCGGAGGAACGGACTGGGCCATGGCGAACGAGGGGGAACGGTTTGCTGATTGAGCAACTGCTGCCGGATCGCGTGGTGCCGACTCCTTTTATCCTGAAATCGAAGGTCCTCGTCTCGAACAAATAGATTCTGATTATGCAGATTTCAATTCTAGAAGGCACAAAAGTGCATTCTCGTCAGAGATATGAAATGAAATGCCCTTTTAGCGGCAGTCGCGAGACTAACATTGTTAGCATCAAAAGCGATCGTTTCACAACAAAAAAATGGTCACTCGGCGAAAGGACTGTTTTTAGCTAACAATATAGACGGTGCTAGCTGCACAAAACGGGCAAAGCAGAAGCTGAACGGCGGATCGCACAGAAACAACAATGTGAAACACGACTGCACCATCAACGCACTATGATATTTTTAACACCCTTCTCACTGCTCATAAAAATGGAAAATCACAACATTTTTCAGATCAAACTGTTCATAATCATTATCGTTATCTCATGACTAAATTTCGTGATAAAATTTCTTTTCTTTCAAAAGTTATTTGTTAAACTTGATTTCACCATCAACACGTTGACCCTGTTCCTCAGGGTCGGTCCTGAGATTATTTTTCATTTAGGATGCGCGCACGGCTGCACCGATAACTGTTTTCCTTTGTTCTCTGCAAATTTGCAAGTTCACGATTATCTCGACGATTTTGCAGATCTCCCACTTTGTTCTGCCTTATCTTGGCAATGTCTACGATTAGCGGAAGTCGGGCCAATCATGTTGTGAGTGTTTGATCTCATTTTGAAGTGTATTTTTCAAATTTCAAAGCCCGAAAGTTTCAGGAGGACCATCGCTTCGTAAATCATCCCTTCCAACGAATCGCCAACCCTCCGCCAACCTCCATCAAGCAGGAGTTGCCCAAGCGTATGCCGATTGATTCATCTCGTTATTTCGATGATGATGACGATTATGAGCCGAGAAAGTCGCACTGGCATGGGACTCCGGCGGCGGATCCTCTTGGGTTTGTTTGTTCCATGTTTTCGGCTGTTTTTATATGGTTTTGCTTGCAGACAGTCGTCATACACCTATCAAATCGAGCCCTGTGTCGCTGTAAACCTAAAGCCAGACAGTGACGATTACCTATTCGAGTATTTTGATTGGTATTGGCGGACGCAGAACTCGCCGACGAGTGTTAGCCGTCCGGGACCGGTGAGACTGATAATTCCTTTGATTTTATATAAAATTTCCCTTCCAGCAACAAAATACGGAAGCCTACTCCGCCTATCACGCTGCCAACGTCCACCAATCCCTCAAATTCACGCGATCGCAGTATTATCGCTCTGCGCGTCCGAACATTTACGGCACCACGATCCCGCCCCAAAGCCAGTGCTCTAGCATGCAGTACAATCAAAGCCGCCAGTATCACATGTCGACGCGGCACTACTCCCAGCGGAAGCCAAGCTACCAGAGCCATCACTACGCCGAGTATACGCCAAATTCGTACATGACGACCAACTCGATGTCTGCGCCGGCTGTTGCGGGTAATGGCGGCCCCGCTGAAACCTTCGATGCGTCATTGACTGGACAACAGCGTCTCGAAGAATGGTGCCGTCGCCGGGCTCGACTTGAACGTCATTTGACGGCCCACAAGGATGCTACCAACACCTCGAGTGTCCGAACGTCGAATGAATACACGAAGTCGCAGCCCGAGGATCTGCGTCGCATTTTGGAAAGTGCTGCTGCCGCGGCGGCTTCGGAAAGCCGGGAATCCAGCGTATCCACGACCCACTCGAACTCATCTCGTCGTCGACGCTACTCCCGCCACAGGCAAATCAGTGATAGCTCCAATAATAATTACAAGAGTCGGTATTAGAGGGGTCTAATAAGGGTAATTGTGCCATCCAAGGGTTTTTGTATTGTTTAATTGTTAAATTTTTGTCTTTATTAGTTTTTGTTCTGATTTCTATCCAACTGAGTACTTTGATTCCCCAATTTCACGTCTTTCCTCGCATCTCCATTGTTTCTGATTGTGTATGCTCGAGTTGATTTCGTTTTTATCGGCTTCCGAGCTGTTGTTGACATAAAGTCTCATTGCAATTTGATGGGTTTTTGTCGATCCATTTTTGTTAGCACACCTGCGACAAGCGGCAATGGGCCACCGTGATGACGGGATTCTGTCTTTTTGTCATTCCAACGCTTTCACGATGGCTGTTCTAGGAAGCTTTGATCATAACAACCCCAAGTATCTTTACTGTGGGAAGATCCATGTTCGGGTAAGACTTTGTCTTCTTTAAAAATGCCTAATTTGTTCACTTTCAGGGCCTCAGCCGTGTGATCTCGATAATCCTCGCCATCGGAACCATCATCAATCTGATCTATTCCCTTACACAATCTTCCGCTGTCATTTTCTATTGCTTCGTGATTGCTGCCTTCTGTGCAGGTGTCTATGGCAGCCTTATTTATGGCGTTTTCAAAGAGAAGCGTGCTTTTCTGATTCCTTTTATGATCTTCCAGGTAGCTTTTTTCTATCCAAACAACCTCTGACACCATCCTTGCAGATCTTCTTCATAATCATCGACATCATAATCCTCATAGCCTTCATCATCGCCATTGCCGCTTCACGTAAAGTAATGCTCAGCATTGGGCATGACTTCCTGTCACTGGATGAGACTGATACAGATAGCAACGTATCCCACGTCCGAGGGCTTGCCATCTTCTTTGCTATCGTTTTTGCGATCTATATTTTGTTCCAGGCTTGGTTTTTGAGTGTTTTTCACGCTTTTTTCAAGTTTTTGAAAGACCGTGAAACATCTTTTGGGTTCACAATGGAGCCAGAGTTTCGGTTGGATGAGTAGACATACCAATTCAACCCTAATATCGTGATTTTTCAATCTTTTAACCTTTTCCATTTCTTTAAAGGATCAACAAACAATAAATCTGTCAATTTATTGATCTCAATCGAGTGGGGTCCTGGTTTTCGATCGAGCGCTGGGCACTTATGGCAGCTTTACAAGCTTTTCAGTTATTTTATTTTTTTCATTTCTGCCTGCTCAAACTGCAAGGTATTTTCTTTTGTTTTCAAATTTGTAATGTCAGTTTCAACATTACTGTTTCTGTTTTTTTAACTTTATGTAACTGACCAAGTTTGACTCACTGCTCACCATTTCGAAGACATTTGCCCTTTTTACGGCGATCGAACGCAACAGGCCACCGGCCGGATGTTTAGGGCGGGTCTCCTGACCTCCCGCTTGTTGTTTTTTCCACGGCTGCTAGCTGTTGTGATCGATCACATCAAAATTCTTGCTGTTCCGGCAGTGACTTGGCCATAGTTGTGTCAGTCTGATTTTTGGTCCGGCTGCCATGAAGGCTTTCGTCTTTTTAGCGTTGCTAATATGCATTAGCATTGTACATGCCGATAAGAATGAAACCGTACCCATTGTTATGTGGCACGGCATGGGTAAGCCCTTACTTTTCTGATCATATTTGATAAATTGTGCCACAGGCGATACATGCTGCAATCCGTTGAGTCTTGGCCGTGTCGCTAAATTGTTCAAACGTGAGATTCCCGGTGTTTATGTGCATTCGCTGGAGTTTGGTGGCGGTGCTATTATGGTGAGTCATGGTTTACTTATTAGTGTTTTACAGTGTATGTATTTTTGTCATTTTAGGACACCGAACACGGCTTTCTCGGCAACATGAACAAACTCGTCCTGGAGGCATGCGCTATGATCCGTTATGACAAGAGGCTCCGAAATGGTTACAATGCTGTTGGGTTTAGTCAAGGCGGGCTTTTCTTGTAAGTGCCAAAAGTTTAGAGAATCTTTATTCAGTAATTTTGTTGAAAAAAGAAAAAAATTGTACTGACGAGAGTGGGATTCGAACCCACGCCTCCGAAGAGACTGGTGCCTTAAACCAGCGCCTTAGACCGCTCGGCCATCTCGCCCAGTGACATTGTTCTATCAACTAGTGACTGCACTCTGTCATTTTGCAGACGAGCAGTAGCCCAGCGCTGTCCCGAGCCACCCATGAGGAACCTGATCAGTATTGGCGGCCCACAGCAAGGTGTCTATGGATTTCCCTATTGCCCAGGGCCAACGCATATCTGTGACTGGGTGCGCTACGCGTTGAACCTTGGTGCTTACACTAGCTACGTTCAAAACCGAATTGTACAAGCACAATATTGGCATGACCCCTTCCAAAAGGACGACTACAAAGACAAAAATATCTTCCTAGCCGATCTTAACAATGAGAAGACTCAAAACGATGAATACAAAAAGAACTTGCTTACGTTGAAGAATTTTGTGATGGTCAAGTTCAACCACGATGAAATGCTCGTGCCGAAAGAGTCGGCCGTACGTTTTTCATAGTTTAGCTTCATTCGACAGTTAAAGTTTGTCATTTCAGTGGTTTGGCTACTACCCCGATGAAAGCATCCAAGTAGTCGTCGACATGAACCAAACAACTTTATACCAAAAAGATCGCATCGGAATCAAAACCCTCAACGAATCAAACCGCCTGAAATTCATCGCCGTCGATGGCAACCACCTCGCTATCAGCGAAGAAGAACTCGTCAACCTCATTGTGAAGCCATATTTAGCCTAAGTTTCTCCCTAATGTTTTACGGCATCATAACTTAATGTTTGGTTTATTCCGCGAATCACATGCTTTTGCTGCACATTTTTAAAATATTTCATTGACCTTTGACGTAATTATGTTATCTTTAAACTTTAAATTTCTTTCAAAGCGTTGATAATTGATAAAGCGTTACAGTAATGCATGTCCTGCATGTCAGATCATTTAATTAAAGCAATAAGCAACACCGCCGTTTTACGTTAGTCAAAATTCAAAAATTATACAAAATTTCATCAATAATCAAAAATCGGATCAAAGTCCATTGGAACAAATCGCTTCGGTGACACTTCCGCCGTATCGTAGGGCCATACTGATCGGTGTAACTTGCTGAACATGAGTAAATTGCGTTTCAATCGGCGTTGAGGGTAGTGTTGTGAGACTGGCTCCACTGCCATTACTAAAAGTGTAGCATATTACTCAGAGGTTACAAATGTAAAGGCCATGCGGTGGCGTATTTGGAGTATTTTGGATTGATAAAAACAACCACATGTTTTAATGAATGACTCAATTAAGGCATGTGGTTTGCATTAGTGATGTCCATTCATAAATCATGATGAGAGGTGGCTCCATTACTAATCTCCCATGTGGCTTTACAGCAAGTTTATAGTGGTTCAAAAATTAGTAATACTTGACATCACTTTGCGGAAGAAATCAAACTGTGAGGGAGTGTTTCGACGGAAGCCAGAAAAGATGGTCCTAATTTGGGTAATTTGGATACACATTTGCTTCGAGATGCATTGAAGTGTAACAAAATGCACTTCAATGCATCTTGATGCACTTTATTGAAGTTTGGAATTAACGAAAAGTTGCTTAAGCTGCTTAATTTAGATTTCACATTGGTCGTTTTTGACCATCGTGAAACTACGGCCTTCAAAACTGCAAATATACCGGAAGTTATACGGTGCCGGTGGCGGCTTTAATGTATGTGCATACATGCATAAATGTCACCCTAGACGTGCAAAAGAATGAGAGCGCAACAATGATGACGACCGCCCTCACAACGGATGTGAGGGCGTTTATAATAACGTTTAACAGAATAATGGAAGGATTTTTTGTAACAGCAAAAGTCATATTTCACGTCAAAAGTGACTCACATCTCACTGCATACGCATCACTGCAGCAAATAAGGGCACAAAAACATAAAAAGATAACTACTAGAAGGCTGTGACGTGATTTCAGGAACTGCTTATACATCCTTGGCTCATCAGCGGTGATATGAGTACCCTGGGTTGAAAATTATCATTAGTCAAGTTTACATTTTACAAATTTATGAAAAGTTAGCGCCGTAAAACGTGAAAACACGATAGCAATGACGCGTCACAGACCAACAAGCAACTCAACAATGACAAAAGTAGAAACAATACGACCACCTACAACTATTCGAATGATCACTTCACAAACTTTTTATTACTCTCGACTCCGCCCACTTTACAGCGGCCATCTTACGTGCATGTTTTCGAAAAGCAAGCGTAGTCATTTCGATGTAATCTCGCCCGTAAAAAAGTGTCGAATTGAAGGAATTGAGCTTATTTTTGGCGACGCTTTTCTAAGTTAAAAAGTTAACGGGGGAGGAGGCGTCTGATTTCGGCCGCACGACAGGCAGCCAAAACGACAGTCGTCGGTTGAGTCGAGTGCCACAAATGTCTATCAGGTTGGTCTCGCGAGAAAAGGCGGAAATCATCAGAAGGCGCCCGCCGCGCCGACTGTAGCCAGTAGCCACTTTTTGGAGGGGCGTTAACTAACTGAATGAAAGAGAAAACAAAATTTTGTAATCATGGAAAAAGTGTATTGTGGTGTTAATTAAATGATGAATGTTGTTTGTTCGGTAAAAGCGGAGTTGGTAAAAGTGAAAAAGTTGGATTTGTGGACTCATTGATGGCATTTTTGGGGGTTTTGGTGTTGCAAATTGACATTATGCCTTTATATACGACACATAGAGTTACAAAATTTGGTCTCAGGAGCAATAGAAACACTAAATATAGACAAAAACGTAATGGCACTGCGAATTGGATCTTCAAAACCATCAAAACGTGTAGTGATGGCTCAATGTCCAAAAAAGCCCCATAAAAAACAACGCCAAAACGTGAGACGGAAGCATGTGCACTCATTAAGACATCAATGGATGCCAAGAAAATGGACTTCGGTGGCATATCCCGTGAAGGGAAGACACGTTTTTAGCCCCCATCATGAATGCCATCAAATTAGCCGTTGAAAAGGAGGCACAACATGGAGGGATAAACGGTGCCCGTGGACTTCTTCGCGCCTCCCAAATTACGGCGGCGACTTGTCAGTCTTACGTTTTGGCACTAATGACAATATGTCACTCTGATGGACATCACAAATGTGTATCTTATAAGCTTCCCTTGCAAATGTTGCGGATAACACTGGATATTAGAGTTGCAATTTGCAACCATTGACACAGACTATGTACGAGAGGGCTTGGTTTTGCTAATAAATTTAAAACTGCAAAAAAACCACATCTTCACTTTTCACAGGCGATTGCATTGTGTCAGATATCTAGTTCCGCGATGACAAAACAGCGAGAAAAAGCTATGTATTCACTGACACCGAGACTGTGAGAGCAAATTTAAAACAATTCGAATCATCCCATGGAATAAAAAACGTGTTTCCATTGTGTCGAAGTGGCATATATACGCATCAACATTCAGTCGTTTTAGCATTACTAGTCAGTTATCTAATGGTAATGTCATATCAAATAACATAAACTGATAAAAAAGGATGTGTTATGTAAGTATGTCTGGCACGAAAACAAGAATTGTCGCTAAAAATATATGGTTTTTCACAATTGGCTTCATGAAAGATCATTATTCGTATCCATAGCATGCAATGGTTAAAAATTTGTAAACTATTTTTAAGATTTGTATTTAACTTTATTCATTTATTAAACCACACAAAACAAAAGTTTACAATGCAAAACATTCAGTGTTGCACGAAGGACCGCGGTCCGGACCGGATCGAAATTTTTGTCCATCGTGCAACACTGAAAACATTAATGGTTAACTTTTCAAACAAAAGTGTTTTATTTTGATCTAAGACTGCGGGGACAGCAATAATTAGCGTTGCTGTCCCCGCATATTCCCATAACTTGTCGTGGCAACGGATTCATTGCATTTTGACTCAAAAGTGTTGCGTCATAGTTTCAGTCAGAGATGCACCACTGTTCGTTTCTCACGGGGGACATATCAGACATAATAATTGACCACTCGCTGTTACCAAGATTTGACCTGCAAATTATGTAAGCCTAATGTCAATTATCAGTTTGAACTGTGTCGAAAATGAAACAAAACTTACATTATTCGCGTGTGACGCCTACGATATTGTGCGATGGCGTTTCATCCGCATAATCGGTGTTAGTGGATTTGATCGAGCAACACTGTAAGTATAATAGAATCGACGTAATAAGTTAGGCCCAGTATCCTACAAGTTCCACAACGTTAGAGAGTGAAAAGGAACGTTTGTACTGTGATATGAAAAGTTACAATCGCGCAAGGTGCGAATAACGCCGTGAATCGGCGATACATGCCAATTGCCAACCTCGGCTGCGTCGATTCTATTGTACGATTCTCGTTGATCGTGACGCATTCTCGTTGAATCATAGCGATGCCCTTTAGCATCGTTTGTCAAAGCGTTTTCTTTACAAGCTTGTCGATGCCATTCAGTTCAGTGGCACAGTTTTCTGGTATTATTCGATAATGTTGCGATAATTTCAATAAAAATTTTATAAAAAAAGGCATTTGTTATCTGTAAAAACGTGTTCTGTGTATGTTTCATTTCAAGTTTTTCCTGCACTTTGTTCATCCCAGTTTCAACCCCTCAAAAAAACGAACCCAAATAGCCATTAGTCTTCTTCCCTCCACGAGGTCATCGGTGTCGGAGTCGGTTTTTTATATCGCCGTCGAGGGTTGGTTGTATTGCAGCAAGAAAAAAAAACCTCTCCCAGCCCAAAAAACAGCACAACGGAAGAGGCATTTTTTGGCAGATTCAATGCAATGCAGTGCAAAAAAAAACGAACATAGCAAGGCCATTTTTTACTGCGCGACTGCTGCCAGCCGCCAAAGAACACTGGAAACGAACGGCTTGGAGGCCCCTTTTTTTCGTTTTTTTAGGAGTGCGCAATAGTTTTTTGACTTCTTTGTTGGTAGCCCTGCAGCCAGACAGGCTACACTGATTCAGTTTTTTTCGTCCTTTTTAGTGCCCTTTGGTTGAGTGGCAGTGTTGCGATGGACACCTTTGGGAGAAACGGTTCTGCTTTTCGATCTGCTGGAGGCTATAGGTGTTTTTTAGATGGCATCGGGTTACGGTACTGTTATAAGCGCGTCCATTTTAGTTGTTTTTCATAATAGCGATGTTGTCCCAGGTATTTATAAACACACCAAGATACAATCGCCTTGGCCACTGACTGACTCAATAAAGTCGTAAAGCTCATGGCAATGCTCGGGGGGTACCATGCCGTTGACGGTAACGAACGGCGTTCCCGTTGTTAGTTATCTCATGGCCTGGTCGCGCAAGGTGCGAACACTGAGCCATTTTCGCATCCCTTCACTTCATTCCCTGTTTTGAGGTATTATACGGCTATTACCGGGGCTTTCCGTCATCGTCATCCCTTTTTAGCCTTGCTTGAAGAGAACGGCAAAGCAAGCGTTCCTTCCTCTGCCCCTGGCTTGGCCAGTGACCACTGGACTTAGCCCCGCCGTTCGGTCAGTATTATAAAAAGAACGAACACGAACAGCGTTCTCCCTTCCCTTTTGCTTTTTACGCAAAAACAGCCTGTGGCGTTCCTTCACTCTCCATTCCATCGCTCTGTTGACAAACGTGTCCCCCTGGACTGGTCACTCCCCACAGCCACAGGGCTTGGGCTTACTTCAGCGTGTGTTTTGACTGACCATTGACTGAGTCATTTTGCCTGAGTCCTTTTCACGCAAAACTCTTTTTTTCACTCGAAAAAAGAGGAAAAAGAGTTCCGTTTTTTACGTATAGCATCATTGCTATTGGGATTGCAGTCAGTTTTGTTCACTTTTAGCTTATCTTTACACTTTTACAATCCCCAATCGAACTATTAGTTGTTTTTCTTTGCCCATGTTTATTATTTGGTTGTTCGTTCCTTCACACGATTCGATGGTCTCAGTCAATCAGATGGGCCCCTCGCGGACCCCCTATTTTCACAACAACCATCTAAAAGGTGTCTTTATTGCATTTAACCATCACTATATCGATTGAATGTTGTGTTCAAAGTGTTGCTTCAGGCGATTGGGGTGTGATCATTTGACACTTTTGTGTGTTAATAGGTGGTTTTTGGGTGTCTTTATATGGGTAATTAGGGCTGTAACATTTCAATAGATGTATTTTTGCGCTTCGTTTTAGTTTTGTGACTCAGATTTTCGAAATTTTACAACATTATTTGCAGTCGATGTCGACCCCCATCGACTCCGTCGTCCATCGACCTCGCCAGAGCCAATGGCCGGCTATCCCCATGGCCGAGGCCCTGGCAGCCGTCGTGGACACTGTCAAACCGATCATGACCAAATCAGTGCCGACGGCATTAGTCCGTCCGGGGATGGTGTTAGCCGATCGTGTTTTGGCCCGAATCAATGTCCCAGTTGTGCCGACTTCCATTAAAGATGGTTATGCGGTCATTGGTAAAGCTCTTTACCCATATTTTATCCTTCCATTTGCCTAATTTCTAATTTTAGCCGACGACGGCACCATCGACCGCACCGTAATCTCAGCGAGCACAGCGGGAGCTCCTTGCACGCTTACCGTAACCCCAGGGACATGTGCGCGCGTTTCTACTGGGGCGGCGATCCCGGCCGGCGCGGATGCTGTCATCCAGGTCGAAAATACCGAACTGTTAGAACATAATGGAGTTGAAGAGCTGAAAATTCGAATCCTCAAAGCTGCGAAACCAAAGCAAGACATCCGTCCAATCGGGTTCGACATACACGTAGGGCAGGTCCTCCTCGAAAAGCACTGCGTCGTAGGCAGTGCGGAGATTGGCATTTTAGCTGCCAGTGGCCAGAGATCGATTACAGTTTTTCGAAAACCGAAAGTGTGTGTCATTTCGACCGGAAATGAATTGGTCGATTGGATGACCGAAGACGTCCCAGATGACCGTATCCGGGATACAAATCGGCCACAATTACTGGCATTACTCAATGTTAGCGGGTTCAAAGCGATCGATGGTGGTGTCGTTGGGGATACGTAAGTTTAGACCCTTAAAAATGGCGTCAAAAAGTTACTTTTAGCCGCGACCAGTTAATTGCCGGAATCAAAGTGGCATTCAAGTTCTCCAACGTGATCGTCATGAGTGGAGGCGTTTCAATGGGTGAAAAAGACCTAGTCAAATCCGTCCTCGAGCATCATTTCAACTTTAAAATCCATTTCGGCCGTGTTTTCATGAAGCCAGGATTGCCCTCAACCTTCGCCACAGGCACTTTTGAATCCCAAGATCCACGCTACGTCTTTGCATTGCCCGGGAATCCTGTTTCGGCCTGGGTGTGTTGTCAATTGTTTGCGGTGCCGGCGCTGCGGAAGATGGCTGGCTATTCGGAGTATTTTCAAACTGTGATCAAAGTCAAGGTAATCGATAATACCCTTAAACGGCTATAAGAAAGTTTCTAACATTCCAGCTCGCAGAATCCACAAAACTCGACGCCCGTCCAGAATACCGTCGAGCTTGGTACACCCAAACCCTTCCCGATGACGAAAACGGTCCCTGGGCAGTCTGTACCGCCGTCGATCAACCTTCCTCGAGCTTACTCAACACCAGAGGGGCCAATCTCCTTCTCCGACTTCCACCAAAAGCTGACATTGAGGAAGGTTGCCTCGAAAAAGGCGTCTTTGTCGATGCCCTTGTCATTGGACGCATCTAAAACCCCTTCAAAATCACTTTCTCTAACTATTCGATCGATCCTCCAACTTACATTCATTTCTTTCTTCACAAACTGGTACCCCACAATTTCATGTTTATCATTATCAAAACTTGCGTGTTTCGTGTTACCTCGAAGCAATGACCCTTAAATATGGGTAATATTTGTCACTTTCGCAGCTAATAACTTTGTTTTTATAGTTTTAATAACGGTTTTCAATATTGATTCATCAATACAAATGGTATACAGTAATGGTGTGAAACAATGAAACATGAAATAGTTGTGTTGCATAACAGTAACCTCACAACGAACGACGAATAGACATGGAAGGACGGTTTACCCGGGCGAATTTAAGCATACTGCATAGTTTTGTGGAGTATTTGACACGATGGCAAAATTAAGATAGGTTTTGAGTGCAAATTTTGCACCATTATCATTTTCAAAATCAATGTGCGAATATATAAGTTTTATAAGATTGATTGATTAAGTTTAGTGTTGTTGTTCGTGTTTCATTTCAGCTTCGGTGGAGGCTTCCATAATCGTTGGTGGGAGGGCATTTTCGACGTCTTGGAGGGTTGTTGGTGCCGTTGGGAGGGGAATGGGTGCAACCGCTGGCAATATTGATGCCGGGGGAGATGAAATCGGCGGCACTGGGTCGATTGTGAACGCGGCCATACTTCCGGAAGCATCACTGGCATTGTCGTCGAGTCCGAGACGGCCGCTCGCGAGATCATCGACGATCGAATCGATGGGGCGGTTTTTCGTTTCCGGGAGAACGAAATACAAGTAAACTGATGTCAAAAGTAGGGGGACGATGAACATTAGGAAGGTGATGGCACCCTCGGACTTCCATAACGGGAAAAAGATGGACGGGGAGATGAAGCATGTCAGATATTGGGTCGAAATGGACACTGATTGCATCCATGGACGATACTCAGCTGTTGTAAGCTCTGTGGCGATGAATAAGGCAAGTGGGCCGACACCGAGACTAAAAAATATACTTGAAAAAGGTCTTGGAGGGATAAAATTACCTGAATACAAACAAAAACAGCATGAAAACGGCTAAAAAGGCGTAGGCCGCAAAAATATCATCGAAACCCTTGAAAAAGTCGATGAACATGAGGGCTGTGTTTAAGACAGCCAGGGAAAAGAGGCCTCCGATGATGAGGGCTCGGCGACCGACCTAAAACATCATTATTGATCAACTTTTAGAAGCGTATGGGTGGCTTACTCGATCAATAGTCAGCGTTCCGACCACATTGCCCAAAAGCCCGGAGAACGAAGCCAAAAAGTTGGCAATAGCTGCCTTACTGTCGTCGAAACCGATACTTTGGAGCAGCAGCGTCCCGAAAAACGACGCTGCCATGATTCCGGAGAAGGATACTGTAGTGTTGATGACGAAACAGATAAAGAAGGCTCGGCGAACGGCCCTAAAGTAACAGATGACAATTTTATCGATTTTCAAGCCAAAAGAAACCTACAAATTAGCCCACATGGCCGAAAAGCTCGTATCCCCCGCATCCTTCCGTTGTTTGTATTTCTCAAGTTCGGCATACAGCTCTGGAACCCGTTGCGAGGCTCTTGTCTTTGAGTGATAAAGCTCGAGACACTTGTGAGCTCCCTTTTCATCGCCTTTTTTGAGGAGGTAAACGGGTGAATCGTAAAACACGAGGGCCATTCCAATTAGAACCGTGATTGATGGAATGCATTCTGAAAGCGGAAGCGGTTTAGATTGATGAAAATTACAACTGATCAGTTTCAGCTACATGTGTCAACCCAATCAATCAATCAAGCTAACATCAATGTAGCCAAAGTCAATCATCCAAAAAAGCAACAACTAACCCAGCAAAAACGCCCAATGCCACAAGTCTTCGGTTCCCAAAAACTGTGGAATGCCAATGCCGCTAGCCAGGACAAATCCAATACTTTTTGAAAAACCAGTCAGCGAACCCATGAATCCACGATACTTTACTGGGCTGATCTCCGTCAAATAGACCGCCTGCGTCGTCGTATACATGCCGATGCCAATGCCAGACAGAAATCTGCCGAGAACAAACATCTCTGATGACCATAGTAATCGGCTGCTGAATGACAGCAAAAAGCTAAAGATCAGGATCTAAAAATACGCAGTTTAGTTTCACTTTCACTTTACATCACTTCATGCTATGATAACCAATTGCTCCAGGGCATGTGCAAAATAATATCAATGTGTAATATGAATTTGCGTGCAATATTACGTTTACTTTTCTTCTTCCCTCTTTGTTGCGACTTTCACTAGTACAAAAAGTTCAAGTGTGAAAAGCTGGTTTTACGTTAAAAACGTAATATCACTCTCAGCATGTGTAATGTGATGTACCCGTGTGAATTTTTGTCATGGTTGAAGGTCGAATCGAATGGGATGGGGGTCGCTCCAAACAATGGAAATTGGAATGATAATGGCCAGGGGGCGCCACGAAGCCAAGGGGCACAAAAGTGGGTCGAAAGTCAATCAAAAATGTTTGTTTTATGGTGGCTTTGGGCCTTTGGGGCACGGAAACGGAACTTACCACGCTGGAGAAACAGAAAAAGCTGCGCAGGCCCATGCATTGCATTGCCTTAGGCGATAGGAGGGCGCCGATGAAAGAACCGATGAAGAGAAGCCCGGCGACGAGGGGCCAGACGACTTTGTTGGCATCTTCGTCGAGGATGATGTTGTGGGTGCTGAAATAAGTTGAATTGATAATATGGATGCACTTTTAGGACAATGAGTGATAAAAATTGTAAATGCCCTGAGGGCAAATGCTCTTAATCACCCAGTCTAAGGCAGAAAATCAAACCTGCTAACACTTGAATTCACAAAATCTTGCAACACATCCGCCAAGGGATTGATCAAGCTTATCTGGTACCCGAAATGGAAGCTACCCCCGAGAACGACAACACAGCCTGTGGCAAAGAGGCGTAACCGTTTGCCTAGGCCCGTATGACCGGCTTGCATTTCTTCTTTTTCGCTGGCTAAGAGTGGCGCTGGCGGGAAGATGTCGGCCGCAATTTGGAGACAACTGCTCCGTCGACGGGACTCGTCGAACGATGGCACCGAACTCACGCGACGTGACAAACTTCCCAGGGATGGGACATCCGAGGGAAGCTCACCCAGTGGGGGCGGAGCTGACTGGTCGAGGGACATGGGCGGACCAGGGATAGGGATCAGATTTGTGAGGGATTTCAGTGCTCAATGTTTTGAGGGATTATTTCACTTTTTCGGTTGACTAATAGCCTGAAAATGGGTACTTTTCAAAGTTTGGCCTAAAAAAGTAAACTTCAAAACATAGGAGGTCTCATTTCAATGACAACATTACATCAACCTAATAAAAGTGAAAGTGACACTCGAATGAAGAATGGACTTGAAAAAGTTGCAGGACCCCAGCCCCGCGAAAACGAAAACAATTTCAAAACTTCAAAGGGCCATCACATTTGATTGAAGTTTTCACTGTTGCATTCATCACATTTATAGGGTTACATGTCTTATCAACTCGTCCAGGGGGGCTCCGACATGTCGAAAACAAAAGACAGGAAGCCCCGCCGCCGCGCAACACGAGAACAATGATCTCCCCTTGGCTCCCAGGCAGAGTTGCGTGGGCCAAAAACGGTTCAGTTTCACGGGCAGCCCAGCCAAGCCAAGCCAACTTTTCCTTCCTTCCACCCCTGCAGAAGTTAGAAGACACCCGGGGCCTCTTCCTTATCGGTCGTTCGCTTCCCCCTTTCCTTTCCATAGCCACAGGGCAACCCGTTTTGCAACGAAAAACGACAAGCTAGGCAGATGGTGCGCAATATTTACGCACAATCCCCGCAGGGCGTAAAGATCGGGATCAGTCGAAGTGAGCGAGATTAGCTTACAGAGATAAGGACACACAGCTTGTCATCCTGAATGACACAGGATACTAAACATAGGCATAGCTGACCATGTCAGACAACTCGGAAGACATTGATAGCCACATCCATCTTTGGACGTGTTTTTAGAAAGGCGAATTAGACGGATTGGCGCCAGAGGATCGGATGTAGGATGAAATCATGGGGAAAAGCATGTCCTAATAGTGGGGAATGCGATGAGGTGCTAATTGGGAGCACAGCACAGATATTGGCGTTCAAAATACAGTTGGGGACATTTGGAAGCTCACATGGCTTAGATAAAACCGGTAAAAAAACAAGTATGGATAGAGTTTAGAACTGATGGCATAGCTAACGGATAAGAAAAGATTGTAAAATTGTTAACTCGAGGGTATTAAACTTTAAATTTTCTTAAAAATTTAAGCGAAACGCATGAAAACCAACAAAACAGTGAATAACGAAGTCATTCCAAATTTCCAAAAAGATATCGAATCAAAAGCAGCACACAAAAAACAAAAAAGCAGTCACAGCTCAATAGTAGTGATATCTGTTCTCGCCTAGGATCTTAGGATCTGGGTCGACATCCGGAAATGGGAGCTCCCTTCTATCCCCCTTTCTTCCGCTGACTTCGGCGAAGTGAAGAAAGTCCCGATTCTTATGGATGAAAACGTTTTTCAAGGTTATCCAATCACCACAGATCGGCAGCATCTTTGAAGATAAAGATGATGAAAAAATATCTGAATGGGATGATGATAGCGGGCTAACTTTTATCGGGGCTTATAAACAGTGAAACTGTGAATCACAAGACAAAGCAAAACAAACTCAATTTCAACAGCCTGATGTAGGAAAGCTTCAAAAATTGACATAAAGACGAAAAAACAAAAGCACGTTAACTCCGAACGCCAGAGGGCAGAAAGCGCCGCGCCAGTCAGCTGGCAGTGATGAGGCGACGTAAACCGGGTGGTGTTCAGAAGCCTCTTTTCTTCGGTAAAAAACGAAAGAAGGGGGCGGACGGGGCTGACTCCGATGATTTCGATGAGGCCCATGATCGAGTAGTAGGAGAATGTTCGGCGTCTTCTCTTGTGTCAAACGGCGTCGTCACACGACGCTTTCTGAGTGATGTTTCGCCCCTCGCTCCCTTCCTTCGCCTCGCCTCAATGGCTTGCTTGATCATCTGTCATCTCGGGAAGCGATCAGACGAGGAGACCCCATTAACGTCGAACGTGATGATGTGAGTTCAAAAAAGTGCCGCCGCGCCACCAAAATAGGTTTCATCGTAGTATTTTCAAAGATCATTGAGCCTAGTTCGACTTTCGACACAAAAACTCATAATTCACTTTTAATTTATGCCCTTGCTTGTTTCATCCATCTTCTACCTCCAAAAACATGCTATTTTCTACTTCAATTTTGTTGAATAGGCTTTATTAAAAGTATCTTTTGATATCTGCCAAAACGCAGGTACACAATACCCGGAAACTTTTAGCATTAATGTAAAGAATGAAACAGATTTGTTCGGCATTTGACATTCACAGAAGCCAAAAAGAAAGTAAAAAGTTAGCCGTAAAAACGAAAGAAAGAAACTTGAAATGTACAAAACTCGTGTTATCGATCAATTTTTGTAGGTTGGTTGCGGCGGTGGCAGATAGCTGGTAACAACGACATTCGATGGTGCCATCACGAATTGCTGGGACTGGGTCTCGATGAAGTTGGCGATGGTCGCAGACACCGGAATCGACGCCGATGGGACGACATCTTCTTCAGTGCTTCCGCCACCACCATTATTATTACCACCGTTGACACAGACTTCAAAGTAGTGGCGTTTCGCATTGGTCGAGGTTTGGAACCGTTTCCCACACTTTTGACACACGTAGTCACGTTGCTTGTCATGGACGATTTTGACGTGGCGAAGCAGATCGGAGGAGGAGACAAATTGCTTTTCACAAATTTGGCACGTATGGCGACGCGTGTTATCATGGGTATAGCGGATGTGGGTCTTCAAAGTGTCGACATCCTTGAAGGGTTTGCCACAGATTTCGCAGGAGGTACTGTAAGATGATCTTTGAAATATTGGCAAGGCTACTGTAATGTACTTACGACTTCTGGTTCACATGTACTCGCTGATGATGGCGCACCACGTTGAATCGGGATTTGGAGGTGTACAAACACAATTCGCACTGGTGTTCGACCTTGTCTTTGGGAGGCTTTGGCGCAGCTGGTGGCGGTTTAATCGCGCTCTTTGTAACGTGGTTTTCGCGTTTACCATGCCTGTTAATATCGCATAATGAGGATAAAGGATAAAAATATATAAACTAATACCCACCTCCAAAGCTGTTTGCGATTACTGGCGACAAATCCGCACTGAGCACATGTCATCGGAATCGTCATCTGTTGCCCATTTTGATTCACTCCCTCAGGCTGTTCAATCACATTACCCTCACCATCGATGAAGTTCCCGTAGGCATCAGTCTTTGACCCATCGAGCTCCCATGGCTCATCCCCGTCCTCGAGCATACCAGCAAATGAAGTGCCATTCAGGCCGAGGAAGTCCATCTCGCCCGGGAGTAGTTGTTGATCGAAGACCATCCTCGAATCGCCGTCATTGCCATCCGCGAACATTTCATTCGTCGGAAGGCTGTTGTACAGGGACGACACCCAATCCAGCGTGTTTTCACCGAAGAAGAAATCGAGTTCCTGATTGTTTGGCTCCCGCAAAGGCGACATGAATCCATTCGCCGAAGTGGTACTCGTCGTCGGGGCCATGGCTGCCATCGCCGTCGCATTCGGGGCTGCTGTCGGCAGGAGAAAGCCATTTCCCGAAGAAATAGTGACCTGCGAAAAGTCCAGCAATCCAGGATCCTCAACAATGACCCGACCATCTTGGATATAGCGCCCAGAAGAATCCCAATCTTTTGCGAATGTCTGTTGCAGAAGGGCTTCAGCTTCACTCGTCAACACGTGCGACGAGTTCTTCAGAAGCCTCGAACGCATCTCCCGCATCAAGTTCGAGGCGCTGGTTGAGGCGCCTCCACTGTTGCTGGCCATCTGCTTTGGTCATTCAACCTCCTGCAAACATGTGCCGTCAAAAGGGTGAACAAAAATATATAAAAAGTAGCTACAGTCAGATAGCGACTGGTTGGATGATTCCGCATTCACCAAACACAAAGATTATATATAAATATTTTATTTCAAAGCTTAGAAAAGCAGTTTGTTATTACTCAAAAGTGAAATCAGACTAGATGTACATGGAATTTGCTTTAGAAAAAGATAAATTAGCTTAACAAAGTGCCCCATCTTCCAAATCGCCCTCCTCTGTCGTCGCCACATTGTAGTTATTCGTTGAATTCGGATCACGGCGCTTGTTCTCAGGGACATGGACGAGCTTAGCAAGACGGAGATATTCATTATCCATAGCACGAATAAAGCCACGGGCGAGGATTTCCTGCACTTTGTCTTCGTCGCCGTTTTCGTAGGCGGTGATTATGTTGTTGCAGATTGAGCGTTCTTCGGCAAAGTCGTCACTTCTGAAACACAGGACACTTCAGCTTTGATGTCAAAAGCAATTTCAACTCACGGTGGCAAATGATAGATCGAATTAAGGCCATCAATCGGATCATCCACAACAAGCGACATCATGACCAAGCCAACAACAACCTGGCCTATCCGCGGCAATGCATCGACTTCCTTGTACTTTTCAATCAACTCAACACTGATGTTTTTGGCCTTTTTGTAGTCCTGGGCCTTCAAGAACAGCTTGATCAAGCGTTGACAGAAATTCATAGCCAATTTGGACCGATCAGCTTGTTGGACCAATGTGAGCCCGAATTCGTAGAGCTCGATGGCCACTGCTTCATCAGCGGTTTCCATCAACTTTGCGGCCTTATCAATAGTCATAGCAGCAGTGTCCATGACACCAGCATGGAGGTAGCCATCGGCAGCGGCTTTGAACAGCTCCCCGGCACGCTTGAAGTCCTTCATATCACGAGCGACAAAGGCAGCAGATTCCTTCGATTTCGCTTCATGAAACATATTCTTATTGCTTCCATGACACTCGCCCGCTTTCAAATACGCCTCAACCGCGAGATCAAGCTTTTCGGCATTCTTGTAGCAAACAGCGGCGCGTTCATACTCGATGGCAGCACTGTCGTAGTCGGGCTTGGTCTTCATTTTCCATATTGATGTTTTGAGACTGAAACATCACATTTAGCATTGTTAACGGCCGAGATAAAACCTACTGTTCCTTGGCTTTAGCCTCACAAGCTTGAGCTTCATTCAATCGACGTTCCTCGGCGCTCATGACTACTGCTCCAAGCTAACCAACACGTATAAACGCCTAAAAAGCTCGATTAGTACGGAAAAACGGAAGCAAGAGAGAATAAAAAGGAAAAGCAATACACAACTTTGTCGCGCACGACAACGCGTAAACGACACGTCATCTTTAATCGCCGATCAACACAAAAATAAACACATTGGACTTGACTTGTCATGGCTTTGAAGAGTAGTGAGTTGATAAATTGGCACTTTTAAAGGTAGAAATCAGAAAGAATTTTGACATTTTGACGTTAAAAGAATGCTTTTCGTAGTTGGAAGCTCAAAACATGCATAAATGTGAATCTCAATCTTATGAATTTGACAAATTGAATTAGGGGTTCTTGTGATCGAAAAAGGGTATATCTTGACTTCAGCAATTTCAAAAATGAACTTTAAACTAAAACATGGACAGTTGTTTAGCAAAGATTTTCACGTGATCGCCAGCTGTAATGATTGATAGCAATGTTTGCATTATAAACAAAAAACAATCTGGAAAATAGTAGCAAAGTGAACGAAACAAAACTTACGAAACCTTTTATTGAATGTTTGTTTGTATGATGTGAGCTTGACTGACTGACGGAAAAGATGCACAAAACCTTTCGGTGAAGCAGAATGCAGAATTCTGTGGAGATGGATGGATGAACCGACTGACTTTTGACTCAATGAACAGTTTCAGTTTTGTGTGGAAAACAGGGCTGAACATGGTATGAATGTGCAACAATGAACAAACACCAAGTTAGTCTCGCGCATGTCTCGCCAGGGCAGTATCAAACCCGGAGGAAAACCGGCTGATCCGAATCGACACGACGCTGATCGCACCTCGATCAATACATACATATGGATGAAAAATGTTATGAGAAACAACTTTATACTTCGCCATGAGAAAAAAACTGACAAAATTGAAAACATGCTAAAAGAAAAAAACGTGTAAATTCACCATTGAGGTCAATCAAACAAAAACAGCCAAAAGCTCATACTACAACAGAACAGAAGAATCAAAACCAAAAATTACATGGAAAAGTATATAATTCATGTTAAACAAAGTCATATTATCAACAAATATGCTGCAAAATGCCATCTCCCAGACAGCCCGTGGACGATGTACTACCAATGGAAAATGGATATGGAATTTTAACTTAAAAAATAAATAAATAGGTTGAAGAAGGGAGGATTGACTTTAAAGTTTTGGGAGTCTGTCTGGGAGCGGAAGGGGGAAACGATAGTCGGTTAAAAGTACTGCGAATTGGAAGCGCCCAGAAGGCGACGGATGGTGGAATAACACAAGGAACGGCGAAGGTGGATGTGGAAGATTTGGAGAATAGGATAGCAAGGATGGAAGACACATCCACTTCTAGTAACCGCCTCGGGTGCCGTTCTGGATACGACGGGACTGCTCCACATTAATGACCTTTTCGATCATGCGACGGCCATTAATAATGGCATTAGGATCGCCAGTTAAACTGAAACAAGATATAGCTTGGATTGATGTAAATCATATGGGTGTGTAAATCTATGAATTAAAGAGATTTGGATTCAAGTGTAATTATTGTGATTGGTCCACTGCGGGGACGGACATTCTAATACATTAGACAGTTTTAAGCTTCAATTTTCAATTTCGAAAAGCAAGCGAATCCGCAGAGGGCCAATCTCGAAAAAAAAGTTGGATTCCAAACTCGTATAAAACTTTAGCAAGACGAAAGACAAGACCTTATGAGGCGACAGCCTGAGCTGACATTGCCGGCGCCGCGCTTGTGAACCTCAACTTTACAGTTGGTAGTTTGCTGGATTTCGACAAGAGTTTTGGCCTTGGGTCCAAGCACAGCGCCACAGACGACGTCCGGTACTTCGAGCTCCATGCGACCGTCGGCAAACATGATCTCTTTAATGACAGACGACGCAAAGGAAGAATCAGAGCCGGTCTTTTTCTGAGACATGACATCAATGAGAACGCCGCTGCTATTGCCGACGAGACTCTGGAATGCAGACGTGAGAGGGGGACTTTGGGCATTTTTGTATACTTTTTGTGTGTAAAAACGGGGGGTGATGTGCCAAAGGGCATTTTACTTGGTTAAATATACAAAATATCAAAGGCATGGTGACGTTAAATAGACACTTGGAGACAAAGACAACATCAGTCGGGGGGTTCGTGACCGTGCAGACTTAATTAGGGTTGTCAGAATCCGAAACCTACCGGATCATTACGATGGTCATTGCCGGCATCGTAGGCCATACCGGGCGGGCCTTGGGCAATCATCGGAGGGCCCATGTCGTAGCGGGGTTGTTGCTGGGGGACTTGTTGCATCATGGGTTGTTGGGGCGGTGGCACTTGGTCTTGTTGGCGTTGTTGGGCCATGGTTGCGACACCGATGCCGAGACCTAGGCCCATGATGTTGTATTTGGCGAGAACCTGCATGGCTGACATGATTTCGGAGACGGAGTTTTCATTGAAGCCTGACGTGCGGAGGGTTGATTGAAGGTTGTCGAGGAAGGAAAGGAGCTGAAAGCCATCAGTTTACACTCATCCCATAACCCAAAATGTCCTACAAACCTCCATATTGCCCATACTCTGCACAGGATTCAACTTCGGCGGCTGGAACTGTTGTTGTTGCTTCATCTGACCATACCCTTGGTCACTCACCAGTGATTGCTGTGATTGCCAGACAGGGTTACTATTGTTCGGGTATTGTGCGAGATTGCCAAAGCTCTGATTGCCGCCCTGGGCTGATCGATTGAAATCGAATTGCGAGTTGTTCAAATCCGTAGTCGGGGCAAAGTTGTTCGGCTTCGAGTTACTATCGATCGGTTGTGCGTGCAGCGGATCCGCGGCAACCTTTTCCAACACCTTACCAACGGCATCGGTCAATATTTGTGGTGAATCAGCTCCGACAGTGATAACACGTTCAGGTGATACTTTAGCCTCCTCGGAACCAGCCTTCGGGTACACTTGAATGCTGGCACCAGTGCTTTCACGGATTTCCTTGATGCTCGAACCAGATTTTCCAATGACCATACCGGCGGACGTATTCGGCACAACGAGTTTCATTTCCTTGGTGCGATCGAAGTTCTTGAGATCATAGGCGTCGGATTGGCCGTTATTGTCAGCCTTTTCCTTGATTCGGTCCAAAATGGCGGCAATGACGATCATGCAGGAGTTAACCTTGCCCTTTACTAGGCAGATACGTTCATTTGTGCCGTGGTAGACTTCCTGGTTCTTCGACATTTGGACACGGCAGCCAGACTCGGATTTGAGGTTACGCATCGATTCGCCACCCTTGCCGATGAGCGCGCCGACGGCGCTGGCCGGGATTAGGACTTTGATTTGGACTGAAACTTCTTTAAAGTTATAAATTGAGGTTACAAAAGTTGCCAAAAGCCTACCTTCAGCATCAGACATGTGGGCTCGCTTTGTCGCAGGGCCACTGTTATCGCTGTTTTGCCGCTTCTGGCCGGCCGTCGGTTTATTGTCCTCCATTGTCATTGGTACTGGGGAGAGCGACTGACTGAAAATAGTCCCCCGTTACAGACACTAATTCTAATTCGATAGAAGCAAGCTTGTCACGCGAGAAGAAGCTGCTTCCAACACGACACGTGAAACATGAGAAATGGGGGAAAATCAATGTTTAAACATATTTGGAAAAGGGAAGCGGTCGCGGAGAATGGAAGGGATAGTCACCGCGTAGCCTAAACAAAACAATTCCGCGATGCGGACCGTGGAAAACCCCACATTCTGCGATGGCCTTGATGGAAAAGCTGCTACCGACCATCTCGACGCCATGCCATGCATACCAAGCCACAAGAAAGCCGGAAAAGGTCGGCATCTTCGCTGACGCGAAGGCCGTAGGCGGCCGTCGGCCAAGACGACACTGCGCGCGCTTACAAAAAATCAATCGACCCCTCACAACGCACGCAACCCCGCTTTGTGCGTTTTTTAACCCCGCGCCACACGGGCGAACTTTTCTCGACTTTTCAAAAGAAAACCATGTCATGTGTGTCACGACGCACACATCGCACAAAGCAATGACCATCTTCGTGCCAGGACCTCCTTTAAGGTCTGGCGCGCCCGCTGTTTTCGACGAGAGCCCTGTCGGCGGCGGATCGCAGAAAATCGCGATTTTTGTAACCGTCCTTTATTTCGAGACTAACCATCAGTCGATCAAGGATGGCATCGCAGTCGACGTCAACTCCAAAGCCCTTTGTACAGAGTTATGTGCCTTCAACGCCGGAAACTACACCCGGGCGGTTTCCGAAATCGCCTAGGGGCAACGTTTTTGGTAAACGAGTAAGTATTGACTGGCATCATTCGCCGAGGATGTTGCCATCGGATAGGACTTCAAGTAAGTTTTGATTGAGCTTTTAACTTAACTTTTTTATATATACTTTTTCAGTACGTGAACGAAAGGATGAAAGTGAACGGAAGGCAGTCCCTCTGCGAGCGTTTTCCTGGGCTGAACTGGGCTCTTTCCATGACTCATTTGATGAGGACGACGATGAGGTATGTTTTTGCTGCTTTTATTCAATTGACAGTACAAAAAATATATAAAAACCATTCCAGGATCGCTCCCGCATCGCCCAAGTATTGAATTCGCTCAAATCCGATAAACCCAATCCTCGAATCGTTGCCAAACATGAATTTGAAGCCGTCACTGATCTTACTACAAGCATTCGAAAGAAGATGAAAAGTCCCGTGGGCTTGCTTCCGCCGGCTCACTCAAATGCGACCCAGGATTTCGACGAATTGCATTTGATTTCGCCGGTGCCGACAACTTCGACGTGTAGTAGCGAATTCAGTCCGATTAAACGGAAGAACTCGGTGGATATGTACAGCAGCCCGGTTCGAAGCAATCAAACAGTTTCATCGGTGGATAATTTTGATACTCCGACTAGGCCGGTATCTGCGCTTGATTTCAACCGTGGCCCTGCGGCTAAGAGAGCTAGAACAGTTGTTGGCGAGTCGTCGAGGAGTCAAGAAGAATTTGGATCTCCGCGCATATTTCCACGATCTTTTGAAGTCAAAACGCCTCGGGCCCTTGGTAATCTGAAGCGGGGTTATTTGGAGGCGCTTGGAACACCAGTAGCTTCGAGTACCCCAATTGTTGTCAATCGTTCAAAGAGGGCATTCAATGTATTGGAGAAGATGAAGCAAGAAGCGTCACAGCCACCGCCTCCCAAGCCTGTTGTCGACTTTTCTACAACTGAAAGCCAATTGGATGACTCATTTTATGATCCAGCTTTCGACATGGCTTTCATCGAAACAATGTCAAAAGTAAACGATGAAACGGGTTTAACCAGTAATACGTCGGTGCCTTCAAATTTGGTCAACTCCAGCAATACGAATCAATTGCCTTCACCTATTTTGCCTTCCAAGGAAGTGTCGCCTCCAGTGTCCTCTGTCGAGTCGAATACGCTTCCAGAACCGACGACATCCAATCAAGTGGATTTGGACGATTCCTTCTACCATGATTTTGATTTTATTATTCCGGACCAACCATCGCCTGTTGTTTCGAGCCAGCCATCGCCTGTCTCGTCGGCGCCTACTCCGACTCCCGAACCACTGAAACCGAAGGTTGACGTTTTGGTCCAACAGACGCCACCGCCGTTCCCCGAACGCCGTGATGCACCGGTTGAACCTCGTCCGCCTTCGCCAAAGCCAGTCGAAGAACCGTACGACAGCTTCGATGAGGATACCAGTTTTATTTTATAGTTGTTTTATTAAATTTGTTATCACCAAAGTGCTCAAAATAACATAATCCATTGTTGTCTTTCTTGCTCATTCACTGCTTTACACGTATCATGCAAATGTGATTTCAAATTTAAGAAATATATATTTATTAACTTTATGAATTGCATTTATTGATCCAATTTGAGTTGGTTGAATCCAATCGATACTTTTTTCGTTTTGTGTAATGTGCCGTGCAATAAATATATATCCTTCAGATGCCTCCCTCGACAGTACCATCATTGTTGGGCACCGAGTTTCCATTCAACTTTCTTCACGCCGAGATTATCAAGTATTACATCGAAAAACACGAAAACAATAAAGCGAAACGGGCAGAATTTTTGGAATCGACCCGGCTCAGCGAAGAATCTCAAATTATCGAAAGTGATCGCAATGTTTACAATCACTTTGCGTTGAGGGTTGGTTTCTTGCAACAGTCGATGTGTTTTTGATTCATTCAATGCTCCAGGGCAACCCAGAAACCCGTCTTGAAGCCCTTGGCTACCGGGTCGGCTACGCTCTCGTCGAAAAAGTCGCTCGAGATATCCCGAGACTGTCGACGGAGCTCGAGAAGATGAAGTTTATATGTAAAGATTTCTGGACCGCTGCTTTTGGGAAGCAAGTCGACAATCTCAGGACTAATCATCAGGTTTGCCTACTTTCCAAGTTTCCAGCCATTCTAATTTAATATTTCAGAACATCTACGTCGTCCAGGACAACAAATTCTTCACAGTGGCATCCTTAGCCGAAGGCACGCAATACCTAAAAGAAGCCGCGATCTATCTCGCTTTCCCCGCTGGCGTCGTTCGTGGAGCGCTGGCCAATCTCGGGATCAAGTCAGTCGTCCAGCCAACCATTGAGACGCTACCGGTTGTTAAGTTTAACGTTCACTTGCACAAATCTGTGTAACTTCCAGGGGGTCGGGTTTTGTTTTCTTTTTACTTTTTGAAAAGCTAAAATTGTTCAAACTAAAGTTGTAATTATCTTTCAAAGTACTGGATATTTTTGTTGCAATATAATTTTTGCAGAAATGAAGTCAAAGTTGATGTGTAGCACAGGGGCAAAAAGATTTGGGGAGGCGATGTCCCTATGGAATTTCCACCAAAATGGGCTCACTTTTTATAGTATTCTAAAAAGGGGGTTATTCATAGGGAACAGGAAAGTGATTTTTTTCATATTTTGTGTTGAAATTAAAAGCAAACGTGAAGTTTGAAATAATTTGTGAAGCAAAAAGTTTGTAGCCTGGCTAATCCGTTGTTTGTTTTTTTGGTTTTGTTTCCAAATGTAGGGTAAAAATGTTATCAAATTACAGTAACCCAGTTTGATATCAAACTAAACTCAAACAATATTAGCATTTTTGCCCTTCAAGCACACTTTATCTACCCCCAACTTCTTGGAAAAGATCATTCATTGTTTGTCTATGTGTGTTGCAACACTTATCATAGCCCCCTGCAACTTGCCATAGATTAGTCATGTGGAAGAAGTAAGTCGTCGTCGTTTTACGGGGGACGACGACAACGACGTCGTTGACGATGAAGGGCAACAAGCTCCTGGGAATACCCCCCCTATCCACGTGCTTTGTTTTTGCTCATTGACCCTCGCTCGGCCCGCTTCTCTCGCCATCGCCATCGTCATTCAATTAACATTTTCCCGTGATGCGCTTATAGCTTGAAACAATATCAAGTGTAATGATACATAATGAAAGAGTGTATCTATACGCATACGTGAAATTGGCTCGGTTCGGTTCTCTTTTTTATCGAATTCGACTCTGGCCTTGACCGCCTACGCTTTCGGGGCTTATTTCTGGCTATGGGAGCATAAAACAATGAATGACCTCAACCATGGCCATGGTGGTCAACTCTTTTGAAACGTTGAAACCCATGCAATGTTTGAAAGATCAAATGTTTCAATGGTCATAACTACGTGGTTAGATCCGCATAGTGAAACTTTACAGTTTTCAATTGTTCGAAAAGCCAAAGTTACATAGACGTGAATTCAATTCATGAATCGCATAATTTGTAAAACTCGAACACAATGAGTTTGGGAACCCCTCTACCGCCATGACGTTTCTCCCATATCAAAAGTACACGTTAATAACGTCACACAATGAATAAAAATTGGTAACATACACGAGTTTTAGCTTGGCCCTCGTTGTTTAGAAGCGTCGCACGGGTTACTCAGATGAGAAATGCCGTAAGATGGAATGTCGAGAAAGTACAGCTTCAAATGTCGAGATTGATGGGAATGAGCACATGCCTTTGGGTTTTCAAACACCGGTTTCCGAGGCCCAGGCCCAGGTTTGATGTATGTTTTTACAATGATACAATACACGTGCATGTTTTTGGCACCACATTCCCTTGATTCTGATATCAGTTCCAAGTATTCAATACAATTAACCTTGAAAAAAAGTAGTCTACATGTAACATGTTTAAGGATAATATTATTCTAATTTTATTGCAATCACACATAACAAGTGTAAGTGCAAATGTTGAAAGGAGAGAGAGGGCTGTTTATTTATAGCTAATGTACTTTGTTTTAAAAAACTTAATTAGCCATGCGACAAAATACGTAACATTGCGAAGGCGGGAGAATGCTTTTGACGTTGGCACGTTTGTCTGGTGAGAGGAGGGATAATGTTATGGTAATGACATCCTGGCGACGCAGATTCCGAAGTCCCGATGCATGGGATAGATAGATGCATGCGTGTAGACCAAAATAAAACACATTTGAAATACATACATACATACGTATGTTAGTGTAACAATTTTTAAAGCTGGGAAGTTTTATAATTGGTTCCGTGTCTTTTTTCGACAAGATAGAAAGGATTTCCAGAGGGAATACGGTTGCGTTTTTGATCTCACTGCATGTCAGCAAAAAAAGTGTTACAATTAGTGAGATTCAAATTCGAATGCAGATAGAAATCTCTTTTTTGGGTGAAATTTACGTTTCTACGTTTCCAAAGTGAACTCTGTAGTTTGTTGGAGCGTTTTTACGTACGTTTTTTTCACATATCCATGTTTGACATAAACTTTTGTACACAAAAATGCATGTATTCTTCGGTCTTTCCATACGTTACTTACGTTACTTCAATTAATGTTAACATCATATTGCCGTGGCTCGGCTCGGCTTTTTTTTGTGGCATGGGTCGAAAAGACTCTCGTTCGAAACGAGAAGAAACATTCCGGGTATTACGGACATTTGCTACGAGCGTTCACACAGTGGTCATTAGCTCATTGTGGCCGGGGATGTGGCATGGCAGGCATGGCATGTCTCGGAAGGTTGGGATGTTCTCTTGTACTTTCAAACAGAGGTAGTTTATTACAAAATCAGGCTTTCAATTGTGTTTTTATGCGGCCAAACTTTGTAGTATTAGTATTCCAACTCTAACCAACTGACCTAACAAACTGAAACTGAGTGACCCCTACATTCGGGTATACTGTAGCTCTTAAATGGCTCAAATGGCCTAAAAATAAACACAAAATACACCGAGTTCAACTCATCTATCCACCCTTTGCCGTAATAGTAATGGCACAGAAAGAGATAAGCATGGAACCGATTACTATTGCTATTACGCCCTCTCAATGAATGCCATTCTTTTGAAGGTTGCCCCGTTTTTTTTCGAGGATGGCCTCAATTTCCACCCAAATACGGCACACTTTATGCATAATTATACATCGAAAAGCGGCTTTTTTCACGTTTGCTATTTCGTTTTTGGCTTTTGGGGTTAGAGGGCCAAGGTCACCGATGGCACGTTTTGTACGACAAAGGGTACAAAGTGTTCCCCTGTAAATATTTTGTGCCAGTTTCGCCAGTTTTGATTTTGGTGAAACTGGAACCGCCAAACTGCCAAAACAATACAAATGTCAAAGACTTCGACCCCTAAATGCCTAAAGGCAAACATTACAGTACTCTTTGAAGCTTCCAACGCAATACAATTCCAACCGATGCGGAAAGGCTAATAAATACAAATTATGCTTTGCTTCTGGGGTTGGGTTGGTTATGTATTTCTTGTAAATGAGAAATTTGAAGGTTGGAGAGTTGGGGTTGTTGGAGAATTGGAAAAACTACAAATTAGTCATGAAATATTGTTGACAGGGTTGGTTCGGTTTGGCCTTGACGGCATGACTCAACTTATGCGCCAACTCCGTGAGATCAAAACTTGTCGACGTAGATGTCGATGACATTTTTTTGTCTTTTCATGAAGGTTAGAGCCTGATAAGGTCATTTTAACGTATGTCATGTAGGCCTTGGATGGCATAGCATCTCCAAACATGATTACAATAGCTATGGGTTCGTTTTAATCCATTCGGGTGTCGTCACGGCACCGATGGACTGCAATGGGATGGGTTTTGCATGGGATGCGTAAAAATGCAAAAAGAAAAACGTAATAGAGGATTTGTGATTAATTTTTACATCTGTAAAGCTGGCAATGGCAATGCCAATTGTCTGTCAATTGGCGTCATCGGGTAGGAGGAAGTTTTTTGTGCCGAAACAATCAAAGTGCCATTATCAGTGTCGCTTTTTTCCCTTCCCATCATACCTGTCTCCATAGCCCGACAATGATGATTCCATAGAGCTCCCCCATTGTAGCCTTCCACGCAAATCGGCCCATGTCCCTCGAGACCCGCTCTCCCTCTCTCGAGAAGGCGGAGCGCCAGAGGCGGCTCTCTTGGCCCAACGTCGTCGCCACCGCCCCCCTTTGCGGCATCGGTCGTCATACCGGGGGGCCTCTGTCGAAAAAGCAACCCATATTCGCGCATCAGGCGTTACCCCGTTTATTTCATATATATTCGAACCCGAAGTTGAAGTTGAACACGAGAGACCTCAGGGTTACTTTATTTTAAGCCGTGCATTGACTTAGGGCACCCCATCCCATCATATCCCGATTTACAAACTTCGTCGTGGGTGGTCCTATTTGTTAACATCGCTTAACTCACCCAAAAATCACCCCCCTTCTCCAAATTTACATCCACCATCCCATCACATCCACGCCATAGTGTCCATATTTGCATTTCCATCTCTTCTTTTTTCGTGGCAAGACACGCAGTGCCATTGAATGCAGCTGTCTCGACGCGACCGGAGGAGTATCGCGTCCGACGATGAACTCCGTTTCAAATGTGCCTCCTGTTAGCTTCTGCATTTCCTCCTGGGTACCACGGCACCAAAGAATTTACCACCATTTATTCCTCGCTCTCTTGATTGCCCTTATCACTGGTAGTACTGTACAGTCGTCGGCGACCGCTTTGGAGTTTGATTACGGTGGGTCTTTTCAATTTGTCATTTCTCTCGGTTTCACATTTCGCTTTTCGCATTTCGTAATTACGGCCTAATTGTATCTTTTTTCTCATGATACTCGACATTTTCGCTTTCGCCGGCTGACAATATTATGAATAGTTATTTATATCACGGAAGTTGTTTTCATTCCGTGTTTTTGTTCGATTTCCATTGCTTTACACTCACTTTACATCACTCATCTCAATGGAAAAAAGAGTTCTTTCATCTTTTGAAGTCATTGTTTTTTTGCAATGACGTAAATAAGGCTAACTAAATGCAACAAGCCTTTGGAGGATGGACTCAAATTAGTCCATCCTCCGCTCTCTTGGTTTATGTTAATGGAAGTTTAATAGATTAATAGGTCGAAAATGACAATGGCAGTGATAGAAAGTCAATATTTTCAACAAAATTTAAATTTGATTCAACTTTTTGTCAAATTTCATAGCAATTTAAAAGTTCAAATTGACTTCATGTCTAAAAGTATGTAAAATTTAACATTTAAGTTTCAGACGAAATGGCCCAAGCCTTAAAAGGCCTCGAAATAGAGCACAGTGCCGATAAGTCCATCACGACATCAAGGCCGTGTGCCGAGATCACCGATAAGAATGTAGGCATCGCTAAAGGTATTAGCAAAAAGACGAAACAGTTGGAGAACGTCAGTAAAGTGCAAAAGTTTAATGTGGCCTTCTGTAAACCATCGATTGAAGCGTCGTTGACCTGTGCGCCAGAGAGTGTGTGTAAAACTGTTTACAGTAAGTTACTACTACTTTTTTACTTGCAATTTGACATATTAACAACATTTACAACCCAATACGACTCGAAAGGCTGCAAAGTTTAGTTTACAAACACATGATTCGCGCAAAGTTCATTCATTTTAAATGTTATTCCCTAATAACAACCTTTTTATCATATTTTGAGCTAAATGTAAATGTAATTTGACTCAGATTAGGGTCAAATATGACTACCATCATGGGGGTTATCAAATGCCAGAACTATACTACTGGCTTTTAGTTTTTTGCGTGATAATTGCCCTCAGGTGATTTGTATTTACATTAAGATCGCATCGTAAAAAAGGGGATATTATTCAGCACTTTTTGATTTTGTTTTTGCTGATAAGTCATCAGATTAACAAAGTGCCTTCATCCATTGTAAAAAATTACCGAAAAACAGCGTTCTTTGACGAACTGCGCTCAATTACTGTCAAAAAATCTACGAAAAACAACATACTTTGATAAAAGGCACTCGACTACTGTAAAAATTTATGAAAATTTCTTTCAGAATGGCAAAAAGCCCTAACCGAAATCGGTGGCTCCGGCATGTTTGTGGAAGACGAAATCCTCGTTCCAACCGCCTGTATGTGCTTCCTTGGTGGCGATGACGGTGATGCTGACCCTGCTCCAGTGATAATTCTATGACGCAATCCCACTCTCAACTTATCGCATTACACACAAATTCTCAATGAAATCTCAATTTGTTTTTCTTTGGCATTCTTTTCTTAATTTAATTCACAATATAATTAAGTAAGGTATTTGTCGGTTTTGCTTTCATTAAATTGCTGTCTTTTTAGTATTCATTTTGTTGTTTGCTTCCTTGAACATACCCAGAAAGTATATTAAATTTATCGAGCCTGAACGCAGTTCCGTTTTTCGTTTTGCCATCAATCTTGCAGCAACCTAATTATTAATTAGTAATCAGTAATTGTTTGAATTTCAAATTTCAAAATGAAAAAAGTGATTAAACAAAAAATTGAAAACGCAAAGACGTGTTTGATTTGATCTATTCAGTCTTACTTTTTCTATTTTCTAAAACTACAGTAACCCTATATACTATATATCTAATAATTCGAGTTATTATGTAAGTAGGTATAGTAAGCCATTTTTATGTATTCAATAAATACAAAACTGAACCGTGATGTTGTTTTTCGACGTGGTAAAAACGCAAACATTCGTCAAATTGCCAAGAACCATGAAAATCCAAAAATTCGATACAAAAAACGACAATTCTTGCTGTCTGTGAGTAAATTGACACGTTTAATACTTAATACTAATGCAAGTACAATCATGTTTACAAATGTTTGCCATGGAAACTAGAAATTGCAATTAGCGAAAATACAATGTCAATCTTTGCGGAATGTCAATTAAAAAGTGATTTTTAATCGTATTTTACTCATGTTTGTATTTTGTGCCGACTTTGTGATCTTATATTTTGAATTTTAGTCTTGATTTTGAGCCGACAAACTTTATAACCCTTTGACTGTGAAACCCCTTGGCATAAACAACAAAGTTTACCATAATTCGCTCACTTTATAAACATTTATACAAAAAACAACATTTTTGGCATTTTCGGTGCCGACATACCATGCCCACCCGAGAATTCATACAAAAAGCGATAAGGCAGGTTAAAGTGAAAATATCTTATGTATGTACAAACTTCGTTAAAAACAGAAAAAGTTGTAATGCCTTTGCGATGATAGCTCAAAAACCTACGAAATAACAATGTAAAGTGAGAGGCAGTATGTAAGTGGTGACAAAAACAATCATAATGAAGTAATGAAATAACAAAATGGAAACACTCAAGTTCTACCATATGAGTTTAAACTTTAAAGTGATTAGTTAGTGATAAAAATAGGTAATAAAGTTCTTCGCGGAGAAAAGGTGACATAACATATGTCAATTGCGCACCGCGATGGTCCCCCGAGGGCTGGAAGGTACACGTATATTTTCGCCCGACGCGCGGGCGGGTGTGCACGGCAGCTTTATATCAAACTTCATCATTGACGTCAAAGTGCTCCCGTGTGCCCCAAATGGTCGAGGTGGAGGCGGCAGCGAGTTGACGATGACTCCCCGCAATCATTTCCGGGTCATTGAAGTTGGTACTTCCGGCGATGGAACTCAAATGGCTGAGATGATGGGTCAGCGGTGCCGAGGGATGGGGAGTTGTGGGCGTTTGGGGGGTCATGCCGTCTTCGAGGAAGAAGTGCTGCTCGGTACGCGGAGAGTCGATGGCAGCTGATAGGGTATTGCTTCGACGAGTAGCACATGCAGCGAGAACGGCATCATGGATGGTCGGGTAGAAGTTGGATTTGTAGACGGAGGCGAAGAAGCCGCAGGATTCGAGGATGTCGCGGACTGGGGCTGGAAAGGGATACTTTTCATATAAATTTTCAATAAAAACTATGTTTTATCGAGTTCGAAAAAGTTAGAAATGTAGTACAACAAAAAATTGTGACGCTCACAGAAAAGTTGCGTCGCAATTATTTTCAAAATCCCCAAAAAGTCGTCTAAACTAACCTTTAGCCTCGGCAAAATACACATTGAGTCCTCGAGCCCGAAGCCTGTTATAAACGTCAATCAAGGCCGAAACACTCGTATAATCCATAAATGTGAACCCGGAACAGTCGATAATGAGATACTCCACTCCGGCAACTCTCTTCTTGTTCGTGTTTTCGTAGCCTTCGCGGCCTGAGGCAAAGATCCGTGCGACAAAGCCCTTGTGACCAGCTTTGGCAGCCTGTTTTGGTGTCGGCGCCAGGACAAAGTTATGCAGAGTCGCCATGCCAGGGGAGGTTGACGCTGATTCACTGATGGCACGTTCGATCGAGTTTGCGAAGTGTTCGACGTTGGTGAAAAGCTGAAAACACACAGAATTACACCTGTCCAACAAGCGAATCAACCGATAAACTAACCAGTGGAGCGTCAAAACGGAAAATCCGAATCCCTTCAATGTCGGTAACCCGGCCATACCGACCAGAATCTCGGTATTCTTCTGTTCCAGCAAGTTGGGACAACATTTGCCAACGGGGCCATTGGATTCGGAAAACTGTAGTCAGGAGGGCGAAAACGACGGCAACGGCGAGGCCTTGCATAACGTCGAGGACGACAGTGGCACAGAAGGTGACTACCCAGATCATCTGGAAGAGAGATTTAATTCAACAAAGTAGTGATAAGGGCAAAACTTACGAAATCGATCCTTGCAACCCGCCAAAGATGCATCAACTCAGCCGGCATCTTTTGGAAGACGCCTTTCATGGAATAAATGATAATGACAGCCAAGACACACTAAAAACACCAACTGAAAGGACAAACCAATCAATAAAAGTAAGCTTACCATAGGCAAAGCCGACAACAACGGTCCCAAAAACAAGATAACCACCAAAAGAAGGGCTGCCGTGAAGAATGCCGACAACTGGGTCGTCGCGCCACATTCGACGTTCAACATCGATCGACCGAGACTTGAACTGATCGGATAGGCATTGAAGAAGCTGGATAGTGTGCTCACAAGGCCCAAGGCATACAATTCCTGGTTGTTGTCGGTTTTCGAGGAGAATTTTCGATTAAACACTTTGCACATGCTCAAATGCAATGCCACCACGACAAAGGCAATCTCGAAAGCAGGCCCAATCGTGTAGCTGAGAACATCGAGGCGGGGAAGCTTTGCGACTGGCAATCCGATGGGCACTTCCTTGACTACAGTAATCCCAGACGTTGAAGCGAGGCTCCAAATGGCCGAAACAGCTGTAGCAGTGACGACAAGGAGAAGTTCAAATGGGATCGGGGCTGGCAGCTTCTTCCGTAACCGAGCGCCAATGATGTCTTTGCCGATGTAGAGGAAGGCGATGGAACTGACGGATAGGATTAGGGCTGTTTGATTGGTTGTTGCAATGTTTTTGATGAATCCGATGACGTGCTGAAAATGAAAAAGTTCAATTTTGTAACTGTAAGGCTGCTCTGAGTGAAAATTTTTATGTCAAAATAAAAGTTCGAACAAAAGTAAAAAAATTTGAAAAAGGGGCGGAGCTTTATGGCTCCGCCTTCTTTATGGGCGGAGTCAAGCAAGCTCCGCCCCTTTTTTGTAAAGTTTGTTAATTTGCATAATCAACTCACCCGAATCAAGTATCCAGGTCCACTGTACTTCGTAACATGAACTTGAACCAGCTTATTCAACTGCACCACAACGACATGGACGGCAGCTCCGGTACAGAATCCCGAAACCAGCTGATCCGACAAATATGACGCCAAAAATTCAACGCGCAACAACGCCATTGTGATTTGAATCATGCCACTGGTCAGTGTGACCAGCTGGACCAACTCCTCGTGACTGACAATCACTTGGGGTACCATGGCTGTCAAATTGTTGAAATCAATGCTCACATGTTGATGGTTCGCTTCATCGACGACCTTAATCTCAGCCTCGATGTAGTCATTGGCGATGTCGTCGGCAATGTTCCGACACGACACCCCAGTCATGAGTGATATGATGGCAAAGGACCCGACAGAAACATAGTGACTCGTCCCGAAGATCATGTACAATAGGACGCCGAAGAAGGCCGTATACAACCCGTAGACTGGATCCACACCCGTGAGAATCGCATAGGCAATGCCCTGAGGCACATGGACGACACCGACCGTGAGCCCGGCCATGACATCACCGATTAAGCTTGTTTTGTAGTCATAGGCGGGGAGCCATGACAAAATAGGGAAGAAGGAAACGAAGAACCGGCAAATTGCTTCAAAAGATGCACATTGCCTCAGGCGATCTTTGACGGCCTGTAAAGGTCTACTGCGTTGGGGTGATGGCTGGAACTGGAAGATACGGTCAAATTGTTCCTGATTCATGTAGGACGTGGAGGGCCCACGATCCCTGTGTAATTGGACGGCACTGGAGGCGCTTGAGAGCATTGCTGAAAGGGTAATGGCATTCTTAAACTTAGTAATTGCTACAAATATGGTAAACAAACGCGTAATTACGGTACAAAAACCCGGAAACGCGCACAAAGATAGCTACAAACTGCCCAAACCCGTCTTCAAACCGACCAAAATGCCATTCAAAGTGTTCAAATTCTCGAAAACGTAAAAAAAACTTCTAAGAAACCCCAAAAGTCAAACATACATCGCTATAATTGTATTTAACGTAGTCCCAGACCCGTTCTTTGGTGCCAGAATGTCAGACCCCATTGAAACCGGCAAAAACCCATAGTAACATTCATTGGTTTATGACTTTTCCGAAGTGCTAAGATAAGAAAACCCTCTACGAATAGTAAAACAAAACAGTGTTAAGCATAAATTAGCAAAGTAATAAGTACATTTCGACGGTTGCAATGGTACTGAAGTATGCACATTCGAAATGGACGATGAAAGAACGAACAAAAAGCGGGCTGTCCAAGGCAGTTTTCGGGTTTTGAAATAAGAAAGGTGACTTTAAGCATATAAAAAGTAATAAAATTGACACATGTTTATTGGATTGACGCATTTCCGGAAGATGGACATCAATGATGAGTTTTTGATTTGGGTAATAAAGTCAAAATATGTAGGACAATTGCAATTGCACATGTCAAGTACAAGTGATAACATAAGATCTGATGTACCCCGTTTGTACAATACAAAACAATAAACTTTGCCGGAAGTTTTTCAAGTCAAACACGCCCTGATGGAAAGCTGTTTTCGGGCGATTGACAATGTGGCTTAACGTCTTAAAGAACAAAGGTAGTTCTTGCAAAAAAACACAGAACAAAGGTTGGCCGAGGGTACTGATAACACGGGAAATCGCTGGGTGTGCATGATTAAGGGGGTTGGGTGATAAGCTGATGGACGTCATTGACAGTGGCAAGGCTGAATGGCTGGCTCGTGGCGGCCATCCAGGTAGAAACGGAAACACCAGAAAGTTGAAACAGAAACAGAACTTCGGTAGAGGTCTGTCTGGACTGTTCCAATGTTTCACTCTTTGATAAACTTGTCAACCGAAGTGATGGTTGAAGTGGATAGACCGTTCTCGCCGAGTAATTACATAAAAACCGAACACCCACGGAGACGTTTTGCACGATCAACAATGAGTGAGTCAATCAATCCAAACAATCGAGGATACAAGCTATAAAAGCCAAAAGCAAATTTGTAGAAGGTAAGTAGGCGAATGCAACAAATAGAGACCCGCGGCTAATAAAAAATGATTGTCCTTTTGACTTGTGTGAAGAGGAGGAGCAACCCCGAGTGGGTCTCGTCAGTCCGAAAAGTGCCACTTACTCTCCAACCAAATCCTATCTTGAAAAGTCGTCATTCATTGACAAAAACAATCGCGCAGTCAAGCCTGCTGCATGGCTTGCGCGGATTTGATTTGTTTGTTTTTGGTTTTCGGATTGTTCGCACCTGGCTGAAGCTGCTGAAAACGCTAATAAGCCAGCTAAAGGTTGAAAGCCACAGGAAGTATGGATGTATGGCACCCGGAAGGGCGGTGGAAAAACATGGCTCCGTAATTAATGAATGACTAAGTAATCAAATAACGGGATAGCCCACCAAGTCCGTCCGCGCAGGCAGCCAAGGCAGAACCTATTGATCTTTGAGCTTTCCTTTCCGATGGACAATGCTGTCTTGGGGGAAACACGTTGGTCAGCCAGCCCAGGAGGTGGGATTTGAGTCGCGACCAATCTAGAAAATCCAGCTATGACTTTGCAGTTTGCACCGGAAGTCGTTGAATGCGCTTCCCCTAAGGAGCTATTTTGAGAGGTTTTTGGAGTTTGGGAAAGTACGATTGTGAGATAATTGGGAGCATGCAAACCAAACACTGAGGCTCTTTCGCATTTCATAAACTTTTGCCCGAAAATCAAAATAAGTTCAACTTTGAGGGCGGTTTTTTTCGAATACAAATTAGCCTCTTTGCTCTGTAAACAAACTCAAAGTCAAACCAAGACAAAAAACTATGTACTAACCAAGCTCTGATGAAAACAAAAGATTGTAACTTTGTTAACTTTCGTCCCCAGAATGCCTGAAGTCGCACACCACGCAAGCAAGTTCCCACTTACCACATTCCACAAAGCTTTCATAACATAATGGACCATAGCCGTGAACGCAGACATCCCCAGTCGTAAAGCCAAGTTTACGATAACCACTCCCAATTATTGTATTAGCCGCGCGTTAACACCTTATTTTATGACAATAAACACGCAATCGGGGAAACGTTTTAAACTTTAACTCAACGGCTGTCGAAAACTGTCAATTGTAATGATAAACAATGGCAATACGACTACAAACTTGAACACATATTTTACTTTACCAAAAGTTACCTAGCGCCTGTTGTCGCCCTCGTCAAAACCCATGTTCTACCGCAGGGGTGGAACAGCTGAGCAATGTGACAGCTCATCCTTGGCAAGTAGAACCTAGACTTAGGGAAACTAGCCTGTGGCCAGATTTCAACAGCAATTTTGTTTGAAACGGCTGTTTTGGCGGTGACAATAAACCGCAAGCAAGCAAAACTCAAGAACGCTCATCAGCATTTGGGTTGGGGTTAGGGTTAAGCTAAGCGTATTTTGCTGTTTTGGCATCTTTTTTGTTTAAATTTAACAACAGAAGCGTGGTTAGAGGCGCCGGAAACGTGAAATCCACCCATATTGCAGTAAAATACATGAAACCAAATCTCGAAATTTCGCCCTTATCACCGATAACCATCACATTCAATCATACCCATTATGATGCGCAACTGATTCAACTCGCCGATAATAGATATTGCAACATCGCCACCCCCAATCGGCTGATCGCAACCCACCCCGAGACTATGGAGACTATGGAGAATGTCATCGGAAGCGGGCAATTATTACGTATTGCTCATATCCACCCCCCTTAAATTAGATCTCCACTGACCAATGGTCACTTTTGGTAGGTCAGCCGTTTCGTCATAACTCCCTTCCATCCGCCCACGCATCAGGACGGACTGGCCGCCGGCCTCGGGACATCCCTTTGGATCGGATATATGACATCGTCATCACATTGTTGACACCCCAGGGAACGGACGCGACAAGAATGTGCGGAATGCCACAAAACACAATCACGACAAATTTGAACAGCCTAGACAACACCTTATATATTATCAGAACGTCTTCCTGATGCCATTGTCTAATCCTTTTATCTATCCGTTTACACTTTCAAAACACATTTTATTTCATTTTTAACAAACAAAACTTTGAAAAAAACTGTCTAGCTTATTTGGAATTCGCTTTTTTTGAAGTGTGAATTCGCATTCAATGTTTGTCAATGGTCCACATCGCTTCGGTTTGGACCACCTTTGAAAAGCGTCGACGTCAACGTCTTCGTTCCCTTTTCGGGCTTTATCCGGCAAGTGCTATCATTACCACGCCTTTCATTTTTAGCTTTATTTGTATATCAGTTTTTTTTCTGCACAACCACGCGGTTCCCTTCGATTTTTGTTCTTTCCAAGCGGCTTAGCGCTTTTTGAAGTAAAATCCGTCAACCTAAGATGCACGTTTTTCACGGTGTCTTGTAGTTTCATGGCATAAGTAGCTTTTTTGGGCGGAATGGGGGGAGTGATAAAGGTTGAACGGTTGATCTGATGGACTTTAAGATGTGAGGTCGGGGGTTGTGTTTTGTCGGTGTTGACAGTGTGTTGAAAACCAATGAAACTAATCTTCCTTGGATGACTAAGACAACAAATATTGATAAAGCTATTTGTGAGAACACTAAAAAGAGGTGAGGTTCAGATTGAAATGACCTCAGTGCAGTGGGTTTGTACAAATAATTTAATCCCAATGTTGACAGGTCGATTTATCACTTCAGAGAATGTTGAAATTATGACTTTTATTGGCATTGCAATTTGCAAATATGAACAAAATAAAACCCATCAAAATCGTGAACCATGGAACACGTATGAATAATCAACAAAAACTTTAACGATCCGAAACATGGCAGTTAATCAAACGTAAACCGGGCAGCTTCTTCGGCCAGTCTTTCGACGACGGCATTGTCGGCCTGGGCAGCATCGGCGTGGAGTGAACACAGAGTACATTGGGTACATCGACGAAGCACAGGATCATAGGCATGCCTGAAAGTAACATATGAATAAAGAGCGGCAAAGGAAACATAAAACATACTGGCAAAAGTGGTTATAATCAACATTTGGAGTTAGGCAGAGGTAGCAATAAGTCGTTCCGCAACGGCATCTCACTTTATTGCAACCGTTATCCTTGTCAAATTGGAGGTTACACTTTTGGCATTTGCGGGAAACGGCTTCGTTCATGCGCAAATACCTGGAATTTGACAACTTTCAAACTGTAACTCTACATAGGAGATAAAAACATACACGCCGTTCATGTACTTGTCCTTCTTCTCTTTCTTCTGCTTTTCAACAAGTTCTTGGCACTTGACACCGAAGTGTTCATCGTCCCAATCGGCGTTACAAACTCGACATTTTGCGTGGTGGAATTCCGGACAGGCGAAGACTTTGTTTGTCTCTGATGGCTTCCCGAGTTCAACGGCAAAATCACATATCTCGCATCGTTCGACGTGTATGCCCAGAGCGGCAAGACTCTCGGATTGAATACGGTCGTCCAAAAGATTGATCACCTGCTTTGAGAGAAAGGAACGGATTTTGGCTAAAAAGGAATTAGCAAATGAATAGTGCCAAAAATTGTTATAAAAACTCACCAATGTAAATGGGTCGCTCGCAGTCGTATTCGATGCATTTGAGCCCGGTGCCGCCCTCCAGCAATGGCACTTCTAATACGTTGTGTTTCATATGACTTTGAATGCAATCACGACAAAATTTATGCGTTACAGTTGCATTGTCAGAGCCATCGACCTTTACTTCAGTGTCGGAGTCACAGGAAACAGCGACATTGTTGGAAAATCGCTCGCGACAGATGCCACACGTGAATTGATGCGTCTGAAACAATAAAATCAATACTGGATGATGCAAAAACAAAAAAAACCTGACCAAAACAAGCGTCTCCAAATTAACAATCGAATCGTAAGACTTCAGAACATTGATAACTCCGTAGACATTCTCAAATCTATCCAAATCAATCGGCGGCCGTTCTGCAACCTCCACCAGTTCGACATGTTTAAAGAGCTCATGATCGTTTGGAACTATTCCATCGAGTCTATCCGAGAGATTATTGGACGCGAGAAAAGCCATAATGAAAGCGGAGAAGCGACGATTCTCAGCAAAAGCGAGACAATGTGTGATGAATTCGGGCTTCAGAGCGGGAAACGCAGTCTTTAGCAGATGCTCAAAAGCTCCAAAAGGCGGCATTTCGTCAGTTGTGAGATCGATAAACAATTGACGCAGCAATTCATCGCAAAGTTTATCGACAGGGTTGACTGGCGGAGGCGGTGGAGCAACGACAGGTTCAGGTTCTTCGACTGCCGTCGGCGGTGGGGCCGCGGCTATGGCAAGTTGCCCAGCTTTGCGATAGGTATTCATGTACGGCGGGATATCAGCGAGAATAATAGCAAGATTGTCGAGAGGGACATCGGGGAAATCTCGTAGGACGGCATCGATGTCAAGATCCGGGAAGAAGGCTGTCTGAAACGGCAGGATTGCGGTTGATAGAAATTACAAATGTAGTGTTTTGGTGAAGTCTATAAAAACAAACCAGTGTCTCGCGAAGTTCCTCAACGTCCGCCATGGTGAGTCAGCAGTACTAATAGTATCATACAAACGCTAAATCAACAAGATTTAAGAATGCGACAAATTGAAGAGAGAGATACCGAAAATCAATCAGGTGTTGGCAAAACGCGAAATGAGAAGACCCAAACTCGAGTTACAAAATAAGACAATGCAGACAACAACGAAAAGTTCAACATAAAACGCGAATCCATAACTTTTCTTATCAGAAAACTTACTCAGATTAACTTGACCATTCTGACTGTGAAAAACAAACACAAGAAGTGAACTATTAGAACAAGTTCTTTGTGGATCGATACTTGCAGAAAGAAAAACAAATGTATGATAAAAGCACAGCTTTTTCGCCCTTTGAATGGTGGTTGAAAAAAAGACGGCAGTGTCGATCGGGGGTAGTTTCCGCGTCCAAACTAAAAAATGAAAACATGTAAGAAAACGACTGACCGCTCTTATTGGTACCAACAGACAGTGCTAACTTCCGTTATAGGGCACAGCGGACTAGCAGTTTTAGGTGATTGGTAGAACTGCAGAAATGGTCGAAGCCTTATCAGTGCGATGAAAAAAGTTTTGTGGAGGCGTACACAAATGTTGTTTGGTTTAACGCAAACAGCAAAATGATAAACCGAATGTTTATTTAAATGAAAAAAGTATGCAAATACAGAATCTATTGCTTTTACAACACAACAGTTATTGTATATCAATAGCACACTACGTAATGAGAGACAAAATGGAATCATTGAATCAGTATTGGGACTTGAAATTGCAATTTTGAGGTTTATGCGGCTGTTCCAGAAGCGACATTGTTGTTCGCCACGTCCATTGCCGTTGATTCTTGCTTTGTTTGTTTGTGTCTCCAAATCAATGGCTTCCGAACCATGCCGTATTCGATCATAGAATGCATCATGTCAATGACACTTTGCCGTGGATCAATATACGAGCCCATGCCCAACAATTCAAGTGATTTGGCATTCGAAAAACGGAGTTCTGGACCGATACGATGCACGACGGCCGTTGATTGAGGGTCAATCTTGGTTTTGGCATACAACTTGAGCATCCAATTTGGTGCCACAATCGGTGAAATGACGTATCCATCATGTTTGAATTCTTCCGTCAACCAATTGAACATATCAGCAAACCAAACAGGCGTTGTATGAGTGATCAGAATGCGTTGACCATTGCTGGCATCTGTTTTGAGGGCCAAAATATGGGCTCTGGCAACATCCCGAACATCGACGACGCCAAGACACGCTTTTGGAGCTGCGAGAAAAGTGCGAAAATCCATGATCCGACCAATGATTGTGGCACTGCCATGTTCAACGTCTGATAGGACGGGTCCAGTGATAAAAGTGGGACAGAGTACGGTGAGTTGGAAGCGAGTGTTGGGATTGAGGCCGTTCCAGAAGGCCCAGGCGGTCTTTTCAGCGATGGTTTTGGACCTGGCGTAGTTTTCGACCTTTTTCGAGGTGAGATCGGTCCAACAGGTTTCGTCAAAGACGCGTTCATTGTTCTTGTGACCGTCTGAAAAGCACGTATTGATCATCAGGGCACTCTGGGTGGTGATGGCCACGAGATTCTTACCGTTGATGGCCGCACAACTGCTGGTCAACACGACTTTTTTGATGCCCGGGCATTTGGCCGCCGTCCGCAACACATTCATCGTGCCATTCACGGCGGTTTCGATCGTCTTTTCATCGGCGACAATGGGCCATGGACTGGCGACGTGTAAAATGGCCGTGCAACCATCAATGACACTAAAAATGACAAAATTATGAGTAATTTTGAAATGCGCAAAGAACAGAGGGTGCAAAAAAAGATGGTCAAGGTCAATAGGGCGGAGTGCTCATTACCCCGGATTCAGGCGGAATCACAAACTACGTGGAACCCGTCAAAAGTGGAATCAAAACTTTGTCAAGGTTTATGAAGAGGGGGTTTATGGCTTGGGACGGGTGATAAAAGTATATTTCAGTCAGTGTCAGAGGTCGAAACAGAGAAGCGATAAGTCAAAACAGAATCACTCACCTTGGCCAATCATTGGGCTTTTCCAAATCGGCTTCGACGAGTTCAAGCAAGTGTTGATTGGGAAGACGGCGCAAAGGCTCGATTTTGTTGGCATTTTTGAGGCTACGAACAGTGCCACGTGTGCGATATCCGGCTCGGAGCAGCTGATTCACGCAATGCAGGGCTACATAGCCTGAGGCGCCAGTGACCAAAATGAGTGGTGCGGAGGCGGCGGCGGATGATGACGGATCTACGCCACTCGAAGTTGGTTTTTCCGGATGCGGGGGCATTCTTTTGAAGACTGAATCAAAAGTGGTTCAAAATAATGAGTTTATGTATGGAGGGGGTACGCGATGGGCTGAAATAGGCGGTCATTGAGTTCTTTGGTACCAAAAAATGAGTGAAGACACGGAGATGACAGATGTTTCAGGAGCAGAACAAACACGAGACGGGCATGACGCGATGTTTTGAAACAAGTCATCGAAAAACGTAGAAAAAACCGGCAAAAGTGATCACTAATTAGGGGTGTCCCGTGAAAACAATGCGGATTCGAGACCTTTTTGATCACTGAATGTCTCGTCATATTTTTAAGGCGCCTTTTTGCAGGGGTGGAGGCGATTGGCGCCTCGATCGCGCCCCACTTATGTATCACTTTTCACAGACAATGGAATTCTCGACCCGCCTACTACCCTTCTGACGTTTGCATCGTACTTTTTTCCCGTGTCTCCCTGTGATCAGAAAGCACAGAAAACGCCTCTTCGCCGATCATCGTGCAACCCTTTCTTTCCAAACAACAAAAATTAGAGTTTCCATCTTTGGGCGTCAAAGAGTCTAAAAATGTGATCGTAAGTGTCAATAATTTGTTGTTTTATTTACGTTCAACAAGTTTATCAATCAGCTGACAGGCATTATAGAGACATTTTTCAAATTGGTGTTTCTAATATGTCGATTTTCGTTTTTTGGGATATTGGTAAATGTACACGCTAGATCCGTTATTTACAGACAATGCTATATCTATGGCTTTACTATAATGTTGCGACAGTTGAAATTAGTGATGATGATGTTTTAAATGTCTTCTGGATCGTGATTCTTTGAACAGAAATGCGTCATTTTCGTCTTCAAAGTTACTGCTTTCACATCGCCTGAGGCATCGGGCATTATGGCAGCAATATCGAGCTTCCATTTCGTCTTTATCTAATGCCCTTTTGCAAGCGTCGACTGCGAGTTGAAAAGTCAGATGCAACTTTCCCCATTGTTCTGAAAAAGACCGTTTTAAACAAGTTACAGTATACCAATTTGACAAACCTTTAGTTGCCTGAGAGTTCGCGCACACATTACCATGAGCATCAGTACCGCAAACTTCTCTCAGAATGTCCTCATTTCTGATGACACATGCATCATCTGCTTCCATGCTCTCATCATCGGCATCCATGCTTATCACAAAGTTGTCAGAAATCACAACAATGAAAACAATGAAGCAAAGAAATATGGCACAGATACTCATGTTTTGTACTGTAGAATGAACAGTCGAGCAACGCAAAAACTGAAAATTTTTTTACTCATCATTACGGTAATCGCCTTTCGACACGGCTAAACTTCGCGCACTCCACTTGAGTAATGAGGTAAGTGTTAAAAAAGTTAATCATACCTCGATGGAGTTCACTCTTTATATCCCTACATCTTGGGGGGCCAAAGCCATGGGCGGTACTTTCGGTCAAAGTCGGCACGGAAAAGCACCGAACTTATCCCCCCTCCTGTCAGGAAGACGCCGCCTTCGCGATTATTTTTTGTTCGACAATCAGAGAACACTGTGCAAGTCATAGCATAACACAGTCAGTGAACAAAGCATATATGTATGTCAAGTTCAATTATGCGAAGCGAAAACAACGTTTTTGTGCAAAAACGGGGAATCATTACTACACGTTGTTTCCGCGTTTTCCTGACTAACTTAACTAATGGAGATAAACAACCGAACCCATCCCCCTCACTTGGAATGGTACGATCCAAATTAGTCATATCCGTAAAAACTTTGGAATTTGCTCATCTTATGAGGTCTTGTTGCATTTTATTGTGATACAAAATGTAAACTGAAACTAGATACACTTTTTAGAGTTCGAAGGAGTACAAAAAATTGTTGCATGTCGTATTAGCTACGTCAAGATTGTTAAAACAAGTGACGCACTTCCGTGAAACCGATTTCAAAGTTTTTTCTAAATAACTCGGTTACTGGGTTTCCTATCATGAAAGTCAGTAACTATATAATATTATGACAATGCATATAGACAGAAACCATTGCGTGCGTGAAATTTGTACCGAAATTGACTAACTTTGCTTTTGCCGCAAGTCAATCTCACGCGTAGTACACAGCGGTTACTGCTATAAAAACCGTAAAAAATATGCTGACAAAACTTTGTGTATAGTTATGTCATCCGACCAATTGGTTTAAATGAACCATAATACATTTCATTCAAAGTTTCAGAGAAACCATGGAGGTGTTGGCATTTAATACAAATGATTGTAACTTTGAAAACACAAGTTTATGCGAAAAAAAACTATTTTGGAGTGAGTGGAATGGCCATTTAAACCTCCTTCGAAACAATTACAGTATTCTCTCGGGAAAAACGAACGCTTATTTTTTATAGTGAAAGATGATTTGCTAGTGCTGGTTATCTATGTACCAGTCTTTTTTTATCCGGAAAGTACATAAATTTTTTATGTTAATCTTCTATTGGTTTTTGTTGGTTGTGATTACGGTAATCTCGGACAAAAAACGTCTGTTGAACCAATGGAATAAAACTAATGTCAAAACTGGTGAATTCCGATTTTGAGTTTCGTTTTTAGCAAAAAAACCAATGTTTTACGCATTGTTAATGGTTTCAGTATTATTAAATGTAGTTACGTATAAGATAAGCAGTACAAGACTAATCCGACTTTCACACTTCCATCGTCTTAGAAACATTTACAGTAAGGTTTACTTGCTATAATATAATATTATTGTTACATATTCTTTACCACGTTTCGATAAAAAAAATTTAGTTGATAAAAAAATTGCTGACAAAAAAGGTCAAAAACCGACACTGTTGTCATAACACAGAGTGTACCTTTTGTACAAAATAGTGCAAACTGCTTATTTTGTTATTTTACATTCTAAGCAACACTGTCTAAATATTATCAAATACACGGGGGATTTTGAACTACTTACTTCCTAAGCTTGATAAGTCGCTTAAAAACATTAGCGAAATACCTGTATATATCGGGTTTAACAAACTTTTAATGTTAGGCGGCTTATTTTGCAAGGATAAGTATACATTTTTGGATACGATGTTTAGTTACCATGCTTACTTTGCCAAATTTTTTCAAAATAACGTCAAAGTATGTCCACTACATACAGCCGTTCAACGAGCAAGAATTAGAAAATTCTACAAAATACTATAAGAATATTACACTATTAGGTTGTTCCGTGTCGTTTTTGGGGGAAAATATACAGTAATGGTGTGTTTTTTGGCTGAAACGAATTAGGTTACCATACTCGGAAAAGCGCTGATTAGCCGATTACAACATTCTATACAGATAAACATGTCATCGCCCTTTACTCATACTCGATAAATAATCAAAATCCAAAAAATGTGAGTCGCTGGCTAGCATTATCGTCATGTAACAACTTTCGTGGTGAGACCATTTTGTCACAAATTGAGTGTGCTAGCAACCTATTACTATACTTTGTTTTTGATTGTTAAAAATAGGGTTATCTGAACACTCATCTAAATATAAAGTGATTCGATGATATAAATTTATCACCCTTATCACTATTACAACCTATTTGCCGAAACAGTTGCAACCGAACACGTGCCAAGCATACTACTTCCGGTCAAGCATTATTCAGCATACTCTTTATAACCATTTCCTCAAAAGAATACATTTCATCGAAAAAGACAAAATCTCAAAGGACTTGGCATTTTCGAAGCTCCTATTATCTTTTTACCCTTTTAATTATTTAATAACTCGATGGATTTTTAAAGCCAGTGTGTAGTATTTGTGTATGTTAGTTATTTGGTTACGCAAACACCACCCAACTACATACGTAAATCCCATTTGCAAAACATACAGTAATCCCTATGGTTAACCAAGTTCCAACTTCGTTAACACCACCGAGGACATTAAAAAGTTGAAAGAAAACGGTGGGGGGCATACATATGCGTGCCTGAATGCGAGAGTGAATCGGTGGTGGTGCTTATTCATCACTGCGAAACTAACAGGACACAAAAGTGCAACCTCGACCGACGACGTCATCGTTCTTGTGTCTCCGGATGTTTTTTCCTCAACTCTTTTCTGTATAAAAAAATGTTTCTACTGCAACGTAGTATTGTTATAAAATGCCACGAAGGGTATTATTCCCACGTAATGTATCAAAGAAAGTACCATGCAAGAGTGCAACTGATATGCTTCTGTACTCTTACGTGCCAGAACTTGCTTTGCCCTTTATAGGGTTATAAAAAAGGCTTAAAAGAATGCTTCAAGATACAATCCGGCTTCGGTAACGTGTTATGAGAAACACAGGGGGGAAACTGTTGACACATATTTTTTGACAAACAAAAGGCACTATGACAAAAGTGCAAGATTTATAATAATTGTATATAAAGATTACGGTAATAAGGGTGTTGAACCGAGAAAAAGTCTTAAAATAAGTATTATTAGGTATACTTTATAGTTCGTAACAGTTTGTACTTATCAATCACCGACGAGGCGACTCAAGCCAGGGTGCATCGATACGGTTGAATTGTATCTGCAGTTGTATGAACTTTTTATAGATGCGGACAATCAGCAAAGAACGTATTTTGAAATCACAAAGAAGTATTATTAGATTGAAGTTACTTCAAGTTGCTATTTATCCCAGCATTCAATTTTACAAATTGTTTGCCAAAAAAAGTACGACCAAATATGTAAACATGTTGTGTTTATAAACACAAAAAAACTTACAAAATTTTACCCCAAAAAAACTTCAAAACCACCAAAACCAAAAACCCTTTCAAAACATCAAAATTACGATATCCCAAACCCCTTACTATGTAAGCAAAAAATGACTAACCATTTCCAATTTGAATCCCTAAGTGCGCGAAGAACGCATCAACACTATTATAGCCTCATTTCCGGGGGCACTTTTTTGAAGAAACAAACGTAAAATTAAGCTTATTCAACGTGTTTAATGAGTATAAACTTATTCGAGTTTAAAATATCCATTGTTAAATGTTGCCAAACTATCCTCCTCTCTTACGAAAACGCATCACAGCACGAAGTGCACTTGGTTACTCACTTTTAAGTCCACTTTTTTGTATTAAAAAATGTGTCACTGTGTTCGAAAATGCGTTCGATCGTAAAATGCATCACTTCTAAAATTGGGTTTTTTCGTAGGCAACATGGTCCAGTCTCTCTCCAGTAATAACCTTTAATATTGCAGTTTAATCTTTGAATCTGTGTGGCAAAGTTAAAAACAACAACATTTGACATAAGATACACCACTAAGTTTAAACATGGAAACAGTCTTTGTTGATGCCGGGTGGCTGCCTGCACGATAATGATCGGCGAAGAGGCGTTTTCTGTGCTTTCTGATCACAGGGAGACACGGGAAAAAAGTACGATGCAAACGTCAGAAGGGTAGTAGGCGGGTCGAGAATTCCATTGTCTGTGAAAAGTGATACATAAGTGGGGCGCGATCGAGGCGCCAATCGCCTCCACCCGTGCAAAAAGGCGCCTTTAAAATATGACGAGACATTCAGTGATCAAAAATGTCTCGAATCCGCATTGTTTTCACGGGACACCCCTAATTAGTGATCACTTTTGCCGGTTTTTTCTACGTTTTTCGATGACTTGTTTCAAAACATCGCGTCATGCCCGTCTCGTGTTTGTTCTGCTCCTGAAACATCTGTCATCTCCGTGTCTTCACTCATTTTTTGGTACCAAAGAACTCAATGACCGCCTATTTCAGCCCATCGCGTACCCCCTCCATACATAAACTCATTATTTTGAACCACTTTTGATTCAGTCTTCAAAAGAATGCCCCCGCATCCGGAAAAACCAACTTCGAGTGGCGTAGATCCGTCATCATCCGCCGCCGCCTCCGCACCACTCATTTTGGTCACTGGCGCCTCAGGCTATGTAGCCCTGCATTGTGTGAATCAGCTGCTCCGAGCCGGATATCGCACACGTGGCACTGTTCGTAGCCTCAAAAACGCCAACAAAATCGAGCCTCTACGCCGACTTCCCAATCAACATTTGCTTGAACTCGTCGAAGCCGATTTGGAAAAGCCCAATGATTGGCCAAAGTGAGTAATTCTGTTTTGACTTATCGCTTCTCTGTTTCGACCTCTGACACCGAAATATATTTTTATCACCCGTACGAAGCCATAAACCCCTGTTCAAAAACTTGACAAAGTTTTGATTCCACTTTTGACGGGTTTCACGTAGTTTGTGATTCCGCCTGAATCCGGGGTAATGAGCACTCCGCCCTATTGACCTTGACCATCTTTTTTTGCAACCCTTGTTCTTTGCGCATTCCAAAATTCCCATAATTTTGCCAATTTCAGTGTCATTGATGGTTGCACGGCCATTTTACACGTCGCCAGTCCATGGCCCATTGTCGCCGATGAAAAGACGATCGAAACCGCCGTGAATGGCACGATGAATGTGTTGCGGACGGCGGCCAAATGCCCTGGCATCAAAAAGGTCGTGTTGACCAGCAGTTGTGCGGCCATTAACGGTAAGAATCTTGTCGTGGCCATCACCGCCCAAGGGCCCCGATGATCAATACGTGCTTTTCAGACGGTCACAAGAACAATGAACGCGTCTTTGACGAAACCTGTTGGACCGATCTCACCTCGAAAAAGGTCGAAAACTACGCCAGGTCCAAAACCATCGCTGAAAAGACGGCCTGGGCCTTTTGGAACGGCCTCAATCCCGCCAGTCGCTTCCAACTCACTGTGCTTTGTCCCACTTTTATCACAGGACCCGTGTTATCAGACGTCGAACATGGCAGTGCCACAATCATCGGTCGTATCATGGATTTTCGCACTTTTCTCGCAGCTCCAAAGGCGTGCCTTGGCGTCGTCGATGTTCGGGATGTGGCCAGAGCCCATATTTTGGCCCTTAAAACAGATGCCAGCAATGGTCAACGCATTCTGATCACTCATACGACGCCTGTTTGGTTCGCTGATATGTTCAACTGGTTGACGGAAGAGTTCAAACAGGATGGATACGTCATTTCACCGATTGTGGCACCCAATTGGATGCTCAAATTGTATGCCAAAACGAAGATTGACCCGCAATCCACGGCCGTTGTGCATCGAATCGGTCCAGAACTTCGTTTTTCAAATGCCAAATCACTCGAGTTGTTGGGCATGGGTTCGTATATTGATCCACGGCAAAGTGTTATCGACATGATGCACTCAATGATTGAATACGGCATGGTTCGGAAGCCATTGATCCGTAGACACAAACAAACTAAACAGGAAACCACGGCAATGGACTTGGCGAACAACAATGTCGCCTCTGGAACGGCCGCGTAAATCTCGAAGATGCAATTTCAAGTCCCAATATTGATTCAATGATTCCATTTTGTCTCTCTATCATACAGATATTTTTTTGTTCAAATAAACAATTATTGTGTCGAGCCAAACAACAACTTTGAACACCTCCACAAAACTGCTCACTTCACAATGATAAAGTGGTGGTAAAACCATTCAGACCCGAAACTAAAACTGCATTAACATTTTGCAACGGAAGTGCGCACTTTCGATTTGTTCCAATGAGAGCGGTCAGTCGATTTTTTACGTGTTTCACTTTTGGTTTGGACACGGATGCTAGCGCGACCTTTGTCCGATCGACACTGACTGCCGCCTTTTCCCAACGAATGTGGTGCCCACAAATGTTCTTTTTTGATTGATTTTCCTGGTCAAAACATGCTTTTTGCAGCGGTCAAACAGTCGCCCTCTGGCTTTTGTAATTTCATCCTATCAGTCGTGAAAACCCCGTCACTCTGGTCGGATTGACTGAACGCACCCTTCGCTCTGTGATGTTATCACTTTTTCCGGGATTCGGCTCGGACAGTTCATTTTTTGCTTGCGTTTTTGGCCACACACTTATTGCATCGATTCGGTTGGTTCGGATTTGTTTATTTCAATGCGCGTTTTGAAATGCGTGATATTGATTGAAATTTTACTGTCTTCGTGCTTATCGCATTTGTATCCCCATCGTATCAATCGACTGCTGTAATTTGTAACTGCTTTTAGTGGTTTTAGTGGCGCTGCACTCTGTGTTTTTGATTTTCGCGCGATCGTTTGTCCTGGTTTTTCAAGCGGTCATCATTTTGTTGTTGCTTGTGCATTCATTTTTGTTTTCAGCCGACCCATCACCATGGCGGACGTTGAGGAACTTCGCGAAACACTGGTTAGTCTTTGTAAACTTCATGAAAGCAATTTTTTTCTTTCCATCATGCGCAATCCCGCTATTTCAGACAGCCTTCTTCCCGGATCTTGACATCGATGCCGTCCTACGAGATTTTCCCGATGTCCCTCTCGACAATCTCGCCAACATTCTCTATGAAATCCCGCCATACATGAACACCTATCGCAAAGCAGGGCAACTCGCCATAGCTGCAGCCCCACCGCCGGTGGCAGTCGAAGAACCTGAACCCGTCGCTGCTCCAGCGCCGCCGCCAGTCAACCTTGTCGATGAACTTTGCGATAAATTGCAGCATCTACTGCGCGAGGATCTCAAGACTGACAAGATACCGCCCTTTGGAGCCTTCGAACAGTGGTTGAAGACTTCGTTTCCGAATCTGAAGCCCGAATTTGTTACACATTGCCTCGCTTTTGCTGAGAATCGTCGCGTCTCCGCTTTCATTATGGCTTTTCTCGCGTCCAACAACCTCTCTGATCGACTCGATGGAATAGTTCCAAACAATCATGATCTTCTCAAACATGTTGAACTTGAAGAGGTTGCAGAACGGCTGCCGATTGTTTTGGATAAGTTTGAAAACGTCAACAAAGTTATCGATGGTTTGATGACCTACGACTCGATTGTTGATTTGGAGACGCTTGTTTTGGTGAGTCTTTTTGTTTTTGTGCCTTTGTTGTTATTGATTATATCATTTCAGACGCATCAATTCACGTGTGGCATCTGTCGCGAGCGGTTTTCCGACAATGTCGCTGTTTCGTGTGGCTCCGACACCGAAGAAAAGGCCGATGGCTCTGGCGATGCCACTGTTACGCATAAATTCTGCCGTGAATGTGTCCAAAGTCACATGAATTTCAACGCGGAAGAAGTGCCATTGCTGGAAGGTGGTGCTGGGCTCAAATGCATCGAATACGACTGCCAACGACCCATTTATATTGGTGAGTTTTTATTAATTTTGACACACCTCACTTGTTTCCGTTTAGCCAAAATCCGTTCCCTGCTTTCAAAGCACGTGATCAACCGTTTGGATGACCGTGTACAAGCTGAGACTCTTGCAGCGTTGGGCATTCAAGTCGAGCGATGCGAAAACTGTGATTTTGCTGTAGAACTTGAGAAGCCATCCGAAACGAATAAAGTCTTCGCATGCCCAGAATGCCACAAAGCCAAGTGCCGTATCTGTAAAGCTGATTGGGATGATGACCACTTTGGTGTCAAGTGTCATGAGCTGGTTGAGAAGCAGAAGAAAGAGAAGAAGGACAAGTACATGAACGGCGTGTATGTTTTCACTTTCTTTTTGGCATCTTGATCCCAAACGACAAAATTCCAGGTATGCCCGCATGAACGAAGCCGTTTCCCGCAAATGCACCCAGTGCAACCTACAGTTTGTCAAGAAAGACGGTTGCAACTTCATTCAGTGCCGTTGTGGAGCTACTCAATGCTACCTCTGCCGAGCTGAAAACATTGACCACTATGCCCATTTCTGTGACCACATCTATGATCCAGTGCTTCGACGTTGCACCCAGTGTACCAAGTGTTCCCTCACTGCCGATGCCACCACAGCCGATAATGCCGTCGTCGAAAGACTGGCCGAAGAAGCTGCTAAAACAACTTTCTAAGCCAATGCCAATGCCTGCCAACAGAGCTCACTCCAATAACCTACGGTTTGTACATTAACTTTCGGGAAATGTTGATTGCCCGTTGAACTTGCTTTACTTCTTTCCTATTCTTGACTTTTACGTTTTATTTTTTGCATTTTTTAGTCAGTATGTACTTGTTTGTTGAAATTTGACGTTAGAAGTAAAGGATTATCCCCGCAAACAGTCTGTTTTCACGTTTATTACCAATGAATTGTCAGTTTTTGAGAACCTTAACCATACACTTAGCCATCACAGCTCCGTCATACATGTTTTCATAGACGGGTTTGCCGTTTTCCCTGTAGTCTGGGTACGGTAGCCTCTGAACGTCCTTGTAGCCGAGGCGCTTGCAGATTTGCTGAGCACCGTAGGCCAGCGCGTAGACACCGATATGGGTGACACCACGCTTCTTGAAGACTTCGTCGCCGACGTCAACCAAGGCGAAACCGATATTTTCCTTCTGGATGGAGGGATGGACCGTAATGGCCTCGGTGATGCCAAACTTTTTGATGTTAGCGGGGAGAAATTTGCCGGTCTGGGGCTGAAGGATGTCCAGCAGACCCATGAATTGGTTCATCTTTTTGTTGTAGGGATAGGAGGCGATGACTGAAGAGTGAAATTTAGAGAAAGGAGTACGGTAGAATCAGTCATTACCATCGGCATAGTCATTCTTGACACGAAAAACGGGCTTCGGATTGCCGGGCATCTCGCCGTGCCACATTTGTTCGAAGTCTCTTTCGCTGTGGTTGGAATTGAACTGAAAACGATCACTATACAGACATCCGATGCAATTTCGCGATAGGACCCACCAAAGTGCCAATAAGCTTGTCGCCGTCGAAAGCCATGAAAAGATCTCCCTTTTCAATGGTGACATCAGTGCCTGGGGCGGCCATGCACTCAAACTCTTCGAAGGTGAATTCTGAAACTTGTCAATGCCTATCCCATCCCTACAGTACCCAAACCCTTACTCGAATGCCGGCAGCAGTTATTCCAGGCCGAAAATTCTTCACCGAAGAACTGTGCACAAAAGTCACGATCACGTTCATCGGCGCGAACAATGTCGACGACACGGCCCTTGGGCGACTTCCAGCCACGTCGCATGACCTCCCTGCTCAGCGGATTCGAATGGCGGAGAAAGCCTTCGGGGCATTTCTCGATCCGACGAACCTTGGTATACCTGACATCGGCCGAGATGAAGGCGACTTGATTGATGGCAGGAATCGAGCGAGGGAGGAGACGGGTCAGCATGGTAAGTCTGAGGAGGGCAATTCCGTGCCGAGAGGGGCCGAAAAGTGCCAGAGTTCAATGTTTTTATACCGTATCGGGGCATTGTTAAAAGGGCATTTATGGAAATTAGTTTTAATTGAATGTATGGGAACGATGGGGGTTTGAAGAGTGTTTTGTGTAACCGTTTATAAACCGATATCAGGCTACAGTATATCCAGCATAATGTTGTGAGTGCAATTCAATGGAAAGTGATTTGAATTGCAGAATAGCATGTGATTCATGTCTTAAGAAACTGAGTAATCGATGCCATCGCCAAACACTGCTCACGTTGTGGTTTCCTTTGGGCATTGATTTGCGCAGTCTTGGCAGTCGCGACAAAAGGTGGATCCCAATCGGGTGGACTGACCGATTTTGATCCGCCAAAACAACACCGGGCTTATCCATGGGAACAAAGAATGGTTGTTTGCCACTTTTCGAGTCTTTCTTGTTTTTATACTTTTGATTTCCCGCGGCTTTTTATCATAAAACGCATATATTTGGACTTTACTCATTATTTCAGAACCTCTCAAATCTCACCATGTCTTCCGAAACAAGCCCAATCACAACTTTCTGTGCAGATTTTGCCGGATCACATGTTTCCACGTCTTGTGATCCAAACGACACAATGTCTTCCGAACCGCGTCCCACAATGTATGCCGAAAATGCTCAAACTCAAATGACACTCTGGCTGTTAGAAGTCGATGCTCGTCGTCCCATTGCTATCCTTCCAAATCAAGATGAAAACATGGCAAATGTGACCCCATCAACGCCAATGGCACTGTCTTCATCGATTGTTCAAGGCAAACGTTCAAAAGCCCCCACAAACCTGTCGTCATCTAACAAGTCCAATGCGCCGAAGCTGAAGCTGCAAAAGGCAGAAGCCGCGCCGAGCAGCAGCAAGCCAGTCGAGAAGGAAATGCCAAAGCCAAACGAGAAGCAACCGGCAATGCTAGGCTACAAGAGGGACGAAAACTTTATTAAGACGAAGCATGGGTGGAAATGCAAACAGTGTACTGCAAGATTTGAACTAACAACAAACAAAACCACTCTTAGATATCATTATTTAAAAGGCTGTGAAAACGAGTTAAAAAGGCGTAAAGCCAAAGGGTCTACTTGAGTTGTTTTATTATGTGGTGATGTAACGATTTTACGGTGTTTTCGAGTGTCAGATTTATGAATTGTGATGATAATAAAGATGTATACAACAGGGCGAAACGGATTCTAACAAGTTTGCATAGCAATTGTTACGAAATCAATCAATATTATTAGACTGAAGTTTAGACTAGGGTTATGTTTTGCGAGCTTGAACAATCGATGGCGCGACCAATCCAACCGCTCACCCGGTTTTCAGTCGGTTTTTGTTGGGCACTGATTGCGCGCGATTTTTGGCGGCCGTGACAAAACGCGGATCCCGGCCGCGGCCGGGTGGACTGTGGTCAATTTTCATCCACCAAAACAGCACTAGGCCAGTCCACGAACGCATGATGATTGTTTTGATTACTTTGAACCCTTCTTGCTTTTCGCGCTTTTGTATACTTCTGTGATGGTTTCGCCGTGATTGTTCGTCGTAACTCATAAAGTTCAACATCACTCACAGATTTTCAGGAACTTTCAACTCTCACAATGGATTCTCGCCGGAGTCAAATCACCCACCCAAATCAAGATGAAAATGTGCCACCGTCATCACCAATGGCACCGTCATCATCGACTTGTCAAAGCCAATGTTCAAAAGACTCCGCGAAACCATCCTCATCTGTCATGCCTAACCCGACCAACACGCCAAAGCAAAAATCTCAAAAGTCAGAAAAACCTTCGACCAGCCTCAAGTCAATCAAAAAGGAAATGCCAAAGCCAAACAAGGCGAAAACGCCAATGCATGGCTATCAACGGGAACAACACTTTGGGTGGAGTCATACACATGTTGAAGGAAAAGTATATCGGAGAGAGTGGGAATGCAAGTGGTGCGGCAAAACGTATGACTTGTTTGCAAATCCTGATACGCTTCGAAAGCATTATTACAGTTGTCACGCAAAGTTGGACAGTTCCAATGCCGAAAAGTCTACTTAGGTTGTTTTATTATGTGGTGATGTAACGATTTTATGGTTTTTTGAGTGTTTGAGTTATGAATTGTGATGACAATGAAGATGTATACTGCTGCCTTTGACGGATTCGAGCAGGTTGGGGATAGAATTTTGCAAAGTGAATCAACTAAGTTCTCAGTTGTCTAAAAAATTGTTGTTTCAATTGTTTCTTTTTAGAGTTTTGATGGATTGGGCACAAAAATTTTAAATTTTTGCCTGAAAGATGGTTTCAACCCTTCCAAAACCCGGATTTTTCAAAAAATGCATGCATGGTTTATTTAAACTTTTGATTACATAAGTAGTTTACAGAATTTACATCGATCCAGGCTCGATTTAATGATGATGCTCATCGTGATGTTCACCGTGATGCTCGTCATGGTGGGGCTCCTGGTGCGCTCCGCCGGGATGCGCGGCGAGGTGGCCGACGTGCTTCTGGCCATGGACGGGAGCGTGGCTGTGCTCATCATGGTGTTCGTGATGTTCGTGGCCGTGGCCGTCACTAAAAGCAGCTTCACATTAGCCATCTAAAGCTTCAAACTCCAATCCCATCCATTTCCCAAAACTTACGCATGGGCATGTTCGTCATGGGGGTTCGTCATGGTGAAAGTTGAAGTTGAATCAAACAAGTAGATCGAAGACTTTGAATCCGATGCCTGATCACCCCGCTCATCCCTCCTTATATGCGACTCGGAAAAAGGGGCGGAAACCCGGAACCCTCTGGAAGCCCGGCCCGGATCGACGGGCGTCCGACAGGCATCTGTCACAAAAACATAACAAAAAAGGCGGAGCCCCGGAAAGGAAGTAAGTCATTTTGTTGACTCAATGAAGCATAGATAGGATGGTTTGTCCCTTTCCGGGCCGGCCCGTCTACAGGTGAATCACATCACGTAAGCTAGAAGTGTATGTACGGCTGCGTAAACAAGCTACGTGACACACCCTTGCTTAACGATGAATGTCCACTTTACCCATGCCTGTCAAACAAACAATTTTCAACATTTAGATAAGGCTGTCAAGGCCAACTTGGACCATTTCCGTGGGTGTTTGGAATGGCAATGTCTTTGACAAGGGTTTTTTGACTTTGATCGTTGATTGATCAATCTTGGTTTAATGTTTCGACTGAAAAAAGTTTCAAAAAGAAGAAACTTAAAAAGTCAAAATTGGTAATACAGATGGCAAAATTTAATGAAGTTCGGCTATTGACCAAGAAATTCTGTTTGTTTTACTCCAAAAACACAATTGAAGCGTACCTATCATGCGTAAATTTTGTTAATTGCCATCAAAATTGAAATTAAATGCTGAAAACAGTTGATTTCATTGTCCAAATGCACGTCAAAGTGTTCCAAACAAGCGTTTTCATCCGTTTCAGCTCATTCAGCCATCCAAAAACATCAAATGCCACCCCAATAACCCACTTTTGCCGTCATCAATCATCACCAAAACAACTCTTTCCTGCCATCTTTACTCAAATCCTCATCTTCACACCCCATGAAACCCCCGTCCTCAACTGATCTTGTGACGCAACATGTGTGGCTTCCCCCGATGCAACTCATACAGGTCGTAAAACAACCAGTCCGTGTCCCCACCGATGGTCTCGATAGTTCCCTGTACTTTTTTCCTAGCTTCCCGAAAAATTTCGACCATCCACACGTGATTCCAACTGCAAACCCATCAAAAGCATTGATAAGCCACTCCATCAGTGGCAGGAGCCTTGTAAGATACATTCTTATCACCCCTGATAACGCCCAGATCACATTGTGAGTCGAAAAAAAACAACAGTAAACCGGCGTAGTTAAAATATTTCGGGCGCGTACCGCTAATTATTCGATTGGCGATCTATGTTTTGGGGCGGCCGGGCGGTGGCATGGTCATGTGATGGTTGAACTCTAAGCAAGTGCACGGCCGAATTTTGGAGTTTCGGGATGGTGTATCATGTGAGTACAACAGTCCTAACAACAGCGGAGAGGTAAATTAAATTATTATTTTCCATCAGAGTGCGGGCAAAGTGCAATTATTTGTTGTTTGGGGATGAAAATACACACAAAATTAATAACAAGGATGGGGTTGGGGGGCATTGGGAGTGGTTGAAATCATGAAAGTAGGCTAAAGTGATGTGAGAAACTTGTGGAAAGGCATTTTGACAAACAAATTTTAAGCGAATTTGAATTCAAACTGTCGTAACTGTATAACGACATGGTGGAATTGCATAAATTGAGAAAAAATATATATAAAAAACAGCCGTGTGGTTTGGCTATGGCTTTGATTTTCATGTCACCGAGCAAGCCGTAGTGGACATAACATGGACAAAGGACACCGCTGAGGTGCTGTTGGTGTTGCCGGTGGCGGTCGGTGGGGTCTTTTTGTCATCGTCGCTCGTTTCGTTCGTGTCGGTTGCCTCGGGTCATTAACAATCGGGACAAGTGTGCAAGCCTCTGCAATGCGGGTGGTCTTGCCTTGTCCACCACCACCCAGGACGGTGGTATGTATGCAAAAGCAATGCAAGTCCACAGATGGGAGAGGTAAAAAACGGCTGTCAGAGACCGGCACCGAGACAACAACCCCCCCCTCTTTCGACCACCAACCACGGCTGCCAGATTGAATTGGTTTTGGACAAGGCTGAACAGGCAACAATAAAGAAAGTCGAGGGCGCAAGAATGCAAGCATACACTTCACATTACATACATTCATACATGGCGATCGGGACCGGGATTGGGATTTCGATTTGGTTATTTCATTTCAATTTCATGTGAACTGTAAAGTGTTAACTATAAACTGTAGTTCAGTCAGTCTGTTATCCAATAAAGTACATTTCATAACGTTATAACTTCACAGTAGCCATGTTATTATACCTTGAAATGTCCTCTTGCCATTCTAAAAGTGCGTTTAATTTGTCTCAATTTTCAAATTTTCATGATTAAAACATTAAATTATTGCATACTCTGCTCACTGAACATATTATGATGTACTAATTGGTGTGACTACTACCACTAGTAGCGAGAATCCATCCAAGGGTGGTAGTTTCCGTGTCCCGAGACCGAGACCGGTGTTGTCGCCCCAGTGGCATTACAATAGAAAAGTTTCTTCCCAGAGTGTCGAAAATTACATGTTTGCCGGTCCGGAAAGTCGAGGAAATGTTAAACCTTCGAGCCTTTGAGGGGCAGAAAGGCAGGGCAATCACTTCCGGAACCGTATTGTACCCCTCGAAAATGCCGAGACCCGAGACTCTGACCGATTGCCGACCGCGAAAAGTACCGCCATAGGTCAGAAGTCTGATTCATGGGGGCTTTTTGGGGTTGCCTACGCTTTCACCTTTTTCATCCGTTCAAAAAGTTGCTCTGACTTTTGTGATTTTGACGACGAATGTTACTGTAAACTGTGTAAATTTCACTTTACTTAAGTTTTAAGTGTTAAAAATTAGCTAATTTAGCCATCCCTACAATTCAAGACATGTATGCCCTCGAGGCATTTGTATTTTGTAAAGAAACATTAAACTTTGAATTACGGTCTTTGAGTCAGTGCCGCGGCAAGCCGCAGGCAGGCATCGAAGTGTGTTTCGGACACACTTGACGACCCCTTGCGCACGTGCTACTTCCCTTTAATCAAAAAGGGCCATGACTGCGGTAGCTCTTGATGTTTGCCCTCAAAAACCACTTGAGTTTCGGGTTACGGTTCCGCCGTCGCGCAAATCATGCTCCCTACAAGGTGCTGGAAGCCGCTTAGCCTCTGGCACTATCATCCAGAGGTCATAGCAATACTCCACGGCGGCATTCTGAAAGGCATTTGACCCCTGTTTTGATTGTCGTTTTTCATCATACCGCCATCATAGAAGACATGCTTTTCTGTCCCTGCTTCATTAGGTTGACCACAGCTATGGCCATGGTGCCGCCACTTATTAGAACATTGGTTATTAGTATGGTCAACGCGTAGTGTTTCGGTGCCTTCATGCTTGTGTTTTACTAAAACTTGCGACTTATAAGTTAACTTTTTTTTCAGGAAAACTTATCCCTATTCTATATAAAATTGTCAAAGATTCTAATCTTCCAAACATCAGTCATCATCAAATTGTCCCATTTGCCGTTGCCAGTAGTTTTCTACTTCGACAAACAGCTGAACTCTGGAAAAAAATGAATGTCGAACAGTTGCTTCCTTGGCTGCGGGGCAATGGCAATCAACAATCAGCTTCATCTCCGACGACTTTGAATCCCAAAGTTTACACCTGTCAGCGATGTATTAACCATGGGGTTACGGTAGCTCGGAAGAATCACAAATGGCAGTGTGCTTATGCTAATTGTTTGTGTGATCTGTGCCAGGTGAGTAAATTTTACGGTTTTTATCATTTTTTCAAAAAAACTGTTTGAAACTTTTCAAAAGTTGGCTGTCGTAAACGGCCAACTTTGGCATTATCGGCATTTTTGGCCCTTAGAAAGTTGCTCAAAACTACTCAACAGCTATAAAAACGTTCATAAAACATAATAAGTCCGTTTGAAAATGAACAAATTAGTAACTTACAAATTTTTTGACCCTCAAATGCCGTTCAAATCCACCCCGAAATCCTTCCAAAAACAATCCCCCCTCTTCGTTAAACACTTCCGCCGCAACAAATTCCCTTCTTTTCGCATTACCCCTCGGGCATTCGCTTCCTTAACTACCTCCAAATGTGGTCAGTATAATGTTTAGCTATACATACTTCCGGCACCGACCGTACTCCCCGACCCCAATGGGCCCCATAAATTTTCACCCTGCCTGCATCCCGCCGGAATCGGAATCCCGAAAACGGGAGACGGCTCCGCCCACTTGTGGGGCTTGATTGTTTTCCGGGATAGTCGAGACGAGACGAAGCAGGGGGGTCATCGCCACAGGGGATAATAGACATTGGGCCCGCACGGAGTGACGGCGGTGGCGGTGGCGGCGGCAAGGACAAAAGCAATTTGGCAATGTTTCCGCCGTTGAGTTTTTTGAGGGGCAAGAAATGGAGACACAAAAAATGGCTGGCCTCCCCTCCGTACATAAAAAACGATCCGATGACTCGTTGAGACAAGCGCATATATCGCCGGACCGACCTAAAGCTGCCACTTTAATGGCATTCGAACTGGGGTTGAGGACCTCCTTGCAGGCGCGCTTCGGGGCTGCCTGCAAGGAGGCTCGATTCAATGATGGTTTGTCGAATTGCTTCATCCCGAAAGCACTTGTGTCAGTCGTTTTTTGTTGTTTTTAAGGGTGCTAAAGTCGCTGATTGCGATCTGGGCGGCCCTGAGGGGGGCTCTGGCGGCGGCACTATTGGCGATCTGTGAAGCTTGCATTTTTGAGTTAAACATGTTGGAAAGAGGACAGGCGTGGTGTTTGGAGTGATCTGAGGGATTATGAAATGGGATTATACTTGTTGCTTTGCGATAATTTTGTGATTTTGATTGTGTTTCAGCTCGTCGAAAAACGCCGTCTTCTCAACGCTGAACTCGCTCGCGCACAGTCCATGGATTCCGCGAGTTCGACATCGACATCGACGTCGTCGCCACCGGCTACAATGGCACAACCGATGCCGGTTGAGTCGCCTAGTGGCAATAAAGGTTTGTTATTTTTGATTTTAGTAACTTTGAATTTTAAAGATGAAGCAATTCCAGAACGCCTGCCCCATTGCCAACGCTGCGCACAACACAATGTCACAAATCGCCTCAAGGGTCATAAACGCGTTTGCCCATTCCGTGAGTGCCCGTGCATCAAGTGCCAGGTCGTCGTGGAACGCCAACGCCTCATGGCCGATCAAATCAAACTGCGGCGGCGGCAAAAGAAACAAAAAGTTGGGCTTGGCATTATGAAAACCTCCGACACGAACCTACCTACAACCCCAACCACGCCAACACCATCCTCTGCATCCCAAGGCATTGCTGATGCCCCGCCAAGTGGGAGCGCTTCACCGTCATCTTCATCTGACTACAGTATCCATGCTTTGATAAACCCACCAAACAGTAAGCTATTTTTTACATTTTTTCAACCTCTAAATTCATGTTTCCGTTTCAGGCGACCAAAATCAATCAAAATTCCCCATCAACCCAATGCCCATGAGCTTCCCCCTACCGTTTTTCAACAATATGATGCCACTGGCGCCAATGGCACCGATGCAACCAATGATTCCGGGTCCCTTTGATTGGCAGTTTGCGTTATTATGCCATTTTCAAAAGAGTCAACAAGCTGCTCTCAAGCATGCACAATAAGAATATCCCTTTGTAACTTTAATTTATTTCTTTTTGCTATTGCAATGATCGTTTAAATTGAAAGTTGTTTTAATTAATATTTATTTTATTTCACGAGTCATCCGATGACAATCTTCATTCTCTGTGCTGATAGAGCAAAAATGCACGTAAATTTATGCTCTTTTCTTGTTTTAAGAGGCAGTCCAGCAGCCGATTTCAAGTTTAGTTGAGAGGACCTGCACAGGAAGTTAGCCTAGAAAAATGTTTTGAGCCAAAAATGTTAGCATATAAGTGTAAAGTCTTTTGATACAGGTTAGACCTCCAGAGGCCTTCGGATTCTGGAGATACGGATTCTGGATTCTAATTTTTGGAACCCTGTAACGGATTCAGTTGGAAAGATAAAGATCTAATTTTTTGGCTACGGGGGTTTTTTTACATGAGGATTCTAACTACGTACTCAAAATTTTGATATAAAAGTAATAAGTATTGATTTTTTTGTGGTACCATATTTAAATTGGTCATAACTTTTTTCAAAGATTCCTAAGGGCAGCACCACTAGTCCTATCTTATAGCCCGTCTTTTTCTGCGCCGAACAGTGTACAATAGATGTTTTTCTGAGTCAGCAGTTTCGCGCCAGGATCACGCTTCTGAATCGACTTCAGGAAAACGCACACATAATTACGCACTCACATGCTATTCGGGCGCCATTAATGGCCAAACTATCTAACATGGGGTTTTTAAGGACGATAAACACAACTACGTACTCAGAATTTTGATAGCACGTCAAAAATTATCGATTTTTTTTTATCTGGTTTTATATTGCCCATAACTTTTTTGTGAAGCCTGTAGGGCAAATGATAGCATCACCATCAATGAAATTTGTTACAGGGTCCTAAAAAAATTAATCCAGAATCCGTATCTCCAGAATCCGAAGGCCTCTGAAGATCTAACCTGTGTCAAAAGACTTTACGCTTATATGCTAACATTTTTGGCTCAAAACATTTTTCTAGGCTAATTTCCTGTGCAGTCCATTTGAAATCGGCTGCTGGACAGCCTCTTAATTGCTTACAAATATGTTTATGAACTTTAAAAATGTAAAGAATTTGATAAGATTGAAATATAAAACTATGCAAATCCAAGTTGACGGGCGGGTTACGAGAACTGTGTAACCAAATCTGCATAGTTCGGTCAGATGGATTGGGGGGTTGGCAGAAACGATGGCAAAAGTCAATCGAATCCAGTTTCTCTTGAGGAATTGGGTGACCGGCCTTCTACTGACTGACTGACTGACTGACTAACCCTCCTGATTGGCACTGCCACTGACACTGATTTGAAAGTTAGATATGGGCACGTACTGTGGGCTTAACATGGACCAGCTGGGTGCTTCTCCGCCCAGGCAGAAGGCTGCTAGCCTTGAACGGGAGATGGTAAGCAACTATTGTCAAAACCGTCTTTCTCATCCATAATATTTTTCTTCAGGACGTGGCCCTTGACCACTTCATCGATGCCCTGCCCACCCTCCCGTCCAAAACCCCCTTCGGCATGTCAGGCAAGCCCGAAACAAACGATTGTACCATCGTCGGTAAGCCGGTTCAGACGGAAACATTTTACAAATTAGAGCGACGGGTCTACCGCGTTTTTGACAATTACCGCAACCTGACCAAGTACTCATTTGGCACGAAAGAAGTCTCCTTGGAAGCGCTCATGAATAGCGAATACATGACAAAGGGCAACTTCATGCTCAATATCCGGAAACAGACCGCGAATCTGTACCTTTCCCTCTACCCCAACCAATGCCACAACTTGAAGAAGGCCGAATTCGTCGACTTTAGCAGCATCGAAGGTGTTCGTCATAAGTTTATCATCTTTGAGCAGTATACAATGCCATTCCGGCAGCTCCTTCACAAAACGAAGTACAAGAGGATGCCCATCCAGGCAAGGCATCATGTCATGTATTCCGTCGGTAATGCCATCCAGTATCTCCATGAGCGTGGCCTTTCCCATGAAAATGTTGGCGTCGATTCGCTCTACATCGATTCCCGAGCGAATGTACTGCTTGGCGATTTTGAAGAGGTTCAAGCCCACTTGATGATTGATCACTATGATAAGAAAACGAAAAACTTCGAACAATGCCCAGAAATTGACCGTTTCGAAGACGATATCTTTGGTCTTGGCGTGATTTACTTGATGCTTCATTATCCGCGTCAGATTAGGGAGTTCGAAACAGAGATCAAGAAAGATTATATCGTAAGTTGTTACAGTATACATTCTACAGTAATGTATGCCATTACAGACATGGAAGGACGCCAATGACGCTGATCTCGACCGAATCTTTGAAGACATCCGTAAAAGAAGGCCCTCATTGGTGAACGCGTGGGATGCCTTCTTCACTCCAAAAATCACGATTCATGACTTCATGCGGAATGACTCTTATCATTTGAGAAAAAGTGTTGACGTGTTTCACAATGTACTAGTGTCATTGAAGAGTCTGCCGGCGTGGTTCATGGATATCCTGGTTGGTTTTATAGACATACTGCAACTAATCAATAAAGTATTATTGATTTCAGCGCCCAAAAACTACAAACCCAAATCCGGCTCCAAGTGCCGACGACGGACTTCCTGAATACCCGGAACCAAAAAATCTTCTCCAACCCATCTCGTATGCCCCAAAAGTCGATGATGTTGAGCCCATTCAGCGGGACACGCCCATCCAGGTCTACATTGACATGCCCAGTGTGCCGCGCCAGTACAGATTCACATATCCCCACAAGGATGAAGTTTCGTTGTTCGGAAAGTTGAGGATGATTTGTGATCGGCGGGTCGATGCCTTGGAGCCGTCGGATCTTTGCTTCCTGCGGAGTAACATGGAAGTTGCGCTTCAAAAGGTTTGATTTTTTGCCAAAGCTTCAAAAATCCGACTAAACATAACTTTAGTTGGAAGAAACCCGTCAAGAAGCCTCCCAGGATGCCACTCTGTCCCTGAACACTCCGGTCCGTATCACAGTGTCTCTCCACATTCCCTACGTTGTTCCGTATCGTAAGCACCAGTACGAAATTCGCCGTTAAGCCAAGTGTTACCGTTGTCCTGCATTAAAAACTAAAAACTGATAACAAATACCTTGTCAACCCATGTCAAAACTGATCAATAAAGTCATTTAACAACTCAATTTATTAATCTATGCACATATTGAGGCCAAGGTCCACGTAAAAATAGTTGTAAGAACCGGGGTTATGAGATTTTCAACAGGGAAATGCAGTTACCAGCTTGTTTTTCAAAGCGCCTATGAGGATTCAGGCACGGAAGGGTGTGTCTTGCCCGGCGGGCAACTTCCTTGACAGTAGAGACACTTCGAGGTCGAGTTTTTCATTCTGCTTTTCGAGCAGCTTTTCTTGGCGTTGGAGGACTTCGAGCTGTTTCAACAGGATTTGAAGCTTCGTTTCTTCGGTGTTCTGCGAGTGCGAGTTTTGCGGCTTCTGGAAGCGTTGTGGGGTAGCATCTTGCTGCTCTTGCTGTTGTACCTTCTGTTGGACGGCAGACGTACCCTGATGCTTGCTTTCACGATCCATGCCGAAGAACAAAATCTGCGGCTGATACATGTAACTGCATGGGGGTGGTGTTTGATGCGCGAATTGTTCGAGGACGCGATGCCGCTCCAAATCGCGGCGATGGGCATCAAGGATGTACTGAATCAACCCCTGAAGGGCATCAGCTTCCGTCGCTCCGCAGTAATTCCGAATTCCGGCGACATTGCATCGAGCCATGCATGTGTAAATCGTGCAAGCATTACCCATGTGAGCGATGATCGGATCAACCTCCTCAGCGGTGTAGTTCGTCTCGGAATTCGTCAGCTGAACAGTCAAATTGTGAGCGGCATCATTGACAAGCTTGTGGTTACCGCAGGACCGCTCGCAATCCTTATGGATCCGAGATTCCGTCGTCTTCAGGCACTTGTGAACATGTCGAACACGAGCGATAGCATCCGGCGAGCAATGGCCAATCATATGTTCCATGGCGAAGGGATTGGACTGAATGCCACAGGCATCAATGCAAAGACGAGCAGTGTTGATGATTCCACAGATAGTGTCGTGTTTCTCGAAGTAGTAAGCGAGATCAGTGTTCTTCAAGATGCTGAGCTCCTCTCCGTAGGCCGTCACCGGCTGCATACACTTGCCAAGGCATTCATTGGCGTTTATATGATTCGTGAAATGCCGATGATGGACGGGGTGTGTACGCGCGACTGAAACTAACATCAAACAGTTTACAAAAACGATGAAAAACACCGATAAAACATACCAGTAGCCCAAGAAATAGCAAGCAAAACAACCAAGATAATCGCAGACTGCATCATTTTGTTAAAAATCTTATGGTTGACCTGGAACCACTTTGTATGACTTCTAACCCCCGGAAAAAGTCCCTATATATCCGAAGTCAACCCCTGAGGCGGAGTCTTGAGGCTGAGGATTTAACGACCCTCAAACGCATGTCGTTTTATGGTTGTAACACCCGATCGGTTTCCGACTCGTTCCATGAGCTCTCTCATGACGGTCGTCTGCGCCTTCTGACGTCGTTTTGTGGAAGGAATTGGCTCACGAAGGAAAAGATCAAACAGTTGACTAAACTGATCAATGTTTTTTCAACCTTTGATCGGCTCAAAGATTTTAGACTTTCGAAATGGATCAACCACACCGGAAGTGTGTGAACGCATAGTTTGGGTACCGTATAAACTGTTCCATTGGAAGCGTCATGGATGTTGTGTTCGGGTTCACGTCGATTTATCAAAGTAGTAATGCATCTGTGTACGTCGAACTGGTTCAGTTTTTCAAACTGTACTGTGTTCAGGGTGCAATCAAACCAAATGGGTACATTGCTAATGGTACTCGAACTTTCAACGCCAAAGATTGGTTTTTGTTTGAAGTGCGGCAAACGAAAGTAGAAGTCAAAACGTTACTGTAATATGGCACTTCTAAATGTCAACTGTTGTGTTTGAATGTACAAATTGGTTCCATCAATTAACCGGTCATACCACAAAAATTGACAAGGTATTTCGTGTAACCATTGTGTACGTCGTAACTCAGCCGCAATGTACTTCAGATTGTTGTTTATGGTTTTACGATCGCTAACTGATATGAATAAAAGAGTTTGAACTGCACTTTCACATGAAAATGAATTAATCAAAGCATTTCTGCCAAGATTTATTTGAATCAACAACTTCTTAAACCACTCATAATTGTTCGATTTTAACTGCAAAAAGTTATGATGATGCCAAAGTACTATCACAATCATCTGTACTACTTACTTTGCACATTCACATAACGATAATTCTGGACACCATTTTCGTTATGCGAAATCTCAATGTCCAATAATTAGAACTGAATCATAATCACGCCAATTCCCCTCCCACGCAAAAAGATCGGTGACAAAGCGTTCGACAACCGAGATCACTTCGAAGTTTTATAGCCCTATTTTAGTACTGCCGGTAGTAGTAAAAAATTTTTACATCGCGAATTGACCGTGTAAATTGAGCGCAAGTTTCGGGTACTTTAGAAGATTAAAGAGCTCCCTGGGCGTTGGCAGATGTTGCTATTATACATTTAACATCTTTCATTTCCTTACTCTTCCAATTATGATAATAATAAGGAAGTTCTAATTACATACTTTTACAATGTAGTACAACTACTATCGATAAAAAACACTACACTGTCTGCCTTCACGGCGGCTTATCAAGTGTACTTGTTGTTTGTTGCTGTAAAACAGTACAACCAATATGTGTTTTCAAAACCACCGGAAGTAATCAAACGAAGGATCCGTACACACAAACAAAATTTAGGACCCTCCGAAAAGAATCAATTGTTGATATAAAAGTGTTTGCTTTGAAAGGACGATCAACTGGATGGATGCAGTTTTCTTTCAAAATATCAACTTGCTGGCAAAGTTTAAGATAAGATATTGACCGCAAAATGGTATGTTCGAAAGTTACACACCTGTCTCTTACGTTTCACCGACTCAAACAGCAAAAACTGGACAGAAAAATATATAATAAAACTGTAATTTTGTAACTGCAAATCGTCGAGACGATGGATTAGTCAACGTTTTCATCGAAGCAAGAGCAACGCCCGAAGTCGCGGTAAAACCACCAGCAGCTGCAGTGCGTGCGCATCCGTTGGTCGACTTGCTCGTCGATTTGTCTTTGCGGTGCTTTCGACATCTTCGCATTTTCCAGAAGACTTATTCCCGGATGGGTCCTCATCCAAATGAACCCCCAAAATCTTGGAGTAACGGCGACACCCCTGCTGAAGGTTTGTTTACTGTTTTCCTTCTCATTGTCGCAGTATTTTTCCAAAACTTGCATTTCTAGATGAAAACCATGAACAGGATGGTTGGCAAATCGGATATGCTGTCGAAATGAACGGTGTCGGCGTTGAGCACGTTGTTGGAGGTGTTGCTGGGTTTGATGCGGATACTGATAGCGATAGTGGTACGTTTTTCTGTAAAATTTATATATAGCATTTCATTATTATTAATCGATTGTTCATTTTAGACGGTTACGAAGGTCCTGGAGACGGAAGCGATGCCGAGGATCATATTCGAGCTGGTTATCAACAGCTTCCGACAGCAGCACCATCAGGAGCAGGCGGCGAGGCGGAAGAAGAAAGATTCGACGAAGTTTCTCCACCAGAAAGCGAATCCGTTCCGGCCACCACTGGAGGAATCACTGATCCAACGTTTGAACGTCTTCAATCACGGATAAATGCGGCTTCTGTACCGCAAGAAGGAGCATTACCGAGTTCTGTGAGGAGAGAGTTCGAAGAAGCACTCAAATCTGCCGAAACGGTCCACCTGTCCGACGCTGATTTTGGTTTGACTCCTTCGAAGCCTGATTCTATTGATCTCAGCCAAGAGAAAATTGACGCTATCCGTAAAGCTGCTTCTCAAATTAAATTGCCACCACCAGCATGGGCTAAAGATGTGGATGACGCCAAGCTTGCCGATTTGTTAAACAAATTGAAGAGGAAATGAACAGCTTTTGCTATTTTTATATATATTTTTCACTTAATTCGCAAATTTAAAGCGTGTAATGCGTATGTATAAAGTCGTTTGCCATATTTGTTGTATTTTTTGTTGGTTGTATCGTTTGAAACGATTTGATATCTTATTGCATGCGTTTTGAAGAACTGTTTATATGTAATTTTGCTTTCCAGATGTCCGAGTCCAAGAAGTCCGAAAAGCGTAAGCGCCAGTCCGATACCGATCTCGTCGATTGTGAAAAGGCCTCCCGCAATGTTTGGCTAGTCAAAGTCCCTCGGTACCTGTCAGAGATCTGGGAAAAGAACCTCGGCACTGATGTTGGACGCCTCGTCCAAGTTGACAATACTGGTGTTGTCAATTTTATTTCTACGACACCTGATGATGCGAAACCTCCTTCCTCGTCAGCGGTGAGTCATTTTTACTGCATTTCTGTGATAAACTGTCTTTTTTAGAGCTCATCCTCTGCTCCCAGCAGTTCCGGTGCTTCCAGCAGCACGTCAAAGCGCCCCGATGTCTTTGAGCCTAAACCCCTCGGCAATCGCAAACCCGTCGGCGACGTCGAAATCCCGAAAGTGCACAGTTTCAATTTCCGGCCCCTGGACAATCAAACATTCGGAGTCCTCCTCGAAGACAAGACTGACCTCCGTGAAGATGCCAATGAACGCTCAGGCAAGCTCATCTTCGAGGGCAAAGTGGCAAAACGTGCAGAGATTCAACCTGTCAACAATGCTCAGTACATGCTTATGAAGTGTCAACGAATCTGCAAGGCGTCCCAGCCAGTCCGCACTGTCCAGAAGGTTGATAAGGCTGTCGTGGCATTCAAACCGACGAACCAGCATGTCGAGAATGTCATGAAAGAAAAGACAAAGAAGGACCAAGGCGCTCGGACCGCTCGTGCTAGCCGTGATGCCGTTATGGATATGATCTTCCAGGCCTTCGAGAAGCATCAATATTACAAATTGGTCGATTTGCAGGCGATTACGAAACAGCCGCAAAACTTTATCCGTGAAATTTTGACTGATATTGCGGTTTACAACACGGCACCACCGCACAAAAGCATGTGGGAGTTGAAGCAGGAGTACCGTAACTATAAGCCGTCTCAACATGCTGATGAACCGATGGAGTGAAAGGGGTGTAAATGTGTATCAAAGTGAATCCGCAATTTGTTTAAACGGATGTTTGTATTGATTTGTTGTGAGAATTTTTTGTAGCGGGATATTAATAAACTTACTTTGATCTTTGTGCCGGTGTACTGTAATTCATCGCGTTATGGTCGCTTGTATTTGTGCCATGTTTGGAATCAACTCTAATTTGAGTGTTTAGTGCCATGGTGAAAGCCACGCTCACCCGAGACACCAAGCGTGGGCGAACCTGCAACATTGAGAGCTGGGGTAACTCGCCAAGATCGCCGTTGAGTCTTCAAACTCCGGCCTATCTGACTTACACTCGCTTCGGACACATCCCCCATTTGACCTGGGATGTCATCGAAAAAGAGTTATCCCATCTGGAGCAGAGGCCGATCTATCAAATCAACATGGCTGCCATCTTTGAATGCCTAGGGGTCGTCGAGGCGGCTGAGGGCATCGGCAACTTTGCTGCAATGCCAGCGAACTGTTTGACCCATTTGACGATCCACGATCCCTTGGGGCGTATCGCTTCTGGATACAACAAAGTCAAAGGGGAAGCTGTGTGGTCCATGAAGGCGGGACGGAAGGATGTTCGTTTATCGATTTTTTGACATCTTTAAAGCAAAGTTGATTCCAGATCGACTCAGACGTTTACCCAGTTACCATCAATGCCATCAAACCAGACTCCTTCGCTGCCATGAGCGACTATGATCTCCCATTCGATGCCCAGAAGAAGCGTCATGGCAAGAGTCTCGAAAGAACAAAAACCTGGAATGAGAAGTTGTTTTCCGATGAAACCAAATTTGGAAGTCGACCAGCGTTTGCTCCCATCGGCGGTGGCACGATCAAAGAATCACGGAAGGCTTTTGCGACGACCTTTGTTCAAGTGCCGTGGGCGAGTGCCTTTTCGATTGAGTTGTGGCACTTTTCGCTGGGACCGGGTGTTGATAAGAAGCAGCCTTTTGAAAAGGATGTTATTACGGACCTTCTTGGTGAAACTCTGGTAGGTTTTTTGATGTTTTTTTGATAACGTCTACGAAAAAGTTTTTCAGCCACTTCTGCCAAAAGACAAACTTCGGCTAGTCGAAGGCGCCTTCAATCCATCTCAAATTTTTTATCTGATAAAACTCGGCATCGATGTTTTCGATTCGTCCTATACGAGCCTCCTGGCTGATGAGGGCAAAGCTTTCAAGATTGCCGATGATTTTGAGACTACTGGCGAGTTTACTGTGATTGATTTTAACGATAAAAGGTCTGTTTTTACATTTTTTACCCTCATTCTGGCATTTTAAAGCAATTTTCAGGTATGCCAGCGACACCTCAAAGCTTTACGACCACTGCCAATGCTATCCCTGCCAAACATTCACCAAAGCCTATCTCCGCCATCTCGTCAACTGTAAGGAGATGCTTTCCATGGTCCTTCTGACCATTCACAACATGACCGAGTTTGATCGCATGTTTAGTCGGATTCGGGAGTCACTATTGTTGCCCGAGTGATACTGTCATTCCCGATTCCTCCGACCGTTGTTGATTTTGAACCCTTGATCTTTGTTACTATCACTTTTTCACTTTTCTATGGTTGTGCCTATGCTTTTTTATTTCCCTGTGCCTTTGATATTGCCCTTGTGAAGTTACGGATTAAATTAACTATGTCCTTGACTTATTTTGGGTGGACTATATTAGGTAGCATTGCCTGTCACTTATTTTTGGGCCGTTTGAAAAGGTCTTTCTTTTCGTTTACGTCATTTATTTCCTGTTTAAAGGCGCCAGTATCATGGAAGAGCCAAAGCTGGATCGTAGATACGATTGGGTCGGTCCACCGGATAAGGTTTCCAAAATTCGGCCAATTAGGTGAGTCTTTTTGCCAGAAATTGCATTAGTTTGATTACGGTAGCTTTATAGACTCCGCCGGGTCGACAATGAAACCGAAACCGAACAAAATTACCGAACGAGTCGCGAACAGCTGAATGAATGGAATTCCGCCTTTTGGACGCTCCATAATCAATTGTTCGAGCAGAAAAGAGCCGAATTCGTGGCTAAAGTGAGTTTCTTCGAATCTTGACAGGTGAAAAAACCCCATAGTTATGACGTATTTCCTCGCATCTCCCCCAATTTCTGACCCCTTTCCCAAAAGTGCCTTCTCATAATCCCATTCAATCATTGTCTGCATATATTCGTCATCGAGCCCGTCCATGTAGACACCTTTTCGATGATGAATGCCTTCCATGTCCTTCGAGATCCCAAACACCAATCTCAAAAGACAGCTCTCACATTCGGGGACTTTGCCAAACGGCACGTTTCCTGACTCGAAGGCATTCTTCGATGACCCGTTGTCGTTGTGATATCCCTGTTTGTGGTTCTGTTTCCTCTCTTTTGTTGTGTCTGGAATGTCTCATCTTTGACGTCTTCGTCGACCACGGCATCTTCGCTTTTACTAGGGGCCTTTTTGGGGGTCTAATGTGTTTCTAATTTGTAAATTTGTAGAAGAAACAGGAACTCGGACGTCTTGGACAAGTGTCGGCCGCGGATATGTCTGTCTTCTACAAGCAATTCCTGAATGAACGAGCCTCCAGTTTGCGGGGTTATAACAAGTTGGTTTCATTTTTCATTTCTTCTTTTTTTTGGGATTAAAAGTGCTTGCCTAATTGGACAGGGCTATCCATTCTATGCGATTTGTACTTTTACTCTTACGGCACACTGTTTAAGCAAGTAAAGTTAAAAAGTGCCCTTTCTATAAATGTTGCAAATTGCCACTTTTTGACCTCCGGAAATCCTTGCAGTGAATGGTACCGTCGCAACTTTGCCCTCATCTGGCCTGCCGTCCGCGTCAATTGGATCCGGTTTTGTCGGCTCCTTCGTCGTTGAAGTCCTGTCTAGGATAGGAAAAGTCTTGATTGTTTCATTTTTGTATAGTGAGTGTAGGCGCAGTGTTTTAGAATCGCGTGTAACCTTTTTGCCGTTTTGAAATGTGACTAATAGTAATGAATTGGTTTCCGTTTTTGTTGCAAGTTGCCTTTAGGGGTTTGGGAAGACTGTATGATAGCCATCCGGGTATAGGTTATACATAAGCTACGTGCCGTGCGCACATGGCGAACACACCGAAATCCGGCGCAAACCAAAACCTCGGACAATGGCCGGAGGCGGTGTAGGAGCCCAAAAAGGGAGGCAAAACGTCGAACGACCGAGACCGCCTCAAGGCGGTAAGTAAGGCGAAGGAACGAACGCCAACCACGAACACGTTGCTTTACGGAAAAAAAGCAAAAGCGAACCTTTTTGTGCTTCTGCGCGAGAAGAAGCGTGGTGCCGTCGTTGGTGCGGTGCTCCATCCTCCCCCTCTCCACCACCCGAAAAGGGTTCCCCCCATCTCCATCCGTCCATTAGCTCTATTTAACGGCATTCTCGAATTGGCAACCGTGATGGTGCCGAGCCAAATGGACGCTCAAGCGCCAACGCGGCAATTGCGCCATCTCAAGTTTGTCAACAATGTCGTTGCCAATGTCCTGTCGATAGTGTTGAATGTGTTCCTGATCGCGGTGATCCAAACCCAGGCCCGGAAGCAACTACGGCACTATCGCAAAGTTTTATTGTTATCAACGATTGTTGATTTGTTGTTGGCATCACTCGGGTTACTGTTACAACCGACTTATTTCGCGCCGGATGGCATTTTTATAATCATTATGGATGGGATCATTGAGCCATTGCCGCAGCCATGGACTACCATCGGGGCCATGTTGCCGTTGTTTGTGATGTATTTGTTGTTAACCATTGTGCCGGTTTCGTTTATCTATCGATATAGGTTGATTTGCAAGTGAGTTTTACACATGTTTAACAAAGTTACATTACTCAATGGCATTTCCGTTAGGGAGTGCCAAACATGGCTGAAAAGGTTATAGTAGTGTGAAACATGGTAAATTGGGCCATTAAATTACAAAAAAGTGTATTTTTGGGTGTTTACAATCTTTTTTTGACCAAATTACTCGAAACTACAAGTCATTTTTTGAAATTTCTGAATGGCACTTTTGACTTTGAGCCTTTGTTGACTCACTTTCGCCTAAATCGGGCATCTGATTAATCTCAGCCAACAAAGAGGAACCTTTTGATGCCCCAATTAAACTCCAAAAAACGATGAAAGGTAAATATTTTTCTGCCAAAGATGGGCTTTGTTGCAGGAACACGGAGCCCACGTCTCGCGTCTTTGTTTGCCTCATCGGAGCGGCGGTCGCCGTCTCGGCGGGATACACGTCCGTCTGGACGTTCCATTTATGGCCCCGAGAAGCATCGTCGACAACGGCATCACCACAGCTCAACTTTTCCAAGTATCTCGACAATGAACACTGGTATTTGCCGGATGGCGGCATTCCGCCCTTTAGTGCGGCTGTCTATGTGAGTTAGGGCATTGGGGGCGGCTAATGAGTCAAATCCGGCACATTACTCAATGAAATTCCATTCCTTGTAGGCGGACATGTCCCACGTTGCCATCTTATCCGCTTTGATCATCGCGGCCGTGTATGCCATCGTCATCCCATGCAGTGTGCTCATCATGCGGACACTTCACCGGAATCGGGCCAGCATGTCGGCGAAGACACGCCAACTTCAGGGACAAATATCGAGGGTTCTCTTCGCTCAGGCTTTTGTTCCCTTCGCGACGATGGTCGTGCCACTTCTTGTTGATATTTTATCAATCTATTGTGGGCTCTATTTCGCGGACAGTGGCCTCGTTCTCATGATTATTACGGCCTGGGCCCCGGTCGTGAATCCTGTTGTGACTTTTTGCGTCGTCGGACAGTACAGACAAGCTGCGATGGCCTTCATGCAACGATTGACGGCCATCGGAAGCGGGAGTACTTCGACAACTTCGGATGGGAAAACATTCAGCTTCAGTGGGGCTGTTTTGCCGACCCCAAAAACAGGGTTACTCATGCATAGGGAGTCGCTTTCAACACGGCTTCTCGGCGGTTCAACTTCGCTTGGAGGTTCCAGAAGGCCGAGTACTCTTGAAATAACGAAGGCTTTTATTGGAACGAATCGGCGGTGACACAAACTTCTACTTTTTGATAGCATTGATTGATTTGAGAGATACTTGTACATTGATTGTTATCGCAAACTCATGGAATAAACACAGGATAGAAGCCTTTTGCAAAAACATGATGGACGCAGAAAGAAAATTGCGATTATGTTGTTTCTTACAAGCATCACGAGAAATTGTATACTTTTATGGGGCAAAATGGTGAGCAATTTGCAAAACTAAATGTTTTTGGTGTTACGGTTCAAAAGGGTATTTGAACTGTAAGCGGGTGAGTCAATTGGCATTTGAAATGAGACTGCACAAACTTGGAAAGCATGCTAAAGTGCACGAGGAAGTGATTTATAGCAAAAATGGGAGCAGGGAAACCCAAAGTTACAAGCAGGGGGCAGTTTAAAACACAATTTTATTACAAAATGTACAGTAAAGCTTCAAAGTTATACAAAACATGCATACAACAGTTATTAGTTACGCTTTGGTTTCGCGTTTAAGAATGTAACTAGTCTTCATCAACTTCCCCATTGTTTCATCCGGGAGTTCGTGAAAGGCATTCAAATCTATGACTTCTTCGACGTTATCATTGAAGAATTTAGCACACACTCTCTTCAAGTCTTCGCGTTTGCAGTGCCACGCATAGCTGACGGCGGCACAGAAGTTATCGATGGTCATTTGTTTGAGGAGGGGTTCTTCCAGATATTCCTGTAATTGCAATAAGAGCAAGAATGAAGACAATTTGAAATCGTCAAACCAACCACAATGAATTCAATGTCGTTCAAGTGGGCATAACGCAGAACGTCGAAGTCGTTGTTGAGATCAAAGGCGGATTTGAGCAAGTGAACTACGATGTGTTCGGGGAAGTCAAGAAACTGTTCCATGTCACAGATTTCTCCCTGGTGCTCCGTGAAAAATTTGCCGCAAAAAGTCAACAATCGATCTATGTTACAATCGTACGCGTAACGGACAGTATCACAGAATGTATCGGTGGACAGGTTCGCTGGAGGCAACATTTCATATTGATGCTGAAAGGGTTGTTGCAATTATAAAGAGTAACAATGCGCTCCACATACAGTAATAGCAGTGATGAAATACTTATCGGCGAATCGAAGAATGGAAATCACTTCCTTCGGAGAAAGTTCTTTCAATTCATGGCCATAACAATTATCAATAGCTGACTTGACGGTATTGAAGTCAAAATCAGTAATCTTCACTTTGCCTAACTTGGACTCGGCAGTATCTTTGGCAAACATGGCGTGAAACACGGGGGAAATCAGCGAAAGGAAGTATTTGTGCGCCTGAAAAAAAAACATATATACAAACGGTTAAAGGTTGTGCCACGGATTACCATGACCCGTTCGGATCCGACGACAAGCTCAACATCGGTGGGAACATGTTGAAAAAGTTGAAAATTGCGTGGAATAGAAGGAACAAAGGGCACAGCAATAGTAAACTCAGCACTGCATGTGATTGTAAGGCCGCCATCACGGAATAAGGGGCGAAGTTGTTCATGGGATGCAAACTGATCGCAACCTGCTCCGATACGACGTTCATAAAAATTATATGTGCTGTTCCCTTAAAATGAATCCTTCATTGAGTAAAATGTTGTACATAGATTGAAACTACTTACAAGTAAATGAAGAACCATCTACCGCAAATGTGAAACTGACTGTAACAGGCTTATTAACATGCAAATAAATACTGACACATCCCTTGTTTGATTGGCGACTACCTGCGGGATAGTACCACATCCACCACTGGACTCCATCTAAGCGAGGAATGTCACGTTTTGGGGTATCGATGCTCTGGCCAACTTTCTTTCCCGTTAAATCAGCTTCATTGAGCGTAAATGTGATGACATCTTTGACTGTCGTAAAATCTTTCATCTGAAACACAAGATTAATTGAAGCCTTGCCAATATTTTGAAAGGATGTAAATGCGAAACTAACCGATGACATTGCTAATGAGTAATGTGATCACCAGCAGAGGGTGACGAATCAACGTCTAGGGCCTGAATCTCGATGAATCCTAACGACGGTGAACCTTTCAACGGCAAACACAACCCAAAACAAGCACGAACAGCAGTGTGACACGAAGGAACTGGCAGAGAGTGATGCGACCGCAAAACGCAACGTCAAAGCGTGCACACTCCTTCAGCTGTCAAACGAAAAATCAATCATTATTTCAAATGTGGATTGTGCCGCACACCTTCGAAAGCCGTATTTTGCGTGCTTTTATAAAAATAGTAAAAAAACGATAAGAACAGAGAAGTTAACTCTATTGTTTCTATAATTAGGCTAGGATCGATTTACGCTGGCACAACAATTTTATAACAAATAAACATTAAAAAACAGTATAGTTACAATCGAAACAAAAACTCAAAACAATACAAAAAAGCCTTCAGGCGGTGTAGCGAACGAGCTCGAGGTGGCTGTTGCGAGGGGAGAGCTTACGGTTGAGGCTTTCGACATCGTAGGTGCCGTCTTCGTTGCGAGGAACGCGGTCGGGGAAGTATTCGCGGAAGGCCGGGAACAGGTACAGGGCACGCTTGGCCAGAACGCTCGCCTGAAATCAAAACAAAAGTTGACAGTCATTCATTCGAAACCATCAAAACAAACCTGGTAGACGGGCTCGGGCAACGACGTCGGGGCACACGTGAGCTGATGGCCGTAGCTGAGGGTGTGAATGAACTGCTCAATGACGTGCATCGTGATGCCTTCGATTTCATTGTGGATGAGGGTGGCCTTCATCGGCTGAGCAGTGCCTTTGATGGCTTTGTGGGCGATCATGACGAATTCTGAGCCATCACGAACAATGCCTTTCTCGATGACGGTGCCGGGAGTGGGGTTGTCGACGCGGGCGTTGAGGACGTTGAAGACGCGGGTGGTCGTGTCCTTCGTCGTGACGATGACGGCAATCTCCGGGATGTAGGCTGGATCAATGCGGAGGCAGGCACGGCGGATGGAAGGGAGCTCGTGGTCGACAACCTTTGGGAAGGCGTTCTCGCTGAGGCCGTCGCGGAGGATGACGATACGCTTCGGCTTGGCGTCGGCAGGGCGCTGCTTCCCGAGGATGGTCAACATGTGGTGGAACTGGTTTTCGAGAAGGGTCGGATCGACAAGTTCATGCTGGTTGTCAGGGGTGAGCTGATAGAGGTAGCTGCCAACGATGAGATCCGGGTTACGAACATAGTTGCCGGCAAAGCCAACGGCCAAGGGCTCGGTAATTGGCTTCTTTGTCGTGCCATCTTCGGCGACAATGGCTTTGGCCTTCTTCTCGGCGGTGAATCCAGCGGCGGCGGTGTAGCCAACAACAAAAGTGCCGTTTCGAAGGCTGAGCGAGAGACTGAAAAGCACGAAGTAATCAGTTGCCACGGAAAGTTAACAAAAACTTACGCTTCGCCGTCAAAGATAGGCGCGTAGTTGCAGCCACCGATTTTCATGTTGATCTTGTTCAACATGTTGTCCAAAACCATGCCCTGATTCCGCATGACGACATCTTTGACCTTGGCGTAGTCCAAATGTTGCACAATAATCTTGTATTTCGGCTCGACCAACTTCAACATCGCATGGGTGGCAGGCATTCCGGACTTGGGGTCGATAACCATGAGCATCTGGAGTTTGCCCTTTTCGTTAGCGACCTCATTGAAGCCCTGAGGCATCCACTGGGTCAAGTCATAGTAAGCAATGAATCGTGGTTCCGGAAGAACTGTGCCGCGACGAGCAGCGGCGCCCCTGAGGCGTTGGACGAAATCCTTGACGGTCTTGACATCGATGGCTTCGCCGACTTCACCATAGAGAACACCCCAATTCTCGACCTTGCCAGGGTGATAGTATTTGGCACCGGGGTTGTTGAAGTTGCCATCGGGCTTCGGGCGACTTTGACGACTGGCACCAAAAGCGACCGACGGCAGGGTGATCGGAAGAGAATCCAAGATTCGGTAGAGGTGCGGGGCGACGGTGATTTGGAAGGCACGGAGGATCGGATTGTCAGAGGTCAGGTTGAGGTTGTGAACGGCTTCGCGGATGAGATCGTAGCGGATCTTGGGAAGAACGGCATTGCGCTGCAAAGGGGCACTGTTAGTCAACTAGCTAGCTTAGGTTTGGAGTAACAACTTACAGCATGAACCTGCTCAGTCAAACGGGAATCCAACCGCTCACAACGAACACGCTGATGGGGCACGATACGCAGCAACTCGGACGGAAAAACACCAGCTTTGATGGGCTTGACAGTAGCCAGACGAAGTCCAGGATTGACATAGATCTTCTTTCTTTCGCTGAAGTAATCGTAGACCGACATGCTGGTGCCATCCTTCAACGCGAAGTTGTACTGCTCAGGGTTCTTTTCGGAAAAATCTTTGAAGATGAGGCGGCGTTCCGGGTTATACTCCGGCTGCACGGTAACACCCGTGAGCATGTTGTTGGCTTCAGCGGCATTGCGAAACTCGACTTGGGCCTCCGAAAGGAAGATGGGACGGTAGAAGGCCGACGTCGTAACTGAAAACGATGAATCAGAGGGTTTTGGGCACATCGAAGTGACTTACCATCGATTTCAATAGAAGGAATGTACTTCTCATCCTTCTGAACGATACGGATAGACTTCTTGAAGCCGCGACGGAGCTCAACGCAGCTGCGAATCGGTTCGGCGGCTTCATTGCTGGCGACGAACAGATGGCCGTAGTTGATGACCGAGAAGACGCCACTGAAATGGATAGAATGCTGAACTCAATCAAAAACAATGCTCAAAGCTTACCGATTAATGCTGTCTTGCGAAATGGCCAAGCTGATAAACTTCTTATATTCGCTCAGCTGATCAACAGTCATCACATCCATCGGAACGTCGAGAGCCAATTCATGGTTGGATTCAGGCTTGAAGACACGAATGCGGATATCGTGGCGGTAAGTGCCCTCGGGCAGGTCCTTCTTCTTCAAGAAGACCTCAGAATCGACAAAACTGTGCAGATGGTAGATGCACGCGGATCCGTCGTAGATGTACGATGGCTCATTAGTGCCGAAGCCACGCGTCATACGATACGCGATTTGGAAGAGGTTGCGGCAATGTTCTTTGTCGGCAGGGCTCGTCCTGAAATGAGAAATGATAACAATACTATGAGAAGGCGTCCAAAAGTAGTAAAATCAAACTCACCGAGCCTTGTTCAATGGGATGGCACGGTTATCATCCACGAGGGCACAGATGTCAACGCAAAACAGGTAAGCGGTGCGGAGCTTGACCTCGATGGGGAAGGAGTTGGCTTCCATAACGCTAACCGGCAAGTATCGACAATCTGAAAGCAATCAACGATGAAGACGGAAGCAATGAAGCCATCAAGATCACGAAAAGCCACAACACCCGAAAGCCTAAATTCAAAAACAAAAGAAAACTTCTAAAAAGATAAGAAGCAACCCCCAAATTACGAAGCTGCCACAGGAGCAACCGACCTGGACCTCTCAAACCCATACCTAATGAACTAATCTGTCACAAATGTCCCAAAAGAGAACCCTAACTAAGCATACCGTAATTTTATTGGTAAAACACAACATTTTTTTTAATAAAAAAGGTAAATTTGATGTTCAAACATGTTTTAATTCAAAAAAAGGTACTGTAATCATTCAAATTCAATAAAAAGTTCGAATTAAATAGTTTTTAAAACTTAAATCCATCAAAAATTGGAAAAAAAACCGTTCAATTTTGAAAATTTTTAAAAGATTTTAAAATACAGTTGAAAATACTCACTTTTCTGATGGTAGACTTGTTATCATAGAAGTGATAGTTTTTGTCGATTCTCCATGTTCGCGTGGTCCGGATTGAAGTTGTGGTGTTAACGTTGACTTGGGCTGCGACATGTTGTCGAAAAAGCGTGATTGAGATGATTGAGCCTAAAATTTACTGATTTAACACATTTCAAAGTATCATTGAAATGTTGGTTCTTACCGTGATCATCTCGCGAACTTCTAAAAAGGTATTTCAGCATGCTTTGTGCCCCAACAATCGCAATCGAAAATCTCGGATTTGCGCGATTTCAGCATGACTGGTATTCCGCGACCAACGCCAAGACGCTGTTTTCATTTTTTTCCATTCATCGCGTGTTCCGTCAACCGTGCCAGCTTTCCGTCGTTCTTTCCCCCTCAAAAACCATGAACGCCTTCGCTGAAGCCCTCTCCCTTCTCGATGATCCCGTTCCCGAGGAAGAAGTCGCCCCCGTGAAGCAGGAGCCAGAACCCGAGCCTGAAGCGGCTGTCGCATCTTCGTCGACGAAAGTTGTCGTCAAAACTGAAACCGAAGAAGTCACAGTTGAACCGAAAAGGGTATGTTTTACTTTTACATCTTATTGGTTTTTTCAATAACGATCTTTCAGAAGCCAAAAGTGCACTTCCAAGAACCCGCCGATGCGTCTTCCCCCGGTCCATCAGTCCCTCCAAAGAAGCAACGTGCCGACCCCGATGCTGAAGCGGCTGATGTCGTTGAACCTGAAGAACCAACCATCGAAATCAAACAACTCAGCGAGGAGGAAGAAATTCAACGGTTGAAGACGCTGTGAGTCTTGTTTTTTTCATATTTTACGGTTTTTATATATAAAAATTTAATTTTTAGGCTACTCTTGTCGAACATGGACTCGGAACAGTTGGAACGTTATGAAACAATGCGTCGTGCCAGTTTCCCAAAAGCAGCCATCCGTCGTCTCATATTGCAATCGACCGGTTGTACAGTCTCACAGCATGTTGTCATCGCTATCGCCGGAATGGCCAAGGTTTTCGTCGGTGAATTGGTCGAAGAAGCCTTGGACATCAAAGATGCGGAAACGTCCGTCGAAGCCCCGTTGCAAGCAAAACATCTCCATGCCGCTTTGGATAAGCTTGACAAGGAGGATAAGTTGTATCCGGCGAGGCCACGGAAGCGGAGGCTTTCTTAATGGGAAGGTTAGATGAGCCGGGACGGTTTTGTGGTTTGGAAAAGTGTTTTTATATATATTTTTACTTTGAACAAGTTTCAATTTTGTACACAGTTTTTCGTAAGCATAATTTATTCCAAATAAAATCAAGCAAAGTACAGCAAATCGGTGGGGAGACCAGCCCGAATCTCCGTCCAGACAGAAGGACACACAACACAACCGGCGACAGGGGATATAGGATAATGGATCAAAATGTATAAGATGTTTGGGGAAAAGCAAGCGACGGCAAGGTTCTTTGATCGGATTGATCGGCGAATGTGAGGATCTGTGGCGATCTACTTCCGACCCCAAGCCCAGCCGAGATCGTGCCAATCGGGGTTCTTTTTGACCTGCTTTAGGGAACGACTCGCTCGCGACAAACTGGCTTCTTCCGATGGCGCCGCTTCAACGCCCGCACTACGCTTGCCCCAGGCCCAGCCGAGATCCTCCCAGCTGGCATCACTTTTCTTGAGGATGGGAGCGTACTTGATGTTGGAATCCTTTGGCACAAAGCGGGCCGAAGGTTTGTCGAACATGCTTTGGAAGGGTTTCAGTTTGAACAGGATGGGGTTATAGACTGAAATTGGGGGCACTATAGGCAACAATTGACACTTCAAATCCAACAAAAACAACAATTATCTCCAAAAAACTTACCAGGCGACATCTGTGAACAAGCAAAACCGACAAAAGTGCCCAAGATTGCTGCCATGAGGGCAATGGTACTGTAGCTTGGCCTCATGATGATCTAAAACAGCTGTATTTTGGTTTAATTCTTCAAAACGCATCCTTTTTATATCCAAAAAGTGCACGCACGCCCATCCTAATCTTTCAAAACGCTAAAGATTGCTCCCACCCTCAAATCCAACAAAAACCCCAATGAATCAACCTTTTTATTAAAGTGCCCTTTCAATGGCTACAAAATTAGCCCCTTGCGAAAGTGCCAAGTCTATGCAGGGCATCCCCTACCCTTAACTTTATCGTTCCAACTACCTCCCTTTTTGCAAGTCATCCAGTGTTGCTATTTTAGCAAAAGTTAAGATGGATATAACCCACAGCACAGATTAAAAAGCAGTTATTATTACCATTGGCACCCCTTTCCGGTATTTGTTAAGTCATGAATTCAATTTTTTCAATCTTGAATTGCGTTATTAGAAAAAAAGGAACAATTTGGGCATAATGATACAGTTTAGTCTCGAAATTTTGAATGGGGGCGTTTAGCCGTATTAAAAAAACGTCTAAAACGATGACTTTGGGTGTCAAAGAGCAGAGAACTATCGCTAAACCGTCTAATTCTAACGTATAGTTTAGAGGTAGTTTTTATAATTTGCGTGTTTTGGAGGGAATAGGGAAAATAGCTGACGTGATTAGGAAATAACCATCGGTGTGGGTATTGTTAAGGTCTATTTGCGTAAGTACGACGTGATTCAAGGTTGGGGAGGTATGGACTTTTGGAAATAACAAGTTTTCTGGAAGGTTTTTTTTTGGTTTTTTAAAATGTTTTTGGTTGGATTTGATCCGAAATTTTTAGACACACGGCAAAAATAACCTCCTGGCACCCCCTTCGCAAAAATTACTGCTTTTTCTTGACATTTGAAAACAAAAGCATTCGTTTTGAATGTTTAGTCAAGGAAAGCCAGAAACACCAGTTTCAAAACAATGCCATCTTTGACATAATCGTTGATGCGCGAAAACGAAACAATTGGATAAATAATTTATGCCCCAAATGCAAAAAAGAACATCAACATTTTGGCATCTTGACCGGGACTGGTCCAGACTGACTCTTGGCCATGGCATTGGGCAAGAGTCATCCTTTTGGCATGTCTGTTTTGACTGAAATGCGCTTCCTGGTGTACTGTGACTAATAAGAAGCTTTCGGGGTTGCGATTTTGATGGCTTTTAGTTGGCTCCGCCCTTTTTTGAATTACAGCGATGCAAAGACGCTTTTCCGTCTACAGTATGCGACGTAAAGTAACTATGGCGAAGGAAAAAGGATTTCACGCCGTAAAATATCATTGCCACCACACTGGCATTGGTACTTTGACCGCAGGGAAGCCCGATTTTTGATGGATAACAACAAATGACATGCGAGGAGTGCCTTTGTTTCACGCAATGTGGAGGCTAATGGAAGTCGACGTCTAAGAGGTGTACTTTTGAAACAATGCTTATGGCTAGCAACAATGGAATGGGACTGCCATCAGCACGATGTCACTTGAGATTAATCTCATGAAAGTGGAAGAAAGTAGGATGTGCCATTGGATTAGACAGGGCTCAATATTGGATTTACGTTATCAGTTATAAGTCTGTAATACTTTTACATAAACACACTTCACTAACTGTCAATGCCACGGCATAACCAATGCCGTGAAAACCACGGTATGGCTCAGGCGCTAAGAATAACAAAACTTTTACAGTCCCGCATCTTGGCTCCGCCCCTTTTTGCCGACTTTACCCCCAATTATGCCGTACCCTCCCCCCTATAATGTTTGAAGTGTCACAAGTTTGCACGTCTGAGACAAACGTCATATTACTGATGCCTGTGAAAACTGGGAAACTGAAAACTGTAATTACGGGCAGGCAATCTGTACTTTTTCATTGTCGCACGAGGCTGCAAACTTTGGTTAGACAGAATTTCAAGAATTCAAGAATCTCAAACCAAAAATGGAACACGGCAATTATGCTTTGGAAAAGTTTTTTATTTCGTAATAAGGCAGATAAAGCAGAGATACAGTACATTTGGATGCGGACAAAACTTCAAGTTCCTGGTTCGATAGGCGTTTCGGTGACAGCGGAATCCATGGCATCTGTACTGCCGAAAAGGAGTGCCGGCAATTTGTTGACAAAGCCGAGGAGATCGTTTGTCGCAAAAAAGTAGAAGAAGCAAAAAGCGCCCCAGGCTATGGCGGCCACAAACAATGAAATGATGTCAAAAGCGAGGGCACTGTGGCTGCAACACGGGCAGGTGCGTCTGAAATTTTATAATTCTGAGTTGAAAGATGGCATTTCAGACATTTTAAAGGTACTCACCGTGTCTTTCTGGCACGTAGATCATTCAATTCCTCGTAGAGTGGCTCAAAGTTGTAGTAATTCTTGCCTTCACGCTTGTCTTTTCTGCCAAAACAGTTCAAAATGCGACCACTCCGGCCAGCTGATGCCATACAGGTGATCAAAATGAGCTCAACGAGGGCAAGGAAGGTGAAAATGAGGGTTGCGAGGTTCCACGTGTCTGGATAAACATAGTATACTTTTTATAAAATTTCAAAATGTAGGTCATTGACTTACCCAAGGCACTAAATTCAAGACCACTTTGACCAACGCTATTATCAAGAGCAAAATGACGATGAAGTGCCAACAAAACCATAGAACCAATGATCAAAATGGCTCGGGTAATGGCCATGGGGCCGAGAAACATTGAGAGCCATCTGAAATGGAGAAAATGTTTTAAAATATTATTACAAAATCGAGCATTCAAACAATAGAAAAAAATTTGCTACATGCGAGACGTGCCAACGTCTCTATATCAACAAGAACGATAATTGAAAACGAGGTGTAGCAAAAACTATGAACATAATCACTGAGAATTCGCACAAATGCAAATCTTGATGTTTACCAATTTCCTTCAACAGGTAATAAAAACATTTTTGGGATCTTTGAAGTTAAGTTCAAACCCGCTGGTGCCGATGATCAACCCCCTGTTTATCCTCGGATATGGTTTTTACATTTCATGGTTCCTCATTATCGCTGCTCTTATCACTTGTGTATCACGCAAACGTGCCAATACTTCTCCACTCGAACAGACTAACAGACCATCTGGGAAATCATCCCAAAGAACGGAGGAAATCTTTGGACCGTGTAATAACTATAATTCGGCCGAAGTAAAAACGGTATGTTGCTTGTTTTTGAACTTACCTGTTGAAATGTTGGAAAAACATTTGTCAAACAAAATTCTATTACTTTAGAGTGTAAGCCGAACAAAGTCAAACAACAAAAGCGACACATTAGGAGGTTCAAAACAGAAATTCCCGGTGAAACAGATTTCATCAAAGAAGAAGTTGGACCAAAACTGGAAGCGGAAAAACCGCAAAGTCCCGAAAGATGGAACGGATGTCGAAGAGCCGTCGGCGGATCGAGATCCTTCCCCAAAGGAGGAGAAACCCATCGTCGAACAAACACGAATACTTTCGTGGAACTCGAATAAGCGTAAAACTTCATCGAATGAATCCTCACTGGATGAGTTTGAAAAGCCGACGCCAATGTTGGAGGTGACGGCTACGGATGTTTCGGCGACGCAGAATGATTCATCGGTGGGGGTGAAGTTGTTTTTCTCCGTTTGCCAAAGTTACAGGATACCTTTCAGATCCATGCGATGACCCCGACCGGTGCATTCACCAATGTTACACCGATGAAACCCGGAGAACAGACTGCTCCCGAAACTTCGACATCGCCCCCACCGCCCGGATCGGCACAAACATTGCCATCCATGCTCCCTGAACAATCAACCCAGCCAGTTTCGGCATCAGGGAAGTCGACGAAAAATATGAAGGGGAAGCCGAAGCAGAGTCCACAAAGTAGCCAAAAGGTCAAACCGAAAAAGATACAAGAGAAAGAGGGCAAATCGAGCCCGTCCACACCGACCCCACCCATGGTGGTCCTTGTCGACATGCTGAAGTCGAACCCAGAGAATGCCGGCAGTGGTGGTGATAAGGAAAAGGTAAAATCGTCAAATAGCAAGTCCCTCGAGAATGAAATCCGGAACAGATCGTCAGTGGAAAATGTCAATCGAGTTGCTATCATTACGAAATGAGAATAAACTTTGTCTAATGTGTTTTACGCGTAAATAAATCAATATTTTGTCAAAAAATGTAATCAAAACTCACGCAATCGCAACAAACATAATCTGCGGCACGTAAAACTGCAACAACTGCTTCGTCTTACTTTTAGCCAATTCAACTTCAAAGATAAGTTCGTCAAAGACCCGGTCATACTTCTGGATGCTGTTATGACTGAATTCGAGGTGATTCACTTTGTAACTTCCCACCTGCAAACAAAACTTTTTTTCTTTAAAGTTTTCTTTAAAAATTTTTATTTTTTGCCGTTCTTACACTCTGCAATGCCTTGTCCAATGCCGCCGGATTCTCACTAACATCCTCAGCCCATGTTATGAACATTTCATTCTGACTGAATGCCAAATTGTGCCAGATCAACCGACAAACAAGACTCCCAAACGGGGATGTGCCATTGGGTGAGCATGGTGCCGAAATTGCGATCCTGAAATTTTTCCTTTTAATTTTTGGCGCTTATTAATAACAAATGTCAGAAATTTTAATGACATGACGTATGCCGTGCCCATATTGTGCTGCCTAATTAAGCGCAATGTTGATACAAATGCAAATTGCGTGGGCTGGGTGCGCGTTTCCGTTTCTGCCGCCGCGCAGGATCCTCCAATTTCGTGCCATTGCTCACCAGCTTACTGTAACTTGGATAAAAGCCTTCAAAAATGTCGTCAACTTTCTTGGAAGCCTATCTAAATAGGACGGCAAAGTCGGTCACGAATCCGAGTGCCGCGGTGAGATTTCTCGTCGGCAAACAAGCCGTTGCCATATGCATCACCATTGGAATCATCTTACTCGTCGTTGTACTAAACATTATTAACATTGTCTTGTGGTATACAAGCCGTGAGTCGTGCTCTCAAATTATTGGCAAGGGAAGGGTTCATTAATAATTAATTGCAGCCAAAGTCAGTCCACGGTTGCCGCAACAAATTGTGGAGAAGCAATCTGCGATGTCGCGCAAACATACGCATCAATTCTATCTCATGGAGCATGCTGACTATGGTGTTAAGGAACAGGAGCAACAATAGCATGTGTTATTGGTGGAAATTAAAAATGCGCACGCAATGGGTCCCGGAAGGAAAATTTGTCAATGTGGTGTATTGCAAGAGGCGCTTAACTGACGTCCGACAGGTTGATGGTTCGATGCCGGTGTTGTACATAGTTGTTTTATAATTTTTGAATTTGCGTTTGAAGTTAATAAAAATGTGTAACAAACCTCTCAGTCTCAAAAACTGTGCCATTACGGTACACAACTGCATTGATTTGAGTCTTTTCACCACCAGACAGCCATTCACCATTCATTAGCGAAATTTTTGGAGTATCAAAAGTCGAAGCATTGGCAATCCTAACAACAGCATACTCTTCGCATGGGTGTTCTTTCGAGTAATCCAATGAAGCGTCAAGAAACCGTTTGGTCAAAAATCCATCGATTAGAAGCGTCGTCGGAGATGATAACCGTAATTCTTGAATTTTGAGCGACACGAGGAGACCTTCCGATGGAGGTTCATGTGACGCTGAAAAAACGCATCAACAACATTCCAAAACGCCTTAAATCATTGACAAAACCAACCTCGAACTCGATTTTTCAACTTTTCTTTCAAAAGCGCATTATTCGATCGACAATCTTCGGCAAAAGCCAAAGCTATCAATTCAAATACTACGAATGCCAAAAGCAATCTGCTACGCTGTTTTGAAGTCATTTGAATACACGTTTGAAAAATTCTGAAAATAGTGCGAAATAAAACCGCTAAAGGTGAAAAGTGAAAACGACTGAACGGAAATGAATGAATGAATGACTAAACAAAAGGCATTGTACACTTATTTTGGGGTTTGTTGGAATGAGAAAAAAACGAAGCGAATAGTGGGTGCTTCCTTATTGCATCGGGCCGTTGTTGTGTTGAATTTTTTGGCCGCCGTGTCAATCAGGCCAGAAGGGGACGTGAAAAAAACGTAATCAATTAGGGACATTGGTTAATCAATTAGGCATGATTGGAGGGTGCCGATGTTCAAACACATAAACAAGCTAAAACCACAGTGAATAGTGAATTTTGATAAAACGTTATAAAATTTTTAGTATCGATTTTGTTTCAAATCAAATCCAACTCAAAATTTTTATCAAAATAGTGTTCCTGTCTTTCGAACGGGTTTGCATAACCACTAATTGATTGTGGAAACGCGTAAAAAAAACACAACACAAATGACACATTCAAAGTCCAAAAACAGGTAAAGTAACACCGATACCGACTGATTGGCTCTGAATTCCAATTCTATCTATCAAAAAACGTCTTTGTTTCATGTTACCCCAGTCGCGCGGGTTTATCAGCCCCAAAGGTCAGCCCAATCGATTTCAACATTGATCTAACCAGCGAAAGACAGTTTAGACTACCCCATGGTCATTTGAAGACCGCCCGTGGCGGATCATAAAGTTGCGCGGAAGACGCCTTTTAGTTCTGTTATCTCACCCATGACACTCAAAAACAAAGACACCGACATCCACATAATGTACCTATGATCTAATTTCGAACATTCAAATTGTATTCCCATCTTTTATTCTCATCTTCACAGTGAACAAATCACATTACACATATTTAGCGAAACTAAAGTAAGCTCAATCGTCCAAGGCGTAAACGGCGATAGTGCCAGTGAGTTGGTAAGGCTGTTTGCCGGGGAGGTCACGACGGCGGCGTCCGGTGATGACACGCGCTGGTGGCGTAATAACACCGAGTTGCTGCAAAGCAGTAAATGAGTTTGTTTTGAACAAAAAAAAACCAAAATAATCTTACGTCAAGGTAGCCTTGGAGAAGTCGCTGTAATTCCTCAAGGTTAACGGATGTGATGACCGTAGCTGTCTTCGTCGTCAAGTTAATATTGCCCTTTTTGACGACATTGTCTGGCAAGAGTATACCTTGAGCCGAAACCGAGGGCAGGATGCCAGAGAGGCCGATCAGGGCAAGGATAACCACCACACGAGAGAGCATTGTTTCGTGTCGATCGGTAGGGGGATGCACTACCAGAATGACTGGAAATACCTATTGGTTTCGGCTTTTGAGGGGGGAGATGGCACTGGATTATGCAAATCTTGCTGGTGAAGTTCCCATTGATTGAATGCACGTAAGCTATGGAAATTATTTTAAGGATTTAAAATAAAGTGGATGAGAGAGGGAATCGAACCTAGCCAATGGAGATTGTAAACCGGTGCTCTAACCACTAAACTATGCACGCAAAAATGTTAAGGCTACTTTCTATGATGATCCTACATGTCAAAAATAAATACTTTACAACATCAAATCAAGTTTTTTGTATAATCTTTATATACATTCAACATCACACTTCAATAAGTAATAAAAATAAGTTTAATTAACAGCTGCGTGTTTCTGCTGCAACTCCCTCATCAGTCTTGGGCTCGGTTCAACAGGGCCAAGTTCCTGAAAAGTTTATCATTAAATTTTGCTTATCTTATCCATTTTTTGGATCATACCTCCAATCTCTGCTTCATCAACCGTTCCAATTCCTTTGGATTGAGGACACTGATAACAGTTCGAAGCGGTAAAGATATGTTCATCTTGTACTCATTGAACAAGTTTGTAAAGTTCTACAACAATGCTCAGACTACAGTAATCGTAAAAAAAAGTTTAACCATACCAGTGGCTTTGAGCAGGTGAAACATATGCTTAATGTTAGAACCAACAAAATGCATAAGATTCGCATCGTGGAACGGGGATCTCCGTGTCGATCGTAATTATTCCATTTGAAAAAGTATTGATTTTGTAATTTCCCGCAAAATTATGCTAATTCAAAGCCTTTGAACCCATTCTATCAGTGGCAAACAGTTTCCTCGAGTCATTAACCCTCGGACTCTTAGTCAGAGTCGCGTTGAGTCATGGTGTCGGTGCGCGTTCTGCTCATTCTCCTGGTTTTCGTCGGGTTGGCTATGGCCCGCGACGCTGTTGTAAGTTGGTCTATAAGGATGACGGCAACAACATTGTTGGCTTTCAGGTTCCCGATAAGGTGTTCAAGAAGAACCAAGTCGACGGAACCGAATCGCAGTTTCGTGGTTTGGTACACAGTGTCAATCGGGACATCCTGCATGACATTGTCTCATGGGAGCAGCTCTTTATGAAGCGCTTCGCAAAGAAACAACAAATAACTACTACAGCAGCTCCTACGGGCTAATACGAAGCTACCGCCAAGAAAATGTCACCAACTTGAGCGAAGTTCTTTCCCGCGAGTGCGATTATCATAATTATGTATCATTTATTTAAATCTGTGCGGTGATAGAGATCCAATAAACTTATGAATTTATACTTTGTACTTGATGAACTTGACTGTTTTATGAACTCAAGATGTGTTTTTGAATAGAACTTACCATCTTGGGTGACAAAATGCAAATTAGGGAAACACAGTATTCCCATCGAATACCGTGTCTGCGTACAGTATTCCTATCCCATACCGTATCTGCGTACAGTATTCCCACACTCAATACCGCACTTACGGATTGCAGGATAGAAATCTCCTTTCTCAGACATTCGGTGCAGTGTCTACAGGAATATGGGGTCGCCTTTGCCTGTCTCCTTTGTCTTTGTCTTCGTTTTCGTGTCTCTGATATCGATAATATGTGCCCAACGGCCGCTTTCGACCACTACTACGGCACCAGTTGGCATCACTACAACCACTGCCCTGCCGGCTGTGCAAATGGTACGCTTTTGGAACTCTTTCTTGTTATGATATGACTGCATTGCTGACTTTTTGCTTTCCAGAAGTACCCTGATAGTTTATTCCGAAAATATACAGTCGCCGGCACCGATATCAACATCAAAGGCAACCTCTACGGTATCAACGTCAAGTATCTCCAGGAGAAGATCCTGGAAAAGATCGAGGTAAAATTTCAATGCCGATGTTGTTGGACGATGCTAGATGTCGGTTTTTTTCAGGAAATGAAAGCGAAAGAGCGAGCAAAAACCACCACCACGGCTATTCCAAATCCAAGTGGATAATTAGTGCATATTTCTTACTTTGCTTACTCAACATTGATAATAGCTACATGCTTACTACTTTTTCTTGTATGAAATGGATAAAATGTTGTGATAAAATGGGTTTAAAGAGTGGATTTTAAGAATTTTGTGGGTAGCAGAAAGACGTCCCGGCGGACACACGACTAAACAAAATGCAATGTGCGGCCACTTTGCTACGCACATTGCATCTGGTCCAGCCGTGTGTCCGCTGGGACTTCTTTCTCTCCAACCATTTTGTGATGTTTTGAGAGTAATAAGTCATAAAATACGATTTCGAGGTGCTAAATCCGTGAATAGGGGGGTTTGATTGAAATCGGATCGAATCACGGGTGAAAAACTAAGATATTGACTAGAAATGCCAATTTAAGCTTTTCAGATTTGGCATAGAATCTAATCGGTCAACACAAACATGGATATGATTCACTTTATTTCACAAAACGAATAATCACAAGTAAATTCAGATTGTAACTCGATCAAAGTAAAGTAGACATTAACTCATGTCAAGCGCCATGACTTATTTGCCACCAGCACCACCAGCGGCACCAGCAGCAGCAGCGGCATCAGCATCCTTCCTCTCTTTGACTTTGTCACTCAGTGCTTTTGCCAAGAGTTCGCCGTTGACACTGTAGACATTACCCTTGATTTGGGCTTCCTGTCCGAGCGGACCCGAAACGAAAATATGGTCCGGCCAAGCAGTCTGAAAACTTGGCACTGCCTAACCATAATCCAATTTAATTTGATTGAAACGTACAGCAGGTTTTTCAGGTTGTTGTTGGGCATGGCAGAAAACCGCCAAAAGAGCGAAGAGACCGACGATCAGGAGGAGACGCATGGCACAGAAGCGTATTGCCGAACTGAATGAAACTGACTCGAGTCAGTGCCGGCAGGGTTCACTGGGTTGAATACGTGCCAAAACATGGAAATTAACATGTAAATTTATTCACTTTTCACACGGATAACAATAATTAACAATCCTAAAAGCCTAAAAATGTGAAACTACGGTAGCTAGAATCCAGCGGGATGCCAATCAATCACTTGGGGAACGGTTTCTTTGTCGAGGACTTCGATAGTGTCGTCTTCTTTGAAACGGATGTTCTTATCATTGAGGAAAACACCGACTTCGGTGTTGGTTTTGGCTTGGGAAACAAATTCGTTCTCACATTTGAGGGATTCCACGGGGCCTTCGTAGATGACTTCAGCGCCACGAAGGACGCGGAAAATGGATGTCCTGGAAATAGGAATTAATTTCGGTCTGAAAGCGGCAAAACTCACTTTTTGAAAACCCCCCAATCAACCAAACAACCCGCAATCGGTTGTTTCTTTTTCCCTCGATCGGTGATAAGGAATTCCTTCAAAACGTGGCCCTCGCCGACTTGCTTCAACTCAGTTTTAGGCGGGATCTGGGCACTCAGCTTATCTTTGAGGGCATCTACGAGGCGATAGATGACATTAAACTGCTCAACGGTGACATCCTTTGAATTCGCAAGGGTCCGAATATTGGCACTGATCGGGGTGTTGAAGCAATAGATGACGGCATTCGTTTCGGCAGCAAGTTCAATGTGGTTATCGATCGGTGGCCCAACTCCAAAATCAACAATTTGCAAATCACAGAGCTCACTGTCGTAGGTATCCAAAACGTTGAGCAATGCTTCGAGAGTGCCATCGACATCGGAGCGGATGATCACACGGAGGACGGGTTTCTCCTGGGAATCGGTGGCTGCTTCCATTTGGCGCTTTTTGGCTTCCTTCATGACGACATGATGGTACGTTGATCCATAACGCATGCCTTTGTTTAGTAGCTTTTGACGGTTTTGAAGATAGATTTCGCGCTCTTCTGACCTTTTAGCTTCGATTATGTCGCGATCCTTCTCGGCACGTTCATCCATGATGCGACGCTTCCGGAATTCGACGACTTCCTGGGCGCGTTGCTCGGATTCGACTTCGAGGATGCGTTCGCCTGGGGGTGGAAGCTCGTCTCGCCAGCCTGGAATTATAAAACTTATTGTTTTAAGGCTCACTGACGAAAGGACTCACCGGAAATCCGTGCCGGTACACTTGGCCCAGCCTCTTTCAGCGTTTTGTTATGCTCATCAGTCAGTGATCGAACTCGGCCCCAGGCAGTTCCAGCGACCAAAACACTTCCACGCTTCACAGTACCACGTTGAACGACCATTGTGCAGACCTTTCCGAGGCCTTGGGCTGTCGTCGATTCGATGACGACGCCTTCTGAGAGACCTTTCGGGGTTGATTTTAAGTCCATTAGTTCGGCTTGGAGGATTAGCGCTTCCTGAAACGTCCAACTGTCAACATTAGCTATCCCAGAAAACGATTCAAACCTGTAGCGCTTTGATGTTCGTTCCTTGGAGTGCACTGATTTCGACAACTTGGATATCACCACCCATATCTTCAACCACAATATCATGCTGCATCAAATCTCGACGTGTTTTGGCTGGATCAGCTTGAGGCTTGTCGCATTTGTTGATGGCTACGACTATTGGGACACCGGCTTCGCGAGCGTATCTGAATAAACGCTGTTAAAATTGTCGATTAGAAGTGAACTAACTTGATGGATTCAACAGTCTGTTCATTGACACCATCATCCGCCGCAACAACCAAAACAACAATGTCGGTAGCCCGAGCTCCGCGTTCACGCATGGCTTTGAAGGCAGCATGGCCGGGGGTATCCAAGAAGGTGACTCTGGACTTGGTTCCAGGAAGTTGAACTGAAATACTTATTACATTTTGGAGAAAAAGCTGAGAATGAACACCCACCAGAAAATGCGCCAATATGTTGTGTGATCCCACCAAACTCTGTCGCTACGATGGAACTACTTCGAAGTGCATCGAGAAGAGTCGTTTTGCCATGATCGACATGACCCATGATTGTGACAACGGGGGCTCGACGGATCAGTTCGGAAGGGGGTGGCGGTGGCCTGAAGATTTCTTGTTTAAAATTGTAATAATCAAAACTTTGAACTTTTTCCAAAAACAAAAAACTGCAGTATTCGTTATGTTGACAAAAAACCTACTGTGGAAAAGCATCAGCTTCATTAGACAACTGTTTCATCAGCTTCTCCTCATTAGGGCGATACACAAATCGTGGCTTGATTCCGTGAACCGAGCAAACATCCAAAACTGTTTTCCTGTCCAATGCTGCAATATGAATCAACTCTTATTACTTTACACAAACAAGATAACATCCACTTACGATTCGCACTTCCTAATAGCTTCACATTGTCCTCATCAAGCTCGACAAGACTGTCTGAGAGTGTATCAACATCAACGCCAATGGCGTTCGCCAATTCTCTAAACAATACAATCAAGCTGCCTTCCAAAATATTCGTACTCACGTTACATTCGCATCATCATAGATGTCCACAACCTTCTTTGATGTCTTGACCTGCTTTACAATGACTGGGCCAGCGAATTTCTTGCGGGCTCGGCCTTTTTTGAGCAAAATATATGAAGTGTGCAAGGGTCGTTCTTGGGGAAACACATTTGCAGAGATTGTGGGGAGATGTGTTTGACCGATGGCAACCAGTAGTCGCCGCTGACTTGTGAGGACTCTATACATTGGGATAAGATGGGGAAATCATAAGAAAATCGTGTAAAAAAAGCTGAAATCAAAGCAATCTTGAAGCAGTCGTCGAAAAGACTGGCAATAAGCAGGATGTTGGCGAAATGCGGTGAGTGACAATCGAGAAATTATATATTTTGTTGCGGGGAAAGATGATAAATTTACTGTTTTTAATGTTTCTTTTTGATAATGTTTGTTGCAAAATTTGAGTTGTTAGTTTAAACATAAGCAAGGCTATCAGTTAAAAGTGTCAAAAGAAACAGTAAAGCTGATTATATAACATCATTGATATTTCTTTGGCAATATGCGCACAAACAGCACCGTCCAAATTGAACAAATTTCGACATTTTATTCCGAAGTTCCGAATTGTTGATCAATCCAGCTGTTTGACTGTTATCCATCTGTTTGCAATCGCCAATCATGGCTTCTCGGTTTCCAAAATCGAAGAAAAGCTGTTACCCACCGGGCACAGTAAGTTTTAGCCACTTCCACCAGCTGGAAATACCAAGTTTTCTTCAGGATTTCAACCCCTTCGAAGCCGCGGACAGCCTTCTGGCAAATCTCGATCCCCCTGACCTTCAATCTATCTATCGAGGACGCTTTTTCTGGAGCCAGTATGATACGCCTTTCCTCGTCGAAAAGGTTAAAAATATGATTGAGATAATGCCATCAGCAAGGTTTGCCAGCGTTGTCCAATATAACTTATCAAAATAATCTTTCAGATTGGCAGCGCTTGATATGTTAGGCTCAATGATTCACGAAAACGTGCATCTATACTTTCTTGCTAGAGAAAGGCATAAGTATGGTATGTTTCAATGTTTTGGGAGTCAATTTATATATAATTTGGTGGTTTTTCAGCCCGTAATTACGCCAACCTAGAGTATGCTGTCAGAGAGCTGTTCTCCATTCTTGATAGAATGGGTATAGATGGCCCTCAAGGCTTTGCATCAGAAATCCTTCGCTGGGCGATCAAGCTACTCATGGAACTTGTCCAAATGAATACTCGTCGACTAAAAACTGCGCCCAGCATCATGGTCGACACCATCAACAAGCACCCTATTCCAAGCATGCTGCTAAAGCTGGCCGAAAACTTCTTTGACCATTTGTTAATGGTAGAATCCGACGAAGTTTTCAACGTTTTGTTGTCACATATTGAGGAACGCCCGGAGGAACGCCAGTTTGAATGGCTATTGTCGCTTTTTCTGTGGGTTTTGCTGTTCCTATTTATATTTTAATGTTTTAATCTTGCAGAAGCCGCTTCTCCAATGAAGTCGTCCTCCGATTTCTACGCTTCGGGGGATCAGAAATCCGTAAACTTGCCCGAAACGCATCAAAACCCCCTACAGCCGAGGAACTTCTTCACATTGAGCATGCCTTTTTGGTAACTGTTCGCCCAATGGTTTTGGTGATAATATTCATCCAGCAATCGAGAAGCGTCGAAATGAAGTACGCCATTGAAACGATTTTGAATGCATATCTCGATGAAAAGACTGAGCAGGCCGATAATTTCGATTTGGTGTTCCTTGCGAAGGCTGCATCGGCTTCACCGCTCTTTTTGGATCCTGTTTTGGTAAACTTGGTTCCAATTTGTAAGTTTTTCCTTGGGTTGTGCCAGTTTCAACATTCGGATTTGATTTCAGTAAAGAAAGATGTCATTCTGAAGCTGTGTCTCCTCGCCAAAGACCCCTTCTTCGCACTGGTTAAGGAAGGCACAATTCCATTTTCAATGTGTCTTATCAGTGCTGCCGGACGTGCGCCAGCGGCTGCCGCTGCGACGTTGCTCGAGGATTTGCAGCCGATTGTTTTTGATCCGGAACTGGGGGAAAGTATATCCGGACTGTCGCAGAATGATGTACAGTTTGTTCAGGATGTTTTGATCAAAATTTCTGTAAGTCTGTTTTCCATCAAAACACAAATCCAAAGTATCGTTTTTAGAACGAACTCCTCAACACCGTCGTCAGATACATCCACGAAACCAGAAACGTTAGCTTTGCCAGCTTCCCAGCCTACAAAGCCCTCGAAACCGATGACCGAAAGCTTCTTGCCCTCATTGACCAGTGCGTTCCCATCTCAAAGTTTGCCACCGAACGTCGAAGACTGCTTTATTGTTTCTGCGTCATTTCCAACATTGCTTTCGTTCGGAAAACACTCGCAATGTATCTAATCCGTGCCGAAAGTGACGCCCAACTTCGAGATTTTGTCGTCTTCGCCGTCCCCGTCATATTGTACTTCCCAAATGCCATGCTTGAAACGCTTAAAGACATCTGCAAACGTCCGTCTTACTACGCGGATCTTCTCGGAAAAGGTGCCGCATTCAAAGCCCTCAAAAATGTTACCTTTTTGAGTCAATGGACAGCTGAAGCGGCAGTACTTGAAAAAATTGAAAGAGGAAAAGAAAGGGAATATGATAGACTAAAGGAGCAACTACAACGAGAAGGTAGACCCCCTCCTCCGGCATACAGATCGAGTTTCCGAGAAGCCAATATTAAAAGCTTGTCATTGACGCCGGACCGCTTTTATGAGACGAATTCACTCATGGAAATGACTGGCACGCTGATCAAGTTTGCCTTTGACGAGTTGTTGACGGTTTTGGAGTCGGCACAGTCCATGGATGCCGAATTGTTCGAATATGTTGTGATAGCTGTGAGTTTTGTGAAATCCATCGAAGGCACGACAGCGATGGAACCTGGATGTTGCCAAGCTATTTCAAGGTCAATGGCATCGGCATATGTGCATTGTTTGCGGTTTGTTGACGTCAAGGATGCGGAAGATCTTGGATCGGCGGCGGTTCTGCAGCTGAATTCTGCGGTCGAGCATTTGCTTGCTCAGAAATATCAGTTTCCGAAGGCTTCATTTATCTGTAGCTTGGTCCAGGAAGTCGTTTTGGTGAGTTTGCTTTGTTTTTTTTTTGTTTTTTGGGTTAACGCAGCTTTTTTCAGTGTTCTTCCGAGATTTTCGGCAAGGGCAAAGACCTTTCCAACATTCCTGATCCCTACATCGACGGCCACATTGCCCCATCATTGCTGCCACCACAATGTGCTGGCTATCGGCCCGATGTTTCTCTGCTCGCCAAGTATCGTCAAATCGTACCCCGCGATGAAAAGCCACGCGATATGGCTCATACTGGTGTTTTGAAGAAGCGTGGAAAGCCGAATCATAATGGAATTCAGGCAGTAAGTCCAACTTTTTACAATTTTACAGATCCTTCAATAAAATACAACTTTCTAGACACCCCAAATCGTCCGCCTCAACCTCCTCATGCACACGATCGATTCCTTCCTCGCTCCGGCCGATCAGCCTCTCGATGTCCCGGCGATGCGTGAAGTCTCTCTCGCTTTCGTCGATATCATTTGCAACGAGAAAAACGTGTCTTCTCTGTATTTCTGGGATGATTGGCTCGACGAGAAGAACCCTCTACATGAATTTATTGCCGTCGCAAACACCTTGAAGGTGATCCCTTTTTCCTATGAGTTCATGAGTTTCATCGCCGCTGGCCCATATCCACTGTTCTTCACGATGGGCCCATTGTTGAAAGCTCAATTGGCTGTTCTCATCAATGCCTGTGAAGTGACACCGTTGAAGACATTGCCGGTTCCAGCCGGTGTTTTGGAGGAGATTGAGCGATTTTTGGCGCTTTGTTCTATCGTAAGTTGAATTTTGAATACTTTTATTGAACATTTTTTTCTATTGTTGAGCAATTTTCAGGCCAATATCGCTCCAGATCTCATGGCAATCACTTTTGAGGTTATTTCCCGCAGCTCGAATCATGAAACTGCGGCTATTTTGTTTGAACTTTGGCGACTTTTGCTTGTAAGTTACCTTTTAAAGCTCTTATCAGATTATTATCATCTACTTTCAGCAAGTCCGCCCCCACGACACTAAAATAATAAACGATCTCATCAACGACTACATGAACCCTGAAAAGCCGTCCCCCATGATGCCAATGCCCATGTTACCCCCCATCCTGAGCTTCTTGCTGATGGTGTGTCAACGGAACCCAGCCAAAATGTTAGATCTCTGCCCAAAGATCATTTCCATGTTCCCACCAGAGCCCGAAGAAGACGTCTGGGAAGTTGAACGGCTGCTACCGGTTATGTCGGTCAATGAGATCACAAAGCGTTGAGTTTTTCGAAGAAGTCACGCGCACGTGGACTTGATGATCTCTGTTTTTATGTGTCTATCCCCTATTCCGTAATTTGTATCATTGTTTATTAATTGGATCATAATGAAAATGCGGGTGTTTGTACAGATAGAAAGTGATGGCAGCAGTCCGGAATGGGCTGTCATGAGTTTGGATGGTGGGGTGTTATTATTCAGTGCGTCGTTCAACACGTATGGGAAAGCCTCTCGATGGCCGGAGGATTAGTTCCGGAAGGCCACGGTTTTCGAGTTCATGCAAGCAGGCAGTGACTTTGTAGCGTCGGAAGAATCGGGCTAGGAGGACTTTTTGCTCCATTGTGGCGAATTTTTGGCCTAAAGTCGGGATGTTTGGTTAAAATTCAAATCCAAAAGTGCCCAAAAGATTGAAAACATACCGATACAATTTCTTGGACCAGCCGAAAATGGCAAATACGCAAACGGATTTCGATGGTTCATCCTTTCCGGCGCAAAGTGTTCGGGATCAAAGACATCAGGATCCTCGTAGAATCGTTTGTCTCGATGGACCGCAAATGGCGCAATCATGGCAGTAATGCCTTTTGGGATGAGGTAGTCACCGACTTGAGTGTCTTCGGACATGACTCGACCGATGATTGGCACGACTGGAAACATTCGAAGGGTTTCACGGATGCATTGCTCCAAATATCGCATCCGACCAATATCCTCATGCGTGACGTCGTCATCACTGCTTTCCAGAATGCCGCGCAGTTCTTCGAATAACTTTTCCTGGACGTCAGGGCGATGCGCCACCAGGTATACACAGAATCCAATGCTTGAGCTAACAGTGTCATGGCCTTCGAACATGAATGTGTCAACCTCTTCGCAGATGTCTTCGTCGGTGAGTTGACTGTCCTCCTGCATGTCCAACAGTAAATCGAGGAAGGCTTGACGCTTGCTCTTGGCTTTTGTGCCGAGATTGGCTTCATCCCAGAGTTCTTGTTCGGTGCTTCGTGAAGACGCAGAGCTCGTATCATCGGTACGGATCCGATGCCGTTCGAATTTACGCTCAGCGATGACGCCTTTTGTCATGGTTTTGACGATTTTAAGGTGGCGATCGAACTCATGGCCCTGGCCAATGAGATACCAAAGGGCTTTGGGCCAGAGCCAGGGCGAACGCATTCGTCGGAAGACCATTTCCGACATCAGTTTGACACTTTCACAGTAGGTTACATTGGCTCCGCGCTGGGCGCCGAGGTTGATGCCCATGGCGGCTTCTGAAGGGGTTTTTGTTATTTTTAAAACATTATGAGCTTTCTAATTTCAAAAGACGGCAAATTTAAACTGAAATTGACTGCCGAAGAACAACATTTTTACGCGCATCCGTCTGTTTCACTTTTTGCAAAACCCCAAATTACTTCCACCTTCCCTTTGCTAACACGCTCCAAACCCCAGCAGATTCCCACGTCCATGTCCCATCCATACAGCTGACTAATCACACTTTTCGGGGCCATTGAAACCAAACCCAGACAACTTTCACCCCTTTCCGCGCAGCACAGACTCCATCCATAAAACCCCCGAGCAACACGCAATTACACGTGCAAACCGAAAATGTCTTCTCCAGTGACCCAGGCTAACGGGGAAAAGGGGAGGGAAAAGCCTTGGGGCATGCATGCATCATTCGAAGGACCCAGAAGCCCTTCGCCTTTGCGTGTTTTGTAACGGCTATCAAGCAAAACCTCACCGCAAATAATGTCCAAAGCCGCGTTTTTGACGCTGTGATAAAAGTCAAACGGGTATCCGTCATCTGCATGCTTGTCCATTTCCTGCAGAAAAATGTCGACTTGACGGTTGAAAACGACGATGGAATTTGCGAGGATTGAAAAATGGAAGGCTGGGGTGAGCATTTTGCGGCGGGAATGCCATTTGGTGCCGGTGCTAAAATGAACATTAACAAAAACATGAATTTTTTTGTAAAAATTTTGGTTCAAAAACAGTAAACTCGTTTTTATTTAAAAATGGCCGAGAACCTCAACCAAACGCACTCAGTGTAGACCCCTTCACAGCCTCGCACTGTCACCGCCTCTTTGGCTTAGTGGCAGAGCGTCTGTCTCGTAAACAGAAGGTCACTGGTTCGATTCCAGTAAGGGGCAATCTTTTTGCTTTTTCTCTTTTTTTGTTCTTACCTGGTCAACAATCCAGTTCCGAGCCAATCCTCCAGTTTGCTGTACTCAAACGGCTTACTGATAAGATTCTGTGACTCCAAAATGACTCGCACGGTCTCGGGTTTGTAGAATATGACAATCGGCTTTGGACCAATCCAAATACGCATCAATCCAGGTGAATCCTTATTTTCTGTGTAAGTTCGGAATTCACGTTCCATCTGATAAGTGCATGTGATCGAATCAGGACTAAACCGAAGGGCCGAACCGAGAACAGGGATAGACGGTGGCCCTGGCATTTGATCGATAAGCTTCACAGTTCGTCTGTGGGTTTTGACGAGACTGATCAAAACTTTGATAAAAGCCGCTATCACGATGGCCAATGCCGTGGAGAGCCATAGGAGGGGGTTCATGTTGATTTAGGCGAGGTGGTGGTGGGTGATATGATTTCAAACAACAACAAATGCAGAGAAAGTGAAATGGGCGCAAAACCGGTGATGCCCTCAGGTGATATGAGTGGTTGTGGTGACCACAGAATCTGTTGTTGTGCAGCGCGAGTACTGGATGCTGGTTTTGGGGACGACGACGACGACAAAGTTGACTTGGACCAGGCCAGAGCCACGAATTGATCGAGGGCGGGCGTCTGATTCCTACTCAAACTACAAAATGGGCGGTTTCGGCGCGCTATCCTATCTACACGTTTATTATAACTTTGCACATTGAAAAAAGTGAACTTTATCCGTAAAACACAAAATAATCAATTTCAACTTGAATGATGGCACGATCCAGTGGCCGACGCCGAGTTGATCAAATTTACCCTTTATCGAAGTAAATCTGAAAAAAAGATGTTGTTTGTTTGTTTCAAAAATGTGTCAAAAACGTGATCTACGTAAACGACAAAATGACAAAAAGACGTCTGTCTGAACGCATCGCACTCCGATCATGATCAAAAACCTTTTCGCTCAAGTTGGTAAGAATAACAAACAATAGTTGAAATAGGGATCAGAAATCGGTCGTTCTAGTTGCAACGTTACATACCTTGAATCTTTTCTCGCCCTGTGGCGGTCCATAATGCTCGGCCCAGGCCCCTGCAGACGTCGAACCTTCCGGGGCAGGTATGTGATACACACCGAGATGGTGCTTCTCCGATTCTGGTTCGTAGCCTTGTACCGGTCTGAAAAAAACAGGATGGAAATTGGTATTTAGCGAAGTTTTTGCAAAAAAGAGGGCAAAAATTGCGGTTTAATTTGAATTTAGCGAACGGTGATGTCAATTGGCCATGCGCATAGGTGTGTAGGAACGAACTTTGCCACGAGAACGTCCTTTTTGGAGAGGAAATTAATGAAAAAATGTAAAACCAATGTTAGTTCAACTTAGTGAGGCTAAAAAAATTTCATCCTTCACTTCACCTTTCGACAAAAAGCATTGAAAATAAGAATGGCAAAACTACTGTAGCTAACAGTTTTCATCACAACAAGTGTAGTTTCCGGTCCACAAACTTTGATACTCCCCAAAACCCCAAAAAAGTTCCGCTTTTGATAGCATTGTGTACTTTGTTCCTTTTCCTTGTCTGTGTCTGTCCTTTCTCAACAAAATCAGGTGCCAATTTCAAGTTTTTCGACTGTCTGTGCCCATAAAAAGACAAAAACTACTAATAACAAAAAAAAAGCAAACCTGTATTGCATGACAATCTCCACAGTTGCCCCAAAGTCAAGAATCCCAGAAGGTGGTCGAATCCGGAAAAGGTCGTTCCGGGTACACTTGACCTTATAGGCTTGGCGCGAATCGGATTTGTTTGTTATGTGTAGACTCGTCGTAAGTTCCTTGGTAAAATCACCCGTAAACGTGATGCGATCCTTGTCGACGCTGAGTTGAAAGGCCCGGTCACCCATGTCGCCGGAAGTGTCAGAAGTCAGCGGTGCCCCGGGGATGCGAGCGAAGACAGGGATCGGTGGCCGGAGTGGGGGCTTCCAATTAGGGTGTTTTGACCATCGTCAGATCGGATTCTGAAATTTACATTTCCGCCATCTCTCTTGTATCGACTGACTGAAAAGTGCCAAACAGAGCCTTCCGAGCCATGGGCAAGTGTTGCAACGTATGTCTTATCTTTTTTGATGGCATTTCACATAACAAATTTCAGTGCAAAAACGGTTGCGGGTCAGCCGCCTCCACGCCGACCGGATCCGAAAGCAGCTCCACCACCCCGTCGACCTCCTCCACTTCGGCGCTTTCCTCGACCGGTGAACGACGTCACACCAGCCTGTACAATGTAGGTGGCCTTTAGCTTTGTTTACCATAAAAGCTGTATGATTTTATTACCCACTCGTCGGCATTGTCCTTTTAGGTGATTATGACCTACATGACCGAAACGAACGAACGCGATCACTTCTATCAGTTTCCGATGAGCTACAGCTACCAATAAGAACGAACCCCCACATTAAACCGAAGTTTATGAATACTTTTATAGTCGAATGACCCCTTCAATTTTAATCACCAGGGTACAACCATGGTCCATGTGGTCTGACAATGCATAAAGCAATAAAGTTAACTGACGAGATCGGCCGATAATTTGTTTGTTGAGTCATTCTGTTTGGAAATATATATACTTTTTTGGAAGCAACGGAAGTTTGATGAAATTTTATTTTGAAAGTATACTCTTTGTTACTGAGTGTTCTTTCAAGAGAGCGGTTTCGCAGTTCAGATTACTCGAAAATTTTTTGTTGTTTGTGGTTCGAAACAAAAATTGAAGTAAAAAGTGTCCAACAAAGTTAATTTTGCAACAAAACTGTAAATAGTTGATTTCGATATGTAACTACTAGCCGCCCTTCAAAATAGAAACCCACTCCCCAGCTTCCGGAATCCCATATGACCAGAGGCCAGCCTGACTATAGTCATACCCCGCGCTTGTTGTTCTTCGACCCGTCCATCCATCCAACCTAACCTGCCAGTTATGGTGATAAGGCAAGAGAGAGGTCCAAGATTTACCCATCGACTTACCTATGCCTATATTTTTTGCAGGAACCTCAATCAGAGGACAACCTTTGGGGGGCTCGAGATACCGACCAGGTGCTTCTTGGCTGACAGCTCGTATCACCCCATCCCATACCACTGATACCTGCTTTCTCGAAAGCTGGGGGTTGGGTTGTGGCCCACTCATAAAGCGACCGAAAGCTTTTCGCGAATTGGTCATTGTTGTGCTCCTTACGAGAAATTCGAGAATTTCGAGACAACAGATCGACGATCATGGTTGTGGATTTGGATTGTGGCGTCAATGGCAATGGCAGTGGTCATCATTTAGGGCCGTGGTGCCGAGATTGCGGGGGCGTTGGTAAGTTTTTTGAGGAACTTTTATTTAAAAAATTGAACTATCCATCGAAATTGTTTTTCATTAAAAATCTTAGATAAGCTAAACGCTTTCATCAAATTCATAATTATTTCCATCCAATGAACCCAAAATGCATCACCTCTTCAACCCTCATTCCCATAATGACATCAAACTTTGCACCCGTCGCTTTTATGCACGCTTTTTTATCGGTCATTTCATTCAAGGTCAACGTGACCACCACGTCGATCGCTTATAGCTCTCAATGGATTCTCGATCTGCGTCGATTAGGGGGGTGTCGTCTGAAGGCACTACACGTTGCTACGTTGCGCCGGCGTGTGTTTAATTCCATGCGCTGGCTGATTTTCACTTTTTTCGCGTCGATCGACCGGAAGGAGATTGATAGCCACCGACGGATTGATACGTAGCTCCACCCCGGCAGAATGCTCAATGCTCGGGAAGAATGAATCAACATGGATTGAAACGTTTATCGACATTGTATTGGGATTAGATGGATATGATTTTCCGATCTTTCTAATCCATTCCGATCGCGGTGATGGGGCTTTTTTACTTTCGCTAATTTTAGGATTGGGATTACTTTTTTGTCATTTGAAATCGTTTGAAACCAAATTTTTGGCGATGTATTACGGTAATTTGAAATTAAGGCTACAAAAACTGTGCCCTTACAACTTTTTTTGACTTCCGTATTGTAATTACAGTCAAAACGTTAATCTCCAGGCTGATCAGTGTCCACCATTCACATTTACAGGTCATTAACACTGTGAAATTAGTGATGTCTGATGTTGCTGACGCGTTTTTTCTGCCAAAATTGTGAGCGCGAATCCATTGCTCGCTCGTCGATCGGTCTTCATTCCTCATTAACCTCATCAGCCTTCGATTTCGATTTCGTGGCAGCCGAAGGGCTCGGCTCTGCGCAGGAGGCTGAATGTTACGTCCATGAAGTGTGAACACGGTTACTCACTCGCATTAGAGCCCATCAGAAGGAGGAGGAGGAGGGACGCCGCCGACGACGACCCCTATCAGCCGGTACTGATCTCCATCGAGCGTGTCGTCATGCCTTTCCTTAACGTTTAGAAATACTGAGATGCGAATCTCCGAGACATTCCCGGTCGTCCGTCTTTTGTCGGGGGGTGTCGTCAGCGCATCGTCCGAACCCTCGGCAGCTCATCACCCTCGTTTCTCGGCGTTACAATACTCAAACACTGCTCATCTCTCGCCCCGCCAATCCATCTTATGTATGTTAAACATACCTGGGGGCTGCTGGTTGCGCGAATCAGGAGCGACGTGTAGGCCTTTTTGAACGGAACGCATGGCGCCGACGCCAGCCAGCTCAGCCCGACTGACAGTTATCCAGGTTAACAACGCATGTCATAGGCGTCAGCCCGAGCTCCCCAAAATCAGCCTAAAGAGATATCATACATCCACAAATGCGTGTAATCTGCCTTATTTATGCCGTATTTTCACCCCCAAAGCCCTCTACCCCGTGCCAACTCAACAAACCACCAAAAAATTCGATCCTCCACCAACTCCCAAAACACTCATATTCCTCCCCATTCAATTAAGCCGCCTCTCGATCCCCATCCTCCCGCGTCGGCGCGCCCTTTATGAGCCGCCTGAGGCCCACGCACATAAAATTGTCTCCTCATGACGCTCAGGCCCAAAGTTCCCAAAGTTTTCGTCACTTTGTGTCGGAATTCTGAAAAAATATATGTTTAACAGCAAGAAAAAAAGCGTTTACATGATTTAATGCGTACCGACGGCCGGCTCTTCCCCATCATAGATATCATTTTTGACATTTTTGGAACAATAAGGCGGATGCCATTGGTTTGCATGCATGTATCTCTTTTCGCATGAATGGCACAAGGCGAATTATGGCGGTGTTGATACGGGCGGCCAAAAGGCAGTGCCACAGTGCCAAAAACAAAGGCGGAAGCGACGCTATTCCTCCCGCAAATCGCGTTTGCAATGCTTCACCGCCGAGGAGATGGCAAAGTTTTACAAGTTGTGGGTGGCACTGATGCCTCGGGGCGTGCTTAGGGATCATGAATTTGCAAGAATTTGAGTTGAGGTTTGTGTCACTGTTCTCTGCACGATGTTTGATACCTGTCAATCCGCTTTGTCTTTTTCGATGATCTTTTTGGAAGCTGAGGTTAGTGATAAGAAATTGCATGGTTATCAGTACCACGCAAATTGTAGCACTAATCCCCCTCGGCTTGAACCCATGGACTGTTTCCGCGTTTTTTTGAGGTTGGTAAACATGGAAATGCAACCTTATCGGACGGGGCTTTCATGTGTTTGACATCCGTTTTATCAATAATATTTCAATGAGACCGTTATGCATGATGACGTCACGTGGATAGCATGGGACCGACCGGTCAGGAAGTCCAGCCCGTTTTTGCAAAAAGGGGGGCACCCAACCGAAACCTGCTCGAATTGCCGATGGTGTCGATCACGAATGCCGATAAGGGATACCTTTGCTGCCTGCACACGGTTGTTTTCATTGCCTGAAGGCATTTTCGCCCCATTTTGACAACTATCTCATGTGTCATTGCTCACTCCAGCAGTAGAAGCAAAGCACAGTGTAACCAGGCAAACACGTCACTACTCTATTCCGATTCTGCTTCTGAATCTGTTTACATTGAATTCTGTTTTTTTGTAATTAGCACCCCCAGCTGGCACCCACCCACTGATTAACAGTGTTTTTATCAATTTTTACGACCTTTACAAATCGTTTGGCGCTTCTACTCCCTCTCGTGAACGCGTTGTGCCATCCATTGTCAACATGAGGGATATGAGGGATAAAGTTGGATGGGGCGGACCCCTGAGGCCATCCAAATTGAGTAGGCGTTAATGACTGGAAATCCGGACCCCCCGACAAACACCCAATATAGTGCTTTGCTTTTGCTGTGTTGTTTCTTTCCCTTTTTTGAGGGAATTCCGCATTCCAGTCAGCTGTAAACTAGTTTTTGTTGGCACGGCTTCTGGGTCTGGGCCTGTCTTGTCTGCCTTGAAGCTCCCACACGAAATTTCACATACTCAGACATGGGCATCAAGGAATTCCTGCTTGCAGGCACGCAACAGCTATTCAAGACAGTCTCGCGCGGCGCCGTCGGCACCATGCCCCATTGTGATGCCATGATCGACGGCGACAAGAGCTATGTTCACGGATGTTCGGAAGTGCCATTGCTGTTTGACACGATTGGACAGAGGTTGCGAATCGCGGCTTCGAGGGTGGGTTTGGATGGTTTTGGGATACTGTAGGTTTCATAATGGGCGTTTTTCAGTATCCTGATCGTGAAGTTGCCATTTTCAAACAGGAAGGAATTCGGAAAACTTTTAAACAATTATTAAATGATGTAAGTCGAAATTTGTGTGTTTTGCAAAAATTTTTCTAACATTATCTTGCAGGCCGAAAAACTAGCCCTCGGCCTAATCCATCTCGGCGTTGAAAAGGGTGACCGTATCGGCATCTGGTCCCCCAATCACTACGAATGGATTGTCGCCCAATTTGCCGCCGGTCTCGCTGGCTATGTCCTCGTCAACGTGAATCCAATGTACAAGTCTGAGGATCTTTACTACTCCCTGGACAAAGTCGGCATCAAAGCCCTCATCCTTCCACCCGCTTTCAAACGTAATTCCTACTACGACACACTTGTCAGTGTTATGCCAGATCTGCTTGATTATGAGGAAGGCGTCTCAAACATCAACTCAAATGCACTACCAAAACTTCGTCATTTGATCATTTTTGACCCTTCTGGCAAAGCATACCGTGGAGCATGGCGGTATAGTGATGTTATTGAGCTTGCGACTGATGAAGATCGCCGAAAACTGGCCCAAGTTGAAAAGAATGTGCAGCCAGATGATCCGGCAAACATTCAATACACGTCTGGAACGACCGGAAAACCGAAGGGAGCCACACTGACACATCATAATATCGTCAACAATGCGTATTTTGTTGGACGAAGGGCTGGATATCACGAAAGGGTAGGTTTTGTTGTTTGGGACACTTTGCCAAGGTGTGTGCGACTTGTTGAAAAATCTTTGGCAAAGTGTGCCCAATATTTACATAAGTTTTTTTTTCATTTTTTATACATTTTCTTTACAGCGTTCTATCATCTGCATTCCTAATCCTTTATACCACTGTTTTGGTTGCGTTATGGGCATTCTCTCAGCTGTTATTCACTTCCAAACTTGCGTCTTTCCAGCGCCAAGTTTCGAAGCCCTTGCCGCCCTTAAATCTATCCATGAAGAACGGTAAGCTTAAAAGTACAACTTAATGCACGGGGAATGCACCTGATAGGCAAGTGGAACATGGTCCATTGTCCGGGGGTTGACAGGGGTGGTCGACTATAGACTATTGTACCATTGACAAGCAAAGCATTCGATGACCCGTTTCATCGATATAGGCATGCCTTAAAAAAACATGTCTGGCCTGATACCCTGATTGAGATAGTGATACAAACACGCCTTGGATTGATTAGAATCTTTGCAACATAAGAGGCTTGAAACATGTGCTTTTGGCTAGAATAGCAAGAGGGGTGTCGATAGTATCAGTGAGTTAAATGATTTGATTGGACTGATAACAAACGTGTAGTGATGATGTAAACATTGATGGGGTTACAGTTTTTGACGTTGATGATCTTTGCGGGATTAGTGACATGTTGGCTGTAAACAAGTATTGAGCCTTCAAAGAACACCGACTTTTTGCAAATTGCATTGATGATCTTTTAGATGTACTGCGATCTATGGCACTCCGACAATGTACATCGACATGTTGACCCATGAACAATACGGAAACTATGATTACTCGAGCATCCGTTCGGGAATTGTTGCCGGTGCACCGTGCCCAATTTCCCTGTGTGCCAAACTCGTCGACGAACTTGGCATGGTCGATTTGCAAGTTTGTTACGGCACAACGGAGACTTCGCCAGTGTCATACATGTCGACACGTGAAGACCCTCCGGAAGAAAGAATCAAGTCAGTTGGGCACATCATGGATCACTTGGAATCTGTCCTCGTCGACGGCGAAGGCAATGTGGTCCCTCGTGGTGTGAAGGGTGAACTCTGGGTCCGTGGCTATTCGGTCATGCGTGGATATTGGGATAATGAGGAACAGACCCGTCATGAAATCACGCCCGATCGTTGGTATCACACCGGTGACATTGGCGTCATGCATGCCGATGGTTCAGTTGCCATTGTCGGCCGATCGAAGGATATGATCGTTCGCGGCGGCGAAAACATTTATCCCACTGAAGTTGAACAGTTTTTGCATAGACATCCACATGTTAAAGATGCTCAGGTAAGCTAAATATCATTTTCGTGTTGGGACCAACTTTTCTTGTCGAGACCACAAATCTCAACTTTATCATTTACAGATCATCGGCGTCCCCGACGAACGTTTCGGTGAAGTCGTCTGCGCCTGGATTCGTCTCAACCACAACTCCACCGTCTCCGCTGAAGAGATCCGAGAGTGGTGCAAGGGCAAAGTAAGCAATTACCCCCAAAACATTCCAACTTTTTACCTAATAATTGAAACTTCAGATCGCCCACTTCAAAATCCCCAAATACATCCTCTTCAAGAAGGACGACGAATTTCCAAAGACTGTCACGGGCAAAATCCAGAAATTCCAGATGCGCGAAATTTCTAAATACGAGCTTTCTCTTGAAAATGTCGAATCACATTTTACTCAAATCTGAAATCAACATGAACACATTGTCTTAGTTTTTTTCATAGCCGAACAACTTTAACTTTGATGAAATACTGAGTTTTCCACTTTTTTTACATTAATGAGCAAAGACTTGCCGTCCACATCACATTTATATCGATTGTTCCATACAACCATTACAAGTGTCAATAGATAACGAAATAAACATGAGTAATACCGACAATGTGTTTCCTTTGCATTGACAATGACACCAGTTACAATTTGCAAAAGTACGTAAATTTTTTAATACAGCATTTAGTATTTTTTGAATGTTTTTGGGTATGCGTTACCGGCCGGCCCTTTGAACCGCTGTTTTATGTGCCGGTGTTGCGGTAATCGAACGGCCTAAGAAATAAAACAACCCCTTGGATGAACCTAGTCTGCGGTTAGATTTGGGGTCGATTTGATAATTTTAACTTTGCAGGCAAGATGGATAACACCATTCTTGTGATCGGCGAACTGACATTGCTTGTGTGAAAAACATTTGGGAAAACCGTCACCGCCAGATTTTTCAAAATTGTGAGCGTACGACTTTAAAGTCACAATCACTTCATTCAGATTGTCCCGCACCGGTTTTTTAACTACGTTTAAAAATATAATATAACCTTTTCAACTTTTGTTTTCGTCATCACTCTTATTTTTGTTTTTCAAATTTCACTTTTAATCCATTACGATTACGTTAAGTTAACGCGGTCATTTTACTACAAAAATGCTCGAGAACGTGAGAAGTGTAAACGAGCTTCATGGCTGCTGACATCTTACTCATAGCGATACGCCACAAAATTGACATCGTAATTCCTGTGCTTTATGTTCGTGGTGTAGTTGTATTGATACAATTTTATACAAATCTGGCTTCCTAGACAGCAAAGAATCCATGTAGTAGAAAGTGCTTATTATTAGATCTGGTACGTGAAGTTAATCATGGATTTATCATCCTTCGAATCGTGGAACATGCCATCAAATGTATTTAATCAGTGGGAACTACTTCATGTTATCTGTATAACCGATATTATTATACAATTAGCGACATTTTGTCACTGTTGTTATACATTTTGGGTAGTTTACAAAAGTAAATGTTTGCATCCCCATTTGAAGCATTTGTTTTTATATTATTTGTGTCTTATTGGCATAAGATCAATTTTTATGTAAGTTATTACTGCATTGTGTTACATGCAAATGAAACCGACTTCAGGATTGTACTTGCATGTGAACTTCACAACAACTTCCGCGTTTTTAAAATTTATTGGATGAATATAGCTTTCAATCTCATTGGGACCATTTTTGATATTGGCGCTTACGTAATGCCAGTTGTCATATTTCTGGAAAGAATAATTGCATCGATTATGGCGAAAAAGTATGAAAAGTTTTACAGTATGATGATGACTTGTTGTCTGTGCGCAATACCGGTAATTGCTTTCAGTTAGTGTTGTGCTTAGCAACGTTACAAACATAAACTTACAGATTGTCGTTCCCATTCTTGGTTGCATAATTTCAACTTTCAAAAACGCTTATCAAACCATGGGTTTTTATTTTTTGTTGTATCTGGTTCTTTTCGTTTTGTTATTGGTAAAATATTGACTTCAAAGACAACCAACTAATAATGCTTTTTTAGACTTATTTTTCCGTTTACATTGTAACAACAACCCTCAAAATAGGCAAAAGACATTCGGCAAACCTATCCGAACGCTATCAACGGCTCGACAATCTCCAAGCAAACCGAAGCATGATATTAGTGGCATTGTTTAACTTTATAATGACTGTTACCAGTTTGGCATACATTTGCTTCTTGTATTACACTGCAAAGACAAAGTGAGATTATCCATTAGTGGTTGATTTGGCACAATTTGTATTTGTACACGTATTTCAGCCGTACTTCAAACCTTTTAGACGTGGCGGCTTTGTACCATGCATTACTGAACTGCGTTAATGGAATTTGGTTTTGCGTTATGCCCTTGGCTTTTGTGCAATGTAAACGACAAATTTGGATGCTCTATTGGTACGTGTCTAATGATTTTTGATCCCGGTTACGTGTGCGTAGTTTAATTTTATTGTTTACAGTCGACCATGCAAGCTACGAGTCCATGACAACGCTTCAATTTCAACGAGTTCAAAAATCAATCTAGCTGCCATTCGTTCCGTGACAGGAAAGGAAATGGCACACCAAGAGACTCAGGCGTCTCATTTTACAAACTTAGCCTCTTTATGGGATGCTCATTATGCTCGTAATAAGGGGTCGAAAAGGAATGCCGTAGCTCCGTTGTTTTAGTCACGATCATAGCTAACTGTGACTTTGTTGATTTGTGTTGGAATTGTACTTTTCGTTGTTTTTGTTATACTCTTGCATAAAGTTTTCCGACCACTTCGATCAACTCTGCAGACAAGTCACATCCCACGCATTTTCATTAATGAAAACAGAAGGCGGAAGCTAGCAAAAATAGTAATCGCAATGAATAGTACCTACTTGCAAACAAAAGTTACGCTTATCAGTACTGTTGACACATCAATTTTTTCTGACTGAGAATAGATGAGTGTTGCGGTAAAAGCTGTTATCAGGAGATATATCATACACATTTAAAGAGGATTGAACAGGCGATTCAATGGCCGTTCACTAACATTAGGCGTGAACACAGGGCCTGAAAGTATTACCGGACCCAGCCGGGCTCTACAGTCAAAAGTTCAAGGATGCAGAGGTACGAAAGGTTTAACGTCAACAGCGACAGTGATGCTACAAGTGGCACCGATGTCAGTGAAGTTGGTCTTGTTGATCCTGTAAATGAAACCATTGAGCTGATGAGAAATAACGCTAATTTTCAACATTTACCTCGGGATTTTACCATCAAAGTTGGTGATAAAAGTTTGACGGTAAGCTTGTTTTTACAAACCATTAGTTATACTATAATGTTTTTACAGGTCAATAAGCAACAGTTTGCTACCATCTCCCAAAAAATCTATCACTCCCCAAAGCATGCAACCGCTATTAAAATTACTGATTTAAACTTCGAAACCATCGAAACGGCCGTTGATTACTTTTTCTACCGTAAAATCAATGCTACGATCGAGGACGTGATAGGAATATTGCGATTTGCACACAAGCTTGATATTAAGGTTGAAAGTGTAGGCATTTGATGGATCAATTCAGTTGAAATTAAATTCTTGGTTTTAGGAGCAACTGGAAGAGTTGCTGTTATTACACATTACGGACGAAACGTTCTGTCTCATCTGGCAGTATGCTTTTGACCGAAGAAATAAAGACCTTCTCGAAGCATGCGCAGAACACTTCCGAGAAAATGTGAAGCTTATTGTAAACTTGCCCGATTTCGAAGAGCTCGATCATCATGCCGCCGGATACATTCTGGTAGTTGCGTATAATCTCAATGACACTTTCGAAGTTCTGCGATGTGCAGTTGAACTTAATGCTAAATCCATTACTGTAAGTTGAAATCGATTCCTCCAAAACGCTTACAGATATAAAATTTAGGCCAAACTGGAAAGCATCATAATGAAAGAACCTCTTTTGCTGAGCGAGTTTTGTCGGATCACACTCTACGCCACCGAGCACGACAGACTTGAAGTCATGACAACTTGTGCCAAGTATTTCAGTCTCCACATGGATGAAGTCGCCAAGTTGGATGCATTTATGCGTCTTCCGGCAAAAGCCGTTATAGTGTTGTTCAAGTTAGGGTTCGGCTTTGAACGCTTATACGATGTGTTGACATTTGCGTTCAAGAAGAAAGTTCAAGCGGCTACGGTTTGAATTATTCATTGTAAAGTTTGGTTAACTTTACGATTTTAGCACATATTGGAAAACTATTATACCTTGTGGAAAGTGCCCCTTTGACAAACTTCTGTGACGTCGCCCGATACGCATTGAAGTACGATAGAAAAATTGTAAAAACCAAGTGTTGTGACATGTTTAGCCAAAATCAACCAGTGATGCTTCGCGAACTCTCTAATTTGGAGCCGGAAACTATTGTTGAAATTATTGAAAGTGCTCTCGGTTTCGAAAATACTTGGGAGACATTGAGATATGCGCACAAACACCAATTGTACAGTGTTACCGTAAGCATTGATATAATTTTATTGTTGTTATGCGGTGTGATTTTAGGAATACTTAGAATCAAAGATAACCATCAAAGTGCTCAACTTTTGCTACGCCCTCACTTATGCTTACGAGTGTAACCGTGCCAACATTAAAGAAATGTGCATCAAGTTCTACATTTCACAGCCTGACAACGTTGAAACAATGGCAGGAATTCAGATAGTCCGCGACGATATTTGGGGCAACTTTTGCAAGGTCGTTGCAGAAAAGAAACATAGGAACTTCCATTGAGTCATGCCAGTGTAAAATGTTAATGTTTGATTAAAAAAGTATATAACTAAAGTGTGTTAGCGTCATTCTGCTAACATAGTTAGGTTTAGCCTATCAGTTGTTCTGTTGAACTTCGAAAAGCGTCTTCAACTGATAGGTTCTATCGAACAATGAAAGAACAAATTCCAAAAACCACACCTACATACGAGTCCAATCAATCCCAACAGGAAGTCAAGTTGAAACAAAAGCAATTATCTCCAAACCAAACCAATATTTTGAACAATAACTTTTATTAATCATCTGCAACCAAATTCGCCTCATTCTATATAACCCTCCATTTAAACATTGATAAAACTTCGAAAAGGCAAGCAAATGCTATGTGTAATTCTAACGGGGTTAAACGGTCAAGGATAAGTAAAACTTATACACAGATACTTCGTGTAATACCGGCTGTGACGTCACAGCATTTGGATTATAGATCAAAATAAAAAACTGCAAAACTGCAAAAAGCCAATACAAACATTTCATTGCAAATATTAAGAGTTGTCCGGTGAATTCGTCACAGTCGATGGCAATGATACCGTCGAGCTGTGATTGCCATTGTTGCCGGAGGCCGTCGATGATCGCGATTCGGAGGGCATTAGGGCGTCAAGGAAGAAAACATCTGGATTGTTGACGCGTTGATGGGCGTCTTCATCATCGGAATAGCATTCTTCGTCATTGAGATCGGTATCGGAGAAATTTTCGGTCTGGAAGAGGGATTGGATATATAAAATGTTGTAAAAAATGGTTTAGAAGATGCTTGACTTACAGTATCACCCAATTTGACGACCGTTATCCGATTCAACTCCGAAGCAAGTTTCTCATGTTCCTCGCCGTCGACAGTGGCCAATGCGCTCGTGGCAAATGCCCCGGCAAGGCGGTAATATCGCGAAAATTGAAGCGTCATCATCATCATTTTGACGCGGTTCACTGTGTGTTGCGATTTCCATTTCTCATATTCGGCGATCATGCCTTCCGCTTCGGTGAGGATGCCATTTAAAAGCAATGACAAGTTCAACATGCCATGCTTAGATAATCTGCAGCCGGGAAGGATTTCTGTGTCGACAGGTGAGGGCGCGAATTGATCCAACTGTAAAAAAATATATAAATTTATATATAAAAACCCTTCCAAACTCACCATAGCCGTACTATTCTGCATACAAATAGTCAATGCCGTGCCCATGGGCGACATTGCATTCGGATAGAACTCCTTCTCATCTTCAAAGCCTAGCATTGGCTCAAAATATTCCCCAGCTTGTCGGATTACTTCCAAATTTCGTTCAAACGCATTGATATTTCGATTTGTAAAGCTCGGATGCATGGGATACCTTGTCGCGGCTTTATTGAGGAAATCGACGTTCTCCCGGATGTATTTTGATAAAATATCGAGTAGATTCATATCACATCGAAAGAAATCCGTCTGAAAGTGTTGCACGAACTCTCGTGGCAAAAGTGTAAACTGCAATGCCGGCGGGGGTGGCGCTTCCTTGACATCTGGGATTTTTTCGTCCGCTTCACAAATATTCGGGGCTATTTCCATCGGCTGATCAACAATGATCGGTCCATCATCGCTGACCCGTCGTAGCATGCCCTCGCCATTGATTACTTTCGGCAAACCGATCGCCGCGCCGGGCGCAATCCGTTTCCGCAGGTTTGAATCGTTCAAATGCTGGGTTCTATTGATAAAAGCTGCCGCCAAATCACGCGGATATAATACTGGTACATTGCGTTGGGTACCGTGGGCCACCATCGACGTTGATGGAAACCGTGATGTTGAGGTGGTGTCCATTTCAGCGATTTCGGATCAGATCAGGATATATAACTCCTTTTTCGGGGTTCCAAAACAAAACAACAACGATATATGGGGGGATATATTATAATAACAAACACATGAATCAACAACTCATGGGCGCGAACAAAACACTACACTGATGCGTTCGGCCCTTTTCGGCGCTTTCGTGATAGGAGACGTTTTGCCAGCAGAACACAGAACAGAGACCCCTCACTTTGCACGCAGCACACATGTGTGCAGAGGGGGCTGATTGACCCACTGCATTGTGTAGGTCTTTTTTTTCGTCCTGTCCTTCCGAATGACATTGCTTTACATCGCCGGAAAAAGTGGCGCCAATTGTGCAAGCGATGCGCGAATCGATTGAGCCGAGCCCTGTTTAGCCGATTTCGAAAGTGCAATCAATAATAAGCGCACACTAATCATAACTACAGTATCCTAAAAATTGAAAATTTGTTTGTAATTTTTACGATTGCGCAATTTTAGAAACTCTCTGGGCAGTGATAAGCTTATCTTATCTCACAAAACTAAGAAACAGTTGAAAAATGACAAACAAAAGTTCAACTTTTTAAACCGGCAAAATTGTTGAATGCCATGCCCGAATTGACTGATAATTGTTAATCAGTGTTTATTTGTTGTATTAATGTCATAAAACCATGCAAAATTGCCAAAAAACGGCAACAACTGGCATTAGTTAAGTCAGTGTTGAAAATGTATTAGAACGCTTTTTTTGCAAACCAGCATTCTAATACTTTTTCTAACAAACGCTTTTATCGCCACATTGTTGCTTGCCCACGATCAATTGTTGCATTTATGTCATAAAAAAATACTCAAAATTGCCAAAACACCCAAAAGTGCCGTAATACAAGTCCGTGTTGAAAATGTATTAGAACCGTTTTTTGCCGAAATCATTCTAATACTATTTTGAACACAGCTGATCCTTGCTGTTTTGCGGCTTTTTCTGGTTTTCTTGTGCAAATCACTATAAAGCATTTATTCTAATCATGCTTAGACGGCCAACTTTGCCAACTTCGACATTCTGCTGATTTTAATTTTGCATTGTCTCACTTATCAGAACGAAACAAAAATCACGTCTATTTTCATCCCAGTCTTGAGAACACATAAAAAAGCAACTGCAAAGGAATAGGTTTTTTGTCCCTGATGCTCATAAACATCATCAACGAAACACAGTCAACCGGAAACAAGAAAAAGTTGCTTTGTCAGGGCGCTTATCAGTTCACCCTGTACTCACCAGTTGAACCAAAAGTTTCAGATTTTTAATTTTTGTATTTATTGATAATACATCACTTTTGAAAGTTAAAAATGATACATAACAAGGTTTATTACAAACTTATTTGGTTTTTTTTTACTTTTTTTGCCGGAGTGCTATTGTTTTTCGTATGACGCTGATTGGGTTTAAACTTCGTATAAGAGCTTGTCAACACAATGAGTTCTCGTCGACATGAAAAATCAGATACGGAGGGCGACATCAATATCTCCAAAATTTGATCAAAAAGTTTGTCGTTGTTTTGTTGTATTTCTTTGTTTACTTTTACATTGTTTCGGCTACGACCCTGACTGTCACGGTTGGATTTCTTTCTACGATTTTCTTTGTCAAGATCTTCTGGTGGATTGTAGCTTACATGAGAAGCCGGGGCAACTTGAGACAACGGCGGTTCCATGGCCGCGACCTCATACTCCTTCAATATTGGCTGTTGGCAGGGCTGTGGATTGACAGGATTGGAAGCATATTTGATAGGTGATTCATTAGTCCATTGCGGCACGCCCGTATTAACGATGCCGTTTTGATCAGGCGGATAACAGAAAACTTGATAGTTTTGTTGAGGAATTTGTGATTGCAGGTTCAACACTGGTCCCACATAGCCGTCTGGATACTGCTCATAAGGGGCTGCAGAGGGCACACCTGTAGCTATTGAGTGCATCTGATAATCAGGGGTCGCATGATGATAGGCATTCTGACTGTGCGGTTGGGAGTATGGATAACAACTGTGCGACTCAGCAGGAAGAGACCCATACCTATTGGCTGTGTTCCAGTCAGCTTCTAAAAAAATACAAAAGCGACATAACTAATAGTCACAAAATGCTCAAATGCCATTTGAATAGTCCTACCTGGCGATTGCCTTTGAGGATTCTGAAACCCTTGTGGCGCTGACTGATATCCACATCCATGATAACCTGCCGCAAAGTTTGCGTCGTATAATACTACAGGATGAATGCCGTTTGCAGCATGGGCATACGTAAGTTGTTGTCGGCATCCATCATCAGATGCCATGCGGCGAGTCCGCGTCTTTGAATCACAACCTCTGAAATGTCACCATTATAGAGCTACTCGAACCACGCTAATCGAAAAAGAATGACAAAAGAAAAGGTAGAGCATCCTGGAGACGACCCTTTTATCAGTAACCAGGGCCGTTCCCGTTGCGGCGTTCCTCGATTATTGCTTTTTCCTTCCAGACTTGCAACGGTATCAACTGTTTACAAGTCCTTATCACGTGAATAAGCATTGTTTGGGCTTTTTGTTATTTTGAGATTTGTTCCAATGATTCAATAAATGATGTCACCTGCAGGTCGCATATTTTATGCCAAATACATAGTAGACAACAAAAATGGACCTAAATCAGTGCACTTCGACAAATGTTGAAATAAGTTTATACCATGCTAGACTTTAGATTACGACTATCAGTGTTTGCATTTTACTTATGAAATCCATTTGGAAAGTACTGTGTATTTGTTTTGTTTTTAACAGCAACTCAAGAAATACAATGAGAGACGGCGTTGGAAAGCTATTGGGATTAGCTGGTGACATGAGTATGACACTGGTAGTTGTGAGCAAAACTGCGAAACGAATTTCGCTAATCCTGAAGTCATTGTAATGTTTTAATGCTTTGTTGCTGCACCAGTCACAGTTTTTTTTGACGCTAATCAATTTAGCATTGATTGAAACAAATAAGGCGAGATAGTAAAAACCACCACAACTTGACAAGGTGCGCACTGTCATTAGAGTCAGCCGCTGTCGTTGGCCAATCACAGATTTGGTCACTTGTTTGTCTCATCCCTCTGTCCCTTTTTGACTGCGTTCATTTTGCTGCCATTGTTTTCGGTTACGGCTTGATCTTCGACTTTTTTTTAGCATGCCGTACCCTCATTGGACCTTATCTGACGCACTTGGCTTCTGGCAACTTCCCTATTTTCCACCAAATCCGTTCCTATATCCGTGAAAGATCTTTTTCGTGCTCCCTTGCTCTCTATACTTGCGACAAACATGCATAGCACCCCCATAAAGCTCATGCGATCCCGCCTATTTCAACATCCCCAATCGATTTCTACTTGATGAAGCACACCGCCGTAGGAGGGCTTCATCTACAGCGCTGCCTCAAGTATCCCTGGAGGGTATCCTTACACCTGACCCCGAAAAACTACGGTGTGTGCGGAAAACCCATGCGCCCGCTAGCATATTCGACCCCACGAACAAGGATAGAGCTTTATTGCGCAATGGTAGCATGCCCTATTCGGCTCTGTTCAGATATTCGTTAGTTTTGAGGGGGTTTCGGTGTGGTGTGCGGTACTCTCTCCCCTTTTCCGTCCTAAAACCATAAAAATCGCGTTTCCGTTCTGCTCCTGTTTCATTCTCTGCCATTTTTGTGAAGCTTGACGAGCGTTTTTTCCCTTTTCGTGCATGATTGTTGGAATGTTTGTTTGGATCATCTTTAAAAACTGTTCTTTTTGCAGGTCATAACTTTCGATATCATCTCACCATGAACAACGATAACAGCAGTGGTAGCAACAGCAGTACGGATTCAGAAAATGGCTATATCAACGGTGGCAGGATCGAAAACAAGGAAAATATGGGATTCACTTCACCCTTTGAACCGAATCAGTTGGCTCTGGTAAGTCTATTTTATCCTTTTTTGAAGTTTCATTTCAAACTTGGATCATTTTCAGCAACCATTGGCCCAATCCACCCCCCTTCGACCTCACAATGCGGCCCGGATGAATGCCCATCCTTATCACCAACCGAACAGAGGCCGAAAGTCCGTCGCCAACAGCTCCAGCGAAGACAGCGCCGAAAGTGCCAAATTTGTCGATATTCCGAAGAATGCCCTGCTGAATGTCCCGGATTGGGAAATCCCCTTTGCCGAAGTCGTCGGTCGCATGTCGATCCTTGGCAGCAATCGCTACGTGGTAACCCTGGCTGAGATGAAGCGTCGGTTGAATCGGCCGGAAATGCTGAATCAGTCCGTTTTGAGCTCATTCCTTCGGAAAGCGAAAAACAAGGAGGGCGGCGACAATCTATCGAAGAATCTCGCCAAATACGGACTTTCCATTCAACAGGGCCGTCGAAAGTGTACCACCACGACGTCCTTCACGTCCCTATGCGAGGCCGAAGCGGCTCATTTCATCAAAGACTTCAGGGATGTCACTGTTCAACACTTCCCGGCGAAAGATTTCGCCTATGAAGCCCTGGCTGAGGTTAAATCCCTCGAGGAAATGATGCAAAAGAAAGATGCTTTCATGCTCACACAAGGTGCCATTTCGGATATCCTCTCCGTGTTAGCTCGCGATGTGTCCCCAGTCTGTGAGCAACCAACGAATATCCCGTCGACGATGAACCCCCAATGCCAGGAAGAGTTCAACCGATATTCCTCGCTGACCCATGGCTTTGGCATGGCCGCCCACAAAGTTGCCTGGGAAGCGCTGAGTCACACATTGAACCATTGCCACAGGGCTTTCACTGATCCGAAGGGCTTCCTGGATGATATCAGCCGTCCCCCGCCGCAGTCGCTGAATGCCATCGATGCCAAGAAAGAAGCGCCTGCCCTCCAACAGATGCAAATGATGGCCGCGGCGGCTATGATGGGCATGCCGAACATGGGCCTACCAGGCATGATGAACCCAGCTATGGGCATGCCGGGGATGCCGGGCATGAATATGCCAAATATGGACTTTTTGAAGATGGCGAACATGAACAAGCCAGACGTGCCAAAGAAAGAGTAATTGTAATTATTCATCGATTCGACAGTGCTAGCCATTGTCTTGCCTTACCTCAACTCACCGATTAACTTTCCATTTTTTTGATCTTTTGTAACATCGACATTGTGAAATAATTTTCAATGCTTTTCATATTTCTATTTTTGATGCTTTCAATAAAAAAGATGATCACATGTTATACACGTTTCGGTTTATACAACATTCTGAAGTTAAACGTTGTGCCCGCGACAATCAATCCAAGCAGTTAAAATAACAATTTTATCACAAATAAACAATCAAAAACGGTATAATTACAGTCAAAACAATCAATAAATATTGAAAAGGCCCTCAGGCGGTGTATCGAACAAGCTCGAGGTGGCTGTTGCGTGGGGAGAGCTTACGGTTGAGGCTTTCGACGTCGTAGGTGCCGTCTTCGTTGCGAGGAACGCGGTCGGGGAAGTATTCGCGGAAGGCCGGGAAAAGGTAGAGGGCACGCTTGGCCAGAACGCTCGCCTGAAATCACAACACCATCAAGATCATCAAAACCATCAATACAGACCTGATAGACGGGCTCGGGCAATGACGTCGGGGCACACGTGAGCTGATGGCCGTAGCTGAGGGTGTGGATGAACTGCTCGATGACGTGCATCGTGATGCCTTCGATCTCATTGTGGATGAGGGTGGCCTTCATCGGCTGAGCAGTGCCCTTGATGGCCTTGTGGGCAATCATGACAAACTCGGAGCCATCACGGACAATGCCCTTTTCGATGACGGTGCCAGGGGTGGGGTTGTCGACACGGGCATTCAGAACGTTAAAGACGCGGGTGGTCGTGTCCTTCGTGGTCACAATGACGGCAATCTCCGGGATGTAGGCCGGATCGATGCGGAGGCAAGCACGGCGGACGGAAGGAAGCTCATGGTCGACAACCTTCGGGAAGGCATTCTCGCTGAGGCCATCGCGAAGGATGACGATACGCTTTGGCTTGGCATCGGCAGGGCGCTGCTTGCCGAGGATGGTCAACATGTGGTGGAACTGGTTTTCCAAGAGGGTCGGATCGACGAGTTCATGCTGGTTGTCGGGGGTGAGCTGATAGAGGTAGCTGCCGACGATGAGATCCGGATTGCGGACGTAGTTGCCGGCAAAGCCAACGGCAAGGGGTTCCGTGATGGGTTTCTTCGTTGTGCCATCTTCGGCAACAATTGCTTTGGCCTTCTTCTCGGCAGTGAACCCGGCGGCGGCGGTGTAGCCAACAACGAAGGTGCCATTTCGGAGGCTGAGCGGGAGACTGAAATGCACGAAGTGATCAATAGCCAAAAAGTGACAAAAACTCACGCTTGGCCGTCAAAGATGGGCGCGTAGTTACATCCCCCAATCTTCATGTTGATCTTATTCAACATGTTATCAAGGACCATGCCCTGATTCCGCATGACGACATCCTTGACTTTGGCGTAGTCCAAATGCTGAACGATAATCTTATATTTCGGCTCGACCAACTTGAGCATCGCATGCGTCGCCGGCATTCCGGACTTGGGGTCGATGACCATGAGCATTTGAAGCTTGCCCTTCTCATTGGCAACTTCGTTAAAGCCCTGAGGCATCCATTGAGAAAGGTCGTAATAGGCGATGAAGCGCGGTTCCGGAAGAACAGTACCACGACGAGCAGCGGCGCCCCTGAGGCGTTGGACAAAATCCTTCACGGTCTTGACGTCGATAGCCTCGCCGACTTCGCCGTACAAGACGCCCCAGTTCTCGACCTTGCCCGGATGGTAATACTTGGCGCCCGGGTTGTTGAAGTTGCCATCGGGCTTCGGACGAGATTGACGACTGGCACCAAAAACAACAGATGGCAAAGTGATAGGAAGGGGGTCCAGAATGCGGTAAAGATGCGGGGCGACGGTGATTTGGAAGGCACGGAGAATCGGATTGTCGGGAGTAAGGTTGAGGTTGTGGACAGCTTCACGGATGAGGTCGTAGCGGATTTTAGGGAGGACGGCATTGCGCTGCAAAAAGGGCATTGTTTATCAACCAGATAGTAAGTAAACTGCAAATCAACATACGGCATGAACCTGCTCTGTCAAGCGGGAATCCAACCGTTCACAGCGAACACGCTGATGGGGCACGATTCGAAGCAACTCGGACGGAAAGACACCAGCTTTGATGGGCTTGACGGTAGCCAAGCGAAGTCCAGGATTGACGTAGATCTTTTTCCTTTCGCTGAAGTAGTCGTAGACCGACATACTGGTGCCATCCTTCAAAGCAAAGTTGTACTGCTCAGGATTTTTCTCGGAGAAGTCCTTGAAGATAAGGCGGCGTTCGGGGTTGTACTCCGGTTGAACAGTCACACCAGTGAGCATGTTGTTAGCTTCAATGGCATTGCGGAACTCGACTTGGGCCTCGGAAAGGAAGATTGGACGATAGAAGGCGGACGTCGTGACTAAAAACGATGAATTGAGCTTTTTAGGGTTGGCATAACTGACTTACCATCGATTTCAATGGAAGGAATGTACTTCTCATCCTTCTTAACGATGCGAATGGACTTCTTAAAGCCACGACGAAGCTCAACGCAGCTGCGGATGGGCTCCGCGGCTTCATTGCTAGCGACAAACAGATGGCCGTAATTGATGACCGAGAAGACGCCACTGAAAAGAGTAGGTTGGTCGTCACGGCATATTCAAACTTCAAAGCTTACCGATTGATGCTGTCCTGCGAGATGGCCAAGCTGATGAATTTCTTGTACTCGCTCAGCTGGTCGACCGTCATCACATCTATCGGAACATCAAGAGCCAATTCATGGTTAGATTCAGGCTTGAAGACACGAATGCGGATTTCGTGGCGGTAGGTACCCTCGGGCAGGTCGTTCTTCTTCAAGAACACTTCAGAATCGACAAAACTGTGCAGATGGTAGATGCACGCGGATCCGTCGTAGATGTAAGAAGGCTCATTGGTGCCGAAACCACGAGTCATACGATAGGCAATTTGAAAGAGGTTGCGGCAGTGCTCTTTGTCGGCAGGGCTCGTCCTGAAATAAAACAAGAAAAATTATAAGTAAAGGCGTCCAAAAAAGATAAACTCGAACTCACAGGGCTTTGTTCAATGGGATGGCACGGTTATCATCCACGAGGGCACAAATGTCAACGCAGAACAGGTAAGCCTTTCGAAGCTTGACCTCAATGGGGAACGAATTGGCTTCCATGGTTCACGCGGCACGGCAAGGTTGACAATCTGAAAGCAATCAATCAGTGAATGCTGGATAATAAAGCAGAACTGTCACGAAAAGAGAGGTAAAGGGCAAAAACTTAAATTCAAAAATAAATGGAAACCCTAAAAATATAAGGAAAACTCAAGAAACTATAAAGCTGTCGCCGGAGCAACCGACCTGGGCCCTACAAACCCATACCAAATGAGGGTGTTAGCCGTGGCCCAAAAAGAACGAGTAATTTTGATTTTCAAACATTTTTTTTGGTTAAAAGGGTACTGTAATAGTTTAAAATCAGAAAAGTTTAAAATTTTAACCAATGAAGTTCGAAATTTTATGTTTAAATGTTAAAAAACAAAATTGATGGTGAGAATCAGTTTAAAAAAAGATTGGGGAAATATATAAAACGCCAAAAGAAGTTAACTTGCCTTTGAGTAAACAGATGAGTAGAGCATCCGTCAGCAACTTGAAACTGCTACTAGTTTTGCCATCGTTGCACGTTTATGTGGATTGAGGCATGATTCGCAGAAACTTCTTTACGATAACATTAAATGGCATCGTTGCATGCTTTGGAAAGACGTGATTGAATCAGTTGAGCCACATATGGTATTGCCAAGTCACAACTACGAGATTTCGACATGTTTTTCGCTGCTTCAGGAACTTTCGATGTCGAGTTGAAGTCGATCGTGAATGTGCGGCTTTATCCGGCGCGTGCGCGTTTGTCGGTCACATCACGAAAAGATAAACAGCCCACTCACTCGGTCGGGCCAGTCAGTCGGTGGCGGCCATTCACTTTGCTCATTTCAACGTGAAATCATCGTCGCGTGTCTCTGCGTTTCATCGTTCGTCAAATCACGCTGTTTTGTGATCCTTGAATCTACCGTGTTCACCGTCTGCTAACAATGGAATTGGATCTTGTAAGTCATTTGGAGTCTACATTCAGAAACTGCGACATTATCGCCACTTTTTCTACCCTTTTCATCATCATTCATCATTTTGCAGGATCGACATTTGGTGGAGACCGAAGACTCCGATACCATCACCCTCAGTGAAGAAGACTTGACGATGAAGCTGGGCGAAACCCTTGACACCGGCGTCCGCGGCATTCCCGGTGTCCCAGAAGGAAAATGGCGGATCAGCGTAGCCCCCGGAGGCATGAACATGTGGTGTTGTCGGGAACCTCATGTTGATGTGGTCGTGTACGTCAACAATGACGACCCCATGCTGGTTGAGCTATACATTGAGGGCACCGACATCAAACGTAAGTCCATTATCACTGTTTTACATGCCCTACAATGATGATTTCAACTTTCAGACAAGTTCACCAAACAAATTCCAAAGTTCCGAGGCGCAATTTGCACTCCATTCGCGACTCACAGCCGATTGAAGCCCCACTTCCGCGACGGCAAACTTAACATCATCTGCAAAGTCAAATTCCAAGTCAATGCCCTCGTCGTGCCACCGTCCGAGCTGTCCGTTGACAATTTCCACAAGGCCATCAACTACGCGTATCACACCATGAACGAGGAGTTGCTCAAGAAGTGCCGTCTGTTCTTCAAGAAGTTGGACATTGCCAACGACGCTGCAGCGAAAGAAAGATTCTCATCCCTCGCGCTGATCTACATTGTTTCGATTATCACAGAGTCCTTTGGTGTCTACGAGGATTTCGAAATTTTGCGACTGGCCGAATCAAAGTGCAGCAAGCAAATGATGGTAGGTTTATCGCTCTATTCCGAAATTGTTGAAGATTGGATGGTTGACTCTAACTTGTCGAATTCCAGGAAAGAATGCAGAACCTCCTATTCGATCAATTGAACCTCGATCGATTTCCTCCCGCCGTCGAATACGCCTTTGATTATAAGAATGATGTTTTGAAGCAAAAGTGCGTCAACTACTATGTCGATAACATTGCCGATATTAAGAACAGCGACGGTTACAAGAAGCTCGATGAGTCTTTTGTCCGAGGTCTTGAGAAGCTGGTTTCTCATGGCTTCTCCCCCCGTGGATAACTTGTGTTAGAATATTGAAATCTGTGAAGTTGATATTGTATATTTTTGATTGTATATTTTGTCATTTTGTGATCTAAAATGAACTTTCTGATGACTTTACCTGTTTTGGATATGACAATTGACAGAGGCTTTCGAGCTATGATGGAACAAACAATGAAACATACGGGATAAGAGCACTACTTGTTGGATTTCCGTATGGCTGCCAAGTCACAACTGCATGTTTTCGACATGTTTTTCACCTCCTCAAGTACTTTTGATGTTCAATTGAAATCGATCGCGACGTGACTGCGTGCGGGTTTATCCTGCGCATGCGCATTTGCCAATCACATCACGAAAGGATAAACCGCTCACTTACTCGGTTGGCCAGTTGGTCACTTCCCGCCATTCACGTAGCTCAACGTGAAATCATCCTCACGTCCCTCCGCATTCCACGGCGTGTTTCCGTTCACTGGATCCACCATCTTCGCCGTCGGCTGTTCAGAATGCAAATAACTGTAAGTTTCTTTAATCTTTTTCTAGCTACTTTTGAAGTTGATCAAACATAACCCTGGCTGTTTTCAGCGAAAGATAGTATTCCGCGATTCCGCCAATTTCATCTTAGATGAAACCAGTTTCGCTTTCGACATGCCTATTATTTGGCACTTACCAGTATTTCCCGATGGGAACTTCATGTCATGGTGGGATTATAAAATTAACCCCCGTTGTGATTGCATTCATTATCTCGATGATCATGTCAGTGTGATTATCACAGTTTTCAACTGGATTTGTGAGCTCAGCTTTCGTATCACTCCAAGCAACAACCATGGTCATACCCTAAGTAAGCTTGTTTCATATTTTTATGTTTTTATGTTCTCAGTTTTGATGTTTTCAGAGTCAGGGCGTTTCAACATTACAGAGAAACGTCCGGGCAGCGGTTTAAAAGTACAAGATCGCCGAGTATACGTCTTGTTTGCAACTCACGACGAAATTCGACAATGGTTCAATCCTCAAGGCATAGCGTCCTTTACCCTTCATGTTGTGATCACATATTACCGACTCATTACGCTGACTGTGAACAACTTCATTGATGTGTTCGATCAAGCGATTCAAAACAATGACCTTGAAACGTATCAAAACTGCCAAACTTTTATGTTTGATAACTTTGCCGAATTGTTGCCAAGGTTTTTGAATTTGAATCCCCCACACCTTCATCGTAGAGCCAGAGACAACGTGCTAGCCCGCGTCGTGGAAGAACCGATTAATAATCTTAATGGTCACTTCCTGGTATGTTTATAAGCATTTCTTTCTTGTTTTCGGTTTCTTATTACAGTTTTTTAGACTTTCTTGGAACAATTAGTAGTGATTACTGCCGAGAACTTTTTCAACTTTACATTATACGCCTGGGCTTTCAACCGTTACCAAATGAAGCTACGCCTCGCTGAATTTTTCCGTCATCACGCGTCAGCCATTACGAGCCGTCGCGATTTTCAACTGCTTCCTCCCGAAATTTTATATGCAGTGATCGTGTTGAGTACTCCTCCTTGGTTACTTTTACCGCATTGACATTAGTGATTTTGCTATATTGCATATTTTTGATTGAATTTTTATCTATTTTTTGTATGTATCTTTGTTGTTGGGTGTGAGTCAAAATGAAATTTTCGATGACAATTTGAAGAATTTTGTATAGCATTGAGTACGGAGAAGACGAAAAGGAAAATGTTTCAACATGCGGGTTGCCCGCAGATGTTTGAAAAACTTCAAACGTACGCAACATTATAGACGGGCGGACAAAAGTCATCTGCGTAATTGATGCCTCCGAATTCATTGCCATTTCGGTATCTGTGAACTGTTTAGGGTTGCCGTTTTAGGGTTTTATTTCTAGTGATTACAAACAATAATATTGCATAAGTAAAAGTATACACGCGAAAACTATAGAGCAAAATGGCATCGGTGGCACGTTGTGAGCGTCAAGAACATTACCAACTGACCTTACTGCGTGCCAGAAGTCTCGGGATATCATAGATTGTGTTTTACGTTGTTCCATTGTCTTAGGAGAACGAGACATTGAGTCGTTTTTTGACTTATATTTCACTGAGTAGGTTGAAGAAGGCTAAAATCGTCAAAGTTACAACAATGTTTCAAAAAATTCCTTTCAAGACAACTCACAATCCAAGCGTAGTAGTCATAAAGATCAGGAAACTCCTTTAACACTGTATTTTTGTTTCTCTCTGCAAGGAGACGGTAAAATTCTTCATCCATTTGGAATTCTGATGTTGGAACATTTGCGAAACATTCCTTTTTGTACTTGATATCCTCCTTGACGACGGCGGCGTGTTCGATTGGCAGTTCTTGCAGTTTTTGATGGCATTCTCTGATTCTGCGAGCAATAGTCGCGTATTTTTGATATTCTGCAGCGTTCAACTTGTCAAACCGGTCTCGGAGGATCAAATTTAGTTGGAAATGGCGTTTGGGTAACACAATCCCTTCTTTTAGTAATTGGGGGCGCGCGTGTTCCACATAAACGAAAAAACAGCTCATCCTTTCCTGTTCCTCGGTGCTTTCAACAACTTCTGGTGCATAAATTAGTTTAAGCTGTCCTTTTGTATCGTTAACATCGATCTGGAAACTACGGTATCGGTGATATCTGCCATACAGACAACTATCTACTTCGTCGTATTCGCGTTGAAGAAGCTTTACTTCAGCTCTCTTAAAATATTGCTCTGTTACGTTGGCACTAATTTTGTCCTTAAATGCCTTTTCGTTTCTGATGTGAGTATAGTAAAACCGCCCCCAACAGCAAGCTCTAGCGTACTGTTCTGCTTTGAAGTGCTGATAAGGGTCACGGCACTGTTCCACTTGAATGCAAAGCCGTTCTTCTTGATAGAATGAATCTCGGTCTTCTTCGCTGAGTTTTAGCCATTGTAAACATAGATCTTTGCATGTAATGTGTATAGAATCCACAGCCATGGTGAATCGATGGTAAGCGCGATTGTCAAAATCGTTCGATAATAACACATTTCGAAGGGGATCGTTGTTTGGAATTGATGAATACAAACAAGCGTAATCAATACCATTTGAAACATCATTGATACGCTGAATAGCTTCTATTATCATAAGCTTATAAAATTTGTACAAACTCACGGCAACATACGTTTCCCAATCGGCCTTTTCAGCAAAATAATTACGTTGTTTATGACTCAGTTGGTCATAGCCGTCGTTAAGTGTGACATACATAGATTCCAGACCATTTTGAAGAAAATTCAAATCTTGGAACAAAATTTTACGCATGTCTTTTACGTATTGGTAATAAGGATGACTTCTAACATCCATGTTCTCTATTGAAGTCAATAAATGATGTTTACCAGAATTAACTCTGATGCATTCGAAATAACTTCTATCATTCTGAGATAAACTTCTCCAAGCTTGGCGTATTATATATTTTAACTCTGCATTATCCGAAGAAGCGTACGGCTGCAATTTACGCAATAATGGAAGTGTATGTTCAGCGAAACGAGTAAAAGCTATATCGCTGGACATAGGTTTCTAAAGTAGTTTATATGAGCAAGAATAGAATATATGAAATTACGATGTTTGGTTTTGTGACCGACCGCCACACGACAGGACTGTCGCTTTTTTGGCCCCGCGGAGACAATGCCTAGCTTTTTGAGAGCGCACTTTGTATTCCTTGGTGTGTCACGACGGATATAATATGTCGGTCGTAGCATGCACGCACGCGCATACTTTAACTTTTTTCATGAACTTTTGAATACAATTATTCCAGTCTCAACGACATTTCACAGCTGTATGTAATCGTATTGTTATTTGACCGATAAAGGTGTCATACACTAACTGAAGACTGTTTCTGTACATGTAACATTTGGTCACTTGCTTTGTTTGGCAAATTTTCGGTCAATTTAACAATTTTGGATTTTCCAATCAATCACAGAGTAAAGCGTGCGAATTGATTGCGATTCGTAATAAAGTTTATGATGACAACCCGCAGATATTTGAAATACCCCAAACATACATAACATCATGGAGTGTCATTACAAAGTGTGATATTTGAAAGCTATTTGCGGGGACAACAATGCGCATACACCTCCAACTGTTTACATTCACTTCCTGATGGACAAAAGTCATCTGCGCAACTGACGCCCAACAAGTTCATTGTCATTCCGGCATCTGTAAACTGTACAGGGTTGCCGAGATTTGAATCACATTTGGGGGCGACGTTTCGGCGGTAAAACTCTAAAAATCATACCATTTCATACCTCACTGACAAAAAGAATCAAAATAAAACCATACCCTCGTTCTTTTCCTCACAACAAACACTGAAGAATGCCAAATTTGTACATTTGTAACCGGTCGGACAGTCCCCAGCTAAATGTCGTTCACCACATTTGACGCTTTCATTCGTGGATTTATCAATCAACGGTTCTTTCAAACCGGCACATCCACCAAAATCTTGGAAAAGACAGCTATCCCAGCAATCGGATATCGTCGGGAATCTGTTGGCATTGCCACCGCAGCCTTTGTGTTTGAATGCGACACAGCGGAAGGTGTTTTTGTCAAAATAAAACATGACTTTTGGCTGGTTTGTGGCATTTGCCTTGAGGCAATTGAAGCCGCGATCTTTTGGAAGAGCACATTCACGGTTGGCAAGGGGGTTGCCGTTGAAGAACAAGGGTTCAGGGGCGGCTGTAAGGACAACTCAAATGGGTTATGGACATTTGAAACATACCAGTTGGAAGTTCACACTCCAAATAAGGGCCTCCAGTTTTGTATGCTTTTCCGGTGATGGCATCGACACATTTGCAGTCGTTTTTGATGCATTGTTTCTTTTTGTAGTTGCCTGAAAGAACGTTTTTCTATGTTTTTGATCATAAAAACGGGTTAAAAGTAGCGTAAAGACACTATCGATCCAATCAGTTGTTGCGCAAATGTTTTTCAATCCTGATTGTATCACACATTGCGCATGTTGCAGTCACATGAAAAAACCCAAAATGCACCTACCCTCATCATAGTCGCAAATAGGCAGATTCCCAGTATGGCCCTGACTCAATTCCTTGGCCAACTGATTGTAGCAATTTCCACAGCGGGGATAAATGCGACGACTCCATGTTTTTGTGCCTTCAGCAATGTGGCCAGTTGTGGGATGCACGCAGAAACAGTTTTCTTCATCGCATTGACGCAGTTCAAAGTATCCTGTTAACGATCTTCACAATAATTTCATCGATTTTCAACAATTTGAACCCGAAAAAACAAACCTTGCGCAGTGCAGTTGTAATTACGACTTTTGATCGATGTCCCCAAAACACATGGCCCGTCAGTTGGCGGAGGTCGCGCACCGATGATAACGTGTAAACTGGCTGCTGCTATCAGCAAAAAGGCCAGTAGCTTCATCCTAAAGTTCTAAATGCTATGAAATGATCGAAAATACAAGACGTCAAATATGAAAAACAGGCCAAAAACCACACGAATTTGGATAGCCAACGAAAGAACGTCACAAATAAGCGTTGTAAAAGATGCGCCGTATCAAATTGCACATCTTCGATTCGACAAAGGCGGAGAACGGGTGGTAGGTCGTTGTTCCTCCGACCCCTGATGACTACTACACGTACAACTTACAATGACGCCAACGATGATGATCGATAGAAGGGGGCGCGAGGAAGGGGGGTGTTGAATCGGTTCGTTACAGATGTGATCCGACCAATGACTACGTTTTTTCGTCTTCTTTTTACTCGACGAACACTACCTTGAGTGACAACATCTGATTAGGCGTGTTGTAATAGTTTAGACGTATTTATTACACAAAAAATGCATATTTATAAGAATGGCCAATGTTGGCGTCATGAACTTTGGAACGTTGCAAAAATATGACATTGTCACGAGCATTTCAATAAAATCCATGACTTCGTTCGTGACACACTATTTTCGCATCGAAAAACTGCAATTTTTTAAATTCCAAAGTCAAGTTAGAAGATTCAAATATCAAACATTAAAAAGCATCACCAGTTTGTTACGGTAGCCTTATGAGAAGTACACATTATAAAAATCGTATTTATTGCGTGTGTTAGAAAAATGCATGCATTTGTATGTACGCTTACGATTTAAGAAAGTAATAAAAGCTCTTATGATCTAGCTGTTATGATATGTGATTTGAAAGAAGACCGGAACGGATGATCCAAACTCGGGAGTGTAATAATTACATTCAGATTGACATGGTACACCAAAATTTTGATCCCAAGCGGCAGTGGTACAAGAACAGTTGAATTGAAAGTCATTATGGGATGGGACAAAGTTGACATTCGGAAGGTTGTTCTGATTCTGATTCCATTGCAACGGCACGACAAGAGTATCGTTGTGCTGATTCCATTGCACTGATGTGGCACTAATACCATTGCTGTAGTTCCATTGTGGTGACATGACAGGGTCACAGGGATAGGATGATTGGAAGTCGGTTTGAGAGGGCACAAAGTTTGCGTCGGAAAGGTTGAACATGTTGTTGTTTTGCGCCGGTTCAGCATAGGCATGTTGATGGAAGTCAGCTTTACGGTAATAAACTGGAGCGGAGACGCCAAAATTGTTGTTATAATTCAGTTGAATTTGATACGACGGCACAACATGGATTTGATTCCGTTGCGATGGCATTGTAGTAGTGCCAGAAGTTGGAGGCCGGTATTCGGCATGTGGCGGAACAAAGTTAGTATTTGAGATGCCAAACATGTTAGAATTAAACGGTGGTTCAACATACGTAGGCTTGACTTGAACGGCGGCCTGTGGCGGGACAGAGTTTATGGTTGTGTTGGAAAAGTTAAACATGCTCGAATTCATCGGCAGTGTACCTTCCTTGGCGGCTGGCACGTTTTCCTTGTTCACCTGACAGTGGCGTTGGTAACTGTCACGGAACCTCCGCATATTCGGATTAGTACGAATCTTGAACTCGGCCACGTTTCGGTTGTAATAGCGGGTGACGGCGATGAATTCGGCGACAGGAAACTTCTTCTCGAAGATGCGGTCAAAGTCATTGGTGACTAGATTGAAGCGAGAAATGATGATGACAGGCACGTATTTGTGATTTGTCTCCAAAACGGCTACATTGGGTAGCGAACTGGGCCGATTTGCTATTTTCACGCGAAATGACACCGTATTTTGCATCCATTGAGCTCCGTTACGAAGATGGGCATTGGCCAGGTGTGGAATCGGGCCAATGTTGGGTTCATCGTCCGTGGTGGTGGTCGCGCCGGAGATCCAATAGCCACTAGCATACTTGTACCTGTAAATGAATGCCTGAGACACTGATAAAGAGGCAAAATGAGGGTTCAAACCGACATAAATTTGTCTTGGCGATGGAAAGTGATGTGAAACCGGTAAAAGCTCTGTTCGTCCAAACCAGCGACGGTGAATTCGAGCTTCGGAAAGATACATCTGAAAGTGAAATGAAACATTACATGATTTGTGTCATAAAAATGTAAACTTACGATCCCCTTGTCGAAATTCTCATTTCATTAGTCATTTTTGACAGCTTTGCCCAGAGGTCACTGGCTAACTCGACTTGAATTTGTTGACAGCCTTGGGCGGCCATTATCACCGAGTTGTTGTTATCAGATGAAACGGACGATGTCTCACGCAATGGCACGCGTGGTGGTAGCAACAGTCGTTGCAACTGAGAAACCAAAGGATCATCACTGTCTGAATGGACTGAAGCGACGTTCTGAGGTGCTGACATTGAAAAGTTCAGCCCGGGCGCAAGGTTTCGTGTTGGGATAGTCGGCGATTCGCAGTCATTCTCAGGAGCATCAATAGACGTGGTAGATTCATTCTCAGCGCCAAAAATACGGCTCAATCGAAACATGAATCTCTTGAAGTCGTCGTCGTTTTGGGGCGTCAATGGTGGCTGCCCATCATCGTCGATGACCGGAATGCTGCTGGAGGCAGCCATGTGCCGTCTGAAACAAACGGAGCTTAATTCTAATGCGCGTAAATCGGCAAGTAATCAATCCATTTCCGATATCGATTAAAAACACAACAAATGAAAAACAGAAACACGGGGGACAAGACAAAACCAACCATTGGTACTGGAAAAAGCGCGGTGACAGCAATCTCCAACCGCAAATCAGTGCCTGCATCCAATCAATTGACTGTCGTGAACGCCCTCCGTGACTTGGCCATTCGTAACATCTCGCATACCTCCAGCTGACTGAGGGGGTGGCAACAGCGCGGTCAAACGTTTTGACACAACAGATGGTTCCAAAACAACACTCAAACATATTGGCAAAACAGTTCTCTGACTTAAATGTACAAAATTTATTCATTTATTACAAAACAAACACAAAAAAACAAAGACAACGAGCAGTCAGTTTTGTAAATTAGCGATATCCATCGGAAACCCGAATAGCGGATGTAGAAAAAAAACTCAGCAAACAGTATTATACAAATTACTGCTACTAATTAACCAGCCAAATCTTTTGAAATACCTACCATACCGTTTCACAAATAAAGTATTCGAATAATACTACTAACAACGCAAAAGCTGTCGGCATTTACTTTTTCCTTGTTTTGCGCGGGCAAACACACAAAAAAGCCAAAGCCGTTGTTTAAAAATCGGCTCATCAACATGGTGTAGTTGTACTCTGCTTCTATGGACAGTCCCTTCTACCATACCGACATCCAGTTTTACCGCAGACGTTACAGAACATCACATCTGACAGCTGACTACCACTTTTCGAAAACGTTAAGCCTTGAATTAATCAGGTTGCAAACAACGAAGGACTTTCAAGCTCTGCAGAGTCAAACTGTAACCAAAGTTGTTTCATTGCCAAGTTTTAGTTGCTTAGAAATATATAAAAAAAACCAGCATGAAACGGTTCGTTGCTTTATTGATTGAACTGATTTGGCTTAAGAAGCTGATGGGTTGTGAAAGACTAAAGACAGTCAACAATTATTGATCTTGTGCTTCTGGGACATATCGGCATCAACGGCCAACACACATCGTTGGGACGGACGACCAGGGTGGGCGGCGCCACGCATCAGACCACCTTTGCCGTTAGCGTACACAAGGAAGGGTCAGGTTAGCTAAACGGTCACTTCCTTGCTCTGCTACCTCGTTTAGGACAGTCTGAGATTAAAACCATTCTGCGCTTTACTGTGTTTACGGTTTTTCAACCAAATGTTATTCTTGGATCTTGGGTAAAAAAGCGTCATGTTTCCGTGCTTGCTCCATGTTTTGGATAAATGCTAAAGTCATAAATCAAGCGCATCTAGCTTCCTATCATAAAAAAGTGTCTAAATTATGTTTTTTGGATGTTACTACGACATTTTTGTAACTCGTGCAAAACTACCGACTATTTCCTTGTTTCGCGCGGGCAACAATACAAACACATTACCCCGTAACAATTGATTTCCGATTTAAAATCTCTAACTATTTACAACACAATGTCAATATTTCATTTCTGACAAAAAATGTAGTTTTATGATATTTTTGCACGGTCCATTTTTATAAAATTAGCTACCTTGTCAGGGGCATACGCAAACGGAAAAGTTTATCCGGGGCGGAGCACTGACAGTCTACCACCGATCGGGAGGGATGTCGGTGTGTATGACCCGATGTGCGCACATGGCATTCCCCCTTGTTTTTTATGTGCGCTGTGTGTCTTCACGAATTACGAATAGGTTAGCTTCTATGAACCAATCAGTCCTCACATTATTCGCTCAGTATAAGCTTTGCTCGTGGCAGTGACCCCTACTTCTTCTTGAGGTTCTCCCGTTCGGGTTCCGTACTTTTTCTATCATCGTGTTTACAACGAGTCATTTATCGCCAACCAAATCCGTTCATTCTACCCTTTATGTCGTCACTGGTGCCGATTGTCTCGGATGCTAAATCAGTATCAATAAATCACAAAAAAAAAGTCCGCGGGTGTAATGGACCTAAAGACACGTTTTTCGTAATCTTTCACAAAAAAAGTAGTCGAAAGTTAACGCACTGCGTAATCTTCACAAAAATGCGTAACAAACAGTTTACGTTAGGTGTAAACTTTCGACTACACCTCGTTGTAATGGTTAGGTCCATTACGCTTTGCGTAGTCGATCCGAGACGCTTTTTTTATGTGAACGTTAAGCATTGGTTTAATCAGGTTGCAAACAATGAAGAATTTTTAAGTTCTGCAGAATCAAAATGTAACCAAAGTTGTTTCATTGCCAAGTTTTAGTTTTTTTCGAAATATATAAAAAACAGCATGAAACGTTTTGTTGCTTTATTGATTAGATAGAATGGCTCAAAAAGCTAATGTGCATTGCAAGACTGAAGATAGTCAACAATTATCGATCTTGTGCTCCTGGAGGATATCGGCATCAACGGTCAACACACAACTTTGGGACGATCAGGGTGGGCGGCGCCACGCAAGGGACAACCTTTGCCGTTAGCGTACACAAGGAAAGTGCAGGTTAGATTAACGGTCACTTCCTCGCGCTTTATCCATGCTACTCGTTTGGAGTTGTCTGAGATTACCATCCTGCGTTTTTTGCTTGTTTACGGTTTTTCAATCAAATGTTACTCTTTAGTTTCTTGGATAAACAGCGTTATGTTTCTTTGGCCTCTCCATGTTTTGAGTTAGTATTATACTAAAGTCACATAAACCAAGCGCAATCTAGCTTCCAATCATAAAAAACGTGAAAATTATGTTTCTCAGAGGTGGACGAAGGTCAAATTTTTCCGGCCCGGGCAAAACAACATTTCATTTTCGACTAACAGGTACTTTTTTGACATTTTTGCACTGAGCGGATCATAAAGGGATGTGGTTTTATCCGGACAGTTGGGAGCACTGCCTTGGACATTCTACAACCGATCGAGAGGAATGTCGGTGCGTATGACCTGGTGTGCGCACATTGCATTCCCTCTTCTTTTTTATGTGCGCTGTATGTCTTCACGAATTACGAATAGGTTGACTTCCATGAACCGATCAGTCCTCATATTATTCGCTCAGTATAAGCCTTGTCTGTGACAGTGACCCCTACCTCTTCTTGAGGGTTTATCGTTGATGTTTCGCAGTTTTTCTTATATCGTGTTTACAACGAGTCAACCAAATCCGTGTAAATTTAAAAAAAACTTTAAATATTGTTTATCTTTTGCAGATAACTTCTTTGTATTTCTAAAAAATGGCTCCCATGATGACCAAGAAGCATAACACCCGCCTCTCCTCCCGACAAGCGGCCAAAGACGAAGAAGAGGCAAAAGTGCCAGTAAGGGAGACTATCCCGATGCCTCTTGCGGACAATGAAATCCCGGAATTTCTGGGCTCCACGCCTTCGGTACGTTTTTACTTCTGGTTTATCATTGAACCAATAACTTGACATTTCATGTTTTAGGACGACTACGAAGACAGGGAAGAGCTTCTCTTCGACCCAGAAGAGGCCATGCGCCTGGATAACGGCGCAGTTGTGTCGTATTTGGCCGCGGCTGACATCAAAACGGGCGTCAGTAACCATGACGCCTTCGTCCACCTCGCCGAATGCCAATACGACGTCCGATCGGCAATGGAGTCGATCGACGACGCCGACGGCATGCCCCTGGCAAACGTGCACGGCCCAAATGGCATGGGCGTCTGGACGTCCGATGAATTGAAAGTCTTTGCTAACATGTTGGAGAAGCGGGACAGGGACTCAATTCCAGATAAGGTAAGTTCATAATTATCAATCACCCATTCAAGTACTGTACAACTTTCTTTCAGATCCCGACAAAAACCAGGGTCAACATCAATAATGCTTATTATAAGCTGAAAATTAATCGCTGTGCTGCCAAATCGGGCTACTTTTGTATGGCGAGAGTAACCTCCTCTCGACACTTTGCCCGAAATTCCGACTGTGAAAACTGTCGGGACGAACTGTGGAAGTCGGGGCCGATAAAACTCCCGCAGTTTGACAAACTGTGTGCCCTTTGCACAGTTTATTTTTGTAAGTTCGGTGCCATGCGTCCCAATGCAGCAGTCACGCCAGAAGTGTAAGTTGATTAAACGTAAAAATCACAAATAGTAAATAATCGATCGTTTGTAGGTTCAACTTCGATCTCGCGAAAAAGTGCCGCTGCCAGATCACCACGGAAAAGTGCTGCACAACACTGAAGCAATGCGTCAACAAAGACGTCATCACGGTCAACAGTGCCGACATTGCCAGCTTTATTGAAATTATAGATGGCATCACCCAGAGCCGCACCGTGGCGAACATGGCGGGGAGAATGAGGAAGCTGATGAATAGCGATCACAGTTATGTGTTTGTGTGCCGAAGGGGGGTAAAGGAACTAGAGAATTGTAAACGTCTGGATTTGGGCGAGTCGACTGAAGACGACAAGGAAAATGCCCCTGAACTGTATTGTGGGCTAACGAAAGACCAACTCTTGAAAGTGTTGTGGTCAACGAACGCACCTAATGGCAACCGGCTCACCGTTGATGAGATCCTCAATTTTATGACTGATAAGTGTAACACGGGCGTGCCCGTGTCCATCCTCCACGAATATGAAGCCGGATTACTTACAAGTGAACCCGACGTCATGTACTTCGGCACACGGGATGCGGATGGACAGCTTAAACAAGCCAAGGATGATGCGTTCAACAAGTATCTTCGACGACTTCAGGCCCTTCAGAAGAAACATGAACGAGAACTTGCTAAACCACCACCCTCGGTACCTGTTGAATCAAGTCAAAAACGTGCGGCTGCAGCATCGCCATCAACCTGCGTTAAGCGACGCCGTACATAATAACAAAGTTATTAAAAATGTTTGTTTGTACATATGGGGTGAAATGATTGATGACGGTTGCGTATTGTTTCTTTTGATGCGGGAAAGGCTAATAATAAAATTTTACTTTTGTAAATCTTTGTGTACTTACATTACAAGTTGATAGTTAGCATTTGTGGAAGGCAAACGGCATTTGAAAACAATGATCGGGGCTTTGAACAGGGTCGGATGCTTTTAAAAGGAGTTAAGGATGACGGATATTACATCTTTGGTGGTACTGATACTTTGACCTCCAACTGCGATATTTGGTAATTAGCAGGCACATCGAAATAACTAGTATTGATTGCGGTTATGTACTAATTGGCACGCACAATCGATAACACATACACCTTGCAAGAGGTTGCAATGACCCTAACGATGCATATAAAAAGACAAAACCGAGTTACTACTTGCAAAATACGCCGTCAGTCAATACACCAATCGAATCAAAATGGCCAATACTCCTTCTTCTGCCGTTATCAGTAAAAAGCAGACACTTTCTAACACTGAGGTTATTGAAATGTCTCAATGCCAGATTTGTTGTTACACGTATAACCGAACCCAGCGAGCGCCTATTACTATGGCCTGTGGCCATACCTTCTGTAAAAGTTGTGTTATACGGTGCTCCAACGGATACGTGTATTTGTGTCCGGCTTGCCGTAGTCTTACTTTATATGGATGGTTGACACCACAAAAAAATTTGTTTATAATTCGTAAGTTTTCTTATTATTATCTTCTATTAACTTTCACTTATTATGCGTTTTTAGAACTGCTTGAGAGTCTAGACCTTCTCGCATTGGATGATGATGATTCAACCGATGAACCGCTTCAAAGCGAAAACTTTCCGGCTGAAGAAATTGAAAGCCTTCATCCAATCACGGTAAAGATACATTGCGATTATTATCTTCAAGTGCTAAGGTACTACATCGAAAACAGATATGGTGATAATGTCGCCACAGAAATTCTTGATAGTGCCATAATGATTGTCCATCAAATATTTATCACTGATTCCGAGGTGGCTCAATGGCTCGATAATATTGATTATGTTCAATCAGAGGAGATTGTGGAACATGAAGCAGATAATACTGAATCTTTGAGTTACACTCGTGATTTGATACCTGGACGCAATGAGCAACCACGCGTTAATGAACGATTGCTTCATGAAGTTGCGCCCCGTGAACCATCGGATGAACCGTCACGTTTTACAACCTCCGAGGAACCTGCAACCGTTGACTTAACTAATCCCGATGACAACTTGGACACTGCGTTGAATTTGGAATCATCAAGTGATAAAGGCTTTGCTGATTCTGATTACAATACACTTTTTTCAACGTACTCTTTTAAACCCTTTGAAAGTCTTATCAATACTTGAGCAAAAATTATTATATGTACCGGTTCTGTTCTATTTACTTGCTTTGTTGTTTATTATGCGTAAAATGTAGCATAAATATTGGCACCATCAACAAAAAACAATGTTCCAAATCTCGACAATGCACAGTCATTGTAAGAATCGTGTTTATTGTGTGCGTTTACAAAATGCACCTATAAGTTTTGATTCAATTGGGATGGAATTTCCGCACTATCAGAAGAAGCTTCGGCAGGAGGCGGAACAATGTTGTTTTTCGAATTGCCAAACATGTTAGAATTCAACGGTGGTTCAACATTCATAGGCTTGACCTTGACATCGGCTTGTGGCGGGACCGATTTCATGGTGGTGTTGGACAAGTTGAACATGCTCGAATTCATCGGCAGTGTATCTGTATTCTTAGCGGCTGGCACGTTTTCCTTGTCTACTTGACATTCGTGTTGATAACTATCACAGGATCTTTGACCATTTTGATTTGTACTAGCCTTTAATTTTTTCTCGCTTTCGTCTTCATAGTGAATGGCGGCGGCGACGGGGAACTTCTTCTCAAAGATGCGGTCAAAGTCATTGGTGGCTAGATTGAAGCGAGAAATGATGATGACAGGCACGTACTTGCGATTCGTCGCCAAAACGGCTACATTGGGTAGCAAACTTAACCGATTTGTAATTTTCACGGGAAATTCCACTTTTTTTTGCGTCCATTTAAACCCTTTACGACCCTCTTTGGCATTGGGCGAGTGTGGAATCGGCGTAATGACATACCTGTAAATGAAAGCATTGAGACACTGAAAAATTGGTCAAATGTTGTTTAAAACTCACGTGAAGCTGTCTTGGTGATGGAAAGTGACGTAAAGTTGATAACAGTACTGGGCGTCCAAGCCGGTGACGTCGAATTCGAGCTTTGGGGACATGAATCTGAAAGTCAAACATCATTCATAAACCACTGTTATTAAAATTTGAAAACTCACGTTCCATTTGCCATTTTCAACAGCTTTGTCAGAAAGTCACTGGTTAGCTCAACTCGAATTTGTTCACAGGCCATCATCACTGAGTTGTTGTTATGAGGCGGAACAGACGATGTTTTAAGCAATGGCACGGGTGGTGGTGGAAATAGTCGTTTCAACTGAGAAACCAAAATCTCATATAGTACGTCTGAATCGACTGAACCGACGTTCTGAGGTGCTGACATTGAAAAGTTCTGCTCTGGCTCAAGATTTCGTGTTGGGATAGTCGGCGCTTCGCAGTCATTCGTAGGAGCATCAACAGACGGAGTAGATTCATTCTCGATGCCGAAAATATGGTCCAATTGATCTATGAATCGCTTGAAATCGTCGTCGTTCTGGGGCGTCAATGGTGGCTGCCCATCATCGTCCATGACCGGAATGCTGCTGGAGGCAGCCATGTGCCGTCTGAAACAAACAAAACTTAATTCAAATGGCATGTAATCAATGTCAAATATCGATTGAAAACGCACAAAAAATGAACAACAGAAACACTGGGGACGGTACTAGAAAAAGCGCGGTGACAGCAATCTCCAACCGCTTTGCCTCAGCCGGGTCGATTAGTGCGCAAATCAGTGTCTAACAAGAGTTGCATCCAATCAATTGACTGTCATGAACGTCCTCCGAGATTTGGCCATTCGTTACACCGCGCATACCTCCAGCTGACTGAGGGGGTGGCAACAGCGCGGTCAAACGTTTTGACACAACAGATGGTTCCAAGATAACATTCAAACATATTGGCAAAACAGTTCTCTGACTCAAATATACAAAATTTATTCATTTATTACAAAACATACACAAAAAACCAAAGACAACGAGCAGTCAGTTTTGTAAATTAGCGATATCCATCGGAAACCGAAGTAGCGGATGTAGAAAAACAACTCAGCAAACAGTATTATACAAATTGCTGCTACTGATTAACCAGCCAAATCTTTTGAAATTTCTACCATACTGTTTCACAAATAAAGTATTCGAATAATACTACTAAAGTAAAAAAGGAAGCAATGGGTTGACCGTTTCCGCAAAAAGCGGGATAACAAAAATCGTCGCACCTTCTCACTGCTAACACTAAACTTATAAAATGACAACTAAACACCTGAAGCAATGTTAATCAGCGTAGATTGGTTTGCATCCAGAAAGTTGTAAGACTTTTTTTAACAACGCAAAAGCTGTCGGCATTTAACTTCTCCTTGTTTTGCGCGGGCAAACACAAAAAAGCCAAAGCCGTTGTTTCAAAATCGGCTCATCAACACGGTGTAGGAGTACTCTGCTTCTATGGACAGTCTCTTCTACCATAACGACATCCAGTTTTTGCAACCATTCTATCTATTCTGTCGCCACTGGTGCCGATTGTCTCGGATGCTAAAGCAGCCTAGTATGATTGTACCCTTACAGTAGACATTACAGAACATTACAGCTGACAGCTGACTACCACTTTTCGCAAACGTTAAGCATTGGTTTAATCAGGTTGCAAACAACAAAGAATTTTCAAGTTCTGCAGAATCGAATTGAACTGAAGTTGTTTTATTGCCAAATTTCAGTTTCTTCAAAAGAAAATTTAAACAGTATGAAACGTTTCTTTGCTTTATTGATTGGATTAAATGGCTCAAAAAGCTAATGTGCATTGCAAGACTGAAGACAGTCAACAATTATTGATCTTGTGCTCCTAGGACATATCGGCATCAACGGCCAACACACATCGTTGGGACGATCGGGGTGGGCGGCGCCACGCATAGGACCACCTTTGCCGTTAGCGTACACAGGGAAGGTTCAGGTTAGCTTAACGGTCACTTCCTCGCGCTTTAACCATGCTACCACATTTAGAGTAGTCTGCGATTGCTACCATCCTGCGTTTTTTGCTCGTTTACGGTTTTTCAACCAAATTTTTTTCTTTAGTTTTTTGGATCTTGGGCAACGTCATGTTTTTTTTCGCTCTCTCCATGAATCCATTCTGAAGCCGCATAAACCAAGCGCAATCTAGCTTCCCATCATGAAAATATGTCTGTTTCTTGGATGTTACTTTTGTTAGGTTAGCCTAACGGTCACTTCCTCGCGCTTTATCCATGCTATCTCGTTTGGAGTTGTCTGAGATTACTACCATCCTGCGTTTTTTGTGTGTTTTTTAACCAAGTATTTTTCTTTAGTTTCTTGGATAAAAAGCGTTAAGTTTCTTTGGTCTCTCCATGTTTTAAGTTAGTATTATACTAAAGTCACATAAACCAAGCGCAATCTAGCTTCCAATCATAAAAAAACGTGAAAATTATGTTTCTCAGAGGTGGACGAGGGCCAAATTTTTCCGGCCCGGGCACAACAATATTTCATTTTCGACTAACAGGTACTTTTTTGACATTTTTGCACTAAGTGGACTGTAAAGGGGTGTGGTTATATCCGGACGGTTGACAGCATTGTCTTGGACATTCTACAACCGATCGAGAGGAATGTCGGTGTGTAGGACCCGACGTGCGCACATTGCATTCCCTCCTCTTTTTTATGTGCGCTGTGTGTCTTCACGAATTACGAATAGGTTAGCTTCCATAAACCGAATCAGTCCCACATTATTCGCTCAGTATAAGCCTTGTCTGTGCCAGTGACCCCTACCTCTTTTTAAGGCTCGGTATTTTGGGTTCCGTCGTTTTTCTTCCATTGTGTTTACAACGATCGCCAATCAAATCCGTGTTCGATCCTCGTGAATTTTATAAAAACTTTAAACATTGTTTATCTTTTGCAGATAACTTTCTTGTATTTCTAAAAAAAATGGCTCCCATGATGACCAAGAAGCACTACACCCGCCTCTCCTCCCGACAAGCGGCCAAAGACGAAGAAGAGGTCGAAGTGCCGAAAAGGGAGACTATTCCGATGCCTCTCGCGGACAATGAAATCCCGGAATTCCTGGGCTCCTCGCCTTCGGTACGTTTTTACTTCTGGTTTATCGGTGAACCAATGAATTGACATTTGGTGCTTTAGGACGACTATGAAGACCGGGAGGAACTCCTCTTCGACCCCGAAGAGGCCATGCGTCTGGACAATGGCACAGTTGTGTCATATCTGGCCGCGGCCGACATTAAATCAGGCGTCGGTAACCATGACGCCTTTGTCCACCTTGCCCAATGCCAATACGACGTCCGATCGGCAATGGAGTCGATCGACGATGCTGACGGCATGCCCCTGGCGACGTTGCACGGCCCAAATGGCATGGGCGTCTGGACGTCCGATGAATTGAAAGTCTTTGCTAACATGTTGGAGAAGCGGGACAGGCCCTCAATTCCAGATAAAGTAAGTTCATAATTATCAATCACCCATTCAAGTACTGTACAACTTTCTTTCAGATCCCAACGAAAACCCGGGCCAACATTAAAAATGCTTATTATAAGCTGAAAGTCAATCGCTGTGCTGCCAAAACGGGCTACTTTTGTATGGCAAGGGTAAACTCCTCTCGACAGTTTCCCCAAAATAAAGATTGTGAAAACTGTCGAGACGAGTTATGGAAGTCGGGGCCGATGAAACTCCCGCAGTTTGACAAACTGTGTGCCCTTTGCACAGTTTATTTCTGTAAATTCGGTGCCATGCGTCCTAATGCAGCAGTCACGCCAGAAGTGTAAGTTGATAAAACGTAAAAACTATGAAAAATAAATAATCGATAATTTGAAGGTTCAACTTCGATCTCGCGAAAAAATGCCGCTGCCAGATCACCACCGAAAATTGCTGCGCAAAGCTAAAGCAATGCGTCAACAAGGACGTCATCACAATTAATAGTGCCGACATTGCCAGCTTTCTTCAAATGATAGATGGCAGCACCCAGAGCCGCTTCGTGGCGAACATGGCGGGGAGAATGAGGAATCTGATGAAAAGCGATCACAGTTATGTATTTGTGTGCCGAAGGGGGGTAAAGGAACTAGATAACTGTAAACGTCTGGAGTTGGGCGAGTCGACCGAAGACGACAAGGAAAATGCCCCTGAACTGTATTGCGGGCTAACGAAAGACCAACACTTGAAAGTGTTGTGGTCAACGAACGCACCTAATGGCAACCGGCTCACCGTTGATGAGATCCACAAATTCATGACTGATAAGTGTAACACGGATGTGCCCGTGTCCATCCTCAACGAATATGAAGCCGGATTACTTACAAGTGAACCCGACGTCATGTACTTTGGCACTCGGGATGCGGATGGACGGCTTAAACAAGCCAAGGATGATGCGTTCGACAAGTATCTTCGACGACTTCAGGCCCTTCAGAAGAAACATCAACGTAAACTTGCTAAACCACCACCATCGGTACCTGTTGGATCAAGTCGGAAACGTGCGGCTGCAGCATCGCCATCAACCTGCGTTAAGCGACGCCGTACATAATAACAATGTTATTGTTAATGCTTGTTTGTACATATGTGGTGAAATGATTGATGACGGTTATGTATTGTTTCGAATGATGCGGGAAAGGCTAATAATGAAATTTTACTTTTTCAAATCTATGTGTACATTACAAATTGAAAGGGAAGCATTTGACTACAATCAAGCAAAAGCCATTTGAAAGCATTGATCGGGGCTTTAAACAAGGTAGGATGCCTTTTTATATGTGTATCGATGGGGTTGGGAAAAGGATATTACATACTTGGTGGTACTAACACTTACGGGATGCCGTTTGTACCTTTCGACTCGGCAATGTTAATTTTACTTTTGAGCTTGAAAATAGTTTTCCGTGCTCATGTTTATCGACTTTACGCAATATAAATAGTAGTATCATCTTCTTTATGCTAGTAAGAAGAATATAGAAGCTATGTTTGTTTAGGTGCAGTGTAGGTTAGCGACCGACTTAACGGTCCGGACCGGACCACGGACCGGTCCCCTTGCGGACCAATGGCGGTCCGGACCGGACCAGTCAGGAAAATTCTTTTTTTTTTTACCTTTTTGAAGCTTAAATTACACTTTTGGCGTATAATTGAGTTTATAGAGAATAGTTTGATCAGCCAAAAACTGTATTCCATCCGTTTAACGAAATTTTTTTAAACAGTTTGAAAACGGGAACAAAGTTGAGATAACAGTTACATTATCAGGTTTGGCATTTTCGTTGGTTTTTGCAATGAAAAGAGTGATATTTATGTTTTTGGATTACTGAGAAAACGTGTATATCTTATGATTTTCATACCAAAGTTCCCGTTTTCACAAAAAATTGATCTCAACGTGGTCCGCTGGTCCGGCTAATTTTTTGCCGGACCGGGACCGGAGTCTCCGGTTGGTCGGGGTCGGACCTTGGTCCGCTAACCTACACTGTTTAGGTGAAGTGTTATTAGGCTTGAGGCGGAGGGTTTTGCATATTAGGTGAAAACTGATACTTGCAGGATTCTGTTTTCACTTTTTATGTAGATGGTGTCAGCAATTTCTCGAGAATCGAGATAGTTTTGTCGTTCTTGTCTTAACCGATGTCACACCCTTCGGTAGCCGTAACATCTTATCCATGCTAATAAGTGGGACATTGACTCCGAGGCTATGTTTCCCGTGTCGTTCCGATCCAAATGACATCAAAATGTGATCGCTACAACTAATTGCTCTGCGCCGTTTGCCCGGAGTCCACCACTTATGGCCGCTCATACATAATATGACAAGTTCGGGCTTCCGCGACTTTATTCTTAGGCATACTTTCACGGCTCTGCACACTTCAACACCTCGTTATGTTGTCCTCAGTGCCGTATCGCGCACCTTCCGTTTGTTGTTTCTTTGCGGGGTGGTGTGGTTGACATGGTCACTTTGCATATCCGTGCAGGTATGCTTGTTTTCGCGGATTGCCGTTTTTTTTCTGGAAAAGTGCGCCAAAAAGTGAATCGTAATCAATAAAGGTGGTCTTAAAACTTTTCTGAAGGGGACAATATGACCTGATGGGAGATGGGATGTATAAATGGTAGCTGTTACGGTGGGATGATGGTTATGCTCATTACTATCTTGCTTTGAGGCTCCCATACGCGGTTGTTTCTGTTTTCTTTCATTTAATAGGTTTTGTTTTTAGGAACATATTAGCTATGAACATGAACACTGAAATTACTCGGTTCATGCCATACATGATGATGGGGACCCCTAATTTCACAACTAATGCTGCTCCGCCACAGATTAGCCCTTCCGCTTTACCGGTACCTTCAACTTCTTCACAGAATTCAGCCGATACTGGATCCGCTTCGGTAAGCAACACAACTACGCCGATGCTAACTCCGATGGGCCTAGGATTCTTTGTGACAGCCCAATGCGCCGCTTCAGCCATTAATAGTTCTTTTACGGGAGCCGGGCTTCTGCCGCCTGGGATGATGGCTGCCGGGGGTTCTATGAATTCACAAGAGGTAAGATTTTGTTTGCTAATCTATTATAGCAGAGCGTCGGGTTGTAAAATTTTCGAAATCCGAACCCGAACTCGAACCCGAAACTAATTTTTTCGCGAACTTGAACCCGAAACCTTGCAATATCCAAACTTGAACTAAAGAGTTTTGAAACCCGAATCCGAATCTGGAAAAAAAAACCCAAATTGGCCTTGTGTCACTAATTTTTAATACTGCGGCGTGTAAAACAATGCTTTTTTGCAAAAAAGTGATGAATGAGGATGATGCAAGCGCGAACCTTTGGTATTTTAATTGTTTAAACATTTTTTGAAAACCTGAACCCGAAGACCTGTAAAACCCGAACTCGAATTCGGACTCTAAATCCATTTTTTTTCAAATTTGGATCTTCGACTCGAACTCGACACTGTTGAAAACCCGAACTCGAAACCGACAAAACCAAAACCCGATCCCGGAAAAATCCGAAACCGAAGACCGAAACCCACAACTCTGTAATCTAGTCCTATCACTGATATGCATACCATCAATAACGATGGCCCTCAAGGTTTTCCTTGCGTTTCCATAACTTTGACTTCAAACAATCCGACCAACTTATAGATGACAGAACTCCTAAAACAATGCGAACAACTCGAGAAAGACAGAGACATTGAAGGCTTGCGTACTTTCTTTAGCTCACTTCCAATGACGCCGGCCACGACGGCCCTTCGTTGTCATGAGTCCTTTCTAAGAGCGAAAGCAATCTTTTTCTTCCATACAGGAGAATATGCCGAAATGTATCGGATTTTGGAGAACAACAGTTTCAAGGGGAAGCGTCAGGAGTTGCAGGAAATGTGGTTTGAAGCGAGATATAAACAAGCCGCTAAACATAAGAGAAGGTAGGTTGCTTTTTTAAAGATTTAAATTGATATTCAATAACATATTCGTAGATCGCTGAACGCCGTCGACAAGTACCGTGTCCGGAAGAAGTTTCCTCTGCCGAGGACCATCTGGGACGGTGAAGAGAAAAGTCATTGCTTCAATGAAGAAACGCGAGCGAAGCTTCGGTTATATTATTGCCAAGATCCGTGCCCGAAACCGTCGACAAAGAGGGATTTAGCTAAGCAGACGGGATTGACCACGGAACAGGTGAGCAATTGGTTTAAGAATCGTCGACAACGTGATCGGGCTGCGGAGCGGAAGAATAAGTAAGTTTCTTTGGCGTCTGAAGACGTTTTCGAACTTTTCTTTATGTTGTCTTATTTTGCAGAAAGTCTGACACCACCATCGACACGGCTAATCACGACGGCAGCAAGGAGGCGACACTGTCGGAAGATTCTGATTCCGAAGATTTCAACAGCTCCGGAACTCCGTTGGATGATTCAGATGAGCCGCCAAAGGATTCCAGTCAACCTTCAACATCGCAGTCAGAAGATTCCAGACAGCCATCTACATCGCAGTCAAAAGATTCCGGCGAGCTTTCTACATCGCAGCCAAAAGATTCCAGCCAGCCATCTACATCGCAGCCAAAGGATTCCGACCAGCCTTCAACATCAAAAGATTCACATGCTGATAAGCTGCTTGAAGTGCCAATGACCAACCCCACACCCAATCCACCGATGCCATTTGCCTTCCCTTGTGCAATGCCTCCGTTTAGCACGCCAACCTTCCAACCAATGATGTCGCCCGACTTCCAGTTGTTGATGCAACAATTCCAACAGCAAATGGCAGCGAATCCAGCATTTCTTCAACAAATGCTTGCCATGCAGAATATGGCACAACCACTACCCGCCGAAGAACCGAACGAAGAAGCTGAAGTGGATGTTGTTGGCGACGAGACACCCAAAAAGAAAATGGGAATCAGTATAGATGACATTCTGGATCAGAATGCAACCCCCAGTGAAAGGCATCATCGACCAATGCGATCATGATGTCCTGCCCCTAGAATAACCCGTTAAATTTAATAGTGTTAATCACATATATTGTTATATAATAACTAACTTAAAATCATATAATGTTTAATAAAACACTGTAACTATCTACGACAAGCAAACACGAGGTATACATACACCTCGTGCTTGTTCCACCGTCTCCATCCAATGATTCCGTCGATCCGAAATTTGTTGTGGATCCGATTGCTACCGTGATCCGACAGTTGCAGTTCAAGTTGTGCCATCTGTGATCTGGCATAAACAATGACCCAAAAGTCTAATTTTAATCAAAGTTTCATCGCTTCATGATACCTTTGACATTTAAGGTCACAAAATTCTCGAGTACAACAAGGTTATCGACTTTCAGTTACGTGGTTTGATTCTTTTAAGTGTCCGTAGTGTTCATGGTCAACCGATGGATATTGTTTAGCCAAAAGTTATATATTTGAATTTGAAAAATTTGCCATAGCGTTCATTGGCTCTTGTTGGCTTCGCTCACAAGCCGTTGTGTGGTCTCAAAACGACGCAAGAGCAACAAGAACCCAGACAATTTTCATTTCTTCCTTCACAACGACGCAGCTTTCCTTCGCTGTGTCCGTCAATTTTGTAGTTTTCTAATTATTACTTCTTTCTAAACTTATCATGAATCGATTTGGAAGTAACCGTCCTGGCCAAGCACCCAGTGAAAAGGCGCTGCGGAGTGTTTTCGGTTTGTTTTTTTTTATATAAACTTCGAGGGAACATTGGCGAATGAATCTTCTCGTTTCAGTCGGCAACATTGGCTACGATGTTAGTGAACAGGAGCTCACTGACATCTTCTCGCGTGTTGGTCCTGTCGTCAGCTTCCGTCTTGTCCATGATCGTGAAAGCGGTAAATCGAAGGGCTTCGGGTTTTGCGAGTATCGCGATCCTGAAACCGCCGCTGCTTGTGTTCGGAGTATGAACCACTTTGAGCTGAAAGGTCGGAATCTACGTTTAGATTCGGCGGTAGCAAATGAGCGCATGATGCACAATGACGATGTACGTTTTGACATCGTTTTGGCTGAAAATGAATATATGAAAACTGTTTCAGCCGCCTCCCTACCGACCCCAAAAGCCTGTGAGCATGCCCCGAGCTCGATCGCCGCCCCAAGAAAGCATGTATGCCCCGGCTCCGTTGGATGGAAAGATTCCGGAAGCTATCGCAAAGGCTTTGGGACACCATTCGCCGCATTTGCTGTTCGATGTTATCACAGAAATGAAGCAAATTGCCACGACGAATGAAGCCAGATGTCGGGCCATTTTAGACAAGAACCCGCAATTGGCGTTTGCTTTGCTTCAGGCGCAGGTTATGATGCATTGGATGGATACGGATGTTGCTTTTCGGTTGCTGGATAAGAATATGAATTCGGAGAAGATGGCTGAACGAGCTGGTATGTGGTTTCTAACTTAAGGAAAGAGTTTTTATATAAAATTTTACAGAAATGTCAGCCCGCGAAGACGCTTCTCATGGCCGTCCTCCACCGCCTCGGGTTCCCCAAGCCGAACCCATCCCCCAGCAATCACAGCCTGGACCCCCGCCGCAGACTTTCTACAACCAAGGCCCACCACCGCCACAGGCATATCGCCATCCCCAGCCACCACCGATGCAGCGACCTCCACTCCAGCAACAGCCTCCAGCCAATTGGAATCCTCACGTTCCACCGCAGCAGCAGCAACAACAACGTTTTGGAGGGCCGCCACCGAACTATGGGAACAATTTCAACGAGCCTGGTCCCCCTCGCTATCAGAATCAACCCGATCCAATGCCGATGCAACAGGGCGGTGCCTACGGCGGAATGCAACGACCTTTCAATCCTCAACCAATGCGTGGAAACACCTTCGGACAGTTTCCCAATGTCCCAACACCACAGCAGCAACAACAGTTCCGGCCTCCTCCGCAAGCTGTTCGAATGCCGATGATGTCTGGGCCACCGCCAAACATGCCACCCCCGCCTCAGGCAGCCCATCACAATGCTGGACTCAGTGAGCCGGATGATCTCGAAATGATTGAACAATTGCTTAAACTCAGCGACGAACAGATCAATGCCCTCGAGCCGGAAGAAGCCGCGAAAATACGGGAACTCAAGAAGCAATTTGCGCGATAAACTTTTGTGTTTTATTTATTTTTATACGTTAAATAAAAGTCAATTCATGTCAAAGAGGTGATCCCTTTAAGGGTCATATAACGGTTCACAACAGAATCTATTGCTTCGTCTAGATAGTTTATAACACTGGAATCATCAATCTGTTCGTCGCATTGTCGGCGGACTTCGTGGAAATGATTTGTCCTAAAGTTTTGCAATGCCACACAAATAGTGAGTGCCTGCTTCATCGCTTGATCGGTCTTCTGACGCATTAGCTTCCTTGCCTGGGCTGACAGTTCGAAGACGACGGTATGCGTACAGAAAAGCTGTCGAACCAAGGATGCCGACATTTGTGGCATTGCGGAATCATCGCCGAGTGGAATGTATTCGTGCTGCATTCGTCGAACAATGGTTTGATCCTCCAGGCTGACGGCTTCATCGTCTTCGTCTTCCTTTTCCGTTTCCATGGAGGCGGTTATCTCGTCGCAGATGTCGTCGAATAGATCCAATTGGAGACCTAATTTTCGGAATCGGGAAGATACGTCGCGGCCAATCCGAGACGACTCGATGACGACTGTCTCGTCGTTATCACTGTCGGGCGCTTCGATGAGGGCAAGTTCAGCGTCACTGTTGTCGTTATCCTCGGCAAGGGGCAGCTCCTTGGCTTTGGCAGCAGTTGGATTCTCGGGGACACCGGGCTTTTGGACGTAGCTTTCATAGGCCATGATGGGATCATCGTCAGCAATAATTTCATCGCCTTCGGATTCGTCGCCGTTTTCTAGTTGATCGACTTCCATCGGTTCATCCACTGGCGTAGCTTTGTTGGCAGGCGCCGTTTCATTGGGTTTCAGCATATCTGTCCGATTCGGGTCCAATCCAGCTTCGAGAATGCGATCGGAGAAGTCGTTCAAGCGTCTGATCAACTTTGTCTTGTCGGTGGGAGCGGGTTTGAACAGTTCTGGCTGAAATTAGTTCATTAATTTCAGCTTTTTGAAAGTTCAACCAACCAATTCGGAATAAAGTCCATCGCCCTCCGTAATCGCGAGCAAATCCTTCTCCTTCCGATACCCGATAACCTTCTTCGAAGTCTCCTCAATCTGCGCTTCATCCTCATCGAGTGTGCCTTTAAAAGGGTTGTTCTTGTCGTAGTCCGGGATGCGATCACGGTTGAAGTAGTGGGATTGGAAGAACTTGGACCAAAAATCCTCGGCCGACATGTTGTGAGGGACGTTTTCGATGTACTTTCGCTCAACTGAAATAGTTTCAATAAACATTATTATGAAACAAATTCAAACAACGTACCAATGGGATATGTCTTGTAGATTTGACGAATAATCTCCGGCGTCAAATTCATCCGAATACCCGATGGATCAACATCACCCGCTACTTCAAACATGAAACCATTGGAGACGCCTGGTTGTTCGAGAAACTTTTCATGGGGCTAAAGTTTGATAATTTATATAAAAAATGCTTTTGAATAATTGAAGCTGCAAACCTTGTAATACATCTTCCAAAAGTCATCTGGTGCCATAACATTGTTGACGACCAAATTCGTATATAATACTTTCAGCAACCAGGACTTCTTGAGAAGAGATCGTTTGGCATCGGTTTCATTGGAGACTGATTGGGTAATGTTGCGTTCTTGCTAAAATTGAACAAAGTTAGCAAAGAAAATTTGAAATACTGTTTAAAAAACAAACCGTGGAAACAAGCTTCTTATACCGCACTAACAGCTTCTGCAACTGATCCCGAGCCCGGCCTTGATCTACGAGTATCTGATCCTTCGACTTGGTTTGATCCGCAAACATGAAATTGATGTGATCGCCGCCGACGATGCATGCTTGGATTTGGACTTTAGGTTTATCCGGCGCCGAGACTCGAAGGGCTGTAAAGTAAATGAAATTAAATTTTATTACTTTTAATAAAAAGTGGTCAACTCACTTTCGACAGCTTCATAAGGAACATTGATTTGAGGCGGGCCATCCGGCTCACAGCGCCATTCAAAACGATCCTGATACATCCGCAAAGTGCCAACAGAATTATTGTACTGCCGGTACCTTATCATTGGGACTTCGTATACAAAAGCCGTGCCGACAAGGGCTGTGATTTCATCCGGAGTTAGAAGCATGGTTTGGAGACAGATTCAGTGGTTGGAAACTGGCGAAATCTGTCTGCAACGAAAAAGGCGGCGTTGAAGAGTGAAGTTGAACCAGAAAATGAAGTTGGCATTGTTCGCACAACGCCAAATGTTCGCAAATTTCAGTGGTTTTTTGCAAAGTTTTAAAATTTTAAAATCAACCATTTTTTGACTGTTTTAATATCAGTTTTACGATGTCGCACCGGCCGTCCAATATTCTTTTGTTTTCAGATAAAATTCCACATCAAACCAGAAACTTTTTTCCTGCAAAAAAATTTTTTCAACCATCACCAGCGTCAAACCCTTTGTAAATATTAGATTATGTAAACCATTTCGTCCCAAACATGGAACAAAGACTTCTCAAATTTAACGTCATTTGAAGCGCAGACGGGCGTGGCGTAGCTGCAGGTGACAACTTCAAACTTCCGTTTTTTTCGTTCTCTTTGTTTCGGAACCACTCGTTTCCGCTTTCACCCCAGCTTCCTTCTCTCCCTACATCTTATGAGTCCCAAGTTGTCCATTCGCGGTGTTTCATTACAAACTTTATATAAAATATGGTGTCATAAGCTCGTGAAACTTGCAACATTCGTGTTTTTCAAACTTTATATGGATGATGTTTTGCACACGGATAAAAACTTATATTTGAAGCTTGTAATCTATGTTTTTGTAACTTATTTCCATCTCAATTGGTAAAATTAGGGTTCCTTCATGTTCGGAATATATTCTCCCACCCCTGGCTACAATTCCTGTGCGAAAAAACTGTACACCCCCAACAAATTTTGTACACGAACAATACAAAATGAACTGTAACAAATTTCATTTCCGTGCCGCCCAAATATGGCAAAATGGAGGGATAAATTGTTATTCGTCCATTAGTTTCCCATGGTTTGTTGTTTTTGTTCAATTTGCTTTGCGAAAATAGACATAATCCAAATCCAAAGATGCGGATAAAACGCAGCAAAATTTTGTCAAGCAGAGGCGTAAAGCTCCTAATTTCGCGAACCTCATCAGCCATCAGGCGTTCTCTGGGATAATTCCATTAAAATGTGTTCGTTTTTGGTTTGTTTTACGATAAAAGTGCTTTGAGACTCTTTGGATTTTGGCTGGACGCTTGTTTTTATAGCGACAGTACACTTTTTCTGTACTTTTATGCCACTTTTGCTGTTTTTACGATTGTTTAAAGAAGGCATAAATCTTACCTCCAACTTTATAATACTTATTTTCGAGCTGTTGTGTCAAGGTTCAACAATTAATCCCCACCCGAAACTGGTCATTAAACCCGCTCTCTGTTCAAATGTTTTTGTAGCTCCTTAATCCGGATTCCGGAAACCTTGCTCGCTTTTCAGAATTCTGACCCTTGCTCGATTGACTATTCACATAATTGTGGTGTGATGGAGGGGTACTCTTACTTTTCTTGGTTTCTTCTCTGTCTTTCCAACCTTGGAACCTTGGAGCCCCTGAGTATCTGATGTGATGCGAAATGGACGTGCAAAACAGAACCCGCAACACGTTCGTCGTAATTCATGGGTAGACCGCCAATTATCACTGACTTTACTTCACACCCGCACGTGATTCTTGTGTTCTTGCGCATTGCTCAGGCGCAGTTCGCACTTTGATAGCTCATCGCGTCCGTTCAATGCTTGACGATGTCTATTATGAGTTTTGTCCCATTTCCGATCGAGAAAACGATCACTTTTTTCAACTATGATTTACGTTGTTCTCGATGACTCGAGACTTCTCGCCCTTTTCGCTACCGGTGAACGTGAAAAACGTCTTCATTCTCCATACCATGGTCATGGCCATGGTGGTAAACGCACTAAACGTAGTCTCAAAAAACCGCCTTTTTGTTGCCTCTAAGTTTTTGAAACCTTCTGAAGGTCTGAAAAAGCACCCCATATAAACATTGGCCTTTATTCTGTAGCGAGTAAGGTCAATTTTCCTGTGAATAGTTAGTCTTTATGTTGTGTTATCTGGCTTCTCCATCGTTTTGCAGTGACATCATGGCTTCAACCATGCCATGGCACTATTTTCTTATCGCTAAATCCGTCTCAGTTGCAAAATATTGTATTTTGGAGACGAGGATAATTAAAATGCCTGTGAAATGTGAAATCTGTCACGGAAGAGAGTTTTTGTCGCCATCGCAGCGAATTAGAGGGAGATAGGGCACTTTGAGGGCGTGTAAATCCCGAACCATTTTTGATAGCAGCTTATGTAAAGAGGGTTGAAACAGGGGTTTAGAACTAATCCAGTCTCATTCATTCATTGCTTATCCTATAGTGCCATTCGGGTGGTTCATTGATGTTTTGCAACAGTGCCAAGTAGGTGGTTTAAGCGGGTGCCAATGGCTTCCTTCTACTTTTACACGAAGTAATTAGCCATCTTAGCATTGGTCGCAATGACTCCCCCAATGAGTCAAGACTGTGATTAATGTGGTGTTTGAGAAAATAAGCTCCACCCTCAATGCCATTCGAGAGTTTATTGGGGTTGTAAATTGGAGTAATGATAATTTACAACATTTCCAACAAAGGAGACTCAAATGAGCTTTGCACCCATTTATCCCCTTGCAAACCCTATCCATCTCACAAAATACTTGTAGAATGCCATTGCAATGCCACAGTCCCCACGAACAATTATCGCATCACTGAGTTGCTCGTGATTGTGGGGCGCCCGGAAACCCATTCTGACGCGCAAGCCCCGGCCAGGAAACCCGGCTTCGTCGTTGCTGATACCCCAAGCAGCCTCCCTCCCACGACCAAGAGTGGCATTTTAATTTTGTTGAGCTTTTTCCGAGTTGGAAAAGAGTTTGATTTTACTCGTTTTTTTATCATTTTGTCACGCAAAGGTTTTTTAACTGTTTTACATTGCCCTTTTCTGCCCACTGTTCTCTTTGTCGATAAAATTTTGTTGAAGCATCAATTTTGCTGTTTTAATCTTTAATTTTTTTAATTTTTGAAAGTTATAATTGTTGTTGAAATGTGTCTCGCCGGTTGCGTGTTACCGCCGTCGCGCCAAAACTTTTCATACATCGAAAGATGTTTGTTCTCGGCACCCCCATGTACTGTGAACATATTGGCAGCTTCCGTGTCTCAAACATATCCCCTCAGACTGTAATTATGTTCCATAATAATCTCTACCAACAAGTTTCAATCCCAATAAACCCAATTTTAGGACTTTCTGCGCTGCTTTTCTCCGCTTGGCACATTCCCTGGGCGGTTTCGACACTTTTGCCCTCCCTATTTCATCTCACCCCTTTCTAAATTACACATTATGGCAGTTTTGACAACGGCATTACAATGCAGAATGACAGCACCCATCTCCCTTCGAATGATTGTACAGTGCGTGGGCGTAACACTGTTGTTGCTCGGCGGCGCGGACGGTAGTTTCATGCCGCGTGGCGGGATCGGCATGCTCAAGATGTGTCCACCTGGTGGTGAAGCCTTCGCGACGGCATGGCAGATGACCTGTGGCATGCGACGGAAGCGTAGTGTCGAAACCGGGGCCGTCGTACAGCCACAGCCGGAACCCACCGACGGAAGTTCACCAAACAATCGTGAGGTTTTTGGAATCTTCTTTTCGGGGGTGGATGGGGGAGTTGTTTGTTTTGATTATTGGACATCGTACTTGTTGTTTGTGATCATGACCAGTTCATTCAACTTTAAAATGCCGAAAAGATAAGGCATTAGCAGTGGCATGGCCCATGGCATGGCCCATGGCATGGCGTCACTTTTTGTAGGGGGATTGATAGCAGTTTTCTGGAACTTCGTATCGTAACAGCTTTCGAAAAGGGCGAACAAAGGATGCTTAATTGAGCGAAATGCCGCTTCTTGGGGGTTGGTTTGACGTTTTTGGAGTTCGTGTTGATGGAAAACATGTTTTTCATATTTGAGGGGTTTTCCACTCAAGTTTGAGGAAACACCCTCACCTTTGATTTTACCCCTCAATAATGAGGGTTTTTTGCAAACTTATGAAAAACCTCATTTTGCAGGTGCCAATGGTTGTGAATGATGCGATCATGGAATTTTTTATTATAAAAAGCTTGCAAATGATCAAACTTTAAAATTTTTGGTTTTTTTTATCATTTTCAAACCCTTTATTTCAGCCCTGATCCCAGCCCCGCACCAATCCCACACAAATGACGTCATCATGTCCGAAAAGATCGCCATCGCCACGGATGCGCCGCTCCGACTTCGACGAAGCTCGAAAACGGACTCCTCAAAGTCCGGCTACCGTCCCCTCAGCATGACCGAAATGATGCACTTCTGCTGTCGCTATGGCTGCACCTTCCGTGACCTCCTACCGTACTGTGACCCCTTCGGCACCTGGGATTCGTAAATAGATTGCATGCAACTTTCCTTCGACCACTTCTAAATACATTCACAACAAAGTCAACCAACCAGATCCGCCAAAACTTCTCTTATGACGGTGCTTTTTTACGAAGTTCAAACTCTCATTTTTCGATTCAAGAACAACAACCATCTAATCAAGGCAGAACAGAACAACACAAACAATTTATTTTTGAGCACTCCATCATACCCGACATTCTGAGTTTTTGTGTGTAAACTGTAATAATAGCGGTATTTGTCGACCATATAAAGCGTACAGCAGTGTTAATTTTGGGTGGACATTATTGATTTTTTGAGCGTAAAATAAAAAATTTGTGTAAATTTTGTAGATTTATGGGTTTAAGAGTGGTGTTTTTGTGTTTCTGATGTGAAAGTACGGTGTCGGTACGATGGGTACGGTGCCGGCACTGTGCCAGTACGGTGCCGGTACGAAAAAGTTTTTTTCGTTGTTTTCAATGCTGAAGTCAGAAATGTATAACTTTGCCAATATTTATTCACATTTGTCATTGAAAAAAGGTATATCTATATCTGATTATGCCAGGTTGGGCCAGGAAAAGAAAAGAGTGTTAGAAGCTCATTCTGGGTGAGAGAACGATGTGGGTGGGGGACGGCGGGGCATCCGAGATCGGTGGTTGTGACATGTAAACTATTATCTTTTTCGTGTTGTAATGGAATGGATGTGTTGTTGGAGTTGGTTTTTGCGGTTGGAGTCGCTAGACTTGAGCCAAAAAACAAATAAGCTTGTTTGCCTTCTGGTCGAGATGGATGGAATGGCTGAGATGGTGGTGGGTGCCTGTACGACCGACGGGAAATGCCATTCGCATTGGCATGGCGGCGTCGGGACTGACGTCATATCCTGTCGACAGCACAGAAGCTGCATCCACATTCGAGGGCGGACGGGATTTCAATCGTTCTGGGACCATCCTTGCAGGACACGTTTACGGAAACTTTTTGCACCTCAAGCATGCGACAACATTCGGCCTTCATGGCGAGTTGGCCCTGATCGACGGGATGCAGGAAGGATATGGAGGAACAGTAGCCGTGGCACTTGTTCACTTTGACCGCGACGAGGTCGCAACCCGCGACGTCGATCAGTTCTTCGTGGCCTGAAATTGAACTTTTAGATGCAGTTCTAACCAATGCTTTCAAAATTTTTCATAAAAAAGCAATTTCAACTTTTAAAATGCCGAATTTTTCAAAAATGCCAAAAAAACCAACCCGCAAGTCTACAGCTCGGTCGCAACGTGCCACAATGACCCGTATTACTCAACATTACAACCCAACAGCACACAAAAAACAGTAGCCTCCTCTGCTGTTGTGCCATTGCCAAAACCCTTCGCAACGCTGATCGATGCCGATGCCGACTGCTGCTAAGCACACTTTTCTGTCCAAAACCAACACCACTATCCATGCCATTGCTAATATTTGGGGGTTCAGTCGCCGGAAAATTTGAATCTGTCATATTTTTCAATTGTGAATGAGATGATACCCTGAAAGGAAATGATTCTAATCATCATCAGTGATTCTAATCATCATCAATGTCAATACTGATTAGAACAATCACAACTCGAAATGGTTGATGGCAAGTTTGATCTTGACTGACAAAGCGCAACTCAATTGAACGTTCACGATCTATGCACGATGCTCGACAAGTATGACAGATGAAAAACCAATTTTTGAATCAGTAAGAAAACTGAAGACAGCCAGCAGCAGATGAAGTGTAAAAACATAAAGCAAAAAAGTGGAGGTTGATCGGGCAAAGTCAAGGGTGCGCAAAAGTTGTTGGAAAAAAATGCGGGGCGGAAGGCGACGACGAACTAATTGTTTGATTGGAGGGGAGAACAATGGCTTTAGGTAGCGGTTGGGGTGGTAGATAGACACGTCCGAAGTGATCGCGATGCCGCGTGATGCCGAACGGGCGGGTTAGCGTATCACATTCGTCGTCCGGGAATGGGGGTTTCAGTTTTTTCGCGATAACCGGTATGTGTTATGAAGTTTGATAGTCTTTTGACGGCTTAAAACTTTCAAATGGTAACAAAACTTATACTTTGACTGTATAAAGTATAGAGTATAAACTTAAGCCCCGCCCACTATCCTATTATCACTAAAGTGAAAGGCACCCAACAAACAACCTTCAAAAAACACCTCCAAGCGAACGCGACTTTCAACCCCTTACATAGTCACAGTCACCACCCCCAACTCAACGGTAATCAAAAACCAAAAATCTCTTCACCCCACCCTCTTCCCGTTTTTTATCTCTATTGTTTCCATTTCCACGTTTTTTCACGTTGTTACCTCCCGGGGCATGGCAGGATCTTCCAAAAACAGACCCCTGCGTCATCCACCCGGGATAAAATAACAATGACACCAGAGCTCAGGAGCCCAGGAGCGCCGTGGCACTTGAAACCCCAACAAAATCACTGCCCTTTGGCACACCCCGACCGAAATGTGCCCGTGCCCTTCAGCAAATATTGTGTCAAAAAGTGTTTCATTACCCTGACCAGAAGCGTTTCGGGGAAACAAAAAATGAAAGTGGATAAACGTGGCTGTCAGCCGTGTGTTCCTAAATTTAGATGCTTATTTTTGCAAAGTTTCGAGTGACTCTCCAAACAATGGCCCGTCTGAGACGTCCTAAAGTCTAAATAAAGCATCTCAGACATGCTATACTTTTCAAGGAAAGTCGATTAGACAACGTGGGTATTGTGGTGGCCAAAAAACGGCTGTTATCAGAGCCTAGGGCTAGGGCCAGGCCTGATGGCTGTAAAAGGGTAAGCATGTTGAGTTGGAAGGGCTTATGGGGGAAGTGAAACAACACAGTGGAAGCATTGTAGACATGCTGTAAGCATGAGGTTTCATGTAATGACTGAATGACTCAAGGCTTATCACGGGCTTTATATACTTTATACCGGGACAGCGAAGCGAGGGTGGGGCACAGACACTGTCCACCGTAACGGAATGGTAGCGCGTCATAAACAATGCAATGATTGGAATGTTCATCCGGAAAAGAGGAATTTGATGGTTTGATAATGTTTTCAGGGAAACAATAAGAATGTGAAACGTGGATTTTGAGGTTCACACGGTGCAATTTTGCAGGGAAAAGAGGTAGTAACAAAAAACATTTCGCAACTTTTTCCAATTTGCAAGAATAGCGCAAAAGGATAAAGCGCAAATCCACAAAGCAAAAACCCTAGGTTCGAATCCCATCACACTAAAATCTTTTTTTTTAATTCCCACAAACAAAGACAACATTTCCAATCAAACATCCACACCAATTCCCCCGCCAATCGCCGAGACTGAACGACTTCTCCGTCCTTAATTCTTTTATACGAACTGAACCCTCTGGAAGCACGTAAAATCTGTGCCCACTCACGCGCCGATCAGAAACTTTATGATCGCCCCTTGAAACAACGTGGAATTCCCCGCCCTTACAGGGAAATAAAAACGCGTACAAATGCACCCATTTTTTAATTACGTCTGAATGTGTGGTTCGGTTCGGTGATTCGTCTGCAACCGTTGATCGTGAAAAATGGGAATGGGATGCGCGCCGCGCCGAACACACGACGAGCATAGAACAGAGAACATAAATCTTTGAACCAGCCTTCCAGCCTTCTGCAAGTTAACTTCGCCCGCCATCGTCCTGCTGAAGGGGCGTCTGATTCCGTCAATCTGCCTTGCCAATCGGTGATGATTGTGTCAAGATCTGGGCAGCGGTGGTGTGACGTCAGCCACCCACCCACCGTATTCACTCGAACTTCCACGTTCTGGAATTTGTGTTTACATGGAGGGTTGCCGTTGGGTTGATGTCAATTTTTTTGTTCATTACATTACACTGGGTTGGTGAATCAATCAAGTTGTGGGATGAAAGGTTGAAGTTAACTTTTCTACTGACCAGAAGGGTGGCGATGGCGCCCAGCGCAGAGATGACGAAACACTTGCAGACAGAATGGAGAAGGTTACGGTATTCAAATTGAAAAAATGAGTAAAATGGGAAATGGCGTTGAACTGTCGGGTTTTTCTGGAAGCAATTAGCTGGGTTCCCAGTTGACGTGATACACATAGTGTCAATAAGCAATGACCGAGAACATCACACAGGGTTTATGACCTGCATAGCGAGGACCCCAAACATGGAAGGAATTGTCAAGAAAAACAATGTATGTATCACTGTGTTCACAATCAGATCAACTGACCAGGTCCCGGAAAAAAACATGGACAAAAATGTGGGCTTGGAACAGATACAACCATGTAGTGATCAGGTAAAGGTAAAGGTGCACCTGTATCTATGTACTTGTTGACGGAAATGTTGTTCTATGTCAAAAAACAGAAGCTCAGACAATGGAAAAACAAACTTTGGGGTACTGTAGACATAGTTTTATACACATTTTGACACTAGTGAGACAATATTTCACGATATTACGATTCGAAATGATTCATTACGCCGCACCATGCTTTGATATCGAAAAACGGAAATCCAGTTTTGCAACCAAAGTGGTTCGGTGTGATTCAAAACAATGTTCTCGTTCAACCAACCCCAAAAACTTTAAGAGAAAACAACCGCTCAACCGATGTGGGAATTCCGCTCACCCCACCAACATACTGCGCAATCAGCACTGTGTAACGGTAGTCTTTAAGCCCTTCCGTGATCATGTTGCGTGATCTGATTAATCGGAAACCTTATAAAAAGTAAGTTAATGTAAGTTAAAATCGAATAGAATTATGTCGAAGTAAAAAAAGAGTCACTGTACCCCGCTTCTGTTTCCTGCAAAGTTGAATCTCCTCTCTCTTGGCATTCTTTGAACCCAGGCGTCGAGTGCACACTGCGATGACAGATTACGTTGTGGGGGCGCCCCACCGATATCAGAAGCGATGGCTCATGTCTGCCTTGATCAATCGCAACGCCGCCGCCGCGCAAAGCCCCTGTGAAAAAGGGTTGGAATGCGGAAAGCACCTTCTGAAGTCATAGTCATTGTGCTGCGTCGATTCGTTTAAAGATGAAAAAGCGAATCGAAACATTGATTAATCGAATTGCCTGCCGTTTGCCCGGGATTTCGAGTTGAGTTTGTGTGTCAATTAGAAGTGGCTCTCCCAGACATGGGCACCGGAGTGGGTTGTGATCATTCACGTGAAGTGCCACAGGGCACAGGAAGTCAGTGTTGAGTACGTGAGGGGTGCGGTGTGCCCTGATGTATCTCGGGAGTGTCTGCACGGGGGCTCTCTGCGCATCTGCGCGGACAATGATGCATCACAACCCATCCCAAATGACACGAAACAAACAATGTAATACGACAAATTAAAGGACAAAGGATGGAAGGATGCAAAGAACTTGGGAACTTGGTCAGTCACCACCACCAACCAAACAATGAATGAATGAAAATGATAACTAAAAATTGGTTTTTAAAGATCAGTAAAAGCGTCACCCCCGCCAAATGACATCAACAGCACCTCTGAGTTCACAGTTTCAAACCGCAGTTTACCCAAACCACCAAAATGGCACTACTATTTAAACCCAAACCGCGCGTCAAAAGAGATAAGTGCCATCGGCGGATTTTGACCCATGGCTCAAAACCATGAAAAACGTCATTATGTGTTGCGTAGAGGGAGCACTTTGAGTGGCCTTTTTGCTTCCCGTTTTGGGCCATTTTCGGGCGTTTTCGGCACCAACCAAAACCAAAACCACAAGAATGGCAACGCGTCCCCTTCGTAGAGGGTAAAACGTGAAAGTGGAAGTGACGCTGAACGTGAACATGGTGTACAAAGTGGGTGATAAGAAGAAAGCCTTAAGCCCGATGACACAGTGACACAGATCATGCTGACCATGGCCATGGCAAACACGCATCACATCAGCTAGGTAAATATGGGAGGAAGGAAGGCGACAGTGGTTACGAATGGTATTAGCTAAAAATAGAGACATGGCGCTGTGGGACTACTATTTACGGAAGCGGGGTATCAGGAAATATGTTTATTGATGGGAAGCTGGAGTGAGGGGTGAGTCAACAGTTGGGACGGGGCGACGTTGAAACAGTTAATTCATGCGTTGTCTAAGATTACGCTTGCATTCATTAAGTCGAAATGAGGAATGAGGAAGACTAAATGGGGGCTAAAAGTTGGAAGAGATTGACTATGTTGATGTATTCTGAGTATTTGGCGGGGTTGGACAGGGTTCAATGGGGTTAAATTTATGAAAACTGTGTTTTTAATCTTAAGTGTTGAAACTATTGAACAAGGCAATAAGTTTTTGCGCCCACTACAGTACCCAAATCAGATCAAAACACAAAAATGACCCATTTTTTCACCCCAAAAACCCTCCAAAATCAGTTTCCACACCCAGTCTTAGCTTCACATCAAAGCACGTCCAAGACTCCCTCAAATTGTTCATGTCTAATTTTACGACTGATCAAAAAGGCAACCACCGAGAGATAGGATACCCGGACACCTTTTTCTTAACAGCTCACAGGCACAGGAAGCAGGTCGAAATTATTACACCTCTTTGATCGAGCAACGTCATTTGATGCCACAAGCCCCCACGAGCAACACGATTACAAGGATTACGGTGGTTTTATGGCCATTTTGGCATTGCGGCTCGTCGAGGTGACAGTCAAGCAACTTTTGGAAGTGGAAGTAACCCTGTGGCCCCTACGCTCTAGGCTTTAGGCTCCGGGGTTCCTGGACGTGTCACTCCCTTCCAAGATGGACAATGCCGCACCCTCTTTCCTGGGAGTTGCCAGGCTCAAATTAGCTCATCCCCTCAACTACAAAATACACAATTCTGCACACGTGTGATATTTCTAATCAACGGGCTTGCATTTTGATCGATCAAATTAGCCGCAAAGGTGTGGCTAGCTTATCAGGTGTGAGGGTAACATTAAACAATGAAACAGAGCACAGCTTGGAGGGGTTATTGTCAGCTTGGAGTGAGTAATCCTGGATTTTGGGCGTGGATTCGGGGACACTGACGCAGGTTGAAAGGTTATTCCGGTAAGGTTTGGTCGGAGGAAACGTGAGGTTTCACAATGTTAGGCAAAGTGGATAAGATAAAGTTGAATTGAACTTTGTTCCAAATCTGTGACGCCTTTTCAAAGTCGCTTATATATCCCACTGCGACACTGATTGGCGGGTGTCATCAAGTCATCAGTGATGTCAAAAGATTATTTCGTTTAATTTTGGACTTGGAGCAGGGTAAAGTTGAAAGTCACGCAGAAACAAAGGAACCCCCGCCGCGCAGACCTGTCGGCCGATTATGATAACCCGTGCTTGCTTTGACGGAACCATGCTTTTCGGGGCTTGCAGGTTGAATAACTTATGCAACATGAACCTGAACAAGTTGAAATTTTGTTGAATTGGCTTTGTGGAACCGGATTTGCGGGGAACGTTGACCTGATAGCGGATGATGAGAGATCAAACATTTTGATGCACACATGGCTGATTTCACAAGATGATAAAGCTGTTGACGTGAAATTTAGCAGATTTTGGTTTATTATTACGTTTTGAATACTGCAAAAATGTAAAAACGTAAAAAAAAAACAAAAAAAAAAATTTTAAACTGATGAAAGGCTGTAAAAATTATCTGACAACACTCAGTTGACGTTGTATCATTTCCAGTTAGACCATTTTCTCCCATCTAATATGTTCAAAAGTGCCCCAATCAATAAACAGCTTTCAAAAATCCGCACTTTGTATCCAAAATCCCTTGGCGTTCCGTCCCCAACCACCAACAACCATTTTGTGTCGACCTCGAGAGAAAACACGCCCTTGCTGTGTTCGCTTTTGCTTCGCTTTTTCGTTGCTTTGTCGTGAATCTTCATTCCTTCTTTCTTTTCATTCCCAAGCAATAATGCTTTCCTATTTTCGAGATATCTCTCAACTACCATCAATGATGGATAACGATATTATTCCCTATCCCGAGGACGACCGCATGGATGAAGGCAACGCCGACGACTTGGCCGCTGATTGTAAGCTTTTGTAATTTTCCTCCATTTTCTTTCGTAATTTATATATTTTTAGTGCTCCAAAAAGCTGAAATCGACGAAGCTAACTATGTCCCTCCGACCGCGAGTGTTGATTACATTGACTACGACAAGCTTCAGGCCGAGCTTGTCAATCCGGCGTTGTCGCATCGCCTTTTTTACATGGTCCAAGTTTGCGAGAATCGGAAAGCTGAGATTGCGACCGTGTTTGAACGGGTTCATGCTGAGGTTCGTTTGGTTTATATTTATGTTTGGAGCGGGTTTACGTTGGTTTTGTTTCAGAAGTCCAAGAATATCGAAATTTACCGCAAATTCCACAAATACTTCGCGGGCCTCGGTGAACGCGGTCCCAGGATTAATGATGAATGGGTTTTCGAGGCCGATAGCGTGTCCTCGTCAGAGATTGAAAGCTTGAATCTCAAGTTGAAGCATTCCATCGATGATGGTAACAAGGTTTGTGCGACATATTAATCGAGTGGATTTTATATATCCATTTTCCAGGAAGCAACCCGCGAAGCCACAATCAACCTCTTCAAAGGCTACATTAACGCCGGACGCTATGTCGACGGCATCCGTCTCTATTCGCGATGCCTTCGTGAGTATGCCAGCACTCCCAGCCTCGTTGTTCCCATGCTCTTCGACCAAGTGAAGGCCCTTCTGCTCAGCGGGGACATCAACCGCGTCGGTCAATACCTTAGCCAGATTGAACGCAGCCTTTCGGATTGCCGTGAACGCGAAATTGCTGCTCACAAAGGGTTATCCAGCTCGTTGAGCAAGGACCTCGCCAATCTTGCTGCCATCGCTGGTGTTATCCGTCTGGCACACTTTAACTATCGTCAAGCCGCCGAGAAGTTCGTCACAGTTGAGCACGAATTCTTCGACTTGCCCGACCTCCTGGCTCCAAGTGATATCGCTGTTTATGGCGTCCTCAGTGCCTTGGCGACGTTTGATAGGGCTGAGCTCGGCAAGAATGTCCTCAACAACGGCAATTTCCGCAAGTTCTTGGCCCCGGAAGGACAGCTCGTTGATCTCGTCCGCGCCTTCAACAAGAACAGCTACAGCATCGTGTTCGATATTTTGACCCAGTTGCGGCCAACCTGGTCGTTGAACATTTATATTGCGCCGCATTTGGCTACGCTGTTCCAGCTTATCCGTCAGCGGGCTTTCGTGCAATACTGTGCCGCTTTCTGCAATATTGACTTGGTTACGATGGCTGGGGTGTTCCATTCGACTGTGGATGATGTAGGTTTTGTAATCGGTGTTTTGAATGTGAATCTTATTGCGTGTTTTCAGCTCATCGACGAACTCGTTATCCTTATCGAAGACGGCGCCCTCCAATCCCGTATCGACCCAATCGCTAAACAGCTTTACCAGATCCGAGTCGACAATCTGAAGCGCAACTCGGCCAATCTCAAGTCCCTTCAAGAAGATGTGACCCACCGTGTCCGTGCCATCCTTGTCCGAACCGCTTTGGCTGTCAATCTCAGCACCCTGTCCGGCGATGAACAGAACGAAATGCGTGGCACTCGTGGCCGTCGGCGTGGTGGTCCGGCGACGATGGAAGAATTTGATGATGAGGAGCTTAATTGGCATCCCGATGGTATGTTTTTCATATAACACATTCTTAAAATCAGTCATCTAACCCCTGCCATCAGCTGCTTCAGACGTCGACATGATCAACCAGACGAGACAACTCTCCTTCGATCAAGCCAGCAGCATCTTTGGCAATGGTTTCGCCGGTCCCAGCACTTCCTCTGACTCATCCAAGCAGGGTCGATCCTATACGAAGTTCCTTGACAAGGTCATGACCGGCGCCAATCGTGACCGTTTCACGAAGAAGAAGGTGCCGTCCACGGCTTCACGTATCCTTAGCGGTGTGCCGCCGGCGCCCGCATCATCCAATGAAAACAACCATCAAGGCGACTCCGACGAGGACGACTTTGCCATGGGTTCGTAAATGTGTTTTAACCTTAATTCTTTACCGTATTATCGATCTGTACGTGTTTCTGTAGACACCTACACCTACCTTTCTGTACAGTTCTATAATAATTGTAATATAATTTTCACTTTTTGTGCGTAATCTAAACAACTTCATGAACATTGTCTATTGGATGGACTTTTTTATTCACAACATTTTTGACAAATCTGCGTAAAAGTATAGTACTGATAGGAGGGCCCTTTTGTTCGTGTGTATGTTTCGGGATGTGCTGTGTAGGCTTTGCTGTTTTGTTTCGAGAAGGATATTGGATTATCCCCAAAGTTTGGTGTTGTTGTTATTGAAGGAAAATAGGATCTAATGTAAGCGAAGAGGATGCCGATGCCGTCGGCGCGAAGCGAATGTTAATGTTCTCGCGACCGGATTTACGCTTCTTGTTCTTCTTGAGCCTGGGCTTGGGCTTGAGCGCGTGCCGCGGCCGCCAAGAAAAACGGTGGTGGATTCCGGGGCGCCGAAGCCGTGCACACATTCGAGCATTCCGTGATCATGCAAGCCCGGATGAGTTTCAACGTCGCGAGGGCTTCATCCTCACCGGCTTGTCCGGGCACATGTCCGAGTTCATGGGTGGCACTTTTAGCCACGGCATACCAGCAACCCATCTTGCAGCATCGGCACGGCATCACGACGAGTTGCTCGGTTGAGCAGGATTCAGTGCTCCTGTTTTGGAGACCAGTGGGGGCATTTGGGTTGGATAAGGGTGATGTGGAGCCTGAAAATTCTCTTCCTTCAATCTACAGTAATCAGCTACAGTAACCCACCAATGGCCAAAACTGCAACAAAAACAAAGATGCCGACGGCGATTTGCTGTACACTGGGAAGGGTCTGCATGATTATAGCTGGTTTGAAGCTTCGTATTTTTGGTCAAAGTAGTCCGACGTCGAAAAGTGAATCCAAAAGTAGCCCTCGGACGAAAATAACAATGAAAATAGCCAGAGGCGGTGTGCGTCCGCGTCGAGGCTGTATTTTGTAACCTGAAAGGGGTTGAATGTGAATTCTGGAGATGGGTCGGGGACACACGAACTTCGGACACGCTCAAAATAGCAAATTTACAAATAAGCGATGCATACAAACACAATTTATGCCATGGCACGTATGCGACATTTGGTGAGTTAATTCAATTGTTAAATGTGAGGGGCGTAATGATGGCATCAATGAAAGTTTATTCGATGGGGGAAAGTTCACGAAGATCTTCCTATAGAGAAACAGGAATTTGATTAAAGTTAGTTTTCATAGAATTAATTGTAATTGAAACAGGAAAATGTGCGTAGAAAATGTCGTATTTTTCGAGGAAGTGGCACACCTTTTGTTTTAGGCGGATAAATTTGTAGACTTTTTTTGGAATCCACTTCCCCGTGATTAATTCAATGCGTGAGGACGTCAATGAAACTATTGAATGGAATGCAGAGTCATATTTGGTTGCTGGATGGCAGGCAACTTTGAACTTTACTTGCCCTGAGGCTATGAACTTGATCTTTAAGGATTACATGTCAGAACAGAACAGTCAGTTAGCCAAAGTCAATGACATTACTGAGAACAAGCTGTGAGCTATGATTGGAAAAAGCATATGGTTTTTGGCACCACCGGAAACCCAAAAAACACGACAAGTCTAATGGCACGCACCGTCAAACGAGACAAGACAGCACCCGGGAACCAGTGGTGCCTCAGGGCATTTCGGAGGTCCCTCAAATCAGTGACGCTGATTGTGAGGCACGACGGGAGAGGGCGGGAATGATGATGACAGATGCGGAAATGCCGTGTGTGAGTGTGAACGCAACGAGTGAGTGACGAAGGGATTCTAGGGCTGAGCTCACGGCGAAACGGAAGCGGATGCGCACGACCACCGTCATGAAGGCAGTCAATCGAGGCCAATCACGGCATTCGAGGAGGGTAACTAAACTTCAATGAGCTTAAAATAGAAGTTACGGAAGAAAACCGACAACACGAGCATTTTGGATAAAAAAGTTTACAAAAACGAAATAAACCGTGAAAAACAAAAATTAACTCTGCTCCGCCGTTACTCATGGAAATCCAAGCAAAAGTGATACCGTTTTTTAGGCTAAACCAAAACTGAAGCCAAACCAGCTGCAAAGTTACGTGTAATCCCGTGAATGGCTGATTGAAACAGATGTTTACGCAAATAGTAATGACAAATTTTAGATTTTAGATATTTATGGTCTATGCATACAACTTATCACATAACAGTTATCATGAATAAGGTCACAAACCACATACGAAGTGCAGATATAAAATTTAACTGCAAAAACACAAAGTTTGCCATGTCAGTTATCGTGAACGTGAACAGTTTGCAGAGGCCTTGTGCAACATTGGCATAAACAAGCACGTCAAATACTACCAATGGAACTATGGAACTAAAAGTTGGTCATGTCACATAGCTTAGCTTAACTATGGACGCCGCCTACTCATTATTCACCAAAGAAAAGTGAATAACATGTAACGCATTTTTTGGAAATTAGCAAGTGTAATGGTTTTCGAGAGAATGGCAGGTTTGCACAGAACGGAATGAAGATTACTAAGGTATAATAGTTTACATGAAATTTTTACTTTAACAAAAAGTTCAAAACTTCTGAATTCGCATTTTTGAGAATGTTTTGAATGCGGAAATGGATGCGCATTGGATGACTGACGGCAAATCACTCTGATTTTTTGACGTATTGTTTACACGCTTCACGTCAGCCCGCCGGAATAGATGAATGGCATTGTGCTGTCAGGAGGGCATCCTCAAAAGGTCTCAAACAAAAGCACATCCGTAATATGGCGAATTTATGTGCAAAAAGAGGGCGCACAAACCCGAGGAACCCGAGGACAAGCTTTAAGGATGGGGCCAAGGATAAGCTTTGCCATAGCCCAAGCCCAGTGCCATGGCATGACCATAGCCGCATGGTAGGTGAAATGACGTTTATCACAAAGGGGCCACAGGGCTACTTAAGTAAAAAAAAGCGCAAGCGTGGAATGGAGGTTGTCACTTGAACGGCACCCTGCTTTGAGGGCAATATTTTAAGTTGAATGAAAACGGCATGGCATCCATCGGCTGCAACATTGAGGATTGTGGAGCCTAGAATCTCAGGAGGCCCTCTTCGAAACCTATGCCACGAAGCTGTAAAACGTTTGTTGGCACAACTCAAGTGGCTTCGTTTTGTATAAATCGGCACCGGAATGACGCCGACGGCACTGCAAAAAAGGCGTTCCATGACGCCTCTTGAGTTATGTTTTTTCAACTTTTCCATCAAAGTTGGTCATAAACGGCGGCGCGAAAACATTTTTCTCTGCAACACGGACCCCCGGAAAAGTGCCCTTATCACGGCTATGACGACAAGGGTCAACTATAACACAATGAGAAGTTTGTTCTGTAAATCTAATAATAGCCGAGGGACTCAGGCTCAAATGCCTATTTGAATCAAACACGCAATGTTCCGACAACACTTATTGTATTTTACCGTCACAATGGCACCGAACTTACGTAAAGTTGGTGAAATTTTATAATTTTAGGTATTTTTATTCATCTTTGTCAAATATATATGAAATATTGGATAAAATCTTGTCATTTGTCAACATTGACATCGCAGGTGAAACTTACAAAGAAAAACGGTGCAAAAAAGGCGTGTACTTGCCACAAATATAAATTTGGTCACTCACAAAAGCTTAGAAGTTTAAAATAAGACAACAAAATACAAATATATGGAAAGGTAGGTATGTTGATCAAAAAAATGGTAGCCAGAACTGAAGTCGAGAAATGCGTCCAATGAGTCGTGCGTCGTACTAACAAAAACAGAAAAAAAGTGTCAATAAAGAAAAGAACGTTGAAAATTCAATCGAAAAAAGTCAAAAATCTTGATTTGATTACTGTTTAGCGGAAACTCGATCAATCATCATTGTTTTCAGGGTCGCGATTTGACGTGCCAGTGCAGCCTCTTCAGCGCGAAGCTCGCTGTTCCGGGATTCCAGACGTGAGATCTCGTCCTTGTTCGATTTGAATTGCTCGGTACGGCGGCTACGGTAGCGACGGGCGGCAATCTTGTTTTGTTCCTTTTTTCGGAGACTGATCTCCTCGAGGCTCATGCCGGCAAGGCTATACTTTTTGGCACGAGATGCGGGGGGTGGCGAGATGCTGCTGCTGGAGGCTGTTGAGGGGGAGGGGGATGTTTCGGACTGAAATAGAATACTGTAGGCTGGGTTAGGCATGCATGAAAAGCTTACCTGGACAGAGTTGAAGCTACGTTTACGAGAAGGCGGAGGCGACGGCAAAGAGGGCGAAACGGGAAGGGTCGATTCGGGGGAAGATTCGAGGCCGCGTTCGGCACGGATCTCGTCGCGAACTTGATTGATGAGATTGTCGATAAAGTCATGGAAAGCTGCTGTTGCCGGCACGGAAGTAGTGCCTGGCGGAGAGGGGTAGGGCGAATAGGTGGACGCATTAGAGAAGGGCGATGACGACGACGATTCAGAAGATTCCGGAGTCAGATGACAGTAGTGAGGTTGCTCAATGGAGAAGAAGATGCTGCTGAAGTCGTCGTCCACCACTACCGGAACCGGAGATGATTCCACCGGAGTAAATGGATCCCGCGATAGGAGCACTCGGCTGAAATGACAATGGCACCCATCAACCCTCCTCTGTCAACTACCCCAGAATCCCCCAACTCACGGAATAGGAGCACGGCATAAAGCAACACGGCGTCGTGGTAGTGAGGGTGGTGATGGTGCCCCGCGTAAAGGAGCCCTTGGCGGCGGGGTTGCCTCGCTTAAAGCAGCACTTGGAGGCACCAGCGAACGCGGTGCGACGCGCTTCGGTGCCACAACGAACCCGCGACTGGGCAGGGGCCGCCGAGGCCTCGACAAAGCCCTGCCAAACCCCCCACTCGGAGGTGGCACAGTTCGCTGTCAGGTTGGGTTGGTCCGCTAGCCCAGCGGCAGCATCACAGAAGTTGGTTATGTTGTTGCCGCCTTTCAGGCAGTCAGTGGGATTCGACGATTCACCCGAGGGGAAGTTGGCCTCAGGGGCGACTTCGTAGAAGGTCGGGGTATCGAGGTCGAAGCCGAAGTCGGTGTTGAAGTCGGTGGCGGCGGCGGTGTTGAAGGCGAGGGAGTCGGTGGCGGCGGCGAAGGAGAGCATTTTCAAGGTTTTTCGGGGTTCAAAAATATATAAAGTTCACGAAATTGAGTTGATCAAGCAAAAACGTGGATAGTTTCTGCTTTCTTTGAAGTGGTGGGAGTTGCGAGTTTATCAAAACAAGCAACAATGAGTAATGTCCGGAAGGAGGTTATCAGTCAATTGACGACGTTTGAAGTAGCGAGCAAGTCAGCGAAGGAGCGACGAAGCGAGCGAGTGAGTTACGAAAGTTGAGATATCTGCAAAAAAACAATGTTAACACAGTTCCAAGGAATCTGCCCCCGTAAAAGATTCCATTTCACGCGCGCTCGCACCAAAAATAACAACCACGTGAAAAGCACAACCTTATCATCGCCCAAAACGTGAAGGTGAAGGCGGAACAGTCTATCTACAAGCGAGAAGATGCAAACACAGTGGCCGAATAAAGTCCGCGAGCCCCGAGCCGAGCGCGATCGGAAGACGGGGTGAAAAGTGTGAGACACAAAGCAGCAAGTGCACCATAGGCAGGCCCCTCAGGGTTCAACGCCATCGCCGCTGCCCGCCAAGGTGGAATTGGAAAGAAAAACGTTAACCGCCGACAGGCAGGCAGCCAGCTGCGATAAATTACACTCGACCAAGCGTCCCTATTTCGCTTCATTCCCCGTCTGATTAGAACCAAAAAGGGGGGTAAAGGGAGTTAGTTAGAGATCACGGTCAGCCAACACAACCAATAAGGCCTAAATTTCAACCTCTGAATCACATTTTTCAAGCAATTTGACCACTTGAACATCAAAATCGCCGCTTCTAGCCTTGTAAGTAACACAAAACACAACATGACGATCACATGAGACCCGATATCGGCGATCTTATCTCTCGGCGATCGAGATTTACAAAAGGTCATATGATTTTTGTAAGATCTTAGAGAGCTAATCCAAAACACGAAAGAAAGCGACCAAAAGAGCAATGTTTAGGAATCGCAAAGGCTAAAGCTAGCACAAAACGCTTTGGAAGGAAGTAAATGTGTCGTTGAAGACCGAACCGACAAACCAATCACCCCCAGTGATAGACATCAGAAGCCGAGCCGTCGGAACGTGATTAGTGGCGAACGGCGCCATAATCAATAGATCACAGATCTGGCGGACGCCGCGGAGCGCAGAGCTTCAAGGAAAAGTGCATATTTGACAACGAAACGATGTAGCCCCAGGGCAGACGGGTAAACTGGGAGGGAATAAATGTGCAAAAAACTGTATTTATGCAGTAGTGAACATCAATAACTGATTCTCGGGTAAAAACTAAAGACACCGTCATCACAAACGAAATAAACTGATTAATGTTGCCTTTCAACAGTTCGCAAAAAACGTCACAAAAGCGAACACAGTTTCTTATTACACGTGTCCCGGCCAAATCGTTGGCCATGTGGCAAACAAAAAGCAACAAGAAAAAACTGTAAATCCAAAGCAGTAATGAGCTGCGGCGCGCGGAAGGGATAACTAACTGCCGGTGGTCGCCGACTTGCGATTGCATCATGTTTGAGAGAGTGGCTTGCGAAAAGGGTTTGGGCGACGGACAGCGACTGCCTAGTTGTTTTCTATGGCTTGTTTGTTCGAAGTACGGAACATACACTGCATTCTCGCTCATTGACGTCAAGAAGGACTGTCGGCAAGATGGACAGAAACACCTGTGACACGCATAGGCGGTTTGTAATTTGACGCTTCAAAGACTGCTGAAAGGGGCATTTTCGGGCTTGTCAAAGGGGAAATGCGACACTTTTTGATGCAAGGGCTCTGCAAGATTTGATGTTCTTCGCCACGAAAAAAACATTGACGATGAAAAACACGACTGTTTGCCGCATTCTTACAGCTGCTTGACTATGTTTTACTTTTATCAAATCATGTCGATTCGATAGAAATGGACCCCAATATGTTGGCCGATACATGCATACTGATGTTTACTGATGTCGAAGGCATGTTAATTGAAGGCATCAGTTTTCACACCTTGATTACCTATGTAGTGACACCTAAAAAGTCATACATACTCCTTCTCGACGACGCCCATCGGCCGTATGTGATCCCTTCCAGTCCCATCTTTCCTGCCAGTATTTGTTATCAGTTTATTAAAAAAGACACAACCCCGCCTTTCACTTCTATCCAGTCGCGATCGGCCACCGCCGCCTGCATAATCGAAACCAACACACATCGGAAAGTGCCTCATCGGGGGGTATGTGTTCATTGCTCGATGATCGGGAATCGAGACGCCTCTCGGCTATGTGGTCGGGCCCCCTTCATGTTTGCATTGTCCGTTTTAGAACAACCATGTCGGCCTTGTTTCCGTTGACTGATTACAACACACTGTAACGCTTTTATGGGACATTAACTGGGGGCATAGCATAAAACTTTATACGAAAAGTGGAGGCAAATTGAGGCATAAAAAGGTTTTGAAATTATCAATCCGGAATAAACATAGTTTTAGTTTTTAAAAATATGTCTACTCAGTTTGGCGAGCGATTTCCGAACCTGATAAAACTCTCAAAAAACCTTTTGTTGGCGTACCCCACAGCGACAATTAGCGACCTCCCAAGCGTGACAGCCGTAAATCATGATCGAGTCTATCGACGACAGCCATCACCAGACTTCCATGAACACAGTATCAGTGTCTTGTGTTTCCTGCGCGAAAGGCTTAAGGAATGCCATAAAAAGTGAATAGTATGCTGCAATATGGGAGTTCTGTTGAATTTGATGCGTTTGTCATCTGCAAAATGTTACAACGCCTTCGGCATGGCTCGCACTAACCTTTCCTTTAAACCCGAAAAGTGCAAAGAACACCTCGGCATACGGTCAATGTAGTTAGGCTTATCATCGCCTATCAGATGATGATTTTTTCTATTTTGTACATGCGGAAATGTAGTCTGTCAAAGACAATGAAGGTTATGACCAGCGGCGTCCGATTGGCTAGAGCCGTAAACCATGGTGTTGAAGTGACGTGACCTCAAGCATGATGTTCATGGCTTATACCGATGGAGTTCAGATTAGCTACAATAATGACGCTCCATGTGATATCATTGTCTTTGGTCGCCTTGATAGTGGTGGTAAATAGTGTCAAAGTGCAGGTAAAGGCCCCAAACCCGAGCAAAGGGTGAATTAGAAAAGCAAAAAAAACAGGGGTGATCTACGTGTAATTTTTGAAAAGATGTGTGGTATACCCAATGCGGGTGTTTGTGACTTGTGGTGTCAATCATTGTGTTTTTTAAAAGGGGACATGCGGCTGTGGTTTTGATTTATCAACTGATCAGGGGATTTGGAAGTTTTGGACGGTTTGAGGGTCACTTGCAATACTGAAGATACTCATTGCCTCGTCACCAGTTGTTGTATGTTTTTTACGCTATCAGAAAGGTCAAAACTTCAAGCATTAGAATTTCAAATGTTTTTCTCGAAAAAAGGTGAAAGTTGCATCTCCAAAAACGGCACACCAAAACAAAGTTTCCAAACTGGATTCCTCCTCAATGCATCATCCTTCCGCCATATCATGTTATTCTCCCACATTTCCCCCGAAATTTGCTAATTCATCGGTACAATCTTCGCACGCAGCATGAAGCGTATCTACAAACAATGATGAATCAATGCATCCTTTTCGCCTTTTCAGACATTGTGAAGCCGCCGGAATTCTGTTTTCACTCTTTTTTATTGATAAAAGACCTTTTGTACTGTTTCATATAAATTCTATTGTCGCATCCGGTGATGGCCAAAATTGAATTGAATACCTCGAAAAAAGGCCCCAAAAATGGCCATGGACCATAGCCATGAACGCCCGATCACGATGTTTTGGATCGAGAAACGAGGGAAGATGCGTGTGCCTGTTGCTGTTTCCCTTTTCGCTTGCCTTTAGACTCGCCCACGTCATCAACGAAAATATTTCACGTCGATGACAGGCGCCCAGAGGGGAGGTGATGATGACAAGCCTAACGGGGCAATGGATGGGATGCTCTCGACAGCCCAAACATGTACAAATACATCGGTGCCAGCGGCAAGAAGGCTCAGTTCCGTTTCTCGACCCCTATGCTTGAGGTCTAAACTTCTGGAAAAAGGGAAACGAAAAGGTCGCTCTCTGGGAAGAATCACATATAAAACAATGTTTACGATTAGTGTTTTCGTGATTGCGGTTGTGCTTGGAATTGCTGTGGGGTTGGATAGTAGCAGTGTTACCATTGATCTGCAGAGTATTAATGTTGGTAAGGATGCCTTCGTAGAAACTGTTTCGAAGTTTCGTGAAACTTTCAAATTCTTCAACTTTTAGAAATCACACAATACTATTTCCCCCCAAGTTTAACTATCATCTGTCCAGTGACGCCAAGTGATTCCATCAGCTATGTTTCGAAGCCCGAAGAATTCTTCTACGCGAATTCAACCAATTTACCAGCTAATGTGAAGCTGGAAAAGTATAAAACCGGCAATGGCGCATCCTACACGCCTGTTTTCCTTGTTTCAAAGCCAACAACAGCCAATACCGGCGAATATACTTGCTGTTATCCGTCGAAAATCACCAATGAAACGACACAATCGAATGAAACTTGCTACCGGACAAAGTTGACTGTGAGCGAATCGGCATCCTATGATTTAACTAGCTCAAGTGATAGTGTTAATATTAGCGTTACCCTCGGTCGGAATAACTATTTCTGGCTGGTTGATGAACCGCTTCCGCCGTCATCGATTACTTGTAAAGTTGGGACACAAAATGTGCCGGCTAATGTTAAAACCACCAGTGAGGTATGTTTTGCCAAGTTTGAGGTTTACAGATTTGGAAAAACTGATATTTAGGACTCATTCAACCAATTCGTGATAACAGCCACAACCAAAGAAAACCTGGTAACCTATGATTGCACGCTTGTCTACGTGATCCCCAATGTTCCCACCCCGAGAATTATCCAGAAACATATTACGTTATCAGAAGCCGCGACCCCGGCATATGCCTGGAATGGATTGCCTGAGGCTGCCCTTGGTAATGGTAAAAGTGCCGCAAACAGCAACACGATTGGATTCTCTTTGATTGCGGTGATTACTGTTATGCTTTTTGGAAGATGTTTTTCTTTGTAAATTTGCGCTTTTTTGTTTGTTGGAAGTGTAATCTGTAAACTGTAATTTGCGAGTTTATGAATAAATGCGTATGATAAGTTTTTTCTCTCTTGGCAATGGATCGTGGAAATGGATGAAGATGTGCTGATGGAATTTGGTGTGATTTGATAGCTTAGGCGGCAGGCGTGGGAGGTGCAGCGGCGGTGAAAGCGTGGACGCTTTGAGGACCAACGTTTACATCGGCACTTCCGGCTCCAGGATTACCAGGACCACCAGGGGCCGCAGGCGAAGCACCACCGCCAGCTGGCGATGGAGCACCACCGGCTGGAGCAGGCGCACCACCAGCAGCGGATTTGTCGCCTGCGGGCTTGTCACCGGCAGGGGCAGCGGTTGATTTTTCTGAAAACCGTCATACAATAAAGTGATTACGACAAATACAGTGAAAACAGACCCTTTTTACCGCCGCAATTGACGGCCAGGAAAGCCAGCATGACTAAATTGCCCACGAAGAGGGTGACAAAACTGAAATTCAACAACTTTTTACAACTTTGATAATAGATCAGATAGAAAAACTCACGCAACTAAGCCATCGCCACCGATTATGTCATCCAATTGGAGCATATCGTCGTCGACGCCGTCGTGGAAGAGGCACGCGTGTCCCGACAACAAGGAACCGCACGGGTCGGGATTCAAGTGAAATGGATGCCTGGGAACGGAAGCTGTACAGATTTTAGGAGATCATGGGGCACTTTTGCATGAATCTGGAAAGTTTCTAGGACCCTTAGTTGTGAAATGCTATATGTTGCAGTGCTTTGTAGGGCTTTTTATGTTTTGGCTAATGACAATATTTTCGAGAGTAACACGCGGACAGCCGCCGATCAAAGGGTGCACGAGCTGTCAAAATGCGGACATGTCGGAAGTTTGGCAAACAAAGGCTATGCGCGAGCAAGCTGTTTGAATTGAGTTTGAGATGTTGTTATTCAAATTCGCGCTTTGGTACTTCTACGTATTATCTTTTGTTCTAATGAAAAGTTGAAAAAAAGTTTTCCCTTTTTAAAATTTTTTTTTGAAACTGCACAATATCAAAAAAAAGTTATCTATCATAGACCCAGATCGTTTAAATTGACCTTTTTGACGTCACACTTTATCGCCTGGCACAATTGACCCCTTCATACCGTACATCACTCCCCCTCAACCCTCCCACCATTATTGTTTAGCACCGTTTCCCCCCACCACCCAACACAAATCCCCTGTGGCAGCTTTTTTCCTTTGTTGTCAGCCGAGCCGAGCTGAGGGCTGTCAACGGCTAATCAAAACCACGTTCAAATGACAACGTCGGCGGCTTCGCGCGCGAGACCGACCGGATAAGTGTCAAAACCAGCAAGCAGCGCGATGGCCGTTGGCTGCCGTCGGGCGACGGACGATGCAACAACTTTTGACCACTCCGCTTTCGGTTTCGTCCTCCCTTTGACCAGCATCGGTGACGGCCTCTCGAAAAGGGGTTTGTACAATCACAGCTCACATCAAAAGGGCTTACGGAAGGGGAAGGACGACCGTGAAAAGTGTCGAATCGGCCCTCGGCGCTGACACATTTCGCCGAGACGCCCGAGGAGTCTCCACCAAGTTTAATGACCAATTTTCGAGATTTTACTTCCTCCTGCGCAGACCCACACTTTGTAGCGGGAGGCTTGATTTTTGGCTCAAGTTGTTTTGGATATTGTTTAGCGTGTCTCTTGTTGGCATTTTTGATCACATTGTTTACAAGTGTGTTTACAGTTTGACTCTCCGCCACTCGGAACTCATCTTCCGTGGCCGGATGATTCTCAATCGCAGGCCAGATGGCCGCCACCACTTTCATGGCTTCTTGTCATTGCTCATTCTAGTATCCCCAGTCGTCGGTGCCGCCAAATTTTACACTGGCAATGTCACACAGCCATCATCCATGAGAGAAATTTTCATTGATCAACTTGATTGGCCATCAAATTCTACACTTTCAAATTCCACTAAAATTGCTTCCAAAGCATCTCAACATTTAAATGAAACTAATTTGCCACTTCTTGAAGATGGGCTTTTGTCGGATTCCGGCGAGAATTCTACCATTTTAGAGAGATACGGTAAGTTTTCACATATTTTAAAACCAATCTCCTAAAATGTCGTTTTTTTTAGCTCGAAACCTGCCAGACTTCTCTCTCTTGTGCAGTGAAGGCATTCCTCTTCTCCGTGAAAATGATCAACCAAAAAAGTGTAACCCTCATGCCGTCAAAACCGATGAAAGTTGTCCATCAAATTTTTGGTGTCACATTGGCTCTTCGGCGCTTATGTTTTTCTGTTGTCCGAAGAATCGAAAAAGTTAGTTTTTATCTTTATCTTTTGTGAATCTAAAGGTTGTTTTTAGTCACAAACTTGTGCCATCTTCCACCAAACAGCGGTTACGGTAGTGAAAAGTTGATCCGATACTGGTATGACTGGAGGTCTCGGACGTGCCGTGATATGACATACACTGGTTATGGCGGTAATGAAAACAATTTTGTGATGAGAGAGTTGTGTGAAATGCGATGCCATGGAACGCCGATGCCGCCAGGAGCTAAGGAGACTGTTGTGCCGATGGAAACTGTTGTGAAATCAATCATCAAACCAAAGAATAAAGCTACAACAACAGCAGCGCCGAAGAAGGAAGTCTTTTCGACGGCAGGAACAACGACATCGACGACAGAACCGATGAAAACAACGACCACAAAAAGGCCGGCAATTGTTATCACATCGACTCAGAGGGCTACAGTGTCACTTCATCGGTTAACTGTGCCGACGGTTACGTCGACAGAGGCGACAACGACGACGGAAGAATCACGAGTCGAGACTACAGTGCCGACAACATCCAAAAAACCGATTGTAATCACGGCCACGCCGTCGACGACCACGACGCCGCATAAGCCAACTCTGACGATTCCGGCATCTCGACTTGCTCATTCTCCTGGAGAACCGACAACAACAACTTTGCCAGTCACAGAAACCACTCCGCAACAGATGGAACAATCTACAGGCAATCTATGCTCCCTGTCACCTGATCGTGGCGTCAAAAGTGCCAGCGGCACGGTTATGCGCTGGTATTTTGATCTCGCGACGGAGAGATGCGTCAAGTTCCAATATCACGGCGCCAAAGGCAATGCGAACAACTTCCTCGACGAGGACATGTGCATGGAGACTTGTGGAGGTGGTCCTGCTGAAGTTGCTTCCTGTACGGAAGCTGTGGAATCCGGTGATGGTCCCTTTGCAATTCCACGATACTATTTTAACAGTAAAAGCAAAACATGCCGGCGGTTTGTTTACAAGGGCAAAGGCGGCAATGCGAATCGGTTTGTCAAGCGGTCATCGTGTGAGAAGGTTTGCGTCAAGCGAGAAGGTAGGCATCTTTTTGAATAGTTCAAATGTTTATTAACTTGTTTTCAGTGGCATCCAATCAACTTCCTCGACAACCATTGTCAAAGTTTACAGTTCCATCGACAATGCCACCACAACCAGAACCATTTGCGCCTTCCGTTTTTGGGAGCAACTCGATGATGTTGACTCCAGAAATGTTGCAAGGTAGCTTTTGCTTAACTTCTTTTTTTTTAAAATAAAAGTTCGTTTCAGGTCTTTTTGAACTTCAAAAACTAAATTTAATCAAAGACCCGTTTGCCATTTCTGAAACAACCACAGCTCCTACAACCCCTCAACCATCCGAAGAAAAATCCGAAGACGAGGATGAAGACCCCTTTGAAATGTATGAAAACACGGAAACACCGCCATCAGAAACCATGGAAACCACGACGGAATCGACTCAATCTGTCGAAACACATCCGCCTGTTGTCATTTCGACCGAGGAAGAGGAAGATGACGATGAGGATGATGACGACGATGAAGATGAAGAAACATCGACTGTCGGTGAAGTTCCATTTCCTTTGGAATCATCATTCGAACCAACAACTACCGAATCAGCGTCCTCGACGCCTCGTCCATTCTATCGGTCTTTCCCAAAACCATCGATTGCACCACTTTCTACAACCACCACCGCTCCAAGGATCTTTCCGACTTTGATTCCGGAAATAATTCCGTTTTCACGGAACTCTGTTGAGTCCACGACACTTGCATCACCATTTGGTCATCATTATAGGCACATTCATGCACCACCTAAAGTTCCTTTGCCTTCTGCAGTAGCGTCTGAAACATCGGAGCCAACCGTGTCTAAGCCACTGCCTTCAGTTGTGCCGTTGCCAAAAGCACCGGCCCCGATTCACGTCATTCCCTGTAGGAGTGCTTCAAAATCCGGGACATTACTTCAAGCTTGTCGACCCGAAGGACCGAGTGGAATTGTGAATGGCATTTGGGGACAAACATGTCCTGGAGGGACGTTCTGTCAAGTTGGCGAGACTGTTCAATTGAGTGTGTGCTGTCCCAAAGAAGGTGGGTAACGCTGAAAGTTGTTTTACTTATGTTAACTTTTACAATTTACAGATGTCGATGCATGTGTTCAATCAAAAGTGATCGGTAGTGGCCCATCTGCTCTGAGGCGATGGTACTACGATGCGGCCAGTAAGCAATGTAAAGGATTCATTTTCAAAGGATTTCAAGTAAGTTTTAATTTTCGGTAACTGAAGTGTATCTTATCAACTTGCAGGGTAATGAGAACAACTTCCTTACCTATAACGCTTGTCTCCAAAAATGTAATGCCATCAATCCATGTCCCTTCGGCGATCCATACAGTTTCCAAGTCACGAACACAACCGATAGTTGTGTGCCGTCCCATCAAACCTGCCCTCATCAACATTATTGTCACACATCCGAATTAGGAAATGTTTGCTGTCCTGTTTTCAATGGCACTGTTCACGTTCAGAATGTCACTCCACAACAAAGCCAATTTGCCCCAGGGCAGCCTTTGCCTTCATTTGTCGAAAATCATATGGGATTGCCGTTCGGTCTTGGAAATCTTCCAAATGCCATTGAAAACATGGCAAAAGCTGCCCGAGAAAACTCTACAATAACAGATGAAAACCATCATGGAAGTCCGCTGGTTGGACAGCCTATGGGGAAACATCATCACAGTCACCATCAACATCAACATGCAAAAACACATCACAATAAAGCTGGAAACCCCTCTCGAATGGTAACAACAGGACCAAGAACATCTGGTAAAGCAGGATCACCATGTTTATTACCGCTAGACAGTGGCAATGGAAAACTAACTTTGCATCGATGGGGTTTCAACGGACAAACGAAAGCTTGTGTTGCGTTTGTCTTTACTGGAAGTGGCGGAAATGCCAACAACTTCCTTACAAAGACAGATTGTATTAATGCCTGTGTTGGTAAGTATCACTTTGACCAATTTTGCGTACGTTAAGAACTACGTTTTGTAGCCTCGCTGAATCCCTGTGCTTCTGGAAGCCCTTTGATCAAAGGAAACACACTTGTTCGGTGTTCCAAAACTTCACGCTGCCCTCAAGGCTTTTATTGCCATATTGGCACATCTGGGGAGACAAATGTTTGTTGTCCAACGTCTACAGTATCTCCATGTTTGCTGTCACTGTCAACTGGCATCGGAAGTGCCATCATTCACCGATACTACTTTGATTCGTCGACTTCCACATGCAAAGCGTTCACTTACACTGGTGTCGGCGGAAATGAGAACAACTTTCTGACGATTCAAGATTGCAGAAAAACGTGCCCTGGTAAGTTTTAGTTATTTTTGTTAACAAACGTAAAAAAGATGGAAATGGCAAAAAGTCATGTCATCCGCAGGATTCGAACCTGCGCCCACAGAAGTGGACTGCGACCTGAACGCAGCGCCTTAGACCACTCGGCCAGAATGACTTGATGTCGAAGCGTTGGGAAAGCAAGGACACTGCTGGCTAAATGTCGCCGAAAAAAACAGAAAATGATAAACAACATTTTTCAGAATACGACAATCCCTGTGCAAAAGGCAAACCCTACACAAATAAAGCCGATGGAAGCGTTGGCTTTTGTTCTGCGTCAAATCCCACATGTCCTCAAGGATTCTCCTGCCACATTGGTGACTCTCGCCAAACAACAGTCTGTTGCCCCGCTATGGGTCTACCATGCAGCAGTACTGTAGTCCTTGGTACTGGATCTGCTCAATTGCCACGATATTACTACAATTCTATAGCAAGAGCATGTGTGCCGTTTGTATATTCCGGAAAGGGCGGCAACTCAAACAACTTTGTGAGTAAGTCCGAATGTGAAATATCGTGTCCAGTTCTGGATAATCCATGTTCCACCGGGTTCCCTGCATTAGACGAATACGATGAGCCTGTGTTTTGCTCCATTTCCGAAATGGATGAGTGTCCGTCGGGATATTGGTGCCACATTGGATCGACTCAATCAACAACATTGTGTTGCCCGGGGTCAACAGATGCATGTACGTTGCCGATGAGCAAAGGCACCGGAACTGCTGTATTGAATCGGTGGTATTTCAATAGTGAAAGTAAAGTTTGCGTTAGCTTCGTGTATACTGGACGAGGCGGGAATCAGAATAATTTCATGTCGAGACAGGAGTGTTTGGCTACGTGTCCCGAGTATTCGTGAGTTTTTGGCACAATCAATCGATAATCGTTAACCAAAATCGCAATTCCAGCTCCCCGTGTCCAACCGGTCAACCCCACATCGGTCTCAGCGGCCAAATCACTCATTGCGGCGCCACAGATCCCTCAATTTGCCCTACAACTTATTGGTGCCACATTGGCGCCACTCTCGATACCTCCGTTTGCTGCCCCGATGCCGCTGATCCCTGTGATCAGGATCTTGAAACCGGTGTTGGCAATGCTCAACTGCTCCGATACTACTACAACCAGCTAACACGGACATGTTCCCAATTCCGATACACTGGAATCGGCGGAAATGAAAACAACTTCCTCACCAAAGCATCCTGTGAAGCTCGATGCCCCGTTTTCGTGAATCCTTGCGGCACTGGTGAACCTGAAATTGATGAAAACATGAGCCCTCTTCTCTGTAGTGCCGCCGATAACACAACTTGCAGCCCTGGCAATTGGTGCCACATTGGCGCCTCTGAAATGACAACAATCTGTTGCAGGGGTGCCAGTACCGAAATCTGTGAAACTCCGAGAATCAGTGGGAGTGGTGATGCCTCCCTGCCGCGATTCCATTACACGCCTTTGACGAAACAGTGCCTTCCGTTCATTTACAGCGGTCTCGGCGGGAATCAGAACAACTTTTTGAGTAAAACGGCTTGTGAAAACACGTGTGAAGGTAAGCGATGCCATTGGGAACATCTCTAAAATCGACAAATTTCAGTCCTCGTGAATCCGTGTGACGCCGGGGACCCTGCAATCGGAGCCAATGGCCTCTACGTTACATGTTCCGCGTCATCGCCATCCGTTTGCCCAGCTGGATATTGGTGCCACATTGGAGCTGACATCACAGAAGCTGTCTGTTGTCCCGGCGCTGAAGACCCATGCTCATTGCCACCTTCTGAAGGCAATGGTGACGCTGAATTGACCCGATGGTTCTTTGATACGGCATTGCGGCGGTGTGCCAAGTTCTCGTATACTGGCATTGGTGGTAATCAGAACAACTTTTTGACGCTTCAAGATTGTCAGTTGAAGTGCCCAGAGTTCCAGTAAGTCATCAAACTTTTCTATTGTGCCACTTTTTTACAACTTTTTTTTTTCCAGAAGCCCGTGTGCCACCGGCGACCCTGCCCTCGCCCCCTCTGGCGGCATTCTCTTCTGTTCCGCGACCCGTCAGACATGTCCTTCATCCTATTGGTGCCACATTGGAGCGACCTATGATTCCACCGTGTGTTGTCCCAGCCTCGGAGACCCTTGTCTATCGGCGATGCAACCCGGCGTCGGTGCCGCCAAACTCAACCGGTTCTATTTTAATCAAAACACTCGCCAATGCCTTCAATTCACCTATACCGGCTCCGGTGGCAATGCTAACAACTTCCTAACCGAAGAAGCTTGTGCATCGAAGTGCCCTGTCTACCGTAACCCCTGTCCAAATGTACTTCCATCCATGCAATTATCGATTACTCGATGCAGTGCCCAAAACGCACAATCATGTCCGTCAGGTTATTGGTGCCACATTGGTGGAACAGCGGATACGAGTGTCTGTTGTCCAGGAGCATCAAATCCATGCAGACTGCCGTATGTTCAGGGCGTTGTGAGTGAAAACGGACCATACACACGGTGGTACTATGACTTCACGGCAAAGAGATGTAAGCCGTTCCAATATACTGGCATGGGCGGAAATGAGAATAACTTTTTGACGAGAGAGGATTGTGCGCAGCGGTGTCCAGGTTTGTTATCGATTATCTTGACACTTTCAGCTTTGTAATTGTGTCAAGTTTCAGAATTTGTGAATCCCTGTTTCACCGGCTCGCCCCTCATTGAACCCCGTACCGGCACCGTTCGCCAATGCAATTCCATCAGTGCCAACGAATGTCCGCCAAACTACTTCTGCCATTTTGGCGCGACTGCTGATACGACTGTTTGTTGCCCCTCTGATCGTGTAAGTACATTTTCATCAATTCAATCAGCCAAACTATGCCAAAATCAACCTACTTCAGAACCCATGTGACCAATCTCTCGCCATTGGCACCGGTCCATCCACACTCGCAAGATGGTACTTCAATGCACACAGTCGAACATGCCAGGAATTCGTTTACACTGGCATCGGCGGAAATGCGAACAATTTCATCTCTCGTGCTGCTTGTGCTCAGCAGTGCCCAGAATTCTCGAATCCATGCGGTGAAGGGCAACCACTGTCTTCCGTCAATGGCGATGTTACGTATTGTTCGCCACAAAATCGATTCATTTGTCCTATCGGCTACTTTTGCCATGTTGGTGCCGCTGCTGATCAGACTGTCTGTTGTCCTGGGAGTATGTCATTTCTTTTTTGGAATGAAAACTATTCAGAAACCTTTCAGATGCAAATGGCTGTCATCTTGGAGTCAACGTTGGTCACGGAAGTGCCACTCTTGTCCGATATTACTTCAACCCCTTCCTTCAAAATTGCCAACAATTTGTGTATTCCGGAGTCGGTGGCAATGCGAACAACTTTTTATCGCTCTCAGAGTGCCGACAAGCTTGTCCCAGTAAGTTACAATATATACCGTAGTTCGAAATACAGTAATCCGATGATTTCAGGCATCCAAACCCGCGAGGAATCCCACATCTTCCCAAGACCCCCTCAAAGCATGTCAGCTTTCGGCAATCGTTTCGCCTCTCGACCAGTCGCTGACCCCATGCCATTCGGACAACAACAAAACAGAAAGCTATGCCCTCAGGGCTCGCCCTTGATGACATCAACCGGAAATCCGCTAACCTGCACAATCGACGATCAAAACCCGTGTGCCGGAACTGACTACGTTTGTAATGTCATGAGCACAGGGGAGGCTTATTGTTGCCCGAATCCGAGTACGTTTTTAGCACTTTTCAGCTGTTTTTACTTGCACTTTTTAACAATTTTTACATCTAATTTTGGTTTAGAAAACTTTTGTTTGCAACCGGCAACCCCAGGCGACTGTCCTGGCAATGTTCTCACGCAACAGCAAAGTACAATCAAATACGGCTACAATCCAATGACCGACTCATGTCAAAAGCTACAATTCAGCGGCTGTGGTGGCACTTTGAACAACTTTGAATCCGCTGTTGAATGTTCGACCATTTGTTGCAACAAGGTAAGGTTTAATCAAAAGTGTGACTGACCTTAGGGGTGATGTAATGTTTTCCAGGGCTACAATCTACTGTACAAGCTGCATGATGCCATGGGGGAACATGATTACTCAGATTCAGCATCAGATTCTGAAGCCTCCACAACACCATCATCAGAACCAAGTTCAACAACAAAGTTCGAAGACCACATAGCTTTTGATGACCCCTTTGACCGCTTCATCGCCGAAACCTTGGAAGAAGAAAGTCGGCGATCCGCCGAATACTCAAGTTATGCCGACGCTGAAAACCCCAAATTCACGACCTCCACAGAACCGCCCCGAAATTACGACTGGCGAGGGCTCTTTGAAAAACTTCGACAATGGGTTTTTTGAGCAACCAATCCTCCAATCCAATCGATAATTGGCTTTACAGTAGTTTCGAAAGAATTTCCACGGTCTCGAACTTGACAAAATCCCTCTCTTTCTAATGACAATGTTTACGGGCTATCAGTTTTTATTGTCTTTGTTGTTTGTAAACTTTGTTTTGTGACGCTTTACAAAATAAAAAGTATGAAAAAAGAAGTCGGTCGTTTGCGTGATGAAGCCGATGCGATGAAACTCGGCAGTTAAAGTCTGGCTTGGCTGGCTTGGCACGCTCTTCACGAGAAATGGCATAAACCATTCAGCCATTTCCCACTCAAAAAAGCGTTCAGCATTCAAACTTGGGCTGGCATGAGATGCTGGATTACTTTATACTTACATGTGCATGAGCCAGATTGACTCAATGACACTGATAGAAAAGTGCGCATAACGCGAAGGAAGCGACGTTTATCCTCCGGTTAGATGGTAGCGGTTAGAATCGACTTCCAATTTTTTACAAATTGACTAACGGCAAAATGTCAAAAACACGCGCTGAAGGATGGTCTGGGTTCGCCGTTCTTCGAGCATGTTTCCCGTGGGATTGGAATTGCTTGAGGGGCTGGTCATGAGCGGAGGAAGCACTTTTGGTGCGCCACTTCCGTCGATTCAAGTTGGTTGTTTTCGTGTCGATTATGATGTTGTGTTCAACTCGTTATTGCTTGTTTTTTCTTTGTGAACAAAATCAAGCAATAATCTTGAAGTGTTTTTTGTTGTTATTACTTTCTAAAAAAAGTAAAAATGTTGTCCTGCCTCATGCTGGAATCGAACCAGCGACCTTCTGTTTACTAGACAGACGCTCTGCCACTGAGCCAATGAGGCGGTGGTCGCTCCGTCCTACATTTGCAACTGATTTGACCCAAAATTAGCACAAAAATCTCTTAAATTTTGAATAAATCCCGATTCCCACGCTCAAAACTTCTTTTATTCACATTTTCGATAGGATACATAACATCATCGTCACTCACCACCGCCCCCGTACTTGCTCCTGCTTGCCCTCACTACGTAATACACGCGGCGATTATACATCAGACGAGGTTCGAGGAGTAAGCTCTTTGTTGGGACCCCCGGAAAAAAGCGTCCGATGCCGATGACTGAAAGTACATATACAATCCCGGGGCACATGCGGTGGTATTCGTCAACCAAATGACCAACTCTTGTCCAGATTGATGTGTGGTTCGTTTCGGTCGTTCGGTCGTGAAGACGGTTGGCGCCTCTTAAAATAGGTTAGTGCCCTGAGGCGGTCGGTCGGTGCCTTCCACAAAAACGCCGAAGTCAACGTCAAGACAATGGGGAATGTCCATTGGGGGCTAATGTTGTGTAGTAGCTTTGACTGACCATTTTAGAGGCGCGGGAAATGAAATTAGTCCGACAGTCGATGGATGGCATCATGCTTTCTGACGATGATGAAAGGGGGTGGAAAATAGTGGCGTATTGGATTGGTGGTCGTGGGTGGTCGTATTTTTGCGTTTTTGTTTCAACTTCTTGGCCATCGGAGAAAATTTTCATGTTTTTTGCCTTCATTCAAAGTTTGATTAAGCCAAAAACCGTTTCCAAAATAATTTCAACCCGCCAACCGATACCTATTTTTACCCTCCATCCAAAAATGACGCGTCCATCCCAAAACCGTTGCCCTTCCCACCCCAAAGCAAACAAATCTCTGCAAAGATGGATGTGAAACCCCTTTTCAAACAGATCCAATTTGTCCTCCTCCGCGCTAGCTCCAAAACCTTTTCCCTCAAATCCTGCCGCCAAAAAATAGTGCCATTCCGGCCATTGTCCTCTCATCACCGGAGGCAGTCGTTTATTTGCCACCAGAAGCCTTCACCGCCACTGCCGTTGCTTCGGAATCTCCCCTCCTCACACCCACCCCCCAAAAAAGGGCTTCAAACGAGAAGCAATAAAGCTCTGCGCCGCCGACACAGACAGTCGCCGTTTTCACAGATGCAACGAAATTTGAGCCCGCCGGGTGCCCGTGCCCTTCGCATCATTTCGAAGCAGAACAAAAACCGGCAATGTTTCCATGCACAAAGCGATTATTCTTGTACTGTGATTGATTTGGCTTTGCTGGGCATGGGCATGGGTGTGAGTGTAGTGGCGTGTGTTAACCCAAAATAGAAACCTGTAAAAATGGAAGATGCGCTGTTATGTATTGTGATGGGCGCCGTGCCGTGGAAGTAGAACAGCGCAGCGTTTTCTGGGCCAATTTCAGACAACAATGAATGCGCACGGCACGGCATTCACAACACAACCAATTTTGGCAGGAGGAAGACTTACTCAGCTTTACGGAAAACAGGATAAGCTTGTAAGTGGAGCAGTCTGCAGCCTGAAGAAGAGTGTTTTGTGTGGTTGACATGGCTTTTAGATGGGATTAACAGGGTGTTGAAGGGTGTGAATTGGGGGGAATTTTTGGTCTTCGTGGTAAATTTTGTGTAAATTTCTATCTTTTTGCTCATACAATCTAGTCGAGAAACATTTTTGGCATAAGCTTGTGATAGAAATTTTACAACCTTTAAAAATTCAAACATTTTAGATGTACCATGGTGAAAAGAAAATGTACAACGAATTCGCAATCCCAGCGCAATTTTTCCGCTCGCGTGCGCTGTGGAACAATGCCTTGGCAAAGCGAGTCAAAGAGCTATCAACGGGGACAATTGTGGGCAACGTTTGTGTTTTGCGCTGATGTGCGATCCGACCTGACACCTTTCGACGCACACGGCGTTCGCCTCCGTTTGACGCGCGTGAACTCCCGCGACTCGAGCAAACGGAAAAATTGCGCTGCGATTGCGAATTCGTTGTACATTTTCTTTTCACCATGGTAATTCCGTGTTTTCATGCCAAATTTATCAATGAGTAACATTCCCATCAATAATTCATGCTCCTCCTTGACCCCCGCGCCAATGTGACCCATCTATTTTTACTTTTTTTACCCCTCTGATTCCGTGAGAAAAGCGTGCCAGACTGAACCCATCAAACTTTCACCCCCATTACGTTATCACTTTCTAATATTCTATTACTTTTTTCAGCCAAAAACATCTTCAAAATGGGTCTTGAAATGTTTCAACTCCAAAATAAGCTGCTCGATCAGATGCCACTGAACCGCATCCAGATGAGGGAAACAAATGCCAGACTTGGCATCGGTTTTGTCGTAATATTCTTCTATTTACTTATCGGTGCCATTGTTTTTGTCAGAATTGAAGCCCCAGCCGAGCAGATTCTTTTTGATGAATACAAAATAATGCGGACAGAATGGGAAGAAAAGCTGTTTGCAGCGGGATTTACGTTTGATCAAGTCGATCAGCTCTTTGCGAATATCCGTTTCGCCGCGGAGAATGGCGTCTGGCAGGAGGCTAATGTTACTTCTGATAATAACTGGACGTTTGGAAGTGCATTCTTCTTTGCGGGAGCGCTGTTGACGACCGTAGGTAGGTTTGACGGTTGAAAGACGACTTTATTTATTGAGATTTTACAGGATACGGCCACGCATCACCTCACACATCCCATGGAAAGTTATTTGCTATTATTTATTGCGTGGTAGGCATTCCGATGACATTGGCATTGTTGTCTGCGCTGGCCCAGAGGTTGAGGTATCCGAGTGCATGGTTACGGAAACAGTTGAATGTCCATTTGGGGAGTATGTTTCACGCTATTCATCTGCAGGTTAGCTTTTTGAACTATGATTTAGGCTTTGAAATATATAAATATGGCTACATTTCAGTGGATCCATTTACTCGTCGTGTGCCTACTCCTTTTCATATTCGCTTTCCTTATCCCATCATTCATTTTCGTAGCGATCGAACCTGATTGGACCTTCATCGATGCCATTTACTTCTGTTTCATCAGCTTATCAACCATCGGTTTGGGTGACTATCAACCTGGAGATGATCCAAAGATGGCATTTAGAGGGTTTTATAAGTTCTTTGTTACTGGTATGTTTACAAATAGGCAAATTTTGTGATCAAATGTAAACTGTAACTTTTGCAATTTCAGTGTATCTGATTCTGGGTCTATCTTGCATGATGCTCTTCCTAGCAACCCTCTACGATATTCCACAATGTAATCTAACAAAGTTCTTTGTGACCAAGTCAGGCCTACCTGAAGATGACGACCCTGATGACGATGACAACATGGCTCAGCGCCCTCCTGCAGAATTTAGGCCTATTCCTATGGTTAGTTCGTGTTTTGCAAGTTGCAACAATGTTGTCGCCATGATAAAGATTAACTTTTTAAGCCTGTTTTCAGTTTTGTGTTACCTTGTGTTAACCTTTTTTTGACATTTTCAGCAAAACGGCGGCCCAAAATACACTCGATACAATGGTGATGACTTCACATCTCCCCAAATCAATGGTTCCACGAATCATCTGCCGTTCTCGGCGACCAATGGGTATTATCAATAAACTGTTCTCCACATATTTGAACAATAAACGCACTTAACAAAATAATACTTATCCGGTATTTATTTATTTTTAATTAAATATCTTAAACTTGGATGCAAGATACCAAAAAGATAATTTTCTTTATGATAACACTTACCCAAAATAATATAAACTTCTGTAAACTAGAAATAAAGTTAACATAATCATTATCTGAGCAGATACTGGCATTAAAAGTATACATAAAACATGTCTGTGAGAAAAAGTGTATCGAGACAAAAGGCACTGGGGTACAATAAGAACTTTACAATCAAGAATTTTAATTAAGATTTTAGTTTGAAAAAAGTTGCAAAAGGTGAACTTCTTGAGTTATAGTGAAAAATAACGTCGTCGCCAAGATTTTACAGCGGCTGTAGAATCAGAAAGTTTTTTCAATGTATTATAATTTGTTATGAAAAATTTGAAAAACTGAAGGTGCTATTCACAGGTTTTGATAAACTTAAACATAAACGGAGGAATGATTGGATCACAGTTGGGTGGTCATGGAGTGAGTTTTTGAAAGGTTTCCATGGATGCGTGTACATTAGACCATAAACCTAGCGAATAATAAGCCAAAGACACTCGCTGCAAGACCTCCGGCAATCGTAGCTTCTTTGGCGCCATTACAAAGCTGGTCGGAACAGCAACAAATGTAGCCGAGATTTGGAATGTTTTGGCATGAATCAAAGATGCGATACGTCTGACAAATGGATGAGACTCCGGTGCCGTCGCAGTAGCGAACCTAAAATGCCAAAAATGATATATTTATCATGTCAATGGCACTGATTGACTGACCGTATCCAATCCAAGACTCTGTTTAATACAGCTAACTGATGGACATTCAAGAATTTGAAGCTGACTTCCACTGTAGCATTGAATCGCGGATGTTTTATGCACTGATAAACTGATTAGGATTAGAAGGGCAAAGGTTATGGAGTTTGAAGCGACGTTTGGGGATTTCATGGTTGGGAATCAGGATCAGAATCTGAAGAAGTTGTCTTAGGTTGATTGAAAGTTGAAAGTTGACAGTTTCCATAAAAATACTTTGGTCAAAGAACTCGATAATCGACCTTCAAATGCACACGTCGCGCAGAGATTTACAAACTTTAGACCTCGAAACCGAAAATGGCATAAAGAAGGGGGGCCCGTCAAGTCGGAAGTGAATGGTCACAGCAGCGCACAATGGACATAAGGAGTGACACGGCCGCAAGGCATTGCAGCGTAAGGACCCATCGGAGTGGAGTAGGGCACCGGAGTGAAGTGCGCAAATTATGTAATTGAGTCTTCATTCGAGGTCTGGCTGGCGTTCGCTTCGGGCCAGTCATCCGAAAATCGGGTAACTTAATGTAATGTGTTATGAGTTTTGGAAATTATGATTGAGTTCAAAAAGTTACGGCAATGGAGGTCAGAATGGATTCAATCAAAACAAAAAGACAAACTTATGCTGTAAAATTTGAGTTCAAGTTAGATATATCGACGCTAGTAAGGGCAAAAACTTCAACCCAGAGCCCCGTCCATGAATGGCACCCCCAATGAAGACCCCGGATTTGCCGTCAACGACAAAATCCACAACAAAAGCCCGCACTCTCAGCCCAAGGCCTACACGTCCTGAAGGCACAGAAAGCACATGCCGTGGCAAAAGAGCCCTTAAAAAGTAACTTAATTTGGGGCGAGGGCCAGCGAGCAAGCACATCCGAGGAGGGGTGGACAGAGATTTTGGAGATGGCCTGGCCGTCCTAAGGTCGTCCAGGAATGCCTTCCGTCGGCCTCGAACGGTCGTAATGAACGGCGTTAAGGACTTGGTAGTCAATTAGGATGACTAGGGGCATCGAGTGACCGCAGACATAATTTTAGACCGCTGAAACTAGCAAAACATGCACAGAGGCTTCAATAAACAAACAAAAGTGATGCTAACATAGACGTTTGCCACTTTTGGCAAGCAAAAAAACTTGATAGAAGTTTTTTTCTGCCAATTGAATCGTATGATTTGATTTCCGTGCATTTGAAATGGAAATTCAGACGTCAAACAGCTTTAAAAATGGCAAAAGGCGAAACGCAACGCTACTGTATGCCAGGGAGTAGCATTTATGAAAGTGAAAACATCATCCGAAGGATCACGATCGCGGATCGAAAGTTGGGCGACGTTCTCCACACCCACCTTTGAAACCCTTCCTTTCATGGCCCTATTTCGAATGAATTTCAAAAGAGGATTACATGCAAGAGTTCACGTTCAGTCAAATGAATCACGGAATCAGTGTGTATCCTATCCGATTTCGGTTGTATTATGTTTGTGCACTGGATTATGAGAAGCCAGTCAGTCCCCGTGAATTGAGAGGTCCTCACGATGGATGGCACTATGGCATTGTCGTTGTTGTACATCGTGCTAGTTTAAAACCCTCAATAAAAAAGAGGGCCGGGGCCGCCGCCGGGCATACACTTGTTTATTTCCATGGCTGAAACCACCCCATCATCGCCGGCGAACGACAATGGTCTCGCCACCCAGCAAAAAACCTGTCCATAGGATAGTGCCTGTGGCACTGATGCGTGGCTGATCTGCCGGGGGGATGGGAGGACGGGACTGGTTGGTGAGGCAATGGGGTTTTTGAGTTGTGATTTGGGATGGAGAATGGTTTTTGTTGCCAAATTTTTTGTAAAAAAGTGGATGGGAACAAAATTGAAACATTGCATAATTTTGTGAACAAAAATCATAACACCCACTAGAAACCTTCAACACGGATGAGAAATAAAGCAATTTGTCACATTGGAAAAACAAAATATTGCTAGTAAAAGTAACAAACAGCATGGAAGGAAACAACACATTCTATTGTGGCAGTTGTCCCGCCTCAGAAGAAGTGGGACCCACGACAGAGACCTCAATGATGACGGAAATTGCCGTCGGTCGTCACGCAGAGAGCCACTTCCGGCCGATGGTCACGGTGGTTGCGCCTCCTTCCGATTGACAATCATGGGGGAAACACCTTATGGTTTTGGAGGGTTGTTTTGGATGTCTAGACAGGTGGCTGACTGCAATCAGGGGATGATAGACAAATTAGACAATGTTGTGTTATTAAAAAGTTTAAAAAACAGAGTTTTGAACCAAAAGCTGCTTAAAAATTTTTGAAGATACAGCAAAGGATACGGCAGAAACCACCTCCATGTCATTGCGGGAACGAATCTCGTAATAAAACCGAAGGATGACAGCCTCGACGACAGGTGGGGGGAGAACCCAGCCTCGATTGATGCCCTCGATCGCCAAGGCCAATTTCCAGGAAGTGAGCGATACAAAAAACGAAAGGGAAGATTGAATCGAAGCGCATGGGCTGACACCCCGCATCGACGACAACAGATTTTTTTGGTGGATCCCCATCTGATGATGGCTGTCTTTGTGCTCTACTTTTTGATGACTCTGCAATTAGGAATGCCAGTTTCAATGACACAAGAGTCCTACTGTGAAATGGGGATGACAGCATGACATATGTATGCATGTGGGGGTTAAACAAGCAAGCTGTCTAGAGATTGTTGACAAAAACAAAAAAAAGAAAACATGCCAAACATGTGGATTTTGAACTGGACAATGGAAAAAGTAGTGAAACTCCGACCCCAATCCGATAGTGTAATGTTATAAGTCCATCAGCATAGCCTTCTAAGCTCTGTAGAACCCTCTCAAAAGGACCCCATTGTAAAACAGTATGAATAAAACACCCCTTCCGCCAAGTCCCACCTCACTGCCATTGAGCTCGCAGAACCTTGCAGGCCTTTATCCCGATCCGGCACCCACATCCGGTCATAGGGATATGACGGAAATTGAAACCATTAAACCCGCATTAGACTTGTTACAAACACAAAGGGCCAGAAACCTCCCTCCTTTGAATCCATTCCGCGATCGCCGTCAACGAACAATGACAATGCGCGAGAGGCTTGTGGCGGTTGGCAGTGGTGCGCCGCGAGCCAGCCGTGAAGGGAAATGAGTTCGAAACATGCTGAGAGACACATTTTGAACGAGTTACAGTCTTGCTCACTATTCGGCTGCAGTGTATGCAAATGGTATGGGGGCCCCATCAGCGTATCCGGATCGTCATCGACGACCAGAAATGGAAAAAAAAATTTCTCGCGCAAACACTCGTCGAGTCCGTCGATGATGGCAAAAGTGGCGACGGAACCCGTTAATCGAGTCTTTCGACGGGATTGAATTTCAATTTTTGAGTGCCCTTACATTAGGCACGGCAAACCGTACATCTCGGTCGTCGGCAAATAGTAGTAGTACAAACGGAATGACATTGGACGGGGTGTCAGTGGTGTCCTTTTTGGGGTCAAGTTGGGTGGATGGGGTGGAGACTGATGCGAAAAGATGTTATGTTTGGGCAATGTTATCATTCAATTATGTAAAGTAAGTTGTCTAAGCACCACGAAATCACATCAAATTACAGCGAAATCATGGAAATCACATATCCTTTGAAACTGGCAAGTTGCAACATACCAATTTCCATACCCCCAATCTCAACAACGGTAATCAAAACGTAATCGCTTCAGAAAAAACCGTTGTCACAGACAAACTCGGACATTGTAATGAAATGACAACCAGTTTTTGTTCCAACTTTATCCGTTCGATGACATCCATGACCGTCGGCGCGGTAATCCACCCCGATTTGATGTGATCATTGAGGCAAAGAACATGCAAAACTAATGCCGCTGCTGCGCGATAGTCGTGAAGAATGGTTTGTTAAAAAGTGCGCATTTGCAATTAGCTGTAAGCAATGTTTATATAAATGCCATTCATACGTATTTATAGAATCAGAAGCTGCAAAACATACGAAATTTACAAATTAATCAATTCAGCAGAGGCGGTGGTATACACAGACCGATCAGATGTCGACGTTTGGTCATTATCGTGGTTAGAAAACAGACTTCAGCACGGCCACGACGAGATTGGGAGGAAGATCGGCAAACTCTTTCATTCCTCTGACTTCATCTTGGTTATCGTTGAAAAACTGGAGGCAATCAGTCATCAAATCTTTCCTGTTGCAGTCATACGCGTACTGGATGATGGGACAGAAGGATGCAATCGATGGTTTCAACAATGGCATTTTATCAAGTTCATCCTAAAAAGAAACTCTAAGATCGAAAATGGTAAATATGAATTGACATACCAGAGCATTGATGAAGTATTTATCGCAGAAACGAAGGACGTTAACGACAATGTCCACTGAGGGATGACTCAATTCCCGCCCATAACACAAATCCATCGATGCCTTGACAGTATCAAAGTCAAAGTCAGTGATTTCAACTCTTCCAGACTTGGATTCGGCGGAGTCAGTAGAAAACATTGCATGGAAAACGGGAGAAATCATTGAAAGGAAGTTCTTGTGGACCTGTAACAAAAATATATAAACTTTTTCGAAAAGTTGAAAAAATATTACTGGAATTTGGTTCGACCCGGCAATCAGTTCAACGTCGGTTGTTAGATGATGCAAGAGTTGAAAATTGCGTGGAATAGAGAGGGGTACAGGTTTCGAAACATCGAATTCAACGTTGCACGAGATTGTCAGCTTGCCATCGGAAAACAGAGGACGAAGCTCTTCGTGTGAAGCAAGTCGACTAAAACCCCAATTCAATACAGGTAAGTCGAAATCCTCAGTAGATGATTCTGAAAAGCAAAACAAATTTAATCTGATGTACATAAGAAAAAAAGCTTACTTTCAATTGATGAACCGTAAACCGCAAATGTATAACTTGCCTTAACAGGCATGTTGACCCACAAAAATACACTCACATGATCCTTGTTAGCTTCATTCTCACCAGCGGGATAACATTCCACCCAATATTTCAGGCCACCAGAGCAAGAAGCTTCGCATTTTGGTGTTGTGAGCTTGTCTCCAACCTTCTTTGTTGTCAGATCGGCTTCATTGAGCGTGAAAGTGATGACATCTTTGATTGTAACGACCTGTTTTGTCTGAAAAGTTTGTCAGTAGGTTCTAAACAGCAAAACGAACAAATCAACTAACCGTTGACATTGTTTCACAGTTTGTGGATGAAAGGGAGAATGTGCCACGGCTAAAATTGTAACCAATCGACATACATATAGGTTTTATGACTCGGAAAGCTTTGATCAGTACTCGAACAGTCTCAGCCAGGCAGAACAAAAACCCAAGTGATAAATACAATAAAACATGTGCAAAGCGACTGATAAAATGAGCCAGCTTTTCGTAGCTTTTCCAAAAACGTGAAATGCGCAAGCGATATTTCGTTATGGGAGTATCCGATGCGCGCGCAGTCGTTTGTTCTCATTTTGCACTTTCGCGAACGTCAAATTTTGATGTTTCATTTTCCGTTTTTGTTTGCCACTTTCTCGCTGTTCGGACTCCTGTTTTTCCTGTTTGGCATTGCCGCTAGTTGACGGTAGTTGTAGTTATAATATTGCGTGGCTACTGTTTACTGCTTTCACACAATTGTCTCTGCTTTTCAGGACGCGCCATCGCCGTCCAGCTGGTCGGTTGGGGAGAAAGACGTCCCGAGCGTAAAGACGTCCCGGGAGACACACGGCTGAACAAGATGCAATGTGCGGCCACTTTGCTACGCACATTGCATCTGGTCTAGCCGTGTGTCTTCCGGGACGTCTTTACGCTCGGGACGTCTTTCTCCCCAACCCGGCTGGTCGTAACCAATGTCAGCTGTAAGTTTGCTTAATCATACATAATCAAGGAATTAATATATTTTTTTGCTTTTCAGACAAAAGCTGTCAAAACGGTTGAAGACACAATTTCATTTACGGTGAATCGAACTCAATGGAATGACAAGAAGCACACCAATGTACCGGAACGCGAAGTGCCTTGTTCGAATGGCCTCAAATGGAACATTGACTATTCTGCTTTTGGTGGTTTTTCAAGCAGGTATTTTTCTGTTTACTTAAATACCAGCATGAGCACTACGGCAACCATGACAGTCACCATTGATGGATCTTCAATTGAACGTAAGTACCCTTGTTTTTTATAACTTAACTTACTTGTATTTTGGTTTAAGGTACATTCGATAATGGATTGTGTTACGAAAAACAAATTGGCGGTAATGTCACACGTCGTGACCAGCTTGACCCCCTCTTCATCGACGATTTCCTTTTAATCACATGTAAAGTTATCTTTGACGTTGAGGTTCCATGCTCATATTTGAAACCCAGCGTCTTTCTGTCTTGTGAGCACATTCCTGCCGACTTGAAACTCGTAATGGAGTCTGGTTGTTTAGAAGTAAGAATTTTGTTGAAAAAATATATAATTTTGTTTTGTTTTAGGTTCACAGGAGCTTCCTATCATTAATGTCGCCCGTCTTCCATGCAATGTTGACGCTCGATACCAAAGAGTCAAAATCAGGAAAAGTTCAAATCACTGACTTTGATTTCGAAATTGTCAAAGCATCGATCGACTTTTGCTACGGCCGAGAGTTGACGGATTCATCCGTCAAAACGATTGTTGGTATTCTCCGTTTTGCCGACAAATACGACATCAAAGCTATTGTCGTGAGTTGTTTAACTTCATAATACAGTACGTTTTGATCTTGTTACACTGCTTAAGAATTTACTGGAGAAAATTCCCGTACTGAATCTGTCGATTTACACGTTTCCTGTTGTTGTGCATTACGCGTATGATTGCTCGAAGGATGCATTATTTGACAAATGTTGGCGCTTTTTTGAAAACAATTTGAACATGCTCAAAGTTCTTGAAGGATTCATTTATCTTCCACCTGAACTTGTTGTTCATCTTATAAGATCTGTTCATCTATTTATACTGTCTATCTTTGATGTTCTCGATTATGCATACGAGAACGGACTCGACTTTGTTGTGGTTGGTTTGATTCTTCATCCTCTGGTGTCTTTGATTGTTTTTGTTTCAGGAATACCTGGAGAAGCCACTTCTGGAATCGATGACCCTCGACGACTTCTGCCCTGCCGTCAAGTATGCTTGGAAGTGTTCGCGAGATAATTTGAAGAAGGCGTGTGCCACATTTGTCAACACTCATCGAATTGAAGTCACGACTTCGAAGTCTTTTTTCGACCTTTCACCAGAGGTTGTTTACGAAGTGTTGAAACTTGCTTGTGAGTTGGATGATATTGCTGACTAATTTTTTTGTTGCGTAATAAATGCATATTACTTGTTTCTACTGTCCGTTTTGATTAGTTTACCGTATTTTGCGAAACATTGACGTACCTTTTTTGTTCTCAGATATGGCATGCCAGATTTTTTTCAGCTGGAATTTGATACTCTCGCTCCATTCGACATAATCACGAACTATGACAGCCGTAAGTCTTATCTTATCTACAGCGCCAAAAAGATCTTTTTATCTTTGCGTTTCAGATTAAAGCTGTGAAGACCGTTCAAGATGCCATTTCGTTTTCACTGTATCCATCCGATTTGGCCAGTTTCACAAAGCGTCAGAGTGAAAAACGAGATATCCCCTGTTTAGAAGGAATCAAATGGTGGATGAATTGGATGGCTGTTTCCAAATCTCGAGATTGCGTTTTTGTTCTTGTGCAAATGGATAAAGCTTATGGAAACAAAGTGTCAGCTGTAATCGATGGCGTGTCAACTCCGAATGATGTTTTCAAGGTGTTTGTTGATGATGAAAACACCTTTATTCTCGCAGACCATCCAAAGCTTCGACCTTTTTTCCACAACGGCAAGCTTACAATCACATGTACCGTCGAATTCGATATTCCTGTGCATTGCTCATATCTGAGACCTAGCATGTTTGGATCATGCAATCATGTTCCTACTGATTTGAAGCTTGTCACTGAAGCTGGTTGCATCGAAGTAAGATTTTTCGTTTACTTTTTAGTTAGTGTTTTTTTTTATATTATAGGTTCACAAAAGCTTTTTGTCGCTTGTTTCCCCGGTATTCCATGCTATGTTTACTCACGACACCAAGGAATCCAAATCTGGCATGATTAAAATCACTGATTTTGACTACAATACCATCAAAACGACGATCGACTTTTGCTACGGTCGCGAAATAAGCAATTGGTCTATCGAATCGGTCCTTGGCGTTCTCCGTTTCGCTGACAAATACGACATCAAAGCTATCATTGTAAGTTTTCAGAGGACTGTTTCTTTCCTTCAGTCTTTTTCGTTCAGGACCAGCTGGCAAAAATTCCGTCATTGAATCTGTCGATTGATAACTTTGCTCTCATCGTTCATTACGCTTACGATTGTTCCAAGGACTTGCTGCTTACCGAATGTAACAACTTTTTCAAAGCCAACCAAAAGTCGATCACAAAAACGAAAAGCTTTGGCCAACTGCCGCCCCCACTTGTGGTTACTATACTTCAGGGAGCTCTCTCCTTGAAAACAAACTTTGATGTTCTGCGTTATGCTCACAGATCTGGTATCGAATTTGTCTTGGTAGGTTTTTCGTGTAATCTTTTTTCCGATGCTATAATCCCATCGTCATAATTGCAGGAGCACTTGGAACGACCCTTCCTCGAATCACTGACCATCAATGACTTTGTTCCCGCCGTCATTTATGCCTGGGCATGCTCGCGGGATGAGTTGAAGAAAGCGTGTGCCATGTTTGTCAACAAGAACCGTGATGCTGTCATGACCTCGAAGGCCTTCCTCAACCTGATGCCGGTCACTGTCGCTGGCGTGCTGAAACTTGCCTGTGATCTCGACCATGTTACTGGGTAGCCACTGAAAACTAACTCTGTCTTACTGTTTACTTGTTAATTTGATAATGTTTGAAAATATCCAGTTTGTAATCAATACCATTTTCGTTGCGTTAACAAAAGTTTATACCAAGTTAGATGAATTTTAACAATCAGCAGTTATATTCTGCAATTACTACTATTTAACCCTATTTCTAAACCTGTAGTGAATGGTCAATCTGATGTGTTTGACATTCAGGCACGCCGGTCGTCCAAACTGCGCGTCCACGTAACATTCTGGGACGATGTCAACGGTTAGTTTGCAGTTTTGTTCATACAATTACTGTTAATAGAGCATTTTCAGGCAAAATCTGTCATTACCGTCGAAGATGCCACGACGTTTACGCTCAACGAAGCTGACTTGACTGGAATGAATGTCGGACAGTTTCGTAAAACACAGAAGCGCGACGTTCGTGCCTCCGATGATCTGAAATGGTGGATTCAATGTTTTCCGGCGGGTGGCAAAGAAATGACCGAGAAGTATGTCAGCGTGTTTTTGTATGTCAACAAGCCTGTCAAAGCAAAGCACACGTTTGCTGTTAACGACTCCTTGATCAAATGTAAGAATCACTTTTCTATTCTTTGTAAGTTAATCATAGCAAATTTTAGTGACGTCCACCAATGATTACGAAAAACCCCCGTTCGGGTTCGGTTGTTATCAATTCGCCTCGCATGAACAACTTCGCCCCTTGTTCCGCGATGGAAAGGTCACAGTCACTTGCAGCGTAGAATTCTTTATCACAGTGCCATTCACTCCTCCTGCCCCACGTGTGTTTCAACTTTTTCAACATGTTCCAACGGATGTTGAGCTTGTCGTGGGATCTGATCGAGTGCAGGTAATATTTTGTTTGACTAATGGTAAATAGACGTTTTTGATTTGTGTGTTTTAGGCCCACAAGAACTTTCTTTCAATGATTTCGCCGGTTTTCCATGCAATGTTTTTCCATGATACTGTTGAGTCTAAAACCAAGGAAGTTGAACTCACTGATGTTGACATTGCCACCGTCAAGTCAACCATTGGTCTCTGTTACGGCTATGAGGCAAAGGAGCTCTCTGTTGAAGCCATTATCAAGGTTCTTCGTTTCTGTGACAAATACTTTATCACAGCTGTTATGGCAAGTTTTTCAGCCAATTTTTTCGATTTATTTATTGTTTTGCAGGATCAATTTGAACCGCTGCCGCTGGCAAATTTGTCGACTGAAACTTTCTGTGATATCATTCGTTACGCTTGCGATTGCAACCAATACGCCTTGCTGGCCGAGTGCATCAACTTCTTCAAGAAGCATCAGAGCGAAATTACGAAGCTGAAGGAGTTTGCGGATCTTCCTTCCACCCTCGTCATTTTTGCGGCTTTCGAGCTCGAGACCCGTTTTGACGTTCTTCGTCGTGCCCATAAAGATGGCATCGACTTTGTTGTCGTAAGTTTAACGAATTTAAGCTTAGAATCCACTCTAATCTGTAAACTTTAGAATTACCTGGAGCAGCCCCTTCTCAAGTCAATGAGCATCGACGATTTCTGTCCCGCCGTCAATTACGCATGGGACTGCTCTCGCGATGAGTTGAAGAAAGTTTGCGCCAAGTATTTTGTCGACAACCGCGATGAAGTTTTAGATCTGAAAGCGTTCAACGACCTTCCTTCGGATACCATTCGCGGAGTGTTGAAATCCAGTTACGTTCTTAAAAATGGCGACAACTAAATCGTTGTTTTCTTGGTTATCGTTAATTTCTTTGTTTGTTGTTTACTGTTTTTGTTGTTAAAAAATATTAGGAATAAGCTTGGAGATATCTGTTACCGGTTGATTTGGCCGTCTTTCATTACTTTGAGACTTAGTATTACAATTTTTTCACTTGTTGTTTTGCTATTTAGTCAGGCATCGTAACATCTCACGAAACTTCAGACTGCGAAACAATGTCAACGGTAAGTTTGCATTCTGTTCATCAACCGATTGATGATTGAGCGAGTTTCAGGGTAAAGCTGTTATTACGGTCAAAGATACTACCACTTTTACGCTCAACGAAGCTGATTTGACTGAGACAAAGGTGACAGAGTTCTTCGAAACGCAGAAATTCGATGTGGTTTGCTCAGATGGACTCGAATGGTGGATCCGGTGGTATCCTGCAGGCGATGACGAAACTGCCAAAGGTCATGTTAGCGCGTATTTGCATGTTAATAAACCTGTCAACGCAAAATGCACTTTTGAAATTGAGAATTCGCCGATTTGTGGTAAGTGTACCCATTTCCATATTACTACATAATGTGATTCATGCACGATCAAATTATTTCAGAAACGTATACCTACGAATTCTCCGACTCCGTTCTTGATTGGGGTTGGACAAAGTATGCGCCTCATGAAACGCTCCGTCCTTTGTTTCACGATGGCAAGCTTCACATCACGTGCAACGTCAAGTTCTACATCCCGGCACCTATGCCCCGTTTTGTCCCAAAAAATTATCAATTGTTTCATCATCTCCCAACCGACGTTGAACTTGTTATGGGATCTGATCGAATGCCGGTAACGTAATTTTTTACCAGTAACTATCATCTGAAAAAGATTTGCAGGCCCACAAGAGCTTTCTGTCAATGATTTCGCCCGTTTTTCATTCCATTTTTTCCTATAATACGGCTGAATCAAAGTCGGGAGTCGTTCAAATTTATGATTTTGATGTCGAGACTGTCAAAGCAGCTGTTGATCTTTGCTATGGCCGAGAACTGACGGATGCTTCTGTCGACACGGTTGTCAAAGTTCTGTGGTTTTGTAACAAATACTTTCTGACTGCTGTTACTGTAAGTATTAGTTTATTGCTTTCTTGATCGAATTAAATATTGGTTAACAGGATCAACTTGAACCTTTACTGATGGCAAATCTGTCGACTGAAACGTTCTGTAACGTCATCCTTTACGCTTACGATTTCAACAGAATTGCACTGTTGACCGAATGCTACAAGTTTTTCAAGGAGCATCAAGATGAAGTCACGAAACAGAAGACGTTTGCTGACCTTCCCCCCACCCTCGTCATTGATGCGCTGAAGTCAGCTTTCGATCTCAAAACCAACTTTGACGTTCTTCGTCGTGCCTACAAGAACGGCATTGATTTCGTTGTCGTAAGTTTAGTGTTGTCAACTGCCCAACATGCATATTTTTGAAATTTTAGAATCACCTGGAACAACCTCTGTTTGAATCAATGACCCTCGACGATTTCTGCTCTGCCGTCAGTTACGCATGGGACTGCTCTCGCGATGAATTGAAGGAAATTTGTAACGAGTATTTTGCCGACAACCGCGATGAAGTTTTGGATTCGAAAGCGTTCCACAACCTTCCCTCTGATACCATTGGGAAGGTGATTCAGGCCAGTTATGCCCGCAAATTAGGCGACTGGTGAACTGCTTTCGTCATTCTTTGTTTTTTTTTTGTTTTGTTTTTCTAATAAATAAATTGTTCAATATAGCTGGTGTGCGACAATGATTTGATTTGGTCAATCAACGTAATATTTGGGAGCGTGCGCATTTATACTCTTACGACGATTTGATGCACGTCGTGCTTTCTGCACTTTTGCAAACGTCAAATTTTAATTTTTACGTTTTGTTTTCCGTCTTCGTGATCGTTTTTTTTCATTGTTTGGGACTCTGCTTTCTTTGTTTGGCACTGCCAATGGTCGACGGTGATTTTGCCTGTAGTAATTGCGCGGCTAGTGATTACTTCTTTCTTATAATCGTCTCAACTTTTTAGGACTTCCGCCATCGCCTGTAATCCAGCTGGTCTTAAGCAATGTTAGATGTAAGTTTGTTTTATTGTAACCAAGGAAATAGTGTATATGTATCTGGTTTTTCAGACGACGGCTGTCAAAAAGGTCAAAGACACAATTTCATTTACGCTGGATCTAGCTCAATTTGCCAACAAAACCTTCATCAAAACACCGGAACGCGAAGTGCCTTGTTCGAATGGGCTCAGATGGAACATTGCATATTCTGCTTATGCAGCTGTTTTGAACAATCGTGTTGCTGTTTACTTAAATATCAACATGAAAGTTGCGGCAACCTTGACAGTCAGTGTTAGAGAAGTTTCATTCAAAAGTATTGTGCCAGAGTTTCTTTATTTGAGGTGTTTATGTTTCATCTTTAGGAAAATTCAATAATGGGTCGTCCTTTGAAGAACAGTGCGGCGGGATAATGGTGGTTGATAACCTGGTAAGCAGTTTCTATGCCAAAAAGTCACTTACCATCACATGTAACGTGACTTTTGACATTCCGATGACCTTCTCGTGTTTGAAACCCAGTGTCTTTCTGTCTTGTGGTCATATTCCCCCTGACTTAAAACTTTTCATGAAATCTGGCTGTTTAGAGGTAAGAATTTTGTTTAAAAAATATATAATTTTGTTTTGATTTAGGTTCACAGGAGCTTCCTATCATTAATGTCGCCCGTTTTCCATGCAATGTTGACGCTCGATACCGAAGAATCCAAATCAGGAAAAATGCAAATCACTGACTTTGATTTCGATATTGTCAAAGCATCGATCGACTTTTGCTACGGCCGAGAGTTGACGGATTCATCCATCGAAACGATTGTTGGTATTCTCCGTTTTGCCGACAAATACGACATCATCGCCATTGTTGTAAGTCAATTCATAACTTTTATTTCGTTGGTTTTGATTCTTTGCATAACTTTAGGACCAACTTGAAAGATTTCCCTTGCTGAATCTGTCGATTGACACTTTTCCTGTTATTTTCTGTTACGCATACGATTGCTCAAAGATAGCTTTACTTTTCGAATGTTGCCGCTTTTTTGAAAACAATATGAACAACCTCAAAGTTACGAAAGGATTTTTGAATCTGCATCCTGCACTTGTTGTTCTTCTTTTGAAGTCCGTTCATGGATTTACCTTAAGATCTACTTTTGATGTTCTCGATTATGCGTACAAAAACGGCCTCGACTTTGTTGTGGTTTGTCTGATCATTCATCCTCTGGCATCTTTGATCGCTTTTGTTTCAGGACTACCTGGAAAAGCCACTTCTGGAATCGATGACCCTCGTCGACTTCTGCCCTGCCGTCAAGTATGCTTGGAAGTGTTCGCGAGATAATTTGAAGATTGCGTGTGCCACATTTGTCAACACTCATCGAAATGAAGTCATGACTTTGAAGACTTTTTTCAATCTTTCTCCGGAAATTGTTCACGGAATGCTAAAGCTTGCTTGTGAATTGGATGTGGTTACTAATTAATTGTTCAATTTTATGCATAAACTTTGCATTTTTTATGTTTCTGCTTTGTTTGGTTAACCGTATTTTCGGTTCATTTTACTCTCGAAGAAGATCGGTGGTTTCGCTTGGAAGGATTGGGTGAGCTTTTCCAAACGAAAAATGCGTTTTTCCAAGGAAACGGGCGTTGCGCCTTGTTTATAGCCAGCGGCAAACACGGGCCGCGCAGTTCCTTCAGCCAGCCGATCACTCACTTGTTCGCCATTAGCCGGATCATTGTGCTTGTTTTTCCGACGATCAATGCCTTGGCGCGCAGTTGAGCTGCGTAACTTTTCCGCAGTCGTGTGTTTTCTTCGTTGTAGTCCCTGTTTCGTTGCCATCTTCATCAAAGCTGTCAACTGATAACCTTCCTCATTTCAGGCATGTCTAGCGACTATTTCTTCCCCTCACCCGACGAAACCGCTTTGTTTTCAATCGCGGAACAGTTCGTACTTCCCAAGAGATTCCATATCGAAAGTGATCCGGGCTCTGTTCGCTACGACACCCTCGAGGAGGTCATCTTCCACATTGCCAACTATCCATCGAAAAGCAAAATTGTCATCAACTGCACCATCCCCGACGACAATCATGAACGCGAACGTCGTTGGAAGCTGTTGGAATCACAGGGCTTCGATAAAGTCATCCATTACGGCCAGAGTGCGACAACGTTGTCTGTTATGTTGCGAATGTTGAAAGCGAAGGCTGCAGTCGGCGAAACAGTGGCCTACTTCGTCAATTTCAAACATTTCTTTTTGACAAAACACGCGACTGGATGGAGAGTTGATGCTTTGAGTGAGACAGGCGCGTATTTAGAAAAAAATTTTATGGGGGTGGGCACCGGGAAAAAAAAGATAAGGGGGGACCAAAGGGATGAATATTCCGAGCGATTTTTAAAAAATCCAAAGGGAGGACCAAGGGAAAAATTTTAGCCAAAATCGTGAAAAACTACAAAATCCCTTTGGTCCCCCCTTACCCCCTTTTTGACGGATCCGAAATATGGGGGGGGGGGGGGGAGGCGAGCACCCCCTACCCCGTCCCCTAAATACGCGCCTGGAGTGAAAAGGTTCGTTTACGACAGTTTTTATATATAATTTTATACCGACAGTCTTTAGTTTGATCCAGAACTGTTTACCAATCGTTTCAACATCAAACGTATCGAGCTGGATTCGCGTCATCCCGATAAATTGAATAAAGTGGTAAAACTCCTCGCTCCCCAGTACAAACATAATGAATTTACGTTGGGTCAAATCGGCGCAGACGATGAAACATGGCAGTTGATGAAGAGCATTGCCAATGGCGGCAATTTCGATGGTTACATTGTTGATGACTATGATGTCGTTGGGCTGTTTGCCGAATTCAAAGAGACGTCTTTTTGCATCCATGATGATTTGACAGCGTATCCGTTTGAGAAGTCCGTCGAGCTCGACATTGCTGATGCTTCGGAATTGAAGGTTGGCATTTTTTATGGTTATGAATGTTTATCCGACTGATGCCTATTTCAGGTCAATGCCGTCCGCAAGAAGGAAACATATTTGATCAAGCATTTCACTATGAAGACGAAGAAGCTTCGACGAATCCGTCTGACTGTCAAACAACACACTCTGTGGCATTTCGAAGCTTCGTTGACGGTTTTGGATCGCCAAGAAGTTGTTGAAAGCGAGTTGGCTGCGCTCAACATTTCACAAAACACTGGCACTCAAGAAGAAGCCACAAAGTCATCCGGAGATAGCGCCAAAGATGAACCAACCCCCAAAGCGACTTTGAATCCCACTGCCAAGAACTCTGTGAAAGCCACCATCACCTTTACAACCGACAACCGTATGTTGATCGAAGCTGGCTCCAAATACACTGGCGACGCCGAGATTCCCTGCTACTTCCATCTACAGCAGACTGGAAACACCAAAAACATCCAAATAGGCGCCGAAGCCAAAAAGCTTTCGAAAGATAACCCGAAAACTGTCATCTACGGTTGGTTTTGTTCTATAAACGGGCGTTTTGAATAACAGTCTGCCCCTTTTCAGACATTCCCGGCATAATGGTTGCAGCATCAAAGGCTACTGGTGAAAAGTTGTCATGGAAGTTTGAAACGTCACGCACTCTCGATGGCGGTTTGCTCATTCATCTTGGCAATGACATCAAAACGACTCCTCTGGCACTGTTTACTACCGTTATCAAAAACACGTACGATTACATAAAGGACCACTCGGATGGCGACATTGATTCTGTTGTGATACGTCTTCCTGGTAAAACTACTGTTTCGAAGAGCGATTTGGCCAGGGCATCCGAGAGAGTTGGTGTTCCGTTATACGTTTCGTAACTGTTTGTGTGTTTTATTTGAACTTGTTGATTTTTGATATCCACGGTACTTATGCATACATTTTATGTGCCATTATATTTCTAATACGGTTTGTTGGATTAACATAAAGATTATACAAAAAAAAACTAAACTCGTAAAGCGTAAAAGATCACGTTTTCAATTCATCGTGAGAGCATTTGAGATCATAGCCAAGCTTCAATACGTCTCTGATCGTATCTGATGGAAGCTTGAAGAAATCCTGCAATGCCATGACCTCATTTTGATAATTGTTGACGAATGTGGCACAGGTTTTCTTCAATTCTTCACGAGAGCACTTCCAAGCAAAGTCAACAGCCGGACAGAAGTCACCAAGGGTCAGGGATTGCATGAGGGGCTGTTCCAAATGGTCCTGAAAACGTCTATAATGTGACATCTTCATGAAATTGAAAATACTAACCACAATGAAGGTGATATCATTCTGGTGAGCAAAATAAAGGACGTCAAAGTTGGTTTTCAATTCAAAGGCGTCAGTAAGCATGTCAACGGCAAAGGTGGCTGGAAGTTTGATAAAATTTTCCATCGTTTTGATTTTGTTAAAGTTATCTTTGAAGAAGGCAATGCAGTTCTTGAGCAATTCAACCTTTGAACAATGCGACGCATAGTGGGCAATGGGACAGACGGTGGAAACCGAAAGTATCATGGCAGGGGAGTCGTAAAGTTCAGACTAAACCAAAAATCGGTGTATAAAAATATATAAAGACTTCATTTAAACAACTTACAATAACAGCATCGATAGCATATTTGTCGGCAAAACGCAGGATACGAACAACCGTTTCGATGGGTGGATTGACTAGTCTCTCGCCATAACAAAAGTCGATTGCAGCTTTGACGGTTTCAAAATCAAAATCAACAACTTTAAGACAGGGTTTGTGAGAAAACAACAAGGACCCAAGTAGTCAATGACCACTTCAAAAATTTTTGTTTCAAATATCGATAGGGATATCTGAGAGAGTGTTAACCCTGAAATATTAGGGTCTGAAGGCGCCATCTGACCACGCTACAATTTTTCAAAGTTTGGCATCTGAAATCAACAAAGGGCCATAACTTTGTTCGTTGTTGCTTAAAACATTTGATATTTTGGTTCTAGGGTCAACTTTTGATGCTGAATTCAATGGTGATAACCAAAATTTGTTATCAGTAAAAAAATTTTTGATAAAAATTTTTCAAAAATTGATTTTTTTCTTTTTATAGCCCAGCCTCGTTTTTTTGCAGAAAACCAATCTATCATGGTAGGTCATCAATAAAAAGTATTGGTTGACACTGTAGCCACAGACGATCGTGACTTTTGCCAGCTCAAACATGATGCCAAAAAATGAAGTCACTCGGATCACAATATAAGTTACATATTCTGAATCAGCGTAAAAAATGGTGCCGAAAAGATTACTTTGTTTCGTTTCAGTAACAAAATTAAAAAATTCTTTTTTATCGCAAAAAATTAAAAAAGCGCAGCCCGGAGTCGAACTCGGTGTGTGCGCGCGGAGACCGTCGCACGCCCAGTCTGTGCGTACCCCTCCAGTGTTAAATAAATAAACACAAAAAAATTTAAATGAAACTCTGAAACGAAACAAAGTAACCTTTTCGGCACCATTTTTTACGCTGATTCAGAATATGTAACTTATATTGTGATCCGAGTGACTTCATTTTTTGGCATCATGTTTGAGCTGGCAAAAGTCACGATCGTCTGTGGCTACAGTGTCAACCAATACTTTTTATTGGTGACCTACCATGATAGATTGGTTTTCTGCAAAAAAACGAGGCTGGGCTATAAAAAGAAAAAAAATCGATTTTTGAAAAATTTTTATCAAAAATTTTTTTACTGATAACAAATTTTGGTTATCACCATTGAATTCAGCATCAAAAGTTGACCCTAGAACCAAAATATCAAATGTTTTAAGCAACAACGAACAAAGTTATGGCCCTTTGTTGATTTCAGATGCCAAACTTTGAAAAATCGTAGCGTGGTCAGATGGCGCCTTCAGACCTTAATATTTCACGGTTAACACTCTCTCAGATAGCCCTATCGATATTTGAAACAAAAATTTTTGAAGTGGTCATCGCGTTGTTATCTTCTCGCAAACCCTGTCTTAACCCTTCCGCGCCGAGATTCAATGGTATCGTGAGTAAGCATGGCATGAAATACTGGTGATATCAGTGAAAGCAACCCACGGTGCACCTGGAAAGCAAAACAATTTTGAGCCGATTCCATATATTATAGAAAATATTACCGGCAGTTTCTGCGAATCTACAACAATTTCAAAGTCGGTTGGAGCATGATCGACGCGTTGAAACAAGCGTGGTGCCGACGGTACAAAAGGCATGAGGACCTCAAACGTGACGGTAAAGGTAATCATATCATGGCCTTTCATGATCATTTCATTGAAATAATCGTGGTCTTCAATTTTTCCGAACCCGAATTCTTCAGATAGATTGCCTGCTACGAATTCATGTGTGGCATGTTCTTAAAAGAAAAATATAGTATACCAAAAGATTGTAATATATATAAAACATACGGTAAGGACCCTTATTGCTGAAGGTAAGAACCATTCTCATATTTGCAGGCATATTGACCTTAAAGTAGGCGCAGACTTCGCCTTCCTCCTCTAGGTCACCATAGGGTCCATTTGGATAAAACAAAATTGACCATTCGAACCCGTCAGATTCTGGAAATGGAATGACTCTCGTTGGAATGTCCAGTTTTTCCCCGAGCGGAATTTGAGGAAAGTCAATTGTTTTGAGATCAAGAGTAAACGCATCTTCAACCAAGATCACACGTTTCAACTGAAAGAAATTGTTAAAAATAACAAATTTGAGCGTAACAAACATAAAAGTAAACTTACAGACATCTCCGCTAATTGGTAGATACCTTTGCAAAGATAAAACAAGCAAGATTTGTGATGTAGCAGAGCAAAGATAACGAAACATACACAGGTATTTATAAAAATTGCAAGCAGCTGCGAAAAATGGAACGCACCTTTTTCGTTATGTGACAACAAAATGCGCACGCCGTCGACAGGAACTTGCAAGTCGAAAAAGAGGGACTAGATTGTTAGAACCAAACAACTTTTCTCAATCCGAGTGAGTGTGATTGAATGGCAGAAGCTTTACCGATAAAGCCGAGTCATTAACTCGATTAGCAAATGTTACAGTAGCCCCAAAAAGATCTATTTTCAGAATAACAACACATTGACCGTACAATTCCCCTTCCTCCCGGTTGGTTCAGATGCATCTCGATAATCATTTGCATCGTTATTTTTTCCTCTGAGTGATACTGTAACGCCTTGTTTGTCCGAGTATAACTTAGGAAACAGTGCCTTGCGCGCACATTATTGGGATGGGAAGGGGTCTACGCAGCACGCATCATCCAATGGGAGCCAAAGTGCCTTAAGAAGATGCCACTGCCACAGTACCCACTTACGCACATCGATTCATCTGTCATAAAAAAGCGGGAAAAACGGTGCATCTTTCGTTCGGTAACTACAGCAATTGGGGGTGGTCAATTGTAGCGCCTATTCTGCTAACTCTCTCACTTGGTTATTTGTATTCATCGCTCTGGTGACCATCATTCCATCTTACTCGTATACGTCGCGGACGGTGGCCTTTCTAGTAAGTAAATTTTTCATACTTTGTATTCGGTATTCATAATAAATGTCAGTGTTAATCTCATTTCAATCAACTTATTTATACTTTTCGCTTTTCAGATAAATAAAAACTATAATAATGTCGTCGTCCACTGACAACCCAAAAGTCGACGAAAACACCCAGAATAAGCCGACGACCCCCGAGCAATCCATTTCCCCGTCCCAAGTAGTGCCAGATCGCACTGACTTGACAGCCGAGCAGATTGAAATGCTGCTCCGGGCTCCTAAAGCGCCCCACCGTCGAATGGTTTCGCGGTTTCCCGCCTTGTTTTGAATGGTGGAAATAAAAATATATAAAAAAAATTTTATCATAAAGTATACGTTTTTTGTTGATTTCAATGTTTTCGAAATAGTTGTTGAAATTAATAAAACTAACCTTATGTATTGAGTAAATTTTGCTAACAATTGAATGTGAATAATGGCGCACTTTTATTGGAAATACGACAACCAAGTAAACCAAATGCAATTGTATTAAGAGAGGGTCTCCGAGCCGATTTAGGACGGGACAGCCCGAGTTTTCACACTTGCAAATGTTGTAAAGCCCGAATGTTAGAACCCCTGAGAAGGGCATGGCTACGTTGGCCGTTTGTTCCAAAAGTTTCTCGTTCAGGAGTTATGGCTTCTGAAACTTCAGACGGCTGTTTCCAAAAAAATTTATATGGTGCTATGAAGCCCTGGTTTTTTGTACTCGGGGGTAATTGGGGCCGGGAAATCGAATGCAATACTCAAAATTTTTGTAAAACTTGAAAAAACTTTGGTTTTGTAAAAATTTTTTTGTTTTTGGTGCATCACTTTATTCCCGAACTTGACTGCTAGTCAATGACAATGTCATCGTGTAGCCCGTTTTTTTCTGCATCGAACCCGTGAAAGTCGCGCAAGAATGGAGCACCCCCCGGATGCCTTTTTTGGGTGTGCGCGCACGGCACAGCGGAGTGCGCTGGAGAAAAAAACCTGCGTGCAAGGAGCCCGCGAGCTGCGTGCACGCAGCCCGCCAGCTGGACGCGGACACACATTACACCTGCCTCCCAAAACTCGTGCGTGCAAGCTGCAGCAGCTGTGCGTGCGCACTGGGACAACCGGGGGAAAACCAGGAGGTGTTTCAAAAAACGCCTTCAAAGGCATTCGGGGGGTGCCGTTGATCTTTTCCTTTCCTTCTGTTTCGATGCAGAAAAAGATGGGCTACACGATGCAATTGTCATTGACTAGCAGTAAAAATCGGTGAAAAAGCGGTGCACCAAAAACAAAAAAATTTTTCAAAACTGATGTTTCTTGAAAATTTACGGAAATTCTGAGTATTGCATTCGACTCCCCGTCGCCAATTGCCTCCGGAACCCAAAAACAAGGACTTCATAGCACCATATAATTTTTTTCGGGAACAGCCGTCCGAAGTTTCAGAAGCCATAACTCCTGAACTAGAAACTTTTGGAACAAACGGCCAACGTAGCCATGCTCTTCTCAGGGGCCCTAACATTCGGGCTTTACAACATTTCCAAGTGTGAAAACTCGGGTTGTCCCTGTTCACCTTGGTCCTAAATCGGCTCGGAGACCCTCTCTTAAATCTTATGCAAAAGTTTCAATCCACAACACTTGAAGATGTTGCATTACGATTGTCATGTTTCACGTCGTAGGAAGCCTTCAAAACTTTGTGAGCTGTTTCAGAAGGAAGTTCGTCAAAAGCCTTCAAATCGAGAACTTCATCTCGGTTGTCGTTCAAGTATTGGGCACAAATTTTCTTCAAATCATCACGAGAACAGTCCCATGCGTAACTGACGGCGGGACAGAAGTCGTCGAGAGTCATCGATTCGAGCAACGGTTGTTCCAGGTGATTCTAAAATTTCAAAAGTATTAATGAAAATTGAGATACTTAATAAAAAAAAAACCGGCCATAACGAACTCAATCTTGTCTTCATGGGCACGACGGAGAACGTCAAAGTCGGTTTTGAGTTCAAAAGCCGACTTTAACACATCTATGACGAGGGCAGGAGGAAGGTCGCAAAACATTTTCAATTCTTTGATTTCATAGTGATGTTCCTTGAAAAACTGGTAACAATCTGTCAACAATTCGTTTCTGTTGCAGTAATACGCGTAATGAACGATGGGCCAGAAGGTTTGAACCGTCGGAATCAACCATGGCAGTTTTTCGAGTTCGTTCTGCAAAGGTAACAATAGTTTGAGGAAAAAAACGACTGAAAGCCGATGGACTTACGATCAGGGGCGTATTTAGAAAAAAATTATATAGGGGGGCATCGAAAAAAAGGTAAGGGGGGACCAAAGGACAAAAATTTTGACCGTAAAAACCCACAAAATCCCCTTGGTCCCCCCTTACCTCTTTTTTTGCCAGATCCAAGATATAGGGGGGCAGAGCACCCTCCACCCCCCTCCTAAATACGCCCCTGCTTACGATGACGGTTGTGATAAAATATTTGTCACAGAAACGAAGAATATCTACAGCTGTCTCGGTATATAAATTGTTCAACTCACGGCCATAACAAAAGTCAATGGCCGCTTTGACCGTATCGAAATCAAAATCACAAATTTTACTTTCACCTGACTTTGATTCAACAGTATCGTGGGAAAACGTCGCATGGAAAACAGGCGAAATCATTGACAAAAAGTTCTTGTGGGCCTGCAAATTACTTTCAGATAACAGTTACTGATAAAAATAACATTACCGGCACTCGATCGGATCCAACAACAAGTTCAACGTCAGTTGGGAGATGATTGAAAAGTTGATAATTGCGTGGAATGGAAGGAGGAAAGGGTGCCGAAACAGTGAACTCAATGTTGCACGTGATTGTAAGCTTTCCATCTTTGAAGAGGGGACGGAGCGTGCTATGCAGTGCAAAAGTTGAAAAACCCCAGTCTTTTTTAGAATCAGTGAATTCGAAAACACAAGACCCTGAAAAACAAAGACATCCGAATGAAAAGAAAAAAAAGTCATACTTCGAAATGATGTACCACCGACATCAAAGGTATACTTTGCCTTTACAGGTTTATCGACGCGCAAAAACACACTGACAAAGCCCTTGCACGCGGCTGTCAAACCGGCGGGACAGTAGTTTATCCACCACTCGAAGCCAACGAAAGGAATGCCACGTCTTGGGGTTGACAGAACCTGTCCGTTTACCATGTCGGTCAAATCCGCTTTATTGAGCGTGAAAGTGGCAAGATCTGTGATCGTAATGATCGGATTTGCCTAAACACTTATATTATGAAGGTTTCTAAATACAACAACTACACACCATTGACATTGTTCTACAACGCTTCGTGAATAACAGCAAGAATTAAAAATGAGTTGACGAATTCAGTTGATAGGCTGAATCAGAATCAATAAACAGCTAAAAGACAGTTAGAGAAATCAAAAAAGTGTGTTTTATATCCTTCCTTGCGACCTAGAGTAAACACATGTAGGCTATGACCACACCTCATCTTATCAATACCATGCAACAACTTCACAACGCAAACACAAAGAAATCAATGTCAACAATCATTTTGGGTATGAGCATCAATCATACTTTTAGATGTTTACTTACAGTTACTATTATTTTAAATCGCGACAAGCTTTTAAAACACAGTACATAAAATCAGAAGAAAGCTTATAAAAATCCCTTGAATTCAAAATTTCATCTCGGTTGTCATTTAAGAATTTGACACACGCATATTCCAAGTCTTTGCGAGAGTAGCTCCATGCGTAGCTGACAGTAGGACAGAAGTCGACGAATGTCATGGATGTGAAGAGGTTGCTCCAAGTGAGTCTGAAGTTATTTAAAAACCCACAGTAAGTACCAGGTTAGTTTTGAAACACTAAACTTACCACAACAAATTTGATGTCATTTCTGTAGGCAATGCCTAATATCAAATTTGGGGTTTAAATTTTTTGCCATTTTACTCGTTTTGGAACTGATTTTGTAATGTGAATCCAGTTACAGCACTGTCAATGCATCTTACTTGGTTGTCGATTATGTCAAAACTTTATTAAGAAACAAAGAAACAAAATGACAGTTCGATTTCGTGTAAAACGGCAACAAACAATCACCAAAATTTTGTCGTACAGTTCAACAAAAAAAAATCAACAAAAAACTCAGTTAACAACACCCTGTGAAAATTATTTACTGCTTGCCATGTTTAACATCGTAGGAAGCCTTCAAAACTTTGTGAGCTGTGTCAGAAGGAAGTTCGTAAAAAGCTTTCAAATCGAGAACCTCATCTCGGTTGTCGTTCAAGTATTGGGCACAAATTTTCTTCAAATCATCACGAGAACAGTCCCATGCGTAACTGACAGCAGGACAGAAGTCGTCGAGAGTCATCGATTCGAGCAACGGTTGTTCCAGGTGATTCTAAAGACTTTAACCTACAGTACACATCACGCTTTGAAACCGGCTACACAAACTTACGACTACACAATTAATGGCCTCTTTGTGAGCATGACAAAGAACGTCAAAATTGGTCTTGAGATTGAAAGACGACTTCAACACATCGATGACGAGAGTGGGAGGGAGATAGGCAAACGCGTTCTGTTTCGTGATAGTTTCACTATATTTCTTGAAGAAACGGCTACACTCGGCCAGCAATGTTGTCTTGTTGCAATCATATGCGTAATGAACAATATCGCAGAATGTAACTGTTGTCAGATTTGCCAACGGCACCAACTCGAGGTATTCCTATAAAAGCATACTCAGGTCAGTGGGTTCAATAGAAAACTTACAGTGAGAGCTGTGATGAAGTATTTGTCGCAAAAACGGAGAACTTTCACTACAGTTTCAACTGACAGATGTTTCAACTCGTGGCCATAACAGAGACCGATAGCGGTTTTGACGATGTCGAAATCAAAATCACAAACTTTGATTTTTCCTGACTTTGATTCAGTTGTATTATGCGAGAACATCGCATTAAACGTGGGGGAGATCAACGAAAGGAAGTTCTTGTGGACCTGTAACAAAATTATATATAATATATATAATATTGTAACAGCTAAAGCAATATTTACCGGCACTCGATCAGATCCCATAACGAACTCGACATCGGTTGGAACATGTTGAAAGAGTTGAAAATTACGTGGACCAAAAGGCGGGGAAGGAATCCAGATGACAAACTCAACGCTGCACGTGATTGTGAGGATGCCATTATGGAACAGAGGTCGGAGCCTTTCGTGGGCAGCATAGCGTGGAAAACCCTTCCGAAGATGTTGAGTGCCATAGAATTCATACGTATCCGTTCCTAAAACTGTCTCATTCTATGTACATAGTCATAACATAAGAAGCTACTTACGACTGATCCTGTGGTCATCAAGGACAACAGTGAAAGTTGCTTTAGCAGATTTGTTGACACACAAAATCACGCTAACATGCTTTTTGCTATATGTGTTTCTGCCCGCGGGGTAAAACTCAATCCACCACTGAAAGCCATCTGAGCCAGGAACGTCACGGCATGGTGTTTTGCAGGATTCTCCAAGTTCCTTATCTGTCAAGTCAGTTTCTTTGAGCGTGAAAGTAGTAGTGTCTTTGCTCGACGTAGCAAATCTCATTCCATAGAATCCCATTCTTGTTTATTCGACAAAAGGAGATGCAGATTCTGAAAGTTGAGAAGCTGACGCGGCAAATAAATGATAAAACATATCAGTAAAAAGGAAAATTTGCATTTCTCACAACGGAATCAAAGCCAAAAAAATTGAAATGCACATAAAAAACGCGCGTCTTTTTCGTTGTGTGAGCCCTCGATGCGCTAAAAATTGTAGATGCTTCGGTAACCGATATTTTTTATTGATTGCACATGTTACATGTAGTCACTTTTGCAATAGTTTATTTATAAATCTCTTCAAAACTAATAAAATTGCCACGTATTCCTTATATACATCAATTAAAATTACATGCTACCTAATAGTAGTTCTGAAATTAATCGGAATTCCCTAACTAATGTGTTTTAAGTCGATATTGCTGAAGTTAACTTCACAACACGCATTTTTGGTAGGGATGAGCTGTCTTTGGCATTTGTTGAGACGCCGGGGTAATGCTGAAGGGAATCATCAGGCATCACTGTTGTCTGGGTTGGTTCCATAATTCGCATCAAAATATTGTCGTTCGATTCCGTCGTCGACGACGGTGGTGGCACAGTAACTGTATAGTCTTCAATCGGGTGTCTCGTGGATAAGTGATAGAATTTGACTTCTGCTCTTCTCACGGACAGAGGAAAGGATCTCAATGGATCGTGTCGAGCACGAATGATGTCACGTTTTGATCGAAGAACATTGCCAAAAACACTAGAAATGAAGACGGTAAGCAGTGACAAAAATAGGCAGAAATCCATGTTTGAAAAGTTATTTTCAGTCGAAAGCGGTGAAAAGTGGCTAAATTTAACCGAAAGGCAGTTTATTTTAAATGCGGAAAGAAGGCGGACGCAACAAAGTACGACAATGCCATTGGTAATGTGCCACTTTATACAAGTTTGTATGAACTATGAATATGCCGTAAATGTCTCAACATTGTTATTTTTAGCTGAAAGTAAGCATTTTCAAAAGGACCAGGAATCGGACATACATTTTTATGCCTTCAGGCTACAAAGCCGTCTCATTTTGTTTCCTCTGAAGTGAGCCAGGTAAGCACCTGCTTTCCATAACAACATCGGCACCTATAATTTGTTTCTGTTAGTCGCAGTCTCATTTCCTGCACAAAATACTTCACACTTTCCCATTTTGCTGATTTTATTTGGTACTTTCGCGTGTCACTACCAAATTGGCACCGTCCCCAAGTACCAATGTGTTCATTGTGACTCTTTCAAAACAAGTTACGTAAGTTACGTAAATGATTTCTTTACTTCCAAAATACAAAAACAAGGCACGTGAAATAACAACAAGAAATAGATTTCAAAGAGGCACTATACGTATTTTTAAATTTTGAAACGCTTTCGGTGAATAAACTCTTATCATACACACAGAATTAGGGAATAAACTTAAAATTCAACACTGTCTTGAAAAGTGTCATTGTCTATGAGCTAATTCTGTGTGATTATTAATCATTGTACAGTAAAACCAAAAACTATTGTACAGCAATCGTCATCATCAAAGTTTTGTCGTTACAAACAAATGTTACCAGACAGAAGGCAGTGTGGGACTCTATGATTTACGGATTTACATTAGCAAAAACAAAAACAAGTAGAAGTTTGTTAAGTAGGTTAACTTTATTGCTATTTTTTATTAGAAGAATATTAGATAGAACCTTTGAGTATTGCCAGACATGGTATTGTAGCTGTAGTTGCATTCGAATCGGTGGAGGGTGGTGAGATGAAATGGATAAAAATTTGTTGGAATTATTTCCATCCGCCGGTGAGTCGCATGAAACCTTCCTCGTCAAGGGTTTGTTTCTGGTCTTTGGAACGTAGGGATACGAAGATGTAACCGCCAATGAATTCGTGGACAACCTGGAAAGGAAAAAGTTGATTTTGGCAAACGTAACGCAAAGCGTTACACCAAACGTAACACATTTCAAAAACGTAACGCAAAGTGTTACACAATGTAACAACAGTTATAACAACTATTGGATGTTGTTACGGTTTGAATGAAAACGTTATGCAAGCGTTATGCAAAACGTAACATTGCGAAAAAACGTTACACAACGTTTAAAAAATCGATAAAACACAAACCTTGCAATCAGCACTCAATGGCTTGAAATCAATTTCCTCATTATCGAAAGCCATTCTCAAATGCCGGATTTCCCAGTTGACGTGCCACTTTTTCATGTGCGAAAACGGCCAAGGCTTGATGGAATCACCGTTATCAGGGTTGACCAAATAGAGACCACGGTTAGAGACAGCAATAAGCTCAGGTTTCCTGCTACCACGTTCATCAAAGAATTTCACAATGAAATAATGCATGCCATGGCCCTTGAGGGTCTCCCATGTCCTGATGTACTGAAGTTTGGCGTCAATGTTGGACAAATTTCGAACGCTGGAGTGGGCATCGCTGATTTTCTGTTGCAGGGATTGCTTTGATCGCGCTTTGCGGACGTATTGCTGGGAAACGAATTCCTCGACATTGAAATCCGACGGGAATTGGACGGCAGGGGCACGGTGTTGCTTGCCGGCGTCGCCATTGGTTTGGCGGCCAGATTGCAGGGCGAGGGTTCGTTTCAGACTTTCGACTTCACTGTTGTATGAGGCATCAGCCATGGTTTTTGAGCGGGAGGCCAGTTTGCATGCGGCCATCCATTTCGCGTATTGTTGCTCGGATTCGCATTTGAGGGTTAATTCATTCATGCCGTCGCTGGCCGGCACGAGGATCTTGATGTGGTAGCGTTGTTCGGAGATTTTGACATCGGGCGTGACTTCACAGCCTTTGAGGTTGTAGTGACCGACTGGAGGGCCTGCTTGTTCCTGGGCGGCATTGTAATAGGATAGATACAAATCCCGGAAGACGAAATAAGCACGCTTGAAATTGTTGAATCCGAGTTTTTTCGGCTTCTGGAACTTCAAATATTCAGCCAGTTCCGGCACATGAGTAATATCTTTCCTATTCAGTGCTGCGACATCCAAATTATGCTCCAATGCATCGAGAAGTCGTTCAACTTCGTCCTTTTCTGGGACTTCCTCTTCTTGATCAACTTTTTGGAGAGTTGCTTGAAGTTGAAGTGCGGCGAACAGATTCGCTTCCTCTTCCGTATGCTCGAATTCGTCAAGCAATACTGACCATTTTGCTTGTTCATAGAGCTGATTGATCCTGACAGGATCATATTTAGGGTTCAAATCGAAGAAATTCATGTATTTAAACCGGAGAAGGACAATTTCACCCTCTCCGATACCCTGTTCCATCAGTGATCGACTCGAATCCAACCATCCACGGTTCAATGCGGCACGCTCGAGATAGCTTTGTGGTCTGAAGACTGGGAGGTCTTTGTTGGGTGGCACACGGGGTGATTGGACGAGGGTTTCGGCAATGTATTCGCCATCGACACTGTCATTGATGATGCCACGCGACGGATCACGGCCCATCACATTGGCATAGGCAGCTGGGCCGGGGGACATGCCTCGAGGCAGTGTGCCTTGGCGGGGCATTGTGCCGATTTCGCTGGCATTGAAGATGTGTCCAGGGCCGAGGGTGGCAGAAAGGGCTGGTGATCCTTGACGACCGTTAACATTCAGCGTTGACGCTTTGATCGGCTTCAATGTTCTCATAGTGCCGGGACCAACAGATTCCTCGCCCAATTTGAATGGCACAACCTGCTGTTCTGAATCGATATTGGCACCCTTTCGGAGAACATCTGGGGGAATGTTTCTCTTTAAAGACAGCTCCTCTGGATAGCGAATACCAAGTTCACGACAGAATTCTGCCGTTACTCGGAAGACAGTGGTTGAAAAATCCAAATTGGCATCGATGATCTGATTGTCGGGTAGTTGGACCCGCGCGGCTTTGTGCATCGGTGTGAATTCAAGGAACTGACTCGCGGTTACACCGATCTGGTCCAATGTTGATCGAGTGTGCTTGAGCCATTGACGCTTTTCAGGCCACCAGAGGGCATGATCGGACCAATCACGGCCACCGCCAATACTGTCGACCAGCTTCATCATGACGCCGCCAATGTGCATGTCGCCGCGGACCCATATTTCCTTGGATCTGTTGATATCCGTCACAAAGATGCCCAATTTCCATGTTAGATCGTTGGATATGATCTCATCCTGGATGAGATGCGCCATGGCCGATGGCGGGCTAAAGAATGGGCAATTTTAGAAACGGATTTTAGGTTTTTGAGGGATCGAAACACGCAAAAAGTAGTTTTTGGCACAAAATTGTCATAAAAATACGATTATAAAAACAGTTTCGCGAATTTTGAAGTAGTGTATGGTAATAAAAAAGTTACGATACTTCAAAATCACCCCCAACTGGCCAAAAGCCCGTGCCAATCGCCGGATCAATCAGCCATATCTCGCGAAAACGAACAAACACCCTTCCGACAAAACTTCTCGAAAAGTAAAGACGCTGTGGGCCCCCAGCATTACACAACAACTGTTCTCACCAGCTAGCCATCGGCAGCGTAGTCGTGGTGCAAAGAAAGCATCCCCTTAGCCATTGGCGATGGCAAAACACCCCCGCAAATCGAAAACGATCGCCGTTTGCAGGGCGGCTGGAGAGATTAGATGAAAGGTAGGCTAGGCGCATCACACCGATGCAAGCAAGCAACCATGCCACGAACAAACTAATGTTTGAATTGAATGGACGCAAAAAAAGTTTGAAACAAAGAAGGCCCCAAGCCAGCAACACTGTGTACGCTAGACATCCCCATCCCCTCAGGCAAGGGGAAAAAAGTATCTATAATCGGCAGACACGCGAACCCGAAAAACACCACCACCAAGTTTTGCAACAAAATGAACGCATCGCATCGCCTGCTATCAAAATGCTCTCCCAATTTCAGTTTCCATGCATGCCCGATGAATCATGATCGACAGGAGCCAGGGGGAGAGTGCAGGGGAAGCGTCTTGTTGCCAACTGATGACGACATCCCTGTTGTGGAGTGTTTTGATGGACGCATCGATGAAAGGCATACCACCACATTACAACTTTTATGGGGTGAGGCGGGAAACCACAGCTGCCAAAAATTTGGGCACTTTGCCAGCATGGGTTGGATGCAAGGAAGGAAGGGGTCATCATAAAATGGTGGGGGCTACATTCCCGAGGGATCAGGGATACGACCGCCTCAGGCTGTTTGCGGGCAGAACATAAGTTGAGGCTCGTTATGTGAGCTTTGCAATTTGAAATCAGGTTCATTTGGGGGCTTGGTTGATGCGGAAGGGGGCCGGAGGCTCTTTAGGTTTCAGTGAAAAGAAAGTGGGTAAACAAACGGCGAAGACGATGCCCGAAATTGGTGGTATACCTGGGGCTGGGGTTAGGGGACGTGAAAGATTGCGGCTTTTTGGGTCTTTAGAGGGGGCTGTTTTCGTCAAAAGTGTACAATATCGATCGAAATAACTTTCAAAAATGACGTGATAACATAATTAAGAGCAAAACCGCAATAAAAATCAACACAAACCGCCGAAAAACCCGCAAAACTTCAACGTGGCAACGTGTTCAAGCTAACGCGAAGAAAGAAACAACCACAATCGCCGCTGGCCGTTTCCGAGAAGCTACCTGAGGCGATTAGCAAGCAAGCTATAGCTACCCGCATTCGATCCTATGCGATTGCCGTTCACTGCACCCATCGCATCGCTGGCGGCACTGGCACGGCAGCAGTTCACCGCGGCGGGGAAGAAGAAGCGTGCGCGTGTCGGTCGGGGTTGACATTCAAAAATCGCAGGAAGGCCGCCGACCTCGTCCCGTGCGTCCGCCATGTCCGCGCCTGCCGCGGGGAGCATAGACCCGTGCGGACGCCGAGAAGGCCGGAGGCCGTATATCGACCGCACGATTTCTTTTCCCCCTTCTTCTTCACGACCACTGACTGTGGTATGCTATGACCCGCTGGCTCTTTTCTTCTCCGCATCGACAGCCCCGAGCTCTCACTCCCAAACACTTTCCCCCAAAACAGTGAACAAGGAACGGAATGATGGTCAAAAAATCACTGCGAAGATGGGTTGTCCATCGAGGACCTTGAGATGGGATGGGTTGTAAATGGACTTTTGTTGTTGTTAACGGTGTTCATTCTGTCGTGAAATTGTTGGAAATGCAAGGGCTGGTCGGCGGACAGTACACGGTTTTGTATTCTTGAAGAAAGCAGCATTGGATTCTAACATTGATTGAAAGCTTCTGACTCAGATTCCTATTATCAGCAAGAAAGAACAACAAAATCAAAAGTGTGTTACGCATTCGTTATAAAAAGACATGATTGTGTAACGAATGCGCAAAAAAGCGTTGCGCATGCGTTACTCAACTTTTTTGGTGCCACAATGACAGCCATCGTTGTTTTGGACATGTTCATAACCAATAAAAGCATGATTCAGCATCTACAAGCATGTATCTGTTCACAATGCATGATCAATTCCGTAAAATTAGATCACTGATAACGCTCTTCAAAATTATCAACAAAATGCATCTTATCAGTAATCTAGGCGTTGTTTGCTTCCGTAAACTCCTCCTCGACGAACACAAACAGCAATTAGTCAAGCCAAACCATCAAAAAAGTACTAAAATACCCCATCCAACCCCCCAAATGCCGGCACCCTGCGCTTCAAACGGCAACCCCTTGGACCTTGGTAAAGTGTTCCATTACAACGTTCGCGTGTGGCCGCGCTGACGCACTTTTCTGTACTTACAATCCGCCTTGGGCCAAGCCAACGTTGTAAGCTCACGGCCAGCTGTTTCGCCTTGGCCTTGGTACTTCCCCTCCTTAACGCTTTGAAGGCGAACGGTTTACATTAGCGCTTCTTCCAAGGCGAACCCCACTTCATTTCTTCCACATAGTTAGCAACTGTACTCGCCGCCACTCATCCACGTCTGAGAAGGTGCTTGCGTATTGATTGCAGCTCAAAGACTGCAGACATTGTTCAAAATGTCGGTTTTGTTTATGTTCGAGGGTCATTTTATATATTTTTGGATGGAATACGCGTTCTAAAAGTGGAGACGGATGAGTTATAGCGATATGGATTGTCGAAGAACGGTGTTATGTTTTATGGGTTCCGTGAAACCCGTTCCATCGCCGTCGGCGACGCTTATTCAAGCAGAAAAAGGACAATAGCTTCCATCGTGCGTGCAGGTGTCGTCGTCATCATCACCGTTTTGCAATAGCCCTTTCCTTTTTCCTTGCGATGTACGACGACACGGGTAGTAACGGTGGCGGTGGCCCAATGCCCTGAGGGTGTTGAAGGGGCTGCGTTCGATCATACACGCTCTCATATGACTGACTCATTTGTTCGTGTAGAGTTGGGGAAAGTTCGTTCTTTCTTCGTTTCAGTCGATTGAAAGATGTTCTTTTCGCTGTATATTGACTGTCTGTCTTCGCGGTTTTGTTTTTTTGTTGCCTTGTATCGATTACTTTATCCGTTTTCACCATTTAAGTGCCATCAGTGCCTTTCAATCCGACCTTGTTATACTTATTTCTATCCCATCTGCCTACCACAACGTTTTCCCTTCGAATACGATCAAAAATCTCTTATCGCTTCCAAAAATTATATATAAAAACCCACAACGAACGTCTTCCCCATCCTCGTGCCCCCGAACCGCGTCTTCCACCCCACAACATGTGATTCACTCCCTCAATTCCCCTTTATTTCGTCCTACTTATTCAACCCGCTATGTCTGCTCATCACAAAAGTTGTGAAATTCCACTGGGACTTGCCTTTCGCAGACAAAAACTGCGACCAACATCGCCCTCATTATCTTTGTTCCGTCCGCAACTCACATCAATGTTTTCATCCAACATGGATCCCCTCACGTGCATGTGCTGTTCTTTTCTACTCCACTCATGCAGATATAGCGGGGTGAACTGCAGTCTGCAGATTATAATTTATAATCTATAAATACATTACCGTGACTGACACCTAACCCCAAAATGCAAAAACCGTTTCCGTGCCCCCTCCAGTTTTTGATTGATCCCCTCAGCTTTCGGAGATCCTATTTTCACGCATCGTTAACCGACTAATTATATAATTCCAGCCGCTGTTAGCGCCCCTGGCATCGACTCGCATCGTTTGCCATCTGACCACCAAAGCGACTCACTCCGACCACACGGGTTTTTGAATCATTGATTTCTACGCATATCAGCCTTTATTTCTGCCAAAGTTTTTGAATTGCAAATTATTTCAAGATGGGGAAAGCTGTTGTTAAGTTGAATATTTATGATATGGTGAGTCGCAATTCTGTATATTAAAAGAAGTGTATACAATTTTTGTACCCCACGACACCTTTTTGGATCAAAATTGTCAAATTTCTTTAATTTTAAAAGTCAATTTTGAACGTTTTGCAAACTCGGATATATAAAATCCCCTTTTCAGTACTGGATCAATGACTACGCATCAGTCTTGGGCGTCGGTGTGTATCACAGTGGCGTCGAAGTCCACGGCGTCGAATATGCCTACGGTGGCCATCCGTACACGTTTAGCGGTGTTTTTGAAAATTCTCCCGGCGATGCCGAAGAACTTGGAGAAAATTTTAAGTTCAAGGAGGCCATCGTCCTTGGCACGACTGAGTTTACTGCATATGAAGTGAAGAAAATGGTCCAACAGATGGGTCAGGACTATCGTGGGGACCGGTACCATTTGATCAATAAGAACTGCAATCACTTTTCGGCTAATTTGGCAAAGGTTTGTTAATTTCAACTTTTTTGGCTGTTTTGATGAAATGCTTTTCAGTTTCTAACCGGTCAAGACATCCCAGGCTGGGTAAATCGTCTCGCTACCATGTCTGGATCGTTGCCGTTCTTCGAACGTTGGATCCCGCAAGAATGGCTGACACCTGTGGCATTGCAGCAGTCCCTTGACGAGAAGGCTAATCGGAGCGGAAATGCGACGAATTCTACTGATGCCGCGTTGAATTATCCGGTGGCGATTGGACAGGATGCGTTGGAGGGATATGGCACACCGTCAGCGTCGAAGAAAGCGACTCCAAACCTTTCGGGCTCCCAGTCGGCGAGATCTTCGACCCGGGACGACAATTCATCCCTCTTCAATGGTGCCAGATCGACGCCGAACTCGAGCCGTGCCAGCACGAGCAGTTTGAGCGCGTCCGGAACGTCTTCCAATGGCCAGGCTTTCAGCTTCAGCAAGATTTGGACGTCTGTGAAGTCGATAGCGTCGGATATTGCCGTTCCGATGGTCAATGCGCCCATCCCGGCACCTGCTCCACCAATACCGCCAGCACCCAAGGCTTCCGGATCGCGATACCGTCCTGCTACAATGGCAGCTTCCGCACCACCACCTGTTGAAATGGCACTCGATGTTACGCCTTCATCGGACGAATCGAAATCCCCGACATCGACGATCGACAGTGACGACGATCTTATCACATGTGTCTCGTCGACGCCGCCCCGAAGACCCGAACCTCCGAAACTTTCAACATCGACGATTTCGGCGACATCGGCGGCTGTTTCGAGTCGTTCCAATCTTTCGACGATTTCAACTCCTTCAACCTCGACCTATGACACGGCCCAGGCTTCAACACCACCCATCAACAAACAAAGCCCTGCAGCTGTAGCCGCAGTCGCGTCATCCCCACCAAAGAAGCCTTCCCCGCCGAAGAACCCCCAAGACCTTCTACAATCGCCGACTTCACCGGCCGACCAAAACTGATTCCCATGTAATTGCATCGATTACTACTACCAATATAAACTGCATTATGGCTGTTCACCAACAAACTTACACCCTCCTCTACGAGTATTTCAATTTCAATTGATTGATTGTTCTTTTTGCAAATGGCTTCATGAAGCGTGCTGTAACACATTTCTTTCTTCTGTTGTTTTCAGGTCGTCTTTTGTCCTTCTTTCCTCCGTCTACGATACTGTCTTTATACATAATCAGCCTTTTGTATTGATCCCCTCACTCATTCAATGATCGTGCTTTGAAGAGATCGCGTTGCCTTTACCCTTTTTTCCCCGAAATTTTGGGACTTGTGAGATTTTGTAAATCCTACTTATATCCTTATCTTTTTGCTGCCTTTTTTAATGAATTTAATCAACTGTTGATTGAATAAATTTTTACACTTTTGAAGGGTTGAGGTTGGAATTCTTTATTTTCACGTTATTTGACACCCGTTTAGCGAAACCATTCTAAGAAGCATCTATCCCGTCTTACGTTTTTTGAAAATCTAAATTATTGGCATTCAACATTGTGTAAATGTTCGACTGCCCTGCTAATCACATTTGGCATGTTGGGATTGTAGTAGCCTAACTTGAAGTCGTACAAGCTGGAAACATACGGGACCCCAAATCTGTCACAAGCATGGTAAAATTGAAGGGATCTGCCTTGTCCGAAGATTAGCCGTCGATCAAAACGTCGGATGCCTCCTATTTCGGCGATAATGCCGGTGTAGAGCACGTCTTCAATATTCATTAAATGTGCTTTTGAGGTGGATTCGAGGATGCCTGCCACAGCGGCACTCGTTAACACGTACATTGGCCCGTTACAGTAGTCTGGGTAAAATTGCTTGCGCCAGGAGACGTGCGGGACGTACCTAAGATTATCAATATTTGTAATTTGAAGTTAAATTTGTTGAAAATAGTCAAAATTGATTACCATTTGCTCTCGGGATCCCGGTTCGGAACAGCATGTCTCCATACGAGCCCAAAAATAGCTGCATTGTAAACACTGGCAACGTTGTCAAAGTCGGTGTGCATGTGGTGAAGCAATCGATTCAGATCGACTGCGATGTCGTCATCGGCTTTGACGAGATAGTTTACGTTGGGACAGTGTTTTTGTTGCCATTGCATCAGGGCACCCGTCTGATAACACCTTTTGTGATTATTGGTAAAAATATGGGGGATTTACTCACTTTTAGGCTCAAATTGTTATAGTCATCCACAATGTCCATGAATACAACGTCGCCATACTTGTTGTTTTCCAGTCTTAGGTTCGTTCTGGCTACGGGATCTGGCGTGAAACCGACTATGAATTTATAGGCTATTTCGGAGGACTGAAAAGGCGTTTTTTAGTTGCTTATCGTTCAAAATTCCGAATTGAGCAAGTTTGAAAACTGTTTTTATAGCAAAAGTCTATGAAATCCGGTCACCATCAAATTAACGAACCACATTATGCAGCCACGACGCCCTGACCGCTTCCCTGGTACTAAAAGCACCCGGCCTCGTCAGAATCATCACCAAAACCGTAGCTTTATCACAAAATGATGCATTTATGGGTCGATTCATGTGATAACTGAGTCGATAATTATTAAAATTTAGCTGATATGTATCAAATTCCTTCGGATTTGAATCACGGGGTACTGTATTCACAAAATTTTGGACCGCATTGACCCGAATAAATTTACTATCCTCATCAAAGTATGCATCATTAATTTCACCATCTGATTCCTTGAAATCTGTAAACAGGGATATCGGATTGACGATACCCGTAAAAGTTGATACAGTACACAGCCAATAGGCCCAGCCAACTATGAATGTTATTGCAATCAGTTTTCGATAGGTTAGGGGCAACATTCCTATAAAAATGTCAACGTTTATATAAATAATGTGATGTCTGTCATGTATAAACTTACGTGCAGCCCGTCTACTAACACCAACTTTAATGGTAGCCACACTTAAGCAAAATAATGTGGTGATGGCACTGAGAAGTGTAAGCTTTTCGTTAGGATGCTTCATTTAAATGATCATTTTTGGAGGTGTCAAGGGGGGAAAAGTTTATACAAGAATAGCGGCTTTTCAGTTTTCTGGAAAGCAGAGACTCATTATGCATGGAGCGTTTATGGGATGCTTGTTATGGATGGGAAGAAGCAAGGTGATCACGATTGACTATTAAGATTCATGGGTCTGGGAAGAAAAGGCTTATTGATCGTCAAGAGCGGCTGTCTTGGACATAGACATAACAGGACGATTCTCATGATGGGGGGTTTGCTTACAGAGGTGTGGCAGGATGGCCTTTATGGATGTTATTTATGCTATTTTTCAACTCTATAGGTGCTTCAAATTGTTGTTGACTAATTTTTTGACATTATCGTTTAGAATACCAAAGACGGTTGAAAAACGCATAACAAAAAAGTGATAACAAAAATTTAACCAATTTTTGTCAAAAACGGGAGAAAAACAAACACGACCCCCAGAATCGTACAAAAAACTATCACTGTCTGACACAAATGGCGATTCCAGACGTCCCAAACGACGTTAAAAGAACAGATAGAATCCGTACACCTTCAAAAGCATTCAAAGCCACCCCCATATTTATAGAAGCCCGACCCGGGGCTGTTTCAAAGTACAAATTGTGATCTGGCTGGTCTCATTTCTACATTGCAAAACTAAAACTACAATTACAAGTAATAACATACATATTTACAGGTTTCTATGAGCTTTCAGTAATCCAGCTAAATCCCCTCTGTTGATAATGGCCGTAACAAGATCAAAAAATAGACATCAATAATCTGGTCTGGGTCCAATGAACCGAAAGGATTGACCGAACCGAATCGACCAAAAAATCAACTTGCAACAGTGTGCTAATTGATATACCAGAGCATCGAGTACCCCCAATTGAACCAACTAACTGACAACAAGCGCTGCTTGTTTAAAATGTGCGAGGACAAGCGCGGGTCCGTCACTATTCACATCAGTCAGATAGAGATAGTGGCTAGATAGATACATGAGAGGAGGGCCAGACCCTTGAGGCAATTCGTGGTGCGCGGTGGTCGGTTGGTTGGTTGGTCCGTGGCCGGAATGGCGTTGACTTGAAACGCGGAAATGAGTGATAGACCGAGTGGTCTGCGTATTCTCTTTTTTCATCTTTCGTTCCTTGATGTTTGAATATATGTACATAGTGGTAACAAAAGATAAAGGAAAGCGTGGTGTCACAGTTATTCGCGCAACTTGGAGACGTCAAGGCCCACCCAGGCCTACCCAGGCCAGTCAGCTGGGCTCACGGGCCTCTAGGGATGACTTATGTTAAGCCTCGTCTTTGCGCTCCCGTCCGTCCCTACAGGCTACTTGGCCGGGAGCCCCTTGGCTTGCATACAGGAAGGACTCTCGGAAATCCATGGTTGTTGAGTGTGACTTTGGTGACACTTTGGAGGCGGAAGAAAGGGGCCTCAACCCACAGGTAGGCAAGGCATACAAACAACAAATAAGATTGAAAAGAAGTTTTTATGAGATAGGAACAATGAAAAACGATCCATGGCCCCGTTCAGCAACAACACGCTCGGCATAGATTGCTATTTTTCCACGGAAACAACCAAAAAATAGCTAAAACAGTTTTCAAAAACGCTCAAAAACGACGTAAAAAGTGATTAGAACCAGCTTATGGCTCGTCATTTCCCCTCCAGACAGTCTCCATTAGATACGTAGCACACGTAATATTTCAAAATCCAACCAAATGAGAAAGCCATTTCTCACAGCCTACATATAGCAAAGCCTTCCCACATATAGACATGACCGAGATAAGAAAGTACTGAACAGACACCTAGTAACCGCACTGTCAAAACTACAACCACCTAACAACAGACAAATGCCCCCCAAATCTTGAATGGCAGTTGCCAGGGCCCCTGGCTACCGTCGCTAGGTGTTAGTTAACACCCGCCTTTTTTTGACTGTTTCGGACCAAAACAGACACCTTATTTGACTGTGACTGTTCACGAAGGGCATTAACATAAGCCTCACAAATTCAATTATAATACCACAAATAACCACGCTAACGTAATGCAATGTAAGATCAGGTTCAAAATATAAAGCAAAAGTAAAAATTGTATTAAAATTGAATCATTGACATTCATCGCCGCTTTTTGCCGCATCCGAAGAACGGAAGGACTGTTTCCACAACGTATACAATAAGAGAGGCAATGTTTTCAGGGCCCAAATCAATCACTCCATTCAATGCATGCATTGATTCCTCTTCCTACAAAAGCTGGCTGTTATCACTGGAGAAGGGTCCCACGCTGAGAAGCAGCCATGTTCCGACGCATCGGGGCTATTTGTATAAGTACGGCGTAAAACTTTTGGACTCTTTGTCGAATACGTGTTGTGATATCATAATTCATCGGAATCAATGTATCATGGTGACCATAAATGACGTGTGGCTCAAGTTTGTTAGGAAATCTGAGTGAAAGTGATGCGTTTTGCATGGTTGAGTCACACAGCCAGCCGCTGCTAACATTCCAACCCAAAATCCCCCAGACAACGGTTCAACTTTCAACTTTTCAAATGATTATGATTTATTACAATTAGCAAAACAATATTAAAAAGCGTTCCTTACAGAACTATACAAGGAATATGTAACAAGGAAAGGGGAACATAATAACACGACGGGCTAAGATTCAAATTTCAAATCAACAACAATGTTCAGGGCGCGCTAAACGCCAAAAAGCAAGAAACAAGGCAGTTTTACAACAAAAAAAAGTGATTCATTCATTTCTTGAATCCACGAACAATGGGATAAATTTGATGGAAAGCCTCACTGATTTCATCACGCGTCTTGGCTCCCGTTATGACGATCTTTCCACTGACGAAAATCAACAGGACAACGCGGGGCTTCACCATGCGATAGATAAGGCCGGGGAAGAGTTCAGGCTCGTAGCTGCTGAACTGCGTATGCGTGATGCACAGCCCTTCCAGCTGGATCGCAAAATGAACATCCACACTGCCGACGAGATTCTGGATCTTGAAATCAGAGAAATTGACAGGGAAGTTGAGTTTCTGTATGATGCGAGCATACTTCCGAGCAGCGAGTTTAGAGGCTTCCTCGGATTTTGCACCTGTGACGACCATTTTGCCAGACGAAAAGATGAGGGCCGTTGTCCTAGGCTCGCGGATGCGCATGACGACGGCGCTGAAGCGTTTCGGGTTGTATTCGGCGTTACGGGCATGCATGGCGATCTTTTTGAGGTCGAGTTGGGTGCCTAAAATGATAAGGATTAACTTTGAACCCAAAAAGAAGGGTAAAATGTACGTACCGACATTACAAGTGCTCACAATATTCTGAATCACTGGATGGGGCTGAGCATTGCCTTCACCGGAAGCCGGAATGTACATTGGGATCGTCGAGGCCTGGACGCCGCTACCATCTTCCCGGGAGCTGCTGGGCTCAACTGATTTGACTGCAACATCGAGGGCCGAATTGACTTCAGATGCGGCTGGAGATTGTGGCACATCGAGGGTCATTGAATAGGCCGAGCCTTCGCCATAGGTGGAACCGTTGAATGCTGGAATTATGCTCTTTAGCATTGATTTACACAGTTTGAAGTTAATAACTTACAGTATCCGCTGGAGTTAAACATCTTTGTTGAGATCTTTGTAAAGCAACTGAGATTCGAATCTGAAATACGAAGATACAATAGAAACGATCATAAAAACAAAGAAAGTAAAGTATTTTCACGGTATTCAGAACCGCATTCAAATCAATAATGTGAAAAAAGATCGACACGCAAATTTATACATACAATTGGCACACAATAAAATGGAATGAAAAAACGAAGTAAGATTATCATCACGGATAGTGCATTTGGTCTCTGGACTGCTTGCCAGCACGGATAACTTGTCTGGTAACCTCAAAGCCGTTCTTATTGCGCGTAAATGCTTCTCTGCGCTCGATCCAGAGAGGATTGGGCTTTCGCAACCGCCGTACAATGATGTCGTCAATTTTACTGGCATGCAAATCTTTCCGTCTGCGCAGGAGATCATACCGTACACGGTTAGCTAGGACGCGTCGATACTGAAACAAACAAATGATTACTCAAAGCATAAAGGCACAAGTAACTTACTTTCCGGCGTACTTTTGTCGCAAATCCTGACGGAGCCGCGTAATGCTGTGCTTGAGGTCGATGGCATTCAAAATCAAAATCCTCCAGAGGATGGAGTTTCTCGTCGTAGAAGCCTTTCTCGAAAGCCCACCAATGGAATCCTTCAACTCGTTCAGCGCCTTCGGCTACGGGTCTCAGCCAGACGACGGCGACGAATTGGTTGGAATCCTCATCGACGAAGAAGTTTTCGGCCATGGCATAAATGGGGACATCGATCTTTCGACTGTAGGTGAATAGAATGTCACCGCGGCGGATCAGAAGATCTCGCATTCGGCCAATATGCTTGTTGTGAAGTCGGTTGACCTGGGGCCACAGATGCAGATTGGCAAGCTCACTCCGAATGTTCGGCTTATCAGCATAGGTTTGGCGGAACTTTTCAAGGAAGAGCTTTCTCGGGAACGGCACGAATCTCGGTTTATCTGATTCATACAGACTGGCTGGATCCGGTCGAGCGAGCACACTTCTCGATAGTATTGGAGCTCGGCTCTTTCGATCCAATGCCCGAGCGGCGAAAATTTTCAGTAACAACGCGAAGTAATCACTTGTAGTCAGTAATCCATTTTGATGGCGATCATACAGACTCTTGACGTAGGGCCAGAAATCTTTGTGGGGATTTGTCAGTGGTGTTGGCTCTTTTGGGGGTGGCGGAGCTTCAACGGCGGGTGGCGCATCGGCAAAGATGTTCAACTGCATCTTTGGCTTGTGTTTCTCGAGAATCGTCTTGAAGTCACCCAGACTGAAGTCAGTGTAAATATCGGCAGTAGACTTCGCTTGTCCATCGACTTCAGGCTTTACGTCTTCTTGTGGACCATAATCCTGTTCTTTCAGCTTTTCCAAGGCAGGCGTCTTGTGGAAGGCTGACCCTTCTGGCGGTGGAGACGGTCTAAAGTAGACTCCAGGCTTGACACATGGTCCTTGTGGTAATGGTTTCAATGGTAGTAACGGCGGTGGAGTCGGAAGTTTGACAGGTTTCGGAGGGGGTGGCGGGGTCGGAGGTTTCGCAACCTTTGGCGGAGGTTTTAGCACGAATCGTGGTGGTGATCGTCTCGGTGGCGGAGTTTTTACACGTGTAGGATTCTGGGCTCTTGTTCGTTGATGCTCATCCACATGAGCTTGAAGTTTTCGATCCATTTCTTCTCTCCATTTTGCGGCTTCAATAGGATCATCTTCCAACTCTGATTCGTCGGAATAGTCCTCGCCGGACATGTCATCAGATTCGGCATCATCGTCTTCTTCTAGCGGTTGTTCATCGACCTCTTCGCCGTCTAATAGAGCTTCTTCGTCGAAGTCAATATTTTCGGCCGCATCTGCCTCGACTTCTTCTTCCGATATCTCCATTTCTTCTTCTTTTGGCACAGGCGCGGTCGGTACAGTTGGGACTGCGGTTTCAAGTGCCTTTGCTGACACAATTGCCGCGGCTTCTTCAAGCCTCTTCTTTGCTGCCGCGGCTTCCGCTAACTTCATTGCACGGTATTGTTGATATTCCTCCTCACCTAACGATGAATCATTGGGTGATTCTAAAGAAGAATCCCAGGGATCTTCTTCATCAAGGTCGGAAGCGTCTTCGTCCGAATATTCTGCGCCACTAGATCCTGCTTCTTCGCCGGATTCCATTTCATCGCCTTCAACAGAAGCTTCTTTTTTGACACCTTCTTCGTCAGACGCTTCTTCGTCGGCACTAGAGCCTTGCTCATCGGAACTGTCTTCGTCATCAGAAACTTCACTACCACTTTCATCATCGTTAAAGTCGTCATCTTCCTCATCACTATCGGATACAGTCGCTGAATCGCCACCACCCCAACGTTTTTGAAGTTCGCTTTGGACTTTGTCGACGTCAACTTCAATGCTATCCGCGTCCGCTTTCGAAAGCGCTTCTTCAACCCTTCTTTGAATACTCTCTATCACGTCATTTTTCGGCTCCGTTGATTTTGCAGTGATGAGTGGCTTCACAACTTTCGACGGTGTCGTGTCGGGTTCGAAAGGCTTTTTCGCAATTTTCTTCCGATTAGAAGGTAACCGCAACTCAAGAATCGGCTTCACACGCCTCGGTGGTGATGGTGATGTCTTTTTAGGAGATGATGAAGAGGAAGCTGAACTTTTGGAATCGTCGCTGCCGTCGGACTCATCCGAAGCATCCTCTGATGAACCTTCAGCACTGTTTTCGGAGGATTCTGAACTGCCGGATTCGGATTCAAGATCATCAACTTCCATTGGTTCGTCTTCATCTGGATTCGGCGGCGGTGTTGTACTTGAAGTGGTCGGTTCGTCTGTCGACATCCTGTAACAAGAATACTTCAAAGCCATTCATAACGCTCAAAATTTCAACACAGATATAACACAGTAATCACAACTGTTTTCGCCAACAAATTCCAAGGTCTATACGATAAATTTAATCAATAAATTACATTATCACTACGATATAACTTAAATACTCGTAAAATTGCACAAAAATGACAAGTAGCAAATCATTCATCACGATCTGGATCACACAGAAATTCAAAAGCTTCCAACTTTGCTTCTGCTGACATTTCCGGCTGTTCCGGTGCAGTCACCATAGCAAGCATCTCCTTTGAAGACAATTCCGGTGGAAAGAACAGATCCGCAAGAACTTCCTTCCATTTGTTCTTCGTAACACGGGTGGTCGGATTGAGCTTGCATTGGAAGAACAAGTCCTTGCAGCTGAGCAAGGGAAAAGGGATACCCTTCAAATTGACGACCATACCAATCTTGGCATTGCAAGGACCGTGATCTGTCGGGCCATTGCACATCATCTGGAAGGGAAAAGGTTGAAAATGAAAACAAAGGTAGAAAGCCAACTTACGACGCAAATAGGCTCAACTGGCATACGACTGTAGGCCTCTTTATGCTGGGTTGATACAGGCCGACAGGTCACGCGTGTCCAGTAAGTTGTATCACAAAGTGTATAACTTGAAGTCACAACGCGAACAAATTTGGAATCGACGAGAATCCGAGAACACTTTTTGCAATGGACGTTGTAATCGGCGGAAGCTGGGGCCATCGTTTCTTTTATGAGGGCCAGACGTGCGGCGTCTTCGATGCGAGCCTCGTTGGCATCGATGATGGCTTCGGCAAACTGAAACATCAAGTTTAGGTTGATTCAGTGTATCGGAATACTTACCATTCGCCGTCGAGCATCAGGAATCATCGTACTAATGTAACTCAACGCATTTTCGACCCAATGGATCTTGTCGGCGTTTTTGGCTTCAGCTGCATGCTTGAAATCATGTGGTGTAATCAAAACACAACGCGACTTCATCTGCCGAGCTCGACCACGCCGTTGGACATGGGCAATGTCGCTGGAAACATCGTCATATTTGATGACAAGATTGCACCGGCCAACATCGACACCCTCATCCGCGACAGATGTGGCTAACATGATCGGAGCCTTGCCAGTATTGAAGATTTGCAACTGTTCCTGTTGATCAGAAAGTGACATTCCACCGAGATCGCGACTACTGTTAACACCCGTAAGGTAAGCGACTTCTCGACCCGTAGCTTTCTTCAATAATGTCGTTCCGAGGAGACAGTATTCACGCTGCTGGACAAAAACCATGACTCGAGAGTCCGGTTCAGCCTCAAATTGAGCCTTCACAAGTTGGACCAACTTTCCAAACGTTTTCGGTTCACCAGAAGGCAGGGCACTGATAACAGCGACTTGTTTCCGAACGATTACGCCGAGATCACTGCGATCTTCATTTCCGATGCCAGTTAAAAAGCGGTCGATGACAGCATGACTTGGAAAAGCGGAGAAACCTTGATATGCGAGGGTCATTCGCTGAAGATATGTCGTAGCCATACGAGCCTTCCAACTTATCGTTGTTTCGAGCCCAAGTTGCGGGAGACGCCCATCCAAGAGGCTGAGCCAGACCTGGAACTTATTGAAGTCTTCGTTGATCGGCGCATGCCCTTCGAACAGGGAATCAGCGACACCAGGGAGATCTCGGATATAGGATTCAATCTGTTCAATCAATGCGGCAAGGGTATTCATTTGTTTTTGAATCGTGGCATTGCTGTCGGGAATGATTACGACTTCTGAAACGACCAACTTTTAACACTTTTTAAGCATAAGAACAACGAACCATCTTCAGTCTTGCTGGTAAATTCCTCCAGCTGATCCCGATGCTGAGTCACACGAATGATGTTCATAGCATCGACATTGGCGCAGATCTTGACGATATGAGTAATGCATTGTTGGATGCTTTCAACCTTTTGTGGGGCTCCAACTGATGCCGTGAAACCAACGACCTTCGGAGCGTATCGAACTGATGTTAGTTCGTTGCCGTATTTGTACTTTCGGTATTCGTTCATTAGCACTGAAACCATTGCTACAAAAATTTAAAAACACCAAAAACTGAAAAAGCCGCTTACCATTATATGGATGTAGCTTGTTTGTATGATGAACCTCGTCCAAAACAATCATTGTCAGATCGCCTATTGCAAACGGCAAAGGACTGTCGCCCAAAAGAGTATCAGGGTTAAATGCATTTCTAAAAACAGCAAAATTGTAACAAATCGGCAAAAACGGGATGAAAACCTACACAATGATCATCGGAGTAACGACAAAAATGTCATAAGCATTCAAAACATCTGCAATACCGACATTGCCACCGCTTATGCCGACTATTCTGGCCAAACTGGACAAATACAGCTTGAAAACATCGCATTGTTGGTTAACCAATGGCGTGGAAGGAACAACAAAAGCCACTTTGGGTTTTTTGCCGGTTCGTTTCAGCTCGAAAATGTGATGCCGAATGATGTACGTCGCAATGATCGTCTTTCCTGTGCCAGTGGGCGCAACTATGACAACATTTTCTTCCTTGATGGCCTTCATGGCAAGCTCCATTTGATAGCTGCGCATTCGGAGAGGCTTATCATCGGTGGTCTTGTGATGCAACGGCATGATAATGTTTTGCGGCAATCGGTCGTACCATAAATCTTTTGCGTAATCGTTGGTTCCGGGTGAATCCATAACGGTGGCAAGTGCCGTTTCCATATTTTCCAGGTGCCCAACAATATGAACGACTCCAGCGCCAACATCGGCATAGTTCAGCTGATAGAAAATATCAAAATCAGGAATGAGTTCATCGATGTACTTGCGGGAATCCTCGTTGCTAACCCAAATTCCGAAAAACATGTGATAGGCGCTGGCGTCGGAAATTAGAGGCAGTGTGCGGAACACCAGCGATTTGGCGTAATCTTCCGCTGCAAAATTGAATTTAAATTATAATTTTCTTTACAAAATACAACGTACTGATCTCCCCAGCCTCAAGTCTGTCCAAAATTGGCTGATAGTCCCGTGCCAGTTCGAATGAAACTGTCGTAATGAACTTAAGCGTAGCCTTGATTTCTGTCAACGGCCGAATCTTGTGGATAACGTTCAAAACTTTGTGAAACATTTCCTTGCACTCGATGACCCAGGCTTTGGTGTTCATTGATCGATAGAGATCTGTATCGACTGAAAAGATCAAAATTGTAAACAATCCAAAAGCAGTTTTTAAAATGTAAAAACAAACTTTTAGCAAAGAAATCAACAACACACCGATACAAGAAAGCATTGTTCTCCGCACTTCGGAGCTTACGATAGAAAGCCTCCGCATTGTCGTAATCATCGAGGACAGCCTGTTTTACAACATCGGCACCGAGAACGAGATCAAAACAGTTCCAATAGCTACTGGCACAGCTAAGACGCTCAATGATTTCAACCTCGTATAAATCGACAAAATTCAAGCTGAGATGGACGGGTTTCCGCTCTAGCATATACTTGTACGGTCGGCGGATATCCGTAACGGTGATGATGGCAGGATCGTCGGGCATGGCTGGCGGCAGTGAGGATTGAAGCTTCGAAAAGCTGAAACAATCGAAGAAAGCGAAAGCGCGACTGGATTCTGGCTGTTTGGGACTCTTTGCCAAGAAATCTTGGAGGCAAAATTTTTAGCATTACTGAAAATGTAGTGATTTGTTCGGGGGTTCAAACACACTGTGAAGGAGCTTTTGAATATATTTGGTAAAAAACAACAGTAAAAAATATATAAAACTACCGAGAAAATTCCACACACAATATATCCACTTGCGCAGGTCCCATCACGAAAAGCACAAACAGTCTGCTTTCCCGCCGGTCGTCGCCGACTCGCCGCCGGCAGGAGAGGAACAACGCATCCTCCTTGCGTGTTTGCAAATTGCTTTTTGGCACGTTATTCGCGGTCTTATTCTTGCTACCGATTATTTTTCCCCAGATTACGCTTACCCGAAGCTCAATGTATCCATTGGTACCCGTTTTAGCGAGTCCTATGTCAGACGGGTCGTCTGCGGACGGGGTAACCTCGGAGCCGACGACACTGTCCCCGTCACCGTCGCCCCTATTTCCGCCCGACAACTCGGACGACAGTGAAGACGATGTTGGAGCGCCGAAGGGAAGGCTACACTTCTTCGAGGGGGTCGTTTTTCCGAGGAAAGCGGAACGACATGTCTACTCGCCAGTTTCGAGTGACCCCAGCGATTCCGACAGTTCGGAGCGGTCAGAATCTCGATCGCCCTCGCCAGGACCTTCATCGAGTAAATATGTAGGAGTCCAGACCAACGGGAAGACGAATAAGGTGAAGACTGAGCCAAGAACGGAAGCATCGACATCGGATGCGGCCACCGGCAGTAAACGAGTTGAACCATGTTCGCTGCTCTCAAACAATATCAAAAAGGTCGATGAATCCCAGCCAAGCTGTTCGAATAACGTGAAGATGGAGCTAGTATCGTCGGGACCGGATGATGAACCTCAACCAACTTGTTCGAACAATGTTAATTCATCAAGGTCGTACTTTTGTACTGCAAATGACCCCAGAACGGAGTTTGTTTCATCGGCGGAAGAAGCCAAATTACGCCCTTCGAACGATTCCAAAATGGAGTTCGTTTCGTCGGCGGAAGAATCCCAAATGCGCCCTTCAATCAGCGCTAAAATGGAGCCAGTTTCCTCAGCGGATGAACCCGGATCCAGCAAAGAACCGACACCTTCAAGTTCCTCATTGTCCGACTCTGATTTACGTGCTTCCAAGAAGAGTAATAACTACGTGAAAACAAGGTTTGACTTGGGGACGAAAGCGCACCCTGGCGGTCGATATATTTACTTCGAAGACCCTCCTTACAAAATGAATTCGCAAGGTTTTGATTATGATGATCCCAAATCTGTTTTGAACCTTCCTACAATCGATAGACAGGTAAGATTCGACATTTTTATATATAAATTCCTCTTTTAATTGTCAAATTTGCAGTTCAAACCCGACGATCTCTCAGTGATACCCCAAAAGTACCGAAACACGCGAAGAACGTTCAAAAAGTTTATGCAAGGTCGAGACGTCCGAGTAAAGAAGCTAGCCGCGACAAAGCTGAGGCTGAAACGGCTAGAAGAACTTGTCCCAACTTTTGCAGCCTTTTTGAGAATGGTTTGTCAGTTTTTATATATAAAATTTGCTCATTGATCGATTTCAGCTCGATGAAGAGTTGCGGTATTTTGCGGAAAAGGTTCTTCACCTCAAAATTATTGAGAATCTGCCCAAGGAAGCTCAACATCGAGATAAACTGTTGAAATATTTGACGAGAGAAAAATACGGATGCACTTTGACGCGAAGCCTGGAGCGGTACACTGCTTTTTTGAAGGAATTGTCTGAAAAGATAACAGCGGAGCAGTCAGCGATGATTTTGGAGATTTTGGTGCTTTTTCGAGGGTTTGCCGAGAGGGAGTTTAACTTTATAGTTAAACACGCTCCTGAAATTTGTAAGTCGATATTTTTGTTGAAAACAGCGCCTTATTTGACGGTTTTAGTGACCGAAGCAACGGGAAAGTCGATTCAAGAAATCCTTTCCATGACAGTCCTTACTGGAAACCAACTTGGTGAGGCTCTTGTTCGGTGGGTGAAGCAAATGAAGGAATTCAACGAAGAAGCTTCAAATCGAAAAACAATTGATGATGCAGATGTCGGCGACCATGTTTTTAAGCTTGGTAGCCGCGCCGCTTCATTGTTCCGAGCTATGATCTCCGATAAGGCTGAAGCCCGTCTGGGCGCTGAAGAATTTGCTGCCGTCAAGGCCAGTTTCGATGAACTCAGCTTGCCACGAGTGCCGACTCCACCACCCCCACCGCCGCCGGAAAAGAACTCTGACGATGAAAGCGATGATGACCGGAGTAACAAGAGTGGTTCCATCAGCCCAGATCGCGAATCAGAGGATTTGAACGGTGATGCGGACTACCATTCCTTGGAGAGGAGCAACAAATGGTACCAACACTTTAAGATTCATCGAGACTTTGTAAGTTTGCCTTTTTTTTACCTTTAACGACCTCATCTATACTTTTTTCCTACAGGAAATCCTCGCCCCACTCCCCGAAAAAGACCCAGTCCGCAAAAACCTTGTCCAAATCAAGAAAGACGGTGTCAAAGCCCAGGAAGTCATCGAAGATGTCATCACAGAGCTTCGAAAACGCCGACGAGTTGCTGTTCGTCTGAAGCGCCTCGGTAGTGACATGAAAAAGCGGCGTGTTAAGAAAATGAAAGCCATGGAAACAATGGGTAGCGACATTGAGGAGGAGGAAGAGGAGCCGGAGGAAGTCATAGATGACAGGCCTTTGACGGATGAAGAGGTTGGTTTTGTCGTTAGCTTTTTGTTTTATCCCTGCAACCATGGTTTTCCAGATGAATCAAATGAGACGCGAAGTCAAGCGGGTCAATGAGAAGTGCGACTTTTACAAGGATAGCATCACCCGACTCAAGGACAACATGCAACAGCTTGAGAAGGAAATTGCCCAGATTAAGGCCCAGAAACCGACTGATCCTGATGCTGTAGACCCTAATACGGTCCCTGAAATTGTGAAAAGCAAGACGGAAGTGACGAAGTTGTGCCATGACATCAAGATTATAAAGTATGTTTTGTCAGTTATGGTTGAACGCTAAATCATAGTCCCTTTCAGTCGCGAATCCAAGATACTCGACACCTACGCTTCGACCGTCCGCGACATCAAGAAGACCCTCAAAGAGCACATCATTTCCGAGGAATCTGAAATTCTCACGACGCTGAAAACCTTCGTTGACAATGATACCAGTGATTTGGAAGAACTTCGACGACGGAATGAAGAAGACACGGCTGAACTTGCCACGCTTGATCCGCTTCCTGATCCATTCCATGAACTGGCGGCTACCATAGATGACCTCGTCAATGAAGATGATCGCTGTCTCGCGCTGAATGATAAATTTGACGAGGAAAACGATGAGATTGACAAGGCTATCAATGAAGTAAGCCAATTTTACCTTTAGCCCTTGCAAATTTGCATACTTTCCAGACTGAAACCGCCCTCAACAACATAACGAAGGACTTTGACACTCACATTCGCATTGACCTCAACTTTGCTCCCGTCAAAAACCTTCCGATCATGGATACCGAGCTCGACGACTTTGATGTTCAGCTGTTATTCGGTGCGGCGAAGTACAATGCCATGGCGGATATCGACAAAAACGCTGATCAATTGACGTCGAAGGAATTCGGTGAACTTATAATGAAGGAGTCTGCGAAGAATGACGCGGAAGCGCTGGAAGCTGTGCGTCTGAAACAGGTTCTTTTGTATTTGTACCATGCTACTCCGGAGGAAAAGCGCGTTTTGTATACGCAGGAAGCTGAGAGACGGGTCAGATTCACTCGACATGCCCATGAACGAGCGAAGGAGTTGAACAGCTTTGCTCAATCCGTGTTTACGGCGCATACGACTGGTGATGAAAAGCTTGCGGAACTGTATTGCAGTATCATGGAATGGGTTTGTAATTCATATTTTTTTTAAAGAACAATGTAGTAATCGTTCATCAGTTTCAGAAATCACGTCTTAACGAATTCACTAAAGCCCAGGAAGAACGGAACAGTCGATTCCTTGAATTCCTTCTCCGCGATGTTACGAAGATCAAAAAGGCGAGAGAGATTGAAGCCGAACTTCAGATGGAGCATGATCAACTCGTGGAAGAGTTAAAAGAAACGACGAAAGTCTTCAATGAAGATCCGTTGAAATCCGACTCGAAGGGCTGTCCTATTGGAGGCGATTATTTCCTGACTGTCGAGGCTGAGCTTGAACTGAACGGCCTGACGAATGAGTTGGCTGAATTGGAATCCCTGACCGAAATTGAGCAGAAACGGGTATCGGAAATGCAGGAATGGGTCGACGAAAAGAGCCATGACTTTCGAAAGACTGACAAGAAGCTCACTCGCACCCAAGGTGAACTCGATGAAGCGAAGAAGACCCATCGTGCTGCCAAGGGTCGATCGACACAGGAGACAAAGTCGGATGATGCCAATAAGCCGAAATCACTGGAGGAAGATACACTGAGACTTCAGGTTTGTTTTGATTTTTGCCGTTTGACTGTATTTCCATCTAATTGCATTCTTTCAGGCTCTACTCCGTTGTTCCAACTGCATGCAACGCAACAAATCTGCCGTCATAACCACATGCAACCATCTCTTCTGTGCAAAGTGCATAGACAATCTCGTGAAAGCTCGCAACCGAAAGTGCCCCAAGTGCAAACTCGGCTTTGGTACGAATGATTGGCGTGAGGTTGTCCTGCTTCCGCCGGCAGAGTTGGAGAAAGCAGTTCGGCAACAGAAAGCCGAAAGGGACGAACGGGAGTCATCTTGAACTTGTTAGTCGTCGTATTTTTGTAATATATTTTTCCGAAATCTCGTTGTTTGCATACCTCCATTGTATGTTCTTCGCTTTGCAACCCCACATTCTTAATGTAGTAATTTGTGTTATTTTGGTTCCTCTGATAATTTATTAATTTGTGATTTTGTCAATGCATTGTCTGCTCTTTTTTGTTACGGGTAAAATTATTTCTTTAGATTCGAAAACCCCTCACCAATTCGGGATCTCGTTTTTTTTTTGATGTCGTGGTTCATCGAGTCGTGGTAGGCTTTATGGACCATCGACACGGCCACATTTGATTTAATCTCTCGGTGTTAGTGTAAATAATTGCCACATTCTTTTGTTAGGACACTTCATAGTAAGACAGACATAAAACTGGTAAGGGTTGATGTGACAGAGTGTAATTTGATTTTGAAATGGATACAAACAAGGTGTGGCGGGAGGGATTAACCGCCTCTGCTTTGAACGAATTGATTGTATTGATCGAAGAAGGGCTTTACCGTGTCTTTTGTCGTGGCTTTTCGGTTATCAGCGAGGCGGAGGAGTACTGCGTGCATGAAGACGAACTGAAAGAGCCAATTTGAGGGATTTAGGTGATAAGGTGGGCGGAGCTTACCTGGATATCGGTCTGAACACTGCCATGTCGATACTTTCGCAGCTCCTTCACGACATCATGCATGTTGACGGGCTCCCCGGCTTGCATGGCTCTTTGTGCCATGTCTAGGCCGACGATGGTTCCGGTACGTCCGATCCCGGCACTACAATGCACGATGCACGGCGTCAGGGGCGCAATCTTCCTCACGAGACGCAGGGTAGCCAGGAAGTTGTCCGGCACACTTCGATCGGGCCAGCCACTCCACAGGATGTGTTCACAAAACATTTTGTCCCCGTTGACCGTTGTTATTTCCAGCTTCGTGGATAGGATCATGCGTTCGACCTCGGTTGTGCCGATGTTCTTTATCGTCATGTACGTAAACTCGATGCTTTGCCCCATGATCCGGGGCCAGTATTGTTCGCACTTCTTTTTGCCGAGTTCCATGACTTCAGTCAACATCACGATGCCCTTTGCCTTTTCCTGGACGACCATGCGCCAGAAGTCTTCGACGGTCTTGGCTGTAGGGCCTTGTGTACAGATGTAACGTTTTTCGCCTCGGACTTGTACCCAATTCGCGTGGATGTAATCATTGCCGCTGGCGTCGGGCCAAGATAGGACTACTCTTGTTTCGTCGATGCAGAGTACGTCTGAAAGGTGTAAGAACTATGTTTACACACTGTAAAATGCTTTTAATAAAAAAAATAAAAGTGTAACGTTTTGCGTTACGTTTTGAGTTTCGTTACACCTAACGTTACACAACCTATTTTTGTCGCAAAACGTAAAATAAGTATCAGATTTGATTACCTGTAGTGTTTGTAACGTTTTAGAGCTGTGTTACGTTTTCAAAAACGTTACACCAATCGTTACACAAACCGTAACACACCTCAAAAAGCTCACCTTTATATCGATTTTTATCTGGATTCCTTTCAAAAGCCGTTTTCGGGATGTTTTTCGGCATTGCTGCCCTTGCTTCATTGAAATCTTTCACTAACTTTTGAACGCCTGTTTTTACGGTCTCCCTTGCAAATGCCGCCAGCTGTTTATCGTATTGATCGCCGCCTGCATCCGTGGATCGTTCCGGTCGTTTCATTCTTGATCGTACGGCACTATGTGTTGTCTTTTCCATTGGCATTGTTTCAATCTGTGTGCCATCATCGTTGACACTGTCATTTTGTGTCGCCGCTGATGCGTTACGCTTCTTCCTCACTGTTTTCGCGGCGGGCGATTTCACGGGGCCATGCACGCTGCTTGTCGGTGCCGTACACGTACTGGCGTTGCTGACCTTGCCGCCGCGATTGCCTCCTGAATGTCGACGCGTTGTCATGGTTGGGGGTGGTGGATGGAGAGGACCCGATGAAAGGCGTCTTGTGTTGGATTAGGTAATCAATTATACCAAAATGGAATTAGGGATCAACAGTGGGTGGGGCACACACCGCCAGAGGGGGACTCGGCAGAGCTGCCCGTGGCCGCGTGGCGAGGCGCCGAACCGTCGAATGACGACTTTGATGGGTTTTTGGAGTGATAATTTGAATTTTGTGATGGGAAGGAGGATCTTTTTTATGGTTATTGAGTCAACTGTTGAGTCAATGGCATGCAACATACAAAAGTCTACCTTTATTACAACAAACAAGTCAGTAATGCTTTGTAGTCGTGCTCAAAGTGTGCAAATTCAAAGATGCCGGCAAGGACCCCCGCGACCGACTCAGGGTAACCACAGCTACCTTATTCGACTTCATAAACTTGTATTTCGCTCGTTTGAAGGCCTGTCGGAAGGCTTGGATTGAAAACAGCTTCAAAACAGCGGTGAACGTTGGCCCGGAGAGAGTCAGGATAAAATTGAGCTCAGCGAACCAGTCAACTGGCAGTGTGGGAATGGCAACCTTGGCCAATCCCAAGTATATCGGCACAACTACAGTAACGAAAGGTGTAAGAGCTTCAATCCAAAGGACAATATTGACTTCATGGTGGAATTGTTGTTGTTCGTGTGACATAAGTGAGCGTAAACGCCGTAAGTTCCACCAAACAGCGAAAGACATCAGAATGACGCAAATGTAGGAGACTGTCACCATCGGCACGGCAATGTAGAAGACTAGGGGTGTCAGTTTGTCCTGCAACTACTTCATAAGATACGTAACAACACTTTGACGCTCACCGGATCACTGCTAATAAAATAAGTAAAAGATCCATCCGACGGATAATCAGTTCCAGCTAGACCCGCATAAGTTGCATTAGTAACAGGTAATGTGAATTCATAGGTGCATGTTCCACAATAAACACCTATAATGCTCCATCCAATGCCGACGAAAAGCATAAATTGACGGCCTGATAAGATTCTATCCCTGAACGGACTGCACTTTTGGCACTATTTGACATGTCAAAGGGAACTTACAAACACACTGATAAAAATCGATAAAAGAACACCACAGTTGCGTTTGTTACACTTGCGTAGATTGAAAATATGAAACAATTGAACCCGATGAAAGTCAAAAACCGTGGCATTGGACCGAAAATGCCTTCCATGATTATGTAGTAGAAGCCGTTTTGGACTATGATTGCCTGAAACAACAAAACTAACTTTTGGCAAAAAACATACTAAACAGACTTGAGAAAATAACATTGTTGAAATACAAAACAATATATCAGTGACACAAATCAAGATCATCACTTTTTTGAAACTTCTCATCGCAGCCGTGCAATTAGTCAAAATTAGAAATAGTAAAATGAAATTACAAAAAATGCCGATCGGTAATGCGTAGACAGAAAATCGACGTTTGATACTCTGAATTACCGAATAGAACGACATTATTAGTGCAGCAACCATACATTTAATTGAGCTATTAGACTGTACCCAAGAATAGTCACCAATGCACTATTGCAAAGTGGCGACAAACATGGCATACAAAAGTGACAAGTGCGTGTCTATCAACTCTGTCTGATATTGGATACATGTAAAAAATCATAAATGAAGTAATATTAAGATTATTCGAACCAACATTGCATGTCCTTATTGTTCTGGAGGCATGGCATTGCGTGCCTTGGCAGGTAAAAAGTTGTGACTGTTTTTGTCGTAGTTTGATATTAGTGTTTCCTTGGTAGGTTTTGGGTGACATATTTGAAGTACGGCGATGTTTTTTGTTTACAAATGTCTAATTTTGTTAAAAGTTTTGCCAGTTTCACAGTGCTGTTGAAGTTTTTCACGGTTTATTAATCATTATTGAAAAGGTGCATCAATTTTAATAAAAATTTGTTATGCGTATGGGCATGTGTGCCCTTTGATATTCAGAGACGCTGAAAAATGCCAATTTACAACTAAAAGTCGATTAAAAAGGCAAAAAAATCATACCATAGACACAGTTTTTGACGACGGCGCTGGAATTAACGCTTCCACACAAAATACAGAAAGTGATAAAGATCAAAATGAAAGCGACAACTTCGCCGATGTACTGCACGTAATCAACGGCGGTCCATTCTCCGAAGGGTTTGGCCATTTTGGGGTGTTGTAGGTGATGATGATGAGATTCCTAAAGCGCATTGATCACCTGTTAAAAGTCAAGTCATTGATAACGAAATCAAAAGAAGATATTCTTATCAGGCACAAAAACCTGTGAATACATCATTTGAGAAAGCATTGATTATCATCATACAATTATTGATTTATTTCATTATTAAAAAGAAGGATGAAAGGGGGTTTTGTTTTTGTTTTTTGTTATTTTAGCCGGCATGGAGATGACTTTTAATCGTGCTACGTGTGCTGTTTATCTTGGCCAGCGCAGCCGCAGCAAGGACGAAATTAAGGAAGACCATAACAGCACCAAGGACCAGCATGATCAGCCGGCACAGGTCGTGGGCCGAGAATCCGAATACCATTGTGAGACGGCGCAGGTGTGAGAGTGAGGAAATGGTTGTTAAATTTTAAACCTATAAACTTAAAGTTTAAAAATAGCGTTAATTTGATGAAAAAAGTAAGTAAAAACGATACACGCAAAAAGCGAACATAACGTAAACGTCTAATTCGACCGAGCTTGATTGAATTCAATTCCGACTCTCGAGAAATCGAAATCGAGTAAGCGACCAAACAAACAAAAAAAGCACGACGCCAGGAAGCCTCCTCTCACGTTCATCATGTGATAGGGGGGTAAAATCGTTGACAAAATCGAAGTCTACAAGAGGGGGGATACGGCAAGGCAACCTGGTGCATACTGCATACTGCAATGATAGCAAAACCGGGCCGAGCTCGGAGGACTGACTAGCGTGACAGTGTTTTTCGATGATAATGGATAGGGACAGCAGAGGCAAAGGTAAGCATGTGAGGAAACAGTGTTGCTTTGAGCAAAAAAAACAACAACTTTTGGTAATATATTTGATGTCATGGGTCGCGAAGTCGTAGATAAAGAAATAAATAATGGTCCATGGGGTCGAGAAGTCATCATGAGGAAGTTTATCGCCCAAAAGTGTTGAGATCTCCATTTTATTGACGCGTCGTGACTGGCCATTGTAAATGGCAATGGAGGCCCCCAAGCGGACAAAGTTCAGATGACAAGGGGGAATGAAGTGGGCAAGGCAAACCAGGCGACTAGATAGTTCGGGGCCGACAAACACGGCGACCGATCATGGATGACAACGACTACAGGACAGGGCAAGGCAAGCCAATGTGACTTGAAAATCGTCGAGATTCGAGTCAATATGGGGATGATGGGGAGGGTTGAGTCATGGTAGGCGAGAAGAGACAGGCTTAAGGGGGAGACAGTTTCATAAGTGGGATGGAATAATGTGATTTTAAAGGTGTGGGACCTCTCGATTGTATCAATTTTGCGGATTTTCAAAATCTGCTTACAGTAATTCAGGGATCAGAGCAAAAAGAAGCACCAAAACACAAGTAAGCAACTTTAAAGAATATCTTCTTGTATTCTTGTAGCCCCGACATGTTCTCTTGTAAGTAGCTATAAGACCAGATCAAGGACAACAGAAACAGGCTGTCCCGTCGAAGAGCATACGTGAGTCAACGTGTAGTGAAACAGTGAAACAAATGGTTGCCTCCACCGCTCCTCGGATTGTTTACCCAAGAGTCCCGGTGGCCAAGCGCCCAGGCGCCCAGGTACAACACATCCGGGCCGCATGCCCGCCTGAAGGAAAGTGTTTCCGATTTCCGTAGTCGCGAGTTTAGTGGTTCCGCATCTCCTCGCGGACAGGAAACACAGAATACATTCCCCAAGATCACGTTGGAATCAGTCATCGTGGACGTTTACACAAAACGGTGTTTGTTAGTTACATACGAGTTGACGAAAAAGTTAAAACAATGCAAAAGACACATGGCTAAAGTGAAAGGCATTCCATTTTCAACACTTTCCAATTCCCGTTTATCAGTAAAGCACACATCGAAGCCGTTAAAGTTCTAACATATCAGTCCAGGCGAAGGAAGGGCCAAAGGGAGTGTCCTAGCCACTGCCCCTTTTGATCAAATAGCGACAAAGAGAAGTTGTGGCCATTGAAGTCAGCCCCGGTGGAGTGAGTCAGTTGGAGCCGGCTGGTATCCGAGCCGAAGGCCCACGCCCGTCTTTGTGGAAGATGTATTTGTCGACCACCTTTGACAACCATCGCGCCACAGGCGCAATCACAGTTGCGTAAATGGAGTTACAGATTCCCGAACCGGTGTACGAAGCGGCCAACAAGGCGAATGCCTGCAAATGGATAGATATTCATTGAGGTGAAGGGAGGGCTATGGCTGTTGGGATATGTCAACTTAGAGCACCAAAGAACGGAAACAGAAGTCAATGTGGATGGCGCTGGGCTCACTCAAGGTAAATGAATCACTGTTGGAATTGTTTAAATAGACAGGAGGTTGGATTTTTAAAGGCTCACGTAAAGGGGTGATTTGTTTACTTTGGCAGGTGGCAATGTAAGCTCGAAATAAACTCACTTTGAGCATGCCATAGGCGGGCATGATGGACAGAGCTCGACCGATGAGGGAATCTGTGAGCACAATCAGGCCGAAGATGGACCAGTAGCGAAGCCAATGGTCGCGAGCTCCGGGATTCAGGGGTTCGGGGGCGCCGAGAACCTGAAGATTATGCCATGAGGTTATATTGATTGATCAATACAGTCATGACGCACCTTGTAAGTCGCTGACATTGGATAGACGACCCCCACAATGGCACAAACAGCATCACTAAAGTTGCCCCACGTTGACATCGCCGATGCCACGGCCATCAAAACGTAAACGATCTAAAAATCTTTCATTTTTATAAGCCAAATTCCTCAAAAACCCACAGTCTCACGACGGCACTGCGTCAAATTCTCAGCGGCATCCCAGAAGTTGCTGACCTTCGACGACTGATTATCGTACAAAACGCGATGTACTGCCGTCGAGATTGTATCCAATGGATCGCTGTCTGTCACGGTCACCGTTGATTCGTGACCAGAATTCGATTCAAGAGTCAATGGCGCCGCTGCTTGTGCCGCGATTAGCTGAACCGGCACTGGGCCACGGAATACAACTTCATTGCGTTCCGGAATCGGCGAAACCGGCGCCACATTATTGTAACGCGGCGCAGATTCCGCAGCTGCGGTTCGAATGCTTTCATCGAGATCCCGAGCGGTGTGCAATGCAGCAACAAGGGCGTTTTCATCAATGCCATCCTCAATTTTACGGTCGCGCCAGAACCTGAAAAGGGCGCGCTTCTTGGGGCCGGGTCGAGAAGTTGAAACGACGGGCGCAGGGATGGTGCTCATAATCAGTTTTGTCAATCAGTCAGTCGGTCAGTTCAGTTTTCAATCAAATGGCATTTGTATCGGTGCCAAATACAGCAATTACATTTATTGTCAAGTGTAGTATGGAAATTTTTTATCACCAGTTAAGGTCTTCAAGACCTATGTAGGTTTTGTTTCAATCAATATTGAACATTTTATGTCAAAGTATGGTGCTCTTGTTTCTTATCAGTTCCACCTCTTTGAAAAGCATAAGACGTATAATCTTTTGGTGATAGGAGCTGAGCATCTTGTTGTTTACGGAGCTATAGCATAGTGGTCTGGTTCATCACAAACTATTATAATACTATTTTGTTTGACTGCTAATTGCTTTGTAATTTAAGGGTTAAAATTCAAAACGCTACTTGTCGTCAAAAGTTACTGTTCGATGGAAACTACTCCGTCTTATACAGGCGTTATCAGTTTCAAGTTGGACAAAGCTGACTTGACGGGTAAGAAATTGGGCGAACTTCTTAAAACTCAAAGGACCGATGTTCCTCTCTCTGATGGACTGCAATGGTGCATTCATTACTATCCCGCGGGTGATCTCGACACTGCCAAGAATCATGTTAGCGTGTATTTGAACGTCAGCAAACCCGTAAAAGCAAAATACACTTTTGCTGTTGTTGAATCTTCGATTAAGTGTAAGATTCACTTTTTTTTAAATGTTTTAAATTTATAATAAATATTTTGTATGACGTTTATTTATAGACACAGGCACGAAAGAGTTCATCGACGTTTCCTGCGGTAATGGGTTTCCTAAATTCGCGTCTCATGACGAACTCCGTCCCTTGTTCCACGAAGGTAAAGTCACCATCACGTGCAATGTTGAGTTTACAAGTTCCATTCGATCCATCCCCGTGCCACCAACGGTTAACCAAATGTTTGAACATACTCCACCTGACTTTGATTTTGTTGTGGGATCGAATCGATTGAAAGTATGTTTTCGTAAAAACAAATCAATTGTCTCAAAAACACTGTGGTTTTAGGTGCACAAGCATTTCCTTATTTTACTTTCGTCATATTACCGTGGAATGTTTTCGCACAACTTTCAAGAATCCGAAACCGGAGAAGCCAAAATCACTGACTTTGATTATGACGTTGTCAAAACTGCAATTGACTACTGTTACGGCCGAGAGTTGAAGTTTCTTTGTGCCAAAACGTACGTTGACGTACTTCGTTTTGCCGACAAGTGTGATATCAAAGCTTTGATTGTAAGTAGTTTTGTTGTTTTCTCTATGGACTAACAATAAATTCGTTTAGGATAACTGGGAGAAACTAATGCCATCGAATGTGTCGAACTTTACCTTTTGCGACTTTTTGCAATACGCGTACGACTTTGAAAAGCAAGCCTTGCTGACAGACTGCTACAAATATTTCAAGGATCATCATGCTGAAATTAAGTCCTTGACTGCGTTTTCCAATCTGCCGCCTTCGCTTGTTATCGACGTTTTGAAGTCTACTTTTGATTTGCAAACTGATTTTGATGTCCTTCGCTATGTTCACAAACACAACATCGATTGCGTCAAGGTAAATATAACTTTTCAAACGTTGTACAGTTAAATGTATAGTTTATTTTTAAGAATCATTTGGAAAATAGTTTTCTCCAAGCAATTACCATCGACGACTTTACTCATCTTGTCAGATATGCTTTTGAATTCAATCGTGTAGAGTTAAAAAAGGCTTGCGCTAAGTTCCTCGACGACAACTTAAAGACGGTTACTACCAACAAAGCATTTTTAGAGCTTCCTGCAGAAACTGTTCTTAATGTTTTTAAATTTTATGCATCTGTATCTTAATCTTTTTTGAACATAAAACTGCTTCGAAGTGCGAACCAATAAAGTACACTGAAAAAAAAAGATGCAACATTTCATGGGTTCGTGGGTGCCTATACAAACCGAAATATGTAGGACCGCGGGGTCTAACTTCTGTTTTACGACGATTTTTAAGATGAAGATTCTAGACTAGCCTGTAGTTGCAGCCTTCATGGGTGGCGCGTGTCCAAGAATTATGTCCATCTGAATTTTTATCTCACCGTTAAGGTCCTGTCTCTCCTGTGCCCCTTTTTGCCACTGTCATTCAATCAGTTCTACTGTATGTCAAGAAACACGGAATCAAACCTATGGAAACCGTTAGAATAAACTTACCGGAGGAGTTCAGCCACTAATGTATTTAGCTTATTAGATTTTTGACAAAGTCGAAGTGATGCTTTAGATTAGACGTTTATTTTAGCAATTGCTTATTTGTATTTTTTATATATAAACAAAAGAGTTTTAAATTTGAACTTTCTTGTCGATATACCAACATGGGCAAGAATAGGAAACTGGGGAGAAAATGTCACACAAGTAAGATTAGCGAGACCACCCGCGGCGCAGATATCCAATTTGCCCTTGGCAAAGTGTCCGTAACGTTCAATTTTGCGACTGGCCCGCGCAAGACAGCTTTTCTAAAATTAACTTTGCTTCAACTTTCTGTGCTTTTACAGCTTTGCCTGCCGAATCCAGGGTATTCGGTTTATCCAGCCTCTTGTCAGCTCTAAAGTGTCTTCTAACGGTTCGGTTTACTGCCTTTCCGGTTACTCGATTACAGGTTGGTTTTCTTTGTTTCAGCCTGTTTATCCCAACCAACACTCACGTTACCGGTTTGATTGATTATCCTTAGGCTGAAGCTGTATCGTTTTCAACATGAGTTTCACTACCTTTACGTTGAACGAAGCTGACTTGACGGGTAAAAAATTGGACGAATTTGTTAAAACTCCAGAGACCGATGTTCCTCTTTCTGATGGACTTCAGTGGTGGATGGAGTGGTATCCCGCAGGTGAATGTGAAAAAGCCAAAGATCATGTTAGCGTGTTTTTCTACGTCAACAAACCCGTGAAAGCAAAATACACTTTTGCTGTTGTTGGATCTTCGATTAAGTGTAAGATTCACTTTTTCAAATGTTTTGTATTTAAATATTTTGTATGACATTTATTTATAGGCACAGGCATAAAAGAGTTTATCGACGTTTCATGCGGTTATGGGTTTTCTAAATTCGCGTCTCATGACCAACTCCGTCCCTTGTTCCACGAAGGTAAAGTCACCATCACGTGCAATGTTGAGTTTACAAGTTCCATTCAATCCATCCCCGTGCCACCAACGGTTAACCAAATGTTCGAACATACTCCACCTGACTTTGATCTCGTCGTCGAATCAAAGCGATTGAAGGTATGATAACTTTTTGTGAAACAAGTTACTTGTGTTTCGTACCTAAATGCTGTGGTTTCAGGTCCACAAGAACTTCCTTTCGCTGATTTCGTCATATTATCGTGCCATGTTTTCACACAACTTTCAAGAGTCCGAATCCGGAAAAGCCACAATCACTGACTTTAATTATGACGTTGTCAAAACTGCAATTGACTACTGTTACGGCCGAGAGTTGAAGTATCTTTGTGCCGAAACGTATGTGGATGTGCTTCAATTTGCCGACAAATGTGATATCAAAGCTTTAGTTGTAAGTAGTTTTGTTGTTTTCTCTGCAGACTAACAATCGATTTGTTTAGAATAACTGGGAGAAACTTTTACCGTCGAATTTGTCAAACGCCACCTTTTGCGACTTTTTGAAATACGCGTACGACTTCGAAAAGCAAGCCTTGTTGACTGAATGCTACAAATATTTCAAGGATCATCATGATGAAGTTAAGTCTTTGGATGCGTTTTCCTATCTGCCGCCTTCGCTTGTTATCGACGTTTTGAAGTCTACTTTTGATTTGCAAACTGATTTTGATGTCCTTCGCCATGTTCACAAGCACAACATTGATTTCATTAGGGTAAGTGTGACTTTTAAGAGGCAGTCCGGCAGCCGATTTCGAGTCAAGGTGAATGGACCGACACAGCAAACTCGTATTTCAAATCATTTTGGGTCAAACATGTTAATATACCAGTGTAAGGTTTGTTTTTGAAAAAAAGTTTGGCTTCTAAGGCCTTTGGATTCTGGAGATTTCTGAAAGTTTTGGCTTCAGAGTCTGCTGGGGGTCTTCAATGAAAAGATAGAGATCTGAATATTTGGCTTCAAGGGTAATTTTGGATGGGGAATAAAACTACACTCTTAGATTTTTTGTAAAACAGTAATAAATATCGATTTTTTGTAGTAATCTATGTAAATCGGTCATTACTTTTTTCACAATCAAAAAAGGCGGTCGAGACTATTACTATCTTGTAGCCCATCTTTTTCTGCGTCGAATAATGCATGACGCATCAGGCCTGAATTTAGCGTTGCGCCGCCAGGATTTCGCTTCTGAATCGACTTCATGAAAACGCATACAAAAATACGCACTCGCATGTTGTGCAGGGGCCATTTATGATCAAATCATCCTAAATAGGGTTTTCGGGGGCGCTAAACATAACTACGTACTCAGAATTTCGATAGCGTGTCAAAAATTAGAACTTTTTTGTCGAACCTGTAGGCCTCAGGAGCCAAACTTTTTTTTAAAAACTCTACACTAGTATACTAACATATTTGACCCAATATGATTTGAAATACGAGTTTGCTGTGTCGACCAGTTGAAATCGGCTGCCGGACTGCCTCTTAAAAACTCCAGATACCTTGTATTTACTTCTTATTTTAAGGATCATTTGGAACAACCTCTTCTCCAAGCAATGACCATCGATGACTACAGCCTTATCGCGAGTTATGCCTGGGACTGTTCACGGGAAGAGTTGCAGAACGCATGCGCCAAGTTCCTGGATGACAACCGAGATCAGATTACTACCCATGATGCCTTTTTGGATCTTCCCGGAGACACTATTCGTGACATTTTGAAGTTCACGTCAAAAACACGAAAGCGTCCTCACCAAAGCGTCGAAATCGGAGAAGTCAATGCTGTTCGGCGTTCGAAGAGAGCTTCTAAGGCTAAAAAGCGTTGATTTTATTTTGTTATAAGATAATGTTTGTTTTTAATGTATTAATATGAACTTTTTCGATGCATGTATGGAAATTTGTGCCAAAAACAAACAAGATCCTCCCAATCAAGATCCTCACTTTCAAGCCATTCACGATGGTGGAACCAACGTGTCTGAGCGGATCAGTCTTCTGTGGCGTTATCGCCGTCCTCTCAATATTAATCATCGGTTCAAATGCCATTTGGGCATTTTTCTTTGTCCAACAACGTCAAAGACTTCAAATTGCACTGAAACCCCTGACGGCAGGGTTAACAGCTCCACCAACAACCCAGCCTCCAGGATCGATTTATGTGCCGTTCCCAGGCGAATAGATTGCGCCCGTTTCGCCGAACCAAACTGCCACCGGATCAGCTGATCGATAATGTCTGTAATGCGATTTTTTGATAAAAATTTGTTGTACCCAACCGAAAAGATGCGTCAAAACATGTAACAGTGTAACTATAGCAGTAAAAAAACAAGTGAATGACGCAGTTCCAACGTGATGGGCATCCCTTACAGGTTCAATGAACAATTTAAAACCTGTCTTGACGGCGTCACCGTCCTCTTGAAGGTCGAGGGGACACAGTGATACAGACGCCCACGTAGTACCCCAATTGGTGATGTAAGTGCCTAATTGGGGTGACAAACAATAGTATTTGTCAATGATGTCGACTGTTACGGGTCATGGACGAACGTGTCTCGGTTCACGTTGTCAATCGAACAGCAAAACTACTTTGCTGCCATGTTGCTTCGATTGGTTTTCTGTTCGATTGTTTTTGTGGCTAGTAGCGTCGGACAGGATCTGATTGGGGATCTGAGCCGTCGGTTTGGGCTCAATCCGAACGGACAAGGTCCCGGTGGTCCTGGTTTTGGGCCTCATCGTGGAGGATTTGGTCCAGGTCCTGGTGGCCCAGGATTCGGTCCAGGGGGCCCAGGCTTTGGTCATGGCGGTTTTGGACCCCAAAATGGACCAGGTGGTCAATTGAATCTGGGAGAGATGCTGAACAATGTAGCGCAGTCGGCGAATCAAATGTTCCATGCGCCGCCGCCGAATTCCGACATTCCGCCCCATATTTATCGACGTTTGGTCCGATTCTGTACGCGGAATCCTGGACATCCAAAATGCCAGTAAGTTGAAGATTTTCCTCACCACGAAGTTCTGCAACCTGTGTTTCAGAGGTCATCCAGAATGGATCAACAACCAAGGCGGTGGCGATGTGTTAGCAGCACTGCCAGGCATTGCTGGACGACTGACCGAAGCGTTCCCCGAACTTGTCCACTTCAAGCTGCCACCGATCCCACATATCAATCTGCCGGATGTACTTCGAGGTGTTCCGGATATTCTGCGGAATGTCGTTCCACCGTCTATTTTGGGTCAATTGACGGAGATTGCCAGAAATACCATCAAGGTGAGCTTTTGACAGGATTTTTTCAGTTCAGAAAAGCAATCGATTTGGTTTAGGCCAGCTGTGCCACCTCTCGAACCTGCAAACAGCAACGCCCCGAAATCCTCAACCAACGAGCTTCCATCGCCGAACAGGAAAGTGCCATCCACAAAGTTTTCAATGCAAATAAGAATCAGGCTGATATTGATCGAAATATTGAAACAAGATTGGCACGAACGCATCAAGTTAAACAAGCTTTGTTGAAGAAGGCTGGCCTAGATGCTGATGTGAGTTTTGGTTATCAGTTTCAGGACGAAATGGCTTTTGGCACACTTTCTGCGCCAAAAACAGTAGTGTTTTTATCAAATGCCTTTCAGGTCGAACCCGAAAACGACGGCACTTTCCAAAAGGACATCCTCCTCACCGAAACCCAAGCTAACACCATGCTTGCCGAGATTGATGCCGCCGGAAGTGAGGTTCCAACAGTCCCCGGAGCTGCTGCTCGACCTGGTCGCCGTGGGCGTTCTGCGCTGTTTTTGGAAACGACACCGACACAGCGTTGGCCGAATGATCGACCCATCCAGTACATGTTTGATCAAACATTGAGTCAGTTTTGTTTTTCACTGATAAAAACTATCAAAAAACCATACAAACAACGCCCAAACTTTCAGCCGAACAAGACAAAGGCGCAGTCAGAGCTGCCATCCAGGAAATTGAATCCAAAACATGTGTTCGATTCAAGTTTGAAACAACGAAACCCTCCAATTCCCACATTTACTACGTCAAGGCAGCTGCATCCACTGTTTGTGGATTGTCGTACATTGGCCGTGTTGAACCGGTCAACACAATTTACTTGACTTTTGCCTGTGGCAATGTGAGTTCCAATCAATGTAAAGCCGACCCAACGATGAGTAATTTCAGCCCACTGGCGTTGCCATCCATGAAACCCTGCATGCCCTCGGACTGAACCATGAACAACTTCGCGGCGACCGTGATCAGTTCATCACAATCAACTGGGAAAATGTCAACCCTCAGAATTATGACTTTTTCGCGATTGCTGATTCGAAACAGTTTACGAGTTACGGTGTGAAGTATGATTACGGTTCCATCATGCATTACAATCAGTTTATTGCGAGCCAAAATCCGACAAAGCCATCCATGACTGCCAAGGTAGATCCTTCGAAAAACAATGTTCTTATGGGCCAACGAAATGGTCTCAGCGCTCGGGATATTGAACTGGTCACTAAAATGTATTGCGTGCCTCAATGTGAGGATAAGAACGTGTATTGTGGGGCATGGGCACTGTTGGATTTGTGCAACAGTCCCAACAATGGCGGATATTTGCAACAAAATTGTAAAAAGAGTTGCAGTTTGTGTTAGACTAACTTTGTATTATTTTAAATGCGATATTTTAATAAAAGAGAAACTTGATTCGATTATGATGTTTGGCAAATGATCATTTTATGTGTAAACGCAAAAATCATTGAGCGAGATCCAAGTTTCTCTGACAGAAGAAAGAACAAAATAAAATCCAACCGGTGGCAAAGATAGACGAGCTAGCCCGGCCCGGATAGACAATTTGCGGAATCTGGACCGGTACGAACAACTTCAGCCTGTGGGCCAACTGGATTGGGCTCGATTAGCCCGCCGTCTCGTGCGTTTAAAAAATTAAGAGTGTCGATTTCTCACAACGAATTCGTTGTTTCTATCAAAACTATCCAGCTTGCTTTTTGCAAATGCTTGTGTTTCACCACCTCGATTGTTTTCTTTTTGTGCGATGCTTTTGTTGTTCTACTTGTTAGTACAGGTTTCGTGGTATTTTCTATTAGGCGCGACCAATTTGTAAATTCCTTGCCAACTTTCTGCAACAACAGTTTTTACAGATGACAACTTTCACTACGGTCAAAGACTCAGTCACATTTACACTCAATGAAGCTGACTTGACGCAAAAAAACCGTATGAATTCTTGAAGACAACTCCACGCAAAATTCCATGTTCAGATGAGCTCAAGTGGTATACTCAGTGGTATCCTGCTGGTTCACCCGAGAATCCGAATGACATATATGTCTTTCTAAATACCGAACAAACTGTTGGCGCAAGGATGATCTTGTCTGCTGCCGGTTGCAACGAAAAATGTAAGATTTTACGTAAACAGTGAGGTTGGATAAACTTTATCTATTATTTAGGGCCCACTAAAAAACCGTCTGGTGAAGAAAACGTTTCAAACGGGTGGATCCAGTTTTTACGCAAGTCTCATAAGGAAATTCGTCCTTTGTTCAAGAACGGCAAGCTTACGATTACCTGCGATGTTGAATTTGACATCTCCGTTCCGTTCAGCGACCTTTTAACTCCTCAAATTTTTGACTGTGATCACCTGTCACCCGATTTGGAGCTGATTGTGGGATCCCATCGACTGCCGGTAAGTTTTGAAACATGCCATCATCTTTTTATATATAAGCTGTAGTTCTTTTAGACCCACAAAACGTTTCTTTCGCTGATTTCACCAGTGTTCTATGCCATGTTTTCCCACGATACTATTGAAACACGTTCGGGAAAAGTCGAGATTACAGATTTCGAGTTTAGCACCGTCAAAGCAGCTATTGACTTTTGCTATGGTCGGAAGCTAGAAAACGCATCTGTTGAAAATGCTGTCAACATTCTACGATTTGCCGACAAATATGACATCAAAGCTATCGTTGTAAGTACATTTTATGTTTTCTTCAACATTACTCTAACGATTTCTTTTAGACTCCGTTGGAACAAATACCGATAAATTTTCTGTCAAAGGAGAATTTTTGCACAGTCATTCTTTACGCCTATGACTGTTCAAGAAAGAAAATGTTGAAACAATGTGGCAGTTTCTATAGAGATCACGCGGATGAAATCAAGACCATGGAGACGTTTAGCCAGCTTCCGCAGCCGCTTATCATTACGTTGCTCAAATCTGCATTTAACTTGACAACCAACTTTAGCGTTCTTCATCACGCTCACGTGAATGAACTTGGTTTTGTCGTGGTGAGCTTATTTTTGACCGTAACTTTGCTGTTCATAGTGTACTTCAGGACTACTTAGAACAGCCGCTTCTGAACTCATTGACCCTCGACGATTTCTGCCTCACAGTTACTTATGCTTGGGAACGCTCCCGCGATGATCTGAAGAAAGTGTGCGCCAAGTTCTTGAATGACAACAGAGTTGAAGCGACGACTCTTGAAGAATTTGCCGATCTTCCTTCGCAAGCCCTGCGCGAACTTTTGAAACTTTCGTTGACTATTTAATAATTTTCATTTGTTATCAGTGATATAAGTTTAAATGTTATGATGTGCCAACACCGTACGCTTACACAAAATGTTACGGTTTATAATCAGATTGTGCCTGTTGTTATACACGGTCATTAGAGCCCCGCTGGGACAACAATATGCCATGTGCCGCCGCGGTCTTTATTCCCGCGCAGCCAACCCTCACTTGCTTTCTTTCGAATCGAATCTGGCGTTTGTGTTGGTCCGCTTTATATATTCTTGTCGTCTATATTTGTCGAGGATGCCCTATCCGCTGTCAACATTTTCCTACAGCTTTGTCCAACGTATGCTTGAACTTGCTTATACAAGCGAAACTTATTATCTACAACTAGCTGATGTCGATAACACTATTGAACACAAATATATTCAGGAACTATTAATCATCCCCTTTCACTTTGGTCTTAAACCGTTCGATTCATTGAAAACACACAGGACTTCAGGAGACGTTATTTCTAAACTGCTGCCAGTCATTCAACCAACTTCGTTGTCACTTATAGAAACAGATCTAGGATCGGTGCCTAAAATTCCGATGATTTTCGAGTTTTCAAAGTTAACTCGACTTTGCTTTCAAAAAACTACTATTGATGTGAACTATCTGAGATTATGTAAACTCACGAAAATACCAACAACTTGTCAAGTTGAATTTCATTCTTGTACGATTACGCCGGAAGTTACGATCGGCATGGTGGCAGAAACTTTTCAATCAGCATGTCATATGTATCTTTCTAGTTGCACTTTTGATGGTCCCTTTTTCACTGATTTGACGGATTTGCTTCAAAATTATAATCTGCCAACAATCAAATCCATTGTGATTAAAGGAAGTCATCCTTTGCCAGAATTCGATCTTAACGACATCAAACGTTATAAAATTTTATCAAAACTTTTCAATGTAAGTTTACTTACTACATTGTTTTTGACTAACAATGGTGTTACAGATGCGTAAAAGAAAAAAGTTATTATTTTGGTTGTTTCCACCAACAAAACAAATTAATTTATTTGCTTCTTTTGGCAATAAAATGCTCGATCGATTGGAAGGTTATCATGCAACATTCGATAGCAGGGATGCCCGGAAAAACCGATAGTTTTTGATGGGGCGTTGACTGTTTTATTTTGGCAAATGTGTAGTCAACAATGAGTAATAAAATTAACGTTAAACAAGGAGGAGATTCAGCCGTAACATACACAAGACAGAGGAGTCCTAAGTAGAGCGCTACATTTGCACGTCTGTTATCAGTACAGTCAGTATGCTTTGGTTCCATCGGAAATACAGTCACATTTTGTATGCACATCGCTATGAAAATACATAAAGGGGACAAGTTGAATGTCACGATTGGCAGTGCTTGGCAATTCGATCCGATTTTAAGGTAGTCCATTGTATAGTTTAGGTTACAGATGCACGACAAATACAGAGATGTGGTTTGTATCACAATCACTGAACCTGATTTGAAAAAAAACGTTGAAGTGCCGTTTTCAACTCAACGGCCAATTTCATACACACAGGATCTCACATGGCTTCTTCTTTGGTATCCTAATGGTGAAAATAAAGCAGCAGCGGGTCATATTACTATCAAACTACTCGCACTGATGATTGATTGTAAATGCTGCGTTGCCATAGACGGATCTTCGTTTCAACGTATGACTTTTACGGCACAGTTTTACTCGCTATACCTAACTTTTTAAAGGAACGGAAACGTCTCAAAAATGCGGATATTTCGGTTTTGACAAATACGCATCTCACGAAACTCTGCTATCTTACTTCAAAGACGGCAAACTTACGATTACATGTACCGTCGAATTCAATATCAATGTGCCATTCATGCCAGCAGTTCCGCGCGTTTTTCAATCTTGTCATCACATGGCTACGGATTTTAGCTTGGTTGTGGACTCGAAACATATTAGAGTGAGTTAAAAACATCAAAATTTTGAGCCAATTTATCAACTACGAGCCAATTCACTGTTTTTAGGTCCACAAAAGTTACCTATCATTGATTTCCCCTGTTTTTTACAAAATGTTTTTTGAAAAAACACTAGAAGCACAATCAGGCCAAAAGGTTATCACTGATTTTGATTTCGATACCGTCAAAGCTGCTATTGACTACTGCTATGGCCGAGATTTGGAAGCGGCCGATAATAGTACCAACCATTCTTTACGCAAACTTTTTAATTTTGCGTCACACTATGGCATTTACAGCATAACGGTAAGTAAATTTTTGTTTTTTTATAATAGTTAATATTTTATTTTTAGGACCAATTGAGCTCAGTTCAGTGTTCGCAAAAAAACCGGTACTTTTACCGTACCGAGCGTACCGTACCATACCAAAACGGTACGGTATGGTACGACAAAGATGGGTGTGATACGGTGTCTGTTCGTACCACACCAAAAAAGTGAAGTTTCGTTTAAATCTTGCGCTGTATTGTTGGAATCATTTTAAACTAATAACTTTGCTTGGAATATAAAAGAAAACAATAAAACAGTATCCACAAAAATGCGTGTAACCGACATAGTGCAAGTATTGATTATACCGTATGTTCTCTGATTTTACCAAACATTGATACATACATAAAAATGTTAGTCAGCTTTAACGCAGGCTTGTTATCAACGTTTTCTCTGTCAGCATTCTTTATCTCCTCTTTACCGAATTCAAGTGGTCTTCATCGCACCACACAAAACTTTCCAAGTAATTGTGCTACCATTAAAAACGTTGTCAAATATGATGTATCGCGTATTTTATTATTGTTAATAAACCCTTTAATGCACAATTTTTATTACAGATGTCAACTGCCAAAGACGTTGTTTGTTTGACCATCACTGAAGATGATCTAAACAACAGCACCGGGGCAGAAATCAAAGCACCAAAACGTAGCATTCCTTTTACGGATAATATCAAATGGTGCACCTGTGTTCATTCTTATCCCGGTGACACACCTTTAGCGGTTGGCTACATTAGCATATTCGCGTTTGTCTACAACTCCACTAAAGGAAAATGCCGCGTTTCCATTGACAATAACAATGCTTTTCAGCGTACTGTTTTACGTCTGTATTTCAAAATGTATAAAACTGTTATTTCAGAAGTCTTCAACGTCACTAGACAGGCTACATGGATTGGCATTGACAAATATGCATCTCATCAATCAATTCGTCCATACTTTGTGAACGGCAGGCTTAAAATAACGTTTACCATCGAATTCGACGTTGTTGTACCTTTTGTAGCAGCTGTTCCTCGAGTGTTTCAATCTTGTTATCATGTGCCTACCGACTTTATCCTGATGGTTGGATCGAATCAGATTAAAGTAGTAGTATAAAATCAATAATAATATTAAAATTATTGATTTTATTCAAATTGATGTTTTGCAGGTGCACAAAGATTATCTCTCATTGATTTCACCGGTGTTCAATGCTATGTTTTCACATGACACCAAGGAAATACGGACAGGTGTAAGCGTAATCACCGACTTTGACTTTGATACGGTCGATGCTGCGATTGATTATTGCTACGGTAGAGGCATACCTGTCAAATTTTTGAACATTGATATAGTTATTGGTATTTTTCGTTTCACCGACAAGTATGACATTAGAGGTGTAACTGTTGGTTTTTTACTCTTTGCATAAGTCATTAAAAACATATTAACATTTAGGAGCAACTAGAGCCAATTTTACTTTGTAATTTGAGCAATAAAACCTTTTGCGCTTTCGTTCACTACGCGTGGGACTGCTCAAAGGAATCGTTGCTCACTGAATGCACCAACTTTTTCAAAAAAAATTATGATGCAATTCAACGAATGAAAGAAATCAAAGACTTACCGCCTGGAGTTCTTCTAGATTTGTACAAATCGGCTTTTCAACTGGAAAACCGTTTTGATCTTCTTCGATTTGCCAACAAGAATGGTGTTGTCTTTATCATGGTAAGCTAAATGACCGTAGACCGACTCACGACGTACTTTTTTAGAACAAGTTTGAAAGCCTTCTGATAAAAAATATGTCTCTTGAAGACTTTTGCCCTGCGGTTAGTTATGCTTGGGAATGTTGGCGAAGTGATTTGAAAACTGCATGTGCCTTATTTTTAAATGACAATCGTAATGAGGCAACGAGCTTGAAGGCTTTCACCAACTTGCCCTCTGATGCACTGCGCGGAGTGTTACAATTGGCAAACGATCTGAAGCATAGTAACAAGTAAAAATAAAGATTAGAAGTTTACTTTGATTTGTTCACTGTGTATTGGTTTTAGTATTAAGATAAAGTCACACCTGTACTGTAAAGCTCATTGATGTGAATATGTATGTATGTCTGTCAGCAATGTTGATGTGTTTTACTTCACCTATTCTAGAATGAGTGCGTATGTAATGTTCAACCGATACAAAAGAAGAAAAAAGACTGGATTCTTGAGATTATCAGCAAGTTTGAAAAACTCGATTATGGTTCCTGGAAAAAGACTATTGAAATCTTCGAGTTTTCTGACTTCTGTTCAATTGCCATTCATAAAGTTGGTACACGCTATCTTCAAATCGTTTCGAGGGCAATCCCATATGTAGCCAACCGCAGGTGTAACAAACCGGATTATATCAACCAGACCATTTTAATGCGATAACGTAATTTGACGAAAACGATAAAAAGCAAAAGTAACGTCAACAAGTGATAAGAAAAAACCTATACCTAATCGATTCGCGTTTATCACTTGGGAAACTTTACGTGTGAGTTGACTTTTTGAGCGCCACAACCTGGGATGCAGCTGACAACTTGGGATGCAGCTGATTGCGTCACGACAGACTGATAATGTAATCAGTAAATAAGCACTGATAATGCTTTTAATTTACCCATGAAGGTTGAATATAAACTTTAAACTGATAATGTAATTACGCTGTCAAAAACTGCTAATTAAATATTGATTTTATACCTTTAGTTAGGGGGATTTGGTCGCCTCCGGAGGCGCCTCCATCACCTCCTACTGTGCCTCCTGAGTCAGAGGCGAAGGCGATTTTTGGAAAAGTGCGTTACAGAGCTGTCGGGTTCGGGTTTCGGTTTCGGGTTTTTCCGGGTTCGGTCGGGTTCGAGTTCGGGTTTTGCCGGGTTCGAGTTCGGGTTTTGCAAGCTGTCGGGTTCGAGTTCGGGTCGAAGATCCGAACCCGAAAAAAATGGATTTCGAGTCCGGATTCGAGTTCGGGTTTTACAGGTCTCCGGGTTCGGGTTTTCAAAAAAAGTTTAAAAAATTGAAATACCAAAGTTTTCCGCTTGCAGCGGCCTGATTCATCATTTTTTGTTGCGAAAAAGCATTGTTTTACATGCCGAAGTATCAAAAATTAGTGACAAGCAAGGCCAATTTGGGTTTTTTTTCGGGTTCGGATTCGAGTTTTGCCGGGTTCGGTCGGGTTCGGATCCGGGTTTTGCCGGGTTCGAGTTCGGGTTTCAAAATTTTCCAGTTCGGGTTCGGATTCGAGTTCGGGTTTTGCAAGGTTTCGGGTTCGAGTTCGGATCGAAGGTCCGAACCCGAAAAAAATTGGTTTCGGGTTCGAGTTCGGATTCGGGTTTTAAGAAATTTTTATAACCCGACAGCTCTGGTGCGTTACACTGCTGCCTGCCGGTCCCTAACAGTAACGCATCATTTACAATCAATCATCAGTGCGAGAAGTTTGACAGTAATCTGAGCAGCTCATTTTCATCAGAAGGAATCCAAAGAAGAGGCCACCCGACATCCTGTTTTTATTGCTGTTGAATTACAAACAGTACTTCGACACCTTTTGATAAACACTGTTTGTAATATAGCCCAAATGTTCGCCCAAGTATTTCATTCTCATTCTAAGATAACGGAGTCTTAATTAGGGCGTTGCCTTTGCACGTCTGTTATCAGTAGTTCCAAATCCGAATAAAACATTCTGCGGTCGTTATTTTCATCATTCCGCCTTGGTAATCTCATACTCAAATAGTTTTTAGTTACGTTTTCTTCTTCTTCTTTTCCGTCTTTAAATTTTCAAAGCTACCATTATGCCTTTTTCCATGTACCGTCTTCCCTATGGTCTCCGTTGCCGTCTTCGCGAATTATCCTGGCGATTATGGCATATTTAGATATAACGAATCTTTTTTAGTATCCAATTAAAAATAAATCCTGTCTACCCCTTCCTGCAGCAACATGAAATCATCTCAAGATGATGATGCCCTTACGAAAAATGTTCCCCCGGCAAGCAGCCGCAGCGACAACTCGATAGCTTCTAAAGCTGATTGCGTCCGGGCTCAACCTGTCCAGCAATCCGAAAAACCACAACTTCTTTCGTATGAATCTTCGGTTATCTCGCCTATCAGAAAGAATAAAATCAAAGCCCGACCGACTGAGACGATTCCAGAATCTTTGGCCACCCAAACCCCACCACATTCTAATCTTGTGCCTGAACGTCCCCTGTACTGGGCTCCAAAAAGAGTAAGCGTTTCATTTTTAAATATGTTAGAAAATGTTAAAACACTTTACAACAACCATTGGTTAATCATCAGCTTTTCAGCCCGGTGCAAGTCGTCGTCTCGGTCTCCAGGACGAAGATCATGAACCTGCCGAATCGAATGCCGTATCAACCCCGCCTCGCCCCACACAGTCAGCTAAACGACGTGAAATGCTGCTTCGCGCTCCAAAACCGTCCCATCGGGTGGCACCGGCATTGTATGCGCATGAACATGATCTTGGCGACACTTATCATGGTGCCAACGACGGAAACTCCGAAGAAAAACCGTCGTCTCGTGGATCTCGAGACCAATAACCCCTAAGGGAAATCGCTGTGCCAAAATTGGACGCGTCACTACCTGCTGGTCATCACCGTTGTTGATTTTGTTTCACAATTACAGTTTGTCGCAAAATAATTATCGCGAACAATGGCAATAAAAAAATTTGCCTAAAAGGTGCACCGAAAGTAAAACTGATGCATTTGATGGATCCTTGTACGATTTTTTGAACGAATTACTATATCAATACACCACCTTTTTACTCTGTACAATGAATAGTATCATATTTTTAATTCTCACTTTACTGTGCCACTTCCTATGGTGTCACGGTGTTAACTATACATATGTCAAGCGCAAAAATTGGTCATCTCCTTTCCCCGCTCCTCAATTTTTTCCCGATCCTCATTTTCACAATTTCAAATATAATAGCTGGAAGGATATGTAAGTTACAGAATTGTGTTAAGCCTAGCTGATTGAACTTTTAGCGTTTACAACTTAACAGTTGACAGTCCTGTCCTTCAATACTGTACAAATTATGCTGTGTTCTACCTGTACTTGAAGAAAGAAGTGCCACGAATGACACTATTGTTGTTTCTCAAACACACTGAAGGCGAAAGGATCGTTAACATAACCGTCAACAAAAATGACATTATTCTTGATGGTATACTGTATTTCAAGACGCACTGGCCAGCGGATTCGAAGGGGGAGAGACTTACTGAGTTGGGTGTTAATCGCGAGGATGATGGATTCGTTGCAACATCATTTAGGAGGTAATTGGTTTTCCACTTAAGAAAACATACGTACATTGATAGTTTTAGTGTCCCAAAAAGAACTGTGGGAAACGGTAATGCGAAAAAACCGAGATATGAATGGGTTGCCGCAACGGTGACTAACCCCGAGGAGTTTCCATGTTATGAAGTAAGGGTGAAAGTGATTGAAGGGTATATTCCATATTTTACACTTGTAAGACAGGCTAAATTCAATGGTTTTCTCTAATCAACTTTTTTATAGGAGGTAATTTCCGTCGGGTTCACTGCCGAACCTTACGATGACACTTTTTATATGTCAACTTCTAAAGTGGCATCTACCACTGATGGGACGACTACTTTGAGGTTTTGTTTGGTTTTGAAAAGTGTTGTTTTACAAAGTGATTTGCAGCGGAAATGAAGATATTTTTGAGACGTCAACGGTTTCTGTCAGTGAAATTCACCAAGCAGCGGCAGTGAAAGGGTTTCTATACTCTGGCGGTGTATTTGCGGTTTTAATATTGACTATCATGGTATCATCATTGGGATATCAAACTGGTCGATGGTGGGTGAGAAGAAAACCTTCGAACAAAGGACTTTTGGTAAGCGGCAACTAATGGCATGAAAGGTTGGATTCTAATTGGATGATTTCAGAAGCCTGATGGAATCAATGCGTCTCCAACTGTTGGCAAGTCTGAGTTCAATCAGTCTGTTGATTTGACGAAATAAATGAGATACTTTTCGAAGATATCAGTGAGGGAATGGATAAGATTGAGCAGATGTTTTTATCGGCTTTGAAATGCATGTGGTTTCGTGGTTGCATGGCAATTGACACATTTGGCCACACGTACCCACCCACCCGCCACGGGCCACGTTTTTCGCCAACTGGACAAAAGCTACTTTCCGAAACACATTATCGTCCCTCCCGTTCCTCAGTTATATGTTTATACAATGTTGCTAGCCCAGCCGGACTGCCTAGCAATCAAACGTTGCACTCGCCAAGTGCAATTTTCAATCCACGTGTCTGTGACACTTGATTGCCAGCGGCAGTGGTTTTGTTCTTATCTCTTCAGCTATTTTTGTCCAATTTGACTACATTGAATCCCGTTCAAGCCTTGAATCAGCTGCTTGTATTGATGCGTGGATCGAGGAGAAGCCATTCCATGTCTCGGTGAGAATGAATCGCCCCTAGGTGATGCGTTGGCTGCGCGAGCGACATTGACCAACAACACTACCTATCCCTTTTGATTTAGCCCCAATTCAATTTTTCCTCCGGGGTCCGTCTCTCTCTTTCCTTCTTCTCGGCGGTTGCTTCCTTCCTTGTACATCTTCCTTACGTGTTCGTCCAGCCCCTCAAACTCCGATCCATCCATCGCCGCCAACAACCGTGCTCGTGGCAGTCACTTTGTATCGCGTGCGTAAACCTGTCGACCCTTTTTCGCGCGGATTAAGGGGAGACCTCCGTCGTCGTCCCAATCCCTCCTCCCCACATGAAGCGATCCGCCGAACCGCCGACCGATCGACCCTTGTTGCAGATCTCGCTGGAAGAACGCGTACGCCTCAGCGACGCCAGCAGGATGTCCCTCAGACGACGGGTCTACGAATGCCGCAGGCTATTTAGACATCAGTAGGTTTATAATTTTCCGTTTTAAAACAGTCTAATTGAGCCAATTTGCAGATCTGTACAATTTGTCGCCTTTGCTGCCGGTATTCTATTCGTGATATTTGTACTTGCAAGCTATGGAGATTCACCCGAGGTTTGTTGAGTTCATTTAGAGTTTTTATATATATAATTTTTGTAGGAACGTTCATCTGAGCATCTCCATCATGGCGGCGGTCGAGCAGCTCGTAGCGACGTCGAATTAGATGGCGAACTTCCCGGGGGAGCTGATCCGGATACAGTTTTGGGAAGTACATTGGGCAATTTCGAGGCTCCGGAAGAGATTGATAACGGCGGCCCAGGCGAATATGGTCGACCAGTTCATGTCGATGGGAATAAGCACGAAGTTCAGAGGGCATTCTCTGAGTTTGGTTTCAATACCTATGTTTCTGATATGATCGCGATGAATCGGTCTTTGCCGGATGTGCGGATGGATGAGTGCGTTTTAGTTTTTATATATTTTTCGATAGGGAATTCTTCTTTTGTCGTTTTTGTGAAGTTTGAAATCAACCTGACACCATTCCAGATGTAAATACTGGCACTACCCGGAAGACCTCCCAACAGCTTCCGTCGTCATTGCCTTCCACAACGAAGGCTGGTCTCCATTGCTCCGAACCGTCCACAGCGTGCTCAAACGGTCTGATCCACGATTTTTGAAAGAGATTATTTTGGTAGACGATTATTCCGATAAGCGTAAGTTTATTGCATTTGTTTTGTGTTTGTAATCCGAATCTTTCCAGCTCATCTCAAAGACCGTCTCGAGGAATATATCCTCCAATTCAATGGTGTCGTCCAGCTTATCCGCAACACCCAACGCGAAGGTCTCATCCGAACTCGTACCAATGGCGCCCTCGCTGCCAAATCCGAAGTTGTTATCTTCCTGGATGCCCACTGTGAAGTCAATCGAAACTGGCTCGTCCCCTTGTTGGCCCCGATTCGTCGCAATCGGAAGGTCATGACGGTCCCGGTCATTGATGGCATCGATATGACGACTTGGGAGTATCGACGAGTCTACGGTGCTGCTGATGTTCATTTCCGTGGCATCTTTGAATGGGGTCTCCTCTACAAGGAAACCGAGATCAGTCCGGAGGAAAAAGCTGCCCGGAAACATCACAGCCAACCGTTCCGATCACCAACCCATGCCGGAGGGCTTTTTGCCATCGACAAATCCTGGTTTGCAGAGCTCGGTTACTACGATCCTGGCCTTCAGATTTGGGGCGGTGAACAGTATGAATTGAGCTTTAAAATTTGGATGTGCGGTGGTGGCATTCTGTTTGTGCCGTGCAGTCATGTTGGTCACGTCTACCGTAACCATATGCCGTATGGATTTGGTAAATTGAGCGGAAAGCCGGTTATTTCTACTGTGGGTTTTGATTGGCTTTGAAAACAGTGCTTAAGTTGGGGTTTTAGAACATGATGCGAGTAATCAAGACCTGGATGGACGACTACGACAAGTATTACTACATCCGTGAGCCTCAAGCCGGCCGTCGTGACCCTGGCGACATCTCAGCCCAACTTGCCATTCGGGAAAAGCTTCAATGCAAGTCATTCGATTGGTACATGAAGAATGTCGCCTACGATGTGGTTCGAAGCTATCCATTGCTCCCAGAAAACGATGTCTGGGGCAGTGGCAAGAATCCAAAGACTGGCAAATGCATTGATACCATGGGTCGTGCCATTCCGGGTACTGTGGGTGCGACGCCGTGCCATACTTATGGGGGCAATCAGGTATGTTTTGATTTGCTTTGATGGCACTTTTTATATATAAAAACTTCAAATTCTAGCTGATCCGTCTCAACAAAAAAGGCCAACTAACCCAAGGCGAATGGTGCATCACCCCTCAAGGCGATGTCGTCCGTACCGGTCACTGTCGCAAGGGCACTGTCAATGGACCCTTCCGATACGATCGTACCACCCTCCAAGTCATCAACTTCCGTACAAATACGTGTCTTACCGCCGATGAAGATCCCTCCAAGTCCGACTTGAAGCTTGTAACGTGCGATGACGAGAATGAGTACCAAAAGTGGGAGTGGTCAGAGTTCTACTCCAATTAGACGTGTCTTTGCCATTCAATTGTTAGTCAATTATGCCAATGTGTCAACTTTACCCTCCCTTTTGCCTTTGGTTCACAACAAAAAACCTCTCCTTTGGTGTCATACACCAACCAATATTAACACTGTTAATTTATACACGTTTTTTGATACCCATCATAGGTTGTGTGTCCCCTGCCATTCGTGCAACTTCACCAATGTCATTCCTCAACGCCACGCCTTTTCTGATTGTCAAACCTACGCTCTTCACCGTCCTCAACATTCTAATTATTATTTATTCAAAAAAATATGCGGGATACATTTATACATTAGTGGGGCTCATTTCCTGGTTACATGCACACTACCAAAGTTATTCATCGTTTTTCTTTATACTTTGGTGGTCGTTTACGCTTTTTGCGCTGTGATACAAATTCAAATGGTTCTTTACAATAAGTGTCTTATTACTAATAATGTTGATATGTGTTACTAAGAAAATGAAAGAGTTCATATTTACGATGGCAATGGCAACAATCTGCTTCCGGTCACGTTGTTTTTTGGCATTTTGTAGACAGATTATGGCAATTGTAGTTTTGCCAAAGTGGAGAAGGGGATGAAATTTGGCTACTGTCACCTGCGGAGGTGGTGGTTACCGCATTTGGGTGAGGTTTTATGTGTTCCCTGAGGGGCTTGAATGCCTTATTTTGATGGCATTAATGCATTAGAGGTCTAATTATGGTGTCTGCTTCCAAGTTTAAGTTTAAGTATAACCCGCCTTACATTAAGGTAACAGAATGAATTGTAGTTGTAGCGTTAGAAGTCAAAGAATGCGGGGCACTTTTTCGATTGTATAAACTGCTAAACGAACTTTGTTTCATGTTCTTACAGGTGCAAATTGTTGTCTTATTCAAAAGCGTTTATGTAAGTGAGGCTATGAAACATATCTATATGCAGGATTACGATGGCAGCTGCAAAGTTATTTTTTATGCCAATGCAGCGTGTTTGGGGATATAGGATAGGCAACTCTTTGCTTACGTACACATATATAAGTGGTATTAGCACTTGTTACACCAATTTATGCCGTCTTTGTCAAACTCGACCGTGACCGGATGCAAGTTTTTTCCCTTTCACGGCACTCTTTACGTGTTTTCTAGTAATTGGATTTCGTGAAGATTGGTCATCTTTAACGTCATAATAGTGTGAATAACAGCTTTTTTAACAGTTAATTTGATATCACAATGCGAGTTTTAATCGGTGAATACGGTCATTGTTCGCTTATTGCCTTGGTTAAGTACATTTGTACGGCTGGCTTTGGCTTTGTCTGTAGATTTGCCATTGCTAAAGCTGATGCCCATGAACGGCGGCTAAGCGGTTTAGACAATGTCTGTCTCCGTAACTTCGTAATTGTAGTTTGTAACCACCGGCGCTTACCGGAATAGCCATTCATACTATCTTTTTTGTTGACCGAGAAAAAAAGTGCCACTCAATGGCATGACGGGCCCAACATACGTTTTACGTTTACTCAACAAAGTTTCTCACGCGAATCCAAAATTCAATGGTAAATAACGTCCGCCCTTGTCCCTTCTATCCTTTTGTCGCTACTATAATTTGTATTTTGCACAGTCATTCAAGGCATTAATGTAAGCATAAGCAGGGCTTTAGGATTAGAATCCGTTGGCAGTTTGGCAATTCTTACCTGACACAACATTTCAACTGTAACTACCATTAGGAACTTTCCAGTGTCATGGGATCAGGCAGTAAAGTAAGTTTTTTCCCATCATTACTTGCAAATGCAAACACTAATTACGTTCTTTTTCAGTACTGTGTGCAATGGCGCAAGCCAGACGAAATAATATTGGTTCTAGACTTTACCGACCAGGTGTTTTTGGAATACAACATTCAGACGAAGAAAGAAGTGTTGCAACAGATGCCGCAATTTAGTATGTTTACAACTTTGTTTAAAAGGCGCAAAAACGGCTTTCCAGGTTGCCACGACTTCAAAGACAATGCGGAAAGTGTTCTAACATTCATCGCGACTCGGATGAAAGGCATCCTAAAGTACATTGTGTTCGTGGGTGAACTGTCTCCAAGTGAACAAGCTGTTTGCCACCTTGTAACACTGGACTTTGAACTCGAACAAATCTTTTTTGTGGACACTTTCACAGCGACCATGTTCTACCGGCTATCACGGATGTATGAGGATTTCCGTTTCGCCACTGATGTGGTCATGTTCATTGATAATGATACGAGTGTGACGGGATCAGTGTGGCGACAGATGGGCTACAATTTACAGCGCTACAAGGAAATCACCGTGCATCCGAGCGAAGGGGAAAAGCTGAAGGAAGAAGATTTCAAAAAACTGAAGGAAGACCTCGTTGGGGATATTGATCCGGAGTATTGGATCGTCGAAACACGGAGCAATCATGCTTTGTTGGAGAAATATCTCGAAATGAAGGCCTATGCCACTTATCAATATGTCGGTCTGACTTATCGCAATGTTGCCATGTTCCAAGCTTCTCCGTTTTGCCATCTTTCTGGGGCCCTTTGCGCTACACATAAGCTGAAAGGCACATACCGTAGTCGAGGGGCTATTATGAGCTTTGCTACGGCAGAAGAGTTACAGAAATACGAAATATTGAATTATCCTTCTTGTACGATTTTATAAACCTTGTATTTTGTATTACTTGATAAGTAAATACTAAAATGTACTGTAGTTGTTATTTTGCCAACATTTTGTAAAGTTACAAAAAAGTGAAAAACATAAGCCCGATGCGGGGCTCGAACCCGCGACAGCCAGATTAAGAGTCTGGTGCTCTACCGACTGAGCTAACCAGGCGACACGTGGAACACAGCAAAGTTGGAATGGCTTTTATTTGATTACAAGGTCGCAAAAATGTTTATACAGTAAAAATGGATTATATGGAACATCACATGGCATTGTCGGTTGAAACTACCATCCGCCATCGCCACGGCCTTCACCGCGTCCATCGCGGTCACCGCCCGGGCCTCCACCGAAGTCGCCGTCACGGCCACCGGGGCCTCCAAAACCACCGTCGCCGCCTCCAGGGCCTCCAAATCCTCCATCACGGCCGCCCGGACCACCGAATTCACCGTCACGGCCACCAGGGCCACCACCAAAGCCGCCATCGCGGTCGCCGCGGGGTCCGTCGCCACCATATCCGCCGCCATCGTCACCGCACCCTGAAAAAGGGCAACAAAAACAGCCTGGTCTCTCTGAAGGACAGGACTACATTCACTAGACATTCATTCTACACTTTACTTACCGCCGTCACAACGATCACGATCGCGACCACCAGGGCCACCACCGCCACCAAATCCGTCCATAGCTAGAGGTTGAGGATAAAAATATAAACAGATAAAATCTAAGCAGTTGAAATCAAACAACTACAAAAATTGCATCCTCTGGAGGTTGGTTATATAGGAAGAAGCGTCGTCAGGGCGGATGTTGGTCGCTCTGGACTACCGAGTTGGGAGGACTGTTTGGGCTTACAGAGCTTTTGAAATAATTTCAACAAGCATGGATACGGATGGCTCAAGCAGAGCAGCTAGGGATACAATTGTTGCAGATGTTTGATCACAATGGTTTTTCTGAGCTATTTGGGATGAACAATACTTTTGACATGTCGAAAGTGGCTCAAAATAGTGACTAAAAAGTAAACAAAGTTTGAAATTTCTATTTCACAACAACGGTGAATGCACATACAATACAATATACAGTTTTGTTATTGTATGTGCAATGTTTTTTCGCCTTGAGTCACGGTTCTTTTTATGGATATTGTGTTTTTTTATAAACTAAATGTAAACGCAAACAATGATTGTGCCACACTTTTATTATCAACACTTCAACAAAGTATCACAGTAAAGCTCATTTGTTGAATCTTGGCACATTTAGTGACCGTGTCCGCCGTGGCCGCCATGTTCGCCGTGACCACCGTGTTCTCCATGGCCACCATTGTTACCGCCGTGGCCACCATGTCCTGTAAACATGGTTTTTCATACACATATTGTTTTACACATATATTCTTACCGTGACCACCTTCATGTTCACCACGTTTTCCGTCATGACCTGAAACAAAAAAACTGTTATGATTATAGCTTGGAAGTAACCAAATTCACCTCCACAGCCATGGCCATCGCGGTCACCGTCACCACCACCGAATCCACACATTTTGGATAAGTAAAAAGAAGTTGAGAGATTTCAAACTGCTAGTAGAGTACTACTGACTTGCTAGATCGGCTGAAGTCGGCTTTTATACAGCTTCCGTTGTTATGAAGCCCATCGAAGTTGCCATGGGTTATGCCTCTGATGTTTGTAGTGTTGCTACATAAGCGGCGTGCCATGCACAAAAAACGTGTTTACAACATGTGTTTGAAGAAAACACAATGCACAAACATTTGGATCAAAAAGTGGCACCATGGGTTGTTTTGCACGTACGATTGACAATTAATATATTTTACAAATTAACTTTAAAATAATGTTGCATTGATTTGAACTAATGATTGTCAATAAAAATTTCTGTCAATCATATATAAAACGTTTGAAACGGTCGTTCTCTTCACTTTTTTACATTCTGTATTATGCTTTCGTTGAAACAAAGGCGACAAGTTTATTTCATTACGATTTCTCATGCAACTTTTAAAATTAGTCATCATTATCATTTTTTTTGTTTCTTCAGTGATTCTTAATGTTGACGATGTCCTCCATGGCCACGGTCATCACGGTTACGCTCCTGGCTGTTGCCACGACTGCGACGTCCATCAGAGTCCCGACGATCGTTAGAATGGCTGCGACCGCGCCCACCATGTTTTCCGCGGTCATCGTCATCATCTCGGCCACCGCGACCTGAAGACATCGCTTTTTTTACATTAAAAAAAGGCTTGACACTCACCACGATCACGGTTACCACGGTCATCGCAAGGGCAATCACCCCTTCCATCACGACGGTCTAAAGTTGCACTTAAATAATGGAATACTTTGAACAAGCTTACCATTATCACGACGACCACGGTCATCGCGGTCGCCATCGCGATCGCCTCTTCCATCGCGTCGGTCTGAAATGTTGAAACTTCTTAGACGTCATGAAAACCACAAAATGGCATACCATTATCGGGTCCACGACGCTCATCGCGATCGCCGTCGAAGAATCCACGGAACATGCTTGTTTTGCACAAAATTGAGAGTTGTAGCTTCTGTAAACAGTGAGAAGTGCTGACTTCGACTCAAGCACACTTTATATGGATCGTTGTTGTCAGGTAGCAACATCATGTAGCCTAGGGAGATGCCACTTTTCTGGATTTTCCATGGCCTTGTTTTGGAAGTATTGTGTCAATTTTGTAACCGTGTTATGATGTTTGAGCTTTTCGACGTCTATACGGATGCTTTTAGCCGATTTCTGTAGTTTGTAATTCCACGATGATGCAACTTTTTCTACTGTCTGCACTCTTATGCAACTTTTGTACGCACTTATCTTACCGGTAAGCATGACCGTTTATCATGATTGGGGGTAAGAAATAAAGCCTCTGCAAGGCGGTGCAAGGAAGCCAACCAGCCAAGGCCGACTGACATAGGCATACATAATCAAGTTTTCGGCGGCGACCGTAAAAAAGTCAATCCACAGCTGAATGGAATGTTTTTTTGTTGTTGTTCTGTGGTCGGTCATAAGTCGCGCAGCTGTTGGCGAAGATCGATCATGTCCGCGGCACAGGACGGATGACCAGGGCACTGTGCCCCTCGTGATAATCGGAGTGAGCCATACTGGCCTTTTCTGACTGACCAGTGGAGCTCTGGAGATCAATCGGAGCTCACTTTGCCGCGGGACGGCTTTTGGCTGACCTTGGACTTGGCTTTTGGGGTTGGACCGTTTTTTGCAGGGCTTGGATATGGGTGCCGTTACGATTAAGGGTTCACAAGTTCAGTAGACTGTGGATACAGGTTAGATGTAAACACTTTTCTGTTTCGTAAAGGTATTCGTAATTACATTTTCGTAATCAATAGTCTCACGTGCACGTTCCCGTGAAAACGCTCTTTGGTAGGAATAAACATACATGTGAACAGAGTACTCTTTGCTTGCTACACCCGACCCTTGACTCACTTCATAGTCTGCCGAGCTCTTTTTTTATCTGTTTATATATACTTCTTTTCAAAACATGACTCATCCCCCATCTCTGCGCGGATATCCGTCCTCCTAGCACGTGCAACAGCCTCAAACATCATCCACCATTGCAGCCGTCAGTCGGTCTCCCTCACCCCCCTCAGCTGTTTTTCCGGGCCATAGCCATGGTTGTCCTGACAACAATTGCCATCTGCAGTCTCATTGCCGCAGGCTATCGACACCACAAGAAGCGCAATGCCCGGAATGCAGTCATCCTGACAAGTTATCGCTACATCGGCAACTTCCCCGACATGAAAACTCTCTACAATGAGGGTGATGCCATCACTTTTCCCGTGAAGGAAAGGCGGAAGTCCTCGGCCGCGAGATCGATTAAAAATCTTAAAAATATTGTTTTGAAGCCGAAATCAGTCAAGTCGAAATCAAAATCAAAACAATTTTATTCCTGCGAATGCCTAGTTGATGCTGAATAATTTTATTGTTAAGTAATTTCATTCAATGACAAAAGTTGTACAATTTGCAATTGTAAATGTTTGTCCACTCTATGAGTGAAAATGTGTGCCATTTGTGCTTTTTCTGGTTTGTGGCTAATACGAAATGTATGTACATGTTGTTGAGACATAAAGAGGACGTCGTTTAGTTGGAAATGTGTTGTTTTTTGGGTGTTGGGAAAGAAAAGATTGTTTGAGATTGCCATGGCAGAAATAATTCCATAGTTACGTGAAGCGTAGTTAGGGACTATGAGGGTTCAGAAACAGGGGGAAGAAGTTTTGTCAAGTCTGAGGACAGGCATTTGGACTGATTAGTTTCTGTTAATTTTGTAGTTTTTGGAGTGAAAAATGGATAAAGGTAAGTTTTTTGTCGAAAAAAAGGGTGTCTAATACGCTAAACACCCGGTGTATATGAAATTAGCGGGTGTTTAGCATTTCAAACACCCAAGAAAAACGCTCTAAATCAACAAATGAATGCCTATATGAGTGTTTTCGTTGCTGATTGTCATAAATTTCGCTTTCAGATACTCCCAAAATGGTCAAATCCCCATCATCCTTGTCAACCCTCCAAACGACCGTACTCATCGCCAACGCACTGAAGAAAACTCAATCAAAAGAAACTGAACCAACAAAGAAAGGCCAACAGCAAAGCTAATCAAAATTCCGATTTCACTTTTATCACTGTTGCAATAAACCTGATTTCTGATTTTGATAACCTTCTACTCAACATGAAAAGAAAAAAGCGACACGAAAAAATGCAACCAAAATAACTTCATCAAACTTTTTGCCTCCGAAATGAAATGAAATGAAGCTCTTTCACCCGCGAAAACAGAGTGCTTTCGCCTCCAAGCATCGAAGTTAAAGTTATGCTCGAAAAATGCTCATAACAGTCGAAAACACTGATAGCGTGACTAATGTGATGTACAATAGGGCCCGAAAGGGGGGAAGAGATGGGCACCCCCACGCACCTTTTCTGATATTGCACCTCAAACACCTCGTAAAAACTTTGTGCTTTGAGAAGCGTCGAAACAGCGAAGCAAAAAAGAAGAAGAGGGACAACACATTCCACGACGTGTTGATTATGATCATAGTTATGGATGGAGAGGGTGATCGGCCCTAAAATGTAAACCTCTGCCAAAAGTGGGTCGACACCCCATGGTCGAGGACACGAATTTAACGGTTTGCCCGTCGGCACAGTTGATCGCAGTCGGTCGTCGATACGGTCCTTATCAGTCGGAGGACGACGGCTGGGGTCCGGGTACCGACACCGACATGGACCAGCCGGAGGTTGTGAACAGAGACCTTTCACATTCACAGAGACCCCGGGCTTACATTAGCTGTCATCAGTGGTGTTCATCAACGTCAGGAGGGTTTTGTCTCGGGAGTACTTCCTGTTCGGGAGGGGTTGATTGAGCTTTGGGGCGGCTTATTGATCGGATTATTTCATTGTCGTGTGATTATTTTGATTATTGTGTGGTGATTGAGTCGTTGTGTTTGCCTTTTCCGTGATTAGGGGCTATCGATTGACTGTTGTTTACGCGTTTTCAGCCACTTTTTACATGGAATTGATTGAATGACGAAGATGGCACGGAAAAAACCACCTCCTGGGGGGTCTTTTTGGATTTTTCGGATTATTTTGCTTATGATAACGGTTTTATCACTATTGCCATTGTCTGTTAGTGGGTTAACATCACAGCCAGCTAAGATCGCCTTCGAAAAGTCATGCCGTGGGCTGACAAAGGGGTGCCAATGTATCTACAGAAGTCGGGAAACTCGATGCTGCTGTTTTGGGGATATGGATGACTCTATTTCTAATATGACTACAGCTTTGTATGTTTTTGAATTTTGAGGGGTCAACATTGAGACTAACCCGATTTCAGACATCTATTTAACTCCAGTTTGAAAGGCATTCAAAAATCAACTTTGCGAAAACTCACGAAACTCCAAGAATTGTAAATCGATCAATAATTTGACTCTTTCTAAGCTTTGATTTTAGAGTTATTGACACTGCATATGAATTAGCGTTTATTGATGCTCGGACATTTGATTATATGCCAAAACTTCGGAAAATGTGAGCTCCCATCCATAAAGTATCCAATTTTTTTGAAAAGCTGTGTTTTAGAAGCATTGAAAACGCCCCAAATCTCGAAGCCGTCAATGGAACGCTTATTTACAACAACCATCAACTTCAAACTTTGTAAGACCCTTATTCTTATCACTGTAAACCCTCTGATACCCCGTAACTTCAGATCGATCACCCACACTGGTCTTACTCGAATCCCCGACTTGAAAATGTCATCTAACCATGCTCTTACCATGGAAGTTATCGATTTCTCCTATAATCGTATCACTTTTGTTGATACTCGTCGCTTTGATACTATCTTTGCTCGAACGCTTCGACTCAGCGGTAATGAGATTTCTTATGTGGATGACAAGGCTTTCGCAAACAGCAAATTCATCAATTTGCATCTTAACGACAACCACGAGCTGACTCAACTAAGCAAACTTGCTTTTGCTGACATTAGTGAAGTCCACAAGCTTGATCTCAGCGGGACAAGTATCAAAGAATTGCCGGTCGTTGATTTAAAGGATGTTGAGCATCTTGTTTTGAAGAATGTACCGTATTTGAAGAAGTTGCCACCGGTTTTGGCTTTCAATAACTTGAATAAGGCCGAGTTTACGTATCCTTATCATTGTTGCTTTTTTAAGGTAGGAAAGTTAAATATTTGACAATAGGTAACAAAAAAGTTTTAGTATGCCACGAAAGAGTATACTCGAGGCGCCGGCGCACAATACAGTAGCCATTATCGAGAGATCCAACAACGAAGTTGCGCAAAGGCAACAAGAAGAAAGCGCTTAGCAAATCGAAAGAAGATTCGACGGTCGCCTCAGGGGTCGGAAGTCTCAAAAGTGGATGATATTTCATCAGCTGTTGATCCACTGGCCGCCTTTTTTGATCTCATCGAAAGTGCCGCTGGCAACATTCAGAAGAATGGAACAGATTATACCAACGATGTGGAAGGAGAGTATGAATTCGAGGATGATGACTTTTTTGATGGCATTCATGGTGAGTGTTTTCAACAGCTTAAGAGGCTGTCTGCGAGGTTTTTTAGGAACAAGGAGAGAAGGCCGACCCCGGTTTTCGGGGATTCCAAATCTTTTATGCCTATGTTGTAGAGGTACCTAAGGGTGACTCAAAAACGTATTTCGTTTGACCCGAACCCCCGGCATTCTGGAGATATGGCATCTGAAGGCCATTTTGGGCGATTTTTAGTACGGCGCTCCTAGCAGTTGTAGAAGGCTGATTTTTGGACTCCAGGGGTATTTTGGGACAAGAAAACGAATGACATACTCGAAATTCTGATAGCGTGCCAAAAAATATTTTTTATCAGCGATTTTTGAGTGTTTCAAAGTTTGATTACAAATTAGTCTTTCCACAGTCATAAGTGACGGGGTCTTTTTTCCCAAATTGTAGCCCATCTTTTTCAGTATTGAAAAGTATATGAAAGATCGGTGGGGCCTTCTGCCAATTTACTTTTTATTACGTTTGAAAGTAAAAAACGGCGAGTATGCCAGCGTAAAAATGATGCGTGCAGTCCAAAAAATGCGTTGGACGCCGGTCGCACTTTGCCAAAACTTTTTTTCCGCCGCGTGCACGCATTTTTTGGACCGCACGCACTGCTTTTTCACCAGCGCAAATCGTGGGTTTTCACATTCAAACGTAATAAAAAGTGAATTGGCAGAAGGCCCCACCGATCTGTCATATACTACCCGATTCAGAAAAAGATGGGCTACAATCTGGCAAAGTAGATCCTGTCACTTATGACTGTGGAAAGAGTATTTTGTAATCAAACTTTAAAACACTCAAAAATCGCTGATAAAAATTTTGTTTGGCACGCTATCAAAATTTCGAGTACGTCATTCGTTTTCTTGTCCCAAAATACCCCTGGAGTCCAAAAATCAGCCTTCTACGACTGCTAGGAGCGCCGTACTGAAAATCGCCCAAAATGGCCTTCAGATGCCATATCTCCAGAATGCCGGGGGTTCGGGTCAAACGAAATACGTTTTTGAGTCACCCTTAGGTACCTCTACAACATAGGCATAAAAGATTTGGAATCCCCGAAAACCGGGGTCGGCCGTCCTTCGATTCCTCACAGACTGCCTCTTAAAAATTTTTTACAAAAATGTGGTTCAATTCCAGCGTTTTCCCAATCCGAAGTCGGAGAATCCAAAATCCTTGTCTCTCGCGACGACTGTGAAGCCACTGCGGTCGAGTTATTCTATCTCAACATTTCCTGTGCCCCTCTCCCGGATGCACTCAACCCCTGTGAAGACATTGTCGGTTATCGATGGCTGCGCTACACCATCTGGATCATCGCTATCATTGCCGTTGCTGGAAACGTGTTAGTCTGGGTGGTCATTGCGACATCACGCACAAAACACTCCCGAATCCACTACTTTTTCATGCTGAACTTATCCATTGCCGACTTCCTGACCGGCCTGTATCTCATGATTCTTGCGATTCAAGACTACCGTACCGCTGATGCATATTACAACTATGCTGTTGAATGGCAAACTGGATGGATTTGTAGTTTCGCCGGGTTTTTGAGTGTGTTCGCATCAGAGCTGAGTATTTCATCTATGTTAATGATAGCTTTCGAAATTTATTACAACGCAAAGTTTGCCATCTATGGAAAACGGATTACTCCAAGGGCAGCTGCCTGGCTTATGGGAATTGGATACAGTTATGCCATCATTATGGCAGTGCTGCCATGGTTTGGTGTTTCGAGCTATCAAAGGTCGAGCATTTGTTTGCCATTGTCGGTGACAAATGAAGTGGATAAAATTTATTTGCTTTTTGGACTCAGTGTGAGCGCGATTTGCTTTTTCGGCATGGTGGCGAACTATATTTTGATCAATCGGATGGTACGGTATTCGTCGGAGGATAAAGGTAAGCCAAAGTTTGCTTTCGATACTTGTTAGTAAAATCTTAAGTTTTTTGGGTTACGGTACTTTGGTTCAAATTTTCAAGATCATTGTAGTTTTTTTTAATAATTTTCAAACATTGTAAACCACTTTTACAGACGTTCCACCACGCCCCGAAGACAAACAAATCTTCCGTCGCAGTTTGGTCCTCATCGGAACCAACATGATTTGCTGGGTGCCAGTACTCTTCTTCGGCATTACTGCCACCCTTGGCCTACCCCTAATCACACTAACCAATGCCAAAATCTGTCTTATTCTCTTCTACCCGATCAATAGTTGTGCCAATCCCTGTCTCTATGTTTTTCTGACCCGAGTCGGTCGAGAAGCAAAGAACAGAGCCATTTTAAACTTGAAGCGGCAGAGTGGCGATAAGTTCGTTTTAATAGTCACAAGAAAGACGGTTGTAAAGGGTCGGTTTTACAGGTCATTCAAGTCGATCAGCCGCTTTTACTACTCCCAAGCGCCGCATGAGCGTTCGAGTCTGCGCGGCGCCGAGGACAATCAAAATGCTTCGTTCCTCCAAGTAACGCAAACAACGTCGTTGTCGTCGACGCCGAGATCGTCGTCCGCGTCGGATGGGGTTCATCGGGGATCGACAGAGAGTGATAATTCGGGCAAGAGGTGTGTTATGATAACTTTGAAGTAAAATTGAATGAAATATTTTCAGTCCGACATCAGTCGATGCCCCATTGCTTCACGGCGCCAATGGCTGTAAACGTAAATCCCTCACTGGCATCATCTCTGGAGCCCAGCGTCCCCGAGTATCAGCCGCCCCCGAAATGTCCGTTATCAGCGAACATTCGAGCAATAGCGCTGATCATGAATCTTCGACAGCGACAAATGCCACGGCAAATAGTCAATCTTTGACTAGAACTTTGTTCGGACAGTTGAAAGCGGTATTCACTGGAAGTCACAGAAGCCTCAATGATTCTGAATCCATCTTAAAACGCGCTTCCACCCAACCCCAACTCGGATCATCGACGCCAACTCCGACGGAACGCCGAAAATCACCACCGCCAAAACTGCGAATCCGTGAAGACCGAAACAGTGACACAAGTCTCGGAATGGATAGTGGCATCTGGGTCGGCACACCGGCGCCATCATTGGAAGGTAGCAACTCTCAGCCGAGATTTAGCATCCATTCAACGGTATTGCAATCCGGCGGAGGGCATGGGAGGAGCATCTTTCGAAGAGGCAGTGAACTGCCAAGCACTCCAACCCTTGTGCTGAGTGAGTATGTTGAAGAAAGCGAAAATGATAATTTATGATTGGATTCACTTGAAAATGTTATCAACTCGGTGTTAAATGTTACAATGTTCCACATATCGTACGCGTTTACTTTTGTAATTGTCAATTGAAATCGTCAAGTGCTCTTTATTTGAAATCGGGTCTTTTTGTAACTGTGTGCAAATAAATGTGTTTAACAAAATTGAAGGGTTTTTGAAACTGAATTTAATTAGCAGACAAAAATCTACTGCTTCCACTAGCTAAACAAAGTTACAAATACATTTGACATTGATTACCAACAAGCAATTGTCAATTGATTACAAAGTCATGCGGTCAAAAAACCACAGTCACAATGGGTCTTTTGACAAGCATAGATGATGCATCAAAAACATAAGCACAGACAGTACAATTGACAAAAGCTAACCGTTTGTATACACAATGTTTGTATGAACAGTTGCTTTTAAGAATGTTTGAAGGTAGCTAATACAATCTGTTACTCACCAATACTTAGTTGTCATCTCAATTAACCAAGAAAATATTGACCTCGCGGAGCATTACAAAAAGTTTTTTATTCTAAAATCTCAATTATTGTTATTGGAAAATCTAAAATTTACAATCTTTTTCTCTATTTTAAAAGTAGGTCAAAAGTTTCAACAAGTATCATACATTTGCGTCACTTTTGTTGCCTTTTCGTCTTTTCTGTGATGCACCCCACTTAAAAAACGACTAAACTGCCCAGCCGAGTCTTTTCGGACAAACAACCACCCGCCAGTCCAATCCATTTGCCCTGGGGGCATTGAACGTGAAACTCTAGACTGTTTTAACGTTGTTTGTTTGGTTGTCAATTGCAATGCGGAACAAAAAAATGCACGCCGAATTCATTGAGCGGGTTGGTTGGTTTGTTGGGTTGAAAATAAGCCCCAGTCAGACAGTCAGAGAAGTTTGAGCAAATAATCTTCACGGTTAAACATTGAGACCATTTGTCTTGACTAATTACAAAATTTGCGGATAACTTTTTTACACAGTTACACATAGTGATTAGAAAAACTAAACTACATACAGAAAAGTGCTTTTTCGAGTCGGAATTGAAGTCTTTAGATAAACAAACTTTTGCCGTTGAAAGTCTTCATCGAATTTGTAATATAAGTCGGTTTAGAACACATTTGTGAAAAAATGAAACAAACTGTCGGTTTTGAAAGTTTAGAAGATAAAAATAGGTGGCGTTGATGTATTCATTGATGAAAGCAGAGGAAATGTAAAGCGTAGGCTAGGACCGAGGAATGTCGAAATCCGAAATTGGACTCGCCACTGGCCGGCTGGCTGGAACTGGGCCTATTTTGAAATGCCCTCAAGCGACGACAAAAACAACTACCGCTTGAGGGCATTTCGGTGCACATGCATACGCACTTTGAGGCTGCATGCCACCACTGCGCCAACAGTTAGACAAGCGGGAAGGGAAGGGGAAGGCCCGCCTGCTGCGCACGTTGAGTTGATCTCTCTCGATTTCGAAATCACCCTTAGGGCGGTTGAAAGGAAAGGGCTGGAAAAAAGGAAAGAAGAAGGGGGAATAGAACACACATCCATCCATCGCCTCTAGTATCCTGACAGCCGCCGGGTCGTCGACGGCGGTAACCAGTCGACTGGTCGGTCGGTTCGGAATGCTCAGGAAAGTGTTTCGCCTCGTGAGCAGCATCAACATCGTCAGTATGTACGTGCAAGCAAGCCCGCCGGTGGGGGAGAAAGGCGATGAGTCATCGTCATCAGTCGTCGCGGGGCCCCGACGAAGCCCCCTAGAAATAGAATGACGTCAGATTACTACTCCGCGATTTTTACCCATGTTGTTCTCCAAAGGCGTGTCAATCGAACCCCGCCATCAGGTGAGGGTGGCAGTGCTCGTAGTAAGTGTGACATCGTTGATTGTTTGTTGATTATCGGGTACACAGTGTCTACGCCCCCCAAGTCTCGAGGACTGACGGAAGTAGTCGTCGATGGTCTTATCTGTTCGGATGGGAAGGGGGAAGCGATAGGTCTTATAAGACCGGAAATAGTTTTCGGGTTGATCAGTGCACTTTGGCGAAGCTGACTCACGGCAGTCGCGGTGTTCTTCTTCATCGTTGGTGGGTGATCGACGGGTGCGTGTTTATGTAAGTATGTTGTAAGTGGTGATGGCTGGTCACTTGCTTCGCTATTTATGTTGCCAATGTGTTGAATGTCGGTATTTTTGGCTTCTTAGCGTTTCTGTCTTTGCTCATTTCTATCATATGTGCACTGATAAGAGGATTGTCATATTCCACTCTGTGTTTTAGCCACTTTCCCTTCAGTTTTACCCCAATTTAGCCTTCCAAAGGTATACGACTCGATTCCGTCTTTACGATCACCCCGCCATCACAGCGGGAACCCATGGCACCACACCTTTTAGGTCTGTCCTGGTCGACCACGGCCTCGGCTGTCACTATTCCTCCTCCTTCTAACCCTTAACCATTTAAAGCAATGTAATGTAAGCTTAATGCGAGACCCTTTTCCTCTCCAACCATCCAGCATCCCAGCGGTCGTCGTCGTCGTTGGCGTCGTCGTCCTATCGACCCCCATGTGCAGACATCGATCGGACACGGACAACCGACTTCGCCAACCACCGACAATTTTGCTCAAAAACGTCGGAAAAGAGTGTCGACAACGTTGTTTCCCGTGGGGGGCTAGTGCGCACGCATACCATTTTACATTTGATTTTTTGCTTCAGTCGTGTCTGTGAAGCCCCGATATTTTGCCCTTTTTGCTCCTATCCTATCGAACCACCCTTATGCTTGTTGCACCATCTATCGAGCTTTTTCAATTTGTGGACCACTTTTGGAGCTTTTGTTGGTCCAACAATGGCAAAAAGCGATACCATTCAATCTGCTCCCCTACAGCTGCTTCCAATTACCTTTAGCTCCGTGATTTTGACCTTTAACTTTGAAAGGCCATGCTATCACGCATGCTGCCAACAGTTATTACTGTTATAGAACAGTTTGATAAGATTATGCTGACTGTGAGAGTTCAAAGTTAGTCAGATTAACCCCCCTGGAACTAATCCATCATGAATGATGGCGGGCGCGGGCATGGATGGTCATCTGATCAAAGTGCAAGTCAATCCAGCCACGCGGGACCTCGAGACCGAGACCCAGGACGACGACAGCGGGCGAGAAAAAACCGCTTCGAGGCGACATCAGCGGGCTTGACTGCAGAGGGCTCCAGCCAGTTGACTGGATCTGGGTGACTTGGTGACCGGTGATCGGTCTTTTTGTGTTTGTTATCTGTAAAAAAGGGGTGATTATACAGTTTCTGGAATGGATTTTTGTCTTCACTTCGCGCGTTTATAAATTTTTTGAAATTATACTGCGTGAAATCGTGTGCGCGCGTGTTTGTGTCTCTCAAAATAGCATTTTTTTTAACAATTTTAACCCTCCATTCACTTTTCCCATTTGTCTAAAAGGCCCCTTGGTTCCCAATCAATGAAAAAAGTCTCTATCTATTGTAAATTTTGTGAATCATCTCCCTTTGAAAATCGCCGAACACCGTTTGCGCGAACTCCTTAACCCCTGAAAGCTTGCTCAACAGCTTTACCCTGCTGTTTGAACGTTTTGGATCAGTCTCGAATCTCCGTATCGGACGCTTTTGGCACTCTTTTGACCCTTCGGCCCCTTTGGCGGTACACCTCAGTTCGCGCCGATACATTACAACACGCACACGCGCGACGGATTAGCGGAACATATTGGTACATAAGGGGCACAATCCACCTTGATGGGGCCATCTAGGGTCTTCTCGACAGTCGGCAATTCTCGACAGATCCCGGAACAGTCTTCTTGTGGGAAAAGAAAGTATATAAAACTTTTACGATGGAAAAATTCTACAAAAAACGAAGCCGCGAGCGACTGTTCCCTTTCCATGGAGCCTCGTCTGACTGCCGCTGACAGCCAAAGTATCGCTGCCGTTCCATCGCTCCGTCGACAGCAGCCAGCGGCCCTCTGAATCACGGAAACAAAAGCAGCATTCGGCAGCCGATTCGACGGGAAAGAAACCAGGGTATCGAAAACAAAAGAAGCAACTTTCGTCAGTCTCAGTCTCGCCCAACGTTTTTTCCCCTTCCATGGAGCCTCAGCCTCGAAAGCATACGCAAAAAAAAAAGTTTTCACCATGAGCCTTTTCCTTGAGCAAATACCGTAGCCCTCCTCGCCCGCCCCAGTCAGCCATCTATCGTCGACGCCGCTATGCTCACGAACTCTTCGAGAGAGGCAAGCTAGCCGCCGTTCGATGCCATTTTGGGACCCCTTCTGGCGCGCCCCGCCCCATCCATTCCCGAGGAGAAAGACGACGGATTGTTGCGCTGTGTATGTTCGGGGGTTTTTTTTCGGTCTTGCCCTACCACCCTATTGTGATCAAGCATCCATCAAGCAAGCAGCAACGGCGTCGACGACGACGACCCGAATACCCTTTCCGTGTGTTCGAAGGAGCGAAGCCAAGCGGAGTGGTCATTGTGCCACGCCATCACTCTCGAGACACTCCCTCTCACTCACCTGCAGATAGCTCTGTTGTTCGGCGTGTTGCTTTTGCTGGCATCTGAACGACGACTCAGCCATCGACGACGGCATCATCTTCGGGGCCTTCGAGAGAGTTTTGATTATTGGTGGGTGCTGCTTCACGCACACATTCAGCCCTGTCCGCCCCAGGAGCCGACTAACACCAGGAGAGGAGAGTCACGCCGGTCCGGTCGCCTTCTTGACGACGCTCGTCGTGATTCAGATCCGCCGTTGTCTCATCCAGTGAGGGCCAAGGAAGGGGCTTTGTCACCCACGACCACCCCTCTCTTCTTGGAAGCGAATCAGCCCCGAAGGACTGAAAGAAGGTGTTGACTCTTCCCACGGCAACCCCGCCCTTCCATGGACGTGTCCACAGGGGTTGCAAGCGCGTCGACTGCCGTCGCCACGGCCACTGGCACTGAATTTGATCCCGCATCTGTGGCAGCTGCGCTTCCGACCATCGATCTCCCCTTGCTTCAATCTTCGGCACAGCATCAACAACATGGAAACCTCCACCAAACTAATGGCAGTGCAGCAGCAACACCTTCAGGCTTCTATCCACCATCGTATCCTTATGCCAGCGCTGATACCGGGGCATCGGCATCGGTACCGTATTCTAGTCTAATCTCATCTTATAATCCGTATTCGGCGATTCCGCCCTTGGAATTCAATATGATTTTTAACCCTTGGGGCTTTGTTGATGTTAGTAGACTTTTTTGAGAGACACAAACTTTTACTTTTCTGTTTTATGTATTTCCTTTATGGTCCCAACACGAAAACCCTAAATCTTGCAGATAGCCGCCGAAGGCCCCTTAACGGCAGCCATCGAACACCAAACCGGCACCACGGCGCCCTTTCTGACCCCAACTTTCTCGCCCCAGGTGAACAACACCTTCAACACCATGTCCAGGTACGGCACTCGTGCGAGCACAGCAGCCAACAATGGCCTCGATTCGAATGGATCTGCGAATCGCAAAGGTGGTCGACGCCCGAAAGAGTATGATCACACTGATCTCAACCATGAAGACAAAGAAAAGCGCGACAAGCGTCGTCAACGGAACAAAGAAGCCGCGGCACGGTGCCGAAAGCGTCGATTGGATTTGATGTATAGCTTGCAACAGGTTTGTACTGTTATACAATGCTTCTTACTTTTGCTTCACTTTTCTAATCAAACTGTAAGGCTCACTGGCGCCGCATTTCTATTTCCATTTCTGTTTCCACTTTTTCCTCCCGTTATCGAAAAACATTCGAATCCTCGAAAGGGCACGCGCCGCTTCGGGAAAGGTCAGGGGCTTGCTTCTCGCTTCTCGATGCTGGTTGCTCTGGCTTGCTTGAATGTTTGCCTTGCCCAATCTCGCACAGCGGTCGAAAGAACGCCGATAGGGAAGGAGGCTTTTCGAATACGATCCATGACTAACCCGTTTCGGCCTTTCTTCGCAAAAAAGGTGCGAACTGAGACCAAGAAGCTTGTTGCGACTTGCCTCGTCGGGGTTTCCTTCACTCTCGAGATTGGTTACAATTGCGGCGAGCAAAAGAGGCTTAATCCGAAGGAAAAGCGTGTGCCCCGGTCGGGCGGATTAGCGCGGGGATTGTCTGTGTAAACTTGGCGCATTCCAGGAGGTACTGTAGGCGGGTACTGTAGCTTATTTTGCTTAAAACAGCTTTGATTGCATTGGAATTGTGTTATCAGTTGTTTAAATTTATCAAATTTTCAGCAAAAAGATGACTTCGAACGCCGCAGCAACCAAATGGCCAGCCGCTACCAAGCCCTCGAAACCGCCGTACAACGGATTATCCAGGAGCTTCAAAGCCACAGATGCCCGATGAATGACACACTTCAACATCATATTGATCAGTGCACCAATGTGTTAAGGCAGTCTCAAGAATTCAACAATCAAATGATCAACCAACAACAGCAACAACAACACCATCAGCAAATGGCACAAATCAACCAGCAACAGGTCATGATGGCATCCAATCCGTCTTCCTTACTGCCACATGTATCAACTCTCCAAGCTGGCAATAAGCGTACCCACGATGAGATTAGTGGTGGCCCCATGGATGAGCCCCTGACAAGGCCGTCGACACTGATGATGAAGGATGATATGCATTCGCCGGATAGCAATTTTGATGACTGTAAGTGTCACTTTTATCACTATTTGTGAGTCCAGTGATAATGTTCTGATTTCAGCCCTGAGCACATCCTATGACATGCCACCCTACAAGGACGGCAAATTCGATGACTCCCCCGTCGACGTTCAACGCCCGACCTCCTTGAACATCAACAATTGGGATCAAACCCCCGTTATCAGCACCCCCAGTGCATGCTTACCCACCTTCATCAAGACCATGATCCCTGAGTTCAACAATATGCTCAACCAGCAAACCTTCCTGACGCCCACGGCCCCCTCCGCCGTTACCGTAACCTCGTCGGGTGGACCCCCACAGAGCGACGACCTACAGACGCTTTAACGTTGTTTTTTACCAAATTGATCAAATCTTCTATCTTTAACAACAGTTACATGCCAATAGCCATTTGTTAAAAGTTATTCCCACAACACTTGAATATATTATTTTAAGTTTTATTAAACTAAATTAAACTAAACCGTCTATCCGTCTATCACTTGATTGATCAACTTTCCCGACTCAACTCAAAAAACGCTAACATTCTAACCGCATTCCTTTTGAAACTTGAAAATGTCCTGTATGATAAATTATGTTGTCGCGTTTATGAATTTTACACTTCACAATCTTCAGTTTTATCATTGTTGTTTCGATCTTTTTTTTTCAATTGTTGAAACAGACACAAGCCTTAATTTACATGTTTCCTGCTGGTCTCACAAAGGTTGTTTTTTTTATTTACGGTATTTTTATTTGAAATAATTAATTGTTTAATTGCATTATTGGTGTTAATAAAGTGCCTTTAGTTTATAGTTTGCATCGATTTGGGAGTTTTAAATACAAAAGGTGTGTGTTTGTGATACTTTCGACCCGCATATCATAAGTGATAACATTTCCGGATGACTCTTTGGGACAATAGCATTAACGGAGTAAACAAAATAGAAACAAGGTGTTCGCTGTCTACTAAACGAGCACTGATATGAAGATAAGACGTTCTTGTGGCTTATTAGAACCTTTCGTTATGCTTTTTTGGAAGCGCAGGAGTACCTATTATCATTGCTTGTTGCATGAAATGCGTATTCCTCCAAAAAATTGGACCCAAAGCGAGTTTAACTCTCTTATTGATGACTATTTCAATCAAGTAGATCAAGTAGAAGGCAACCATGAAGCCGTCGACCTTCCTAGCTCTCCAACTCTATCGGATGTTTCGGATCCTGACAACTTCAACATTTTGTCTATACTGTCAGAAAATTCGTCGGCGAATAGTAGTATTCCGGAGCGGCCCATCAATTATACGGAAAAAACAATTTGTGAGTTGGTTTTATAAGTTACTCGAGAAAAGATCAGATATTCCCGCATGTCTTGCACGATGGCTAAACAAATTTCGCGCCTTTGAGCCCGAACTTTGGATGGCATTTTCAAAACTTATCGCGCCAAACAAAAGTCATGGGCAAAACAAAATTTTCGAAGTGGTCTTTTGTGGAGAAAGTTCACTATGTGTGTGTGGGAACAGTCAAAATATGACTGTAAAAAGTTATCTTTGATAATGTTTATCACTATCACTGTTTCAGCTAACGCGTATGTGCCGATAAGCGAAGAACAAGGACAAGCGCTGCAAGTCTTACCTGATCGCTCTACTCGACATCCGGTTCAATTTGCAACTCGTGAAGTAATCATAGCTGAAAACACAGAAAAGACTGGCGCCACGACGGAGAAAGTAACAACAACAGGTCCAGCCCCTTCTAAACGGCGGAAACAAAACTGTGGTACACAGAGAATAGAATAGAAGTTTGACTATTTTTACACCGATATCCCACTTTTGTGCAAATACTCCAAGAAGTTTATTATGCCAATTGCATAAAAGTTGGACATCGGTGTAAAAGTATTCAAACTTCTATTTCTGGGTGCAACATATCATGCAATGTTGCTACTATCATGTAACAGTACAAAGTCATTTATAAATTTTCAGATGAACCAGTTGTTGAAAAAACTGAACGAAGGAAAAGTCAAAACGCAGCAAGTGGACAGCGAAGGGGAAACCGGACCCACGACTCGATTGAGTTTTTTGAAATCTCGTCAAAACAAATCGATCAAATCAAGGAAAATCTACAGGCACAATATTTGGTTGATGCTGATGAACATGTGAGAATTTTTGCTGGAAAATATTTGACACAGTTTGAGGGAGTTGAATTATGGCGTGAAAAAGTGCGCGCGCCTCCACAACATGGTCTCGATACCAGAGAACGAAACAACGAAGCGAAGTGTAGGCAGCGTGCCTATGAAGACTCGATGATTCAGCGACAAAAGAAATGTGATAACTTTATTGCGAGTTTCAAAAAGACATGCTATACTGATTATCAAAACGCCAATGAAGCAGGTAGAAGATTGATCTCAGATATTCTTACCAAGCTAGAAGTGTACAAAAAACAAATCCCTTCAATACGTCACCGAGGAGCACTATATCGAGCCCCTGATGCCAATGTTCTCAACAACTTGTGTAGAAAGTTAATTGGACCTGAGATTGAGTGCCATCAGCGTCCAGCACTGAATCAGCCAGAAATACAACTTACCGATGCCAAAGTGCTAACTGTTGCCATTGTCGATGGTGATGGCCATTGTGGTTATCGGTCATTGTCGCTGTTATTGTCAGGCACGCAGAATCATCATCTCGCGATCAGGAATGCCATCAATTCAGCTATTTGCAATGGTCATGAAAACTTGAAGCATAATTACTACAATTATTGCGATGAAAATGCCAAAAACAGGGCCGCAGCGCAGACAAACATTGTCGACGCGAGTAATCCGTTGTTTTGGATGACTGACGAACACATTTTGGCACTGGCACTTATGCTTCATATCAATATCGCCGTCTATGATGCAAATAATGGAAGCTGGATAATTTATAATAGAAAATACTTGGAAAACTTGGATAAAGGTGCCACAATTGATAAGACACGGCAGACGATATTGTTGTATTCGGCTGCTGATCATTTTGAGCCTATTATTTCCGTCAGATAGCCTAACTATAACTCTAAGCACAATACGGGTAGCCGTTGTTGCCATTCATTCGTTTTGCCAAAGATACATAGGAAATGTTTACCAAAATAAAAAATATAACTTTCACCACACACAAAAGCCCCAAAAAACATCTCAAGAATAACAAAAAGTGACACTAAGCCGAACGTCCTTCAATCGGCGCCAACTTTTTCGACGGCGACGGTCTAAGTATTCGCGGCGGCAAAACTTGTTTTGTCCTATTTTGCTCGAAAGATTTTCACCCCCTAAAAACTGACATGTGACCGAAAAAAAACCTTCAAAGAAATCCTCCAATCTCGAATTCCTTTGTTCCAGGGCAACTTTTGGATCGCCTGAACTTTGATATGATTCGATTTGAATGCCATGGGAGTGCCATCATCATAGAAAGACTTACAATAGGTGTGTAAACATTTGTGTATGAAATTCCCAACACTCCAGACAGTCGCTTTTTTCACGTATTTTGTGTCTGTTCTGTTTTTCAATGATGTGAAACTATATCACTTGTTTACATCATTGTGAGCTGAGCTGTCATCAATGCCATCAAGGGCCCTGCCTTATTGGGGGTAGGGTAGGGTGGTTGCCACGGGCCATTGGGCACATGCAAAAGAGACGTTTGCTCCTTTTCAGGTGGGGCTCTTTAGTATTCGAAGTGAAAGTGTCAAGGATGTCCAATTGAGGATGCAATCAGCTGAAGGTTGTTGCCCCCTCCCCCCTCCCCTGCGCTCCATTGAAACGAACACTTACTTCATGAAAACGACGTGAACATTGCACGGAAAAACATTGCCAATTACACGAATCGCAATCTGTAGTCTGACTTCTGCGCTCCATGTTATGGAAATTGAAATTTGCTGATATCACGTAACTTTGAGAATACGGAATACATACTGTTTTCGATTATTGTTTACGATGTTCAAAAATGTCAAAGTTGATTGTCTGTGTTGCGTAATTATGACTGTTTTTTTGTTGGATTCAAAAAAGTGTTTCCGTAATCCGGTTTTTTTGCAACGGTCGTCGGTGCGGATTAACCTTAGCCAAATGGGTCTGATCTGGGATCATTTATTGTGATCAATTCGAATGTTTTAAATCAATTTTTGTCAAATTGTTGTTCTTTTTCGTTGCATTGTTGTTGGACGCATATATTTTTTCAAATTGCTTTGTGTCTAACCAACATTTACCATACATTGTCTGTCGCAATTGTGGTTTTTGTGACTTTTTTCGTCAGTTTTCACATAAAATTTGATCAAATGACAATGCTCGTTGCTCTTTTTAGTTGAATTTGACCATAGTTTGGACAAAAATTTGACATTGAGGTAACTATGTAGTTGTCGGTAAAGTTCTTGCCACTTTTTGGCCTGACTTGGGTTAAAAAGTGGTCAAAACTTTATCGACACTAAGCGTCGGCAAAGTTCTTGCCACTTTTCGGAAAGACTTGGTTACAAAAATGGTCAAAACTTTGTCAACAACGTAATTTTTTTGTCTATTTAGCCGATTGACCCTTGGACATTGCAATTTGCAACGGTTCCAATTAAATTTTGTTTACTTTTGACCCCTGCCAAATTCCAGTGAATATTATGCCTCCCTCTTCAGCCACACCTATTCGTATCAGTATCAGTTTCGCGGTTTCCGAGCCCCAATGATGTTTATGATGATCATTAGCATTAGCGCTCCATGCGGTAGCCATCTTTTACGATCGCCGATAAGGGCGCTTTTCACATTGCCGACAGTCCTCCGACCTGTGGAACTGTGATACCCAGTGTCACACGGGGCTTATCACGCCTCTTTTTTGCGGTGTACTTTGACGGAAACCTTGAATCTGTGTAATTGGCGCATGTTGTACGAGTGCGAGATCCGGGAACATTTTCAGTGCATTATTACGTCTTTATTATAACCCCATCACCATCGTAAATACCTTTTTTCAGAGGGGTGAAGTCACTGATAGCATGTCGTACTCGACTTCAAGCAACCATCGCCGACACAATGGCCATGGCCAACATGGAGTGAGCATAGTCCGTGTGGATGCGGTCCATCCGAGTGAGACAAATCCCAATATTCCGCCATATGCGGGAAGCTTTACCAATGTGAGTCGTATTTTTGGCTATTTTTGTCCATTGGGCATGCCGTGATAATAGATCACTCAAAAATCACCCTCCTCACCCCTCATTGAATCCAATTTGACCCCCCTGATACTGACATCAGCCCCAACATCAGGCTCAAGATCACCCCTCAATTGACCTCATGGTAGTCTCTCTCTAGACAAGTTAGGCATTGTCATCTTCAAAGGACGTGTCGAAAATAACTTTACCAATCTCGAAACTACAATTAAAGCAACCCCAGAACCCTCAAAGTTTACAAAAAGTTGACGCCGTACGCGTCTGCCTGTCCCTCAAAACGTCAGAAGGTTACATACGTTGCATCACGGAACTGGTTTTTTACCCATTGTCAACTTCTCTGACCTCTTTGAAAGATTGTTGCTTTGACGTTTTGTTTTTTTTTCATCTATTTATAATGATTTACGTTGTTTTCAATTCGGAAATATTGCTGGGAAAACATAACATAGGAGGAGTTGGGGGCGGCAAAAGTTGGCCCAGGATGCATCCCATGAGAAGGACTATAAAGATTCATATGCGCATGGATGATTTGGTGGACTGTTATTTTGGGAAGTTTTTGATGGTTGATGAACGCTTTGGTTGAAGTTTTTAGTTATTTTGATCTCTTTGTGCGCCACATATTGCTGAACTTTTAAATTTTTACTTATTGTACAATGATAAGTTTTCAGTTTCAAGTTTTGGCCAAATTTTAAACTTTTTCATCGTTACATTCCAAAATCCTTGCATCCAAAACACACTTGTATACTGTGCCACCAAAAATAAGTCACGCTGTAGCATGCTTGAACGGAATTACAATCTCGCTTGATTCACTTTATAATAGTTTTTGCCTCCGAGTACCCCTCAAAAAACAACAACAATAGCAACAGAAAACCACATGCTGCGTCACCCACCGGTGTTTGACTTTGACTTTTTTGATGCTTCCAGCCATTCTGGGATGGCATTCATCTTTTTGGTTCCGAGACGTAGGCATGGAAAAGTAGTTTCACGGAACTTTACGTAAACCGATTACATAGTACAACACTTCCGACGTCTATCTATTTCACGTAATTTTACGAAACTGAAATTACGGTCTGAGGCCTACGGCTTGACCACTGTCCACCCGGGCATCTAAACAATGCCAGCATGATGTAGTAGTAGTCCTTTTACGCCCGATTACACCCTCGACATTGCTGTTGATGGGTCGGCGGCGGCGGCACACCGTAAAGAAAGGAGGGGGAACCATGAAAGCCTGAAGCAATTTAGGCCCCCTACCGGAAGTCAGTGCCGATTTGGAGGGGCCGGACGAGCGCTTTTCGGTCCCAATACATCACGATAGGCGAATGCTTCAACTACTTGCCGCATTGAAGGCCCGTGTGTTCCGGAAGAACCAGCCCCACTGGTAAAAAGTTTGTTGTGTGACACCTGGACTAGAGTCCCCGAAATTTCACGACCCCTTACGGCATTCCAGATTCGGATTCAGTCGGCCATGATAGCCAAAGTCGAAATATTCGCGAAAAAGGTCAGTTTAAGCCCAGCCAAGTAGTTGTAGTTCCGCGAAATGACATGTTGTCTTCAATTGTCTTCGATAACTCGATGCCCTTTTTGACGTCATTAAGGGTTGAAAGATGATTCGCTCGCCATTATCATCATCTATACCTTGTGCGAGAGAGAGCGGCATGCTGAAAAAACGCAAAGGCCACTTTTTTGTAGGAAAAAAGGGACCCCTCTATGGATGAAATGCAGATTCCTGATAAGGCGAGACAGGGTTGTTTATTCACGCCTTTAAGCCTGTCGATGAACACCTTCGACCAGGCAGGGGGGATTGAATCGTAGCTTATGTTAGCATGTAGGACGTAATGAGTGCATTCAAAACACAATCGCCTTTTGTAGAAAGTGATGATAAGATGGAATGTCAGCCATGTATTTAACATTCCGCGATGAAGAGTAGCGTCATTTCGACCATCATTACGATATTACATGTTTCAGCTCTTCAAAGACCCCTGGCAAACCGACGCAAGTATGCCGATCGATGATGACCTCGAAATCCGGCCCTATCGCCTGTGGCACAAACTTGCCGCGGAATTCATTGGCACTTGTATTTTTGTGTTTATCGGCACTTTGAGCGCGACAAACCATGTCGACAGTTTGGTGACAGTCGCGATGGCACATGGATTCACGATTTTCATCTTGGTCTCATCGCTGGGGCATATTAGCGGCGGCCATTTCAATCCGGCCGTGAGCACTGGGGTGGCATTGGCTGGGAAGTTGCCGCCGGTACTACTTCCACTGTATGCTGGAACGCAGCTTTTGGGCGGCATCGCTGGAGCTGCTATTTGCCGTGCCTGTACGACACATGCATTTTATATTGAAGGCGTGGGTGGCGCGACGATATTGAACAATAACATCACCTGGGGCGAGGGATTGGTCACGGAGATCATGTTGACGGCCATCTTGGTCCATGTTGTTTTGAATACTGCTGTGGATACGGCGACGAATGTTTTGGCGCCGCTGGCTATTGGATTGACGCTGTCGTTGGATATTTGTGGAGGGTAAGTATGGCTTTTGACTGATTAGAAAACTTACTTTTGGCCAACTATCGCAATCTAAAAAACCTTAAAAAAGGCAAGAAAATAGTTTTCGAAACACACATTTTGGAATTTTACTCAAAAATTTACTACACCTATTTATGGGAGCCATCTCAGATAACTTTAATCAGATGTATAACCCTCGAATCCCCATTTCAGCGGCCCCCTAACCGGCGCCTCAATGAACCCAGCCCGTTCCCTGGGCCCTAACCTCATGGCCTGGGCCTTCATCGACTTTGACATCCACCCCGAAATCGGAGTAACCAAATCCCATCTCTGGAACTACCATTGGATCTATTACGTCGGTCCATTGATCGGCGCTGCCCTTGCTGCCGGCCTTTTCCGCACGTTCTTCTCGCGACGGTCCCGGGTTATCTAATTTTAACATTTATTACAACTATTTCCTATTTTCTTCCACTTGTGACCCTTGACAGTATTACGCTATAACATAACACACTTACGTCTTCCCAAAATGTATTGCCCTTAAAATGTAATAATTACAGTTTGCCAAACGTTAACGATGATTGCAGAAGACATTATCCTTTATTACCGTAAATAAAAATGAAACAAATACAACGCTCGACAATCATAAACCTCGCAGCCAGCGTTACGAAAAAAGGACAAGCTTTTGGGGATTATTCGATCAGTTCAGTGTGCAATGCAGAATAGTACAAGTGAAAAAATGACAAATTGTTCAAAATGGGAAAATTTGAAAATAAAAACAGATCAGAAGAAGTTGGGAAAATAAATAGGACAATAGCGGCTTCAAAGATTCAAAATAAATGTTTGAAACCCGTCCATGTTCGAGGATGGATGATTATGCACCGCGCAATTTGTGGAGGAAGTCGATGAGATCTTGCGGGACAGGGTTGACGAATTGCTTGGCGGTGTTGTACAGCAATGAGGGGTCTTTGTTCAGCACTGAAAGGGGGTTTGATAAGGTCAGATGGCACTTTCAAGAAGAAAGACATACCTCTAGTCATGAGCGGCTTGACATTGATCGGCTTGAAGGGGTTCCTCGACAGCTTGCGTGGATTGTATTGATCCTTTGACGCGAGGCGACGAGCAATCTTATACAACAGAGGTGTATGCAGGAAGAACAGCGCTCCTGGTCGACCTGTCGTGGATGCCAGGGCTGACATTGCCATCTGATTCTGGGTCAAGATGCCTGGAGGCATTTGAGCTATGATTCTGGCATTGTTGATGGGAAGGGTCAGAGCCGGATTGACACGGACTTGGTTCGCGAAGGAAGCGGTCGATTGGATCGTGCCACGGTTGATTCCGGTCGCATTGACGATGGTCATTTGTCGTTGGAGAGAAGCAGCATCGACCGTTGGGGTAGTGCCTTCGGTGACGTCGAATTGTTCGTTGGGGTGAGGGCGTTGAAGACCGCCGCGCTTCTTCCAATGGACCCAGCAATTCTGGCACACGCGAAGACGAAGAGAAACAGGACCCCAGTTGTACCAATTGACCGATTCCGTGACACCACAGGATTCACAGGGGGTCGCAGAGGTGATCTTATCAGTGCCATTGGCAGCAGGGTTCGGGATGAGGCTCGGGCTGGCCTTATTGTAGCAAGGAATGTATACTTGCTTCAGGCGACCATCATTCGAGGCTTGCTTTTTGGCATTGCGGGCTTCATTGTATCGGCCGGAGGTCTTATACATGTAGTAGTACTCGACGATGTCCTTGTGTGATTTCCAGCCGAGACAATGGTGCCGAACTTCATGGAAGTCCTTGTTGTACTTCTCCAAAGCTTCGACAAAGATATGCGCTTCAGCGGGGCTCCATTCTTCCAATTGATCACGGCACAAAAGTGGGCCACCAAGATTGACTGTCGTGTTGCCGGAAGTGGCATCGGCCTCCAATGGGTAATGCTGCTTCGATGGCGGAGGCACGAGGAACTTCACAGCTTTGCCTAGGTCATAATCAGCGTGATGGAGCAGTGCCAAGGCATGCAAAAGTGTAACATCACGGCTCGCTGCGGCGGCTGTGACATGCAAAGTCGGAAGCTGTGCCGTCGGGGTACCTTCCAAAGCACGGGCAAAAGTGCCAACAGCTCTAGCCAGGATCAAATACTGATCGATGTCGCGATCTTGGAGGTCGTGATGATGGTGAAAGGCGAGAGTTTCACGGCCATCTGGCAGGGTCGGCACATTTCCGATAGATCTTTCACCCTCGAGGATAGCGCGTTTCTTCGCTTCACTCGCAGCGAGTTCATCGACTTCCTCATCCTCGTCATCAGCGATTTCGAGCTCCACGCCCTCGCCATACTTGCGTTTACGTTCATTGGCAAGTTTAGCTTGAACGATGGGCGTCGGCTCAGGGATGGTAGCCTGATACTTGTCGCCGACTCGGATGTTGCCCTTATCCGCAATGAGGGTTTCATTGGTCGGATCATATACGAGCGAATAGAAGTACGCATCATCACGGGTCAGATACATATCCGGTGTCTCGACATCACTGAGCAGGACGACAGAACACTTGCCACGGATGTTGGTCGCGGAGAGGGTTTCGCATTGCCGAGACATGAAAAGTTCACGTTGGCGGAGAAGATGGACTTGTTGAGGGGATAGATCTTCAGCGCCTGGAGGTAGACCACCGAAATGGGGTTTCGCCATCTCCTCTTCCGATGGCTTTGATTCGGTGGGTTCTTCTTTGACGTCGGGCTTCGTTTCGGTTTGTTCGTCGACTTCCATCGCTGGAAAACCCAAAAATTATATATAAAAACATCCAAAAAAGAACATACCTTCATCCCCCTCCGGTTTAGCCACACCATTTTCGGTTGCTGTCTCTTTTTTGACCGGAGTGCCGTTTGGACCGCCATCTGGATCGCCGTTTAGCGTTTTCAGTAGCGCTCTTTTCTCTTCTGAAAGGAAATTTCTCATTTTGGGTAGAAAAATATAAAAACCAACTGATTTCAGAGCGATCAGCCTGGTCAGCAATCTTCAACAAATGTTCCGGGATGTCTCGCCGGCGATAGAAGCATACAACACGGGCCTCAACATTGCCATTTGTGCCCTTTTGGAGTTCTTCGATTCGGCGGATTTGATAGGGCTGGTTTGCCGTGTGTTCAAAGTAGACATAGTCTGCAAATTCCACTTTAATCGAACTAAACCTCGTCAAAAGACATACCTCCAACTCGATACATATTCTGCGTCATGTTGACGGATATATAGGGCAGATGTTTTCGGTTATCAACGGTCAAGCAAGGGTCTGTAGATGGCTATCCAAAGCTCGAGCGATCCTGCTGAGATTTGGAAGCGCAGAAAATAAGTTAACCCTGGAAAAGTTACAATTTTACGATCTTTGGCCAAAGATGGAGGGCCAATAAGCTTGACGCGATAAGCTTAGAGGGATTGAACCGGATAAAAGTGATTGAAAAACGTCAATAAAGCGTGGACAGTCGGAAAGAAGCCAGGCTTGTGTCCGAGTTTTTTGCTCGGTTTCGGTGTTGGACGGCGGTGGCGTCGTGCCGAGAACAAAAAAGCGAACGCGCGCGTTTGTCCGTTGTCCAGCGCAGAGCCTCGAAAACCCATGCAACGTGTGTTGACGGAAAGCGAGAAGGGGGACTGTGTGTACGGAAGTGGTGAAGAAGTAGCAGTGGCTGGCCGGCCATCGCCACCGCCGTCGTCGAGCCGCTCCTCCGAGCGAGAACCAACCAACGACGCCAGTCCAACTCAAGGCCTCAGGCACGTTTGCGCAGTTCGACGACTTGCTGGTGGTCTTTGACAATGAATGGCTGACTCATCGACCTGGCCGTCGTCGTCGCCGTCGGCTGCATGACCCTCTCGGACACTGACTGGTTTGCTTCAAGACGGGCATGCGCGAATCAAGCTTATCTAGCAGGGCTGGTTGATCTTACAGAGCCGTTGGATTCAGATTTTACTTCATTTTAGAATTTTTAAGAATTTTAACTTTCAATTTTCGAATTGCTTTTACTCTTTCAATGTTCGTGTTGTGTCAAAAATACAAAAATAAAGTTTCTCTATCTCTCTAACATTTGAATCAAACAATCACAACCAACAACTTTGTACAAATCATTCCCAAACACGTTTGCATCACTAACCACTACTAACGAAGACCCTAAGTTAGTCATTCAACCTATTCAAAATCCATTTCCTCAGGCGCCCGAAATCGTTGAACATATTCATCGAATGTGGCATCGGCGACCTGTTTGAGCCGTCCATAAGCATCGAGTGTGCCAAAGAGCATACAGTCGGGTTCACCTTTGGGTAAGCCGGCTTCGTACTCTTCCCGGATAGACTCGGGCACGTTGAGAAGTCCGATGTTAGACCAAGCCAACATTTCTTGGATCGCTGCTAGTGTCATTTCGTTGCCATTGATGTTGTTGAATGACCACAGATGCTTCAAGAGTTTTGTCTTTGTCATATCAAAGCACAGTATTGCCTCTTTTTCTTGGTCGTCTTCGGTCGAGGCTTCATTAATAAGGCGTGTGCAACCTGCAAGGGCTTCTAGCCCACTTCGGCACACAAACACATAGCTGTGATCATTCTCGATCGGCGTCGTTCCCAGCGCCATGTTCATTACGGCATCACTGATCGTCGTGCCAACCATTGTTTCGACAAAGTTCGTGACGTCGGCACCCCTGATTGTGATGAATTCTTTATTCACGCATTGCTTCAGCGTTGTGTGGCATGCGTGTGTCGTCTGTTGGCAGCGGCACTTCTTCGCGGGATCGAAGTTGAAGCTAAAAACATTATTTTAATAACAAATCGATACCTTAATGTTTAGTCAACTTACACTTCCGGCGTGACTGTAGCATTGGGTCGCATCGCGCCAAAGTTAAACAAGTACAGTGTGCAAAGAGCACACAGCTTATCCAACTTGGGACACTTCAATGGTTGGGACATCCATAACTTGTCCCGACAGTTCACACAGTCGGCACTTTTGACGTATGTGTCGAGCTGCGTGCGAGGGGAATTCAGCTTCACCTGGCAGAAATAGCCTTTCTTGGCATCACAGCGGTTCTTTTTGAGCTTATAGTAAGCATTGACAATGTTCGCCATTGTCTTTGTGGGGATCTGAAAAAACGGCCATTTTACAGTAATCAGTAATGTGGTCGAAAACTATCAACTTACGGCCTCAGCAATCTGATCCATATCAGCAATCTCCTGTTCATCCAGGAGGTTACCGAAGACTTCCAACTCGTTGGCAGTCCAGATGCCTGTGCCCTTAGGGCCATATAACTTCGCCAAAGGCATGGAGTCGGCAGAATCAATTGACTCCATTGCCGTTTTCACATCGTGTTGGCATTGGGCAAGGTGCGTGAGGGCTTCGTGGTTTCCAACGCCCAATTTACTTAAGACCGCAGCCAGATAAGACACCACAGTGCCATTGTCGAGGTTTGCGGTCTCTTCGGGGACGAACAGACGCTCTTGTCGGGCAGCACAATTGACCTAAAATAATACAAAACGTGAATTCATTGGTTCAGTGATACAATTATAAGTAAAAACATACCGATGCAGATGGTCCACACAATTCGGGAATTGTGGCGACGTTCTTTTTTATTTTAGCTATTTCCCGGATCTCTTGGATAGGAATTAGTAGCGAATCATCATCCTCTAAAGTCTGGTGTTGCCTAGCCTGGTGTTGCCTAGCCTGGATTCGTGCTGATCGACGACGAGGTGTGTCATCGGCATTGCTAGGGGTGGTGCGCGTCTTAGCCATTTTTCTTGAAATAAAATTTATCTAAAAAGGTACATTTTAAGATTGATTCGTTTTTTGAAAGAGTTATTTGTCCAACACGATGTGTTTTGATTCCGACCAATAACGCACGGTAATGAAAAAAGTTAATCTTTAAAAAAGGGGGTGAAAGAGGGACTGAGCATGATGAAGCTTCTACAATACGATAAAACAAGGATAAAGGAAAACGACATGTAGAAGGGCAATTGTATAACCTAAAAAGCAGAGCATTAAGAATAAGCAAGAAGGTCACTTGCATCGACAGAACTTATTCATGCTAACTAATAAGGGAATGATCGTGCAACGAGTCGTCGTTGATTTTTGGACGCTAATGGCTTATACGGGCAAACCTGCATAAGGGGTGGGTGCGCAGACATCATGGACTAAAGACTGACAAGGCGACGGCTAGGACTACGCATAACGGATGCCGCGGGCTTACGGGTAACATGCCTTAGGAGAAACGAGGAAGTGGAATGCAGTTGCGGGACGGCTTTCATGGGGGCGTCCAGAAATTATGTCATTGAAAAATCGATAATTTTGACACGCCCCACCCTCACATCATTGATCGTAATTTTGGTCCTTTTGGACGACCTCTTGTTGCTGTCACTCCAATAGAAAGTATGTTTGATCCGTATGTGATCGTCCAAGTGAAACTATCTCATGTTGGAGTAAAAAAAAGTATGTAAACCTCGAAGACATCGAAATATCATCGATAGAAGAAAGCAAAATTGTGATACAAAGAGTCGAAGTATATGAAAGTGACCATTTCGTGAATCCAAGTTAGTTGGGTCAACGTCGATAAAAATAGCAGAAGGCTGCTTGAGAGTGACACGCCTTGTAAGCATATTTGCCAGGAAACAAAAAAGGGGTAGTTGAAACACCACACAATTCGGCGCAAGATTCAGTGACAAAACCAAAGTCAGACGGAGTTGCATGATTATAAAAATGGATATGGATAAAAGAAACAGGACCGTAAATGATAAACATAAAACAAGCTATAAATGAAAAATCATAAGCCAAATGTGGCAATGAATGAGACAAGGCACATGAGTGACTGTGTGGCGAGGCTGCACCGCGCATACTGACACCACACTAATTGAGCTTCGTGCAAGTCCCTAGCGCTCCGCCCCCCAGATCAAGTCTGGTGAATTGATTGCATTATCCTCATAATCACATTTTTCCTTTCTGTGACGGCGTTCCGTCGCTTGTCTATCCGCGGCATTGCAAATAACTTCAAGATTGATCCCAACAAATGTATAACATGCAAAGGTTTAATTGACTTTTTGATTTTGGCAAAAAAAGTGAGTTTAAACACCACACAATTCGGCGCGAAATTAAAAGTCAAAGTCAGAGCTGTGTGACTATGAAAAATGCGACATGGATAAAAAAAAACGGGACCGTAAATGATAAACATAAAACAAGCTATAAATAAAAAATCATAAGCAAAATGTAGCCAGGGCCGTATTGAGAAATTTTTCATATAGGGGGTGCATAGTAAGGGGGGACCAAAAAAAAAATTTTTGACCCATAATACGGCCCTGAATGTAGCAATGAATGAGGCAAAGCACATGGAAGTGACTATTTGGCAGCCGCTGCACTGCGTATATATACTGACACCACACTCTTTAGGCCGTCGTTGGCACAGCCCACACACAACAAGTTGAGCGGGCCGACCGAATGAACGTGGGTGTCGTTCTGGTGGAAGAGATCGCGCATAGAAACAGAGTAAAAATATAACACTACACACATTGGTCATCGAAACATAAATACGTTTATTACGATTTTAGCTTTTTGTGTTTTTTGCCCGCGCGAACGAAGCGGAAAGCCAAACGACGATAGCGGTGCGACGCTTCGAAGAACGTCTTACCATCTCTGAATGGTTCTATACAGGCAGAAAATACATACAACAAGCACGAAGTATATGTATGAACTAATGACTGTTTAAAATTAAGTTTGTTATCAATGACCAACAACACTACAGGTTACAAAGGCCAAAAAGATCACTATAAGCAATTGTTTTACTGATAACGTCGTCTAAAAGTTTGAGAAGGAACATGTACATACACCAATGAAGTGATACATGATTAAATCGTGACGATTATGTACATCGTACTCACCCAGTCTCAGTGTACTGTACCTCTGATCATTTCGAATTTCCAAAAAAACTTTGTACTACATTGTTTTAAAAAAAAAAGAAAAAGATGTGATAAACGTTTAATGTACTAATGTAGTGTTGCTTTTTCAAGAACTATTCGGTAAGCTGAAGTCATTGTAGCTACTGTACTCGCAAATGCAATGCTGACAACTTTGTTTAAATCATGAAAAAAGCCTTTATTGTAATCATTTTGCAACATCCGAATAAGGGAAAGCAATGGCGGTGGCGGGTGGCACCTAAAAGGGGGCGGGGCGGTGTCGGTGGCTGCGGCTGCGCGAAATGGAAGAAGCTTCGACTCGGCCGCTATTGTGCAACCGAGAAGAGGCTTCCGGTGATAAAAAAAACGTTATTCTTACAAAAATTAATAAATTACAAGGTTTACAATTATGGACAAACTTCCTTTTTTGGCGCGACCGCAGCCACCGACACCGCCACCTTTTAGGTGCCATCGCCACTGTTTAGTACGTCCCTCCGAATAATTTTTTTTCTTTTTTCACCCTTATGTAGAGTATTTCACGACATGAATAGTCGATTTTGGCATTTCAGCCAACACATAAATTGACCAATCCAGTCGTTGTACGGGTATCATAGCGAGTTGCCCTAGTTTTTTGCGGCATAGTTTCATATTGAGTTAAAATATCACGCAGGATCTGTTCCGCATCCGTTCTGTTTTGAATAAGTCGCTCTTTGGCTTGGGCTATCAGCTTATCATTCTGAGCGTACTTTTCTGACACAATCTTTTGGTGCTGGCGGTTCCTCGCCTGGCTTTCAGTGTTACCTCGCCTTCTTCGGTTTAATTTTTCGTCCCGCAAGTAATCATCGTGGTCGGAGTATTCTGGGGGCGATTTTGATTTTTGGATCTTGGCACGAGTTATGACATCAGAGTCGGCGTTATCATCGTTTCGTCGTTTCCTTTCTTCATAGTTTTGGGTGCTAAAATTATTTCATTCGTGTTTGCTACCTATATTTAGCGCTATAATTTTAGATTATTGATACCATATTAACCGTCTATGAATCACGTGATCTTAAGAAAACATACCTCTTTGAATAGTAATTGCTGGTGTCAGGCATTTCAAAAGTTCTTTGTGTTGGCGGAAGTGCGCTTCTAATCATATTTATTTTAAGTTACCTAATAGCATGGGGACCCTGAAAAGGCTAGTTAGTTGACACTGCAATACAACTTATATAGTCAGCATGAAGCGAAAATAGAGTGATCAAATGACACGGCTCACGGCGACAGTCAAATGCATGAACTAATATCTTAGTCAACAGATTGATAACGTGACTGTGTTACCGCGATTTGAAGGGAGTTCCGCATGCGACCCGGCCCCCTTTCGAACTGCCGATGTGGCTTTATACATTCAACATGGAAGAAGATGTGATGATGTAAACTTTTGAAATGGATATTATCGAAATCAAGTTCTGACTCATTTTCACTGATAAAAGTTAGTTTTGACGAAATCAGTAATTTAAACGGTAACAAAATACGTTATTTTGAAATTATAAATTATGCGTCACTACAATGTCACAGATTCACATATTACTGTAGTATGTTTCAAATAAGGTCTCCATGAATACTGTAGTAATGCTAAATGTTTGCCAACGCCAAGTAAATGGAATGTAAAACACTGGAATTAAAAGAATTTAAAACACGTGATGTACATATACAAATGTATCGTGTTTATGAGAGAACTGCATGCATTATCATCATTTTCGTGATAAGAGCCGTTTTAAAGCACGAACGGTTAAAAAAGACTTAGAACCGGACTTGGTTTCATACACAGATAAGAATCATAAAAGTTATGTTCAACAAACTGAAAAACAATCACGAATGTTTAACTTTTCATTGAAACGTGGCTTTGAAAACTGCATTGCTTTCTAGCAAGTTCTATTCAAAGAATGCAGCATAAAACAGCAATCACTGACTGTACTTAGTTCATTGTCAACAGGTCCTTTGTCTGTTCATTATCACCCTATTAGCGTTATCACTATGAGACTTTTATACTATGAACTGGTTGTCCTAATAAGAATGATTTGCTGATTCAGTTTTTTAGAACATCCATTGGGTAGAAGTTACTGTATTAATAAGAAACCGCAAATTTTGTAAATCAAAACAAAAAATATTTCAATTTTTAAGAATATAAGCAAGTGTCAACAATTCGTGAACAATATTGGGATCAATGTCGAGAAAAGCCTTCAGGCTCGTAACCTCATTCCGATTATCATTCAAAAACTGGGCACATGTATTCTTCAATTCGTCGCGCGAGCATTCCCAGGCGTAGCTGACGACAGGGCAGAAGTTGTCAATGGTCATGGATTCAATGAAAGGCTGCTCCAGGTGCTCCTATAACGACGCCAATTGCTGGTATGTAAAAACAACACTTTGTAAAATGCAAAGTAAACTCACAGTAATGTCTTTGATATCATATTTATCTGCAAAACGGAGAACACCAATAATGACTGAATCAGAGGTGCTCGTTAATCCACGGCCATAACACAGATTAATGGCGGATTTGACAGTAGTGAAATCAAAATCCGTAATGTGAACTTTGCCAGACCATAATTCAGCAGTGTTGTGAGAGAACATGGCATGAAACACCGGGGACAACAGGGAAAGGAAGCTTTTGTGCACCTGTAATGAATCCTTGTACATCGTTGGAACACTCAGAACAGTCATTTTACCTGTAATTCATTCTGTCCAACGACAAAAGTTGCATCCGTTTCAACATGACCACAACAACGGAACATGCGTGGCACAAAAGCACTTGGGGGCGGCGGATCAAACCCGAATGTGACTTTGCATATAACATCGACCTTGCCATCACGAAACAATGAGCGTAGACTGTTATGCGACACAAACTTTTGTCGGCCATGACCTGCTCCACCATCACAATCGGTAAAGGTGTAAGTCGCCGAAACTTAATTTCAAAGTATAAAACTTCAGATAAGAAAAAAACAACACTTACATTCAATGCTCGTTGAAACAATTTGGAAAGAATAAGTGCATGCGACAGCTTTGTTGACAGTCATATAAATACTGACATAACGATGGGATGTATTTTCAGCACCTGCGGGATACCACGCAATCCACCATTTCAGCCCATTTGAACAAGGAACGGTGCGTTTCGGCGTCGTGAAACATTCTTCACACTCATGATTCAAATCAGTTTCCTTGATGGTGAAAGTTGTGTCGTCGGTGACTGTCAAAAGTTGCGTCTGAAAAGTTGCAAGTCCGAAAAAACGTTTCTAATAGTTAAAGAAACTTACCTGAGACATAGCGAAGTCAACTTAGTAGAAACCCAAAATCAATCTTACGGCAAAGAAGCAAAGCAAAGACGAAGCAACACGTAATGACAAGTTACGAATGTGTAAATGTACCTAAAATCCAGCTAGCAAAACGCGCGCTCAAATCAGTTTATTCGTGGTGTAATCCAAAAGTGCGCACGCAATCGTTATCTGGTTCGACACGGCTGGAATCGGTCCTCGGCAAGCCATTTGAAATCCATTCAACGTTGTTTCGATAGTGACGATACGAGAAAACACGCTTGTTAGCAATAAATGACATCGACTTGTTTACTATGGTCAAGAAAAAGCGGAGAACGATTTGCAAAGGCTTGCAACTACTTCGCAAGAAACTTTCGCGAAGAGACCGCGCTTGGCAAAGTGCGCAACGCTAGTTTCACTGTTTGAGTTAGAATTTCGTAAACTCAACTTCGTCAAAACTGTTTTTTAAATGTTTTAAATGCAACCAATCAGTTTCTCTCGTCAATACAATCATTTTGATACATAATTTTACATCTCTACGGTGCAAGTTTCACGCATTAAAATTTTTTTCAACGTCACTGCATTACATTAAAAGAATACATCAAAATGATCGTATTGATAAAAGAAATCGATTGGTTTAGCTCATGACAGCTAAAAAACGGTTTGAATAAAGTTGAGTTTACGAAATTCCAACTCAAACAGTGAAACTAGCGTTGCGCACTTTGCCAAGCGCGGTCTCTTCGCGAAAGTTTCTTGCAAAGTAGTTGCAAGCCTTTGCAAATCGTTCTCCGCTTTTTCTTGACCATAGTACTAAAGTTTCGTCTTTCTTGTTTTTAATATGTTGATGCAATACAAATTCTTAACAAAGTTAATCATTTTACTTTTTGCTACCGTTTTTACTGTTTGAAACAAGACTCACAATCTTCGTTAAAAGTCGAACAGTGTTTGCGAATTTCGTGTAGATGCTTTGTACGACGCAATATTCTGTTCAAAATGGTCAGCATTGCATCACGTGCAAAAAATTATACTTCAACGTGAAGAATCAATAATATACGGCATACAAAAAGGGGCGTAAACACAGTCCCTTTAGCGTACTCGGTTTTGTTGTTGATACAAACTGGAAGGTTGTGTTGTGTTGCTCAACCTCGTGTGTTGCAGCCATATAAACTGCCCTGTGGCTTTTACATCCGCGTTTTATTGGAAACAACAACAATATCGATGACCCTCTGTTGACTAGAGTCTAGTTCCTTCACCACCTCCCATCAAAATGTGTTCATTTTGATGGAAGGTGCAATGAAATGTATACATTACCCATCACCGCCACAACCCGTGTAGCGTAGCAAGGCGTTCAATGCTAGGGGCAGTCCGTTTATTAGGTGTTTATCATCGCCCAAAGGTCGTGTTTGTTTTGTTGTCTTTGGAGTTTAGTTGCACCTGTACTGCTAGCAAAGCATTCCTGAAGGAATGACATTGACTCGAACTCCAATTATTGGTGAAAAGAGTGAAAAGAGTGAGTTTGAGGTTGACTTTTGGTGTTTCATGTTGTGTTTTCGCGTCTCAAGTCAGTGAAATATATATAAAGTTGCGTGTTCCTTTTCCTTTCCTTCGCCTCCGCTAGCATTGGAAGGACTTTTCAAACGTTTGGCCATGTTTGAGTCATCACGTTTGTCGTGAACATCCGTGAAAATTATTATGATTTGTGATGTTCGATAACATTGAGCCTTTGAGTCAGTTTGTCAAACGTTTGAATGAGCTTCTTCAGATGTCCGCCCTTTCTGGTAAAGTCGCTCTCGTCACCGGCGCTTCTCGTGGCATCGGTCGCGGTATCGCGCTTCAACTCGGTGAAGCTGGTGCCAAAGTTTACATCACTGGTCGCAGACCGGAGGCATCGGATGCCGCTAATGAGAGTGATTTGCCGACTCTCGAAAAGACCGCCAAAGGTTTGCGACTACTTTGATTCAATGTCACCACAATTATCGTCCTTTTTTCAGACATCGAAGCCCGTGGCGGCACCGCTGTCGTCGTCTACACTGACCATTCCAACTCCGACGAAATCAAAGCCCTCTTCGATCAAATCGCTTCCGAGAATGACGGCCAACTCGACATTCTCGTCAACAATGTCTATGCCGGTGTCAACCTCCTCACGAAGCACGGTGATAAGCGTTTCTTCGAGCTTGAACCCGAAGCTTGGGATGTCATTAACAATGTCGGTCTCCGAAACCATTACTTCTGCTCAGTCTACGCCAGCCGTCTCATGGTTGCTCGGAATCCGCCTTCGGGCCTCATCATCAACATCAGCTCGGCCGGTGGACTTCGCTATCTATTCAATGTTGCCTATGGTGTCGGAAAGGCCGGCCTCGACCGAATGGCGACCGACATGGCCGTGGAATTAAAGAAACTCGGCGTCACAGCTATTTCCCTCTGGCCTGGTGCCGTCAAAACCGAGCTCATTTCAAAGCGCTTCTCTGGTGATGGCGTCAAGATGTCCCGTAACCAGGATGTTACTCCCGAACAGACGGCAGCCATCTTTGCCGCCGGCGAATCGACCGAATTCAGTGGAAAAGCGATTGTTGCCCTGGCTAGCGATCCGAAAGTCCATAACTACACCGGCAGAATCCTCCTGACAGGTGATCTCGCCGATCGGTATGGATTTGTCGATGTTGATGGGAATCGGATTCTGTCTCCGCGGAGTCTGAAGTACCTTTTGAGGACTGGCTTAATTCCAGTGCCTGGGGCTAACTGGCTGTCGAACTATGTTCCCGGGTTTGTCAAGATTCCGGGATGGGTCTTGTCGGCTTTCGTTTCGAGGCTCTAAAACTTGCGTTTTGAAGGCCAAATAATCTATTCCCCCGATGACATCTGTATTTACTCTGTGCCCTATAATGATCATCACTATATTTGTCCAATTTATCGATTTTCACATGACTAAAGAATAAATAAAAGTTTATTTGTACCATTGTAATGAGATCAATGAGATCAAAACCAGTCAGACAACAATTTCAAATAGGAAAAGCTACGGCAGTTTTGCTTCGCCGTGTTGTTTTGTACAAATTTAATCAAAACTATTATAAAAGATATAGTCCTCCCAATAATTGAGGTCGTAGTTCGCAATGAGCGCAGTAAGAATCTCATCGTCGAGGACAGCATACTCTGGCAGCTTTGTGATGATGGCTGTGTTTTCCTCGAAGACTTGAACACATTTAGCTTTCAACGCATCCCGTGAGCACTTCCAGGCATAGCTCGCGACCATACAAAACTCTTCCGCAGTGATAAGGTTAAGGTAGATTTCTTCGAGATGACTCTGAAATGCATAAATCTTGATAAACTTCGAAAAACGTGCCAAAACCCACCACATAATCGAACAAATTCAGCTCATGTGCTATCTGAAGGACAAATACCGGCAGCATGTCTACTTCAGCTCCCTTGATGACACTAATAATGCATTCGCGGGGAAGTTGACCGAACTCTTCCCGTTCGGTTATTCTGGCTCTTCCAAGTCGAAGGTGAGCGTGGCAATCTTCCAACAAGTCGATCCTCACGCAATCATACGCGTACAGAGCAACATGGCAAAAATTATCGGGTGAAATGTTTGGGCACAATTGACGTTCGAGGTGATACTAAAAATTTTAATTTTAGAAATCTGAAAACGATTTTAATATAAAAACTTACAACCGCTTCATTTATCTGATACATGTCTGCGAAGCGTAACATTTGAATAATTTCAGGTACCCTGTCTTCATCGAGACCGAGACCGCGACAAAAGTTCATGACATCAAGCACGGTTTCGTAATCAAAGCCAATAAGGTTGACTTGATTTCTGTCTTTTTCGATGAAATCGTGAGTCAACATGGCACGGAAGACGGGTGAAATGAATCGGAGCATATCTTTGTGGACCTAAAAGTAAAATAAAATATATAAATAATGGTGTAAAATGCCAATGTCTACCATCAAGTGTTCGTCGCCGAGAATGATCGTGAAATCGGGTGGTACTTCGAGGTCCCACATGGGAACACAGTTCTCCAAACAAACGGATGGAATGGGCACATCGAAGGAAACTTCGCACTTGAAGGTGACTTCTCCCCGAACCAGGAGTGGCCAAAATTCGATGTGGCTCATAACTCTATTGAAACCCATGCATCTAACGCCATATAAGTCACCGAAGATGCACCGAAAAGTTTCTGAAAGTGGAGGTTATTATGGGCAACATACATGTCAAAGATAAGCTTACTTGTTAGCCCAATGCTGTCATCTGATTCTGATTCGATGGTAAAGGTAATTTCAGCACGGATTGACATTGAAACATACACATACAAGTCGACAAATCCCATTGGCCCGGTTTCAGGTGACCAATTGGCGGGAAAGACGGTGAAAGTCCAATATCCAGCTGCATAGGGAATTGCTCGTCTGACAGTCTTCCTTTGGCCAAATTGAGCGCGCAAAAACTCGACCTTATCAAAAGAGATGGTGGTGTAGTCATAGCCGGTGGCAACGGTTGTAAACTGGAAAAACAGAAATGAAACTATTATACGTCGATAACATTGATGAGAAGAACTTACGGGTGTCATTGATCGTCTGGATGGATGGCTAATAGGTTAGATGAGGTTTGAATGAGCTGAAAGTTCGGCACAGCGGATGATGCGAGGGTTAGTTAGTGGACAGAGCGGCAGCAAGTTGGAAACAAGCGCCAAAATGTGTGCATGCGCGGGTGGGAATAATGCGTCCTCGCCGTTATGGCGGATTGCAGACAACCGGCACAAGAGACAACACTTTTAAGTTTTGATCAAGTTTAGTACAAGTTGACAAAACTATTTATTATATTAATGACTAACTTAAAGCCGTTTGGCAACCAGAAACCGGTATGGTTCGATTACAAAAAGCTAAATTTGAATTTGCTCGTTGAAGTTTTGCCGGCATCCCTGATTGTTGTTGTTTTTGGATCGGCGGCGTTGTTGTCTTTGCTTTTTTGAAGATTTGCTGACTGCTCGTTATCAGTTTCGGGGGCATTAGTTCACTTTATCAACTGTGTAGCAAACAATTTAAATCAAGCACTCAAATATCATTAATACGTTTCAGATTGTATCTTGTTTTCATTATTTTGCCTATGGTTTTAGCGGGAAGTTTATGGAAAGCTTTGAGGTTCATAACTTCATCAAAATGGTCGATTAAGTAGGTGGCACATGCCATCTTCAAGTCTTCCCGCGAGCAGTCCCAAGCGTATTTCACAGCGGCACAAAAGTCATTAAGGGTCATCGATTCAATGAAAGGCTGTTCTAAATCATCCTAAAAGCAAAAAGTTTAAACTTTTAATAAGAATAATTATAATCAAAGTATTACCATAATGAAGTCAAGCATGTGTTCATGAGCATATCGAAGAATGTCGAATGTTGTAACCAAGTGAACAGCAGCTTTCAGCATGTCAATTACGAGCGTTGGTGACAGTGTGGAAAACTCGTCCAGTTTTGTAATTTCACCTTGGTTTTCTTTGAAACACTTGTAACAATCAGTTAACAGTGCTTTTTTGTCAAAATCATGAGCGTAACGAATGACATGGCAGAAAGTTTCGGTCGTCGGGTTCAACAATTTTTCAAGTTCAGTCTGTAAGATAATAAAAAATTAAAGAATGGGTCATTCGTTACTTACAGTGATCGCTTGAATGTCGTACTTATCGGCAAAACGAAGTACGCCGACAATGTTTTCAATAGACAAATCATTCAATTTGCGACCATAACAAAAATCAATAGCTGATTTGACGACATCAAACTTAAAATCCTTGATAACATCTTTTCCAGAACGTGATTCAGCCGTGTCATGATATAACATTGCATAGAAAACGGGCGAAATCATAGAAAGAAAATGTTTATGTACCTGCAACCAAAAAATATCAAAATTTTAGAGCAAAAACGACTTGCAAGCATTCGATTCGATCCAACAACCAGCTCAAAGTCAAAAGGAACATGGTTACAGAGTTGAAAAATATGCGGTGCCACAGAAGTTACAGGTTGCTTAAAACTAAGCTCAACAATGCACGAAATTGTTAGTGTGCCATCAGAGAAGTAGAACCAGAGATCTTCATGAGACGCAAATTTGTTGTACTTCCAACCTACTGAAGGCTGAGTGATTTGGCATGTTCCTGATTCTTAAAACAACATTATTAAAAACATGTCTTCAAAAACTATAAGTATACTTTGAATCGAAGAACCATCAACAACAAAGGTAACGACTGCATTCACGGGCTTGTTGACATAGAAATGCATACTAACGTGACCCTTGTCACTGGTACTACAACCCGTCGGATAGCACCGAATCCACCATTGGAGTCCATCAGAACCAGGAACATCGTTTTTTGCAGTTTCGAGAAATTCTCCAATTTTTTTCACTGTCAAATGAACTTCATCCAAAGTAATCGTAGTGATATGTTCGACCGTTACAAAACGGTTTGTCTGAAAACAAATTATTACAAACAAAGGTTACAAAACATAAGAATTTTAAAAGTTTGTTAACTCATGCTTACAGTTGTAATTTTCAAGGACATCACAAGCAAAGTTATAGGCAAAATGACGAAAACAAGAGCTTGACAACTAATCACTATAACCGAAAATTGATAACAGAAAAGCGGTCATAAGTAACGGAACAAACAATCAAAAACAAGCTGTTGATGTGTTGATAAGAGCAAAAAATTGCTTTTTGTAGTTGGTTTAAAGCAAAACGAATGACGAAAATTTATGGAACATAAAACAAAGAAATTATGTGATTCAACGGCATTTTTTGGTTGTAGCTTTTTTCAATATTGCAATCTCATCAGGTTGTAGCAGTATTTGGCGGTTTTTCCAAAGTTTTTGGTTCACCCAACGCGTTGCTTCCGAATCCATCAACGGGAGCCGCTGCCATCAGTATATCAGGTTTCTGAAATCACGACAGTAATCTTTATTGTGTCATTGATTCGAAGTAACCATTGACTTACCAAAAGTCCTATTTTCAAAGCTTTCCTTCTCGCCAGCCATCGACCTGTCCGATATCCCAAAAAGGACATCAAAGGTGTACCTATCAAAACAAAAACTGCACATCCGGCATAAATGAACCCGTCTAATAGCGACGCCTTGTGGACTTCACTATGAGTACTATCATCTTCAGGGTTGTCGCTGCAATTTGTTACGTCAGTTAATGATAAAAACATGAAACAAACCTAGCGGGAGTCGTCGTCGTTGTTGGTAAAAAGAAAGTATTATTGTCATACGGCTCTGTGAGGAATCCCACGTCGTCGGCGTACTAAAACAGTATTGTGTCACAAAAGCTGTGTTTTTAACATCTTACCAAGCAAAACCTTCCAGTAAAACCGCTAATCATTTTCACTTTCACTTCATAACATTTACGGCCGCTCAAAGTTTCATATAACCATTCATGATCATCGTCGTTAAAACCAAGGCTTCTCTCTCGATGAAGTTCGTGATGAAACGAAACTAGCCCAGTTGTAACACCTTTGTCATAATTTTTACCACTAAAATCATTTAATAAACATTTTTAAAATAGATTTATACGTACACGGCAGTCACATTGAACCCCTTTGTAGGACGTCCCATTCGCAATACACGATAACCTCCCTCGTTAGAATAAGACATCGTGCCCAAAAGTTCATCATTAACAAAAATATCAGAGTTGGATCCCCTAAAATGTGTAGTAATGTTAACGAGGAATTCGCCTTCGGTATGTGGCAATAAAACTAGTATTGTTACGGGTAGCCAAGGGAGATGAAAGTAAAAAACTCTTTTCGTTGAGCAATATCGGAGGACGGGACTAGCAACAGTCAATTTTGTACACCTGAAATAAAAGATTACGAAGAATGCCTACATGTGACGATGTCAATGACGTTATAACGTACAGTTCCCCGCGACCATAGTCAAAATCGTGAAATTTTGAATCAGGAACCATTGACATGTCAAATTCGTCCTCGATATAGTCCGGGGCATATTGGTGCTTCGCAGCATGGCACGAGAGAAAATGGCACAGTAGGATAGCAGTGAAAAGTGTAGAAGTATTCATCTGAGTAAGGTCGTGTAGGCCGAATCCGGGAGATACAGTAGCTCTGTCCTGTTTTGAAGGTCCATCATTTTTATGTCGGCACTTTGGACAAATTTGCATTGCCATACTTAAATATCATTGTTTTATTGTGAGACATAAAAATTGAAATCAAGAGATAATTTTTTGCTGTCACATCAGATTTTTGCCGTATTCGGTGGTTTTACTGAATCACTCAACGCGTTGCTTCCAAATCCATCAACGGGTGCCGCTGCCATCAATTTATCAGGTTTCTGAAACCACAATAATCTAATTTGTGCCATTGGTTCAAAGTAACTGTAAACTTACCAATAGCCCTTTTTTCAAAGCTTTTCTTCTCGCCAGCCATCGTCCTGTTCGATATCCCAAAAAGGACACCAAAGGTGTACCTAGCAAAGCCAAAACACCAAATCCGGCATAAATGACCCAGCCCAATAGCGATGCCTTGTGGACCCCACTATCAGAACTATCATCTTCAGGGTTATCGCTGCAAGTGATTATGTCGGTTAAGAATAAAAACATAAACATGTAAAACCTAGAAGTAGTCGTCGTTGTCGTCGTCGTTGTAGACAATTTAATGGGAAATGCGATATATCTTTTATGCTAGAAAGTACTGTTCGAAACACATTGCTTAACAAAATCTCACCAGACAAAGTTTTGCAGATCCTTTAGCCATTATCACCTTTGATTCATAACATGGTTTGCCGCTCAAGTTGGCATACACCCATTTAAGGTCTGTGCCATCGAGGTTGTATTTTCCACCATACTCTTCGTATTTCTTTACCTTAATCTTGAATTCTTTCCGAACTCGGCTTATCCATATATATTCAGTACCGTCCTTTCGTGTAAAACCTGCGTTATGATAATGTAAGTCATTAATGATAAATTCACGTCCAAATAGGGTTATGTTAACGAGGTGTTCGCCATTGGTGTGTTTCATCAGTATCAATAACGTACTATGTGGCGCAGTTTGGGAAAAAACCGCGTAATAGCCTTGGTTTGTGGTGCAATATTGAAGAACAGGACTGTTAACTGTTAACGTAGCGCACCTAAAATAAAAAATAGCGTTGCATAGCATAATTATAACTTACCTAAAGGGATTCCGTCCATATTTCTCAGTAAAAATGTGAAACTTTGGATCAGGAATCTCTGATACGTCAGCTTCTTCCGGGACAAATTGGTACTCAGTAGCATGGCACCAGAGGAAATGGCACAAGAAAATAACAGTAAAAAGTATTAAATGATCCATTACAGTAGAGTGTGTAGTTCAAATCTTACTGATACAGTAGCTCTGTCCTGTTTTGGAGATCCATCAAGTTTATTTTGTTTTTATCGGTCGGCACTTTTGACAAATTTGCATTTCAATGGCGTTTGATCATTTTTTAAAAATATCGACACAGGTATTTTGATTTTTATTGTTGTTTATACAACGGCAAACCCCCCTTATAATTTTAAACTACATTTTGTAACACTAAATTATCTTTTTCCGCTTTCAAATAAATGCCACTTCATTCGTATTTACATGCTGTTTCAAAGGTGATTACAGAAAGACAATGGAGAAATACATAAGGACATTTTTACCAGATTTCTGCAGTATTTGGTGGTTTTTTCAAAGTTTTTGGTTCACCCAATGCGTTGCTTCCAAATCCATCAACGGGTGCCGCTGCCATCAATTTATCAGATTTCTGAAATCACGACAGTAATCTTTGTTGTGCCATTGGTTCAAAGTAACTGTCGACTTACCAAAAGTCCTTTTTTCAAAGCTCGTATCTTTGCGTGCCAGCGACCTGTTCGATATCCCAAAAAGGACACCAAAGGTGTACCTATCAAAACCAAAACGCCAAATCCGGCATAGATGAACCAGCCCAATAGCGATGCCTTGTGGACCCTAGAATTATCTGTCGTCAAAGGCGAACGAGCAGAACTATCATCTTCAGGGGTGTCGCTGCAAGTTATCACTTCAGTTTACGATAAAAAACATAAAATTAACCTAGAAGTCGTCGTTGGGGTGGTAGAAAGTGAAAAGAAGGTATTGTCATAGGGCTCTGTGAGGAATCCCATGTCGTCAAAGAACTAAAACGTTATTGTGTCACAAAAGCTGTGTTTTCAACATCTTACCAAGCAAAACCTTCCAATAGGATCACTAATTTTTACTTTCACTTCATAACATTGAATGCCGCTTAAAGTTTCATATGACCATTCATGATCATCGTCGTTAAATTTAAGGGATATCGAACTACTAAAATCATTTTATAAACATTTTTAAAATAGACTTATACGTACGAGACAATCAGCTTGAACCCTTTCTCATAACGTCTCATTTGCAAATGCACTGAAAAAAATAAAGCAACTAAGCAAAGTGTTATTGAAGGTAGTGACTGATCGGCACAGTAGATTTTGAGTAAAGAATTATAACAAATTCGACATGTGTACTATATTGCACAAACGTCATACCTCTTTTCATCGTGACCCAAGGTTCATCATTAACAAACATTTTAATGCCGGACTCTCCAAGACATGCAGTAATGTTAACAAGGAATTCGCCTTTGGCGTGGGAAAATAAAGTTAGTATTGTCATGCGTGAGGGATCATTACTAGAAGGAGCCTCAAAATCGAATTCAAAAACTCTTTTCGTTGAGCAATATCGGAGGACGGGACTGTCAACAGTCAAGTTTGTACACCTGAAATAAAAGCAACCGATAACCAGGGATGCAACTACGCTAGGTGCGCGCTAGCGCGACTGAGTCGTCGGTTTTATCCCCCTTGTTAGTTTTCGTTATGAGAGTAACTTCGTCAAAAACAAAATTTGATTTTGACCTTTTTACGGTCCTGATTTCACTTTTTTGCACTTTGTATGGCATCAGAAGCCCCAGAAGCAATTTTTCGACAAAAGAAATGGTCAAAAACGATGAAAATTAAGGATTTCACTTTTTTTGTCGTGCGAGGCGAATGGACCCCGCGCTGTCGCGAAAACTGCAGCGCTAGCGTAGTTGCACAGCGTTTTCGTTTGGGCTTGGCTTTGTCAAAGAGAAAAGTGCGCACGCGCTCCAGGGGTCGCCCGCATACGACATTTTTAGAATCGTTTGGAGCAGAATCCTGCTTCAACCTGAGCTTTTCCTTCTCGTTTCTTTTTTGTTATCAGTACCAGATAGTTCAGTGACATGCATGAAGTGGCGAAATCTGGCGGCTGCATTGATTTTGGGGTTCTATTTTGCTATAGTGTATTTTACCCGCATTTTGTGAAGGCTCCAGAATCCGCCAAAAACGGTCAACCGTTTTAATTTTTTTGTGATGTCGTAGAACTATTAGTCATCTAAATCTCTCCGTTGGGGATTTTGGATAGCGACACATACCCAGTTTTGCGGTTCCTGCAACTGTTACGGCAGTAAAAATTAATGTGGTAAACTTTGATATTCGACGTTTTCAAATAAAAGTTTTTTGTTAGTGATGATAACAATTAATTTCAACAACAACAACATTTTGAAAAACAAAAGTAAAAATTTTTAAATAAAAAAAAATTTTTTTTTCAAAAAATTTTTTCTTTCCGTGTAATTTTGTTTCTAACAATATTGAATAATTGTTTTTTTATAAAAAAGCATAATTATTTTACCTCAACTGCTAAATACCAAAATTTACAACATTAATTATTACTGCCATAACAGTTGCAGGAACCGCAAAACTGGGTATGTGTCGCTATCCAAAATCCCCAACGGAGAGATTTAGATGACTAATAGTTCTACGACATCACAAAAAAATTAAAACGGTTGACCGTTTTTGGCGGATTCTGGAGCCCTCACAAAGTGCGGGTAAAATACACTATAGCAAAATAGAACCCCAAAATCAATGCAGACGCCAGATTTCGCCACTTCATGCATGTCACTGAACTATCTGGTACTGATAACAAAAAAGAAACGAGAAGGAAAAGCTCAGGTTGAAGCAGGATTCTGCTCCAAACGATTCTAAAAATGTCGTATGCGGGCGACCCCTGGAGCGCGTGCGCACTTTCCCTGTGACAGCGGTTGGAATGTAGTGTAGTTGCATCCCTGCCGATAACATTTACATGTGAGGATGTCAATGACTTTATAACGTACGATTTCCTTCGTTTGAAGACAAAATTGTGAAACTTTAAATCAGGAACCATTGGCAAGTCTTTGTCCCAAACATAGTCCGGGACAAGTTGGTATTTGGCAGCATGGCACCAGAAGAAATGGCACAGTAGAATTGCGGTGAAAAGTGTAGAGTTATTCATCGAAGTAAGTAGGTTGTGTATGCCTGAATACAGTCACTCTCTCCTGTTTTGAAGATCCATCAGTTTTATTTTTTATGTCGGCACTTTGGACAAATTTGCATTGCCAAGGGAAAAAAAAATCATTGTTTTATTGTGAGACATAAAAATTAAAATCAAGACATATTTTTGTCACTGGTCTTTTCTTATTACTGCATTGCTATCACACTAGATTTCTGCAGTGTTCAGTGGTTTTACTGAATCACCCAACGCGTTGCTTCCAAATCCATCAACGGGTGCCGCTGCCATCAAATCAGGTTTCTGAAATCACAATAATCTAATTTGTGCCATTGATTCAAAGTAGCGGTCGACTTACCAATAGTCTTTTTTTCAAAGCTTTCCTTCTCGCCAGCCATCGACCTGTTCGATATCCCAAAAAGGACATTAAAGGTGTACCTATCAAAACCAAAACGCCACATCCGGCATAGATGAACCAGCCCAATAGCGATGCCTTGTGGACCCCACTATCAGAACTATCATCTTCAGGGTTATCGCTGCAAGTAATCACTATGTCAGTTAAGAATAAAAACAGAAATATGTAAAACCTAGAAGTAGTCGTCGTCGTCGTCGTTGTGGTGGTGGTAGTTGTTGAATAAAAATTATCATCATACGGTTCCGTGAGGAATGCGACATCCATTCTATCCTAGAAAGTACTGTTTAAAACACATTGCTTAATAAATTTCTCACCAGACAAAATTTTACAGATCCTTGAGCTACTTTCACTTTCATTTCATAACATGGTTTGCCGCTCAAGTTGGCATACACCCATTTAAGGTCTGTGCCAAGCTCCAGAAATCGTTTATCGGTATTGTTGCGTCCTAAATACAATGGTCGTAAAAGAAATCGACAGAAATAGACAATCACAGTCTATGACGATTCGTGCTTAGACCACTTTAGGGGGGCGCATTTTAAGGTAAGTTTACTCAAAGTGTAAGCGTGCACACTTTTTGGAGGAAGCGACATTAAAAGCAAAACATGTATAGTTTTAACACAATTTTATAAAGTTCTGTCTTTTAGAAACATTTTGCCATCTTTTTTTGACTGAATTGGAAAGTTTTGTGACATGCTTGGTGAAAGCGTGAGCGTTCTTAACGTCGAAAGCTTTAATTGCTAAAACAAGTGCGTATCGGCTTATCACAAAGCCCAAAACCCATATTTTGAAGTCAGCCCCCTTTAAGAAGCATAAACGGTGCCGTCTAAATGGCATACATCGCAAGAAGAATTGCGGAAAAGACATTATGTTCGAGAACCCAGCTGACTTGCTGCGAAAGAAAGTTTATATATATTTTTCCATTGTCTCGTTGTTTCCACGCTCAATTGTACTATCGTTAACCTTGCTTATCCTCTTGGCAAGTGCTTAATGTGGTAGATTGGTTTTTAAAGCGAAACTGATAATTTAGTGTCGCATTCCTCAAAAAGTGTGCACGCGTACACTTTGAGAAAGCTCACCTTTAAATGCGCCCCCTAAAAGTGTCTAAGCACGAATCGTCATAGACTATGATTGTCTATTATAGTCTATTTTTGTCGGTTTCTTTTACTACCATATGTTGACCGAATATCGTATCCTGTCTTATTTCGTGATATCGTTATAAAGTTAGTTCCGCCTTCGTAATTAAATTTTCCCTTGAAAAAATAGTTGTCATTAATAAAAAAATCACTTCCGTATTGAGTTGCGTTAACGAGGTGTTCGCCATTGGCGTGTTTCATCAGTAATAACAATGAAACATGTGGCACAACTTGCGTAAAAAACGCCCAATAGACTCTGCTTCTGGTGCAATATCGGAGAACGGGACTGTCAACAGTTAACGTAGCGCACCTAAAATTAAAAAAAAACAGCGTTGCATAACATTATTATAATTTACCTATAGGGATTCCGTTCATGTTTCTCAGTAAAAATGTGAAACTTTGGATCAGGAATCTCTGATGCGTTAGCGAACTCCGAGACAAATTGGTACTCAGTAGCATGGCACCAGAGGAAATGGCACAAGAAAGTAACAGTGAAAAGTATGGAATGATCCATTACAGTAGAGTGTGTAGTTCAAATCTTACTGATACAGTAGCTCTGTCCTGTTTTAGAGATCCATCAAGTTTTTTTTGTTTTTTTAGGGTAGGCACTTTTGACAAATTTGCATTGCAATGGCATTTGATCAATTTTTAAAAATATCGACACAGGTATTTTGATTTTTATTGTAATTTATACAACGGCAAACCCTCTTAAAAGTTGTAAACTACATTTTGTAACTCTAAATTATCTTTTTCCGCTTCCAAATAAAGGCCACTTTATTCGTATTTACATGGCTACATGCAAGATGTAATACATAAGTATCTCCACGCACATGTGTTTCCCTTATTAGAATGCCAGTTTGGGTATATTTTAAGTGACCAAATTTATACCAACCATGTAATCTTGTTCCTTGGCGCTATTAATAAGCTTAAATGCCCTCAATAGTTCATCCAATTCAACATAAGACTCCACAGCACAGTGCGTAAATGCTTATAAAGTCAATTATGCCACGTCACGGGTCTATGCCGCGTAACAATTCCCTCATTTAACCCTCCAACAGAGCAACTTAACGTAGCCATCTGCCATTCAACCATGTGGCCCTTCCTCATCGGTGGCACGATGATGCTTTTGAGCCTAATTATCGTAATTGTCAACACTTCCGTGATACACATTTTGCAGCGATATTTTCTTCGCAGAAATTCGATCTATATATTAGCTTTGTTACATTTATACGGAGCAACCAGTTTTGCGTTGTATGAATTGACGTATGCCAGTCCTATCACGATTCTCCAACGTGACTTTTTGCCGGCTGGGATTATGAAATTTTTGAATTTTATGGGTCTAGCTATTTGGTATGCGGATCAGTTTTTGCAGGTTGCAATGGCATTCAATAGGTACCCAAATTATAAATGAATAAGGTTATTATCAACTGTTTTTAGATATGTGATAATTGTTTGCAACAATCAGCAAACTTTTACTCGTCGAAGAAGTTGGATATTTGGCGTTTGCGCTTTCATGGTGGCATCGATAATGGCATTTGTAGCTGATTACATTACCCCATGTTGTGTGTAAGTTTAGTCATTCATTCTTTTTTAATTTATCGATTGCCTTTCATGTAGCATGTACTACAACTACGCGACTTACTCATACTTTTATGATGTTACTGACTTTAACTATGCCAATTACTTTATCACACTACCTTTAAATGCAACTTGTACATTATTTGCTTGCTTTTTATACTGTTTGGTAAGTCACGCACAAACCTAGCTTACATGCTTATCAAATTTCTGTTTTTAGATCTACATTTTCATCCATCGAAAAAACAATGCCAAAATAGGCATCAGTGCCGACACAAGTCGCGTTCGGAAGGCAAAAGAAGTCCATTACGCCGTTCAGTTTTTCGTGATTACAGTATTTTCGACAATTACGTGGGTAGCAGTGCAATGTTTTCCGCTTTTCATACCGGAAGACAAGAAAGAATGGATGTGCATTATGTCATTGTGCCATTTGGTTCATTGCATCGCCAATTCGCTTATTTTTATATTCTACAATCGGGAGGTGGGCGAAATACACATGACTGTACTTATCAGGGTCCGTAAACTGGTACAATTTCAGTTCAAATACAAGTATTTTAAGAAAAGCGAGCACACTTCAAGTGTTACGCATGTGGCGACACCTAATGATGAATCGTGATTTAATGATCTAAATGGTGGAGTACAGATTGCTTTTGTAGTGTAAATAGTTTTAAGTTTCAAAAATTAGCCGGTCATTGACTTACAGCTGGTAATAATTGATTTCCGCATGTATAAAACATGGGTGTGCTCTGCTTATGTTTTGGTTGCATAAATTTAGAACATGCCGTTCACTAAAACACAATTTGAAGAAATTTCCAGAATGTAAAAGTCCAAAAGTTTAGTACATCAACATACAAAATTACCATAGTCTTTTGTAAATAAGCTTACGATGAACCGCCTACAGTATCGTAATGCGGCTTTTTTATCAATACGATTCCAAGGACCCCGGAATGCGACGGAAATGGCACTTTATCTTCATTGTAGTCGTAGTATTACTCATTTCCGTATGTAGCGGAACTTTGTTGAAACAAGACATTCCGGAACACAATCGAAAACATGGGAGAAATGTTAGTTTGCATTTGAGCTTTTTTAAAAGTTTTGAAAAAATGAGTGCTTCAGAATCCCTATGCCGCACCGATACCTGCCCGAACGAAACGTGAAATTGCTATTGGCTATGGCGACGCATTGGATACAGTCATGAAGAACACGCTTAATGATTTTTTCAATAAAGCTGCTGCTGCCAAAGGGATTGATCGAGTACCGCGGAAAACGGCATCAAACAAAACAAGTGATCTGCCGCCGGTAGCGAAACCGCCGCCGCCTCCTCCGCCACCTCCACCGCCTCCGCCTCCACCGCCTCCGGCGGCAACGACAACGGAGCCAGCAACGACAACGAAGTCAGCAACGACAACGAAGACACCGCCGCCTCCACCGCCACCGCCTCCACCTCCGCCTCCGCCACCGCCACAGGCACCCCCTTCAACAACTACGCCTCCACCAGGTAAGGCAACAACGCATCTTACCGATGAACACCCAGCCAAAGATAAATTTAAACATCGGCGTGCATTTATGAATCTAAACTCGTTTGGTCGGTCCGAAATCCCTCGGCTTATAGCTGATCCTCCACAACCGCCACCTCCGAAGCCACCTCCGAAAACAGTAACCCCGAAAAAGGCCAATACAGACAGCGAAGAAGTGACGCTTGATCCCGATGAAGAGGACTGGGAAGACGAAACTGATCCACCGAAGATGCCACGAATAAAAGGCCTGGATGAGAAACATGGAGCGGCGACGACCGCGTCTTCCGAGGAAGGGTGAGAATCACTTTGTGCGTGCAAGGAAGCCTGAATTTGGATTCTTTCAGGGGAATTGAATTGAATATGATGGGCAAAGCATCCATCTTTATGATATTGGTTGAAATTATTTTGATCATCGTATTCAATGGGGTTTCGGTTTTCCTGTTTATCAAAACACGAATAAATGCCAATGCGGCTAAAGCTGATGGCCCAGGGGGTATTGCTGGTGCGCCGAAGACTCCGGCGAAGAAGGGTGGCTTCAAAGGTACGTTTTTGGATTATCAATCCAGCGATTCATAGCTCAATGTGACGTTTTAGGATTTACACGATCTAAGTCCAAATCGAACTCCAAAGAGTCCAAATCCGGTGCCGGTTCAAAGTCCAAATCCATCTCCCTGTCGATACAAGGAAAGAAGCCTCCAGGCGTTATGCCAACCCCCACGGCTACAGCTTCAAACAGTTCAATCAAATTTCCTCCATCGACGACGGCAGCGATGGGAGCGGCAAAACAGCCCCCAGGACGTAAGAATTCTGCCGGACCCCGAACACCACCACCATCGACTGGCATCAATGCCGCAAGCAGTGTTGCTCGTGTTGGGGCCGGAGCCGATCCTGACTTGACGACTTCCGACATTTGGGCAACGACGGAGGGCGGCACATGGGTTTCTGCGGTTTCGACGGTCACCGATGGCAGAACAGCGGCCTATGAATACGCGGAAATCTTTGGGGTTCAGGATAATCGGCACTTTGAGGCGGATACTTTGGAGGATGACCTCTGTAAGCTTTGACTTTTAAATGATTAATGTAAACCAATATTTTCAGCAATGACTGTTAGCGGATTCGAAAGTGACGTCGATCCAATCGATGAAGAAGATGATCTTAGTGATTTTTCAAGCGAATAGTGTTATTTACAAATGTTTAATGATAAAGAGATGGCAAATTAAACTTTTTGTTACCAAACAAAACTGAACAAAATGTACAGAGTCAACAAACAATTAGTTTCCAAAAAAGGTAACAAATGCGATTCACGAGGATTGCACTTTAGAATCGAATCCAAGTTTCATCACTCCTCCGATGGTTTCCTGGGAGAGAGCGAAGAATGCTGGGAGTTGCATCACTTCATTTGTATTCCCGTTCAAAAACGCGGCACACGCCTTCTTTAGATCTTCTCGCTTGAATTCCCAGGAATAACTCGTGACGGAGCAAAAGTCCTCTAACGTGATTCGTGGGATGCAATGCTGTTCCAGAGCTTCCTGAAATGGAAACATTAACAGTAGTCAAGTTATACATATATCAAATCTCACGATTATCGAGTCATAGCCGTTCGCATGTGCATGGCGAAGCACATCGAAATCGGTTTTCAGATCGAAAGCAGTCTTCAAAATGTCAACCACAGCTACGGTTGGAAGTTTTACGAAATCATCCATAACTTCCCCTCGATGGTCTTTGAAGAACTGGACGCATGTGTCCAACAACGATTTCTTGGAACTGCCATGGGCATAGTGTAGCAACTGGCAAACGGATTCGACGGACAAGTTCGACGTCAGAAAACGTTCGACTTCAGCCTTAAAATGATAGATTTACAATGTAGCATTGATTACGATCACTTTACAGTCACCGCGGTGAGTTTATATTTGTCAGCGAAACGCAACATGCCAATATACCCGTCAATCGACAGAACCTGTAATCCTCGGCCGTAGCAGTAGTCCATCGCAGCCCTGACAACGTCGTATGCAAAACCTGTGACCTTCATTTTGTTGGATTTTGGCTTCAATATTAACGCGGAATGGAAAACAGGTGAAATCAGCGAAAGAAATTGACGATGAACCTGAAATAATAGTGTTATCACACAAAGTTTGTAATGTTTGCGAAAAAATATATAAAACCAACCATCAAGGCTATTGATCCAACTTCGAGTTTAAAATCAGTAGGAGCATGGCTACACAGTTCGAAGAAAGGTGGCACTGGATGGGTAGTCCTGTCAGGAACATCATCGAATCGAACGTGGCATCTGATGTTCAACTTGCCATCGCGAAACAGAGGACCAAGTTGTTCATTGGACGCAAATCGACCCCAACCTCGGCCATTCAGAGGAGGTTGGAAGTGGTGCAACGCTGTTTCTGAAAAAGAAATATAACCATTTTTGTTACCAAATTTAGAAAAGCACGTACGCATAATAGCAGAATCCTCGACGCTGAAGCAAAGCTGTGCCTTCACCGGTTGATTGACCATCACATACACGCTAACGTGGCCCGTAAGGGATTCGTTGCGGCCTGCGGGAAACCAGCAAATCCACCATTTTAGTCCGCCAGAGCAAGGAACGTCGCGTTTCGGTGTCATGAGATATTCGCCGATCTTCTTTCCAATCAAATCAGCTTCCTTGAGCGTGAACGTGGTACCATCGTAAATCGACACGAGTGCCATTTTCTAAAAAACAATTTGAGATTACAAGGACAAACGAAACTGTATACAGCCGTATAAAAGCGCCTTCAAAAAATTACGAACAATGTATGGAAAAATCGGGCAAACAGTTTTTATCCGCGCACAGACAAATGAGGAAATCGGTATTGATGGAATGCCAAAAATTCCGCGCGGTGCGCGCCAGGTCTGTTTGACAATAAGCGAAACACAGCTGCTGAGAGTTCTTCGTCTATCAACTTCAGCTTTCACGGCTCACCATGGCTACATTTCGAACCTCCTAACTTGTGTGCCATGCATATCTCAACAATTATCAGAAACAAGTTTAACAAATTTAAAACAGCCAACAAAATAAAAAACCAAGTGTACAACCAAAGTAACGACAAACAACCAACTCGAAATCAACATTTCCAAAAATTTACAAAATAATGAATCACGATGATTGCATTTTCAAATCATATCCAAGCTTCAACACTCCTCCGATAATATCTTTGGGCAGAGCGAAAAAGGCCGATAGCTTCATCACATCGTCTTGATTCTCATTTAAAAATTCGGCGCACACCTGTTTCAGCTTCTCTCGCTCGAATTCCCAGGCATAGCTTATGACGGCACAAAAGTCATCAATCTTGAGGCGATTGACGTAGTGTTGTTCCATATCGTCCTGAAATGGCAGTATCAACATTGCTAAACTTATTATATAAACGAAAAACTTACAATGATGGGTTTGTAGCCATTTGCCTGGGCATGCCGAAGAACGTCAAAGCTGGTCTTCAGATCGAAGGCAGTCTTCAAGACGTGAACCATGAGTGGAATTGGAAGTTTGGTAAAATTTTCCGTGACTTCTTTCTCGTGTTCTTTGAAAAACTGGATGCATGTGTTCAACAACGGTTTCTTCGAGTTGTCATGAGCGTAATGCAGCAACTTGCAAACGGATTCGACGGACAAGCTCAACGTTAGAAAACGTTCGATTTCAGTCTGAAAAGATTGATTTACAGTGTTCGAAAATTATGGAAAAGTGTTACAACCAACTTACAGTGACAGCATTGATCTTGTATCGGGCAGCGAAGCGAAGAATGCCAACATAGGTATCGATCGACTGAACCTGCAACGCACGACCATAACAAAAATCAATCGATGCCTTGACGGTGTCAAATTCAAAGTCAGGAATTTTCACTTTGCGAGACGCCTTTCGTTTCGGACTCAACATGGATCGAAAAACTGGAGATAGCATGGAAAGGTAATGCTTGTGGACCTGAAACAAAGATAATTTAACGCGCAATTTGTCATTTGGATAAAAATATATATAGTTGGATAGTCAAAACCATACCTTCAACGTCTTGGATCCCACTTCCAATTGACAATCGGTAGGAAGATTATCACACAACTCAAAGAAGGGCGGCACGGAAGGAACAGTAGAAACAAGAACGTGAAACTGAATCTTGCACGTGATCTTCAATGTGCCATCACGAAACACGGGTCGAAGCTGTTCATGGGATGCGAATTGACCAAAACCTCTGCCATCGAAAGGTGGTTGAAAATGGTACAGAGATGATCCTGAAAACCAAAACAACATTACACAAAATCCACAAAGTAACAAAGGACATACCTTTATAGATTGAGGAACCCTCAATTTTGAAAGAGAACGTGGTTTTAGCTGGTTGGTTGACAAACAGGTAAAGGCTAACATAACCTTTGAAAGTTTCGAGTTTGCCGGCGGGGTAACAGACAAACCACCACTTCAGTCCATCGGATCCAGGAACGTCGCGTTTTGCGGTCGAGACATGGTCGCCAATGTTCTTGTCTGTCAAGTCAGCTTCGGTGAGCGTGAACGATGTAAAGTCATTACGCGACATGACAGACATTTTCTAAAAGGCAATGGTATTTATTGTTTACCAATTGCCGTGTCAATTGAACTACCAAACGAGGCACCGCGGCAGTATCGTTTAAAAGCGTGTTTCTGTCGGAAGATATCACGAAATGGTTGTGAAATCCAGCAAACTGTCTTTAATCGCACCCATACAAACATGCGGAAATCAATGCTGCGTGAGTGCGTGCCAACTTGCGCAGTACACACTACATTTGTTTGAAAACGGGCTCAGTTTTCCGCCTATCAGCTTCAACTGATATGAGTTTGCGGATCGCATCAGCTTCCGAGATTCCAAGTTTCCAAATATGCCAACGTTCCTAATTTTTATATCCCTTCAGTTTGGCATGCCAGTAAAGTTGATCAAAACAGTTTATTTTCTTTGTATTTTCAAAAAGAAAGAGAATATTTCAATCAAAAAAATTTCTTATAGCCGAGCAGCACGGTTGTTAGTCAACTTGGCGACAGCAGGCTTCGATGTTTCAGGGCCTTTGGAACCGCTGCCAACGGCGTAGGCGTAGGGAGAAGCATAAACAGGGACACCGGCATAAGCGGCTGAATAGTATGGAACAGCAGATTCACCGACAGCGGGCCACTGAAACTTTTATACAGTTATGAATCCCGCAATCCTGAAAAATGCCAAAACTACTCACCGCAGCGTATTCAGCCACAGCCGGTGCTGCCGCTCCAGCGTAATAAACCTGAGCTTGAGTCAGAGCCATCAACGCGGCAAAAACAACAGCGAGAATGTTGAAGTAAGCAGACATTGTTGAGATTTTGAAGCTGATTGGGTGATCAGTTGATGAATTTGACGCTTCAAACTTTCCCTTTTATACTTTTGTGCCGTTTGCACTTTTTGTATGCCAAGCAAATACGCCATGAACATAGACGTGCTCGAGGCAGTTGTACAGTTGACCTTTTTCTGTACTATCAATCATCATGAATCCGAGAAAAAGCCAATATGCAAAGTGTCAACAAGGACTTGGAAAAAGAAAGGTGTCATGCTGCAATGAAGCGTCACTATTGACACCCGCTTGCTTGAGGGCTTTATTAGCCAAGCTTTCACACTATATCATTTACGTTTTTCGACTTTTTTAGACAGGTAAACAGTAATCGTAGGCGCGTTTGTCCCAAATGCGATCGAGCGACGCGCAAATCCGTGCAAACAGAAACCGGAAAGATGAGAGACGGTATATAAGCGCCCGAGGCCCTGGGGATAGATACACTCGGCTCGCTGCATTGTCATATCAATTCAAAAATGAAGGGTTTCATCGTCGTTGTTTTGGCCGCTCTCTTTGGCATGTCTGCAGCTCAATACTTGTATGAACCTGTGGCGGCGCCAGTGGCAGCTGCTCCCTACTATGAAGCGCCAGTAGCGGTTCCGGAGGTGGGTGATGGTTATTTTGAAGGGTTGGTGATAAAGTTGTGTTTCAGACGGTTTACACTTACAACAGCTACCTCCCGGTCGGTTACAACTCCCCTGTTGCTGCCGCCGCTTACCCCTACGCGTATGCCCTCTATGGAAGCAACAAGGGCGCTGGTAGCCCTACCGGTAATGAAGCCCCTGCTGCTGGATCGAAGTCACCTTCGCCTTCACAGTAAAGTTTGGTTTTGTGAAAATTTTGGAAACTGGTGTCTGTAAGAAAATAAAGTAGAAATTAAATAGATGACTGTATTTTTTACATCATTAGCGCAGTGGTTTAAGGCGCATTCTTTCGGCCGTTTTGTGCCAAGTTTGATCCCCCTGACATCCACAATTTTTTTCTTATTGTAAGATTATCAAAAAATAACAAAATTTTATTAATCAGTCAAAGTGAACACTAAAAAGTTACCATATCGTACATTTATCACTCGGATTCATATATGCTCCCGCTCCGCACTGCCACGTCTTTGCAAACTCTGGCACATTCCTCAAGGTTCCGATGACACGGTACTTTGGTGTGGAGTGCACATCAGTTTCGACTTGGTTCACAATAGCTGCATCGGACTCAATGCCGCACCAGAAGCTGGCAAAGCTCAAAAAGAACAATTGATCGTCGTTCCACATTGGGGCCGCTGCCAATCGATAATTTGGTGCATTTTGTGCTTTGTACGCGACAAAAGCGGCCTTCAAACCGGCCAAATCAGCAATGTTCTCATTGATGGTGTTGTTGCCGTTGATGCAGACCTGGCCAGCATCGGTTGTGTTGTAGCAATAGTGACTGAATTGGTCCGAAATGCAAACACAATGCTCGTCAAATGCTTTTTCCGAAGCGGGTGACCACCAGTTGGTCTCATTGCCATAGGTATCGAATTGACGGCCGGTTTGATCGAATCCGTGAGACATTTCGTGACCGAAGACGGCACCGGCGCCACCATAGTTCACGGCAGCCGGGAAATCCATGCCGAAAAAGGGGGCCTGGAGCTCGCCCAATGGCACCGTCAAGGCATTTGTCGATTGACTGTACCACGCATCAGTCGCGACGGGGGTTCCGATAAATTCACCGCGATCGACAGGGATGCCGATGGCGGACAATTGTTTCTGGACAGCCCAGCCGCGAAGCATCAGATTCAGCGAAATGAAAGAAGCCTTCGGTGTTTGAAGATCGCTGTAATAAAGTGCTTGAGCCGTAGTGTTGAGAACCCATTCCGGATAGGCCACAATGGCATCCATTGCAGCGGCCTTGGTCAAAGCAGCGGCTTTCGTTGTGTCATCCATCCAGGCGGAGTTTTTGATCAGTTCGAGCAGGCCTGATTTTACTGTGGCGACGATATCGGTGGCTTTCTGAAATCAAAAGTTGCACTTTTTATGCCATTGCAAGAAACAAACCTTCTTGGCGTCAACCGGGAAGTAACCCTTGCGAATCATAGCCTCAGCCGTGGCAAAACTCAAGTTCGGCATTTCATAGTTTCCTTTGATGTAACTCAAACAAGTGTTCTTTTGAGCCGCTGTAGTCGCTTTCGTGCCACCATACATGGCGTTGTTGAACTTGCCGAGGGCTGTGGTGTATTCAGACGACATGTAAGGCAAACTGTATTTTACCAATCGCCAAATGGCGTAATTACGGACGTCTCGGGCCGGTGTGGCTTGGATCAGCTTGTTGACCTAAAAATCGATAACATTTAACTGTATTTTCCTTAAAAGATAGTTCTCACATCATTGAAGTACTCAGGGAAATCGATCCAAATCAACTTTTCACCATTGACTGAAATTTTGTTCCAAAGATCAGCCGAAACCAGATTCTTGAGATAGTCGTCCCAGTTGAAGTTGGGAATCTTTGCTTTGATGCTGAAAACAATCGATAACTTTCGTCTTTTTAGCGCATAACCTTACGTCGCCAAATCCCAAAGATCATTGTTCCCTTGATCATCCTTAGCCTCAGGGTTTACCATACTCCTTCGCATTCTCATTATGTGTTCCGACGGTTTGGCAACTTCAATATCGAACGAATAGCTGTAAGTCAAGTTAGCAATTTTGATTTCATGCTGAATCAAGTTTGTGATGTCATTCGGATCAAGGTTTACGACTTTGAAGCCACTATCTCTTGCAAGAAGGGTTGCAGTGTCTTTTTGGAGTTGGGAATAAGCATCACGGACTTCTGTAAACCAACATTTAGAAACTTGTCAATGTCGGAAAAACGCACTCTGATACTTGTCCTTGATGTAATATCCCTGTGTAAACATGCCCATGCCGAGGGGAAGCATTGTTGGAGTCAGCCAGAGGATCGTTTCGGCGGAGTTCAGATCGTATTGGAGCGCATACGCCAAGAAGTAGGTGTCAATGCCGAATTCGGACTTCAAGCGAGCAATTTGTGATTCAACCGACGGTGTAGCACTATCCGCATAATCTTTATCAATCAAAGCCCATCGACCTGTGTTATCCGGAAATCCGGGCAGACTGGGATCCTCTGGGGTGCCAGTGTGCAGCAGACTTCCCAATTTCGTGCCCTTATTCGCCTCAATGTCATCACCATTTAGGCATGTGTCATAAAAGTGCCGAGTTTTCACGATTCCATCAGATGCTGTTGACAAGTCAACATTCTCAATGGCATCCTGAATGGCTTCAGAAACTGTCCGTGAAACGAGGGAATACTCCGTCCATTGACTTTCAGAGCCGGCCGGAGGAGTGTGTTGACTCGGCCATTGGCCGCAGGCATAGTTGAAAAAGTCTTCACAGGGATCGGCGGAAAAGTTTACAGAGGTCAAATACTGTTTGGCAATCCAATCATAACCAGGAGATGAATGGATCTGATAGCCGGGGGCTCCATCAGCAGGATTGGCAGTTGTTTGTGGGGACTGTGATGATGCTTGTGCCGCTGGCGTCAATTGTTGTGGTGCGTTTGTTCCTAAAACATGTTTTTTCATGAGTTCGACCCAATTTTTATCACTTTTATCACCCCAATCCCTAATTTCAACGAAAAGTATCGATTTATTGATTGAAAAAAGTCAACGATGTACAACAAAAGTGAAAAACCAAAAACAAGTAACAATTTTAGTGTGAAACGATGCTTTGCATTAAATCAGAAATAAAATTACCCTTGCTCGTCGGGGCTCCGGTGGGCATACCGCCATCTGGGTTGTTTGGATCGATGCACATCCCTAAAACCATTTTCACTCAAAAACATCATTAAAAACAGCCAAACAAACCCGGCATGTCATCACACATTTCCTGGACACTCGGTGATCCACCCTGTGTCGCCACGATGATCAACATGGCAATCGACATGCCGATTGTCAGGACAATCAGTGCCGAAACGACAATCGCCGAAACTTTGAAGAAGCCCATGTTTGACCCTAAAACCGCACAACTGTAAAAAGCGTCCAAAATCATCCAAGACAAAGACAAAAAGTACCCAACTGAACCAACTACCATGTACGGTCGCTCAATTTAAGGCAATCCTGTAAGCCCCGAAAGTGATGTGACACCCCCAGATGATGATAGTCCCAGCCCGGCTTATCAATCATAAAGAACAAGCAAATCGGCGGCTAGGGGCTCCTGAAATGCTCCCGTATGCTACCATCAGGGTTAGATGATGCAAAGGATGATATGTTGCTCCGACCCAGGTGGGAGCACTTGCTTTTTTGATTAATGTTTTCTCGGTTCGCGTCAATACATGCAACCCGTTGGTGCCAAGGATCAGCACCTCAGACGCTCGGGGTCTTGTTGGGCTATTAATCAGTGAAAAGCGTCGAGCACGCATCGCCGACAATGATTGAATTATCGAACTATGCGGACTGGAGGCGCGATACGGAAGTCATTCGTTGGTGCAAGGATGATTTAGTACATGGGGAGACCGATAAGACTTGTAATTAATGGCCTTAAGGACGCTAGGTTTGTATCGCCACATTTTTTACATTATTTTGTGTTTTTCAAGTTCAAACATTGAAACTTTTACATTTTTATTAAAAAATTCAAAAAGAAACCCACAACCGCAACAAATTTACAATCACTGTTTACTTTTAGCATCGTCGGCACCCTTTTCAAAGGGTCCAAACCCAGGAGGGAAGAAACTTCGGAAGGATGATGGAAGGCCTTGGGGCTTCTGTTTCGGCGGCCCGGTGCCTTCACTTTCCGGAGCTTGTTGCTGTTGTGGACCTTCTTGGGGTTCCCGTTCTCGCGGCGCTGGTGCCGACTCAGGTCTTGGTGCCACCGCTACCGTTGTACGCTCTGAAACCACGCCATTTGGCCCAGAAGCCGGGAATGGCCCAGACAATGGACTGTAGACCGGAATCTGTGGCTTTGTGACTTCTCCAGTATAAGTTTGATTACTGCGCTCTTCGACCTTGGCACCGGCACCAGCTCCCGATCCCGATCTCGGCGGCGGCGTTGGTGTAGTCGTTCCAAAATGATAAGCCCCCGGCAATGGTGGCGGTGTCGCGGGAGTGCCGAGAGGGCTTATCGACGGATAAGGGGGCGGAGAAGGGATTGGCGGAAACTCTGGAGGTCGAATGGCAAAAAGCCGGTCAGGACGCGATTTGTCGCCCGGCAATTCGATGTCACCTCCGTGTGGCGGTGCAGGTCGAGGAGTCTCATGATGCGGCGCAGATTGGTCTGAAGCGTTGGCAGGTCGAAAGGGTCGGGGTTGGGGTCCTCCTTGTGGTCCACCTTGGGGCGGTTGTGAGGATGGAGGCGGTTGTGGTGCTTGCGAGGGTCGACGCTCGTCCAAATCAGGGTTTCGGGCAGGGTTTGATGTGGGTCCGGATCCTGGCTCGCGAAAGGGACGATTTCCTGATTCTCGGGATTCGGGGGGTCGTCGGGAGTCATCAGATTCTGAAGATCCGTAACCCGGCGGGGGTGATTCACGTGGTCGGTAACCCGGTGGTGGTGTGTCTCTGGGCCGTCCTTCTGGAAAGCCTTCACCCTCGGAATACCGGGGACGATAGATTTCTGGGGGCGGACGAAACCCACGAGGCCCTTCATCAGGGACTTCTTGGCGGTAGTGGGGTCGGGGTCGGGTTGGTGGGCTCACATCGGATTCACCACTGCCGGAATATCGTTGGCGAGGGCCTCCTTCTTCTGGACCAGAACTTGGAACATTGATCCGAGGTCGATACCCCTCCGGCGGTCCTCGCTGACGTGGGCCTTCTTCATGTGACCCAGCATCCGGAACATTGACCCGAGGCCGATAAGCATCCGCCGGTCCATCACTACCATCAGGACGGAAATATTCCGGATAATACGGTTTTCCAAGTTCAGGAAAACCAACCCGATCACCGCCACCTTCCCGTCTTGGTGAACCTTCCTTTTCCCGGAAATAGTCCGGCGTTGGAATCCGTCCAGTGGCACCAAATCTCGGAGGCAAGAATTCCGAAGGTCTTTCACGCTCCGTTTCACCCTTCGGACCACTAAACGGTTCTGGAAATTCTCGCTTTTCCGAGAATCGTGGAAACGCTGGCCCCGATTCGCCATCCGGGTTGAATCTTGGAATCGACGGTCCAGAACGTTCAGAATCACCGCCAGGAGTAAATCCATGCTTTGGTCCGCTTCCATAGCGACCATAAACGGGGGCTGGTAGAGTGTCTTCCGTCAAATACGGCGTATGCCGACTGAATGTTGGCGCATATCGCGGAAGCGGACGATCTTTGCCGTTCGGAAAGAATGGCGGAAGCCGCCCACCCGTCCAATCTGGCGCTTCTGCAGAGGCTGAAACCCCACATTTTCAATATAACTTCAAAATCAGCTAAAACTTACAAGAAGAATCTGCCATAGCGACATGCAAGAAAGCTACAACAATACCTGTCAAAAACATTGTCTACGACTGATAACTTCAACGCTGCACTGAGGCAGCTTTATAGACGCTAGAACCAGGCTAACATGCGTTTTTGTAGCATAAACTTGTTTTCATACAGGAGAAAAAGTTCATCTGGGAACGGCAAAACTTGTCGTGTCAAAGGAAAACACGCTAAAAGTCGTTCAAAATGTAATGGACTGTAAGATTGCTCGTTTTTCGATGGATGCTTCAAGCAATGGGGAGTGGTTGGTGGATGTTAGTCGGTCAATGGGGGCTGGATAGCGGTTTCCGCTGTTCGAAGTTCGTTTTTTGTGAAGTTTGGATTGAAATTTTAAGTTTTAGTTGGGAATGGAATTTTGTCATTTGCACTTTTGAAAACAACGAACGCGTTTTTGCTATTTGCAACATGTGCGTAACTGTGGAAATGCAGTAACGCGTGTGTGCGAATTATCATATTGCTGAAAATTTTGAACAAGTGCAAATGACAATTTCCTGTTCATGGAAAATCGATTCCAACTTTGTCAAATTTCATTGTTTGCACCTGCGTTGATAAAACAACATTGTATTTGCCATCGGAACCCCTTTATCATCTTCGAATTGTTTTCTCTCATCCACCAATTACCATAACCTTCAAATCCCTCATTCGACCCCCAAACCAACCCCATCACCCGCCGGCCCTCTCCGAAGATCCTTCCCTAAACCCCCTGAGGGGTTCCTTGCAACTTGCAAGCCCGGTTGGCCCTGATTCGCATGGTGTTGTCGCCGGCGCCGCCGCCGGTGCCCTGGGCGGCGCTGGCTTGGATCGTACGTGACTGGATGCTCATTACCACGGCTGTCTTGGCCGCATTCATCTGTATAACCTGTTGTCGGAAGAAGAAGCCCGTCGAAGACCTGATGGCCAAGCCAAAGTTCAACCCGCCTGTCACCGTCGCCCCGAAGACTAAAACCCTGAGGCAACAACCGGTCGATGTGGAGAAGCCCGTCGTCGAGCACACGGTGTCGATAAAACTGGATAACAACGCGGATGAGGACGATTTGAAGGGGCCGAGGGAATCGATGAGTAAAGACCCCATGACAGATGTCCCAGTGCCGGCTCCGAGGAATAAGGGGATCAATGAGTAGGTGAAAGTTAGTTCATTTGTGATTGATACTGATAAGGAGTACTGTAGATTCAAATCGGAACACGACAAAGAAACAAATACTCCACCCTCGAACAAAAAACGCGACAAAACATCGAAATCGAAAGAAGATAACGGAAGAGTGCCAGAAGAAAAGTCCAGCGTTCGGAGAAAAAAGAAAAAGGGCGACGATGCCGAGAGCACAAAAAAAGCCGGCAAAACGATGGAGGAAAAAAGTGTATCGAAAAAACGCAAAACCAAATCGAAACCGAAGAATACCAAAGATACCAAAGACGAAAAACAGAAGAAAACGACAATTGCCATCACGACATGTGAAGGCAATCTGGATGTCACACAGGAAGCTGCACCTTCAGCCGAAGATGCCGAACAAAAATCAAATCTGCTATCAGCGAAAGAAGGCACGACAATGTCCTTTGCCAGTACACGGAAGAAAACGGCAAGTTCAAAGGCGAAAAAGAAGGGCACTCCAACCAAGGAGACGAAGGACATGGATGCGACTCAAGACATGACGGCACGAACTAGGGTTGCTTCTGGGGAATAACGATTGATCTTAATAGTCTTGAGCATCAATTATTTTACTAATAATACGATGGCGAATGGAAGATTTTTATGTACTAGCTAAACAAAACTCAACAAATATACCTATTCTGAGGAGGGGACAGATGTGGATTTTGATTTATCAGTTTCAACGATTCTAGAGATGCCAAGAAGCTTGCGGACGCTGTCTTCGTAGGATCGGGTGAGCTCAGGGGTTTCGGGCTGAAGTTTAACGGTTGAGAAATATATAAAACATCGAAAAAACAATCACAAACCTGATTTCTGTACTCATACCAAGTCTCCGCGAACTCCTTCACCGCCGACGGCGAAACAGCATCATCACCCTTCTTTGAAAGTTCGGCAATGCGCTTTTCAACCTTGCTACCGGCAAATTCAACTTTCAGATTATCATCTCGCGCTTTGAGCTCTTCCCAGGGTTCAACTTTGAGGGCTTCATAGTACAGTGCTGTGAGCAGGAAATCCGCGTATTCTCGATTCTGTTTTCGCGTGTAGCATCGATCTGTCACAATAGTCAGAGTGTTTGTTTCCTCGTTGAAGCGAGATCCGACGAGATGGCGGAACTTGTCCTTGGCATGTTCGTCAAAGTCGGGGAATGCGTCCAATTTGACTTCGATTGTGTTGACGCGAGCACGTGGATCACGGAGACTCGTGCCTTGATGGAGGTAGTCGGAGTATTTGACGGTCACTGGGAACTCGGTTTCAGCCAGGGAAGGGTTTGCGATGAGCTCTGGTGGGAATGGGGTTGTGAATTCTGAAAGAAATATATATACTAAACGGAAGGTTGAAGAAAAACCCACTTTTGATAGCTTCGCAATGTCGTTTGATGTGTTCGGGTGTCAAATGCAAGAAATTCGGAATCTTTAACAACTCCAAATTGCCGACCCGTTTGAATGGGGCACGTTTTTCAGGCTTCTTACGCGTTCCCATTCGAATCGGCAACGGAACAACAGAGCTTTTGTAAGTCGCTGCCGCTGGCCACACGCTCGGCCAGTCCTGATCGACCGGCATTTCTTCGCTTCGCGGGCGTCGGACCTGTAAGACAACACATCATTTCCGCCACATTAACGGTCTCCAATAAACTTACAGCCAATCTGTCATGAATATCGGCCCGGCTGAATTTCTCCCGCTCGGTTCGGCCCGTCATCCGTTCAAGTTGAAGTTGCGCCGCGAGTTTCCGCTTCGGATTGATGAATAGTTCACGGAATTGTTCACCATACTCGTCGACCTGCTCCTCAAGACGGTGCCGTTGATCTTCTTCGCTTTCATAGGAATCAGTCGTCGCAGCGGCTCGCTTCATTCGAGATGCGAGTGTTGAATTCAAACGACGGCCGAAGCCAGCGACTGGCAGGAGAGATGATCCTGCTCGAAGGGTGGAGATCATCTAGAAGTTGTTGGCAATTGTTAGGAAATGTTACAAAGACGTGAAATCACGGTTGTCAAAGTTAGGCGAGGAAAAAGCCGAGTTTGATCGACTGTTTCCCGAGATCGGGAAATCGTCGAAGGAAGGTTGGCATTGTGCGCACAAAGATTTTATATAATGTTCTTATTTTGTTTCTCGCATTTCTCATCTTTTTTATTTCTAAACATAATATTTTTTGTTTTTTTTAAAGTAAAAGTAACATTACAATGTTGGTCACAAACGTTCTGACAGCTTACATGATGAATTTGTTGAGTTTTTGATGTGTTACACTCGTCCACCCATTTGCCCAAAATTGACTCCCGCAGCGATTTCACCCCTTCTGATGAATGCGTTAGCCTAGCAAAGTCACAAATTTCGTTTTATCGCGATTTCACGCCTTCATTTTACATTATTTCAATTCACATTTGTTCCAGGAAAACCCCCAATCATGGAGCACGAAGATTTTCAAATCAACAGCGAAGATGAAATGGAAGTTGACGACAATGAAGAAGTCCCAGAGGACAAGCGAAAAGTTGGTTGTTTTCTTTCATTTTTATAACTTTTCTTTATATTCTTCATTGCAGGTTTATATTCCTGGCGTTTCTCGACCATTGAATGAAGACGAAGAATGGGAGTTCGACCCAGAAGCTTACCATCTCTTCCATACTTTTGAGACAAGTTGGTTTTTGTTAGTAATCTCTTGCTCTTTTCATTGCCATTGTTTCAGCAAAGCCCTGTCTCAGTTTCGACGTCATCCACGACGAAGATGGCGATAATCGTTCAACCTACCCTCTAAGCTTGTTCCTTGTCGGTGGCTCGCAGAATGAAGAAAAGCGGAAGAACGAGCTTTACGTTATGAAGCTGAAGAATTTGTATGGTTTCGAACACGAGAAGAAGAAGGATGGCTCTGATTCGGAGTCCGATGAATCAAGCAGTGAATCCGAAGATGAAGATTCCAAGCCTATCGATGGTCATGGTGATTCGACCGCCACTGGCGAAGGAAAGAAGAAGAAGGAAAAGCCAAAGGATGCCATTCTTCACAGCGCCACCATTGATCATTCCGGCAACGTGAACCGAATCAAGGAAGCCCGACTTGGTGTCAGTTCAATCTGTGCTGTCTGGAATGACGTTGGAAAAGTTCAGCTTTGGAATTTGACGGAAGCTGTGCGGACTGTTGACCAGATGGAGGGTGGCACGCAGAACCACAAGATGTTGAAACAAGTGCCATTGTACACGTTCGATCATAAGATCGAAGGTTATGGTTTGGGTTGGTCGCCATTGACACCGGGATTGTTGGCGAGTGGTGATCAGAAGAATAAGGTTTGTTGCTTTTGACATTTTGGCATTGCTTAACGGTTTTTTCCAGATCTACATCCACAACATGGGCGAAGGCGGCACTTGGAAAACCAACTCCACCCCCCTTACCGGTCACGAAGACTCCGTCGAAGATCTTCAGTGGTCCTACACCGAGGCCAACTTGCTCACCTCCGCCTCCGTCGACAAGTCCATCCGTCTCTGGGACGTCCGAGCCAGGCCCAAGGATGCCTGCGTTTGCGTCGTTGAAAACGCTCACGACAGCGATGTCAATGTGATCTCCTGGAACCCGAACGATCCCTACATCGTTTCCGGCGGTGATGACGGCGTTCTCAAAGTCTGGACACTCCGTTCTTTCCAACAAAAGTTCCCCGTTGCCACATTCAAGCACCACAAAGCGCCGATCACGTCCGTCGAATGGTGCCCCACCGAATCCGCCACTTTCATCGCATCCGGTGAGGACGACCAAGCAACAATCTGGGATCTTGCTCTCGAGACAGAATCCGGCGAAGCTGGTGAAACCGTTGCTGACGTCCCGCCCCAGCTGTTATTCGTCCACATGGGCCAGAAGGAAATTAAAGAAGTCCATTGGCATCGTCAAATCCCCGGCTTGGCCATCACGACGTCGCTCACGGGCTTCAACGTTTTCCGGACAATCTCCGTCTAAAAAGTCTTTGTTGTTGCCGTTCATTGTTGTTTTTGCTTTTTGCTTACATTTTTTGTTGAATTTATTGTTTTTATAGCCCACCTTCCAGTTCGTTTTTTGACTTTTGACAGTTTACAGTTTATGTTAGCCCCCCGAACGTAACTGCCGAAGATGTAGGTGCCAACCCCACCATATGCGGCAGTATGCTTTACGAACGTGAAGGAATAAATAATAAGATCATTCGCATATTTTGGATCCAAAAAAATGGAATGTCAACAATATTCGGCTTTTAGCGTTTAGAAGGGAGTGAAAGCAAATGGCATTGGCGACAGGAAATTGAATTTCAAGGGTGGCATTTTGGATAAAGGGCAGGTATAAGTGTAGCTGATTCAATTTGGAGACACTAAAGTGTGATGTGTTCGGCAGAAAATAGATCTTTGTTGGTTTGGGACAGCTGTTTGGTCAGTTGACGGGTTTGGGATTTGTGTAATTTGCAACTTTTCTGTGAACGACATTAGGTAATTTGCACTTCAATTTCTTTGAACGTACTTTTGCAATTTGCACACCCTAACTGTTCGAAGAACCCATTCGCACACAATTGTTAATGACCGTTCCCCCGTTCAGAGAACACCTTGTGCGAATGACGTCACCCCGTTTACAGACACTTTCCACCATCATTAATATTCATCGCGTGATAACAGTTTTAGACATTCACCCCCATCTTTTTCTTCACTTCAACCCTCCCCAGAAGCATTCCCCTCTCCCGAGTACTTGACTTACTCTCGGGCCTCATTTCCTGTAGACTTTGCGCAGAAGGGCAATGCCGATGAAGCTAATTAATGACTTTTCCCTTTCATTTTCGTCGCAGTTGCGGTTGCTTCATTTTAGTTGGATAACATCTCCGCGCGATTGAATTCAATTAACATTGAGAGGGTGGTTGAAATAATAAAATATTTGTTTCCCCTCCGTGCATGCCGACGAAAGCAAGCGCATAAGTACTCCAAGATGCCGTCCCTGCCATGCCAAGCCAGTGTGAAGGGTTCTCCAACCTCCTCCTAAAAACAAAACGAATGAAAGCCGATTCAAATGAAGCCAATCAAGCGCGAGCCCCTGACTGAGTTGAGGTTCAAGCAAAGCTAAGGATAGATAGAGTCAATGCTAACAGTTTCAACCTCAAAAAGCTCGAAAGAGGGTGCCGTGCGTGGCCATTTCCGCGTATCTCGTTAAACTTTTGCCGTTTTTGAACGTTACAAGCAACACGTTTCAAATAAAAAAAGTTTTATTTTTGTTACTCGTTTGTATGGAGGGGCTATAAAATCTGGACCTGGTGAGCAAAAATGTATAGACATTCCACATAAACCAATTTACGGTGTGGTGTGACCACCGGCAGAGGTTTTAACGATGTGAAGCCTTCGTGAGCACCATTTTCATGCAAATGCCCTCAGGGGTCTGACCAGCAGGGCTTCATAGAATCACAAATGGGGTTGCATTTTTTTAAAATATGACATTGCTCACCGGTAGTTGGATATCTTTGTTTTTGTAAAACTGTTTTTTGAAAGAGTTGAGTTGTATGCCCTTAAGGGTTGTCCCATCATTTGCCGATGTAATCGGTGGCAAAATGTAGCGAGACTCATTGGAAAGTGTGAAAATGAAGGGAAAGGATATACTCGAGGGATTAGAAGAACCCAGGGCTGACTTTAAGCTACAAACAGGGAGCAAGAAAGGTATGTTTATTACCTGAGGGCTGCGCGGAGCTAACCAAAGTCGTCGATGCGCGACTGGGCTTTATTGGTCACAGTCGAGATTTCATTCTGTTGAGATGTATTCAAACGTGGTTGCCACTGACTTTTCTATTATAAAATTCTTTGAATTCGGCTTTTCACCGGATTTACTGACCTATATCTGACCTACAGTACCCCAATAGCCCTGAACCGTGCCAATCTGATCGAAAAACCAGGAAAGAAACAATTTCCAATCCCAAAAATCTCACCCATACCCATCCCTCCGTCTCATTAACCTTTCCCACCCATCCCTACCCTGTTCTGACCACGGCAAAGCCCTAAAAAGCCTTCGATAACATCAACCCTTCGACCCCTCCGCCGAAAACCCATGCCCCTCAAGAAACATAAAAGTGCGCCGGCACGTCTTTCTTTGGATTATAACGCCCGAAGCACTTGGTAATGCTTACAAATTGGCGTAATTATGTACTCGTGTCGGTTTTTTAAAAGAGCTAACCGAGCAGCTCTACATTGCATCGCCCGTTGGATGAGTATAGTCATGGTCATGGTGTGCCGTGGTTCGCGTGCCGATTCCCCTTTTGTGTTTCTTTCGATATTTTTACGAGCTGTTTTTGAAGCACCGTCAAAAATGCTTTCTGTTTGAAACGTTCGGTTTTTCACAGCAATAGAATAGGCTCATTGCCAATTCTGACAATCATCTACGGCATCTTTTCTCAGACGGAGTGTGTTTGTTGTTATTCGAGAGGTGCCAAGGCCGCCAAAAGCTTTCTTTGTGTGCCTTTCATGAGTGAGTGCATAGGTAAAGATGGAGGTGCTCCTCCTTCCGGAAGCCCCCTCGAAGCTACTTACTTTAGTTTGAGCCCTTTCTCGTGGTACTTCTTTAAAGGTTCTGTTTTCGGGGAACTTCGTTGTTTAGAAAATTTTTAGTTGAACTTCGGTTTTCAGAACCCATAGAATTACAATTTGAAATGCTTATTATTGTGATTAAGCACTTTTCAATGTTGCAAATGCTTCTCAATCCCCAAAACATCAACATTATTTATTTTTAGCCCCAAAATGACACAACCCTGGCCATGATCGCCATCCAAATGCCGCTTAACACCCCGTTTTGCTCGTTTTTCATGCCACCGGCACCCAAAATGACACCCCCATTGACCGATGTGACAGTTACGCCGGCATCCCATCACGTTATGATAATCCTTGGCCGAAAAAGACCACCAAAAATTTTGCGGCGGTGCTTCTTGACCCATTCATAAGGGCTTCTTTTCTATTGCAAAAGAAGTCAATATTGTGCACAATGTGCATTCCGCCTTTGATAGTGCCGGAAGGTTTTGTATTCATATACTTTCAATAAGTAATTTTTTGTAACCATTTTTATAATACCTTTACATTATTTTAGATTCAATTTTATCAACTTTTACTGTTAACTAAACAAAAGAGTAGAACAAACAACCAGGGGTTTACAACAAACAACAAAACAACGACTCCAACCCAATCTGATCATAAAAAAGTTAAAATTTTGTATGATAGGTCATTACTTTTGCCGATCTTCCAGGGGACAACTCGTAGATTATGGTTATCATAACCAGGCTCATACGTTGCTTTGATGAAGATTTGCCGGCCACTGAAAAGCTGTCGAATTGTATCGATTTTACGTCCTGGGAAAAAGTCCCAAAATTCACAGGTGTTGGATTCCGGAAGTCGAATACCATCTTTCAGCTCGATGGTGCATGTCTTATCGGATTCGAGTAGCGATTCAATAATCCGATAGGATGTGTTACCTTCAAGCACAATGAATGTAAAGCGGCCTTGAATGCGTTCAACTAGGAATTCCATGTAATCTTCGTGGAATGAGCCAATCTTCAATTGCCGTCGGACGGAAACACGATTCGCGTCAAGCACTGCATCAACCCCGGCCGATGTGATGATCTTCTTCCTTCTCCGGAAAGAAACGACTTGATCTGGGGCCATCTTTGGATCGACATAAAGAGCGTGTGTTTGGATTCCACGGAAGGCTGCGGCTTCAGCTGCACGGTGTGATGTGTTTCTGAATGCGTGGAGGGAACACGTGTCGAGTTGGGAAATAATGTTTTCCAATACATTTGTAGGCAATGAAAATAGGTCCATGACGGGGTCAACAGATGACGTCGATGGAGAATCGGACAATCGTTGGGAAGTGGAATCAAAGCCGGAATCGCCGTCGGAAGTGATATCCGTATTCGAATCATTGATAACTGTGGTAACGGCAGTAGGATCAGCATCAATATTAACATCAGAAATCTCTGTTTTCGCACAAAGCGATTGAGTAATTTTGGCCGGAATTCGACGAATTGCAGAAAAACGGCGGCGAATGTTGAACGTCATCGTCGAACAAGTCTAAAGGAAAAGCAAGTAGTCGTAGGACGTATTTTCGGTGGCGAATGAAGATTGGATTGCTTAAACATGGATCAATGTTACTCAAGGATCCCCGCATACACGAAGAAAACGATCCTGTGTTAATACGGCATTTAAGGCATGCGGTATCTAATGTGCGCGAAACACCAAACACATTTACCGCTACCACAGCAGCTTTTAGGGGCGTTTGACCCGCAATGAGATCATGCGGGTCAAACCGGATTAGGAAAAAGATCAAAGCAACCAAGGTTGAAGAGCTGAACTATAAAAGGCTAACTTAATCTACACTCCACATGTAGCCAATGCTCCTAGAGTTCAAAACTTTGTTGAAACTAGCTAAAAAAAAGTTGATTTGCGTCGTGACATTTTTGGCAGATCCGCCTTGAAAGTACGTTTTCGGTTTTTGAATGCATTGTTTCCGTCCAATTGGTCCCTCAAGCGATTTGGACCTTCAATCTTATGACAGCTTTATGCATTTTGACGTGTCCGATCATCAGTCAACGGTGTGATGGCGTCCCTCTCGGCCCCCCAAACCTATTAATCATATTTGCAAGCATGGCGGAAGAGGCAAAACATAGGATTATGGCATTTTAAAAGTGTGCCCCAGGCTATCCCCCGATCACCTTTGTTTCGCCAGAAAGCAATTTGTTTTGACATGTTTTGGAAGCGTTCTTCTTGGCTGTTTTATTACTTTTCAAAGCGCGCTGATCCATTTTCGACTTTTTTTAATTTTACACATTTGCGCCATTTCAGATTGACCTCTTTCACGAATGTCCGGCGGATGTCGGCGATTCGGTGGTGGTGGCGTCAATGCTTCTTCCGATGGACAAACTTTCGATTTCCGGCTACGATCAAACTTTTTTCAACGGTTCTGTGTATAATTTTGTTGAACAATGCCATTCTGGTTGATGGTTTACGGTGCTACGCAGGGAACCCGCATCGGAAAAGAGAATGCACCAGCATGTCTTATTGTTTAATGATAACGGCCAAGTAAGTTGTTCTAAAAGTTAAAAAAAGTTTAAAAAAATATATTGTTGAAAAAGAAAAAAAGATAAGCCCGATGCGGGGCTCGAACCCGCGACAGCCAGATTAAGAGTCTGGTGCTCTACCGACTGAGCTAACCAGGCAGTGATGTGAAAGTTCTTATTTTTCTTTTTGAAAGGCCCCAGAAATTCAACTATTTTCCAATATCAATTAAAAAAACACTTTTCAGAACCGGCCACATTCAATGGTCATGCGACGGCAACTCCTTCACTCAAATAGCATTATGTCAAAACCTCGGAATGGATGCCCCACGACATACCATCTACGAAGCCTCACCTTCCTCACGGCAATTGAGCGCCTTCCAAGGCGTTTCAGCCGTAGGAGGCAGTGAATCCACCAACGGCAATTCAGTGTATATCCGCTCACCAAATGAAATGATCCACTACCCCTCCAATAGTAACCTCAAGGAACACGTCGATGCTCGTCTGGGAAACTTTGTCAACGACGTGACCGGCACCGGCACTGGTGGCAGGGATTATTACAGAAATACTGGCGGCGCCGCTAGAAGCCCCCAGACACCTGGCGGTAAACGCTGTTTTGACGTGGGAGCCTTGGGGCGAATTTGCTGCTGCGCAACGGATTACTGTAACGACGCTGGGGGCGTGTACAGTCAGTCTGTCATGAAACGGGTCGTATTCCTTCTTTTTATACAATTTCTGTTCAAAAAGTTATTTATGTAAATGTGTTTTGTTGTTTGAACATAAATAAACCTATTTGAATTTACAAAGATCGCTTTTTGTCATTAAGGAAGTGTGACTTTTGCCGTGGACCGTGGGCGTGTTTACAATGAGGATTATCCTTGTTGGAATGTTGACAAAAATGCATTAAATCTATAATAGTAGCTTTGCCATTCGTCATATTGTATCTTCATGTATTCAAAAGTCACAATGAATCGTCAGTCAACAACAATAAGTTAATCTTAGATATTAAAAGTCACACCCGAGTGACCGAGCTAGGCGTTTCTAATCTTTCGTAACCCCTGGCGGCAATGGAAAATCAAAAACTTGAGGTCCATTTTCAATTTCGTTGTAATAATTGCAAATAGATGCATTGATGAAGGTAGTCGTGCCATTCGTAGTCCACCCATTATTCTCATGGATATGTCCAAAGATATGATATGCCGGTTTGACACGTGTCTCGACGGCATCCAAAAGGTCAGCACAGCCCCAATGTTGTTGACCTTTGAAAAAGTCAGAATGTCCGAGGGGCGGGGTATGCGTCAACAGGATGTCCGTGCCATCCGGAATCAGTGCCCATTTGGATGCCATGCTCGGGCCACGGGGCCGGGAAAAGGGGAACCCGGGCAAGGGGTGCCATGATGAGCCGTAGATATTGATTCTGAACAACTGAAACTTTTCAAATTCAACAAAAATGTTTAAAAAGTTCAAAAAACCTACAGTAACCGCACTATCTTGCAAATAAATACAATTAGTTAAAAGTTTATACCCCTCCTTCGTGCCCTGGCCAACATCCTCCACAGCCCGAAGGGATTCATCCTCATCGTCTTGGAATCCGAGTTCATGGTTCCCCGCAATGACAACCTTGTGCCTATGGGGCAGTGATCCAAGTTCGTTGTTAAATTTCTTTATCTGTTCCGCATTACCATTACACGTAAAGTCCCCCGTGTGGATGAGGACGTCCCCTGGCGGAATTTTATCAAGTATTTGGTCCATTTTATCGTGGGTGTCCGAAATGCACACAAAACGAACCGCATTCGGCGAGATTGGAGCATCTGGGCTACAAAAAAACTGTGTTTTGATCAGTTTGAGATAGTTTTTAAAAAATACACCTCAATGGTGGGACAATTTTGTCATGTCTGCGTTGGCTTGATAAGGAATCGACCCAGAGGGCATGGGATTCTCTCGAGCCTTCATCAGGGACGAAATCATGGTCGGCCATTGAGCAAAGATAGGTGGTAGTGGTTGGAAATGTACCTGTAAGAATTCAAATTCAGCTAAACTTCATTTCATAAGCACGCAATTAGGAGCTACTTGTCCTAAAGTTTGTATTTCCCGAGTCCTACAACTTCCGAAAGCTTTAAATACCACACAAAAGTGACGCTAATCAAAAGAACACCTATTGTCGGCCTCGCTTTTGTCAAGTTTTTACAATTCCTATTGTAAAATTTATAGTTTTTAACAATTGTACAAAGAAAAAACCGACAGATGGACAGAATTGCCATACTTTACCCCCCCAAAGCAAGTGCCTTGTCTCCATTCATGGCCATCTCGTGGCTCGGGGGCTCTCTTTCTCCTTTTCCCCTAAGCCAGGGAATCAAAATTTTGTTCAAAAGGAGAGTGCAACAACCACACGATAGACGGAAATGGGGGCTAACGGGCATTACGGAGGAGTGCCGTTGGCCATATTCGTAAACAAGTCAGTACACTAGCTTCCGCTAACACTTCACACTTGCGGAAACTGGGCCATAAGATGGATGAAAAGGAGAGAGGACAAAAAGTAATATGAAGGCCTGCATGGCGGGTACTGCCCGCGGTTTTGGCGTGGTCAGTCGGAGAGACCCCGAAAATAGTTATGTGACTTTCTTATCAGCCATGTTAGTGAGACGGAGACCCGGGGCCATGGTCCAAGGCTAGCGAGTCAAGCTTGAAACGCGCCCATGGCCACGGGCCGGCGTTCATGAAAAAGTGACGAATTGCTGTCGGCCCCGCGACGCCGACGCCGACGACGCATAGCTGAAACTTGGCTCAATACATCTGTTCAATGTATGCGTCCGTCGGGTTCAACCAGTGTATCCATATGTCATGTGCGTAAATTTTCTTCTCAAGACACAACCATCGTGCACCTGTTTGGAGTCTGTGCAATATCCAATGAGCAATCGACATCATGCATACCTAACTCGTGATGTTGCTATGTAATGCAGGCGCCCTGTGGCCATATATGGCCAGCCACATACGAACATTGACACCCTGGCCAGCGGTCCGAATTAAGCCACTATTCAAACCCACATAGTTGCCTTCTTTCAATTTTAGAACAAAACGCATACAAGCGCAAGCGCAAGGTGCATACAACCGATTATCCCCTCAGGGCAAGAGCGCAAACTACAGGTGCCCTAATGAAGCAGCTTATAATTCTATGTTTGGTGACAGCCGGCAAGCAAGACAAGTCCCTTCCCCCACGCGGAACGGCATTCGTCCGCTTTTTCCGAGAGTCGATGTAGTGAGAAAAGCGGTTTTTCGGCTCAGATTTGCAATTTCTTTGCAAAACGCCTCAAGCGTGAAAGATTTTCCTTCCCGAAGCATCCCGTCACGAAAATTCCGCTCCGTAATAAGTTTCATTTGCCCCAAATTAAATACATTCCGAACCCGTTTGATCTTTGAAGTCTTGCCCCTCGGCAACCGCCACCGCCCTCTATGGCTCATAGCTCGTGGCCGTCTGCGTATTTTGAGTGATATTTGCCCTGAGGCAACACAAAATAAAGGTTACGGACGTACAACTCATTTATTTCCACAACCACCACCGGCCAACAACATCACCATTGCCCACCGGTCGAACGGATGTAGCAGTGCCACCGGCGACAAAGTGCGTGTTCTGTGGTGTTCGTACTCGGACTCGTGGCGTGTGCCAACGGCAAACAACGTTGTTCCCGACCGACCGAAGTGCGAAGATGGCAACACAGTTCGTCTTTCTTTGCAGGCAGTGAGCTGAGTTCTTTCAAAAAATGCCTCAGGGGTGCGTTTGACGCACACGCGGGGCCCCGGCGCTTGAATCTCGCGAGAGTGCTACGGCCATCGCCATAGGCACAGGCATCCGGACGGAGGCGGACAAACTTTTCAACATGCCTTCATCCAGTCCAGCCCGCGTCAATGAAACCGTATGATAGTTTGCTCGATGCTCAAAAAACAAGCAAGCGAGAGTGCAGCGAGCTCTGCTGCCACCTCCGAAGTACACATACACACCACATCGCCTCCGGGTTGTTGCATTGCGACTGAGATGCGGAAGGCCATAGGCAGTGTGTTCACCCCACCCAGTGTTCGGGAAGTGATGCCGCCACACGGCCAAACTTGTTTCTGTTTGCCATCGCTGGTCGACAACGAAAAAGTATGTCACGTGTGTCGCTTTCCACGTTTTTTTTCCGTCTTCCGTCATCAACAGAGTGCGTTTGTCCCGCGCGCGCGCCGGGTTTCTCCAACGGTTGTCATCGTAGTCGTCGTCCACGCCTAAGGCGTTTTGTCGCTAGATGTTGACGCCGGAGCACAACCCCGGCGGCAACATCGTAGAGTCTTCTGTGGTCCCACCCTTCAGGGAGCTTGACGAGAGATCAGTAGGGCGTTCTAAACTCCTTGGAGACTTCGGGGGGGCGAAAAAAGTTTGTGCCCGGGCTCCGAAGGCTGGGGGCAAACTCGTTCCGTTTTTTGTCGGCGGCGAGGTCAATCCACGTGGTTCACTCTGTTCCGGAAATGTTGGGGACCTCGTTTTTCGCTGTTCGGTTTGCATTTTGCGTTTCTCGTTTGCCTGTAGCACCGCAAACTCGAAATATAGTAGATGATCTAGGCGATTATATATTATACTAGTATAAGATCATTTTTAGTGTATTGTAACCGCACTTTTCACCTTAACGAGTGTGGTTACAATATCCGCGTAAGCGCAGTTTTGAACTGGTATATGATCGCCTAGATCATCTACTATATTTCGAGTTTGCGGTGAGCAAACACTCTCGTCGTTCGTTCTCGTCATTATAGATCTCGATATATTCCGCCGTGTTGCGCGAAGCGACAAACTGACTTGAAAGTTTGGTGCTGCTGCTGCTGCTCCGAGCGGACCCTATTATTGATTGATCGACAAGCGGAGAGAGACAAGACAAGACAACCAACCCATCGTTGGTCGGGTGCTGGCGATGGTGGTAGCGGTGTTCTCTGCCCCATCGGCAGCGTCGTCGTCGTCAATCCCGAGGCGCCGCCGCCACCGCCAACTCGACCGATAAACTCCTTCTCGTCTCCTTTTCTTCGCCCCTGTGAGCAGCCACTTCCCCAACCATCTTGCCAGCGGTCCTGCGTGTTACCGGCGCGATAGATAGGCGAAAAACGAAGAAGACGGGTAGAAAAGAATAAACGTGAAAAACGAGTTTACATCGAAGCAGCAAGGGAGACGACGTCTCTTACGTCGACCACCACCGCCACCACCCTTTTGCCATCACGGCGCTTTTGAAAAATTTTTTATTTCGTGTTGTAGAAACCTCGTGTCGATTTTCGCTTCTTTACTGACTACCGAATGTTGTTGCGCTTCCAATAGGTAACCCACGTCAGCCCACCACCACCCCATCCACGCGGTTTATAATTTCACACATTTAATATTTTACTTGATCGCTTTTTGCACCTGGATGCAAGCGCACCCCTCGTGATGACGGTGTGCTCTGGTTAGTGCCATTGGTTGCCATTACCACTTTGCTCCCTGCCACAACTATAGTATAGCCCTCTTGACTTTTTTCTCCAAGCATTTGATTTGCATAAATTTTGTTTCACGCGTCATTCCAATGCCCTGTCCCGGCCTCTGCGCCTTCCTTCCTTACGCCGGCCCGAACGAACGACAGTCACTTCAGTCGAGAAGCGTGAACTTTTGCCGTGCATCCATTCCACTCCACGCGGGACGCGTTTATCTGCCCTCCTCCTTGCCCTTCCAAGCGTGGCACAGAGTCTCATCTTCCCTCTTCGCTTACAGATTATTATATCCAAATTACATCGTCCCAGTGTCGCGCGAGAGAGTCCGGTGTCGACCGCGGTCTCTCGCAACATTTTAATTTTTGTTCCGAGCTTGTAATTCTATTCTAATAACTCTTTGATAAGAGTTTATATCAAACAGATTTTCGTCATGGACTTTGACGACGATTTCGGTGGCGAGAAAAAGAAGGGGTTTGTGTTTCTCTTTCCTAATTATATATTCCCATTATTCCAAAATCCACTTACAGCAATCGCAGTATTGACCGTCGACGCGAGACGAGTCGCTACGCCGCTCGAGATCGCCGTGGAAAGGAAGCTGATATATTCGCCGATTTAAAGGATGTCGTTCCCGTCGTCGAGGAATCAACCGTCACCCATGTCGATCGGATTGCCCTGCTTCGCGTGGCCGCAACCCTGTGCCGAATGCGGAAGCATGCTGGACCCTGTAAGTTGCCTTGGTTCTTCAAGTTGATTCGATGTTATAATCTTCATTTCGTTGAAACATGTTCCTTTTTTGGTCATTTTCCATCCCCTTCAACCCCAACTTTGATTGGCTAACCAATCAGTCACCGCTGTTTGCGACTCGCGCCCAACCGTAAAACCGTCAATCGCGTGTTTTTTTCGGTGTCCCTTTCTTTGCCCCTGATAACGCCAAAGCAAAGAACTGCGCAGTCAGTCGTTTCGTTTCTTCATTCATTTATCAATGCTCCCTGTTCGTCTTCGAAAAGGTCTACTGTAGAGCCCTGCCTGCCGTAGTTGGATGTTTAAAAAACAGCGAGCAAGCTCTAAGAACCAACTTTTTTGCCGATGGCCAATCTCTGCGTCTGCGTCTTTCGCGCTCGCTTTTCGGATTAAAAATTGCAGAAAGCAAAAATGGGGCTCGAAAGCTTGCTTGATTGACGCTTGCCCGGGAGCTTATTAACGCAGGAAAGAAGCACAAGTTGATTAATACACTTGCCCGGAGGGCCGAAAGAGGGGGTCTTTATGTTTGGAGATTAAGGAAAGTTCCGGAAATGGACTAATGGCACCCCGTACGTAGTGACGAATATACGTTTAAAATAGGTGGTTGATAAATGATCTTTGAGGATTTGGGTTGTTTTGGATTTTGTGCGTTGGTTGGGGCTATTTTGGTAAGCGGCATTTTGGGATTGAGATTGAAAATTAGAAATTAGATTTAATAGTTTTGGCTTTTGTTGTTTAACTCAACGCATTATTATTTTTGGCCATTGCTATTGCTACAGTCTAGATTGGGCATAGGACATAAAAAATTATCGAAATCAACAGCGCATGAAAGTGTTGACAGACACTGTTGTACTCTTGTTTGTGCATGCCCCGCATGCTTACTTGTATGCTGTCTCAGTTTTCATCATTGACAAGGTTGTCGTTGACAGCCAAAAAGCGCGTCGCCACGTCTGTGGACTGATGTGCAAAGATGTCGAGCAATTGTCGAAAACGGAGGGGGCCCGGGGGTACATCTTCAAGCGTTATATCAATGCTTGCTTTTTGCATTGATGCATCGGAGATCGGTACAATGGACTTTGAAGCGCGCCGGCCGGTAACCCTTCAGAAAAAGCAAGCAGCAAATCGCTCGCGAACAAGGTGGTCGTCGCATGGACAGTTGTTTCTTTTTCGACGTCTAATCGCCACGCGGAAAGAATGCGGAGTGCCGTCAGGGATTTGAGGGGTGGAAAAAACAAACCCAAAAAATGGAATGGAAAATGACTGATCAAAAGAATCGCAAACAATCAAAAAGATCCAAAAAAAAACAAACCCCAAAAAAGCCAGGAGCATAAATCAAATCACATCACGAATGGAATTTCTTTTTCAGTCTTCAACTCCGAACTGGTTGTCGATGAAAACGCGAAGGTGTGGAACGAGTTGACGATGAGCGAATGCCTCGACGGATTCATCATCATGGCCGACTCCGATGGCACGATTCTCTACATTACTGAAAGCGTGTCCATTTTTCTCGGTTTAACACAGGTGGGTGTTGTTTTGATGTTTTTGGACGTCGTACTTGGAGGGGCATGCAAATATGGTAAAAGGTGGGGCTGTGCACGTAAAATAATGAACGCGGGGAACTTTGTGGTACAAAAATAACCGCGAAGTATGCTCATTCACGTTTTCTTACTGACAGTCGGGTATACGCGCACCTTTAAAGGGGAAAAAAGGCGGATTGAGTAATAAGACTCGCAAAAAGGGTGCTATTTTGTTGGAAACGTGCTATTCAAAAAAAAGGTAAAGTAAAACATACGCGAAGCAACTTTTTTTCGGAGTTCGATGTGTAACAAAACGCAAAAACGCAACCAAGACTGGCAATAGATGATCACTTTTATCACAGCCGAGCGGTGAGGCGGAAGAAAAAAGCACATTTGCACGCATTTTCGTTTTCTCGCCACGAAGGAATCCACGTATGATGGGTGAAGACTCACGTATCGTCGACGACCTGCTTCATCACAGGGTGACTGTCTCGACTGTGAGCCGGCTTCCGTTTAGTTACCGAGGAGGAGAAGAAGCTTTTTGGGGTCTTGGGGGTCGTGTCGCGCTTGACAAAGCTTTCCCACCAACCGCCGGACTAAACTAACTCGACGCCCCGACGACCGCCTTTGGGGCGCTCCGCCGAGTGCCCCGAGAGCTGCGAGATGCGAGCAATTCGCTCGTTTACGTGCCAAACGCCATTTCATAGCGCCCGGTGGCGAACCTGCGCGCGCGCAGCAACAAGGCGAGGTCGACGTGCGGTTTGGTGAAGTTTGCCGATGCTGGGATATGGGGCGGATTTGGAAGAGCGATGGCTGATTTGTAATGTAGTCAGTCAGTCATCTGGCTCACATGGGGCAACATCTGGGCTCGATTGTGATTCGGGAAGACGCGTGAGCACATGTGTTACCCCTGTGGCGGCCGGCGGCGAAGCAGCAGCATGCATGAGGGGATGCAAGGCCAGCAGCAAGTTGTGGTGGGGCGTTTTAAAATAGACGTTGTTTTGGATGCTTTTTTTTCTGCACGTAACATTGGCAACGCAACGGAGGGTCGCTTGGAGTCACATAGTAAGATGTGTTTTGTATTCGCGGGACGGCTGGGATGAGTGGACTTCAGATGGCACGTATGTTGTAGGTTGTCATGGAAGGGTTGGGCCGGGGTGCCCGTTTGGGGGGATTACGTGGTTTCGGCACTTTGTAAACTTTGTCCCCATAGCGGGTTAAAGGGTGGATTGGCACATACGACGAAATAAAAGGACAAAAGTAAACTTTGGCGTTTCAGACAGACCTTATCGGCCGCCAAATCAAAGAATTCATCCACACGACAGACTACGATGACTTTATGCGTCTCTGTGCCCTGGAAGCTACAGCCGTCGAGAATCAGAATCCCAATGGCACAGCCAACAAGAATGGCGCCCTCGCTGACGGACATCGGATGATCATGCGCATGAAGACAGTCATCAGCCCGCGTGGCCGTAATCTCAACCTGAAATCCGCCCTCTTCAAGGCTATCGTTTGCCGATGCCGTGTGCTTCAGTTCGAGAGTGGCCGTGTCACCCTGATTCAAGCTTCGACGGTCCCAGCCGGCCAAGGCAACAACATTGGCGTTGGTGCCGGCACAGTCAAGAGCAGTGAAACGACGAGCGGCAGCTTCATGACTCGGCACACGTGCGATATGCGCTTCAGCTATGTCAGTGAGAACTTCAACTACCTCCTTCGACATGAATCTCGTTCATTGATGGGCACATCCTTCTATGACCTCGTCCATCCCGCTGATTTGGAGACAGTTGCTGACTCGATTCGTGAGCTCTTCCGGAAGGGACATTGCCGTTCCATGTATTACCGCTTGTTGGCAGCGAATGGTGCCGTTGCATGGGTTCAGACGGAGGCCACGACCGTCAGCCACACAACACGTGGCCAGAAGGGTCAATACGTTCTCTGCGTGCACTCGTTGATCGGCATGCAGTCTGATTTGGACTCCTGGACCACAGCTGCGGCTTCGAATGTGGTTGGAGCTGCTCAACCGGCATGCACGTTCATCAAGACTGAGATTGAAGATGTTGCAGGTATAGTTTTGGCACTTTTGAGCCATTCTTTAGCCTCATGTTTTCAGAATACTTTGGTCGTCAACCCCAATTCATTGATTGCCACGACTTCACGCCCCTGATCGAGCCTGATGCCATCGGCATCAACATGTCCGAGTACCGACCGAACACGTTGCGACAGTCCTCCGCCCAGAGTGGCATTAATCCACGTAAGCGCAAGTTGCCCTGTGTCTTAGAGTCCTCAGCGACGACCAATGAATCCGACGGCGTCTTTGCCGAGGCCTTTTGTAACAAGATTTGGACCCAGACCGAGGCATCCATGCCGTCGGCCATCGCGGCCGGCAAGCCCGCACCAGCCTGTGAGATGCCGTCGACGTCGACGGCACCTCAGGTCTGTTGCCCGCGCGAGCATTCGCCGCCACCGCCCGAGGCCGTCAGCCTGCAAATGTGTTGCAGCTTGAACCGGCAACATCAGCATGCGCCGAAGCGTCGACGGCTCCCGACGACGGCACTGGAGGTGCCGCTGCGGAAGCAGATCTTTCAGGTTCTTTCCTCTTTCACATTTGGAAGTCCCTCGTGTTGCGCCAGTGAATGTCGCTCTTTGGATCCCTCTCATGCCTCTGATTCCCTTTTTTGAACCCCTTAACTGTGGTCTAGTCCAGATTTTATGAATCTTTGTGCTCTCTTCACACACCGTTTGTCGTCGTCGCCCTGATGTTGCCTGCTTCATGGTTATGTCAGTTCCCCCTTCCCCATGTGTATCGGAGTTTCATACCGTCGTCGCTGAGAGACTTGGACACTTTTTGCTTTGCTTTTTCAGTCAGCATTTTGCTGATGCACACTTTTGGCACCGATACCTAACCTGAATCCGTTTTCAGCGCGCCGGAAGGACTCTTACAACGAAGTATTTGAATGGCTTTTTCGCGACCAACCCGGTAGCCCGTTCAACGACGCCGCCCCTCTATGCGGCGCCGACGGCGGCAAACCCGGGAACAGCGGCAGTGTCGCTGATATCAGAAACCTCAACTACGGCAGCAACAACAACGGCACCGGGAGTAATAACTTCTTTCGCGAAGGCGGTTCGAGCCGCGGATTCGGGAATCAGTCTGGCCAGCAGCTCGTCGAGTCTCAATCAACTCGAAACGGCAGCCTCCGCCGTCTGTCAGCTGAGGCCGGACTACGACGGCCGCGTGCCTGGACGCAAGGACAGGGATACGGTAGCACCCTACGTGTGGACGGATCCAACTCCGCCGCAACAGCCAGCTCGGGTGGAAGCGACCTCGTCTATGAGTCCAACAACAAGGAGCCCGTCTTTCGGCGACCTCGAGGGCCTATCCCCGCCTATGGGCCACGGAGCGCATCCATCGGTTCTCGAAACGGTGCCCTTGCAGCCGCTGCCCTGGATGACGTGCATCGAGCTGCCGGTGGAGCCGCTGTGTCCGCTCGATTTGCCGGATCTATGGATGCAAACAGTGCCGCTGCCAGCTTCCGCACGAACAGTGCCGGACCCGTTGGGCGACGGTGTGGACCCGGAGAACAGCAGCCATCTGGGCAACAGTTGCGAGCCACCGGAGGCGCGCCGCCGCCGTCGGGACTCGGATGCAGTCCTCTCGAGGCCGGATTCGCCGAGTTTGGCATGGAATCGCCCGACGCCCCCCTCATCTGCAGTCCTGGTCCAGGGCGCGGAAGCTTCGGCAACCCCGGTGCCACTGCTTCGACTCCGTACGGGCACGGCAACAGCTTCGGTCGGGGTGGCCCCGGCGTATCCGCCCTTCCAGCATCTGGTAAGCCATTTTAACGCCGAGATTTTGGGGTAAACATGCATTTGCATGGAGAGGGGTAAATGAGGAAAATCACGTACGAGATGAGGGCTAATAAGCCCCTCAAGGGATTTGTACCACACAACGAAAAACCCCTGCAAAACTGGGTTCTATTTTCATGCACCTATGGGTTTCACTGAATACAACAAGGCAAACGCGTCAACATGGGTACTAATTTGATACGTTTAGACGGCTACGCTATGTCCAATGGTGGATTATACGGTTCTCAAGGACCCCGAAACGATGCCTATCCCCCTATGCAGTCCTCTGTGTCTCCTGCCGGTCATAAGCGTCACCTATACGGCGATTCCGAGACGGCAATAATGGCCGGAAGCGGTGGCGGCGGCAGCGGTGTCAATGTCAACCAACTCCCCGTCGCCGAAGCGCCCCAACAAATATCGCGTGAATTCTTTGAGGAGTTTAAGCAACAGAATCCGCATCTCTTTCCCGATGATGAACAACAACGACAGTGTCAATATGAAGGTGTGTTTTGGTTTTTTGACGTCGGGGAATGACAAGTTTTATCTTTTTTGTGCAAAAAAGACTGCCGGCGGCGGCAACCCCGATCACTGATTACTCAATCGGTGCTGGGGTGTTAGGTTGGGTTGAGTCAGTAACTGTTGTAGCCTAAAAGGCTGTCAGTCAGTCAGTTCCTTCCTCTTCTCGGTTTTATTTAAAAAAAGAAAGGGTGCACGACCACGATTTTTGCTAGACCTTCCATACTGCACGCAACATCTCTTCACAGCCGTCAGCGCACGTGGACCCCGCGGCGAGGGTGGAGTCGGGCGCTCCGACTGGTGTCTGTATACGTGCAGTATGGGTTTTTGGTCTCTCTCCCCTTCCCCTTCTGCCTTTAACCGCCCCTTAGGCTTTTCGCCACAAAAAACTTGGTTGAATTTGGTGGACTATCTTCAATGGGATAGTCTGGGTCGAGTCAACCTACTCTTTAGCGACTTGGAAACACATTTCTTTTATCTTTCTTGCGCTTTTAGCTTTTATACTGTTTGTTTAGGGCCCTTTTTATAATTAGGAAACACCTCTGTTGCCCTTCTTTCAACAAAAGCTTGGCAAACATGACTGTGCTGCACTTTTTTTCGCTTAGTTCAAGTGGCACGTGAATAGTCGGATCAAACGCCTCAAACCACATTTTTCTTGCGAGTTTTTAGTCAAGTTGTGATAAGTCATGATCATTGATGACCCAATGAAAACGTGATAACTGGGGTACCATGCTGATGCAAGCAGTTTTCACTCCTTTTTTGAAGTTTGACCATCTTTGTTTTGCAAACTTACACGTTTTTCATTAGTTGGGGTAGCGTCGTCGTTGCAGCGTCGTACCATTTTTTGTATTTCCTTTCCATTTTTGTTCCATGCATCATTGCCGACCTTGACTTTGGGCATCTGCACGTAGACACCGCGCTATAATTTACACTTATTACAAACAGTTGAATATATATAAGTTACTTTTGCAGGCGACATGTGCAACAATATGCAAGGCAGCTCTGACGCGCTCGAACATCTGGCGCCGTTCGTGCCGATGGACGACATGCTTCAACTGAATTCCGAGCCTTTCCCGATGGATGTCAGCTTCCCTGAGCTTAACTTTGCCGAGTACTCGTGTGATACGTCGTTTGGAGCCGGCTTACCGGTAGGTCGAATCACCTTTGTACTTTTGAACTCTTCTTCATCGCACGTGTTGTTTCAGACGAACGCCCCGATGAATCAAATGTATCGTCAGCAGCAAGCGCCCATGAAACAACAATGTTACAACCCGTATGGTGCCGGTGCGCCCAACGCGAAGCGAGCCCGCATGAATGATGCCGATTGTGGTAGTTCCGGCGACATTTCAACGTTAGACTGTTTCCTGCATTCAGATTGCTACTAATCTTCATCAACTTTTTTTGTTAATTTAATTATGACGAGCGTCTGTATCACCAGGTTTCAACTCCCTCATCACCACACACATTTTTTATTTGTTATTGAAATTTGTTCTTTTTTTAAGAAAATAAGTTGTTTAAAACTTTGATTTTGTTTCGTACCGACAAGTACAATGCCGTCGTCAACCCATAGATCACCACCCTCTCCGCTTCGGCCGGCTTCCACATTGTCCCCATTTCGTTTTTTCTCCTCGAAAAACATTGTTGTTGACCATCTTTTCCCCTCTCTCTGCTCTTTGGCGCTGCTGTTTGGCACGTTATACATGTGTATCCCCTTCTCGTTTCCTTCCCCAATCTTATCCCGAGACACCACTCCAATGTGTAGTCAGGTGAATCTCTCCGGGCTGACCGGCGGCGCAGTTTTCGCCCCGTAGTCTGATGTACCATAAATCCACCTTCGATAATAGTTGTAAAAATGGTTTTAGTACTTTTTGTTTTTTCCTCTACAGATTGATTCTGTATTATTTTGAATTATGATGAATACCGGCAAGCTATATATACATTGTCGATGAAAACCAGAGCGAATCATATTGTTGGTTCGAAAATAAAACTAAAACCATTATTGGACTTGGACTCTTGTTTGGCAAATATGTTTATAAGATTCTGAGGCAATACAAATCTGACAACACACAAATGATAGAAGAAAACGGCACTCCACACAGAAAAACGAGAGAATTAATACAGGATTACATTACAATTAATTTTAATTCCTGCCTTTTAACAATGGAAAACGAGAGTCTCACGAATTTAGTGGAATTCATGGAGAAAAGTGCAAAAAACTGTGCAAACCACGGCAAAACAATAACGAACGACAACACACGCAGAGGTAGACGGTAACCGAATGAAGCAAGCAAGAAGTGATGAATCATTGAGGAGTACCCCTACCGAACAATGGGAAAATAGTGAATTTACAGAAACCCGCCCGTGGAATTGAGAATACAGGAGAATGAAAAACGACGATAATGAACGACAATGAGAAGTCCCCTGGATAATTACCGGCAGGCGCCAAAATGGTTAGATACAAACGACAACCAACGTGACTATAAATGGAGTGTGGCAAAGGGAGGAGAGCGAGAGAGGGAGTGATTCAGAGCTGATCCATCGTGATGTGAACCTCGGCATTACGAGCAGTATCCTTGAGATCATTGTGGAACGCTTCGATGGCGACAGTGAACGTTTCACGCTCCTGGGTGTCAAAGGGACGAGCGAAGAACTTGCCGAAGATCTGCAAAACACGACATTTAAGACACTTGATAAGATGATGGGGTTAAACTTACATTCATGAGCGCTTCTCGAAGCAAAGGCGTCAAGCCGGAAAGAAATTCATCCCGCCAAGATGGATACATCTGCGGGCAGAGATGCACAATGTTGTACAAAACGCGACCAGCCATGTAGTGAATCGGGCGCGGATCGAAGACAACCATGTGCATAAAGGTTTCAAAGTACTTGCGCAACAGATTCGGATCACTTTCCAAACTCTTAGCAATGGCATCGCCTACGGGTTCACAGTGGACCATTTCAAGCTGGTTCCGGCGATTCGAAGCTTCCAACAGCATGTCAGAGACCCGTTCGAACGTTGTGGATGAATTCAATAGACGAACACGATCAGAGCTATGGAATCCGCGTTCTAAGTAATGGAAGAACACGGTAATTTCATCCTTTGCCATGTGGGTGATGTAAACCGGGTAGACACGACCGAGCTCATAGATCGTGTCACTGTAGATGGCTTGCACCTTCGGGATGTCCTAAAAACACTCCATGTAAGCGATAATTCTGCTAAGAAACCAACAAACCTCGATGTACGGCGCATAACTGGTAAACAGCCGAAACACGGTATCAGCCATGTTCTTGAAGGTGCGATCATTGTAAGTGTAGAACAAACCCAGTGGCAGATAGTTACCATTGAGAACGTGCTTCAGAACGTTTGTCATGGCTCCGACAATCTTCAAACGATGAGCGTAGAAGTCCTTGTTTGATGGCTCCATCGGGGGTAAGCTTCGGAAGCGTTCACACAATGTAGTGAGGATCTTGGAGATCTCCATAAAGATTGCCGGACCGCGGAAATTGACCAGCGAAAACGCCAGGCGAGCATTGCGGTTAAGGGCAAACTCGGCAAGACACTTCAAGATCGGCACGGTGACAAGGGGATCTTTGTAGAAGCGTTCGACGGCAGTCAAGAAGATCGTGTAGATCTTATCATGGCACCAACCCATCAGACACGCGTAATGAGTGGATCGACGACAGGCTTCAGCCATTCCACGGAAATCACGAGCAAGACCGGCAATGGCATTCTTGAGGCCTTCTTGATCGACGTTAGGGCCTTGATTCAAGCCGCTGAGAATCTGTTCCATGCGGTATTGAACGGGCTTGATGAAAGTGTCAAAGATGGTTTGATTATCATCGATTCCGTAGCACAGAATACGCATCAGGGAACTGTAGAAGGCAGTGCGGGTGCGGAGAATGTTTTTGGAGCCACTGCTACCGAGGAAGGGAAAGGTGCGCTCATCGTGGTTAGCAAACATCAGCTGGACGGTGGACAATTTCAGAATCTTGCGAGCCATGGATGTTGAGGATGTCAGGGATGTGAACAAGGCCAAAGTTTTCGTCATGACGTCGTCGACGTTAGCCCAAACGCGGATGTTGTTTGCGCTGAAAAAACAGATTGAAAACGGGCGATCAAGTAAACAAAAACATACATCTTGTCAAGATAGACCTCCCATATCGGATCACTGTCCTCATTGACGGTCATACCCATCTGCTTGACTATCTCATTCTGTATCTCGGTGTAGTACCGATGAGTTTCATTGAGATAGGATACACGGAAGCGATCATAAGCTGACAGGATGGCAAGCTCGAGTTCGATCACGTTTTGAGGAATATCAAAGCCAGCGTGTTGTTTCAGGCGTTCGGTGTTGTAAGTTCCGAGACGTGTGACCCTATAATCAACCCCATTACTATAATAACATCGTAAAATCAACTAACTTGATGAAAAGAGCAATGTCAAACTCCTCCGGATCGTCATTATTCATCAAACTGCACCGAATGGCATCACGGTTATCCAAACACGCACCGACAATGTACGTCCAGAAGACGAGCTTCATTTCGGCAACCAAATACGGCTGCGATCCGGCACTATTCGTCATAAGCGTCTGAGCATTCTCCTCAAAGATCTCCTTCAACATAAGTGCCATGCTTGCCAAATCAGTTCGGCAGAGCCCAGAGAAATGGTCCATGAACTGGACGATGGACACGTTGTCATCGAAGGGGGAATCAACTTCGCCAACGGCGCTCAAATCGCATAATCGCATTCTCGATTCAACGAAGGCAGTCGGGATGGGTCTGATAGACTCCAGCGGATTACGGATTTCCTCATTTTTGATCGGCATAACCGCGTGCATCGATATCTGCTGCCAGAAAGCGAGAAGATAGAAAATACCGTTTGACGCATTTGTATCAAATGCTTGGAAAGCACTGGTTGTGAATCCACTTAAAACTGGTAACAGATCATTGGTAAAGAGCTTTTGTTTGGCGAGATCGGTGAAAGTAAAGTTTTTGACGAGACGGTAGAGGTAGCGCGAGAATTCGACAAAGATTTCCTAAAACACCGACATCAGATTCACAAAATGAGTGATTCCGAAGACAACTTACAGGCACAGATAACTTTGGTAGATCAGCAAGGATAATCTGAATACCGCTCAGCAACTGGGATATGATTGTGATACGTTCCTCCGAATCAAAGACTGTCCGACGCACGGACGCTAAACATCCGATGATCGTCAATAAGTTGATGATGGAATCGGTCTGGTTCAGAGGGAGGAGCTGGTACATGACGAAAACGGGCTCATAGATTGTTAAGATTTCTAAATTTTTAAGAACTTTACACCAGTCAAACATAGTAAGGTTAGCTAAACATACTTTGACGCCATGAAGCCGGCAAATCAACCACCTCCCGTTCATCCATGTCGTAACAGCTTCCAAGAAATTCATACTCGAAGATCCGCTTCATAAATATCAACAATTGTCGAATGTATTCCAGCTGCACATTCGTTGGGACAGTTCCGGAAGCAGCAGCCCGTTGTAAAACGTTCACAACTTCCATAACTTGACCGACGGCAGTGGCAAAATAGTCGCGCAGGTAGCGATTCTGGAATTCATTGTGGACTTGGCGATGCTCCGTAGTGCCTTCACAGATGATTTGATTATCGAAAGCATCGACGACGGCAGTGAGAACTTCGAGGGCGAGAATGCCTTCGGGGCTGATTGATGTCAACGCTTTTTGGACATCGTTTAGAGGCTGCCGGAATGGATAGGTTTTTTCGGCGTCGCGGAAGATGAAGTTGAACTTGATAATGTTGGCGAAAACTTCACAGAGTTTACGGCTGGCAAAGCGATCTGAGGAGGAGGCGTGCGAGGCGAGGAATTGAAGCAACTGGGAGGCTGAAAGAACGTCGGTAAAGCAAAATATATAAAAAGTTTATATAAACATACAAAGTCGAAGCTGTTCTGAGATGGAGATCGTGATTCGACGTTCTGTGAGCTTCTTCAGCGTCGTCGAGGCAATATAGGACGCATATGGTTGCTACAAACAAACAGATAACCAAGCTCTTCGATAATAACCTCAACCAACCTCGCCACGCTCCAAAAACTCCAGAATCAACCCAAGATTTTCCGGACTATCGCTAAGCTGCTCGAAAGTCGAAGTCGCTTCATTTTGGCGACTTTGTGAAGTCGGATTGTAAATCTCGATGGCCGCAGCGTTTAAAATCTATAAAACTTCCTTATTTGCTCAACTTTTCATATAAAAACGTGTTTCATTACTCACCGCGATCCGCGAATCCATAATTTATCCGTTGTCGCAGTCGATGGTCTAATGCGTTTCGGTTTACTTGTTCGATCAACCCGCAGGACCACTCAAACCATGCAAACAACAAAGCCGGTCCGTTCTGTAGGCTGAAAAGAGTTGTTTCTAAATCACAACAAGGCGGAAGTTATAATTGAAAGCACACAGCAAAGGGGTGGATAAAAAAACCTCGGACAAGGGCTATCGCGTCTTTCGAAATGTGCTACAATGTCGGCGCTGTGGACATCGGGAATGTGTTGCCGGAACGGTGGCCTAATGGGGAAGACAGAAAAGTAGTGGAAAAGTGAAGAAGGGAGCGAAATCGGTGGATCCGCCGAATCCGATGGACGGAGCTCGATGCGCTCGCGAACGGGAGGAGCGCGGGTTGCGCACGGTCCTACCGCGAACGATGGCTCGCGGGCTGCGATGGACGGTGGGGAAAGGTCAGTGCCTGGGGGCATCGAGATTGTAATTGGGCTAAATTTGGAGTTTTCTTGTTTTTGAGTCCATTAGGCTAATGAAGGAAAACGCTAATAACATTGTTTTAACCAAAAAAGACAAATTTTAAAAAATTACAACAGTTTCATACGTTTTTTACACCTGCACAAAGTCTAAAAAATCAATCAATAACCTATCAATCAATCTGATTTTGTAAATCATCCAAAAAAGGCTATCAAAAACCCGCAAAGAACGCCCCATCAAAGAACCCTGATTGGCAAAGTGTGACACAACGACCAATCTGCGTCATCCAACGAGACGAAAATCGCTAGCGGCGGTCGTTCCAGTTTCTCGTCACTGATTCCACTCCAATCCATCCGACTGACACTGCTTCCACCTCAATTATGGCATCAGTGTTATCCTCATTCTTCTCGCGTGATCCGAGGTCCTCGTTTCCCTATGAAAAGCCTGGGGAACCGTTTTGTGTTTTTAATGGATTGTCGATGGGTGATTCCTTTAAAAAAGTAAGTTTTTACTACTTTATTGACGTTTTCAATTCGACTACACACGAAAGACGTTTCATCTGATAAGCTGAACTAATTTTGGATATATAAAACAACTTCGAAATTTGTAGGCAGAACCAAATGAAAAAGCAACAGTCGCATGGGCATCTGGACCGACTGCTCAACGACTTCGAACACAAGCTCAAAAGCTGAAAACGCTTCGTCATCCGGGTATTGTCGCTTTCTACGATTCCCTGGAGCATGAAGACACGTTCTACCTTGTCACAGAGCCTGCGAAACCATTGCGAGTGTACTTTGAGGCAACAAAATTGAAGCCTGGACAGAAAGAGCTGATTGTGTCGTGGGGGCTGTTCCAAGTCATGGTTGGTTTCTTTGAAGACAGTCCGATCAATTCTTATTGAAAACGTTTTAGAACACATTGAAATTCCTTCACAATGAGGCCAAAATCACACATAGCGGTATCAAAGACGCAATATTCGTAACTGCCAGCGGCGATTGGAAACTCGGGTGTTTTGAACAGACTCAAAGCTTTTCGTGAGTTCATATTTTATATCTTTACTATCTGGAAGCCATAAAATTGTGTTATAGCTCGTCAAAAACCGATCTCAACGCACTGGCTATCGTTATTTGGCAGATTTTCAATGGCTTCAACAGTGAGATCAATGAACCGAAAGCACCTGGCAAAGTTCCAGCTCGGCTTATTCCGTTGTATAAGAAGTTGGCTTCGAGAGGGTCTGAATATAGCGCCGGTGATCTACTTTCAGGTTAGTTTTACTTTTTTGTAACTTTAATAGTTTGAAAACGCTTTTCAGAGTGCCGCGCCCGTGATGGCTTCATGAAAAACAAATTCGTCGACACTCTACTCTTCCTCGAAGAATTCCAACTCAAAGAATCCAGTGAAAAGCATGCATTTTTCATGCATTTGAAGGACAGTCTGGACATGTTTCCGGATGATTTGGCCAAATATAAGATTTTACCGAAGTTAATTCATGTGAGTTTTACGGCCCTTTGAAGTTCAACAAAGAAGAGGTTGTAGACGTACGAATATGGCGATGCCGGAGCTCACATTTTGATACCCATGTTCAAACTCGGCCGATTGCTCGATGAAGATGAATATCAACATCGCATTGTGCCATGCTTGGTAAAGCTGTTTTCATCGCCAGATAGAACAACACGAGTAAAGTTGCTGGAAAAGATTGACGATTTTGCTCCGCATTTGAAACCGAATGTTGTCAATGAGAAGATTTACAGGTAACAATGTTGATTTTGGCTTTACTGTAAACTGATATCGATGGTTTCAGCAACCTTGTCACCGGCTTCTTGGACACCAACCCAGCTGTTCGTGAATCCACAGTAAAAGCGATGGTCCCATTGGCAGAGAAGCTCAATTATCACAACCTCAATGTCGATCTTATGAAGTACCTCGCACGGTTACAAGGCGCTGATGATCAACCTGGCATCCGTACAAATACGACCATCTGCCTCGGCAAAATCGGATGTTACATCGACCCGAGCCAACGTCAGAAGATTCTTATCAGTGCATTTACACGAGCTTTGAAGGATCCTTTCCCACCTGCACGAATGTCCGGTGTCCTTGCTCTTGGCGCTACACAACAGTATTACAGTCTCGCCGAAGTTGCCAATCGAATCCTGCCTGTTTTGAGCCCGTTGACGATGGATCCGGAAAAGCAGGTCCGTGAACAAGGCTTCAAAGCACTACGTGGCTTCTTGGAGAAGTTGGAAAAAGCTTCCGAGAATCCTGCAATCATTCCTGAACTTGAAGCGCAGGTACTCGCCGGTGGTCGAAGTGGACTCCTCAGTGGTGATAAGGTGCCAGCATGGGCAGGATGGGCCTTGAAAGCCATTGGTGGCAAGTTTTACAAGTCAGCGGGACCGGATGCCGCAGCGGCAGGAGCAGCGACGGCTGAACAGAATCATGAAGGTGATGCTCCAATAAAGAAGCCAATCGCAAAACCGGCTCCGAAACCGCATACAGTAGTCGATGATGGTTGGGGTGAGATTGATGACACCGGCGATGAAGAGGATGCCGATGATGGCAGTGGCGCTGAAGCATGGACTTCAAAGGCGAAGAAAATGGAAACAACACCTGCAGCAACGACCGGCGGCGGTGGTGGTGGCTGGGACGTCGATGATAACAAGGATGAAGACGACTGGTCGACGGAGTGGGAGAAACCAGCGCCGAAGACTGCTGTCGTGAAACCGGCTATCAAGAAGCCAGCTCTTGGTGGTGGTGTTGCAGGGAAGAAGATTGGCACATTGAAGCTGAGCCACGCACCGAAATGTAAGTTGACTACCGTTGGGTTTTCAAAAATGATTCAATTTCTTATTTCAGCCGCGTTTGACGATGATCTCGATGCCATTCTCGGTGGAAACACAAAAACACCTTCCCCTCATAGCTCTCGTGGATCAACACCGGCGAATGTGAAACCACCAGCACCCGCATCCGTATCCAGTGGCTGGGATGATGCCGGGGACGATGACGACAATTGGGGCAGCGGTTCGGATTGGAATGCTCCTGTTGAAGGTTCGTTTAATGTTCCTTGTTGATTTGGACTTTCGTTTCAATTACAAGTTACTGTTTTTTTTCAAATCCGTCTTCGGTGCGGATAGAACTTCAATTTTTGCAGAAAAATTGTAATTCTACCAACGCTGTGCGCATTCGAAACGTTTAATTTTGTCAAATGTGTTTTCGTATTTCGAAAAACTAAGTTTCAGAAAAGAAACCAACACCGGCACCATCCTCCAACAATGAAGCCCGTCGTGCCGCCATCGCCGCCCGGAATGAAGCCCGACGTAAGGAACTCGCTGCCAAGAAGGCTGCCAAAGGCCTTGGAGCCATGAAACTTGGTGGTGCCAAGGGCGAGTGATTCAATACCCCCGTTATTTCGAATTCCAATTCCATTCATCTGTGATAAAACAGCAATAGCACTTGCTGACCTCCGTTAAATAATGCTACTTCAACGCCGAAGTACCCACTACTTTCCCAACTAACAAACTTGTTTTCTTTCATAGTCAATCAAAATTGGTGCGTGCAAGTGGTTTTTTCCTCAAAAGTAAAATGTAAATCAATAAATTCATTAGATTATTTATAGGTTTTACTCTTTATTGTCGACAAAGAAAGAATTTCTAACAAAAAAGACTGCCTGAATAACAAATGGGTTAACTAGGTAAGACGTTAAAGATGAAGTTGAAAAATTAACAAAAAAAGCAGAATAAGTGAAGTTAACGATACAAACAGACGCTTACAAAAAGATGGCATACAACAAATTGGACCAAAGCTAGCGACTACAAACTGGGGATACAAATTGAGCGTGTTTTGGCGGGCAAAAACAATGCTATCAAGGCGCGCTTACGGTGAAAACAGGCTTTAAAAATTTTAATTTTGACGTTTGGATAAACGACAAAAGTCATCGAGATCATGGGGCAAGTCGTCAAAAACTAAATAAACAGAAACGTAGAAGATTCTGGAGACTGGCAGGGCTAATGTAAGAATTTCGAAAAAGTAGTGGTGAAAACAATTAGAGAGAAAAGGCACATGATGAATTCAAAACCGGGGAAGGGAATCTTCTTTAAAAGTACGGGAATAGGCAGTTGAACGGTCTTCGTGATGCAGCAGGATCCATGCTTTACTCGTCATCGAGGTCAGCATTGAGTTTTTGGGCTTCGGCATCACGCAATGTGCGCTCCTTTTCGGCGACGTTGTACTGATTGCGGGAACGGCGCTTGCAGTAGGAGCAAGAGTAGATGATGATGAAGAGAAGCAGCAGGATGACGAGGATCACGATCAACGGGATGATCCAGGCGAGGTGGTCTGAAAGGAGGCGGATTAGAAGTGGAATTTTGATTAGAAAGACTTACTGGTCACTCGAAGGGATTGATCCAAATAACCACTGAATTCCGTGGATTCTGCATCACGTGAGGCAGGGAATCGGTTGGTGGCACGGCAGCGGTAGAGACCGTCATCGGCGCGGGTGACATCAGCAATGTAGAGGTCGGGGTCGCGCTTCTTGATGCGGCCGGATTCCCAGTCTAAAAGGTCAATAATATATAAATTTGATACAAAAACTTTGAATTTTGAAAGTTTAGAAAAGATGCCATCAGTCAACACAAATTTGCATCAAAGATTCCCCATTGGCACTGGTACCATCCCCCTCTGGACCCCCAGTTTTCAGCCGAAGCCGGGCTGACCGGGGCGATAAACGACAGACGCCAAGTCATGCTCGACGAAGCCCCCATATCCATATTGGCATCAACAGTAGTATTTTTGGTAACGATAGTCTATGCTTTGGTGCAATGCGGAGGCAAGAAAGCCGACAAGACGACCGATGTTACCATGAAAGGAGGGGATAATGGTGGTGGAGACACGACGACCAAGGGTGGTGATCCAACAACAAAGAAAACAGAGTACGCTTCCTTCTTTTACATTTTTATAATTGAAACCATCGAAAACTTCCAATTAAAGGACCCAAACCCCAAGCATGATGAGTACAACGAAGCAGGCGACCCAGGCAACAACCGTCAAGAATCCGACGTCAGTGTGTACGAGTCAAGCAACGAAGACGCAGCAGCAACCAACGAGTGGATACAACACGACCGGTGATCCAACGAGTACACAGCAGCCTTCGGTGAGTTAACGGGGGAACGGGGCAAGGCCGGATCCTGAGAGTGGGGATCCGGCACTGATGGACTTAATTATCGGGTTTAGAGTAACGTGGAGTTACAGAAAAAGCAAGTGACTGACGATGGGGGCTACGACAATCTCAACCCGAACTCGAAGCCTATGAGTGGACCAATACCGCAGTGATCGATGATCTGAGCCCAGTTTGAAGTGATTTAGGATTAAGAGAGCTTTTTTTGGTGGCATTTTATGTTTAGAAAACTTTGTATTTACTTTTTTACGGATTTTACGACTGATAAAGGTTGGCCAAAACATTCTCTCAGTTTTTGAAGCGTTTTGTGAAAGGTTGACTAAAATATTTCCCTCTTTGGCTAACGTTAGGCGTTGAAAAACATACCAAGTTCTTCACCATCCTTGAACCATTCAATAGTAGGCTGAGGATATCCATAAACCGGGCAATGCAGAATAGCCGTATCGCCTTCGCTGAATTTCACGGATGAAGCTGTCACGGCGAACGGGTCTTCGGAATCGGCAGAATCGAGGCGGATGCTGCCGTTGGAAAAGAACACCGGGCGCACTGAAACACATTTTACTCATCGAAACCACAAAAAACCCGATAAAAACTCACTGTAAACAAACAAATTGCCCCAGACATATTCATTCTCCGGAGTAGTGATTTCACACTTGTATTTACCGGCATCCTTCACTGTCGGTGTGCTGAATCTCAAATGGGCCCGACGCTCACCCACGATATCGGCCACGAATCTGTGGGGAGCATGAGCTCGCGAGAATGAAGCATTCGCAATAATAATGGGTTCTTTGCTGTTCTCCTCGGTCGCTTGACACCACAAAGATTCTTCGGTGAAGCTACCACGAAGATGATGGGCCGGTGTCGCGATACCGCTGGTCGCATTCAACACGATGGCCAAATTGCCTTGCGCGATCGCGGCAAAGGTTGTGGGAATTATCGAGATGAGCAAGATTGCCGCTGAAAAAGAATACATTGGTGAAATGAAACAACAAAGTGAAGATTGCTGGCGTAAGGCGAGACTCAATTTAATTATGGTCGAGGCAAAGTTTTATCGAACTTCGAGGCACTATAATTGGATTACATTCCATTTCCACACGAAGTGTGGTGTAAAAAACCGCAAAAAATCGAAAAGAATGTCAATGTTGACGTGATTGTTGTAAAAGAGCGTTCGACAAAATGAGAAAGTGAATCATTTTAGGGCGTTTGTCAATTTAATTACGCAGTCTTGCAACCGTTTTACAGGCAAAAATAGCACAATCAAAGTTGAAAAAGACTCACCAAAAGGCAGTACCCTTATCACAGATGACATGGTTAGTATTAATTCGTAAAAAAAAGTTTATAAAAAACGGGATCAAAGATCAGTGTCGCCGCAATCAATCAGTTAGAGTCGCAGTCGTCGTCACCGAATGTTTCGCATCGAGTATTTCGTTTGAACGGCTTTCAAATGAGGCCCCAATGTGCCCGGAGTTGTTGTGAAATAAGCGCTGAAAAAAATATATATAAAATTGTGAAATCCGGAGTTCGGACTAAAAAAAACAAAGCACGCGAATTTCACACGTAAGGAACGGAAAAACCCGTCGGCAAAGCTGTCTAGAACCGTCATCACGTTCCTCAATTCTTTGAGCACAGCCATTACTGAGAGCAATGCCGATGAAAAATTGAGAAATTCGAAGTTGAGTCTCGAAAGAACGGCACAACAACAACAAAAAAAGCTTCACGAAAGGAAAAATAATGCTTCTAGACAGTGGAGGAAGGAACCGAAAACCGCTGGCGGCACTTGCAAACAATGGCATTGAGTACGAAACGGAGAGAATGCGTTCAATTCGACGAAAAGTGCACATTTCAAAAGTACAAAGTTGAACGGAGAAAATCAAACGGCCCCGAACGAGTGCTTTGTGTTCCCGGCGGGATTATAATAGGTTTTGAGTTTTTGACCGATTAGGATAAATATAGGTGCGTTTCAACCTCAATTGGAAAATACAACAATGATAGACGGTTTTTAACAAAAATTTCTGCACAACTGAGGGATATTCTGAATTTCTAGGCTGGTAATTACTTCTAACAACTTATTAATTATTCTGAGTCAGACAAAATGGCAAACAAGTTGACTTACAGGCGGATTAGCGGAAATTATAAAAATTCCACTTTCCAACAAAAAACGGCTATGCTTCACTGCATTTTTGATGTAATTATGTTGGACTTGCATAAATAAGCATAATTAAGTACAGTTATTCAGAAAGAAAAGCCGGAAAAGCATGATAGGAAAAGGGGATATATCAAATCCCACTTTTTGTCAAGGCGCTAGATTTCCAGACTTCAAAGGCAATGTTTGTCAGGACTATACTCCAGACAAGGCGTGTATAAGTTGTAAAAACTGTGTGTATGTACTTGCCGATTATGGGATGCCTGGAGGGAAGGGCATGGATTTCAGTGCCGCGTCGAAGTAAAATCCCTGAGGCACTGTCGCCCGCCCACAGGGGCCACCAAGCTCAAAGATGGAGAGAAGATGGATCCACGGGCAATGCCAAAAAGCACAAAGCGCTTCTCCACTGCGGGTCAGCCAGTCTCATAGGTTGGCGTTGTGTGAACTACGAAAACGCAATTTTTCAAATTTGAGCCGATTGTAATTTTATATATTTTTTTATTCACCACTTGCTTGGGCTGTCTGTTTTCACTCTTCCTAACAAGGCTGACACCCCGGACGCCTAGTTGGAACAGAAGAAAGTAGGTTTTTAAAATGTTTTTAGCCAAAATTTACGATTTTCAAAAATTCGCGCGCACATGGCTTCAGAATCGGAAGTTTTTCTCATTAATATTGTGCGCTAGGTTCTTACTGTTTTACATGTTTCTGACCAGAACAAACTGCTTAACAAAGTTACGGTCGGGTTTTTGATACATAGGTAGTACTTAATCAAAAAAATTGAAATTATCTAAAACACCTGTACATGTGCCATTTTTAGTATTTATTTTTTGTTTCAAATCGATTTCTGTTCTATTTAGCGAAATCAATAATAGAAAAGACCAAAAAACAGCACAGGTTAGGTCAGAATGGCACGACAGCCAAGTTTACTGGACTGAACTGCGCGCGGGTCAGTGCGGCTCACGCAGACCTAGAACTGCTTTTCATTCCGACTTTTAATAGTTTTATTCAACATTAAAGGCTTTCGAGTTATCATTTTATGTTTTGGTATTAAACAATAAGCTTTGCTCAGTATTTGAATCTACTTTGCCACTCGTTAACAAAGAAAATCGGCTTACGCCTGACAAAATATCAAAAGTCGGTCGTAAGTGCCTTAAGTTTTTTGGTTTAAATTGATAAGATTGTCGAAACATTATACAAAACTACTAAAAGTCGACATGAAAAGCAGCTCCCGGTCTGCGTAAGCCGCACTGACCCGCGCGCAGTTTAATCCAGTAAATTTGGCTGTCGTGCCATTCTGACCTGATATGTGCTGTTTTTTGGTCTTTTCTATTACTGATTTCGCTAAATAGAACAGAAATCGATTTAAAACAAAAAAATAAATACAAAAAATGGCACATATACAGGTGTTTCTAGATAATTTAAATTTTTTTGATTAAGTACTACCTATGTATCAAAAACCCGACCGTAACTTTGTTAAGCAGTTTGTTCTGGTCAGAAACATGTAAAACAGTAAGAACCTAGCGCACAATATTAATGAGAAAAACTTCCGATTCTGAAGCCATGTGCGCGCGAATTTTTGAAAATCGTAAATTTTGGCTAAAAACATTTTAAAAACCTACTTTCTTCTGTTCCAACTAGGCGTCCGGGGTGTCAGCCTTGTTAGGAAGAGTGAAAACAGACAGCCCAAGCAAGTGGTGAATAAAAAAATATATAAAATTACAATCGACTTTTTTTCAAAAAATCGTGTCACACAACGCCAACCTATGAGACTGCACAAGCCGAGTCTGACCCGCAGTGGCTTCTCTAAAGTGTTTGGCGAGACCAGGGCTGGGTTGGCGGCTCCTGGAGACGGGCAAAGCCAAAAAAAACATCAGACAGCAATGGCAGTAAGTAACGCTTTTTCGGGAGTTTCATTAAAAAGAGGCAGCCAAAAAGCGACAGAAAAGGGCAAAATGTTATTCTTTATGTTTGTTTGCGGTTCGAGGTTAAAGTGGAGTTAGTCAGGGGGGAAAAGCGGCCCAAACGCAGCCGAAAAAAGGAAGGGAAGAAGGAAGACAGGAAGGAAGGATGCTCGCGGACAGCGACGCCGACGGCGCTGCTGATAAGCCATCAAGGGTTTGGTTTGCACGCGCGCGGCGAAGGTCATTTTGACTCTTGCTTTAGCGGGTGGCATTTTGAGGGTTTGGAATGTGGTTCAAAGGTGCCGAATGCCGAAACCGTCAAATACAGCGATTATTTATTGCGCAATGCGTTCAATTTTGATTTGCGCCGATAATGGATCGATCTCGGATCCAAAATCAAAAACCAAATCCAATTCAGGAACTTCCCCAACCCTAGCCCGATAATAGCGCCCTCCACGAAACAAACAACCTTTTGTTTGTACTACTCCTCCCAAAAGTCCGTAAAACGATAGACCGACTACTCCGTCGAGAGTCCCGACCATGATTATCAGCCATCAATCGCATCATGTTACTCGTGTCCGACGCCTCTCCCATCGCATCCCATAAATTGTGATGGCGTCAATCACTGCTGGACTGGGCCAGAGTCCCGTCAATACCGCTTATCAATCAACAGCAAAACCTAACATAAGGGGAAAGACACGCACTTACTCGGGTATCGAAACAACCAACAAAGGTAACTTTGATCACCTCAAAGTTTGGGACAGACTCGCAAGTATGTCTGCCTTCGAAGCGGTCTGTCTTCAAAGGGAATCAAAATATTATTATTTGTATTGACAAAAAGCAAAAAGAGGGCAAAAAATGTTTATACAACGACGGCTTTGATGCTTTTTGGCCTCCAGGAACTGCCCCATGGGTTTAGGCGGGGAAAAGAAGTTGGTAAAACATTGAAAATGGAGCTAATTTTGTATGAATCCAAATGAGGTGCCTTTAGTGTGATAATGTAGTTCTCCATCGACTGGAGTTTATGCAAACATGGTTTAATTTTGCTTTTTTGAAGGCTTTAGCACTATGAAAAACGTAAAAATGCTAATCAAAGTGTAAAAATTGCCAAAGAAACTTTTTTGTAACAATCAAGGAAATCGTAAAACAAAAATTTCACAGAGCGCATCACAAATGCGAAGATTAACGCGTCTCTAAATCCAATAACCCCAGCCAAAAATCACATCAAAGTAACCTCGAAAACAACAATCTGTATACACTATTTGTGTAATGCCTTCCTTTTACGGCCAGTGGCTGGCCCTTGCTTTACTGACAGGACATGGTTTTGACGAATGTGAATTTTTGCGCTGCGAGGAGGCTAGCGGCCTTCAGACACGTTACGATGCGCCTGTTGGGGTTGTGTCGACAAGTTTTACATGACAAACGAGGCAAAACATTGTCCGACGGAACTGTGTTGTACAAACTTGCAATACTGCAATACTGCAACACTGGAGACTGCCCTTTCCGGACGTGATTATAATACTTAGAGGGAAGGTGGATAGGAATTGGTTTTGTTGTGTTTTTGGTAGTTTTCTGATTACTCATTTTGGTTGAATCGGAGCTAGCACGCGCACGCGTAATTGGAGAATGAATATGATTTGAAAAGAGGGAAGTGTTGAAGTGTCGAACTTGGAGGTGTTTTTTGGAATCAAAAAGTGATCAAACACGCGAAAACTTCCAACAAAGTCATTCCAACAGACAAAACAAGAAATAAAAGTGCACCAAAAACTTCTACAACGAATCGGACCGACCTTGCGCAACAACTTTCACCCCCTTTTTTCAGTCAGCCTTTGCAATTGCAACGGACATACATACAATTGCATTCTGACGCATTCACACGTTTACCGGACGGCCTACAATTGCTCTTGGTGGAATGTTTAGGCCCTTGCAAACATTCAATTTACGCATGCTTGTGTGATTCGCAATCATCGTCACCACCGATGAGCGGGCCGGGCTCCCAAGAGTCAAGCTATAAGTAAGGAAACACACACTAAACATGTGAAACATGCTCAGAAGTCTGGCAAAACCTGGAAAATCTGAAAGGAAAACAATTTTTATGCCCACATTTAACAACCTCCGTAAATTGGAAACTGGGGAAAACCGAAGTAAACCGTTGTTACACGGGTGGAGGGACTGGGGGGATCAAAAGGTTAGTAAGACATTCAAACATTTCCGTGGAGAGATATTTGAGGCTGGATTGCCATAAAAAAGATGTTTGTAGACAGGTTCATCGAGTTTTTGCAATTCGAAACGGACATGCAGACAAATTATGTCAGTGTGTTTATGGAGCGGAATTGGGAGGGATGATCGGTCAATTGGATTTACGGTAGAAAGTTGGAGATCAGCTGGATTGTGGGTGGTTTTAAAGGGCAGGAAAATGAAAACAAACATTTTGGAGCACATTTTGGTGGAATGTGAGCCACCGCTAAGCGAGTCGGAATCAATTTCACCCATGCGTGTGGCACTTGGCAACGGAAACGCCACCGGTGGTATGCCATGGCAGCCAAGTGACAAACTGATGTATGCATACATGGCATGGCGGGGCGGTTTGTAGGGACATGTAGGGGATGGATGGATGACTTGGAGACATGGAAAACAAACAAAGTGGTCGGTAGAAGGAGCCGTTAAGGGTCTTACCTGGCAGCCACGGGCCAGCAAGGTGTCAAGAAGGAAAACAGCCCTTCAAAGAAGGTTTATCGGTGGCTGTTTTGGTGGTTTTTGGTGTTTCTGGCTGTTCAAAGTGTAAAACAGTTCTGGAAGAAGATAAAAAGTTGAGAAAATCAAACAAAATAACATAATAACAACCGTTAAACTACATTTTGAACCATAAAAATTACTCCAAGAAAAATTCCAGCCAAAAATAAAATCCCCCCACCAACCCAAGGACCCCCAGAAAAGAAAATAAGAGAGCGGTATTCACAAAGGGCGCCCAAATCACAGCAAACTGTCGTCCCTGGGCGTCACCAGGAGGGGTCCCAGGGTCGCGCATCCGACAAGTAAACTTTTTTTTTCAAACTTGCAGTCGCACCGACCATCGATGATTCCAACCTTTTTCCCCCTCTAACCTTCATCTCATCTATGTGTACGCAGCAGATAATTTACGTTTTTTTCACTTTCTAGTTTTTTCCCAAGGGTGAGCAAGTGAGGTATTTCGGCCTTGTTTTTTAGCCCATCTAAAGTATGACAGACTGTAGAATGTATGTACATGTTATAAGAAACGGTGGTCTTACATCTCCCATGGCGCCCCAGATAACGGTGGGGGGAGCAAAGGCTATTATCGGTCGAAGCCATCGTCATCCAGGGGGAAGTATGTATGTATACAGCATGTATGTATGAATGACCTCACAGACACGGTTTATGTGTACATTAAAAGGCTGGTTTTATCGGTTTTATAAAAAAGGCGGTCGTGGAGATGACGGAGACACGGAGGAATACAGTCCGATGAACAGGATTGTACTTTACTTTTGGGAGGGATTTATGATGTAAGGGATGCAAGATAGGAGTTTAAGGGTGTGGCTGGGTGGGGTTTAGATTTGATGGGTTTAAATTTGAAAATTTTATGGTCTAACGGTTTGAAATTCGTGATAACGACAAAAATTTTGAATACAAAGGAAAATACACATTGGTAATCACAAAAAAAAGCCAAAAAATTCCATTACTCTCAAGAGATCCATCTGATCCACCCTTCAAACATGTGTCAATCCTGCGCACTTCAAAAAAGCTCACTTCCGCCACTTATCCAATTTGACGGGAGAGCCCACCTACCGAGCGAGATCAGTCAACAAGTATGCACTCGTGGCTTTTTCATTGCGGCTCTTGCAGGCTTCTGGGTGATTCACTAATCGGGGGCTGATCAAAAATTGAAAAAATGCTACCAAATGCCATAACAATTGAATCATCGGACCAAAAAACCGCTAACTAAATCAAACCAAAACAATCCTATTTGATCTGAAAAGCAACCCCCTCAACATTTTTGACGTCACCAAATCCCCATCAAGGTCAATTCCCTCAAATTCCTTCCAAAGCACATAACTACGCTTTTTGAAGCCTTTTCGGGCACCGCCACGTTTGGCATTGAGCCACCACGGTCCATAGAGCAATATTTCCCTCAATAAAAACGGCATAATTGCGTTTAACGGAATTCAAAGCAATAATAAATCCAATATAAGTCTCCAAGCTAACAGGCCGGGGTAGATAACGGGCATCCCTGGAATCTAATGACCCTCATAATTCGAAGACGAAATCTTGATAAACCAGGGCAGGGCAGAGAACACATTAAGTGTCCTTGGAGGGCCCTTCAAACCGAGTCCTATTGCCAGTCGCGACACGGCATGCCCCCGGCTAATGAGACGTCCGGAAATTAGATTTGAGACCGCTCGAATGAATGCAATGCCATGCACTTTGTGATGTCAGTCAGTTATGTTTAAAAAACGGGAGCTAGAGGATTGGGATAAAGATAAAGTTCGAGGGATCCATTTATCATCGATGTGAATGTGGATGTGATGGGAAGATGGGATAAAACACAGGTAAAAAGACAGACAGCAGCTAGTAGATAGCTTCGAACAAAAAACACAGAGAGAGGATCGAGTGCTTGATATCGATATCGCAGCCATGGCTTCAAGCTGAGCTGAGCTGATGTGAAAGCAAGACGCAAACGACAAAAAGACGTGGGATCAAACGCAAACAGCCGCCCTTAATGTATGGGATTGAGTCGAGCTCGAGGGATGTGGAGGAGGAGACAGAGACATGAACATGATCGGGGATTGTCGTCGTCTTGCAGGCTTTTTTCTTATATCCAGGGCTTTTTTCCTTGAAGCGGATCTGTGGATCTGTGAAATGAGGGAAATTAGCAAAAGAAAAACAGGGCAGCTGACATGAACTTTTAAATTTTCATTGTGTCAATGACAATGACGCGCCAAACTTTAGAGTTTTGATGGGATTTGGGAACTCTCTCTCTGAAAGCTTTCCTAAAAGCTAGCTTTGTAGGCACGTCTGTTTGTTTCACAGCTTCACAGCTTCACTACTTCGCCGATGTTCTACATTACATTTCGTGCCAGCATTCGTAAACAGCAAACAAAACAAACGCTTTTACGCTCAAAAAACAGATCGACAAAATAAAAAATGCAATTGTCCGTCCATCAGGAATGAGGTTGGCAACTGCCGCATTCCCACTTGCAAATGAACATCTGGAAGGTCGGAAAGGGCACATTGGGGACGATTGCAAGGGGTTTGGTGGTGAGTAATTTTGGCGGGGCGCGGGATAGTGATGGAAGGACAGGGCTCAGTGATTCGATGATTCATCGAAACAAAAAACATCTATTGTAAAGAAATGGGTACAAATTCGTTGGAGGCATGTGGGCCGTCGATCAAATGAGGGCAAACCCGAACTGGGACGACTGAATGTGTCAGTTGATCGGAAAGTGGTTATGAATGGGTGAATCACTAGCAGAGTGAATGGATGCCATTCGAAGGCGGGTGTGGGGTTCAAAGGTTCAGTTGCTCAACACATTGAAAACCTAGGGTTTCGTTATATTTACCGACGTTCAACACACTCAATAAAGTCTTTTGAACTACTTTTCGTAATTTGATACAACCCAACAAACTCCAGAACTTCGACGAACCCCCAAACAATCCCATCCGCCCACCACGACGCAAAACAGTCAACATAAATCCCGACAAAATAAGCCATAACCCAGCATGAGTTCCCCAACCACAACCATGATGTGCCCTGCCCAGATGCTTCGTGAAACAACTGAAACAACGCCATGGCACTTTTCAAAGACGGAAAGATGGTAATTCTGTCTGTCGAACAAAGATGATGGCACGGCACCCCCGAAGTAGCACTGTGACTTTGAAGAGTTAACCGGACAATGGTGAAAAAAACCCGGCCTGCGCGCTTCCGCCAATTTTTTGTTTCGCTTCTCCTTGTGGCACTTTCCAAATTTTAAAATGACTGGAAGCAAGGGGAAGCGGTTCGGTTCGTGTCAAACTGACGACCTCGACGTTTTTTGGCGGGCAAAAAAGTGCAACAGGATGGTTTCCAGTTCAAAACAGACGGGTCGAGGAAAATGAGGTGCTCATGAAGGCGCAAATGAGAAATGCGGGTACTTCGGCATGATGGGGGTGATAAAAACTGTTTTTGGCTTATAAAATCTAGAAGGCTTTACAAAACCCGAGGTAGCAAAAAAGTTGGAAGAGTCCTTTTTTGCAAAGCTGGTTGCGTGCGCATATTTGCGGTCACGGTACGAATCATTGCTGAAACAGCTCTCGGCGGCCAAACTTTTTATCCGCCGTTACCGCTGAAAAGGCGACTGCCCGCATCTGGTTCTTCTTGTTCGGCCTCCTTCCGCTCTTGGCTATCAGTTTCGTTTCCAGATGAACCTCACCAAAACCTTCAAGGATGATTGTGTCGTTTTTTATTTTTTTTTATTATTTGTTAGCACGCCACCGTATGACGCTGAATACAAAACATAAACATGTAATATACAAGTAAACACAGGGGGGGATGGATGATGTACAATAGTTTAAGACGGGAAGGTACAGTAAATGGGTACAAAATTAAGTAAATAAAAATAGTAGGTTAAGAAAGTTGAAGTTTTTTAATGAGACGAACAAATTGCTTATGATTTGGAGTTGCTTGGAGAGAACGAGGGAGACTAGTGAAAGATTTGGCCGCTCTGGAAGAGAAGAAGGCTCGACGAATGGAGCCTGTGGAATGGGGTAAAACAACCTTTTTTCTGGATCCTCGAGTAATGGAGTCGCGAAGGACTAACTCAAAATTGCAAGGTGAGAGATCGACGAGTGATTTGTGAAAGTACTGCAAATCGAACAGTCTGCGTCTGTGATGCAAGGAATTCAAGCGAAGCAGCTTAAGTCGTTTGGAATAGGTGAAAGTAGGGAGTAAATGTCGGAGAGAAGGTGATCGAAGGAAAATGCGACGTGTGGCAAACTTTTGGACTTTTTCAATCTCCTTAATTTGGCGTTTGAGAACCGGATTGAAAACAGGTGTAGCAAACTCGAGAAGAGGACGAATATAGATCGAGTAAAGGCGAGACAATGTAGAAAAGTTGTTAGACTTGACTGCTTTGAATAGACAGAAAAGAGCATTTTTGGCTTTACTAGTGATATGGGCAATATGTTTATCCCACGAAAGATCGTTAGACACAATAACTCCGAGGTCGCGAATGCAAGAAGACGTGGGGATAATAGTACTACCAAACCTATACTCGCTATGCATGTTCAGGTGAGGAAGGAAATGAAGTACAGCACACTTGTTTGGAGAGATGGGGAGACAATTTGTCTGAGACCACAAGTAAAGGTTGTCTATAAACTGCTGAAGGGCTAGAGGATCCGAACCAACAATCTTAACATCGTCAGCGAAAAGGAAACAGTGGACGTTTTCAACCTTGCAAACAGCTGGCAGATCAGCAATGATAGCGAGAAACAATGTAGGGCCTAATACAGAACCCTGGGGTACGCCGGAGGGGGTATGCACCATACTGGATCTTTTATCGCCTATTTGAACAAACATAGTCCGGTTCGAAAGAAACGATCCAATCCAACTAATGAGATCCTCAGGACAGCCATAAGATATCAACTTGTTGATGAGAACATTGTGAGGCACTTTGTCAAATGCTTTGAGAAAATCAAAATAAATGACGTCGGTGGCGATTTTCCGGGAAGCAAATGAGGTAAGAAGTTCAAAGGTGCCGAGAAGATTTGAGGTAACGGAACGATTTTTAAGGAATCCGTGTTGCTCAGAGGGCATGATTCCACTGGTGATAAGAAAGTTGATAAGCTTAGTATTCACAATCGATTCACACATTTTGGAAGTAGAACATGTTAAGGCAACTGGTCGATAGTTAGCAATAAGAGAGCGAACGCCCTTTTTGAATACGGGTTTGACGATGGCAGATTTCCAGAAAGAAGGAACGGTACCCGTAGAAAAGGATACATTGAAGATAATGGATAATGGGATGGCTAAGCTGGTTGCACATTTTTTGAGGAGAATATAAGGGATAGTGTCAGGCGATGTATTAGCCGAAGATTTCTTCCAATGTTGAAGCAACTCATAAACTGCTACTGGGGTAATTGGATCAAAAGGCCCATCGAAGGGTGGACGCGAAATTGGATCACCGTCTACGTAAACAGATTTATAGTAAGTGAGAAAGATGTCACATTTAGACTGGACGTCAAATACAGTTCTACCATCAACAGATAAGGCAGGAATGGACGACGAAGGACGGATTCTCTCACGAATGTACTTATAGAGAGCTACAGCATTTTTGGACTTAGCTAATTTGCCTTCAAGCTTTCGACTATGACGGAGAGTTTTTCTTACAATGTCGCGGCCAAGTTTGGCTATGAGTATACTTCTATCCTTAGTGCGAGGAAGATGGAAAAGTTTACGGCGATACTGGATTGTACGATGCACACCGGACGGAATATTTGTAGTGGAGGCGGTAGAAAACGGTACAAACTGGTAAATGCCATTAGTGACAATGGATACAAAGCAAGTGTAGTAATCATCAATGGTAGTACAATCGCAGAACACGGCTCTCCAGTTGATATTTGAAAAAAGAAGGTTGAGTCCTTTGTAGTCAGCCCGATAAAAGTTTCGGAAAGGAGGTTGCAAATCAGGAAGAACTTGGCGGGTGTGGAAAGATACAATCACCGTGTTATGATCACTATTGGCAAACGGAGGATGGATTTCAGCACTGGTGAGCTCAAGAAGATCATTAGAACAGGCGAGATCAAGAACATTTTCACCCCGCGTGGGTTCAGAAACGTGTTGACGGAAGTGGGCAGCGGCCAGGAAATCAATGAAAACGTTTTCGTTTTTGGAGGTCCCGCATGGGACGTCAGCTATCCAATCAATATGAGGAAGGTTAAAGTCACCGGCCAATAAGATGGGGCAGTCTGCTGTGCAAAAATCCATAAGCTCAGAGACAGATGTGGTGAATGCATCACTGGTAGTTGTGGTAGCAGAGGGGGGAGCGTATGAACAAATGATACGTATAGAGTTGCCAGCTATGTTGAGGTCAACAGCGACAAACTCAATTGATTGGGTGAGGGATTGGTGGACGAGAGTGGGGCAATACACAAGGGGTGCCAGGATAAGGACGCCACCGCCTTTCTTAGAGACACGGTCGCGGCGAAAAACAATAAAATCATAGTTAGCAGTTATCAGCGAGTCAGGGACATCTGAATTAGTCCACGTTTCAGTGAAACAGAATATAGATAAGGGGTTAGTATGTAACAAGCTATGAACAAGAGCAAGTTTGGCAGGATTACAAATACTTCGGGCATTAATGATGTGACAGGTAATACGGTGGCGATTATCCTATTGCTGGGCAACAGGAACAGAAGAAGCAGATAACGATCGGCCTTGCCCTGGTCGAGACAAACCTATGGGGACGTTATAAGAAGAGGAACCATTGGGAGGCAGAGAGGCAGCCTTTTCAAGCTCCGCCGTGGAGAACGGGCGAGGTTTGTCCCTAGGGTTTTTGCGATCGGAGGGATGACAAAGCCTCATTTTGTAGACGCAGGCAGGAATGCCATCGCGTCTACAACGTTCGCGGAGATCGGAGATCTTTTTGAGTTCGTCACGCTCGGATCGGGTAAGTGAGGGATGAACGGAAACATGCTTAAAAGCAGAGTCACGGAGAGCACGAGAATTCGAGAGAACACGAAGTTGTTGTTGGCGAGTTTCCAGTACAACTTTGAGGAGACGGGGGCGATTAGATGTAGAGGATTGACCAACACGGTAAACCTTGGAAGGCGCCGCTTCAACATTGAGCGTGTCGAAAATGGTAGTAACGGCGTCAATGTCGTGTTTGCGGCGTTCAGAGGGTGCTGTCGCTTTGGATTCTGGTAATCCGATGAGGACGAGGGACTGGGCGCGTTCGACTTCGGCAGGGTGATTTGACTTAACAAAGCGGTCGAACAGTTCTGTCACCATATGAAGGAGACGGTGAGCAAGGATGTCGGCGGATCCTGAAGGCTTTTTGAGGTAGCCTTTACAGAGTTTAATGACGGCGTCAGGGTCATTAGGGTCAATGGATTCGATAGTGGGAGACGAATCCATTGGTTCCTCTGCCATTTCGTTAAGTAATCCCTTTTTGGCCGGTTGTCTACTGGCGGAAGCCTTTCTTTTGGTCGATTTTCGTCTTGATGATTTCTCTTCAGCTGGGTTCTGTTGAGCGGACTTCTCTTGCGGTGTCGTCTGGGTAGTGGTGGATTGAGCAACGGGGTTCTGCTTCGTATTCGCCCTGGTAGTTGGGGGCATTGATGGAATTGTCAGCAAATATGGACACTAGATAATAACAATCGCAGAGAGCGAAAAACAGACCGACCGCCCGGTACGTGACAAACGGACCGAACTGACAAACGGACCGAACTGACAAACGGACCGAACTGACAAACGGACCGAACTGACAAACGGACCGAACTGACAAACGGACCGAACTGACAAACGGACCGAACTGACAAACGGACCGAACTGACAAACGGACCGAACTGATGTCGTTACTTTACGTGAGGCTGATTTGAAAAAAAAAGATTGGCGACAAACGGGACACACCCAAACACAATGTTCCTTGTTCTGATGGACTCCAATGGTGGATTCAGTGGTTTCCCGCAGGTGTTCGCGAAACTGCCAAGGATCATGTTAGCATGTATTTACACGTCAACAAGCCTGTTAAGGCAAGGTACACGTTTGCTGTTGCCGGTTCCTCCATTGATCGTAAAAATCACCCTTTATAGATTTCTGTATAATACATTTGTTTACAGGCACATACACTAAAGAGTATTATGACACTCTTATTGGTAGTGGTCGTTCTAAGGTTGCCTCTCACGACGAACTTCGCCCCTTGTTCCGCGATGGCAAGCTTTCTATCACCTGTAGCGTTGAATTTGACCTATCGTTGTCGCTGGTTTGTTTGAAACCAAGTGTCTTCCAATCATGCGACCACCTTGACACGGATGTGACGCTGATAATGGGATCGGACAGTGTTCAGGCATGTTTTTATGTTAAAAAATATCATTTTTATATATTATTTTACAGGTGCACAAGAGCTTTCTTACTTTAATTTCGCCTGTTTTCCATGCCATGTTTGCGCATGACACCAAAGAGACACGTTCTGGCAAAGTCAACATCACTGACTTTGATTATGATACCGTCAAAGCTGCCATCGATTTCTGCTATGGTCGACAGCTTAAATTCCTGTCAATGGAAACAGTGGTTGGCGTCCTTCGGTTTGCTGATAAGTACACCATTAAATCGGTCACTGTAAGCTTTTCTTCTTCAACTTTGTACTCTTTTAACCCGATCATCTTTAGGCACAGCTAGAGAAGCTTCCGTTCTCCAATCTATTGCCAAATACGTTTAGCACGATCGTTCATTATGCCTACGATTGTTCGCAGAATGATTTGCTGGGTGAATGTTGCAAGTACTTCAAACGCTATCAGACTGTGATCAAGAATGAAAAACAGTTTGCAAAGCTTCCACCCTCGCTGGTCGTGGATGTTATCAAATCGACGTTCGGTTTGGAGGCCAACTTTGACGTCCTTCGTCATGCCCACAAAAACGGCATTTTATTTATCTTGGTTTGTTTTCTTTATTGTTGACCCGACCTTTCAAAGTTTTATGTGATAGTTTACAGGATTATTTGGAACAACCTCTTCTGACAGCCATGACCCTCAATGACTTCTGTGCCGCCGCTGACTATGCTTGGAAATGTTCTCGGGAAGATTTGAAAAAAGTGTGCGCTGCATTTTGGTACAATGACAAAGATAATACCACATGTCTGCCTGAATTTCATGACCTTCCACCAGCAACCATCTCCGGATTGGTGAAGCTTGGATTCGAAATCAACAAGGCTGATGTGAGTACTGAGTGAATGTGATTGTTTCAATGTACACATTTGTTATATTAATTTTTTTGTTTTGTTTGTTTAAATTACCTAGTAAACGCACGTATTATGTGTCATATATAGAACGGTTTATAAGATATACTCTAATAAAATAAGTCAGTTGCATGCTGATTACGTGCTCTGATTGTCAAATAATAAGAGTAGTACGTGCGATAGTGTACATGTACATAGTTAAACAACGCGTCTTCGTCGAGGCTAAAAAAATGAACTTTTGGTTCCGGCTATCAAAGAAATGCAACATAAGAAGTTTTTGTGAATGGCTGAACGTGATGAACGAGAGTGTAATAGTCCAACACACGACGTATAAATATGAAACGGGTTTGACTCCACAGGACAACTTATTACGGTGCTGCTCAAAATAGATAACTGTGTAAAAATGCCGTTCAAATCGCCTCTGCCGCCGGTACCCTTGGAAACTCAACCGTATGGCGAACGAATGCTCGATGTTCTGTGGCGCCATGGGACCGCGAATCCGACCAAAAAAGCTATGATCTGTGCCGAAAATCCTGAATTTTCCATCACTTATCACGACCTCTACCACAGTTCTTTGTCAGTGGCCGCATTCCTGGAAACTGAAGGCTTCAAACACGGCGATGTGTCGTTAACTGTGTTACCTAACTCTTGGGAGTTCCAAGCTGTCTTGATCGGTGCGGCTTTGCGCGGTGTAATTTTTAGTTGCGCAAATCCGAATTATGGCGAATGTGGGTGATTTGAACTTTTGAGCAGTTTGATGAATAACTTGGTTACAACTGGTGAAACAATTTCAGATGAAATCGAGTACCAAATTCGTGATTCAGGCGCCACAATCATCTTTTGCGCCGACAACACGTTGGAACTTGTGTTGAAAGTTACTCAAAACAATGACAACATTAAAGTAAGAACGGTGTAACTATGAAAAGATCTAAAAATCGGTGGTTTAGAAAATAGTCGTTGCCCAACTTTCGGATCGCACAAAAAAGCTTCCCTCAAACTTGCCCGCTGGAGTCACTCGTTTTGATGATGTTCTTGCCACCAAGCCAGCTGTGCCTATCAAATCGAACAACATCGATGTTAAAAAAGATGTTCTACTGCTACCGTATTCAAGGTTTGCATGTTGCAGGCTATAATGATACAAAAATACAAACTTTGTTTTAGCGGCACAACAGGACCGTCAAAAGGTGTCATGATTAGCCACGAACTGTTTTCGACTATGGTTACAACTGTTTCTTCTCACTTTAAGAAAAATGTTTATCCCCATCTGAATTCAACCCGTGAAGTCGCTTCTGAAAATGTTTTACTAAGTTTGCCGTTTTGTTTCATCTATGGGTGTGCCATGCTTCAAAAAGCGTTGGTTCTCGGACAAACTGTGATCGTGATGAGCCGCTTTGAAGAGCATTGTTACTTGCGGTCTATTCAAAACTTTCGGGTAACGCAGCTCACTCATTCTCAAAAATTATCGCATTATCATTTGTCTTTAGGTTCACTACCTGTTTCTGCTGCCCCCTGTGCTGGTCATGTTGGCAAACTCTCCAAATGTTGATGCCTACGATCTGAGCAGTGTTGAAGGAGCAATTTCATCAGGAGCTCCGGCAAGCGCCGATATTTGCCATAAAGCATTGAATCGATTGCCCAATTTCAAGCATATCGTTAACGGTTATGGGATGACAGAAACATCGGGTGGTTGCACCTCGCCTATAATCGATGACAGTCGAGCCGTAACTGATCATTCGGGGATTTTATTTCCCAATTACGAGGCAAAAACAGTTGGGCTCGATGGTCAAGAAACACCTCTCGGTGAACCAGGCGAACTGTTGCTTCGAGCACCGGCTATGATGCTTGGGTTCATTGGACGCCCAGAAGCCACTGCCAATGCATTTACTGATGGATGGTATAAGACAGGTAAAACAGAACAATCGTTGTGATGCCCCCAGGGCTAGCTAATTGATTGAAGCCAATCACCAATATTTCAGGTGACATTGCCCGTATCGATCATACCGGCTTTGTCTACATTGTTGGCAGACTGAAGGAAATGATAAAATCACGCGGCTTTCAAGTCGCACCAGCAGAGTTAGAAGACGTTTTACTTAGTCATGCCGATATCACTGATGCTGGTGTTATTGGAATCCCCTGGAAAGATGGCGACGAAGCTATTTTTGCGTTTATTGTGCGCAAAAACAACAAACTATCCAAAGACGAAGTTTATAAGTTCGTTAGTGGTAAAGTAGCTGAATACAAACAGCTTCGAGGCGGCATTCGATTCGTCGAAGCGATTCCAAAATCGGTCACTGGAAAGATTTTGAGAAACGAATTGCGGAACATGTACAAAGATGGAGCCTAAAGTTCATCAACTTTTAAAATACCAAAATGTGTTTGAAATCAAAAAATAAATGTAATAAACAGCAAAATGTATTCCCTGAAGGCAAACGAGATAAACATAAAGTTCACGGAGATTTTGCATGAAACAGCTCTATCGGTTCATTCTAATTATTCATGACGCGTTACGACCCAAGCTCGGCATCCTGTGCATAAAAGTTTGAAAACTTTGTACTTTTATCGGAATTCACTAGTTCTGTGATCTAAAAACTGTACGCTTTGGCGCCAAAATGAACTCAGTCGTATTGTTTCTTTTACTCTTGCTTATTTATAAGTAAGTTTTCTTGGCTTCCTGTCTCTATATAACAATATCTTATTTTGACTTTCCTATGAAAGACAATTCAATTACCTTTGCAGAGGCACTGGTTATCCAAAGCTATGTAACAACGAAGACTTTGATAAACATCGATACCTGTACGGACAAGAAACTGTTCCGTGTTATGTTTTCCGTGCGGGAACATGCCTCATTGTGAGTCCGCATAAGGTTGATGCCAGTGTCGCACAGATGGAATGTACTTACAAATATGGCGGTCAACTTGTCGTCCCAAAAAACAGGGAAGACGTTACAACAATCGCAAAGAAACTTTTTTTCTATCCCAACTTGACAAGTGACTATCAGGATTCAAAGTTTATCATTGGCCTTATTGGAAACAAGGATTACGGTGATCTTCGAGTTGACGTGTCCTACTACAGTAATACACTTGAACCAACTTTTTGGTTAGTTTTGCTAACATATAAGTTCAATAAATAAAAAAATGGTTTCAGGAATAACGTGATGATGTCCCCTAAAGATCCCCGAATAGACCGTTCAGAGTATCCATTCGCCGAGGGCCAAGAACAATTGTTATCATCTGAAAAGATGAACCAACCAGCAGTTGGAGCATGCATTGATAAAGTGATTGGACTGAACCCAAAAACAGCTGAATTTGAAGTTCTTCGTGGATCTGACCGAAACTATTACCTTTGTGAAACGCCACGATGGCCAAAATACAAATGTCCCAAGGGCTGGCTGCTTGACCGAAGCGAACCAATGTGCTATAAGGTAGTTTTAATATAAATAGAACATTTAGTATTACAACGCAAACTATGTTTAGGCCTACTCTGGAAATTGGGACTATGTGCAGGCTCGATTGAAATGCCGCCAAGAAAAGTCTGTCATTGCGGCTGCTCGTAAAGTACCGATTGGAGAATTTGTGTTCTCAGTTTTTTTGACTTGTAAGTCGCTTGGCCTACCTTACTCTTATAATATAACTTTGTTTAGACCTTCTTAATGAAGACACATCGATTCCCAAGACATTTTATCACACTGCCCAAAGAACTGCCGAAAAGTTGAGTTTCTCACATTTGGCAACTTTTTTATTTGTTATTTTTCAGTTTTTATGGTTTTTGTGATGACGGATCATTCTGTGAGTATATCTGTAATGGCATGTCTGCTCAAGCGACTTCGTTTGAATTTGTCAGTAAAAGTGGGGAGCGCAACAATCGTAAGTGTCTTTGAAAATGCGTTTTTGTGACATTATATCATTAAAAGTTTAAGTATACCAGGAAAATACACATTGTTGTCACATGAGAGAGTGTAAGGAGATATGGAAGATTGGAGTTATTTGTTCGGTGCGTCCAGATCAATCAAAGGCACAAGAATGAAAATGTTAGAAACTTTGGGGGACCGGCTTGTGGTTCGCATTTATCTTTTCTTTACTTATTTTAGTAATCAGTTGATGTTTATTGTATAAAGAACGTCATTTTGTATCTGATAACCTATGTTTTGTGGCAATTGTGCCGGTCATTTTGTCGATGGAGTACAAAAACCGTTTGAATGGGGTGTGTATTTGTTGTCTCGGCACGAAAAAAAGTGTAAAAGATTGTCATGCCGCAATATTAGCATAATATTAGCATAAATATTTGCTTCAAAACACTTTTTCAATTTTTTATGGCCAATTATTCGTGTTATTGTTGGCTTCCGGAAAACTACGAAGTATGAATCCAACTAAAACACTTCAGGACAACCACGGATTCACATTAAACAAAACCGATTTGACGAAAAAGACACTTGGTCACGAAATTGAAACCCGAAAACGCGATATTCCATGTTCTGATGGACTTCAATGGTATATTCAATGGTATCCTGCAGGTGATCGCGAAACTGCCAAAAATCATGTTAGCGTATTTGTATTAGTCAACAAACCTGTTAAAGCAAAGTTTGGATTTTCTATAGATGGTTCTTCTATTTCATGTATGAATATTATTATAATATATATTGATATTAAATTATGATGTTTAGTGTCAGCTACTAATCAGTTTACCAGGCCTTCATTATCCTGGGGATGGTCTAAGTTTGCATCCCATGAAGACCTCTATCCTTTGTTTCGCAGCGGCAAACTTTATATAAAATGCGATATTGAGTTTTATCTTCCGATGTCACTGTCGTGCTTGAAGCCCAGTGTTTTTCAATCATGCGATCATTTTGCCACAGATTTGGAACTTGTTATGGAGTCACAAAAAGTACAGGTAAGCGTTTACCCAACGTTTAACGACATTCAAACCCACCTTTGTCATTTTACAGGCGCACAAGAGTTTTCTTTCCTTGATTTCGCCCGTTTTCCATGCCATGTTTACGCATGACACCAAGGAGGCCCGTTCTCACAAGGTTGACATCACTGATTTTGATTATGCTACCGTCAAAGATGCCATCGACTTCTGCTACGGACGGCAATTGGAATGTTCGTCAATGGAGACCGTTGTTGGCATTCTTCGATTCGCTGATAAGTATAACATCAAATCGGTCACTGTAAGCTTTTCTTCGAAGTATGCATGTGTTCTCATAACGCGATCATTTTCAGACACAGCTAGACAAGCTTCCATTTTCGAACCTATCAAAGGATACTTTTTGTACGATCGTTCATTATGCCTACGATTGTTCGCAGAATGAATTGCTGGCTGAATGTTGCAAGTATTTCAAGCTTCATCAAAACGAAATCAAGGACATGGAGCAGTTCGCAAAGCTTCCACCCTCGCTTGTCGTGGATGTCATCAAATCGGCGTTTGATTTGAATACCATCTTTGACGTCCTTTGTCATGCCCACAAAAATGGCATCACCTTTGTCGTAGTTTGTTTTCTCTACTGTTACTTTTCCAAGTGCTACGTTACAATTTACAGGATCATTTGGAACAACCTCTCCTAGCATCCATGACCCTGAACGATTTCTGTGTCGCCGTTTGCTACGCTTGGGAGTGCTCACGGGATGCCTTAAAGAAAGTGTGTGCTCAATTTTGGAACGGTAACAAAGATAATGCCACATGTCTGCCTGAATTTCATGAGCTTCCACCAGAAACCATCTCTGGATTGTTGAAGCTTGGATTTCAAATCAAAAAAGCTGAACCTTGATTAGTTGCGATTCATTGTCTGATTGTTGTTTCATTTTTTTTGGTAAATGCCCCATTACGTTTGATTTCCTTTCCACTGCTTATCGTTTGACTGGAAAACAGCAAGCAGTCTACAAAAGTTATCTATCCTGTGACTTTGGCGTTTGACATTGTGGCATGAAGTTTTTGTACACACCGCACGTGCTCCCAATTGTGGTCTCATGGCGAAGGTGTGCGCGCCAAGTTTTTGACAACTGATCGGATCACATTTCGTTTCCGTTTGTTAGTCTTGTTTCTTTCATCATTTGCCGCCATTCTTGTTGTTTTTCCTACTCACACTATTTGCTTAGTGTGCCGTGTTGATGGTCACGTGATAACGTCGATTTACCATCTTTTTATGCGATATTTTTTCAGACAGTTGGCTTGCACTGCGCTGGTCATTACCGAAATCTACAAGGATGTCGATTGTATGTTTTCTATCCTATTTTGTAGACGACTTCTTGTTGATTACATTCTTTTATAGGTGAAGACCGTCAAAACTATCTATGATACGGCCACTTTTACGCTCAATGAGGCTGATTTGACTGGAAAGAAGGTTGGAGATTCCTGCGTGACCCCTGAACGCGATGTTCCTTGCACCGATGGACTGCGATGGTGGATTCAGTGGTACCCATCTGGAATTGACGATGATGTGAGAGATCACATCAGCTTGTTTTTGTATGTCAACAAGGCCATGAAGGTGAAATGTACTTTTGTTGTTGACGATTCTTCAATTGAAGGTACTGTTTTATTACAAATATATGATTTCTGAAATTGTTTTGTTATAGAGACTTTCACTTATTCTTTTGTCGACGTTACACAAGGAAATGGTTACCATGATTTTGCGTCTCACGAGGAGCTTCGACCCATATTCCGCATTGGCAAGCTTACCATTACCTGCGACGTCGAGTTTGACATTTCTGTTCCATACATTTGCGTCAAACCATGTTTGTTTTTGTCTTCGGATGATGTTCCTACTGATTTGGAGCTTGTTATGGAATTTGGAAGTGTGCCGGTAACTATTTTATATATAAATTGGTACAGCAATATACGTAATTGGTTTCAGGTTCACAAAAGCCTTCTCATGCTGATGTCTCCAGTCTTTAATGCTATGTTCACTCACGACACCGCAGAATCCAAATCCAACAAAGTCAAAATCACCGACTTTGATTACGAAACCGTCCAAACAGCTATTGATTTTTGCTACGGCCGGGAGTTCGAGAATCCTTGCATCGAAACGTTTCTTGGCATCCTTCGTTTTGCCGACAAGTACGACATTGCGGCTGTCACTGTAAGTTTTTGACTTCTCATTTAGGTATATATTTACAAGCTATGGTTTAGTCCCAAATGGACAAAGTGCCCGAATTGAACCTTGATGTTGACTCATTTTGTCCGATCGTCCAGTATGCCTATGAATGTTCGAAGGACGAATTGTTCCAAGAATGCTGCAAGTATTTTAAGGAACATCAAGATAAGATCAAAGCCACCGAAAAGTTTACCAAGCTTCCACCCGCTCTTGCTGTAACTGTCTTGGAAACTGCGTTTGATTTAAAGTCCGACTTTGACGTTCTTCGTCATGCGCTTAAGGAAGGTATGACTTTCGTCGTGGTAAGTTTACCGATTGCATTTGAAGCATATTGATGGCCCTTATGGTTTTACAGGAGCATCTGGAACAAAATTGTCTTGAAAACATCTCCCTCGACATTTTCTGTCCCACTGTCAGTTATGCATGGGACTGTGAGCGGGATGCGTTGAAAAAGGGGTGTGCCAAGTTTATTAAGGATAATCGTGATGGCATTTTAAAGCTCAAGGACTTTCATGAACTTCCTGCGGAAACTCTGCGTGAAATCTTAAAGTTGTGGTGCGACGTCGAAAATGCAGTTGAATGAGAAGGAACTTTTTTGGGTCTATCTGATGTTGATTTTGGTTTTTGTTGATTCACTGAATAAAAATACGGTGTAAATGTAAGGGGGCATAATGGATAACAAGGTTGAATGACTTCCTCCTAGAGTACCGTTTGGTTTTATATTTTTGCCAATATAATTCATGCATGCATTGTCTAACTTTAGTCTGTTGCTGATTGGTCTCGCCCTAACTAATCATGTCTGTTGTAAGTTTTTTTTCTTTTTCACGTTAATTTGACGTTTACCGTTTTAGAAAACGGTTTTTCATGATTCCACCACTTTTACGCTTAATGAAACTGACTTGGCTACAAAAACGAGTCCCTTACCTCAAACCAAAAGACGTGACATTCCTTACTCAAATGGACTGAAATGGTGGGTTGATTGGGCTCCTGAAGGTTTGAACCCTGAAGACGAAGGTTATCTTAGCGTGTTTCTAAATGTTAGTGGGCCGGTTAAAGCACGCTATAGTTTTTCAATTGAAAGAACTTCGGTTAAGAGTAAGCTAGCCTCGTTATGCCAGTTTTACACAATCGAATTTTAGGGTCAGATGCGAAAACATTTGATGCTATAACTGGTGGATTTTACTATGGAGGTTGGTCGAAGTATCAGTCCCATGAAGAACTCCGTCCATTGTTTCACGACGGCAGACTCACAATTAGATGTGATGTTGAATTTGACCTGCGGGTGTCATATGCTTGCCTGAAACCAAGCATGTTTGAATCTTGTGGACATATTCTTCCTGATATGGAGCTCGTCTTGGAATCTGGCAGTGTTTTGGTAAGTTTTTTAAAATGTATTATAGTTACATTCATGGTAAAAACAGTATTCTTTCAGGTTCACAAGCACTTCCTTTCAATGATCTCGCCAGTTTTCAATGCCATGTTTACTTACAATACCTGCGAATTGAAATCTGGCAAAGTCAAAATCACGGAATTTGATTTTGATACCGTCAAAGCTGCTATTGACTTCTGTTATGGCCGGGAAATCATGGACAAGTCGATTCACACCATTGTTAATATTCTGCGTTTTGCTGACAAATATGACATCAAAGCAGTCGTATGTTTTTATATTTTGTTATTTTAGGATTGATTTAGATTTTTAGACTCAACTGCAAGAAGTTCCATCGACAAATCTGTTCATAGACACCTTCTGTGCCATCATCCGTTACGCCTATGATTGTTCGAAAGATGAGTTGCTGACCCAATGCTACCAATTCTTCAAAGAGCATCAGAAGAAACTCAAAACTAAAAAAGAGTTTGTCGATCTTGCGCCCGAGCTTGTCACACTTGTTTTGAAGTCAGCTTTCGATCTGAAAACGGATTTTGATGTTCTGCATTACGCTTGCAAAAACGAGTTTACAACCGTCGTGGTTAGTGGAAGATTACAACAAACGGTTTTTTCATTTTCGTTATTTTTCAGGAACACTTGGAACACCGTCTCCTGACTTCCATGACCCTCAATGACTTCTGTGCCGCCGTCGGCTACGCTTGGGAGTGCTCAAGTTGTGAATTTGGCTACATTTCACGCTCTTCCCCAGGAAGCCATTTGCGGTGTGCTGAAGCTTGGATTTGATCTCTCCAATTGCGAAATGATAGAATTATAAGACATAGTACTTGATAACTTGTCTAGTTTGAGTAAATTGTAATGATGGTTGTTTCTTAGTATTCTTGTGAAATCAGTGAATAAAAAGTACTGTTTAAACAGACTTATTGATCACAAGGTTTGACTGCCTCATTGAATATCGTTTGATTTTATACATTCACCATGCTTTCATGTATTGCCTCATTTTAGGTTTGATGGTTGCTTTTGATTCGTAGAGCCGTCATTGAAAATGGTAAGTTTTTTATGCTACAAGTCTGCTTCATCAAACGTAATCGTTTCAGGGTACCCTTTACACAGCCTACCATGATTCCGCCACGATCACGCTTCATGAAAGAGACTTGAAAAAGAAAAAAAATGGCGATAGAATCGAAACTGAAAAACGTGGCATTCCTTTCTCAGAAGGGCTCGAATGGACATTTGATTGTTGTCCTGCTGGTTGGACCCTGTGGAACAAAGGCTATCTTAGCGTGTTTGTTTGTATCGAAGAGGAATCAGTTCGAGCAAGTTATACTTTTTCAATCGATGGCACTTCTGTTAAACGTAAGCTATATCTATTTTATTAGGTACACGAGTACTGTTTGAATGTCGATTTTTCAGAGTCCGGCACGAAAGAACTTGGTGGTTGGGACGGTCGTCTTTTTGCTGGTTTTGAAAAGTTCCATTCCCATGAAGAACTCCGCCCGTTGTTTCGTAAAGGCAAACTTACAATTACGTGCGACGTTAGATTTGAAGAGCAAAAGTCTCACAATGTTTTGAGACCCTTCGTGTTTGACTCTTGTGACCATATTCCCACTGATTTGGAGCTGGTTTCGCAATCTAACAGTGTGCCGGTAAGGTTACAAGTATTTCATTTCATTGCATTCATGAATAAAAAATTTTGTTACAGGTTCACAAGTGCTTCCTCTCGATGGTTTCTCCTGTTTTCTATGCCAAGTTTTCTGGTGACACTTCTGAAGCAAAATCGGACAAACTCGAAATTCCGGACTTTGACTATGACACTGTTAAAGCTGCCATTGATTTCTGTTATGGTCGGGAAATCATGGACAAGTCGATTCACACCATTGTCAACATTCTGCGTTTTGCTGACAAGTATGACATCAAAGCCGTCGTACGTTTATATATTTTTACTGTTTCCGATTTCCCAAAAGTCTTTTTAGGCCAACTTGGAATCCATTCCGTCCAAGAACCTGTCGACGGAAACCTTCTGCACTATCGTCCAGTACGCTTACGACTGCGCTAAAAATGAGTTGCTGACTCAATGCTGCCAGTTCTTCAAGGAACATCAGAAGAAACTCAAAACTGAGAACAACTTTGCCAAACTTCCGCCCCAGCTTATCACGCGTATCTTGAAGTCGTCGGCTTTCGGTTTGAAAACTGACTTTGACGTTCTCCGTCATGCCTGCAAAAACAGAATTACCGCCGTGGTGGTTGGTGAAAGGTTTCAACAAATGGCACTTATACCTTTGGTTTTCAGGAACACTTGGAACGCTCTCCTCTGACACCTATTACCATCAATAACTTCTGTGGCGCCGCTGGCTACGCTTGGGAGTGCTCACGTGACGATTTGAAGAATGCTTGCATCGAGTTTTGGAATAAGAACAAAGTTGAGATTACGAGTTTGTCGGCATTCCTCACCCTTTCCCAGGAAATCATTAACGGATTGCAGAAACTTGATGAATTCGATGCCTAATTGCAAAACTATGACGTGATTGCATGAAAGCATATTCTTTGTTACTTTTGTTGTTTGTTGTTTTTTTGGTTTACTTGTTATGCACTTTATTGATTAATGACTCTTTGTATACTAGACATAATCGAAGGCAAGGTTGAAAGAATACCTTATCAAATATTGGTTTGTTTTAAGCGGCATTTTGTCATAGTTTAGTTTTTGTTAGACTTTCAGACTTCATCGTTGTTCTTGACAACTTCGTCCATCATGTCCAATGTAAGTTTTTTTTTCCTGTTTGATAATTAATTTCACCTTCTTCATTTCAGAAAAGCGTTCTCACTGGTTATCATGATGCCGTCACTATCACGATTAACGAAGCTGAATTGGCTGACGAATTCCTCGGTAAGGTGTTCAAAACGAAATACCGCGACATTTCTTGCTCCGGAAAAAGTTGGCGGATCGAATGGTTGCCTGCTTGTGACGATGAAAAAGGTTATGTAAGCATCTGGTTACGTGTCAGTGACCAAACCAAAGCTAGTTATACCTTTTCTGTTGATGGTACTTCGGTTCAACGTATGTTTGCATTTAAATATCAAGCTGCATTAAAATATTGGTTTCTAGGATCGGAAACGTATGATATCGGACCAAATGGTTGTCGTGTTTGTTTTGGCGGTTGGAGAAAGTGTTTTTCTCACGATGAACTTCGTCCCTTGTTTCGTGATGGCAAACTTACAGTCACGTGCAGCGTTGAATTTGAAGTACGACAATTCTATACTGATCTGAAGCCCAGCGTGTTTGAATCTTTTGGTAATATGCCCTCGGATGTGGAGCTGGTTATGGAAACTGGCACTGTGCCGGTAAGTTTTTCAATAGTTGCATTCACAGTAAAAACAATCGTTTTTCAGGTTCATAAGTGCTTCCTTTCGATGATCTCGCCTGTTTTCCATGCCATGTTTTCTCACAACTTTGCTGAAACGAATTCCAGCAAAGTCGAGATCACTGACTTTCATTATGATACCGTTAAAGCTGCCATCGATTTCTTTTATGGCCGGAACATGGAGAACAAATCGATTCGTACAGTGATTGGCATTCTGCGTTTTGCTGACAAGTATGACATCAAAGCAGTCGTATGTTTTTATTTTTTTTATTATTTATTTGGGATAAAACTAGACTTTTTAGACACAGCTGCAAGACATTCCATCAATGAATCTGTGGGTTGGAACCTTTTGCACAATCGTTCAATATGCGTACGACTATTCGAAAGCTGAGTTGATGACTGAGTGCTGTGATTTCTTCAAGGATGCTGAAGCTCAGATTTACGTCAAACGTGAAAAGGATTTTGCCAAACTGTCGCCTCAGCTTGTTGCACATATCTTGAAGTTGGCTTTTGATCTGAAAACGGATTTTGACGTTCTTTATTACGCCTACAAAAACGAGTTTCCGGTTGTCGTTGTTCGTGAAATGTTTAAACAAACGACATTTTCATTGTTGTTTTGCAGGAACACTTGGAACACCGTCTTTTGACATCCATGACCCTCAATGACTTCTCTGCCGCCGTCGGCTACGCTTGGGAGTGCTCACGCGACGATTTGAAGAATTCGTGCATTGAGTTTTGGAACAAGAACAAAACTGACGTTACGAGAACTTACGAAACCGTTGACTTTTGCCGGGAATTGAAAGATGAATCGATTCATACTGTTGTCGGTATTCTTCGGTTCGCTGACCAGTATGACATCAAGTTTATTACTGTACGTTTTAATTATGTTACGTCAGTCAGTTAACAATTTGCGTTTTCTTTTTAGACACAACTGGAGAAACATGTTCAGTCCAACATAAAAATCGAAACTTTCTGTGCCATCGTCCGTTACGCTTATGACTGTTCGAAGGAGGAGTTGCTGAACCAGTGTTACCGGTTCTTCAAGAAACATCAGAAGGAACTCAAAACTGTGAAAGAATTTGCCGAACTTGCACATCCGCTCGTCGCGCACATCTTGAAGTTGTCCTTTGATCTGAAGACCGATTTTGACATTCTCCGACATGCCTACGATAACAAGATCAAAGTCGACGTGGTAAGTTGATCCCTTTTCTATGCATTTCACTTTGCGACATTCTTCATTTTGCCATGAGCCAATGTAATAACAATGTTTCTTGCAGAACCATTTGGAAGAACCTTACCTGAAGTCCATGAGTCTTGATAACTTTTGTGCCTCTGTCCGTTACGCGTGGGATTGTTACCGGAAGGATTTGAAAAAGGCCTGTGCTAAGTTTTGGAATAACAACAAAATTGAAGTTACGAATTTGGCGGCATTTCACGCCCTTCCTGCAGAAACTATTGCTGAGTTGTTGAAGCTTGGTTTCAACCTCGCGAATTCTGCCTAGACTTAGACGACAACTATGAATGAGTTTTTCAAAATCGATAGTTTCGTTGTTTTGTTACTTTTTTATGTTATATAAACGGTTTTTGTTAACAGCTCTGGTGTAATAACTTTATTATAATAATAACTTATTCAAGCATCCGGAGTTCGAAATACTTTTCTTCATATTTGAATGACACCCGAACCATTCCACGTATCTGTTCCTTAGGAGGAACACCAAATGAATAGTTGAAGCTTTTGTCGAATAGCTTTGCGACCAAGTTGTTAACCCTCATGTCATTGGCACTTCTGGCAATGTTTAAGTTGAGACAAAACGTCTTTTGTTGCGCCTTAAAATTGAATTATTGACCTAAACAAACAAAAACAGCAAATCGTTACCTTCAAGAATTGGATCAGTGCGTCTTTCTCGACATTGAGGCTTTCCGGCGTAGCACCATGTACAGTAAACTTTTGTAACCCAGTTATTTTTTCGGCGTTGAAGGAGTTTACCCAGTTATTTGTCAACGGACAACCCGACAACTGCAACTCGCGGGTTTGTTCGAAGGCCTTGACGGTGGCCGCAACATTGTCGGCTTCAAACTTGCAATCATTGAATGCCAAAACTGACAAAGGTGTATATATTTTGGCCGCAAGATTGCGGATGAATGCGGCACTACAGTAGTGGATCGTCAGTTTGGTTGGTTCCAATACGTAGTGATCCAGAATTATTTTGGGGCTACTATCCGGCAAAAAGTTTTTAATGCAGACGGATCCAACCACTTTCTGAAGCCCGTTTTCCGGAACCTCTAACCTTTCAGTCCCCAAACTGTAGGCATACAACTGTGAATCCGGGTTAATGGTGAAGTCAATGCATTCCACCGTGCTCAAAAATTCCACCTTTTGGATGTATCGCGGACCGAAAAAGTCAGGAGCTGCGATCTGGGTGAAGTATGATTCAGTGGGGGAGGATAGTTCTTGGAGACGGCAGCGAAGACCATAGGGAAGACGGTTCATGGCATAGGGCATGTTTAGAGCTTTAAAAAAATGGCAAATGGAAAAGAAGATGAAAAAAGGAGAATGAAGACTGCTGAGTGTGAGATTGCCAAGGCTGAATGACTACCGCAGAACCTTTTATACGGATTTGGAGCAATCACACCTCGGAAATAGGCGGACGACAGAACGCCGAGGTCAGCGCACGCAAAAAACGATACTACATCCCTCGGGAGAAAGCTCCCTCACATCCAAGCTGTAGGTATGCTAGCTCTTCATTGCTTGCATGGTATTGTGTGTACGCGCATGGTTCGGGCCAAAGTGGACCGTGAATGTCAGAATTGTAACCTTGTAAACCCCATGTAAAAAAATGATAACAAAAACAATCAATAGTGCTCAGTATTATCGATTTCTAATCATGACAACTATAATTTATTCATCAATAACATCATAGGCACTCTAAGCCACAAAAATAACGCAAGTAACACGCATTTTCATCCACATTCATCATTCACTGAATATCCCGGCTATCAACTGAAACATGACAACCGGCTAACCGATATAACAATCTATAACAAAACGATGTAAATAAACTAATTTGTTGCGTCGGTGGATGTAACCGCAAACAAAACTTTTTTCGTTCATGCATCTAAAATTCTACTGTTATGGAAAAACCAACGCTGTGAAATAAACTTACATTGAAGAGTTTTGATAAAATTTTATAACGTTTGATGTTGTTAAGATCGAATTCTGGCAAAAATTGGTTTCCTCTAATCACAATGAATTGGACTGTTGGTAATCTATAGTTTCGAAGCAAATCCGTCAAATCAGTAAAAAAAGGACCATTAAAAGTGCAATTAGAAAGATATATGTGACTTGCTGATTGGAAAGCATTTGACATCATGCCGATGGTAACTTCCGACGTAATCGTACAAGAATGCAGATCCACAGTATATGTTTGTGGCAGTCGTAAGAGTTTAAATAGGTCTAGGTATGTCTCATTAATGGTAGTTCTTTGGCAACAAATTCGAGTCAATTTTGAAAACTCGAAAATCAATTTAAATATACGTATCCATTTAAGTTCAGTTTCTCTTAGAAACAAACATGTTGGCTGAACAACAGGCAGCCCTTCGGAGAATTTTAACTTTTGTAAAACGATCGGCTCAAGTTTTAATGGAAAGGGGATGATTAAAAGTTCTTGAATATGTTTATGTTCAATGATGCTATCAATATCCGCTGCTTGTAGGTAATAAGTTTCGTTTGGATAAGCAAGTTCAAGCATACGTTGGACAAAGCTGTAGGAAAACGTTGACAGCGGATAGGGCATCCTAGACAAATTTGGACGACAAGAATATATAAAGCGGACCAGCACAAATGAAATCGATTCGAAAGAAAGCAAGCGAGGGTTAGCCGCGCGGAAATGAGGACGATGGCGGCACACATGGGATGGCCGGAACGATTGGTACGGTCATTGTAGCCAACAAGCTCAATCGCGTCGATTTTTGCAACTGTTTGAGAATAGAAAGTAAGCCTCCTCGAAGAAGATAGCGCAAATCACAAGAAAATTGAAAATTTGAATCACCCGCGTGCAACGGATACTGTCGAGCGAGCGAGAGTGCATGGATAGTTCGCTCGCTTTCGAACCGCCATTTCCGTTTTCTCAGTTCCATCAGTCTTCCCATAGTTACATGGTGCGAGTCGTTGACCATGATGGCTCTGACAAATGTAGTCGATCGACAGATTTAATGTTTCACCCCCTCGGTTAATACCTCTCGTTTTACAACACTGTTATAAGTTTACGTGAAATGTGTCGATAACTCACGTGTAAAAAGCCATGTCGATGAAAGTGTCTGGGCAATCTTTCATCGGCATAGCTTTTTATTTGTGATTTTTTGGCACTACGTTTATGGATCAGTATTGATTAGAGCTCTTTGTCGATTATGCTTGTTTGTTTCGATTGATTAGCGCGTGATATCGCTCACGTTCTGACCGCAAGGACTATGCGGAAGCTAAAGACCACACCTAGCGTAAAGGAGACTCACAAAGACCGTTGTACCGCTCAAAGCCATTGGTTTGTGTATGAACTACTGTCCGAAATCACCCCCATTCGCGCACTTTTCACTTGTCACACCGGCTTTGGGGGCATACTCGTGCCGAATCAAAGTCGTCACCGGCACCGACCTCGCTACCGACGAAGGTATCTTCGATAAACGGGGATCATTCCCTTCATTCGACGGAAGCAAGTTGTTGAGGGTCGGTCGTAGTTGTTGTTTCAAGATGATGCGTAATATTTTCTCAATTATCGCCGTAATCTTGGCGTATGCCCACCTAGCTTCAGCATCACTTGGTAAGTCGTTTATTTCTTCGTTCAAAGATTGTTCTTATGGTTGCCTGTTTTAGCCATCACCCCGATCGACGAGGACCAATGCCACACTGCCAGCTGCCCGCCAAATAAAACGTGTCTCAATCAACCCGATGGTTTCCTTTGCGTCTGTCCTGCGGGCAAAGTCGGCCCAGAATGCCAATACGACGATCCTTGCTTGAACGCTGCCGCCAGTATTTGCGGTTTCGGATACTGTACTGCCACAATGACCGGCTCCGCCGAATGTGTTTGCATGCCGGGAATGCACGGTGAAAACTGCATGGAAGACATCGATGAGTGCCACCACAACCCATGTATGCCGGATGAAATGTGCTACAACACCATCGGCAGTTTCATTTGCATCCCACGTCGCAATTTCGTCGAGACAAAGCAACATGCCGAGGATGCCATTGATTCGAAAGAAGCGGCGAAAAAAGTATTCTTCGTCAGTGCAGCCATTATTGCTTTTGTGTTCCTCGTCGACATTGTCCAACGATTCCGACGTCCCAATCAAAACTTGGTTCTTCCCCTCCGATTTAGCAATCGAGTCAACCCTCAAACAACACCGATTCCCATCATTTTCGGGCCCAATTATGGAGGCCAGCATCCAGGACGAGTAGCTGGCCCGACCCGCATTCAGAACTGATACGAGCGTAGAAGTTGGATGTTTTTGAGATTGATTGTTTCTATTAATATTTAATCAATGTTTACTTTGAAGTTTGATTCACTATATTTGAGTTTTTGTTTCAAATTGTTATTGTTACAAGTTTTATTTCACCGCCACGATTGAGTTGTATATTTACAAGGAGTTTACTTTTGAATTCACAATAAACATGTCATACCACGCATTCACAGAGTTTCACAACATCACAGTTACAGTTAGCAAAAATATATGCCAAAACCGTATAACAAGTTTTCTTACTATAATAAAAGGGGTTATGTTTTTAGTGATGTTCAATGTTTTCAAACGTACAAGTTACTGTTTAACAGCAATATTTACAATTGATTTAAAGTTTTGTGATTGTAAAATGTAATCAGATGTTTATTAAATACAAATCGTTACGTTTAACCAAAAAGCTATTTCACACAAAGTTATTTAATAAATGGCCAACCAAATGAAAGTGAAAACGAAGAAAAGAACGGAGACAACGATTTGGAGAGTATCTTCGTCCATTTCAATCCATGTTTTGTAAATGTTTCGGCAGAGTTCGAGGAATATCGAATATGCAGAAGCTTGAGGATAGCTTAGATCATCGTCGTCACCGTCAACAATGCCATCGACCAGTGGAGTAGGGTCGCTGCTTGGTTTTTCGTCTTTCATCAAGGCAGCTGTAGCGACATGTTTTAAATCAGCGTCGGGCACGTGGATGTCGAATGCGTAGACAGAGCGTGTTTCTTCACTCATATCAAATGCGTATTCAGAACACACATCGTTATCGCCATTGTCGATCCAGTTGCTCTCGTTTTGGGAATAGTCGCCACGGTGGATGTCAAACGCATATTCCGAATGCACGCCGTCATCATCGGACCATTCACTGGGGCCAAAACAGTATTCCGAACAGACGCCGTCATCAATGTTGCCGGGATGCGCCCATTCTTCATTAACGCCGGTAATGCTGCCGTTTTGGACGTCGAAGGCATAGACAGAATGCACATCGTCATCGTTGGTCCAATCATCCGGCTGATATTTCGAATCGTCGACTTCGTCACCATCTTCAGAGCCGTCTTCATCGGAGCCGTATTCGTCGTCGTCTTCTTCCTCATCTGTGCCATCATATGACTCTTCTTCATCCTCGGAGTCATACTCGTCGCTGTCCTCACCATCTTCGGAACAATCTTCAGAGTCGTCTTCACTCCCATTGTCGGACCAATCGTCGGGACCATACTCGCCATACTTATTCTTATCAGACCAATCACCTGTGCCAGCATACGACAAATGTTCATTTTCGAAGGGATAATCGTCATATTCGTCGGCTTCTTCATTGGGATCAACAAGACGGTATAGCGTATTGTTGACGATGAAACTTTTGCAATAGAGACTACTGACAATAAAGTCATTTTGGACATCGAAGGCGTAAACAGACCGCACTCCGTCGTCAAATTCCTCCTCAACCGCTTTAGATTCTGTGTCACATTGACGTCCAACCTCATTGTCATCGCATTTGTTCATGTCAAATGCGTAGACTGATTGGACATCATCGTTGGCATCTGCGCATTGGTTCATGAAGCTGTTGGCAATGTTGGCGGTCATGGTGCACTCGTCGACGGTGGTGATCATGGTGTTCATGGTGGTTGTTGGTTGCGGTGATAGTTTAGAATCAGTTCTGCAAAAAAATCGTAATTATGGTAACGGGTTCAATAAGTCTAAAAGAATAAAAAAAACGCGAGGCATAGGAAAACAGCAATCGACAAAACGGATAAAAAAGAAGAGAAGACCAGGCAATCCAGATGAGGAATGCTAGTTGTGGATGAGTTAGCTTGATGGTGGCGGTTTTTATACAGAAAATGTGGTTGGCTTCGTAGGGCGTACACCTAGCACAGACGGCCAAGGTAGCCTGGACGCCTCTTCTAGGCCTAAGTTGACCGACATACAGTGTGCGTTTTCGCTTTTTGGTTTGTTCCATGCATTACAACCCCCTTTTTTTAGCAAATGTTGGACAAATTAGTGTTTGGGGTTTCTGGACTAGACGCAGTCTAGCGCATTTCGCGCAAACACTCTTTCCAGGACCAATCGATTCATCTTTCGCGGCGGGCTACGATCAAAAGTCCACTCTGTTTCTACCTCAAACCATTTCAATTGTCAGTTTTTTTACAGATTTTGAATTTACGTTTAACGGTTACTTATTTTTAGACAAAAATGAAAATACAAAGCTGTACCTACTTTACATTATACGAATACGATTTGAAAGGATGTCCAGCTGGTCAGTATCGCCAATCATTGATGCAAGCTGTTCCACGCTCTGGTGGCCTTCAATGGTGGATTATGTGGTATCCAGCAGGTCGTAATGAAGCTACCAAAGGTCACGTTTACGTGTATTTGTACGTCAACAAGCCTGTTAAAGCAACCTGCACGTTCGCCGTAGTCAATTCTCCAATTAATTGTAAGATTGACATTTTTATATATTATATTTCATACGTGGCATTAATTTACAGGCACATTCAATCACGAATTTATCGCTGGCCCATCCGTTAACGCTCCCCTTGGTTATGGTCCTCCATTGCTTTCATCTCATGCCAAACTTCGTTCTTTCTTCCGAAATGGCACGCTTACTGTCACATGCAATGTTGAATTTGATGTTCCTTTCTCGCTTTACTCCTTTAAGCCATTCTTGTTTCATTCTTACAGTCATCTCGCGCCAGATTTTGAGCTTGTTCTGGCATCTGGAAGTATTGCAGTAAGTGTTAATGATGCTTCTGCCATAATATTGATGTTATGTTTCAGGTTCACAGATGCTTCCTTTCGATGTTATCTCCCGTGTTTCACGCCATGTTAACTCATGACACCATTGAGGCCCGGACCGGTAAAGCTGAAATCAAAGATTTTGATTTTGAAACAACTAAAGCTGCCATGGACTTTTGCTATGGACGCAAGGTGGACAATTTGAGTATCGAAACTGTGATTTCTATTCTTCGTTTTGCCGACAAATACGACATGAAAGCTGTTGTGGTGCGTTTTTTATTGATTTTTTAGTGAATAAACTTATAGTTCTAACTAACAATTGCATTTTAGGATCCCGTCGAGAGATCTCTATTCGAAGGATTGTGTCTCGAAAACTTCTGTGCTATCGTAAGCTACGCATCCGAGTTTGCGCGGGAAAATCTTATGAAGGCGTGTGCTGCGGTTTTGAATGCTAACCGTGTAAGCGTTACAAAACTCAAAGATTTTGCTAATCTTCCACCGGAAACTGTCTGTGCAGTATTGAGAACTGCTTGTGAACTCTAAAAGTCAAATGCGTGAAGTAACTGTTTTGCAGTTTGTTTTTGATCGTTGACTCTTTTTTGTAATCTTTGCATTGGTTATTGTCAGGACTTCGGCGATATATAAAGTGTTGTTAAACTATTGCATCGATATTGTTTTATACATATGTATTTTTTGACGCGTATTTGTGAGCATCCTGTCCCAAGGATACTCCCAAATGTTGCCTGCGCAAGACCACCTTCCTTACCCCTATCCAGCACGGTACCCCTCAAGCGACTTTTCACTGATCGATTAATTTGTTATTCGTCGCAAGCTTCTTCTGCTTACTCGCATTGCTCAAATATTACTTTTGTCTAACGTCGTTCATTTTTCAGATTGAAAATTCAGTGGAGTTTACAGACCAAAAATGAAATACTTTCAATGCTTTATGAATTTTAGCTTAAATAAAACCGATTTGACCAAAATGAAAGTGGGCGAATTTAAAGAAACATTGAAACAAGACGTTCCATATTCCAATGAACTTCAATGGTGGGTTCGATGGTATCCCGCAGGCGCGGGTGGTCCCGGAACTGCCAAAAATAATGTTAGCTTGTTTGTAATGGTCAGCAAGCCTGTTACGGTAAAATATGCGTTCGGTGTTGTCAATTCTTACATTAAAAGTAAGTGTCACATTTTATGAAATTTTTGCAATCGACTTTTGTTTATAGATGATTTTGCTGATAAGTTTACCGACCTGTCATGCAGTCATGGCTTTCCTAAGTTTGCGACTCATGCCCAACTTCGTCCTTTATTCCGAAATGGCACGCTCACTATTACATGCTATGTTAGCTTCGATAACTTTACATCTTTAAAACCATCTTTGAATCTATCTTGCGATCATTTTCCTACGGATTTCGAGCTTGTTATCAAGTCGAAAAAGATTCCGGTAAGTGTTGTTGTTATTTGAGCAATAACTGATTTCGTAATGTTTTAGGTTCATAGAGACTTCCTTTCAATGTGCTCTCCCGTGTTCCATGCCATGATAACACATGACACCATCGAGGCCAAGTCCGGAAAAGTCAAAATCACAGATTTTGATTTTAAAACGACCAAAGCAGCTATTGGAATTTGCTATGGCCAAAAGTTAGAGAATCCGTCGGTCGAAAATGTTATCTCAATTCTTCGATTTGCAGACAAATACGACATTAAAGTTATTGTGGTACGTTTTGATTGTATTTTGAGTATTGTTGGTGCTAATAACTTTGTTTTAGGATCGGTTAGAGAAGCCTCTACTTAAAAAAATCTGTCTCGAAGACTTCTGTTCCATTGTTAGCTATGCGTGGGAGTGTTCACGAAATGATGCCCAAAAAGCATGTGCTGTGTTTTTGAATGCTAACCGTGTAAAAGTGACAAAACTTAAAAACTTCGCAACCCTCCCTTCGGGAACCGTCTGCGGAGTGCTGAAACTTGCTTGCAATTCCTAAACTTTTCACTGCCAATTTGTTTGTCCTCTCTTTTTGTAACTTTGCATAAATTTTTGGATGCTTTTATTCTATTATAAAGGTTAACATCGCATTGATTTTCATATTGTGATTGCAGGCTTGCGCACTTGCGTCTTCTCCACCTTATTAGCACAGTACCTCCCGTGCGGGGGTAGCCTAGTCGAAATCGGCGCAAATAGCCTAAGACCTAACCAAACATCGATCGTGGTAATTCTGTCTGCTCGCATCCCACAGTGTTGCATCTTAACCCTTTTTTACTGCATCATTGTTTGGGGCAACAAGTGTGTCTGTTTATCCCAGTATCATACCTGTTAGTGAATAACAAAAATATGAAAACGGTTCGACGCTGTATCAATTTTACATTAAAAGAAGCCGATTTGTCCGAATCGGAAGTCGGTGAACATATCGAAATGGGGTTTGAAGACGTTCCATACTCCGATGGACTTCAATGGTGGATTAAGTGGTATCCCGCAGGTAATGGTGAAGATAACGAAGGTTATCTAAGCGTGTATTTGCATGTCAACAAAACGCGTTTTCTGGTAGAATCGAAAGCCTTGGGACATTCAGAATTTCAAAATCATTTAATTTTACTCAAAATTGGTGAAGGGACTAATTTTGGGGTGTAGATAACGAATTTACATACGATTTTGAGATTCCGTGCCTTCAGAATTCGTTAGGCTCCAGAATCCGTCTCATAGAATCCGTAAAATCAAATCCTATCATGAGTTATATCAATCGATTGCCCACATCAAGACGATCATTTTGATAATACATGATGTTGTAGGTTAAATGCCTCTGAAAAAAGTTATGACGCGCCAAAGTCGAAAAAAACGACGAGATAGCCTTTAGCGGCATCTAGCAGAAAAAATCAAGTATTGTACAGTACTTTTTATTGTTGATAATCATAGAGGGATAGGTGTGGAAGAATTTCACCATACATGCCATCGTTGGCTAGGCGCAGGTAATTGGTGAAAAATGGCAAAAACTATTTGCCGATATCAGTTATTTACAAATATTTTTTTAATACCATTGAAATTACATTTTTTGTCTTGCTGTAATGTAGATAGTAATAATACCTTCTGGTTTCGAAAATAAAAACCGTTTAACTTTAGAGGATATTGAATTGTTTACAAATTTAATAAAAATTTTAATTTTTTTTTAAACTGTTTTTTATGGCATTTTATCACATATGGCACCATGTAGCATCTTGCCATCAACGACATGAATGATGGAAAAAAGAAAACTTGCCAAAAGGTTCGAACCCTTGTATTCCCGGATATCAGCTTTGATCGAACGTGGTTGACCGTGCGCGCAAAATGTTTTTAAGGTGGGAGCGTTTAATTGTAAACAAATCGGCAACTTTTTAAGTGAGACGGTTTTTATTTTCGAAACCAGAAGGTATTATTACTATCTACATTACAGCAAGGCAAAAAATGTAATTTCAATGGTATTAAAAAAATATTTGTAAATAACTGATATCGGCAAATAGTTTTTGCCATTTTTCACCAATTACCTGCGCCTAGCCAACAATGACATGTATGGTAAAATTCTTCCCCACCTATTCCTTTATGATTATCAATAATAAAAAATACTGTACAATACTTGATTTTTCCTGCTAGATGCCGCTAAAGGCTATCTTGTCGTTTTTTTCGACTTTGGCGCATCATAACTTTTTTCAGAGACATTTAACCTACAACATCATGTATTATCAAAATGATCGTCTTGATGTGGGCAATCGATTGATATAGCTCATGATAGAATTTGATTTTACGGATTCTATGAGACGGATTCTGGAGCCTAACGAATTCTGAAGGCACGGAATCTCAAAATCGTATGTAAATTCGTTATCTACACCCCAAAATTAGTCCCTTCACCAATTTTGAGTAAAATTAAATGATTTTGAAATTCTGAATGTCCCAAGGCTTTCGATTCTACCAGAAAACGCGTTACAAACCTGTTAAGGTAAAGTTTACTATTGCTGCTGCCGATTCTCGTATTAATTGTAAGCGTCATAATTTTTATATATTTTTGTATAAAACGATCGTTTATAGATAAATGCACTCATAAATTTTCTAAACCAGAGGGTCATGGCTTTCCTCAGTTTGCGTCTCATGGTAAACTGCGCCCCTTGTTCCGCAATGACGAGCTCACTATCACATGTGATGCCGAATTTTACATCCCAGTCTCATTTCCCTCTTTGCAGTCATCTTTATTTTTCTCATGCGATCATCTTCCAACAGATTTTGAACTTGTTTTGGAGTCAGGAAGCATTCCGGTCAGTGTCACTGTCACTTCTGCTATCATAACTTTGTTATGTTTCAGGTTCACAAGTGCTTTATTTCAATGCTCTCCCCCGTGCTTTACGATATGATAACCAACAACACCCTAAAATCCAAAAACAAAGTCGAAATCTTTGACATTGATTATGAATCAGCCAAAGCCGCAATTGATTTTTGCTACGGCCGAGAGTTGGAACCTTTTAATGCTGCAAATGTTGTTTCTATTCTTCGATTTGCCAACAAATATGACATAAAAGCTGTACTTGTAAGTTTTGATTACTTTTTTTCTACCATGATCACTGGATTAGTCTACGCTGCACTGAATGGCATCCCATTATTCAATTCACACTAATAATTTTGTTTCAGAATCATTTGGAGAAGCCTCTATTCGAATGTATCTCAATCGAAAACTTCTGTCCAATTGTAAGCTATGCATGGGAGTTTTCCAAAGAAGATTTCATGAAGGCGTGTGCCGTGTTTCTTGATGAAAACCGCGTAGAAGTTACGAAACTTGAAAATTTTGCCACTCTTCCTGAGGAAACTGTCTGCGGAGTGTTGGAACTTGCTTGTGATCTCTAAAATGATTCTTTTTGTGACTTTGTATTAGATTTTGTGGAAGCTGTAATCAGTGCCGTAGCCAGCCTTCGAACATAGGGGTTGCAAATGGTAAGGGTCCCCCCTTACCATTTTTCGGCGAAAATTTTTCTGGTAAATTTCAAAAATTCGTAAGGGGGGACCAAAGAAGAACTTTCATGAACTGACGATTGATTGAAGCGATCGTAATGGTCCCCCCTTACCTGATTTAAAAGTTTTGCAACCGTTGCATCCTATTTTGCAACCCTTGCAAGAGTCTCAATGGTTGCATTGCAACCCTTTGCAACCCCCTGGCTACGGCACTGGCTGTAATAGTGCTGTTTATAAAGCTGTTTTGTTCTTTATCACATGGAAACTGTTTCAAATTTACATTTACTAATGGTACTGTACTCTTGTGTAATAAAAACTATACGAAATCTTAAACATCTGATTTTTAATTAAAGATTTTTTATAATCTTAACAGTAATGTGCGATCTTTGTATATTTTGTGTCGCATTGTGTTTGCGCGTAATGTACTAGCACAATGCGCTATTTTTAGCGAGAGCACCATGTCATCGGCCTGCGGCGACCTGCTGTTTTCTATACCTGGACACAGTACCCGTCGAACCAAGCTCTCAAAAATCTCGGGTTAGATTGATCCTGCCTCTGCTCCCTGCGTAGTCCGAGGGATGGACATACGCGCCCCTTACGCGCGCGCGACATTAGCGTCGGTTTTTTCCCCCTTATGAGTTTTCGTTGTGAGAGTAACTTCGTCAAAAACAAAATTTGATTTCGCCTTTTTTGCGGCTATGATTTCACTTTTTTGCACTTCGTATGGCATCAGAAGCCCCCGGAGCAGTTTTTTGACAAAAGAAATGATCAAAAACGATGAAAATTAAGGATTTCACGATTTTCGTGGTGAGTCTCGGCTGGGACCCCGCGCGAGCGTGAAAACTGCAGCGCGCGCGTATGTCCATCTCTAAGTCCGACGGAACCGTCATAAAAAAGCTAGCCTAGAACCGCCCTTTTCATTGTTCGTGTCAAGCTATCGTACTATTTAGAACCTATTTGCATTCCCGTATCCGCTGTCGAACATTGATTCAACCTCAAAATATGTCAACTGTAAGTTTACAGATGTCTAAAAGTGTTATGCTTCTAATTTATAGGCCAACTTTTTCGAAACCTTTTGATGCTGTACCACTTTTACGATGGGTGGCGGCGATGCCCGTCACAAAATGAGGTCGGATCCATTTTACGAGACGCCAAAGTACGACATTCCCTACTCAGGAATTCAATGGTGGATTCGGTGGTATCCCATAGGTGTTCACGAAAATGGAAAGGATTATATAAGCGTGTATTTGCATGTCAACAAGCCTGTGAAAGCAAAGTTCACTGTGTCGGTAGGCGACCTGAACGAAGGTAAGATTTACTTTTTTTAGACTTTGCGTTGTACATTTTCCGCTTCTAGGGACACAAATTACAAACACATGTACTTCTGAATTTCATGATGCCCCATCCGGTCATGGTTTTTCTAAATTTATGTCTCGTGAAAGTCACTATCAAAGAATTACTTTCACATGCAATGTTGAACTTGAAATTCCTGTCCCTCTTGGATTTTTGAAACCTGCCACAGTTCTTTCCTGTGAGCATCTTCCAACAGATTTTGAGCTTGTTCTGGAGTCAAAAAGCATTCCGGTACGTGTTACTGCTACTTCTGCAATAATAAAATTGGTCTGTTTCAGGTTCACAAACACTTTTTATCAATGCTGTCTCCCGTGTTTCACGCAATGTTAACTCATAACACCATCGAGGCCAAGTCGGGAAAGCATAAAATCACCGATTTTGATTATGACACCGTCAAAACTGCCATTGACTTTTGCTATGGCCGAGATTTGGAGGATCTGGCGGACGAAACTGTTTGTTCAATTCTTCGATTTGCTGATAAATATGACATTAAAGCTATCCTTGTAAGTTGAAGAACGTTTATTTTTTCATCTTTGGAATATTGAACGTGTTTCAGGATCCGTTTGAAAAGTATCTTTTCGGTAGAATCAATCTTCACAATTTCTGTTCTGTTGTTGACTACGCCTGGAAATACTCACGAGAAGATGCCAAAAAAGCGTGCGCTGTGTATCTCAATGCCAACCGCGTAGAAGTTACGAAGCTCAAATCCTTTGCGATCCTTTCACCTGAAATTCTTTCGGAAGTTCTGCAACTTGCTAATAATCTATAACAACCGACCAGCTTTTTGGTTTTACGTTTTTTTCAACTTTGTTTTTAATTGCTGATCCTTTTTGTATACTTTGCATTTGAATTATCGGCTGAGTCACGCAAGTACGTTATATAAAGTTTGATTCAAACACTAAGTTATAACATGTTGAAATAATTGGTTCAAACTGTTCTTTGAGTGGCATTGTACGCATCAGCTTTAAAGTGCGACATTCAAACTGATAGCCTTTAGCGGTTTCTTTCATTTTTCATGTTTTTCAAATTTGAAACTAATGTAAACTGCCATTGTCCTCATGTAAGGTAAACATTAACTCTTTCCATGTTGGAAAATGATCATCCACATCCTGCAACAACAATGTGACATTGAAAGATGGCCTTTCCACTGTTAGTATTCTTTCATGGCAAACAAAACGAGGCCCGATGTGATCAACGATTTTCTTGGTTGCAGCATCCATGGCTTGTTTGCAGGCGGTTTTCACATCTGCCAATCTGAAATCCAAATCAGCTTGTTGTCCACAAAGATGTCAAAAACTTACGCAGAGTCATAATGAACGGCACAACACACGTACAAAGTATACATTTTCTAAAAGGTTGACATATTTATATATAAAAAACATCTAAAAACAACTTACTTGAAACAGTTTAACCAAATCATCCGATTCAAAGCTAAAAACTTCATCAAAATCTTGACCTCTGTCTTCTGTCGCAAAGTTAAGACCAGGTTTGTCAATATTTAGTAAATCGTGGAGCCAACCGGTATAAACTGATGGCATTCGAAGCGTTTTGATGTCGGGGAAAAGTGTAAACAGTTGTGGAAATGTAAAGGAAGTTTTTGTGTTTAAGTAAGTTACTTTTGACACTTTTTGGGCAATGAACTCGAGCTGTTGGTGTGAAAGTGCCGTAGAACTGATATCTAATGTCCGCCCGAAACAGTGGAAGTTATCCAAAAGGGGATGGTGCATGAAATCTTTTACATCTGCTGTCACAAATACGTGTCGAGCAGAAAATAAAGTGTTTTCGATGTCGTCGGGCGAAGAATAAACAGTTTTAATATGTTTGGTGTAAACCGTTAATTGGAAAATATTCAGATCATTGTCGACAGCAAGCCACATCTGATCACATGATTTGATTTGTATAAGCGGCTGCAGGCCGGGGATGTCATTGCCAACGGCAGTTTGTAGGTTGTAAGCTTCGATGGAAGTTGAAAGCTCGCGTAGCCGCTGGCGGAGGCCGTAGGGAAGCTTGTTGAAGGGAAACGGCATATCGGAAACACGGCCTTAAAGTTACATAACGTTGCAGATCATAAGTAACGCAGGTTGTGTATGATTCACTGATAAAGAATATAAGGACCAGTGAGACAGACAAGACGAAAACTGGATCGATTGCTTTGGTCAACACGTGAAACACGACAAGCGTACAAAATATAAAAACTTTTTGGGCGCGTTTTGCCAAAGAAGGACAATTCTAATGTTTTCAAAAAAGTTCAAAGTCGCTAATTTTATCAGTTGTTATCAATAAGTTGTCTACGTAAACATTGTTGGATTGTTTATAATTATTTTATTTTAGTTAAAACAAACATGTTTAAAAGCACGACTACAAGACGCGCTAAAACAGAGCAGACATCAATCACACAAATCGATCGATCATGAATGCAAGAATCTCAGTAACAACCATAAGAGGCAGAAGCCACGGTTCAATCATTTCTACAAACTCGGAAATCGAATAGTGTTTTCCCCTACCAGTTTTATCAACTTTGGTTTCACTGGCAGCGGTGTCGCTATCTTTAACAACTTTGTTATCATCGACAGAGGTTTCGTATTTCTTATTTGTGGTAGTATCATCGGCATAGGCGTCGTCTTCCTTATTTGTGGCAACATACTGGGTCCAGTTGCATGAACACTCACAAAGCTCCTCACTTTCAAAGGGACATTCGTGAAAATTCATTGCGTACTGTGACCATACCTCATCATCATCGGGATCGAAAGCGTAGTCAGAATAAATGTCATCATCGAAGACGAATTTGAATTCCTTGCTCGGACGAGCACGCTCTTCATCACAGCCGTTCATGTCGAAAGCGTATTCCGAATGTATTTCATCATCGGCTTCGGTCATGTTAAACGCGTAGACGGATTTGACGTCTTCATCGCGTTCGACGGCCATGTACTTCGAGACATCCTCAAGAAATGCTTGCATTCTTTCATCGATATCGGTCATCGATGGCTGCCAGCGGCACGGATATTCTTGCTCATCAATGGCGATGTTGTTTGAGTCAGTCTCGTTGAACTTGCTGATGAGATTGAACATATCCATAGTTGTTAGTTGATGAATTTAAATTTCAAGGTTCGAAATAGATTCTGCAAAATATAATTATATTAAAACAACGGCTTAAACAAATGTAAGAGAACATAACACGATAAAAATGAGTAGATCCAATGCAAAAAAAGCCTAAAAACGTATTATTGGAAAAGACTTCAAACCAATATGTATGGCGTAAGAGCGCGCAAAAAGCCAACCATGAGCTTGCTTGTCGATTTTGGATGTGTTTAGCTCATCGAAAATGGTAACATTTGTACGGACACTGTCGTGGTTAGACACCGTAATACACCCATCACGACACAGTGGTCCATGCTAACCGGTCTGTCGTACACCGTACGCAAGGTTCCGAGATACATTATAATAGTGCACCTAGCTGAGTTAGCCGGATTCACCACCACCACGAAAACAGTTTTAGTTGGCGCCAAAAGATATCGAGTTGGAGCCTCTTCGTGTATCTCTCACTCTATTTCTATCGTCAAACCGATGTGGAATTGGTTTTTTGGTGCCCCAAACAAGCCAAGTCGGAGTTCCTGACCGGCTAGTGCTCAAGACAGATCAATTGTAAGTTGTTTTAGCGGCATTGAAAAAAACAGCACAACTTTTACATCTTAGTTCTTAATAATAAAAGTCTACAAGGATTTCAACTTTATAAGTTAGTAGCTATCCAATGACAAAAAGTATGATTTGAACAACAAAAAACTAGCAAGACCTAAATTACAAAAAGTAATCAATCCCGTGGACCAGTGTCAGGATACCCAAATGGCCGATCAACGGTATAGCCTGGCGGCGGTGTTGGTGGTGGTGGAGAGCCTTCGACGTATTGTCGTAATGGTGCCGACGGCGGTGGAACCATGTTTGAATCATTGTATGCATTCTTATGCGGCTTTCTGTACTGCCGTTGTTCACTAACACTACAAAAATAGTTAGCATTGATAAAACAACGGACAAACAACTCACTCTGATGCCATCCATGTCTGAATGAGGGCGACAACGAAGAAAACACCCGTGTAAACGAGCAAAAACTTGTTGATTTTGGACCAATTTACGTTGAATGCTTTGACATACATGTTGTCTGATGGGTATCTTAAAGAAAATTGATTGACTTAAGTAAGAAAGAATGTTCCGTACCGTTTAGCGTATTCCTCAGCCCTTTGCCGCCATGCTTCATCCCTTTTTTTGCTAAACTCATCCCACGTTCGTTGACGCTGTTCACGGAAAGTTTGATAATATTGCCAATGACGAGGATCTTGTGTTTTCCGTTGGAATTCTCGCCAGATGCGTTCGAAATCCTCTTCCGTGAACTGTCGGCCATTTGAGGGGTCTCGTCGAACATTGGACCATCGTTGCCATTGTCCAGGACCACCACCTGGGAATGGGCCACCATACTGTTGAGAGAAAGGATTCCCTTGACCATATCTGGGTTGACCATATCCGCCTAACATGGAATCGTAATCCCGACGTTTTGCATCATCTTTGAGGGTGTCATATGCTTCTTTCAGGGCGACAAACTTTTTGGTTGCGGCTTCATTGGAGCCTGTGATGTCTGGATGGTACTGAAACCCCAATAGATTGCCAATACAGATCAAAAAGTAAACCAACCTTCTTTGAAAGTGTGAAAAAAGCTTTCTTTATATCCGCCGCCGTCGCACTTTGAGTCAATCCGAGTCGTTCATAAAAGTTGCCACTGACAGTTGACGACAACCATCGTGAAGTTGTTCTGTGCATTCGTCTAAACATTAATCCACAATAAGAGCAATCAGTAAAGTCAAAAATAAAAGGCTTGAAAAACCATACATCTCCACGATTTTGCCACATCAAATTGAAGCCTATTGTAATTTATTTCCCTCACGGATGTGCCGAAGCCATTGGTCTATCAATCTTCGCCCTCTGACCCATAAAAAATGTTACATAAAATACATTGCCAAGCACAAGAGCCAATACTGAGCCACCAAGGACCAGCCAAATCCGATCATTCTTTCGTTCACGTTCGAGTTCGGCTGATGGGTTGAAAAAGTGGCCAACACGGGAAGCTCGGGGCATTGGGGGTCGACTGCCTTTGGCCATGGTACCTCCAGGGCCTCGGAGATTGAGATTTAGTGTGGGAGAGTCGTCTTCGTACGGCTGAAATGATGCAACTTTGAATTGAATAAAAACAACGCAAAAACCAAACCTACATTTTCGTAAAACATTTCCCTCGACACTTTCCTCGAAAACTCCAATTCCCGATCATATTCTGCCTTCTGCTCCGGCTTCCGAAGGAAATCATAAGCCTCTTTCAGTGCCATCAGCTGCTCGGTTCGGTTGATCGCTGGACAAATGTCTTTCGCCGAGTCTGGATGCAACTAAAACTGATTTTACAATTATAACCGAAATGCACCAACGATAAACTAACTTTTCTGGTTTCACTGACAAAGGCATGTTTGATTTCATCAATGGTGGCACTGGGTTCAAGTCCAAGAATCTGATAATACGTCTTTTTCCTGTAATGAAATCGTAGAAATATATAAACAGAAAATACCGAGGAAAAACTCACCTAGGAACATATGAAACAGCCCGAAAACATTGCCACGTCGATGGTCCTGGTCGTAGGAGGATGGATATCACCGGGAAGGCCATCGGGGGGACGCTGGATTGAAAGCGCCAGAGGCGGAAGAAGGGACGAGTTCGAGAGCTGGAAAATCGTCATGTTGAGTTTATATGAGTACGCGCACAGTGTTCTCTCGAAGGGGCGTCAGGGTGCAAAGTATTCCCCGAGTGCAACAGTAATAAAATTTCATTTTTGATTGAAAAATTGAATGATCCAGTTTTGAACTGTTTGGTACAAGAAAAAAACATGCCCATGGGGACTTTATCTCACCCAATTGATCATTACAACAAATAAAAACTTCAAAAGTATCCCATAAATACGGTCAATTAGTCCAAATCTTACCGTACAGGCAAAAGAGGCCCTTAAAATCAGAGTCAAAGCAAGTTTGGAAAGCTTTCTCATAAGCACTATTAAACCAAATTTGCATGAAATTGAAGTTAAATTTTCAAAAATGGCATCATTCACAGCGCTGCTTCAACTGCAATATCACGAAGTAGCACCAGAATGTAAAAATCAAAGCCTCTCTAGCTACGACCAACAAAAACAGACAACTCACCGGAATCTATCGGGATCCAAAACAGGGCATGACCGTCGTCATCCGGCGCCTGTTTGGGTGCCACGGGCGGTGGTACAATCAATCACCGCGCGACGGGATCCATTCATCGGTGCGAGGACCGGGATGACCGAGGAAGAACACAATGATAAGCTTCCACAGGTTGGTGAGATTATTGCCTCTCGTCGACAGCATTATGAGGTGGGTACTTTTGATCACTTATGCTGTAAGTACGGTGTAATTATGTTAGGTAATTTAGGCCATGAAACTTTTGGGCAAAGGCGGTTTCGGCGCAGTGTTCCACGTGAGAAGAGTAAGCGATGATGCACCCTTTGCCATGAAATGTGAGACTTATGATGTAAAGAAGCAGGTAGGTATAAAGTAGAGTAAATTGAATGCTAAATGTGTCGTTTTAGGTGCTAACAATGGATTGCAAAGTTCTCCGAGGCGCCTATATGATACGAAGCCCGCATTTCTGCACTGTCTTGGATCGTGGGAAGGTGCATGAGCGGTTTAGATTCTTGATTATGAAGCTGGTAAGCCTTTTTACGATTTGTTTGCTGCAGGTAGCAAAAACTAATGATATTGAAGGTAGGCAAGAATCTGTGGGAACTCCGAATCGCCACCCCAACCATGCGATTCTCCCTAAACACATCCCTGAAAGCAGCAGAGCAGTCACTCATGTCGATTGAAGATCTTCATAAAGTTGGTTACCTCCATCGAGACATCAAACCCGGCAACTTTGCCATCGGTATGGAGTGTAACCAAGAGCAGCAGATTATCTACATGTTGGATTTTGGGCTTTGTCGGAAGTTTTTGGGGTTTGTTTTGAACTGACATCGACTTTGTGGCATTTGTACAGTATAATTGCAGTGACCAAACCCACAAAGATCTCCGAATGCCCCGAGCATCAGCCCCATTCCGTGGAACAACCCGCTATGCATCATTGGCAGCCTTGAGACAAATTGAACAATCGCGTAAAGACGATATTGAAGCGTGGTTATACATGGTTGTCGAGGTTTGTATATGTTTCAATCAATGGCACTAATAAGCATAATCCATTTCCAGTGGACAGCGGGCCAACTCCCCTGGCGAAAGCTCAAAGGTTCCGACAAGGAAGACGTCCTAAAATGGAAAGAAGATGTCCGTTCGGGTGAAGCCCTCGACGATTTCCTGACCGATTGCCCGAAGCGACAATTCACTGCCATCATGCAGTATCTGGATAGTCTCGTGTATCAATCTATCCCGGATTACGACTACGTCTATTATTGCATTCAACACGCATGTCGCGTCAATGGCATTGATCCCACAGAGCCACTTGACTGGGATCCCAATCGGCTGTATCACGGCCCATGTCGTGCCGATCGCGATAAACGAGGCGAGGAAACAAGCAAGATTCCCGCAGATTCGGGTGCTGCCGGTGCCGCGACGAAATCATTCACAACCGAAAATGATGTGGCAAGTAAAAAGAAAAAGGTCTCCGGAAGTTGATGAACTGACGCATCATAATCGACTTTTTTTTGTTCTTATCACTGATTTGTCAGTCAAAAACAAGTTTTGCGGTATAAACTCTTTTATACTCTGATATAAACATCTTTCAAACACCCAAAATATACAATTAAAACTGAATATCAAAAAAATAACAATAAATCTGTGAGAACTGATATGGCAAAGCGTAAAAATACAACGGTTATTCAAACAAAAAACTGATATGAGGTAAAATACTACTACCATGTGAACCGAGTATGGACATTTGAACAATTTCAACTAAGTATTATTAGTAGGAATCCCAAGTGAGCTTACTATTTTCGTTCGAATGGCTTCACAAAATCCTTCAAAGTCGGAACATCGAGCGTTCCTTCACTGTAAACATCGACAAATTCTTCATCATCGTAATCAATATCATCTTCAAGTTGCTCCAAATCGACGACCAAGTGCAGCGGCGGACATCCGGCACCGGCATGGAAAGTAAATTCGAGCCTGCCATTAGGGGAAACTGTTTGGACTGTTGGTTTCGCGGATAGACGGGCAAAAGCGGCAAGGATGGCATCGCGAGATTCGGTAATCTTCCCGAATGACCACATGTAGAAGTGAGTATGCCGGGTTGGGGCTGATTCCAAATATGCCGAAACGGCAGCAAAAAGCGTTTTCACAGTGATGAAAGTTCGGCAATTGTTGAAAATGAGACTTGAGGGCAGGATTGGCTTTGTGAAAAAGCAGCCGAGCTTATCAGTGAATCCGAGTTCCTGCTCATCCGTCAAACTGAAGTCGAAGCAGATGAAATCGAGCTGGGAATTCATAGTGAAAAAACGATCCTCGACGATGTAGTTTTTGTGGAACTCGTCGGAAACGGCGTAATCGCCCCACTGGCAGTTGTGAAATTCGACCGATTCAAGCTTCCAGTGGTTCACCATGATTGAGAGGTCATTTGAGCTGAAACAAAACCATCATTATTTCGTCATAAAAGTGCAAAAACTTACTTAATCTTGAAATAACATTCGATAAACCTCATCTCATCCATCTGATACGGAAAAGCTCGATGCAGATATTGAATATCCTTGCATTCAATGGTCAATCGATACAAGCTGACCTGTCGGGCCTGGACCATCCTAAGTGGGCGATTGACATCCCTCAACGGCAGCTCGCATTTGATCCCTTGGGCGCCGACCCGAACGACATCACCATTGTCCGGGGCTCGAGCAATGTGAAGCATGTCGACTTCGATCTTCTGAAGGCTGGCATGCTCGCGTAGAATCGTCTGATCAAAGTATTTGCTGACAGTTCGTAATTCTGGGAGTTCTTCCGCGGGCACATGGCTGAGAATCTGTTTGAAGCATTGGGTCGGAATGGTTTCCAGGGTTAGAGGGGCTTCTGAGGAGAAGGATATCGTTGAGCCGGACGTCTTGCTGCTGAGACCGGAATCGATGGAGGATTTGGATTCCATCAAGCGTTCAAGGAAGTTGTCCACGGTGAAAGTCGATTCGGGGTGGAGGGGCTTCGTGGTGGTCGGAATGGTGGCAGAAGCATTGAAATGGGACGAAATGACGGAAGCCCGGTGGCAAAGCTTGTGTCGGAAGGTGTTGGAGCGCTTGCGGAGCTTGGAGAAGGGTTTCATTGAGAGGTTGAACATTTTTCGGGGTGGTTAATAAGCTGAAATTGGAAGGATTAGATGATCCGTAATATGGCTAAATGGAAAAAACGGCGATTCACGATGAATAGGATGGAACAGAATGACTCAAATGTGGATCTGAAGCCAAATGTAACAACACGAAAACATAAATGGAAACAAAATGGCAAGATGGAAAGTCAAATGAGCACCACAAACATCCAGAACAAGCATACATATCCGACCCACTACGCATCAGATATTCTTCCGTAACGCCTGTAGAGAAACTACCCAGAGTCGATGACCTTTCAACCATGGAAAAGCGTAACGCAATACATCTATCTCATACTTCTTTCGCGCAAAAGATGAAAGCACAAAATACTCAATCTGGGAGACCTAACAAAACCTCAAAACCCATATCCTCTGAACTTGTTGATTGACTCTCCTCCAGTGTGACGCTGACTCCGACTCCGAGTCGACTCTGAGTCGACTCCCGATTGACTCTGACTCCGAGTCAGAGTTAGTTTTTATCGACTCCCTGACTAAAAGCCAATGAAACAATGTAAAAAGGACAATTTTAAATACAAATGGATAACCATTTGGTTATGTTTTTGATGAATTGGAACTGATTTTGTAGTACAATGGTATTAAATCATTAACGTTTTTATATCGGAGTCGGTGAGAGTCATTGAGAGTCGACTCTTCATTGACTCTGACTCTTTATTAACTCTGCCTCTGACTCCGAGTCAGAGTCAGAGGCAGAGTCAATGAAGACGAAAAAGCGTCACACTGCTCTCCTCCTATTGATGCCAACTAAAACAACCAAAATAAACACTCACACGGCCCAACCGCCCATATTCAGCCCTGTGCCCGAGGCTAATGCACTCCGCGCAGCTGGGAAACTTCGATCTTTCCGACCCCACCACCGCCATCGCGCAAACCATTCCAAAATGAGTGCCGCGTTTCAGCGTTTCAACAACCACGTAATCCTCGTTCGCTAAACCGGTCAATTAGGCAACCAATTAGACTGACAAAACAACAATAAACAATGCCTGAGGGTTTTAAACAAAATTTCAGTTCACGATGACCTCCATATCCAGGTTCAAGAAGGTACTCCACGGCAGCTGCACCCGTCATCCACGCAACCAAAAGCCGGAAAATTCATGACCAAATCCAACCCTTGAAAGGTGATTGAATATATCCCAGCCGGTCGGGGTGCCTCTGCAAAGTTTTTCCTCCCAAACATTGCATCCTCGAAAAATCGCGCAGGGTGTGACGGCGCTCTAAAAGGCGTGAAAACGGACCACTCAAAAGTTGTTCGATGTCGTCGGCGACCACGCCGTCAATGACAAAGATTTTGCGGGCTGCGACCACGGCGGCGTCGTTTTTGTTTGATTTTGTTCACAATTAAGTCCAGTGTTGTCGAACATCATGTTCATAAGGATGGTGCGGGCTGGGTATTATTTAACGAATGGAATGGATGATGCCAAAATGAGCGCGACTAGTGTAAGAACACATAGTCAACAATGTTTATAAGGACAAAAGGGTGGAATGTAGAGTGCAAAAAGGGGAAACGGATGGATAAAGTTTGATACGGGCATGTTGGCTTGTTGAAAGGGAAGATCAAAGTCGAATTGGAAGCAATCAACGGTGTCTTGTATGAAGGAAAGTTGAGGAAAAGGCGCGAGGCGAGGTGCTTACATCAGATAACCATATCCGCATCGTGATGTGTAAAGCTTACACTAAAGCCGGCGCCTGGGTTGTCCCTGTCGGGTCATCTTCACACTGTGACGCCATTCGCGCCGGCATTATGACCCTGGTTTCGGCACTGCAGGATCAAAGGTGAGTGGAGATGAGCGTGGCGCCTGGTCATTACCCCCTGAGGGTATGTCGGCACTTGTGAAGTTGTCTAAGATGAGGACGTCAGATGTCAACTGTAAATACCTAAAGAAATTAAACAATACACTAATTTAAAGTGCCTTATATATGATTTTTTTGCTATCTTTTTCAGTTGTATTATGCATTTTAGTAGCCAATTAAACAAAATAGTGATTAAAATATCGTACTTCTTGGTTTCTAAAGACACCGCCGATCAAAGGTAGACGACGGGCCGGGCCGGGCCAAACTGTTTGAGCCCGCGAGCCGGCAGGACCCGTTAGGCCTTTGTTTTTTTCGCATGTGAAGTCGTTGATTTAACTCTTTTCGGCACGTTATGTGTGTTTTCAAACTTCCACGACGGGACGAAATTGAACTAGCACAAAATCGCAAAATTCTCCCGCGAATTTCTATAAAACCCTGCCATGTATATAATTAAACGATAGAGAATTTCACGGTCTATAAATGCAAGCAAATTTTTGATGATTGCTTCTTCCGTTTTTGTTTTATGGCAAAAAAACAGTGATTTTGATGTTAAACTAAAAACGCGAAATTCTCACTCAAATTGTAACAAAACCTATACATGTATATAATCAAACGATAGAGAATTTTGCGGGCTATTTTTGGAAGCAAATTTTTGATGATTGATTGTTGCGCATTAATTTTATGGCGAAAAAACAAAAACAAGCACCGCCTTCAATTCCGCGTTTTCCCCCTTGTCGTCCCGTCGTGCTTTATTCTGCCCTTTTTTAAACAATTTTTATCATCAAATGGTAAAAACAGTAAAAAATTTTCTGAGGCCACTAAAATTTATTTGAAGTTCCGGCTCGATCGGGGCCAAAAATTTTCAGCCCGCGGGCCAACCGGGCCGGGCCGGGCTGTGGGGTAGGCCCGGGCCGGAAAATTTCGGCCCGCGTCCACCTTTGCCGCCGATCGGTTCCTCCGCGCATGGACAGGTGCATGTCTCAGCTAATCTCTTTATTACGCATGCTGCCGTAGAAACAAAAAAAAAGCGGTCACATAAGGAAAGCTTGAGCACTGTGCCTCAATTGATTGTTGCCTCTGCCGACACCTGTCCAGTCGTTATTCGATTCTGTTTTGTGAACAGTCGTTTGTGTCTCTATTCATTTGCCATTATTATACATCTTCAGTCATGCCATATCCTCTTGCTAAACTTCCTTATGGCCACCTTTCCCGTCTCAGCAATCTTGCCAATCCAGTCGAGCGGTACCAACTCCAAAGTGCCGCCGGTAATGCTTCAATCTGCCCACCAAAACTACAATTAGTTTCTAAGTTAAAGATTCCTTGGGATGAATTTGATATTAAATCTATGAATCTTGAAGACGATGATTTGATCCTCTATGAGGGCGGCCTTCCACTTTATAACACCTTTGAAAATTATATGACTTTAGAAATTTTAAACCACGTATTTTTGAGACCAGAGTCTGTTCAACTTGAGTGTTACACGAAATCAACTGTTATTCGTAAAATAATTCCGCCAAACATGTCATTTGAAAAGTTAGATGTTGTTTATATGCCAGAAGACTCGTGCTACGTTATTGACTTTGCCGACTTATTTGCAACCTTTACGCGCCTAAAAGGTTTATCTTTTTCTCATTATGGTGGTACCTCTTGGATGAGCGAACTTTTGAAATATCAAAAACAGGGATTCGAAGGCGTGCAAGTAGTTATCAATACTAATACTAATAGTAGTAAAGATTTTAACATGGACGATTGGGACGCGGATGAAATGATTCGGTTTTACCTGGTACTGTCAAATTTTAAATCTTTCTTAAATCTTAAATGTTGAATTATAGGCACAACAAGATAAGTGTTGCATGAAGTTTGTTATTCCCGGATCAATCGAGAAACACTTCAAAAATTGGATTGAAACGAATATAGTCCCCAAATTGCAACTCCAACGTTATAACCGTATGCCACCTGAACATGATGAGCGTTTGCCATTCCGGCATATCCATGTTGACGCTAAAAATTGGTGTGATGGTGATGGTGTGATAAACGTGGGGCCGTTCCCCTACTATTACTGTTTACCATCGGACGAAGAAGCATCTTGGTACGCAACTGCAACAGCTCGAACTCATCAGTAATCCCTCATAATTTAATTTTTCTGTTGTTATTATGTAAGGTTACGCAAACATTCAAACTTCTTTTATCATAACGGCGTTCGGACATTAAAATTAAACACAAAATGACTGGCTGAGTAAACGCTGGGCCAACTTATACGAATGTTAACATTTATATAAGTCGCACCTAGTTATTGTCCATCTTCTATCCTACGTCTTGTCTGTTTTTTATGTAATTTTTACGTCAAGTCAAACAATAAATATTTTTGAAAAACGCACTCGCCAAATGCAAACAAACTCCGATAACCTATAAAAACCGTCATTCTGATACATACATCCTTTCACCCCACATCAAATCTCATCCAAAATGCGCTATTACATCATTGTTGTTCTCATTACAACCCTTGTACTAATCTCTATGGCATCTGTTGTGCCGTCATCGAACAAAACCGCGACGACAAAACGCCGCCGTTTACACTGTTGGTCGACGCTTGACTGTGACGGCATTCGTTCTCGTTGTATCAATCATCTTTGTTACTACTATGATTAAAAACCGTAAATTTATCGTTGACAATGTTGTTTAAACTCGTGTAAATTTCAGAGTGTTGGATCAGTTGTAGTTGTTGTATTTGTTGAGGGATTTTGCTTTTCTGGCTCTGGAAATCGATAATAAAACACCTGTTTTTCAAAGATTGAAAGAAAAATGCCTACTTTTCTTCTCAGCATTAGGATTCCAGTGCCCTGTGGCCAGTTCCGCGGGATGCTTGATACCCATGACCCGGCGATAGGCTTCAGCTCGAGGCACGCCGGATACGACGAGTTTTCGGAAGTTGTTTTGCCAGTGTTCGACGAGACGGTCCATTTCGGGATCTTCGAGGATTTCATTGGCTGTGTTGGTGGAATTGCCGGATTTTCGGGATCGGGAGGCTACCGCGGGGGATACTACGGCCGGGACGCGGAATTCGCCTAAAAACTTTCATAACAACAATAAAATCTATAAAAACCAGCCTACCGTAATCACTGAGCAATGGTGCCGGAATTTCTTCCCAATCATACGGTGTATTCGCATAGGGACAAGCTTCTTTGACAGCCGCATTGGCAATAAGTAAAAATTTGTCGTAATCGGGCATCATCGCCGGGGTGTTGGCATTGATCTCATCGATGAGCCTTCGATAGACCCTCGGAATCGTCCCACTCGGCAGGAATATCTTTTCCGTGTACATGTGACTGAAGACATCACGCTTGACTTCATAGACGTCAGTAAGCATCTGTGGCGGCACTTTTGCCCATGGAATACAGTCAGGATTTGTGAAGTGGAGGCTCATGTAGAACCATGATTCGAGGTCATCGAGACGGCAAGAATGGACCCCAGAATCATGGGTGTACCAAATGCGAGGAGCAAAATACCGCTGGACCGGGGTCGACTCACGGCACAGGGCACGTCCCATCGTTGAGGGAGGACAGGATTCAGGGCCATTGGCAGTTGATTGCTTCAGACGAGTTTTGCCATCGGAACCGTCGGTAGATGGTTTGTAATGTCGAACTAGTGAAAATGAGATAATGTAGATGACGCGTTTTGCGTTTTCGCCGACGACAAAATGGGCTGGCTGGATGTTACGGTGGACAAAGTTGAGGGCATGAAGCTTCTGGATAGCTCGAAGGGTTTGGGCGTTTATTCGGGAGGCTGTGGAGAGGCTGGAAGTTTAAATATACATTATTAACTATACAATGGATAAGAAAATTGAAAGGCCGCGACGCGATCAAAGGTTTTTTGAGTTCATCGGAGTTTCAAACTTCGTAAATCTGTTACAAACCTAAATCTCTGCCGATACATTTGATGCAACTCATCCAAACTCGGCCCAAGCCTTTTCCAAATCACAAAATTGATAACTTTCGATTCGCCATATTCGACATACTCCGCAAAACGTTCGGCTTCCAGCGGTGTCGCCATTCCGATGACAGCCGCGACATTGCGTTCAAGCTTGATCCCAGTCGGCAGTGCTTGAGGCGGTTCGACTTTGATGACAAATTTGCCATCAATATTCGGCATCTTTGCGACGTAGCATGACCGAAAGGGTGATTTTTGAAGGAGTTCGATTATCTCGAGTCTGAAAATCGATATTGACACTTGTTTGCTAACTGTAAACTATTGAAACTTGCTTTTTCTTCCCTTTCGTGACAATAGTGGTGCCATTGGGTAAAACCAAATCCGGCGTGCTGTCATTAGACCCCCGCATTGCTTTTCTTCAATTTCGGAGGATCTGTGGACACAGGTTTTTCTGTTTGGTTTGCATTTCAATGTTTTACAGTTTTCCAGAGCCATAAAAAACGTATAACGGTAGTAAATTTTGCATAATTTTGACAGCCAAGCCAGTCTGTATAAAATTTATGGCGGTTTTTTCAAACTTTGAACTTTTTGGTGCTACGTTTTTCGAAAAAGCATGCTAAAAGCACGTTTTTTACAATGTCTGAAGCCCATATCCTCAAACCTGCATTTACAAGCCCATTAAGACCCGATTCTATTCACCAGCTCCGTGTAACCTGCGTAAACATTGTTACGCCAAAAAAGCAATTCGCAACACCGAAAAACGTGGCAAAATGCTCGGATCTCGGTGGTTGGCCCGTGTATTTGTCCTCGATGTCGAAGGCCCGTCGTGGCCCCCATTGAGTCGTGTTTCCATAGAGCCCCTCACCACTGTTGTCAGTGGTCTTTGACTGTCTCGTAGCTACGTGGGACAATGTAAAATGGTGTTGACCGGTCCGTCCTTTTCCCCCTGGGCCTATGGCCGACTGACATAATGCGTTCACGCGAAAGGACCTCTTTTGATGCATTTGCCAACAAGCAATCTATCTAAAATTAAATATGTTAAGCGTGTGTTTCCGGTCGTCGTCGAAAATGACAAAATGAGCGCGATCATTCAAATCAACTTGTAAGTGATCAGCGTTTGATGGTTGCGGTATCAGTTTTGGCTGTCTGTTTGCGGTGGGGGCGGTAAGGCTATCACATGCATTTCAGTTTCAGTCAAGCTAGTAGGTCGTTGGAAAACTAATAAGTTCCAGTATTTAAAGCGTGCTCGTGGTGTGCTAATTTTAATTTTATGACCTTTTTGGGGGGAAGGAATTTTTTCTTTTTCGCGGGACGTTAAACGTGAATCACATAGTTTTTTGAAATCAGTCATATTCGCAAAAACGCCGCTCCTTTTTTTGGTCACTTTTATTTGATGCAATTTATGTATAAAAATTTCCATTCTACGACGCATTATTATAAACGGTCTCCATTACGGAAGCCTATCGATCAATGCATTGAAATCCATTTGTTTTCACACGTTCTTTTTGTTATCAGCGTGCGTGATCCTACTTTTCATCGGCTTATGTTCCTCCAAGTGAGAGTCCACATCGTTTACCGAAATTTCGACTGATAACTAAACCTACCAAAGTTTTAGCACTCATCAAAGATGATCGGCCTACTCAGATTTTCCGGGTTTTGTATAGGAGCCATATTAGTGCTCCTACTCATTTCAAATATGCAAACAAACGTCAATTTCTACAGCCTTGCCGGTGTATCGACCTTTTCCGGCATTGACAGTGAAAACGTTGTGAACATCGATGACAACAACCCCGCCGTGAACCCAGACAATGAAAACGGTGCTCATACAGAAGTAAAGCTGCTCAAATTTGATCGATACATAATGCCGACCTATCGGGCCTGTAGCGGAATAGGGAACCAGGTTTGTTTGCTTTCCACTTTTTAAGCTTTTGCAGTGATACATACGTTGAATAGAATTCCAAATGTTTGCTTTCATGTTGAAAGTTCGAAGTATTTATGATCCAAACAGCTTTCAGATGTTCCGAGTCGCTTCATTGTATGGAATTGGAAAACACTTTCGACGAACACCTGCGCTAGATGGGACAAAAAAGTGCCAACAGGATTACATGAAAGAAATAAATGCCACATTTCCAAACTTTTATGATCTTGTAAGTCTGCAAAAGCCTGAACCAAATGATACGGCTAAATCGGAATACGGGTTGGATTGCTGCACGTATCAGGACCCCAAAATGTGAGAATTTTATTGAAATTGAAATTGGAAGCCGTCGTTAAATTTAATTTTATTGCAGCATGCATGATTCAAATGCGACATGGCTAGTGCTTGGAGGGAATTATTTCCAATCTTATAAATTTTTTCATGAAATTAAGCCTGAAATTGTGAAACTGTTTGAATTCAGTGATGGCGTTAAAGAAGAGGCGGACAACTATGCCAATGATTTGTTCAAGTGAGCATTTGACGTTCCAATTTATCGATTTTTAAAAAAATTTTGCTTCAGATCGGATAGTTCTCACAAAATGTGTGTCCATGTCCGTCGCGGCGACTTCATCAAACACGAAAATCTCGAAACACGCTCAGAATTCCTGATCCCCGCAATGACCCTCGTCGCTGATCGTCTTCATTCCAATCCTGCCGTTTCCGACATCAGCCTTGTCTTCATTGGCATTGAAGAAGCCTATTTAGCAAAACTAAACTTCACTCGCTCTGATTACAACAAAATTTACCGCGCTTCGCTGAAAACCCGCGGCGCAGACATGTATTTCGGCGTCAAATACTGTGATTCCATACTTTTATCCGCGTCAGCTTCGACATTTGGTTGGTGGATCGCGTATTTGGCACCACCATCAGTGCCGGTGTTCTATAATGGCCAGGTCGGCAAAGACAGAAACAAATATCCCAAAGATCACCATGACTATGATCAGTTTCCCCCGGAATGGCAGAAACTTGAACTCATCAATGGCACTGTCAGCTTTAACAATCAATGGTATTTCGAGAGATTTGGGATGCCAAGGAAACCCTTACCGCCATTATTCTATTAATCAATTTGCAATGGTATTATTAATACGGGATAAAATTAAGTGCTATTATATTGAAAAAATGACATTGCCTTCTGTGATAATAAAAATGCTATATGTAAAGAGTTGCGGATGACATTCATTTATTGTTACAATGGTAGCCATACAATTCACAACTTTCAAAGAAATGTTTCAAAGGGTGTTTTGAGATAGCGGTACCATTGATAGTTGTAGGCAGAAAATTTGTTTCCAACGAATGCGAGAGCTCTGATTGGCTTCTGCAGCTACACGAGATAGTGTCATCCGCAGGATGACACTGGCAGAGTTCTTTGTCAAAGTAGCACTTCTCTTTTTTGCATTTCTTTTCAGTTGGCGTACACTGTTGATGGCAAGTGATCATTGCAGCCTCGCGCTCCCCTGCTTCTGTTAACCATGCCACTTTTGAACCGTTTTGTACGAAAGTCAAATCAAAAAACACATCAATTTTCTGCTGTGTTCAGTTTGAGGCTGAACCCATCTCACGCCGAACAGATCTTGCTCTGGTTTTTGCGGATCCCCCCGGTAATCGAAAAAATGGACTACAGATCTAAAAAAGTTGATTGGGATTTCACAAACAAGCATTGAAAAACCTACGTTGTCATAGTCGTCAACATTTATTGTTAGAAATCCACGACCACGTTAGTCTCAGGTTCATGAACATAAGCAACCACTCGCTGCTACCAAGTTGTAAATACTATCGTCAATATAATAGCTAACGTTTCATCTTAAAATAAGCGCCGAACCACATTATTACTTTCAACAACAAAAAGTCGAATAGACAAGACAGGAAGAAGAGATCAGACTGCGCACAACGTCTTTGGTTCATTCAACTAGTGCAAGATGAAATGGCCTGAAAAAAGGTCAATTTCAGTCGATGCAACTGCTCTGTTTTCGAATAGCATCTTTTCTGGCGCGATTGGCCGACAGACAGCTTTTAGTCATTAGATTAGGAAAAAAAGTAGGCAAGTAGCTTTCTGCGCACTTCTCAATGTAACAATTATGACTTAAACGATCCTTTAACGTATTGCCAGTTGGCAAAAGACTCGTTGCCAAAATCTGCATTTTCATGATTCCAAATCAGGCATTCCCTTAAAATTGAAAAAAGATAGGGCCCACCCGGAGTTGAACCGGGGACCTATCGGACTGCAGCCGATTGCTCTGCCACTGAGCTATAGACCCACTGAAAATGCACGGTCACAAACTGACCCCCTCACCATCTAACCACCGCCTAGCCTGTCTCGTCTGTATGTATGTTGACACTTCCCAAAACCCCCCTCTCCCAATCGGTTATGTTTCACCGTTCAACGTAAATGAAGTTAGTTATAAACTTCTTCCAAGAAGTTCCCGTTCATCCTAGGGCCTAGACATCTTTTGTCTCTGCTCTAACCGCATTTCCATTGTTTTCGGGCGTAACTTGATTTAAATAATGTAATCGTTACGCAACGTTTGTCGGTATACTCTTTTTTTCGTCGAGAATCATTTCCGAGAATGACGCGACTCTAAAGACCCTAAAGACGTTTTTTTCGGGCGTCAAATTAGAGTTTTACGGAAGCCACCCGCTACACCCTTTTGAAATCCGTTTTCCTCGCCTCCAGATGCCGCCCGCATGACATGAGCCATGGACGTGGACTACCGGCTGTCCATGGCTCTATCCGGGAGCGGTAGTATGGCCATGGGGTTGGTCGGCCTAATCACCAAAAGACAGTTTTGACCTATTTGGATGGGTTTCTTTCTGCAAAAGATTGTGCTTTGAAGTGAGTCGAGCCCGGTTTTGCACCCCGCTCCGGGTCTCAGATGGTTACCCCGATGAAACTGATTGAATTAAGCTCCCAGTTTGCCTGAGGCACTCCTCAAGCATGATGTTTTTTCATTGCATTGCATTTCATTTGAGCAAATGTGCCTACATGGGAGCTCTTCTTTCCTTGCACTTTGGTTTCGATCAGCGTCGCTGCGAGGGTGGAGCACTTCTATCCCTCATAGGCTCAACGTCATTCATCTTTCCAAGACCCCTCGAATGTGATGAACTTTTGTAAAACATGCTCTACCCATGCGGTACAATAACTCAACCAACCCCCGGAAGCGCATACCTAACCCATTGTGTTGACCCAAACCTCAAATTTCATTGCTTTCAAGCGGTTTGCCTTTGCTTCATTCATTCAGGATCCACCCGAAAAAAATAGACTTTCTGTTTGTCCTTTGCCTGTGTCATCTTTATGTACATAATTTCCATACAAAAAAGTGTTTCTCACTTCAGTTAGGACTTTCTGGTAACAGTTTTTTTGTAAAGGTTGGAAAAGTTGACACGCATGTTTCTAAGGTACCTTTGGTTGTTTTGTTGCGCCTGTGCATCAGAAATCACAGTTCATTGTGTAGGATGTATTTTTTCTTTGTTTATTGTTTGCAAAATGTAGAGTATACCGTATTGAGGCTATTTATAGTTTGGTGGGGTAAGCTTTGACTACTTAGCATAACTGTAAACGTGTGTTTTGACTGTTTTGTAGCCTGTTGACATGTTTAATATACAATTTTTGGGTGAAAATGGCTTTATGAATTGTCGAACTTTGGTTTTTCTGTAAAAACTTCATCATATCTAAGTTTTGCCGGTACCAAAATAGCTACAGTCGCCTTCCAATCACTCTATTGACACAAAACATTAACAACTTTTGGCCCTCAATGAAGCCATCTTCCAACCGAGTAAAAACAAAAGAGCCCTGGTCCCTCGAACACGTGCGTATTCGTAAAACTTATTCACTTAGCAAAGCGAAGTCAATCTTCACAGTGTCCTCAGGACAGGACCGAAGGCAAGGAAGGCGGGCGGGAGCCCAAGCGATTTGATTGCGAGTCGCAAAGGGGCCTCCGAATTGACGTAAGTCTTCCCCTCCTTTCCGCTTGACGCTCTCCCTCAATTTGATCCACCCATCGACGCCCTCTGGCACGTGTCATTATTGTCGAACAATCTATCAGTACGTGCCGTTGGCAAGTAGGAGAGGAGGGGGATGATCTAGGATTTCCGAGACAGCTGTTAATCCGAGGTTGGACTTTTTTTGGTTTTTACCTGCTTTTGAAAATTGCCAATGATAAAGAGATTAATTTTATTTTCATGCCATTGCGATAAAAACAAAATCATAAAATTTCATGATAATCGGTCTCAAATCGGCATAGATCAAAACACTGTCTAACATAAGTCGTATCTGTCAAATGTGCATGTTTATCGCCCTCGCAGGTTGTTGAGCTCGACGACGGCAAATTGCATTATCTTTATGCTCTTCTTTGCCGACAATTGTGTCGTTCTCAAAGTTCAGCTGGACTTTTTTCTTTCTGTTTTTGCCTTTTCATCATTCAATCTTCAATCAGTTGTCATCACAGCTATCACCTTCTTATTTTCGATCTGGGTGATGTTTTTCCAATTGTTTCCCACCAGTGCCAATGTTTCAGCTAATTTGCCCAAACAATAGAAAAAATGCCCTTTAATCCGACGAATTATGAATATCCAATTAGCCTGGGGCACGTCAATGTTCCACTTCTGACAACTAGTGACCACAAATGTCATATCAGTTCCGATTATGCTAACTAAAACCTTCCGCTGTTATCACAATTGTAGGCGATTTAGCGCGAAACAGACTCTAATCGGATCTATTGGAAGCCTTTGAGGTATAAATATGGACATATTTCTCACTATTGCATGGATGATGTTTGCAAATATTGAAAAAAAGCGCTATCAACGCGTTTTTGCTTTCATCCGCCCCAGCTCCAATAGATACGGTCATAAATTACCCCATCACCCCCTGACGTCAATACGGGTCCACCTGCGGGATGGGTTGCCAGCGGCACTTTGATCATTTGCCAATTAGATTAACCTTTGCATCAAAAAGCCGAAAATCTTTGCCTTGGCCGTCTTTATTACCGTGAACGCCCATCTCCCGTCGCCCGCTTTATCTTATCCGTTAATCTCCTAAATGACAAAAGCTGCCTGACTAAACGGCACTGACATAATTCAATGTCAAATGTTAAACTCTAATCTGTGATTACCCCCCATAAGCCAATTTCCGTTCAGAGAAGCATTGGCCTTGCTGGCTCGCCTCCTTCATTCATAAAAGATAAAATACACACACCGACGGCACGTCGTCACGCTTTGTAAATTCTTCACTTTCACTTTTATGTATGTCTGTATGAATAATTTAATCTTATTTTTTTGTCGCTGAGATGAATCGGCACTCGCGCGAAGGAAGCATCGCTCTGTTCTTTGAGCAAGCAATAATTTGAACACAACAAAACAATTCCCGTTGGCGGCATGGCATTGCTTTGACGCGTTGACTCACCACAAAGTAATTAATAATTACAATATTGTTGCGTTGATGCTTCGATAGGGGCACTTTTTACTCAACCCGTCTCGGCTTTGAGTTACGCATTGCACGCAAATTTTGCGTCAGTCAAGTAAATCTATCTGTGGAAACCGACGGACGCCTTGACGGAAGTCTGGGTACGCGGAAGAAACCATCACGACAGCTTCCTTCCCGTTGATTCTGTGATTCCTTGACGGTCATGATGTTTCGCTCCTTCGTTCCTTCGCCACTTCTGTTCTCTGACTACATGATGCCGGATTGGGTTACCAAGCCCCGGAACATTGTAATTGAAGGAGGTTCTTCACGGGTTTCCTTCCGTGGCGGGCGTGGGAATCCTGTTCGTGGTTTACGTGGACCCACGAACGGGCAATGTTTATATGTTTCCATGTTGTCATGTTGTGATGCACTGATTTTGGGTCATTTTTATCGTGTTTCCTTTCCGGGTGTGCTAATTTCGGTTCTAAAAATCCAAGAAAAGTGAAGAGTGACGTTTGGTGCCATGAGTGAATCGTCGTCATTTTTAATTTGCTGTAGATTATCCTCAATTTCCGGAATTCCGGAACACTCCAAAAGCAACAAGAGTCAATCTGCATACATGTGTTCGGGTGGATGTTTGTTTCCGGCGCTCGGCTGGCTAAATTGCCACGTCAAGTTTGTGTTATTTATGTAGTGCCAAAATTGTTGCTGTTCAAGTCCAAAGTTTCTTCCTTGTAACAATTATGTTTTTAATAAACAATAATCAAAACAAAAAGCAACACTTCCTTGGAACTTTTTTGTGCCATTGGTGTTTAGTGAGTCTAAGTTTCAAAGTTTCACCATTTTTACATTTCCGCAATACCAATCCACTTAAATCAACTCCAAATACACAGTCCAAATTGCTCATCAAATTGAACCCAATCCAAAATGGTGTCATTGCTCTTTTTTATCCCCATTACCCAACTGTTCCTTACAGTCAGTCTGTTAACCCCCGCTTTGGTCATTCATTCATTCAATGCCAATGCCGATGCCACCCTAAATGCCCCCCAAACAACCCCCAAGATGTCCTCATGCCCTCAAAACAGCCATCCGCCTGATAATATTTACCATGTTATAGTTTCAAAATTCTTTTTTATCACGTTGACCGCGATTTCACATTCCGTTCCCGACTTTCTTTTGCCGTCGAGTGTTTTTTACGTGACAAATTGACAAAACTTACTTTGCTCAGGGAACGAACACATATTTCTTGATTGTCAAACTTACGCTAGACTTTAGGCTAGTTCCTGGCGCACTTGTTGTTTGGTTTTCCGGGAGGTTTTTCCCTGCAAATATGTGCATAAACGATGTGACATTGGCAATTTTGCACGGATTTCGCGACTAATTTTTCTGTAGTGTTTTGAATTTCGACAATCGGATGAACTGTTGGACTGTTTTTGTGTTATTTTGCAACGTGGGACAACTCCAATGTGCGTAATAATCGTGACTCTGAGCCGGTTTTGCTTGACTAAGATGGTTCAATGCGTCTTTAGTTCTTTCAAAATACTCGAAAAACGGGGAAAAGCTGGGTTAAACCGGCCCCACGCAACATTCTGTGGCTATAGGGGGATCTACGTAGATGCTAGGTGGCAAAATGTATATAAAAACGGCATTTGCGGTGATTATAATTCACTTTTTGGCAGGTATCCCCCGTTTTGGGTCTAAGTTTCCGTGTCGATTCATCTTCCTATTACTGTATGATGGTAGTCACCACCCCCAAAAAAAGTATCCCCATGCCACAATAAATTCATACTTGCATGTTAATGACCTCATTTATGAATGTTCTCATCACGCTATCCTTATACATTAAGCGGTTTATCTTGTTCCTGCATGTTGTTGGTCAACGAACTGTGCAGAGGGCCCTTGGCTCTCTCCTCCTCAAAAATGGATACATTCATTACGTATAAACATTCTACGTCGTTCTTAAATGCCAAACGTGTCATGTCACTAAATATGAATGAAACGCGTTAAGCTTTTTTTTGTGCCATCGGCATCGTCCAAGCCAAGTCAGCTCAGTGGATCTTTCGGCACCGGACATGCCCTAAAACACAAGCACAACAAAATGAGTGGCCATTGAGTGAGTGCTAACTTATCCAAATACAATGCCATCATAGACGAATACATACGTCAAGGTCATAAGTGGAAGGGGGAAGTGAAGGAGGGCTGTGAAGAGGGGCCAAATTGATGGTTTTTGTGAGTGTTTGGGAAATTTTCAAAAGTGTTGTTACATTTGACTGCTTTGCTTTGGGCGGTTTTGGATAGTATTTTGAACTGATTTGGTGGGATTAGATGGCATTTTTGAAGAAATGAATTTTCTTTGACCTGTTTTTTTGGCAAAAACTTTGTTTCTTGACCACTCAAAACGTTTTTTCAACAAAAATACTGTATCCGCATGTATCCAAACCCCTCTTCCATCCATTATTCATCCCCGCTCTTAACGAAATTCCAAAATTCCTTCCCATCCACCCTCGCTAAACCATTTCCAAAGTCAAAATTCCCCCATCTCATGGCTAATATTTATAGCTTCCCTATAGGACTCCCCGAAAGTCTAAGTCTATTCAGTACAACCCCAATTTCTAGCAATGCCATTTACATTCACAAAATCCAAAAATGTTTCCTCCTTGTTTCACGTTTTTCACACCTTTCCTGCAAATGTCACATCGCTTGAAGCACTTCCGCGAGCGCGACCCCGACGCGACAGACTTTGAATCACTGCCATTGACACGCCTTATTTAGCAGCGATGCTTGTCCCCCTCCTCTCCTCGAAACAAGGACAAGGAACGAAGGGCACAAAAAGGGTGGGTATCCAAGGACTTCCGACAACTTTGTATTTCACTTGTTTCATGAATGAATGTTTGTTAAACAAAAAATTTGTATTTTGTAGGGGTATGTGGATGGAATGGATGTAAATATCCCAGATTTACGGATGTAAGTGACATAAACTAGCTGATAAGTGCGTTGTACTCGGATTGGGGACTCAGGGGTACTGTAATCCGAATACAACCCCACGCAGATCGGATAAATTTTGTTTTTTTTTAAACTGTATTACTTTTTTGGGTACTGTATTGCGTTCAAATTTGGATTTTTTTCAATGTTTCAGATTACATTTTTTTGATAAAAGTTCAAAAGGCTAAGTAATATTAAAAGTGTTCAAAGTGGGTGTAAAATGCAATTTAACCTTTAAAACTGGTAATTTTTGGCATTTTCATTTCAACATGACTTTAAAACTTAATAAAAGGTTCTACTTGACCAAACAAGCGCTCAAAAATGTTTATTAAACATCACATTTTCAATTTTGAACACTATTTTACAAACATGAATGAAAAAGGCCCCCGTCGAAAACAATCTGTAATGCCTTGCCTTGCCTTATTCCAACCCCCACCATACTGTACAAATACGACATACAACTTTTTGTACCCCTTCATTGGTATGTTTTCTTTCCGTGTCCGAGTTCAAAGTTAACCCAACACCTCTGCAATTGTGCAAAACTCACGTCTTCATGTGCAATAAAAACCTGTAAAAAAGGTCTCCTCTTTGTGTTTGTGTACGGCCCCCGAGGCCACCCCCACCCACAATGAACGGGTATTGTAGCCCATTGCCGTCGTTGTCTCTCTCCATGCCCCCCTCCGCAAGCTTGGAGATTCTACTTCTAACCCGCCCTCTGTCCCCTACCCCTCGCTTCTTCTTCTTCTGTTCCCGGGTAATTGCGACTCGTTTACCATCGCGCGCGTCTCCCCTGAGGCGGGTTCTGTGCCCTGTGGCCATAGACCCTTTTTTTCTCCCGTGCCTCCGGTGCCTCTTGGGTGTTCATTTATGTCGGATTTGAGTGCGAGATAAACTTGGAAGACATCGTTTGGGAGGAGGATGTGACTGATGTGACTCTTCGATCAACATTTGGTAAACTTCTTTGTGCCTTTTATCCGTCTACCGTAATCTTACTCCATTTGGAGCCTGTTATTTTCCTTCCGTTTTTTCCTAACTTTTGCTAAAGTTGCACTTGTGATTAAACTGGTAAAACATGATCTTTGCCACTCGTCGAAATATGACACGCCTTTTTTGCAATTTTGTTGCACCCAATTTAAGTAAATGTTGTGAACTATGCCCAGAAGGCCATTTGAAACCGTTTTGCTCATTGCGCGACTTTCTGGAAAGCCTAGTTGAAAGTTCTGGACGTGTTTTAACGTTACGTTTTTACAGATATACTTTTTCGTAGAAGAATTTTTTCCCCGAGGTACCAGTTAGGCCTACAGTATCCCCAAATTGGTACCACTTTTGTTTATTTGCGGATCTGCGTGCTGAAAATGTTTGTACACATGGTAATCAGAAGGAGTATCGTCTAAACTTTTGATTCTCTGCCTGATCTTACGGACCGCCATCGCTATGAGCCTCCAATGCGATGACCCCAAGCTTTTTGATTTCAACAGCACATCGACGCGAGAGCTGTTGGATATGTTTAAGCGGTTTCAGCGGTAAGTTTGATGTTTTGTGTTTTGGTTAAATCTCTCAAAGACCATGCCATTTTGGCATTTGGGTGGGGGCCATTATCACTTCACACTCATCCAGAGCCAAAACCGGCAGAAGTAGAAGCAGAACGTCATCCCCCTCTCATCATTCTTAAATTGAAAGGGGTTCACGCACCGAACAATCAGCCGCTTTGTTGCATTCGGCATTCGGCCCCCCGATAATGAGGCTGTCAAGCCATGGCCCGGGCTTAGCTTTCAAGTTTTTTGTTGTCTGTCCTGCCAACAACGCGCGCGCGCCATTGCCATTGCCACTACCCACGGCGACAACTAGAAGCTATGAACAAAAAACTTTTTCCCCCCTGCTTTGCAATTGCATGCATGCATCTCCTTTGCTACTTTGCACTTGTCCAGCGTTCTCCGTTTTTATTCACAGAATTCAGAGCCCCCGACCACGACCCCCGAGGGCAGACAGGAGGCGTCCGTCGTCGTCGTCTAAGACGACTGTTTTAGGCTTAGTTAAAGCAGTTTACTTTGTTACTACTATAAAAAGTGCCAAAAACAGCATTAAGATGATTGAATGAAAGCGCAGAGAGAGAGAGGAGAGAAACGTCGATTTGACGCAATTTCACGGAATTTGAAACATCATTTGCCGGAATACGGGGCATACGCCGGGAAAACAATGAAATCACCTATGTTCTTTGAAGTTTCAAAAGGGTGTGAAATTCGGTTAACTCGTTTTTCATGACTTTTGTGAAGTTTGGAATGTATCGGGAAGGCAAACAATGGCACTACACAGGGAATAGAGACTTGGAATCACAATTTGGATGACCGATGTTTGACATGTTCAGACAGTGGTGCCGGAAGCTACATTAGGTGTATTTAGTTTGTAATGTATTGAAATTTTGACAATGATAACTTGATTAGCGGGTATAAATATAGATGCCACAATTATGGGGTCAGAAGTCGGAATGGGGCGCCCACTATTTTTGTGTTTTGCACATAGACCCCGAAAGTTTTGAGTTTTTAAACTTTTTTGCCGATTTTAAGCTAAAATTTGATAAAATAAATTAATTTTAGCTTTTACGAACCCGTGCACGGCCTAATATGCGTGATTATCTGTTTCTTTGGCATCCTCACCAACCTGATCCATGTAATCGTGCTCACTCGGCCCCAAATGCGGGTAACTGCCGTCAATTGCCTTATGACAGCTGTGGCCATCTGTGATATGGGTACAATGGCATCGTATTTGTTGTACATTTATAATTTTGTCCTCCGCAAATCGCGTAATGACTGGTAAGGATTACATTAGAACTTTACACTTTACACTTGCACTTGCATTTACGCTCTTTTTATCAGTTAGATCTTTGTTTTTGATAACTTTATCCACTTTCAATGCCACTTTTGAAAGTGAACATGGCCATTTATCTGGTTGACCTTTTAAAAGGTCGCTTGGTCGAGCTGTCACCAAATAGCACCCCCCTTCCAATGAGTAATGCTTTTTATTTTGCAGCGAAAACCATTTCACTTTTTTCTGGATGGCATTTCTACTGGTTCACATGTTCATGAGTATCTGCCTCCACACGACCTCGTTATGGCTCGCCGTTGCCATGGCATTCATGCGAAGGATGACCTTACGAGTGGCATCGTTGAATAGGTTGGTTTTGCAACTTATAAATGAGTCAAAGATTATCATAATGGCATAATGGGTACCCGCTACCGTAATCCAGTCGTTTCAAAAACAGAAAAGTCAACAAAAGAAAAACATGTTATTGTAAATTTATTGGGGTTGGGCAAAAAATTAAGAATCAAATGATGTTTGTCATTGTTTTTCACCCAAGTTTGGGGAATTGGTATTCTCTTGAGGGCCTATTTACCCTGTTTACCTAAATGGGTGAACCAACTGACGAATTTTTGGGGGGACGTATAACTTTTGCAAACAAAAATGAAAAAATAACATCGAAAATGACACTTTTGTCGAAAAATTGAATAAATTTATGAAAGCATTGAATAAGTCAACCCTCCTTTCAGCAATTGGCAAAGATCACAGTACGCAAAACGCTTCGCCATAGTCATCTTTATCTGCGTCTTTGTATGCTCTTTGCCGACGTTGTTCGTGCACGAAGTTATACAGATGAAGCCACCCATGGCATGGAAACCGAGCGGAAAGTGTGCCAATTCGTTTCCGGCCAATACTAGTGAAACTATTTTTACGATTACTGTAAGTTTTTTTTGCCTTTTTTGGAACTTTTTGACTAGTTTGGGTACTTTTTAAAAGTAAGTTTGCCGTTTTAGATCAAACAATCCGCTCTGGACCACAATTGCCAAAAATTCAAATACAATCTCTGGGCGACAGGGATGCTCTTCAAAGTGATCCCCTGTGTACTCCTAATGGTGCTCTCCTGTAGTTTGATGCTTAAACTTCGTGATGCCGATCGAAAGCGTCAACAACTGCTCGTATCAAATTCCGATAACAAGCGCATCACATCAGATCGAACAACAGCCATGTTGCTCACCATTTTGGTCGTGTTCATCGCGACTGAATTCCCTCAGGGCATATTGGCCTTATTGAATGCGGTTTACACGACTGATGTTCACCATTACATCTACTTGACCCTGGGCGATGTGTTGGATCTCTTATCATTGGTCAACAGTAGCGTCAACTTTGTACTGTATTGTTTGATGTCTTCACGGTATAGGCACACGTTTTGTCAGGTCATATTACCTGTTTGTCTGACAAGTAGACTGATGCCGGTAAAGAGCCAATTAACAACACAATTCTACGGGAATTCGGAGTGTGGGGTTCGAGTTCGGGCCCAGAATGAACTTCCGACAGGGAATACTATCGTTAAAAAGAGGTAAGCTACTGTCCCTGGCCATAAAACACTCAAAATTACATCATTATTTACTTTGTAAAGTTTAATTACCCCCAAAAAAGTTTATCAGAACTTCCTCCTCATTAAGTCAATGTAGTAGTTGCAGGTCTTGTCCCGAATACAGTCGTCTCGATGCGGTCACTGGCCATTGCACGCTCAGCGTGGCGCCTCAAAACTACGAGCAAAGCTTCTGTCGACGGGTCGAAAAGTAATGCCAGTAATAATGATTTCTTAAAAAACAAAAATACAGTATCTCATTGTTGGAAGTTGGAAGTATTATATACCAATCTAGTCAGTCTAACTAACTTTTATGTGTATGAATAATAGACATGTACAAAAGTATGAGTAAATCTTTGCCAATCATAAACCATATGCGTACTCAACACATCTTTCATCACTTAACAGTATAAAATTACGTTTTTATCCACCTGCAGACAGCAAAAAAGACACTACTTGAAAATAATTACGGGTACAAGGTACGTAAAAGTTGCGTACTTTAAAAAAGAACGGAAACAACGGCAGTCATAAGCTTTTAAAGTTTGAAAGAAGTAGTGATGAGCTGAATGATAAAAGTAAAAGATACAACGTTCAAACGGATATCCGGTTAGGTTTATTAGTGAAATTGTGGAGGAAATATATTATTTGCAGGTGCAAAATAAAGCTAACTTAAATTATATGTATTGTTTTTGTGTCATTGGCGATGTTTTCGAAGAAGATGGAAGGGGGCTTCGGAAGCAATGTCCCCGAGACAGAGCGATTCGCATTGTTCTTTGGTTTTTATGGCGGTTTCGTCGGAAACGAGCTCACCATGACAGTAGCCGTAGGGGTACGGGGTACAGGAGCCAGCTTTGGCATACCAGCGGAGAGTGAATTGGGTGGGGTAGCCGGTGGGGCACATTGAGCGATAGGGGGTTATTTTGTGGCAGGTTTTGATCGCTGAAATTGTTGAAAGTTTTGGAAATGAAAATCTAAACATGATTATCGATTGCATACGCTGATCGTCGTCATCTTCACCGCTCGAAGTCCGTCTCGGCCCTAAGGGCATTTTCAAAAGTTGCAAAGTCCCCCGCATTCCATGGCCGGATTTCTTGTTTTTCTCCTTTCCGGTGACATCCTTCACGGATTGGGATAGACTACCCAAAGCTCGAGCCACCGCGGTAGAATCAGCATTCGGCAATGGGACAGCGATGGGATCAATGACATCGCTGTGTAGAATGACTCGAGTTTTGTTGTCTTCATCGATTTCAGGACCGTAGCCAGGTGGGAATACTTCAACAAACTCAACAGTGGTGCTGGATGAAACTTCTCCATCGATAGGACCTACTGGCTCCGATTCTGTTGTTGGAATCAATGTTGGAAAAGCGGTAGATGTTGACGGTGGCACGTTTTTGACAGTGATAACATCATTAGATTGTGGGACCGCCGATGTATCACTTCGGATACAAAAAGCATTGCACTCTTCACGGGTTCGCATCGTTTTGTCGTTTTTGACTGTGTCGCCTGAAAATTTGATGAAAATTTACAAAAAGGCAATTGTGAACATTTTTGTTGTCAAAAAAGTTCAATTGCTAATGACTCGACTGCAGGTTGACTCACCAGGACAGAACCCAAAAGGATAAGCCACACATTCCCCATTCTTATTGTACCATCTAACAACAATCTGCGTCTTCTTTGTGCCTGCTGCGCATTTCAATTCAAACTTTTGCCGATTACAAGTGAACGATGTTGTAACTTCTTCGATGGAAGTCAAAAACTTTGGGTGATCGTTGTAAGATTTGTCTTTCTCACTCTTGCTTGGCCATTCGAAATCGAATTCTTTCGCGGCCTTAACCGCAGGGCTGAGGCGCAATTCCTTCTCATTAATCAGTCTCAAGAACTTTCTATCCGGACTTTCGGGTGATTTCTGAAACGGAAATCTTTGCTCATTATAAATATTCGCCATGTAGCTAAAAACGTGGTATTTCACGTGCATATGTACATAGGGGACAATTTGAAAGGACAATTTCGGTGAATGTATTTGGATCCAAAAGTGTATGAATTGCGTATATTAAAGATAAGTACGAAACAAAACGAAATGGGTTTAGAGTAAGAGGGTGAAATGAGTCAGGAGCGTGGTCATGTGCCAGTAAAAGAAGATTTGGATTGTGTGGAAAAATGAAACTTACGGTTGTTACTTCTTCAACGGCATCAGTGATAAGAGGAAGGGTTGTGAATTCAGATTCAGATTCTTCGGATTCAGTGATTTCATTGTCTTCGCCACTGCCTTCAATGGCTTCAATGGTGGAAGATTCGGATGTCTCGGCACTGGTTTCGGTGCTACTTCCATAGAGCTCATAAAGCAGATCCAAATTCGGGCAACAAATGCCGATGGGGTGCACTGGGTTCGGATGTTCACAATCAAAGCCATCAGGACATTCATCAATGCAGGGGAATGTTTCGCCATCGCCGGCGCCTTCGAGCAATGGAAGTTTGCCGTCATGGCAGATTGCTTTTCGAGCTGAACTTAAGCACTTTATTATCAGAAACATCGGTTATGTCTTACCTTCAATAGTCCTCCATAAAGCTATCAAAACAATAAAATTCAACAACAATCTAAAACAACAACGCATCTCGCAATACTTTCAACAAATTAAAACCAAGCAGCTACCAGCTGTCAACCAAAATTCCTCTCTATAGAGGTATTCGACGATTTACGAGCCCCCTGCGCCGTGTGCCGCCGGTGCTTGTCGGATCCTGGATCTCGTCAGATAAGCGCCCCCGCTCCCCCCATCCTGACATAATGCTTTCTTCACTTTTTTGGTTGAAATTGAAATTCGATTTTACGTGTTTTGCGCAACCTGTCATGACAGGCGAAAGCGTATCTGGTACGAGTGAAGATTTACTGATTTGCTCGTTGGCGTTTTTCGGTATTTTATCGAGTAGTGGGGGCTGTCTCGGGGTTGAGGTGATCACGGAAGCCTGCTAATTTTTGATTCGAAAACAGTTTGAATAGGTCAAATCTTATTCTTTATGATTTTATGTTTTGCAGAAAAAACAAAATGTAATCAGAACAGGAAATCAGCAAAATCCATCGGATGTCTACCACATCGCCGCCAGCCAGAAAGACGATCGTCCTTGAACTCAAACTCGCGCACATCGAACGGTGTACATGACGAACCGCAGACCTGTACTTCTTGCACGTTGTATTTAGTCATCACCGCAATCAGTATCATACAAATCAAGGGTATTGATCAGTCAGTCTTCCCAAAGATGCGTGTTGTTGTCATTGGTGCTGGGCCTACGGCTATGGGCGCCGTTCATCGGCTTTTTGAAGCATCGAAAAGTGATCCTTCTATTGAGGTAAAACCAAATTCTAAAAACCTTTTGGTTTTACTTCAATACGCTTTATCTCATCCCAAATCACATTTAGGTCACAATAATTGAACGCGAGCCCTATCCCGGCGGCCTGGCTTCAACCGTCACCGACACAAACGGATTCAGTTGGGACCTCGGAATTCATGTCACCGGAGCAACAAGGTTCCCAGAATTTGTCCAACTCCTTCAAGAAGCCGTCCCAGAATGGCACTGCTTGGAGCGAATCGTTAAAGCTGACATGTCACTTGTGTTGAAAGTGGATTCAGAACCAGAAGCCAATTATGTTCCATACCCCGTCCAATCGAGTGTGCCATATTTTCCCGAGCCATTGCGTTCCAATTGTCTGCGTGAGCTCGAAGAACGTGTTGATACGGATCTTACGCCGGCGGATTTTCCCTCCTTTGAAGAGTTTTCGAAACATTTTTTTGGGAAATCACTTCAAGAAGTTTTTATACGACCGTACAACAGAAAAGTTAGTCTCTATCCGATTTATGACATAATTATATTATTTTTTTAGGTCTGGACAGTGTCTCTGGCTGAAATGAACACAGAATGGGTTAACGGCCGCGTTCCTCAAGTTGATATTGATGCCCTTCGAAGTAGATGTCTACTGTCTGCCGCAGAGCTACGAAAATATGACAGTGTTCGTGGTATTTCCTTTTTCCGGTACGACTTACAGTTTTTGTAGCAGTAAACATAATCGAATGACGTTTTGCAGGTACCCCGCAGACTGCATCGGCATGGGTGAGCTGTGGCGACGGATAGCGACACGATATCCTGCTAATTGGTTCAAATTAAACAGCGAAGTCACTGATATTGATGCAAAGCGGAAGATTGTTAGTCTTTTACGTGAAGAAAGTTCACCTCGATAATGTTATTCTTTCAGATTAGCTACAAATCAGTATTGACTGGTAAATCGGAGAAAATGGAGTACGATTACTTGATCTCAACAATGCCATTGACCATTTTGGGAAAGATAACGGGTTTATGCAATGATCTGAAGCTTCGACATTCTAAAGTTAGTTTCAAACTATTGTTAATGAATGTCTTCGATACCCTTTGACAATTTAGGTAGCCCTTGTCGGCATCGGGTTGACATTTCCTCAATCTTCATTTGCCCAGGAATTGTCTTGGGCATACTTTCCACGACCAGACATTGTGTTCTATCGATGCACAGTTATTTCAAACTTTAGCCCACTTTTGGTGCCGGATGCAGAGAAATATTGGTCAGTATTGTGTGAGATTGGATTAGATGTCGATGATGAAGTCAATACGGGTGATTTGGCGGAGCGAACAACTGAAGGTGGGTCGAAAAAGCTAGTGCCGATAGAAAACACAAACATAAAACAACAATGTTGTAGGATTGCTAAGAACTCGCATTATTCCATCAGCTCAGCAAATCACAAACGTCTGGACACGTATTTTGGATTATGGATACCCCATTCCGACGACGAATCGAAAAGCAGAACTGACAAGAGCCATGGAAGTGCTTGAAGCGCATAACATCTATTCGCGGGGTCGATTCGGCGCTTGGAAATATGAAACATCCAATCAAGATTGTAGTTTTGATATTGGCAATCAAGTTGCTCAAGAGATTCTTGAAACTTGTTCAGGGTCTAATTAAATAAATTGTGTCATCTGAATTTTGAGTCGTAATTGATAGAATGAAATTTTTATTACTTCATTTTTGGTTCGAAAACTTATCATTTTTAAAAATGCAAATTCCCTTACTAATATCTTATCATTTAAAACTTCCTCCAGGTCTTCCCCTGGAGGTTCCTCTATTCGCGGCCCTGCAGGCGCGACAGGGATCCGTCATCGAATCGAAACATGGGTAATTGCTGCCGCAAGAAGAACGTCACACCCGTGGGTCAAGGCGGAGGCGCAGGTGCCAATCCCCGAGCATCAAAACGCAAAGATAAAGACGGTAATCCAGTGCCGACAGAAGGGGTCGATCCTGGAACATCCCAAAAAACAACCAAAAAAGGAGTATCACGAAAACGGCGAAGTGCAGGCCCCGGCGGCAATTCCGAAAAGCTAAACAAAGATACTAGTAAGAAGGGCACTGTCGAGATACCCCAGGATGAGATTAATGAAGGCTACGCGGCACCAGGGCCTGGCATTCTGCCAAAGATGGATGTATCGAAGGAACTTGGGTCGGCGGCAGGGCCAAATTCGGATGCGATGTTCCCAGCGGCGTCTTTGAAAGTATGTTTGACCTTAGATAAGATAGTTGTGGTGAGTAATAATGTCGGTTTTAGAAAGAAGTGCCGTCAGTAGATAAAAGCGCAGAAAAAATGTCACTTGACAATACGCTTAAGGAAGTACCCAAGCGAATGCCCGAAACTGACATCATACACGACAAAGAATCTATTGCTCAAATCTTTACAAATGATCAATTATTGTGACTTTTTCTTTTTGCTTTTTATGAAATTGACATATTTATGCATTTTGGCGGGTTTTGAAACATGGCTATCATTAGATTTGAAAAGTTTTCTATGAAAAATTTTTTTCAACTTTAACAGAGGCCAAAGACGGTTTCAAGTTTCCAGATGTTCTTTCGTATCTATGCTTTGTCTGACCAACGATCAGCACAAAAGGGGTTGTCGAGGACAGCTTATCTGTTCCACGATTTGCAGATAGACTTGATAAGGCGTCGTTTGAGTGCTTCTTTTGGCTAGGCATATGTCATCACAACGTGTTGCACGTATATAACGGGTTTTCACTGTGGTTTTCGTCATTTTAGTTTGATAAATCAATGTTATAATGTTGCTCAGGCTTCTTATATTAGCATTAATTGCCGTAATTGTTGCCGCCGATGGCCCCGAACAAGTGCATCTATCGACTGGATCCACTGAAGGGTCGATGATCGTCAGCTGGGTTACTTTGAAGCCACGTGAGTTGTTTCTTGCATTTATAGGCAAAAAAAATTTGATTCTTCAGCAGCGAGCAATGGTCTCCCCCAAGTGACCTTTGGCCGAACTGCCGCGGCCCTCATCCAAGTAGCCTATGGCAAAATGGACGAATTCGACTACAACGGGGTCAAGCGATACATGTATCAAGCCGAAATGACGAATCTGCTTCCGAATGAGACATACTGTACGTTTTGGCCATCTTTGATCACAAAAATTGCCTCATTTCAGACTACAGCGTCGGCGTCATGGGTCAAATGTCAAAAACCTACAGCTTCAAATCCTTCCCCAAAGGCAACGATTTCCTCCTTCGCGTATGCGTCTTCGGTGATCTCGGTTACATCAATGGCACTTCCTTGCCGTATTTGATTGACGCCGCTGAAAAGGGCGAATTTGATATGGTTCTACACATCGGTGACATCGCCTATGATCTGCACACTGACAATGGCCAGAGGGGCGATCTGTACATGAACCAAATTGAGCCACTGGTATCAAAAGTGCCGTATATGGTCATTGCTGGTAATCATGAAGATGATGGACGAAACTTCAGTCACTACAATTATCGATTCAACATGCCTGGCGACACTAACCATTTCTATAGGTACTTTTTGGGTTGAAATTTATATATAAAGTTGTGTCTTTTAGCTTTGATCTATCATCAGTTCACTTTGTCGGTGTTTCAACCGAATTCTACGGCTATTTCTACGAGTACGGCCAGGATTCCGTCTTCACTCAATACAATTGGCTCCATGATGACCTCGCCAAGGCCAATTCCAACAGAAACGACCGTCCATGGATTGTTGGCTTCCAGCATCGCCCTTTTTATTGCAGCAATGATAACTCTGACGAATGTCACGTATTTGAAAACAGTCTCGTCCGTACCGGATATGAAGAAATGCCTGGCCTAGAGGCCCTCTTCATCGAATACGGACTCGATATGCAGTTCTGGGGCCATGAACATTCTTATGAGCGCTTTTGGCCCGTGTCAAACCGCACCGTTTACAAAGATGGCGCCAATCCATATGAAAATGCTCATGCTCCCGCTTATGTTATCAGTGGTAGCGCGGGTTGCCATACGCCAAAGGCTTCCTTTGGGCCGCCGAATCCGGCTAGTGCCGTTCGATCTGATGATTTTGGATATTCCATTTTGACGGTTCACAACACGACGCATCTCCAAATGCAACAAATTAGCGTCGAACAGGGAAAAGCCATTGATGAGATTTGGCTGGTGAAGGATCACGGCCATAAACAAAAGCCAAAGGAACAGACCAATGGTATTCGGCTTCCAGAAGTCTCGGCTTCTACCGCCAAATGTTCTCGATGGGATAAACGCTGCCGACATGAAGCATCACGACGAAGGATGGCGCGCTCTATGGTTCGATTTGCTTGAAATGTCATGTTGTTTTATCAGTTTTGTAGTGATTACGGTATAAAAATAAAAATAAATTATATAAACATGTTATAAACGGTTTTTTTAAAGCACAAATTCTGTTGTCGGTTCAAACAAAAAATCAATTCCCGTCATTTTTTAGCTGAAAAAAGCTTTCTTGGTGGCCATGAATTTAGTCAATACTTCGGTAAAACACGCTACACACACGATATACCGTATTGGGTCAACTTGCGTAGGAGTGGCTTAGGTAATTCGGGGGTGTGTTGTGGTAAGCTTTTAGCTTTTAGCGCGCCAACCATAGCTACGTATAAATACAGCTACCACCAAGCCAAATACATCCACAACCAAGATTCCTCTCCTGGATTGCTTAGTCTTCCCTCTTTCTTGATCGAGTTTTCGCGTTATTTTCCGTCTTTTCGCTATTAAAAGTCACCGTAATCGACCATTATTCTAGAATTGGTTCAACAACTTCCCATCTAACAAAAAAATCATGAACTCCAACGTTTCTGCCAACACCATTGCTGCTAAGGCCGAACTCGCCAAAAACAATATCTACAACAGCCCCTGCTTACATGGCTTTTATGATGGTCCTTGCGTTTGTGCATGTTACGAAATGGATTCTATTGCCAGTGCAGGCCAAACCGACAAGGATTTGGACAATTGCCTCCGCGACGAATACCTTGCTTGGAGAACGGCCATCAAAGCAAAGCTGCTCGAGAAACCTGACTACGAAGTTGAGTCGGAGTACGCCTTCGATATAAACCAGGTCGATGATGAGGAATCAGAATGCACAGACCAGTCTGAAGATGAGGAAGACGACAACAATAGCGAAGTCTACTCTGAATACGCCTTCGAATGTGGGTCCGATGAGGTTCGGTCAGAGTACGCCATGGATTGGTACGAAGCCGATTCTGAAGACTCGTCGTGTGATGACTCCGATGATGAGTCTGAAGACTCTGATGATGAGTCCGAAGACGAAGAATGTGAGGATAAACCGAGATTACCGTACTCAGGAGACTACTTTGACGCCGATGTTTACTCCGAGTACGCCTACGAATGTGAATCTGATGAAGTTCGATCAGAGTTTTTCATGGATTGGTACGAAACCGATACTGAAGACGAAGATTCATGTGATGACTCGGACGATGAATCTGAAGATGGTGGTGGCGACGAAGTGCGTTCAGAATACGCATTTCTTCATTATGCCGGGAAAGCCGAATCGGATGGTGTGTCTAAAGGCATCGATGATGAGCAGGAAAGCGGTGCCGAAGACGATGTGCGTTCAGAATACGCATTTAACGCTAACGCCAAAACCGAAGTGTGTTCCAACTGGGCCGATCTTGACAACTACCACTACCGTATTCAAAATTTCCTATCTGACAATGTGACGGGGCCGATTCAATATGCCTATAATCGTATCACCAAACGATGCGTCCTGGACGTTGATGACGACTGCGATGATGATGAAGTGTATTCGGAGTATGCCTTTGACTGTGCTGACGATGAGGTGGAGTCAGTGTACGCCATGGATTGGTTCGAGTGCGACTGCTATCAATGCACTCTCGAAGAGCTCTACGACGAGGCACCTGTTCCGATTCAACATTGCGTTGATTTTATCAGCGAAAACATCGGTCTGACAGATCTACTTCTCTTCGCTTTGAGTCTTCTACTCTTTCTGGCCGTTGTTTTCGATAACTAAACCACCGTAAAACACAAATCACTTCTAATTTGTCACAATGTTAACAGTTTAACACTGTTTTTACGACTAATTACAAGTCCTTGTTTTCGTGTAAAAATTATCTTGTGTCTGTTTTTTCAATAAAATTAATAATTTAAATACGGTTTTTCAAGTCAATTTTGAATTGATACTTGTTTGTAATTTAGGTTTTGCTAGATCTTTTGTGGCTCAACCATACATTAGCGCTATTCGATTCAGCGTCTTTTTATCCCGAAAACATTGTTTGAGTCCACTATCGCGCAAATTACCGGTGTTCTGTAAAATCAAATGTACGCAACTTTTGGCGCTAACTAAAAAAACCATCGTGGTGGTCGCGAACGCCAATATTTTGGTTAGACACGCCGTTGTGGCGCGTCTAACCAAAATGCCGCCAACCTGCGTACGGCGGCCATGCATGCTTGGACCTCAAGTGTTGTGGTGTGCGTATTACGTTGCCCAACCACAACAGTGGCTTTTCGCGCGCGGCGCGCTCTTCTGACATATTGGCTTCAGTTATCCAAGTAATTGCTGTTCGGCCTTTTCAGTGTCTTGGATATATATTTTTGAGCTTCCATTTCTTTTCGTTTTATGCTTAACACATTGGAAGTCACCGTAATCAGTTGCTTCTTTGCAGAGTTAGTTCAGCGATCTGTTTGCCAACAAACTACTTATCATGAACACCGCCGATCTCATCAACAACATAAATGCTGAATTCACCAAGAATATTCTCTACGCTGAGGGTAAGCCATACGCCAACGGTTCTGAATTCAGCATTATGAACGATTTTGGGATGATACCAATTGGGGGTGACCCGGATGTTGTTGATGGGATCTCCTCCATTTGCGCCTATGAAATGAGTTCATACGACCAGTGCCGACGTTACGAGTATGAACGCATTCGGGCAATGCAACTCAAGAGAATGTCAGAAGCCTACGAAAAGCGGTCAGAGTGTGCCATTGACATGAACCAGGTCGATAATGGGGAATGGGAATATTCGAGTGGATCCTTGTATGTGGAATTCCGTGACGAAATTTTGTCAGAGTACGCATTCGATCTGGACGCTGATGAGGTACACTCGGTGTACGCTATGGATGTAACCAAGTGTGATACCAAAGACGATGATCCGTACCCGTTCAAACACACTGATAAACAGCGTTTTGAATCTACCTCCGATGTCAAACCCGAAGATGATGTCGATTGCAAATCAAGCGATGATTTCCTATTATGTGCACTCTACGTTTTGTTTTTCCTTGCATTTTATATTATCTTCTTTTATAAAACAAATGAAGGAACATCGATGTTAGGCAAATCTGTTTACACTTTGTCATAAAAGTGATCCTTCATCACCGACTTTTTCACAATCTATGGCATTGTAAACTTTTGTTTCCATGTTAATACATCTTTTGTTGATTTTAAAAATAAATATCTTGACTTATTCAATCATTGTGGTCGTCAATTTTTTATTATGTACAGCATTTTTATTTGTAAAGGTCATAAAATCTGTAATCTGTCAAAGCAAAACTTGAGTTTCGTCGTTGTTTAGTGAAAAAAGCCTTTGTGGTGTTCGTGAATGAATCAATAACTCGACAAAGCACACTGTCTTGTCATGTTAGTGGACCATGGTGCGTAGGAGTGGTCAAGCCAGATTTAGCCCCCTGTGTTGTGGTGGGCGTTTTACGGCGCTTAACCACGACAGCGTCCACACCAATATTACCATTGCCGACGAGCTAAACACTCTCACAACCATCAAGCAAGCTCATGGTTGGCTTTTCGCGCGCTTTCCGACATATTGGCTTTTCATCCAAACAGATTGGCTTTTTTTGGCGACTTGGATATACTCGTTCTACCGTTTTTAATCTCTTATATTTTCGAAAACCGTTATCGTAATCAATCCTTTTTGCAGGATCTACTTTAAACGTCTACAGTTCAATTCATCATCAGCCATGGACACGCTTAAAGACATAAACAATGTTGGCAAACCCACCTTGACTACTATCAACGTTGATAACATGGTCAGTAGTCAAGATATCTACGACAGAATCCAAGCATTCCTTGCGGACGTCGCAAAGAGCATCCCTGCTGAAGTTGAACACGACGATGAAGACGTCAAGTCCGTCTACGCCTTTGACATGTACGGTGCCGATGACGAAGTCCATTCGGAATATGCCTTCGACATAAATTTCTGCGGTAACGATGAAGTGTGCCCTCGGTCGAAGAACATGTTCAAGTTCGAATTCGATGATGAAGTTTACTCCTACTACGCTTTCAAGCCCGAAGATGATGAAGTGTGGTCACAGTACGCCATGGATTGGCACGAATGTTTCTCAAAAGTGTGCAATTGCTATGAGACCAGTCCGGGCGTTTGGGTTCCCCGAGAAACGCCGAAACCCAAGATGCAAAAAACCGAGGTAAAAATTGTTACCATCGAATCTTACGTGAAGTCCTGCATTAAAAGAAATAGAGCTGTTATCCAACAAAATGAAATTGCGATCGAAGAAATGAACCGTTATTTTCTTTCGAAACGATTTGAAATCTGTTTAATGATTGGTACTTTTCTTCAGTTTCTGTTGCTTTTGCAACAAAAAGTGGACCCGTGGAGAGTTGAAAGTTTTTTTGAAGCATTTTTGACCAGTGCCTTCACATTTATCATTGCTTATGTTCTTATTCGTGCAAACAAAAAGTAATGTAACGGTTTGACACTGCTCCTGGCGCTTTGCCGTAACATTGCTCATAACATTCAGTTCACTTTTTCTGTTTTTTTGTGTAAAATTGTTGAGTTTGCAAAATAAATTTCTTAATTTCAAAACAGTCCTTTCATTTGGAGTGGTGTGCTAGATCGAAGTGAATACAACACCGAAGTCTACTCTCTGCCGCTAATTGTACAAAAAATTGTTTTGGACTTTTACTTATAGTCGTCTTCGGCGTAAAACACGTCACATCACAACAGAAGTCCTTTCATTGATCTACGCCGACAAATTTATTTATATAAATCAATAACAAAAGCAATGTATACAGCCGACAAAAGCAGTTTTGGAGTTAGTAACTGTAGAGAAGGGATTACACTGATAAGTTGACCAGAAGCATCACAGATTCAAAAAAAAGAGATTTCAAAGATAGTTCGTCTCTGATGGTTGTTTAGCGACCCTAGGAGTCAATATGCACCTCTTCGTGGCGTTTGGAAGGCTTCCGGCTGGTTTTGAACGCTTCGCAACGTTCGAAGAACTCCCTGAAAGTTATGATAATCAAATTGGTATTCTAGACATTGATTAAATAAAACTCACTTCAAAATGTCAGCCAAATGCGGAGCCTTGTGGATAAACTTGTGGCGAAGGCCGAGATTCGCTTCGAATTCCACGAATTTGACATCGATTCCAGCCCTGTCCGCGGCTTCGTAAAGCTTCTTACCCAACTTGATCGGGATAATGTGATCATCGGCGGCATGGAGGATGAGAAGGGGCGCTTTGTGCTTGACGATACGCTCATCGGAATGCATGACAAGGCCACTGTCAACCCAACGATCAACAATGAGGCGATTGTAGCTTTCTCCGAGCCAGCGATAGGGCTTACTGAATGGATGGTTCGTGACAACATCGTGGAGGTTGTTGAAGGGCGATTCCAAGATGGTTCCCGTCGGCGGAATCCCGAGATCACTGACTTCAGCGACAAACCGTGCCGACACACCAGTACCCATGGAATGGCCCCAAACGTAGATGTTCTTCGTAGGAGCACGTGCCCGGGCATAGTTGTAGATGAAGTGGGCATCCTCAATGAGGCCATTCTCCGAGGGATATCCCGTCGAATCACCATAGCCGCGGTAATCGATGGCGAGGACATGGAAGTCAAGATCGGCTAGCCTGTTGTACAGGTCAACACGATGGGCATTCGTCCGGTCAAACGAGTTGCCATGGAAGTAGACAACGACGCCATGGCTCTCAGCATCGAGCAGGTGTTCATAGTCGGTATCAGTGAGCGGCTTTCGGATACCAGTTTCGATCTCAGCTTCGAGGCGTTGAGACAGGGAAGTCGGGAGGACGTGCCAAACACCGAGGACAGGTTCTTCACCTTTACAGAGAACCTTGGCACCGGTTTCGGGAAGGCGGAAGTTGCGACCCAGATGGGCGACGCCGTGATGGGTCAGGTTGGTGTAATCGAGAAAGGGGACTTTGACTGAAACCACAACATTGTCAAACACCGCCAAAGTGCCGTCAAAAGTCAAAACCCACCAAAATTAAGGAAAAACGCATGCTGCATAAACTCTGGAAAGCACTGGAACAACACTGGCAACAAAACGTAGAGACCCGCAAGAGGAAGGACGGCAACGAAGAACGATCGCCTTAGGATGGCGTAAATGAGGCTGCAACTGTACGATAAATATTTCGAAAAACACTCTTATTTGACTAATTTGCCACTTTAAACTCAAAAAGCCCAACCACAACCAACAATACAGTCCTCCAATCTTCAAAAAACACTAACCTGCCCATGGCTTATCCAATTCTAAGATGTAAAAAGCTGCAAAAACCCGTGCTTTACAGCCGTTATGCTATGTCGCTCGTCAGTCAGTGCCGTCTGCTGTTATCTGAAGCAGGGGGTTTCTCCGTATAAGATTTCAGCACCCATAAATCATTCAATGGCAACGCCACCAAAGTACAACAACAACAGACAAGGCAAGAGCCAAGACTCACATTAAGACAACACCGTCGGCGGCAAGGCTCACCACGTTCCTCACCTCCGACGATGGAAACAGCACAGATGAAAGGACGGACCGAAGATGGCAGCCGAGGAAAGGATCCGTCAATGGGGGGATGTCGTCCGCGGATCTCTACAAACAATGCCAATTTTGCATGACATGGTAAAGTCAAAGGTAATGAACAAAAGTAAATAACTGGCAATTACCACCACTTTTTCTATGAATTCCAAACAAAAAGATTATAAAATTAATATTTATCCATCGTTAACAAAAGAAATGAGCAAGAGCAAGGTTTCAATGAATAAAAACATTGCTCACAATTAATACAGTTTAAAATACAACACAAAGAAGAAACCACACGCATGCGCAGTGAGTCACGAAAACCGTTCAGGGGAAAGGAGATAAATAAGAAATGGCTTGTCATCGGGAAAGTCGGCAGAGATGCTGAGAAATGACAACCAAAATATCGATTAAACACAAACTATTAGAGGGAAAACAAGTAAGATACAATTATTGGGTGTGTAAGTTTAGAAAGCATTCGAAGAGAATCGCACAGATTCAACTTCCTGCTTCACGTCGGCCAACAAGGATGAGAAATCGTGGGACACATAGTCTGACAGATCCTCCAATCGCTTAATCTTGTCATGAATGGGCATCGCCTGGAAGGCTAGCATCGTGCGAATGACGCAACGCTTCAACTCCTCGCATTTGTCGTTCTCGAGCTTGACCGAGTTCTGCTTCGGCTTTTTGATCAGGGTTTCCTGGAATGAGAAGAAAGCATAAGTTGGTGGGCATTCAAAAGTTCGACGGTCAATGATAAGGCACCAAAAAAGAATGTGACCGGCTTTAAATTTGAACAATAGACATACCTTCATGGGCTCGGTCATATTATCGATATGAGGCGCAAGCTGCAATGGGCAGGCTCGGGTCAAGCGAATGATCGTGAGATAGGCCAGGAGCGCGATATCATGGCTATCCGTGATGCCCTTGGTGACGTTTGTCACGAATTCATGCATGTTCAGACAATCGAGGCAATGCTCAACAAATGTGTACAGGCATTCAAAAGCTGACTTGCGGAGTTCGAGACCATCATCGACGAGATGCTTGAAGGGACCCATTTCGACTTCATGTTGGAGCTCCGTGCGCGGCGTGGTTTCACCATAAATGTGGGAAATGACAAGGCCCAAGTTGTTGCGAATCTACAAAGTTATAACAAAGGTTAGACATAGGTTCGGGGGTACACAATATGTCAATCAAGAAAAGTCAAAGTATGTGCACTTAAGCCCCCTTTGAAAAAAGATAACGACACAAATGACGTGTCCAAGAGGAGGGCTCAAAGTGCAAATTGTCGCATTTGTTTGACTAGACTAGAAAACTGCACTCACCAGAGACGGCTTGAAATGCGCAACAGCTGTGACCAACACGATCGCCTGGCGACGAACACCGAGGAGATCGGAATCCTGGACACCCTCGAAGAAGGTGGGCAACGTCTTGGCGAGGACGGCATCAGCGGGCACAGGGCGCTCCAGAATCATGTAACGCACGGCGATAAGCATCGTGGTGCGGATGGTGGCATCGGGGTCGCGGAATCCCTTGACAAGGGCCGGGACAAACTTCTCCGGATGAGCAAGGGCCAGCTTGCCGAGACATTCGGCCACAATGATACGGGTACTGATTTCCGAGGACTTTGCCTGGCTGGCAACACCCTCCCAAATGGTATCAATATGGGCTTCAAAGTGGGCGTCGGCAGCATTCGATGTGACGAGCTGAAATGGAAAAAAAGTGATTAATACATTGATCACTTTTCAAAGGGCAGGTCAAAATGCAGGCGTTTTCATCGCCCATAACCATAACAGCCAAACGATAAAAAAAAGGGCTCGTCTGGTAGCGGCGACAAATCAATCGACCCCCGCACGTGAAGAGAGACCGAAAATAAATACCCAGAGGGGAGGGGAAGAACGTAGCAGCTGATTGATCACGATAAAATCTTGAAGAACAACGCTGGACAATGTCCACTCTCTTTAGAACGAAGGTGTCAAAACTGGTTGGGCGATGGGCGATCTCAATTGATGCAAAACGTATGTATCGAAAAAACGAACCTCGCGAAGAGCATAGATAAGCAGATATTGACGGGACGGATGTTTCTTGATTTGCTCCAAGATGAACGGCAGATAACGCTGGATGTTGCCAACAGCCAGAGCACCGAGGGCTTCACTGGCAGCAGTCTTCAAATCTTCAACGGGCGAAGTGAAGCAATTCACAGCGTTCACAGCAGGGCTGAAAAAAGCGAAATAAAATAAAACACGGAAGCAAAAAACAAAAACGACTGAGCAAGCGGAAAGTAAAAACATAAAGATCAAATGTTTCACACTGAATGTCGATTCGAAAATGTACTTTGTAACCGACGCATGACTATTTGCATCATTTTTAAAGTGAAAAAAGGTCCACTTGCCCGCCCAGTCAGAAATGAGTCTGTGTTCAACTCATTCAGACAGGACAGAACAGACACCCCCAAAAACAAACTTTCAAAAAAGAGCAACTCACTCGATAGAACCAGCACCCTCATAGGCCGCCGGGAAAATGCGACCGATTTCACCAATGGTAAGGATGCCGAGCAGTCTGATGGCCTCGGTAGTGCCCTTGGAGGCAAACTGCTCCAACTCAAGCGTTGTACGCTTCACGACGGCAACGTTGTCGGTTGCCTTGGCAATAGCGGCAATGGATTTGGCCAAGGTTGAGAACGCATTGCGATGAAGCGTGTTCTTCTTGGGGACGAGACCAATGAGCTCGGTGACCAATGCCTGAAACAATCGAATGTAAACAATGAAATGGCGATGATCGGCGCCGAATAAAAATACAAACCTCAAAGTTGGGCTTGCCGGGAACATTCGACTTTTGCAGGGCCGAGAAGAAGTCCAGCAAGGCGCGTTGGGTGCTTCCTTGGATCAGGGACGACTGGGCAACGCTAATCACAGCATTCACAACGTTGTTAATCTTTCCAAGGGCATTGGGATGTTGCGAAACAAACAGTGCGAGCATACGCAGAGTGAGATGGGCGACTTGGAGATCCAATTCAGCCAGGAGCAACGGAACTTGTTCCACGAGCGCCGAAAGGTCAACATTGGCCAGCGTATCGGGTGAACGAGCAGCAAGTTCGAGCGCAAGGTTCAACGTGTGGATGCGCAGGGTACGTGAAATCTTGCGAAGGAAGTCACCAAGGAATGGGACGATCGTCTTGGCGGCTTCGTTAATCTTGTAGGTCTTTTTTGATCGAGCGACAACGAGCAGGGCCTTCAGGGCAGCGATCCGAGTGATTTCATTACCGAGGCGATCGGCAAGCAATGCCAAGATGGTTGTAACCTGTTGCTCGGGAATACGATCACCGAAAGCGGCAACAAAGAGACCCATGCCATAGATGGCCTTTTCCTTGACTTCCTGATCCAAGTCGGCGATCTGGAGCTTGGAGAGAAGAAGGTTGTAAATGACTTCGAGACGGGCATCTGATGGGTTGCCGCTCTGGCCGAGGGATCGGATAAGGGCATTGATGACTTCAACGGCCTCTGAGGCGATCTTTGAGAAGGCGGAATTCAACAAGGGAGTGGTTTCCTTTAGTAGATCATCGAGACAGGCATCATAGCTGACATAGTCGTGCGTGCTGAAGTAGACTCCGAGGAAGCGAAGGGCATCCAACTTCAGGTTGCTGTCGCGTTCATTGAAACCCTGGGTGAGGCCACGCTTGAGTTGAGCGATATCGGCCCCAATGCAACCAGGGTAGCAGGAAAGAAGGGTAGTTAGCAGCATGAACGATCGCTCGAGAACACGGCTGTTCTTGCCCCTCTGGACGGCAGCAATACGACGGATCAGGTTCGGAAGCTGGGTCTTCAATTCGGCGAAAACGGTGGCACGATGAGGGTCACTGGTCTGAAGGAAAGCTTCAAAGGCACCAAGCTTGAAGGATTCGGTGTCGACGATGTTGTCGCTGCGAACGCTGAGTGGCACAACATTCTCTGGGACAAGCATACGAGCCTGCTTCAACAAGGCAATGTAGGCATTCAAAATATCGACCTTCACGTTGTCTTCACGCTCCTTCAAACGGCTGATCAACAGAGTGCCGAACTTGTTCGTGTATGCTGAGAGGTCATCAGCTGGGGCATGAGTGATCAATGCTTCGATGCACTTTGCCGAGGCACGGCGGACCTTCCACGAAACATCCTCGTCATCCGAGTAATCGCTCTCGTCTTCCATATCACCAGACACATAGGCATCATCGACCTCCATGTTGTCATCTGTTTCTTCCTCATAGCTGTAGTTGGGATCGTACTTCAACAATTCGACGACCAACTTCGTGATTCGCTCGATGAACGGCGCAATATCTTCCGGGCATCGCTGGATAAAAGTCTCGAAAGCGGCGATCAGTGTCTCACGGAGTTCATCGTCCTCATTCTTCTCAACAATGTCGAGGAAGAACTCGGTAAACTTTGAGACGTATGGCCCGAAACGATGGCCTCCATTGTAGCAGATGGATGTGGCAACAGCGATATAGGTCTTGAAGAAAGTCAGCTTATTCTTATTATCTTCACAGTTCTTGTAAACCCGCTCAATCAATGTCGCGAAATGGGCATTATCCACGACCTGGGCATACTGAGCCACAGCGGCTTGGGCACGCTTCCGGACAGCATTGCGATCTGACTGGGTGTGCTTGAAGAGAACATTGGAAAGACGGTCGAAGGGATAGTTGTACTTGTTACCGGCTTTGCGGAAGATCTGGACAAAGATATCAAGGATCTGCTCGTTGACAGCAGTATCATCACCGGTTTCTTAAAAAGTTATTATATAAATTTGTAAAAAATAAGCTTGAAAGAAAGCCATACCCAAAATTTTGATCAAATTCGGCGCAACCCTATCGACGACATCAAAGAAAGGCACATCTCTCGCCGACTTGAAGTCACCGACAGCAGAGCGCATAGCAATGGCTGCAGCATCACGGGTCTTGGGATCAGTGTCGGAAAGCTTGGCGCAAAGCTGCTCAAGCAAGTTGAAAGCACGAGCTGAACCCAAGTGACTCGAGAAGACGGCAATGCAACGGACAACAAGGTTCTGGACTTCAGCATTGCTGTCATTGAGGAGTTTCATCAGGTTGTCAATGATCTAGAATTACGTATATTAGAAATTACAAAAAGAGCCGTTCGTTTTAACAGATGTAAAAAAGTGGTCGAAAACAGTTACACATGTCTTTTAAAACGTTGCAATATGACTAATACAGGGTAAAGACATACCAGATTCTCTGAACTGTCGTCAAGCGTGATACTCTTGGCATTGAGGGCTTCGATAAGGTCGTTGACCGCCATGAAACGGAAGTCGCGGTCCTCCGACTGCATTTTCTCAATAAGATCCATGTTGCGAACAGCCATGTTACCTCGGGATGTAGACTTGAATGAGAAGATGTACTATCTGGAATGTTTGGTCGGATTAGAGGTGAAAAGCCACACGTAAGAACCGGATAAAGGGGGTCGTTCAAAGCGCCATCGGAAAACAAGGCTAACAAAAGTAAAAAAAGTGACTAAATGTAAAGGGACATTTTGCCAGGGATCCATGAAAGTGAGAAAGTCGCGTCCGATTGATGGTCGGTAAAAGAGTTAAATTGTATTACAAGTAACTGTTTTTTCAGCAAAAATTGTAATAACATTAGTCATACCAATGACTCGCATATACACAATGTTATTACAAAGCTATGAACAAAAAATAGCATGTAGAAAAGCTGATTCACAAAAATATGCTCACTAAAAAACTCTCCTCCCTACGGACGCCCAATCCCTTTTTCCCATTTTCGTGCGCGGTTTCCGTACATATCTGCGCCGCCGGCGGCACTGTACGTTCTGTCTGTCCGCCTCCCATCTATCCTGTATCGATTCGATTTGATGTCTATGCGCCAACGCTGACAGATTTTCCCAAGCCTAAGATCTCTCCGGCTATTTTACCTCGGACAGGTCAAACGCTCAAAGAATGTCCCTTTCGCCACAACCGTCCGATTCGGCGTCAAGCCTTCCGGGCAGTGGCACTCGGCTAATAGAGCTTGTCCAGCCATACCCCGAGTTGTATGATAAGAGCCATCCTTTGTATTGTAACAATGCCCACAAGGGAGTGCTATGGAATCAAATCGCGAAAGAGTTGGATGCGGGTTCTGGTGAGTCTGATTAGCCAAAAATATATAATAACAAACTAAAATCGCAACCCAAAAAGCTAACATCGGTGCATGGACTAACTTATAGGCTGCTTTCCAGCGAAGAAGACCCGTGAGCAGTTCTCCTACATGCGAAAGCGGTTCAAAGTTGAATACGATGCGCGAAAGAAAGGGATTCGTCGACCATTGGCACCAGAACCCGATTCAGCCAACTATCGGCAACCGCTTTTCGTCTATGAGCAATTGAGTTTCCTCGAGAAAGCATTGGATATGGAATGGGAAATGGAAAAGGAAGCGAAAGAGGCTGAAGAAAACGGGGAAGATGAAGACAGCAACAGCAAGGATTCCACCGTCCCAACTATGGTCAAAGCTGAGCCAGAGAATGAGGGCAATGTCACAAATTTTGGTAAGTTGCGGTTTGTAAAAAATAAATATATAAAATGGGCGTATTTTAGCGACCCCAAGCCGAAAACGCCGAACGGCCTCCCCACTCCGCACAACCTCCTCAACAACAACAAATGGAACCATCCAAGACACAAATGCCATCACCCAAATAATCCGAGCCATCACAAATGCTTCACCAACGGAAGACCCAGATCCTCCTGGAAGCCCAGACGATGAGGAATGCCGCATTTTCGGAAAGCAGATCGCAATGGACCTACGACGCCTCAATGAGCGGGATCGCGCCGCCGCACGCTACCTCATACATAAGGTCGTCCTTACCGCCCTGCTTCACGATATGGAGGGCGAGCACCCTGTAGCTAACTAAGAGAGCTTCGTGGAGGTACGGTCCCACCTCCTTCCTTACCAACAACAACGCAATCACACAACTATTACGCACATTACATCCCATTATTGTATGCATTCTCTTGCCTTTTTCTCACTTTGAGGTCATAGTCATTCCAATATGGTCAATCAATTCACTTGTCATTAGTTTATTCAATAGTCAATCAATTGTACAGACATTTATGAGATTAAATTAAGTCATAAATTATAACAGAAAACAATATTTAACAAATGTTTATTGAAAGGTTTTCATCCCACATCGCTTGAGGGCTTCTTCTTCAGTCTCTTCGTCGATGATCTGCTCGATGTTGTAGAGCTCGCCACAGTCGCTGGGGATGTTGTACTCTGAAAGTGTGTTTTCAAGAAAGGGCGATAATGGTGATGGCTAGCTTACTCTTGATCTGGCTCTCGGTTATGTTGACAAGGTAGTTAATGGACATCGAGGTTGCATCGTCCTGTTTGCCGTAAGTATGCTTCAATGTTTCGCAGGCCATCAAGATAGTTTGGATCTGCTGGGCTCGTTCGCGGACAGGGACATAGTCATCTGAAATGTGATAAAACATCAAATACAAGAGATTGATTATACACAATTGATTATGAAACCCAAATCCAAAAACTCACAGGTCGGATCCGCCAAGCCAATCTCAAAATCAATGGAATGGACATCTTTCCGGACGATGAAGAACTCCTTGCACCCGCGGAACAGCTTCAAAGCGTATTCATTGCCACCTTGGTTGAGCATTTGCTTCACCTGGAAACTGATAATACATTTTTGATACGAAATGGATGGCTCACCGTCTTGTCGTCGAGCGGATGCCCGTACAAAGCCTGATAGACATCACAAAGCTCACTGTGGCGCATGAACTTCTTCCGGTAGCATCGAATGATCTCAATGATGGCATAAGCCTGGTTACGACCGCCCTTGAAGTAAGCGAAGGTGTACTTCTCATAGCCCGGGGTTATGTTGATATTAAGACTTTGCTGCATGTGCCTATAGAAGCTGAAAAGAATCACATCAATCATGTTGTGACATTGTAACAGTAAAATATATAAGAAACTTACAAGTTAACAGCCGTTTCAGCGGGGTTATGGCCCGAATCTCGAAACATGTTTCACAAGGCGGAGCGAAGGGGTAGCTGAAAATACGACTGAAATGAATCAACGACAGGCACTGACTGTAGAACACGGTTGTGGCGCTGTGAATTATACAAGTTGGAATTCACACGCAAATTTGAATGGCGCAGATCGTCGGATTGGATGTGGTGAAATCACAAAAAAACACCTCGAACTGTTCGAAAAAAAGTGCATGCTGATCCCAGCGCGCACGCGGGTGGGAATAACGCGTCCTCAAGATAACGAAGATATCGGTCGGCTCGTATTGGCACGATTCACTAAAAGCTGACATTTCCGCAGTTTGATATGGTATTGTGCAATGTTTTTTTTTTTATAAATTTACTTGTTTGTCTTAAATTTGTGCTTTTTACAAAGATTTCACATTTTTAATCACAGTTTTATTGCAAACAATTACTAACATTGCTTTGATGAAACAGTAAGAGGTTAAATATTTAGTTTTATTGCCGTGTTTTAGATGCATGAGGAGGTATTTAAATACCAAACATACGTACCAAACCCACAAAGTCTAAGTCGAGTAAACTGCCTGGTATCATTTTGCTCCTCATTATACACAAAATTATGCCTCCTCACTAATGTTTTACCTACACATCTAATAAGCTTTCTATTTCTTTGATTGCTCGTCATGATAATCGTAAATTCGAAGCCTTCTTTTTGAGCCTAAAACCGTGACTTATTTATGTTGTCATTTCAAAAATTGGATACCAATTTACCTTCAAAAAAGCCGCAATTTTATCGATTGGATAAGACGTGAACTGTTCGACGCGCATGTCAACCTTTACCAGCCGTAAGCAAGCTTGTTGACCACATTGCAGAAGGTCGGACAGCCATGAATCAGCGACGTTCCATACCATGATACTATTAACACGAGGCCAAACTTTTATTAAATCCGAAGCTTTTGGAAGATTACCGTCATCACAAGTAACTTTGTTGACACTACCAAACGTAGTGTTGAATATTGGCAAATTGATAGTTATAGGTTTAGAAAAGTTACAATCAATGAAAGCTACTTCTTCAACAGCTTTGAAGGAACAATGATCAAATGGTTCGTGAAAGTTTTCGGAGTTTGCACCGTTGATTGCAACCGTTTTTGCAAAACTAACTAAACATTTATTCTCGTCCAAGTCGGGGTGAAGGGCTGTTTGATTATACACAATTGTTGCAGGAAAGTTATATATGAAAGCAGGTTGTATCGGTGGACAAATGGACTCATTGCCAGCGGCAAATTGAATGTGATAACGTTCAATAGGGGTTGCGAGATCGTGGAAACGACGGGTTAGGCCATAGGGCAGTTCGGCGAGGGGATACGACATGGCTTTGGTGAAACTAGTCGAGAATATTGGATAGACACAAGCGCGCGGGAAAGTCAATGGTCAAGCCAAGTCGTGTAATAGCAGCTATCTAGAGTCATGTTCAACTACCCTCTCGGCGGCGCCGAGCGAGCGTTTGGACAGGTCGACAAGCCGCCCAGGGATACGCCACGACGCAACTAAACATAGGCCGCATACAATGGGGTAACTGTGGCTTGTTTTTACAAAATTAATAAAACATAAAATTCAAAAGTTTTGTTTTGTAAATTTTATTTTGATAAAGTTTTGCACACAATAAAGGTAAACAACGAATGTATGAGTTATCTATTTAATATCCTGCAGAAATTTCTCATACAATGAATTACTTCTGTTTATAACTTTTTCAACGATTCTTTGAAACCGCAGTAGATACCAGGTGTATTGCTTTTTTCCTATAACAAATCTGAATCGAGTAAGATGCTCCAGCCCCTCGTGCGTTCCGCCAATATTTAATAGAAAATAATGTTTTTGCACTAATGATTCATATAGATTTTTGAACATACATATGTGACGGCTCGGAGTGAACCTCAAGTCCGACAACTTAATCACCAATTCAAAGCCTCTTTTCTGAGCCTGAAATTGGGTTTATTACCGTTATGTCAAAAATGTTACAAATTACCTTTAAAAAAGAAGCGATATCGTCGGGTTGAATAGTCCTAAATTGTGTGGAGCGTATTCGCACTTCTAATCGCCGCAAATCAAGTTGGCCACATTGCAGTAGATCGGTCATCCATGCATCTTGCACCGAGGTTGCATAAATTGAGTCAATATGTGAGAAAAGTTTAACCAAATCCGAAGTATTTGGAAGCGAACCACCAGAATGATAAATGTATCTGACATTTCCGTAGGTCACTGCTGGCAAGTTTTCTAAAGGTCCAGAAAAGTTACATGAATCGAAACGTATACGGTCAATTTCGATGAAGGAAATATACTCAAACGGGGCCGACGTTAGGTTTTGCGAGTTTGCACCTGTAATCGTAACTACTTCTCCACAATATATCGGACTGTCTTGGTCCATTTGGAAAGGTGTGCCATTTATTATAACATCTACTGTTTCGTCGATTTCGTACGAAAATGTTACATCGCCATAGGCATGTTGTATTGGTGGACAAATGGACGCATTGCCAGCGGCTATTTGGAGGTGATAACGTTCAACTGGGAATGCCAAATTGTTGAGACGGCTGCGGAGACCATAGGACAGTTTTTTGAGAGGATACGGCATGGATCGATGAAACTAGATTAGACGAATGCGAATAGACACGACTGCTGCGCGGGGATACTAACGGATCGGACAAAGTGCCTATGACACAACTGCTGCGCAGGTAAAGCGCCCTCTGCCGTCGGCGCCAAGCAATCCGACAAGTCGATAAGCTGGCTAGGATGGGCCACGACGCAACTAACATTGATGAGGGCTTTATTAAAAGTGTCTTGTGCCCAAAAAACTTGGGTTAACGTTATGTGTTGAACGCCTAGGCACACTTTGGCGCACGTTTTGTTTATTGTATGATACTAAACTGCAACGATGATGTCATTACAAAGATGTTGACCTTTCACAATCCTTTAACTTAACAGGCTTGAGTAACAACACTCATTAGGTTAAGTGCACCAATTATGGCTTATCTGTTAGATTGATTAGTCATAAATGTCGCATCGAAGGTTGGTGCAGTAGGAACCGTAACCGAGGCGAGTGTCTTCGCAGGCGTAGTAGCCAGTCTAGAAACATAAGTTTACAGTTCTACGTTGTTTTCTTATTGATAAAAACTTACAGGTGTTCCACAGGCAATGTTGTACTGACGTTTTTCACAGTTCATGTATTGCTCGACGGCACTGTAATCAGTTGTAGCAGTTATAAATGACAAAAAGGGGTTCAAAAACATACGGGCAAGGATTGGTGTAGTTGACGGCTGCCTGATAAGCATTGACACAGCCAGTGTTAGCAGAAGTGGCGACGACGCAGCTGTAGGTTCCGGGAGTCAAAAGTTCTGAAAAGTGCCATTGCGTTGGTAATGGTGATTGATCAGTTGTCAAAATGTGTTCAAAACCCACGTTCAAATCCAACATTACACATGAAATCCAAGTGTTGCCACATGCGCACATACGTCGCAGCATTCTCGATGTCATCACTGTATTGAAGGAGGGAGAAGATGTTGATGCACTGATAGTACATTATCTGGCCCATGTTGAAGTAGAAGGTATCGCGAGACCTGCAAAATCGACCAATAATCAACCGTGAACACAACTCAAAGCAATAAAACACACTTGCAAAGCTTCTGGAATTGGGCCAATTCACCGGTTTTGAACATCCGACGGACGTAGACCCACAGAGTTGAAGCATTGCGCCATGTCAATGAACTATCGAAGCCGAGGGAAGTTTCCCAGACTTGCTAAAACGCCAAAATCAGTCAAAAACTACAAAATATCGGCAAAACCAACATTATAGTAGTTCAAAAACGCCTCAGACGGGCACAAACCAAAAGCCGAGTTGCTGGTAATAAGCTTCGGCAAGATTTCAACCGGAGTGTGTTCGACCAAGTCATCGAAGATGCCGTTTGGCTCGGGAGCCAGGGTAGCAGAACCCACAGCGACCGCGGCGACGAGGAAAACAAACAAAGCGCGCATAACTGTAAAGATTAGAACATTTAATGGTTAATAAAAGTTAATGAATTCAATTTTTAAGCGGAGATTGACATAAAACGAGGAAAAGGATGGCTCTGATCAATCGAAAGGACGACGATAATGACGAGTCGGTCAATTGGGAGCCCGGAAAAGGGCCCTTTTAATTGCCTTACGCAAGCTTACGGAACTTTATCAGTTTCATTAGGACGCATGGTGGTGATAAAACAGTGCGAAAAGTACCGAAGAATTCGGCGTGCTAATTGGATTGTGTCCGGGCTGGGCTTGTAGTCGGAGACAGGTTGACAGAGGTGTGAAGTCGGGAGTTTTGAGGCGTTTTTGATCACTGTTTTCATCATTTTGGAGCCTTTTTCATCATGGTTATCTTTCTTTTGAAATATATTTTGCAGCTATGCGCGGGTTCACACTTGCTTTGACCGTTTTGGCAGCAACGGCCGCGGCTTACATGCTCGATGGCAATTACGATGACTTGAGCCAGCATGCTGAAGTTTTGCCGCAACTTGTCACCGGCAATGCTCCGGCGTTTGGCTTGTGCCCTTCGGAGCAGTATATCAGCTATTACAATGTAAGCTATACTTCATTTTAACATTTTGATCTCTGATAAAAAGCTTGGTTTTAGCAAATTTGGGAAAAATCGCTCGGTTTCAACGAGGACCTCACATGGCGCAATGCTTCGAGCCTGTGGGTCTATGTTCGTCAGATGATCAAAAGCGGTGATGTGAAGACTTTCCAGAAGCTTTGCCAGTAAGAAATTGGTTGTTTGACTACAAAAACGACTAACAAAATTGTATTTTAGCTCCCGTGACCGTTTCTACTACAACATGGGCCAAATCCTCTACTACCAATGCATCAACATCTTTTCGTTGCTCCAGTACAGCGATGACATCAGAAACGCCGTCACTTATGTTCGCATGTGGCAGCACTTGGATTTCTACTGTAATGTCGGATTTGAACGTGGGTCTAATGGTCTCAGATGGAAAAATTGTATAGTAAAAATTGCTTTCAGAGCTGCTGTCCCAAGGCTCATACGCTTGTGTCGTCGCTGTATCCGGCAATCAGGGCTGTGTTGATGCTTATCACGCTAGTGTTAACTACACCAATCCTTGCCCGTATGGCTTTTGACACATTTGTGAACAATAACAATAATATCATTCAATTACATTTCAGTGCCGTCGACAGATTCATGAACTGTGAAAAGGGTCTCTACGATACTGCCTGTGGTGCTCCTGTAAGTTTATCTTGACTTTTTTTGCCATTTTTCTTCAACTATCTGTTTTTAGAACGGCTATTACGCCTGTGAAGACACCCGCCTCGGTTACGGTGCTTACTGCCCCAACCTTCGATGCAACGTTTGAACCAGTCAGAATCAATAGTTTATCACTTTTATTGCTCTTTTATCTTTGTTAAAGCAGTTATATTTCTTACTTTTCGAGATCTAAAGCATTCTCACCACTGTTCGATGCTCTTATAAACTTTTCGTATTACAGGATAATGCCCATTGTAAAATTTAGCAGTATTAAAATGGATTTAAATGAAGCAATAGGCATCGGCTATCGCATATGTGAGGTATAGAATCCACATGGAAATAAAGATTGCAAATGAAATGTAGCGAAGACTGTTAGGTCCGCCAAGTTCACCTCGGACGGCTCCCATGTAGCGTCGTAATTGGAGAACAGCGAGACAGACTATGCTGCCAATGATAAAAATGGCAACACTTGAAGCCAATCCGGCAGAATTTACACGGAAAACGGTGCCCCGAGAAGCGTGAACGATGGCAGCGATAGCCCATGCAACGCCAATGCCGAGGAACACGTTGACGGCGTTGGAGCCGGTGACATTGCCGATACTGGCATCGGCTGTGGGGTCCTGGACGGCGGCGAGCTTCGAGGCGAAGGTATCTGGCAAACTTGTGCCCATTGCGACGAGAGTGATGGCAGTGACGGAATCTTTGAGGCCAACAGTGCATCCGAGCATGGATGCGACATCGCCAATGACGGCTGTCAGGAGGCCGATGGCGATGATGGAGCAGACAAAGCATAACCAACCTGAAAATCGATAAATTGAAACAGCATTTCAAAAGAAAGACAAAATGCCCTACCTCCGGCATATTCGGTCGGCGGCACAATGGCAAACAACAACTTCCATGGCAGCGTGATTCCGTGAATCACTTTCTGCAAAATCGAAGACGAATGTGGCGCGCCATCGACGCAATCCTCCTCATCGACGCCGACCGTCAAGGCTTCACTGAACTGTTGGCTCCAGCTCGATGTGCCAACCATGACGGAACAATTAGCTTTGGCAATCAACTTATCGATGAATCGTCGGAACTCCTGATCCTCATTGATAACAATCTTTGCCCTCACATGGGCTCCCAAAGCTGGCCTTCCATCAGCGCCATTTTCACCTTCTTGATCTTTGACATGCCACACAGGCTGGCCGAGAGACAGGAAAAAGTCTTCGTTTTTCTCATAAGTGTCATCATTGATAATTTTGATCGGAATTTCAGCAAATGTTTGACCATCGGCGAATTCAATCTTTCCATTTCCGGGTAATTCGAAATCCTTATCCAATTTTGCTGTGCCATCGACGACGGAATAGGGTAGGGTGACAGCGCCACGGGCACCACGGGTTCGACCGACCTGAAAGATGGCATTAAAATAGCAAATGATGATAAAATGCTTACTCGGAGGTTGAAAACACCCGTATTCTCAGAAATCTTAAAAACTTCAGAATTGAACGAAAAAACTCCGCCATGATCGTCATCAACAATGATAACAGTAGCCTCGGAAGCCGCGCCAATCGTGCATGGTACATCTTTGTTCGACGATTCTCCGACAATTGCCGTGACGGCGTGGGCATTGTACAGTTGAACGTGGAATTTCTCGTCGACTTCGTACTTTTGGCAATCAATAATTTTAACTTCAATATCGGCTTTCGAAGTGCCAGGTTCGAAAATCAATGTTCCTTGGATTCCTTCATAATCACTGCCCTCTGTCGCGGTGTCTTGAATCGTTTTGTAGGATACAGTAACCCGAGTAGGATCCGTCAAACTGCCACGATCAACTTTGACATGCAGCTTGACAGTGCCAACATTTTCCATGCAAATGTAATGGCACGGATCGAAACTGACGACAACTTTGGGCTCGGCGGCTGGCACTAATGGTTCAACGATTTCAGCGGTGGCAGCTTCGGCCTTTCGGAGCAGCGGCAATCCGGCTGTCAGCTTTCGAACGGCAGAAACACGTCGGATGGCACGTGATTTCGGTGCTTCAGCCAGTGCTTGCCAGGCTGTTAGTTTACCGATTTCAGAAATCGGCAAATCTGGGTGTTCGGCGCGGACATTTTGGAAGATTTCCCAGAATCGACGCTTGTGATGTTCGAATGCGACAATTTCGGGGTCTCGCTCGGCTTCGAGGAGGTAATCACTGAAAATATCGATTGAAATTAGACTAAAAAGTTGGAAATAGCTCACGTTTGATCTTCTTCGGCCTCAGCTTCACCGCCTTCAAGCTTAATTTCGTTGTTTAGCTTTCTATTTTTAGCAAAGGAAGTGACATTCTTCGATTTCAAGAATCGTCGACCAAATTTAGGGAAGAATCGATTGGCAATGTACGCGTTAATGACGGTGACGAAGAAAAAGGCAAAGGTCAAAACACCCTCCCAAACTTCAACGACATTTGGTGAAAACACGCCCAAAATGAGGAATAGCCAAACATAGGCAAATGTGCCCCAGATGGCTGTCACCCAGAAGACGTCATTTCTCGCGATTCGGCGAATTTCACCATTTGGGATCGAAACAATGCAAATGGCAATGATAATGAAAAAGTTGAAAGCGGCCGAACCGACGATAGTTGATGGGCCGAGATCGCCGGCCTCGAAGTTGTTGCCGAAAATTTCGATGATGCTCAATAGGATTTCTGGAGCTGAGGAACCGAGGGCCATCAATGTTAGATTTGAGACTGTTTCATTCCATACACGGATTAGAACTGTGTAGGGCTCGCCGGTAATCTTGTTTTTGAGGACAACTTCGCGCTCTTGACTCGTGATAACTTCAATGGCGGCCATGAAGCGATCAGCGATGATGGCAACACCGACGAATAGATACAATAGGGATAGAAGGTAGACTGTGGCACGAAATACTGTGTCGGTAGTGGTAATATTTGTCTGTGGAGTCCAAACGGGTAGGAGGACACCCGGTTTACAGGCTTTGGCTGGCTCACATGTTGGTCGTGGTTCAGGCGATGGTGTGGTGGCGGCGATCACTAGTGCCAGGAAGGTGGTGGCCGTGAGGGCCTGGAGCCAGTGGCGCATTACTGAAATCATAATTTTGGTAAAACGTTTTTAAAATTTGTTGAACGCGAAATCGTAAAACATTTGCGAAAAAATTCACGCGCAAATCAGCAAATCGAAATCAACAGCGTGAAAAAGAATGAAAATAAAAAAAAAATTGAAAAAAAACAAACATTTGATCACTGTCAAAAAATTTAGACAAATAATCCGTTGTTCAAAGTCGAACAAACAACAAAACCTAATTAGATAACGGATTCAACAAAACTTCCACCATTAAAAAACAACAAAAAACTTTAGTCAAACAAATTTTCAAAGCACCACTCACGCCACAAGGATCAACAAATTCAACCACGTCACCCCGGAATCGACCTTTTTTACGCGTTGGCGAACCTCAAAAAAGGTGGCCCCAAAAATTCAACCCCGTGAGTCACGGAAACAGTCGCCGACAGCAACAACCAACACCAAGATGTGTGCGTGTTGTGGTTGCACACATAGTTGCCCGATTTCCTGCGCAGTCAGTGGCCGTCGATGTGTCGAGGCACCCTCTAGAGTGTCGATCAGTTTGAGGCATGTCGGTGGCACGCATCGGGAGGCAAACAAGTGCATAGGTACAGTCCCTTCCAACCTTCGCTTGTGTCAAGAGGGATGCAAAGAAGATGTGACCAGGCAAAAAACGGTATTTACCATCTTCGCGGTGGCGGAATTAGGTAAGCTTTGCGCGGAAATTGTTTATTGTACGCGAGGCAGGGTGCCATTCGGGTGTACATTATGCAATGGTGCGGCGTGATTCACCCAATTTTGCGCCTTTATTTGCAAAAAACGGTCAGTTTTGATTCAATTTTGAAGCGAAAAGCATACAAAACTGAGCACTGATCACCCATTACGTCAAACAAGCAACAATACCCACCTTTATAGCGTGCCACACCCCAACAAAACCCATCCTAACAATTCAAAAAAACTTATAAATGAATCACACCCACTTTTTATGCAAGGAATTTATCGAACAATGCATCAGCACACCTGTAACCCCCAACGCTGAGCTGGTTTTTTTTTACGTTTTTTACGTGTAAAAATGCTAATAACAAACAAAATGTTTGTCTTTCGCGCGTCAATACTTCAAAAGCATGCATTTCGAACTTAAAATTTGTCACAAAAAAAGTGCACTTTGCAAACTTTTGAGTTTTATTTTTTATAGTCGCAAATGTATATTTCAGTAATTTCAATTCGATTCAAACGTGCAACAAAGTATGAAAAGTGCATTTAGTCCGGAGCGACCGGAAGAGTAAATAGAAGCAAACAAGCCGGGGCCGCTTTTTATATTCACCGAGTTCAAAGGACGCGTCTCTGACTAAAACGCGAATCTGAATTATTGAGTGGATCAACATTGTGAAATGTGTGAAGGAAAAAATGGTAACCCATAACGGAGGTGGCGGGAGGGAAGGAAATTTGGACCCAGGTTGCCACGCGACGGCGAAAGATAAGAGCATTCATGCTTTTGGAGGCTTGGGGGGACAAAGCTGGACTGGACTGTACACCTGGGAATTACAGGTTTGTACTTTTTTGTTCAATGAGAGGGAGAAGGTGGCAAAATTAGATTTCAGTGAGCCAACGGGTATCCCAGTTAACATTTTGCTTCAATTAGTTATTTCAGTTTTGTGAAAATGGAAATTTTTTGATTGAAAAAGGCAATTTTATCTTTGTTTGCAACTCTTTTCATTCCAAACGTAAGCCGGTTTATCTGTTGCATGAATTGAACTGAGGAATGAGTCGTGTTCTAGTCCTACATGCACCTGCGTCAATAGCCTGAATAATCTCTTCCCAAAACCGAACGCCACTCCCTAAAGCGCTATCCGACCGGGCTGTACTGCTGTGATTTATCATGTTTCAATACATTTTTACCGATGCACCTGTCTGATGGGTGATTCAAACATCAAATGAGACAAACAAAATGGATTTTTGCCGTACAGGGTCAATCATAGAACAGCTTTTGTGCTATATTTACTCAGCTTTTCGTTATTCGATAACAGTTTCCGCTTTTTTCATGGATTCAAAGTTCAAATTTCTAGAAGTGTCACCAAATGTTATCACTAATGCCGATTTTCAATGTTTTGTAACACACAAATTCAAGTTTTTTTTATTATGCACTCAAATAATCTCAAAATTGATACAATCTCAACTTTACAAACCTCTGATTCAATCGATTTAGTACAAACTTTCTTCCGTAAACTGAACGATAACAATGCCAAACCACGCTCCGAAAGCTATGTTGATCCCTTTCAGAATTGAGTAATCAAAACTTTCTACACTAAACAGTAAGCCGTACAAGTACTGTACACAATGTATGTTATCCATACACAGAAGAAAATAATAGCTGAGATCGTCTTGGAGCGGGTGGGGCCACCGAGTTCACCGCGGATGTTTTTGTTTGCTCGGCGATAACTCAATACACCGAAGCAAATGACGCTTCCGATGAGGAATAGAGTCACGCTGGAAGCCAATCCTGCTGAATTGACTCGGAAAACTGTGCCTCGAGAAGCGTGAACAATGGCAGCGATGGCCCATGCGACGCCAATGCCGAGGAACACGTTGACGGCATTGGAACCGGTGACATTGCCGATACTGGCATCGGCTGTGGGGTCTTGGACGGCGGCCATTTTGGAAGCGAATGTGTCTGGTAAGCTTGTACCCATAGCGACAAGGGTGATGGCAGTCACGGAGTCCTTCATGCCGATAGTGCATCCGAGCATGGATGCGACGTCGCCGATGACGGCGGTTAGGACACCGATGAAGAAGATGGAGAAGACAAAGCAGATCCAGCCTGAAAAAGATGAAAGTTGATAAAATACCAATACAGTATGCCGATAATGGTAAGCTCACCATTGTAGTAATCCGTTGGCGGAATCGAGGCAAACAACAACTTCCATGGCAGCGCAGTGTAGTGAAGAATCTTTTCCTTGAAGCTCAGCGAGCCGTCACCATCAATATCTTCGACTTCCATGGCATCAACAAATTGCTGACGCCAGCTGCTGGTGCCGACCATCAAGGATAAATTAGCATTGGCAACAAACTTATCAACAAAGTTTTGGAACTCCTTATCCTCGATAATGATAACTTTGCAACGAGTATGCGCTCCGAGGATTGGTCGACCATCAGCGCCATTCTCACCGGGGCCAATGTCAGTTTCCCAGACAGGTTGACCGAGTTCGATGTAAAAGTCTTCTGATTTCTCGTATTCGTCGTCGTTGATGATTTCGATTTCGAGGCGGGTTCTGTAATTATGATTTTAGAAAAGTTGGAAAGTGCTTTCAACGGAAAAACATACACAGTTTCGCCATCCTCAAAAATGAGCTCCCCATCCTCAGCAACATAATCTTTTCCGTTTTCGGCAGTGCCATCAGTGACTGTATATGGAATACGGACACGGCCACGAGCGCCGCGATGACGTTTCAACTGTAAAAGAAATCGGTGAATTTGAAAGTTTCACAGTTGTGATAAGAAAATACAAACCTCAAGATTGAAAACACCCGAACTTTCAGGCACCTTATAAACTTCATGATCAAAGCTGAAAGCACCTCCATGATCATCATCAATGATAAGGACTGTTGCCAATGGATCGTTTCCGAGAATAGCCTTGATTTGTTGGAGTTCATTGGTATCACAGACAGCCTTGACATCACTCAGTTGTATGTGGAATTGCTCGTCTTCCTCGAAGACATCGTTGTCGACGATGCCGATTTCGATCACTTTCCTATAAACCTCTATTTACACCACAATTGTTAATTTGAATCAACTCACTCATCCTCTCCCGGCTTGAAAATCAGATCCCCCTCCACCGGAATGAAATCATCATCTTCTTGTGCCGTATCGGCGACCGTCTTATAATGGACGGTGACCCGTGTTGGGACTTCCAAGCTACCCCGATCACATTTCACCGTAACTTTCATGACGCCAATACTTTCCAAACACATGTAATTTGCCGGTTCGAATTGAACTGTGACCTGTTTCGGCTTCTCTGGCATCAGTTCACTCATGATTTCTTTGCTCTTCTTTCTCAATCGTTTTTCGTTTTTGGCATTCAAATCGCCAGCGGCCATCATTTTGTGAGTTGCTTGGATTCGATAGAAAGCACGACTTTTCGGGGCTTCTTTAACCAACTCCGAAGCGGCCAGCTTTTCGACTTCTTCAATAGTCAAATCCGGATTTGTGGAGCGAATGTTTCGGAAGACTTCGATGTATCGTTTTCGATGGTCGTCAAAGGCGACGGCGTCTTCTTTGTGGGTTTTGTCGATCAATGAATTGCTGCAAACGTTATAATCAATGGAAAACAGAGACTGAAAATGGTTGGACTTACACAAAATCTTCGCTGCCCTTTTCAAGTGTAACTTCATGCTTCGGAGACGGTCTGAATGTTCGTGTGTTTCGTCGGAGGAAACTTCCGGCGCCTAGAATTCGTTGACCAAAGTCTTGCGTGTACCGATTGGCGCCGTAGGCAGTCAACACGGTCAGCGGGAAACACAGGAAGGTGACGACACCTTCCCAAACTTCGACGACATTAGGTGAGATGACGGCAAGAATGAGGAAAAGCCACACGTAAGCGAAAGTGCCCCAGGCTGCGGTGACCCAGAAGACGTCGATTCGGTGGACTCGGCGGATCTCGGGGGTTGGGATTACCTGAAAGTAGAAAACCGTCAATTTCGACAGGCGGCTTGTTTCCTCAGGTTTTTTTAAACAAAAAACTTTGCACAGTTCAAAATTTAGTCGCATTGAAGTTTGAAACATTAAATTTTTGTTTAATTTCAGGTCTGTTTGACCACGGGCTGATACGCTCTACTTCAGGGTAAACTTACATAAATGCAAATGGCAATGATGCAGAACAAGTTGAAAGCAGCCGATCCAACAATAGTCGATGGTCCAAGATCACCAGCTTCGAAGTTGTTGCCAAAAATCTCAATAATACTCAACAAGATTTCCGGCGCCGAAGAACCAAGAGCCATCAACGTCAAGTTAGACACTGTCTCATTCCACACCCGAATAAGGACCGTAGAATATCCACCGTTAGGCTTTTTCACTTTGACAGCACGCTCTTGACTCGTAATCACTTCAATGGCCGTCATGAATCGATCGGAAACGATGGAAACGCCCAGGAAAAGATACAAAAGAGCTATTAAATAGACGAAAGCTCGAAACCAGCGGGTACATGTGGGAACGTCCTGCAAAAATTCTGTCAGTTGTTAATCCTGGGCAAGGTGAAAAGACTTACCACAGGTTCCCAAACCCCCAAAACAACGCCAGGTTTACACGGCTTCCCCGCCGTGCAATCTTCCACCACGGCACTGGCGGCATCCGGGGCCACTGGCCTCTTCCCAGATGTATTCCATACAAAAACGCCATGTGGAGACGCTTCAATGGCACCAAATGCCGGTGTTAGCCATCCGGCTAAACATACTAATACTGCTATCACCAGTAAACATGAATGATGCCCATGCCCGCGAAGGCCCATCATTATTTGGATCATTTAAATTTAAAATGTGTGACGGTTGCCAGAGCGCAGGTTGGAAGCGACAAATGACGCTTTCTGATTTCGATGGTCTGTCGCTGCCCTCTGTCTGTCTATCGCTTTGGTACTTCTTCTTTAAAATGAAGTAAGTAAAATTTGTTAAAAGCAATGGCAATCGACGATAACAATAAGTAAGACTACAATGTGGTGGGGCCTGAGTGCTGTACGTAATTCAATCAGACGCTGGCCGGGCGCCCCCAATGTCAGAAGGTCGATGGAGGTGGAAGATGGAAGATAATGGAGATGGAACCGAACGTCTTCAGATGAACAGCTTTTCCGCCGACGGATTCATCGTTGAGCTCGCTCGCAAGGGGGGGAAGGATTCTGCAACAATTGGGACTGTTGTTATGTTTGAAAGTGTCGGAAATGAGGGAATTTGATATGTACGGTCGCGCAAATAGTCTTTTCAAAAACGTCAAAGCCGGAAGGGATAAACATCATTTGCTTTTGGACCAAACAGCCAATTCAAATACAACAATGAGTCTACTGTGCAAATGTTTCACTTTTTTTGCAACGAAAACGTGAAAAAATCAAGATTTCAACCTTTAAACGTCTTCAGAAAGTCAAAAATTTTGTGACAGCAGACTTCAAACGAAAAACAAATGAATCAGCACACCATTTCGATCATAAAAAAGATGTTCAACAGTTCAGTTCACTCTTTTCAATAATGACAACAGACTTGAAAAGGTCCTTGAAGTCAGAAAACTCAATTAAATTCTGTCTTAAAACGGTCACCCCTAACTTAACAACAGTGGTTTTATCTATCGTCTGAACAAGGCCACCTTTTCTTACCCTCTAATGCCACTGGGCAACTAATGAAATCACTGGCCACAAATTTGAACAACTTTTGGTTTGCATTGACTAAGATGCGAGAAACAAAGAACAGAAAATGTATTAATGGAAAGTTTATCGAGTAGCATCGAATGATAACGTAAAAAAGCATAACAGACGGAAGACATAAATTTAAGCTGTGATTTGACGGTTTATAATGAAAAAAATATAAAACTATGCGGTTAGAAAAATCTCGATGAAGACAGGCAACATGTGATTCATAGAGAAAGTCCAAAGAGTGAAAACATTTTTTGCTCGATGAAACATGTTTTAATCAGGTTAGACAATTGCGAAAAAAGGACGCCACAGTTGGGATCGGAATTCTAACAGTGAAAATAATTAAAGGTTTTTATGGGTCATTAGGCAGACGGTATTGATTGTCTAACTTTGGAGATAATTGGTAATGGCGGGATAATGTTACCAATTGCAATTGGTGGCGAGAATGATGGCACGAACGCTGAACGCCGGCTAAGTTTTTATGTGCCGGACCGGAAGAAAGCAAACTGGCATTTGGCCCAATTCGGTCGGGACGGCTGCGGTCAGTCTGGTCAAAAAGGCCAAGTACAACCTCTAATTCGGCTATTTTTACCCAATTTGAGGTTTGAAAATTTAAATAATGCCAACCAGCTGGATGGCAACAGCTGAGCGGAGTGAACATGGCTACATTTTATAGCAGTTTGAAAGACATCTAAGCCGGGGTAAATATAAATGTTAAGCCGACCGATTATCATATACGACGTGCACACTGGTTACTCACCACAAAAATCTCGACAGATTTTTGCTCAATTTAGACCCAGCAAACCCCCTAGTCATACATTTCCGACCGAAAAAGGATGTTTTTTCCTATCATAACACCTCTCAAACTATACCAACTATATTCACTACCATTAATAACACCGATTTTTAGTCGAACAGAATAACAGGATGTCAGCATGGCTGACTGTAGGCATAATATTTTTGATATTTTTGAGTGTCTGCCAACTTGTAACCGTTCACCGTATTGGCGAAAAACAAATTAAAAAATGTGACAATGATACATTAGATTTTGTTTGTTCAAATGTGTAAAAACGAACATAAAACTAATTTTCCATCGCCAAAAATGTAAAGTTGTGAACTGCCTTCGGGGCGCCATTACAATTGACGCATTGACGCCACCAAAATCGAAATGACTCCAAAGATGCGCACCCGCAATAACGATTTCTGATTTTTACGACGTTCGATGAGTTCAAGAGTGTGCGAAATGGGCGTGGGATTAGATGGTCATGACTGCGCGTAATGATGTTTGAAATGTGGCGGAACTGTTATCACTACGATAGGTTTGAAATGTTACACTGGACGGGGTCCCGGAAGTTTTGTTTTTTGAAGGATTTGGAAGGATTTTAAGAAGTTTATCAGTTTCACGGGTGCCTTAACATAAATTATTCCACCTTTCCGGAAACGTGAAACAGTTTGGACCGTCTTAGAATAGCCTAAAAGGGCGTTTTTGTAGTTGACGTCAGAGCCGAAGGGCCTTCTTTTTCGAGTAAAGTAGCACCGATGATAACGCATACATGCGTCGACGAAAAACAGGTCGGTCGCAGCCAGCAACCCTGACATTGAGGGCTCTTTCTCGACAACTTTTTTTTGTGACTTTCTTGGGACTAATGGTTTCAGTTAGAACATTTTCGCATTTGGATTCACATTTGCGACGCCATTCGCCACTCTTTTGGGTTTGGGTACTTTTCACTAGATGGCCATTAAGTAATTTTAGTAAATTTGGACTTAAACGAGTCTAATTTATTATACTTGACTGACTACCTTTGGTCTCTCACATCAGTACCTTCTATTGTATTCTCCACTGTCAACGGGGCCATTATTGACGTCGTCTTTTGATAACAGTGATCAAAAAACTCCTCGCGTCGCGCGTCAGCAGAATGTATAAATCATCAACTCAAACCGCTGAGATGACATAAATCAAAACGGGGGCTGAAAGGTGGTGAAAAAAGGGCGGTGTAAAAGAGTGTCAACCACATCATGGCGGACATAAACAAAACTTTTATAAACAATACTTCGGGGAAATGTGACCAGTTTGAACCTTTCTTATGAGCAAAAAACCGTTTTTATGGTTAATGGTTAACATCTGCCGGGTATAAACCGCATAAAGGGGGAACCAATGCGACCCCGGAAGGACTTGTGAGACACCCAGGAACCTAATTTTAAGCTCATAGAAAAAGTTAGTAACAAAAAGACAGTTAAAAACCGGCAACTGCAGACGCAACAAAAGAATAGAGGTTCCCAGCAGAAGCAAAACGGCAAAAAGGCAAGAAAGAAGTTCATTAGGAAGAAAGTAGACGAGATGCCACCCATTCACAAAGTTGGTGGTGCCATACCCGAGTCAAGGCAAAATGGGGAGGACCCACAAATGTAATACTAATATGATGTAAGTGGATTGAGACGGCGCAAAGTTTTGAAAGTGCTTGAATGGGACACGTGCCAAGTTTTGAAAACAAAATTTGAGTTAACGATGATGTCAAATCGGATCAAAAAGCATTAAAATCATGCTAAACCAAATAAAAAAAGCATTGAAACCGTCATTTTGAGAGGTTAGTGGCACAAAGTCATTAAAAAAGGTAAAAATTGAAACCCAAAAACGACGTTTTGGAGGCCGTTAGTATTGACAGTTGACAGACGACACGCTCTCAAGGACATCGGCACATGTTCCCGAGATTGACGGCAGTGGTCGCGGAAGAAAAACACAGCATTGTGGTGAGAAAAATGAAAATAAAAAATGTTATTTTTTACTGCGGAAAAAGTGAAGAATAGTGGGTGACAGGTGTGGGCACTGCTTTTTGTTATTAAAATGGAAGTGGAACGGCGTTTTGGTTTGAGTGGATTTTGAAAATCGACAAGATTTGTGAAGTTTTTCATGCTTTTGGACGAAAGTTTTTGCTTAAAAAAAGTAAACACAGTAAAGATCGCTGAATTTTTGTTCTGCCACATGGGTCCAATGACAAAAGAGAGCAAAATTTAAACTTTTGTCACAAAATTTACTCAAACCAAACCACAACTTCCTCCTCAATCCCGTCCAATTCGCAATGCAAACAAGCGCGTCAAAAAGGACACGCCAAAATCCGGCAGAAACAAAAAAAAACAATAATCACAGCCGGCTAAGCTGTCACATTGTGCCGTTCATGACATTCTGAAGGCGGCTATGGCTATATAGTTTCGTCTGCATAGATGTGACTCCACAAAAAACCCAACCACAACCACGGTCGCTTCATTTAAGGGGCCCGGCTCGGCTTCAAACAGGATATGTGAGGGCTTCTTTTGAGACGAAAACCCAAGCCGAAGAGGAGAAGCTCAAGATAAAAGGAAGGAAGCCCCCAAAAAGGATGCCCGATGGATGCAGCTATATCTCGGCTAGCCAGCCTTGGAGAATGGAAACAAACCGAAACCACTCACAACGGCGCCGCCGCCGCCACAGATGGATGCCATAAAAAGATAGGCAACACCAGAAGAAATGCATCCCCATTACGTCTCCAAAACTAATGTCCATAGGGGTTTTTTGGGAGAGGGGAGAGTTGTGGGGGAATGAAATATTCCAGGAAAAATAAAGATGATGAACACCGATAGTGCGAATAGAGAGGAAATGTGGGGAGTATAGCTATAGCTAGAGTTGGGTAAGCTCAAAACCGCCATGTTGTTTTGAATGACGTCTAAAGTTGCACGAAAAAAGCGATTATATGACATGATGTGTGCAGCTTGAGGTGGGTGGAGGGAGGATGGCCTCGGGCAACAATACTTGTGTTTTTTGGGTGAGTTAAGAGGGCAATCATCATAAGGAGATTTGAATTTTTGCATTTTGAAGGGCAGGTCTTATCAAAAGTGTAGATTTTTGTTTTTGAAAATGGTTTTTGAAATCTAAGATTTTAGAAATAACGGCATTTTCGAGTTTTTTAGAAAAGTTTTTGGTCGAAAAAGTGAAAACAGTTAAAAATCAAACTTAACTTATATTAATTTAAAGAAAAATTTCAAGGTTGGTTTCGTTTCTCACTTAATAATCGCTCAATTCCATATAAAAGAAATCCAATCCCCCAACCAATCCATAATGGCCAAAGTTAACAAATCAAAGAGTATCTACCCCCTACCTGACTGATCCTTGCTCATCTGAACCGATCACAAATATCAAATTTCATATTTCAACAATCAATCGCCAACGCACGCCACAAGACAACTTTATCGCCATCGTTATTTTTAAACTAGTCAAGCAAACCACTTTTAAAAAGTTACAATCAAAGACAAACGAAACGTAAGAACTATATGAACTCGGATCAAAGAAAAGTTAACGGGCTTTCCCTTTCATAATTTTTTCTATTCTATCGCCAAGGATCAAGCACAAAACATAGTAAGCATAGCACGTCAGATCAGATCCGTGTGCGCGAACGAACGCATAACCCGGAGATCCTCGGTAGGGTGGCTGGCGGGTGGCGGCTAACGCTGATCTGGGACAATGTTTGAAGCGAAGGAGGGATAGGATAAGTCATGTGTATGTATAGGGCTTACTTTGATGCACTTGTGTTTGACTTGATTCAATTTATCTACATTCACTACGACAGTGATACTAGTGGCCGATCACACAGAAAACAAGCACACTTTGACGTCAAATTTGTGGAAAGATAATTGGCGGATAGAAAAAGTAGTATTATCATTGTGTTTTTGAGTTTTTCAAATGATGTAGTAGTACTTTATTTTGGTTTCGGATGGGAAATGAAATAAATTATGTTTTAGCATAAGTTACGATCAACGGTTTTTTGTAATGGATCATAGTTTTGTACATGCATCAGTTTGCAACTTTTCTTAGATTCCATCTTTTGTAAAATTTAATTTGAGGCAAAATTCGTAGCTTTTTGTATGCTTGACAACCTTAAATTTGTTACCGTATCCACTTAAAAAAGGACGTTATTAAAAAGACTGTTATGATTCAGTGTGCCGTTCATTGATTAAAGTCGACATTTTTACACAAATTACCAATAAAGTTCCGATATTTAAGTCTGTTTTTTAAAATATTTACTTATCAGTCGAATAAGGATGAGACTAACAACAAACAAACTTTCTTGCCGCACCTCTTCTGCCCGTTCCAATTCAAAATTTCGAAACTGTCTCTTCCCTTGCCTCTAGAAGCCCCTCAGGTCTGTTTCAATTCTTCCTTCCTTCAGTGGCTGGTTCAATTGATTGATTGCCTCTCGCGGTTTGGCCTGTTCCATCCATCCATACGTATACCATGGCGACGCGCAACATGTGCAGTGCGCCTTCCGTTCATTCACATTTTGCGTGTGTTGTTTCGTAAACGTGAGACTGTGTGCGGAAGCGGAATGGACCTGTAACATTGCTGCGACGACCCACCTGCCAGCCGGCCTGGCCTGCCTGCAGCAACAACGCCGACGACCGCTCAGAGGTGGATGCGGGCCAGAAAAACTCGGCCCGGGCCGGCTGAAGTTTCGGCCCGGCCCGAGCGGGCGGGCCGATCGTCAATTTTCCCCACGAAAAATTGAGATTTTGACCAAATTTTTCCATTTTACCTAGTGCTTGACCCCATTTTCGTCGGCCCGGCCCAGGCCGCAGCGGGCCGCAGCGGGCCGGGTCGGCCCGCGTCCACCTCTGCGACCGCTACGGGGGCCCCGTCGATCCCGGCTCGGCTTCCAAAAACATTCGACAGTGACTAACCCACCTACCCCAACCGAGCAACCGACCGAACTGGACTTGACTTGCCTTGACTGTCTTCCTTCGTTCCTTCGATTTCTTCCTTCAGGGTCGTTTGTTCAGTCAGTCCGTTCGACGTTGAATCGAAGTTGGTCGTCATATATTCCGACCTTTTACGATGGTTAACGCCGACTCGTGGATCAGTCATCGCATGCAAACTTTGTCTTAACGGTCTGGAAAACCATTTTGGCGCAGAATTGGTTAGTATTGATTGAAATTCACACTTTTGTAAAACCAAAGATATGGGCATCTGTGCGATCGGTGATTTCGGGGGTATCCCTCAACATGCCTACACATATCCGCTCAATATTATTACCGCTGTTAGAATCATGTGTCAGGTAGTGATAAGAACTCATTTTAACAACATTTTACGATCAATTGTTTAGCTAGCCCTAATGTTGTGCATGTACTACTGGACCAATGCTCGCGATGCCTTCACCTACAGCATTTTCCTCGCATCCGTGATCCTAGCCGCGTTTGTCATGTTTCTCAACTCTTGCAGTATCGTCTTTATCATCCAGAAATTCTACTGGCGAAAACTCGTAAGATCAACTTACTCATAATCAGTCCCATTCCCCCATTTCATAACCATCTTCACATTGTCAGGAATCACTTCTCTCCCTCGCAGCGGCCTGCCTTAGCTTCCTGGTCATCGTTATCTTAGTATTTGCCGTCACGGGGCACGTGTCTATCTATGTCTTCTATCTGAGGGTTGGTGTTGTGATTTCGAAAGATGTTTCGTTTCGGCTTTTCTTTCAAATTTGTTTTTTCAGTTTATCTTTATTACCTTATTTGCCGGTAATGGTTTCGCCTTTTATTGGGCGTCGACCCAAACATCTGACAGTGTCAGCAATCTGTACACATCGGGTCCAACCCAAAACACGGCAACTACACTCGAATCCGGGATGACTGACGATTTTGAGCACGATGACACAGCTGACCTTGTTTTGAGGTAGTCGGACGGTTTGAAATTGTAATATTTTTTGGTAAAATTGTACATAGCAATGCGGTATGTGGATAGAAACGGTTACCGGTAATTATTTGCTTCAATCAACTGTATTACTTGGATAGATGTACGATTATATCACCCTTTAGAGTATGTAACAACGAAAAAAATTATAATGATAACAGTAATAAAATCCCTAGTAATGAAAAAAGTTGTAGTTACGCAAGTACTAGAAAACATGGAGCACACAATGTACTGTAGGTGCGCTTCAATTCCTGAGGAATAGCATCAATAAATTTGAACAGGACCGTAAACGTTTACCTTTACACGACTTTAGCATAGTCCGGTAAATAACAGGTGCCGTTACCTTAGATGAATGTGTCTGCCATGTTGAGATTATTTTATAAAAACAGCTATACGCAAAACACAGTGCGTTTTATTTCCTGAGGGTTGATAAAATCCGTTAAAAGTAGAGAAATGATTGTATACTTTTGAAGGGCACTTCAAGCTTGATTAATCCATCAGTCTATCAATAAAATAAAAACAATTTTAGTTTCCATTACAAATGCTTGCCATAATCATTCACGCTCCAAAGATGTCCTTTCGTTGTTTAGTTAGCCCATTATAAATGCCCGCCATAATCATCAACATTTTTAAGATTTCTATTCGTTGTTCCATTTTTCCATTTTTTAGCAATGTTGAACCTCAGATTCAATAATCTCTTGCTTGATGACCACCGGATTAATATGTTTCTTTGATCGACCACCAGTACAATTTTTAGCTTGCCATTTCAAATGAACAAAATTTTCACCTTTTCTTAATCGTTCCAACGTCTGATCAATAATACTCAAACATGAGGGGCACAATTCTTTTCGCTTCTCATCAATCGCAGCGCGTTGTCTTCGTCGACGGTTTTCTTCAATTTCATATTCTGTTTGTAACTTTTGCAGCTTCATTTGGTTTTGTTTGACGCGGCGAGAATGTTTGTCTCTTGACAACTTTGAGGAACGATTCTTTCGACGTCGACGTTCTTCGTCTGTGTACATACGTTTACGACCGCGACTATTGTGATTCAAAGATCCAGTCTGGCCTTCTTCACCACCGGATGAATATTCTGATTGAGAACTTGATAATGAATCGGAAGGACTTTTAGAATAGTCAATACTGCTTGTGATAGATGATTCTTTGGGCAGAGATTCTCGAAGGATGGGTATTGTATTGGGGACCTCGAAGAAGGGAATCTTTGGTGGGTTTGGTGGTGTCTAAAAAAAATCACTTTTTTATATTTCTCAACATCCTTCAGTTGTTAATTGTAAATTTAGAAAATCTGTCTTAACCTACCTCATCTGCAAGACTAATTTTGTTTAAATTTGGTATTTCGCCGTTTTTTATCATGTTCTTTTCATCGTTTGCAGCTATAATCAAAGTTGAAATAACTTCCTGGATAAATGGTTCAGGCAATAAGTTCTTTTCTCGTATCGCTTCATAAACTACTTTTGTAGTCATTTCAATCTGGAAAACTTCATTATTTAAACTTTTCACGACACGAAAAACCAAATCATAAAGGCCAAAAATAGTATTTTCACCACGCATTTCGTCAAGACACCGATCACAGAGTTCAGTGATTAACTGGAAGCATCAAAAAACGATAGATAAGGGAACAACTAGCTTATGACGACTCAAGAAATCGCGACTTTAACTATATATATTTTTTTGTTGCGTGGGACTATTTCTATTCTGCTTCGTCTGACGTGTTTCAATATTGTTTCGTAAGATGTTTAGTCGCTGACGTGTTTCAGTGATAAAAATAAATTTTGACAGTTTATGGCCGAAACGCCCAAACAGCGATTACAGATCACGATACATCAAAGTAGAAACACATTTGCTTTTGGTCATTTGCGTTTCTGCCTTGGAATGCCGATATTATCGGCACACCTCGGTCGCTGCATTTGTTAAAAGCTTCAAGCACAGGGAGCAGAAAGCAAAAGATAACGGAAACCTCAAACTAGAAACAGGTGGGCATCATTCTTACAATAGCCACGCAACAAGAGTAAGGAAACCAAAGACCATAAAAAGTTACAACGTTATATATACTGTGGCGCAATACAAAACACCACAAATCGTAACAAAATAATTATATCAACTCAAAGTATAGTATAATAGTGTTAATCACACCAAATTGGTCTCTATTTATATCGAAATGGAAACATCAGCCCATTTTCGTGTTTTTTTTTGTAATGAAAGAGATACAGTTCTTTCCTAGTAAAAGTTTCCGCCTTTCTTCTAATGGCTGATTAGAAGCTGTTAAAAATGCGCTAACTAAGTAAGATGATGAGTCGCATAGATCAGTTTATCTTGATCTATCCAACTTAAAATACCTTTGCAGATGTCATGTCTACAATTGATACCAGTCTGCAGAGCTAGTCTACAAATGATAAAAACCGAGTACTAGCTATTATCAATCATGTTCTTGCAAAATGTGAGTTCTTAGAGTGCACTGTGATACCTAACTGATGTACTTTAAAACATCAACCTGATCAAGCACAACGATCATGTTGCGTAGTTGCATTAATAACTCCCATGCAAGCGATGTCAACGGAAGCCAAAAAATACAGTACAGTTATAAAGAAAAATCACTGATTTCGAAATACTTCCTAGCCCACGTTACTGTTAAGAAGAAAAATTGCTGATTTTGAAATACTTTCTATCCCAGTTGAGAAGGATAGTCTGTCTGACGTCACATGGGTGACGTTCATCCGTCAACGAATAGACAGTCCAACGACTAAGTGAGTTGTTTGCGTGAGCATTTTGTAATGCATTGATTTTCTCTATGAATCAGAAAAGTCAGGCTACACCAAGCAGCAAAACGGTGATTGTCTTGCATGCTTTGTTTGACCATTTTGAAGTCAGTTCAAAATGCTCACAGAGTTGCACACAACGATCTGACTATGATTCCCAAACGATCAAGAACAGTGGTTGATACAACAAATTTTTGAATTGCACAACTGTTTTGGTATCGTTCAAGTTTTTAAATTTAAATGGCCAAAAATTGTAGCCTAAATTTAGCTTTGCTCGTTTTCGGCGTGCAGCGCATTCAAATTTAGACTGACATGTGCGTCGTGCAAAGTATATATAAATCTAGAGCGCAGTAATCAATCACTAAATCTGCCATCTATTTTGTAATTCTATGCCCAAACTAAAAGTATACATGACGAAATTCGCTTTTTGAGAGGCAAAAATTGAAAGTCAGACTAGAGGGTATTACAAAATACGTAGCAACTGGCAACGCGCGCGCTTTGTAATGGAAAAAGAGAAGAAGAAAACACCCCGGGTTTGCTACCACCACCGACCTTGCTGAAAATCGATCGCTCCCCGTGACGTTTATGACATGCAAAAACAAGTTTTGTGATTCGTTAAGTTAGTGGTTGTTAAAATTACATATAAAAAAGCAGCGTCCATTAGATCGGTTAGAAAGGTAACGATGAGTGGTACCTAAAGGCAGCAAACATCACTAGTCCCAGACAAACATGACAGCTATTCAATCTTTTTTCGTCGCTTCACTACACTGCAAGCTATCTAACAAATGCATAGTGTAAGCGGTGCGCCGATGAGACGACGCTATGACAGAGACGATAGATAAGATCGGTCGTCGATGGTCTTAACTTTGATAGATGTTGATAACTGCATCTTTTAATAGCGGCTCATGATTTCAAAACAATTTATGAGTTTATTTTTTATTATGATTATATATTTTTCGAATTAAATTTACAAAAACAAGTTTGTGTTTTTAGATCATTCGATGTATGAGTTGTTATCACGGCAGTAATCGATAAATCTGCAAAATCAAACTGTAAATTAAAAGTTTGTAAAAGTATATATTACTGTTTCCATGCTGGAAGTTGCTCATAAGTTTCTGCATTTGCAATAACTACCACAAGTTCGCTTGTTTTTGAAAGGACTGAATTTAAAAATACCGGATAGAAAAGATAAACGCGTCTTTTATCTTTATCATTTTCGTGTTTTTCGTCTTCACAATCAACAGTTTCTTCATCTTCACCTTCTTCATCGTCGTCTAAATCATCATCACTCGATTCATCAATGTATACTGTAGAAGAAGAATCATCACTGTCATCATCGAAATTATTCTGACTGGTTAAAGAAACCAACGATACGCGAGGGTATCTTGCTTCGAACAAATGGGACATGATGTTGACTCGTGGATCAAAATGCGTTCGAATAACCGCTTTTTGCTGAGTATTACAATATAGATGAATATCTTCGTCCTTTACGGTACGCCGTAACGATGTCAAATATTTTATGACAAGGTCAGTTGATTTGGCTTTTATCTCATCTTTGTCGATACCATAAATGTTGTGGAATAAGACTGGAAAGCCGGGATTCGGTAAAAACTCCCAATCACATAATGCGTTGTGGTTATCAGTTTCGGTGGCTTTTAAATTGTCTTCGTAACACAGTCGTGTCAAAATATCTACGATGGCTTTGTGAGATCGGTGATTTTCCGTCAATGTAAGCATTAAGTTTGGATTAGTATTGTAATCAGAATTCGAAGCAATGCGGAACAAGGGTGTCGGCGGCGACGTACTGTCATACACAATATCGTCAAAATATTCAGCGTAAGGGTTCCCACACAGAACTATGCGAAGATCGGGATGGTATAAGTAATAAAGTGTTTGCCAAACCCCTTGTTCACTCGCATCACTCGCCTGAAAAAATCATGTTTTAAAACTGCCAAAAACGCATACTAACATCATCGAAAATGATATGCGAAAACGGCCGTTGATTATTTGCTTCAAGCGTTTTATACAATAAGTTGAACGTTGTTATAACCACGGAGCAACCGTCAATGCTAAAAAGTATTGCCGTCATTTTAGGCAAAATATGTAACATAACATACTTTAGAACAATGGGGAATCTGATGCATTGTGAAAACTTCATACAGTCTTCGCAGAGATCACTAGAATCGCGATTATTTTCCAATGTTCGGAATATAAGTTTTTTATCAGTTAATCCACGTTTGACAAACTCTCGTGAGATGGCATCGGCAGAAACATAGTATGGGGTCACAAAAATGACCCTGCCACCGGCGCCAATGAGTCTCAATGCCGCTTCAACAAGGACTGTTGTTTTTCCGGTTCCAGGAGGCCCAGTAAGAACAAATGTATCCGCCGATTGTCGTGTTAGGGCATTGATGGCTTTCACCTGTTCATCAGTAAACTTTGGTGGCTTTTTTACATCTTTTAAAAGCGATAACTCAGTATTGAAGTATCCTCGAAACGCTGGAAGTGTTGTTACTTCTTTGATTTCTGTTTTCTACAACGAATTTTACATAATATTGCCGCAAATAGTGATAAACTTACAGTGAGAACCAACTTTTTGTAAATCGCTTCATGTGAAACAACGTAATCTATCGCTTGGCAGATGGAATTGTATTCTTCGTGAATAATACCTCCCAATCGGACAGTAACACCCTAAACATATTATTGATTGAATTTCAGTCACGTGATCGCAAAATAAACTGACACAATTTTGAAGGGTTTTTAATCTCCAACCATTCTTTTTGTTTGCAACATGCGCAATAAGGTCATATTTCTTCAGGCTAACGACATAACACAAAACGCTTTCCTGCATTTTGAAAAAGGGAACTGAAACAAGAATGTTATTTAATGTTTTTTGGCAAAGTGTTACAATTACCACTACTATCATGTAGATAAATATACTGCCCTTTCAAAAACAAGGAAAAATCAAACGGTGTTTCAGACTTGATGTTAATAACAGTGGCGTCATCAACGTTGAATTCAATTGTTGCACCGACACTAAGAGGGGTGGTAACTGAGGTATTCTGCAAACGTAAACATTTATAGATACATGAAACTTCAGTCGGCTAACAATTAGCGCTCTTCGATTTTGTTCAATCCTTTCTTTCATCATCAAAGCAACAACTGCCACGGGTTTTGGGGCTGAGCTGAATATTCTTTCGATGTTTGCTTTACGAATTCTATAATAGAAATTAGCAAGTTTTTGAACGCAGACTTGTGATCAACTCACGCTTTTACTGGAAACGTGAGTGCAGGAATATTATCCATGTTGTTGGTAAAAAACGACGATCACATTAGCTATAATACTGTTTATTCAATGCACAATCAATTAGCTAAGAGAAAGGAAAACACAGTAAATAAACAAGAAAAGCGTGAAAATGCCGATGAAGGGATCGGACCGGCAAATTACAAACTTTCTTCCAAGGAAATGCCACGGGAAGAACGATTTTCTTGGGGAATTGCCCCTTTTGCTAGGAAGAATTTTTTCTCGAGGAAAATCGGAGTTTTCCTAGCAAAAGGGGCGCTCTTCCTAGCAAATTTGACCCTTCCTAGCAAAAATTGCGTTTCTCCAAGAAAAGCGTTCCTCCTGTGGCGTCAAATAATCTTTTGTCAGCGAGCACATTTTGCCAAGATGTTTGTTACGCGTTTTTATCATTGACACAACTGATCTGCATGAACACATCTTTTGCGTTGGAACATGCACGCGAACAGAAATGTACAATTCGCACACATTTTACAGCATTTGCAAACGTAATTATTAGAAATGGAATTTTAAATGGTCGTGGAAATTAAGAAAATTGAAACATTAAATTTTTTAAAGGAATGTCAATTAAGTTCATTGCACGGTTAATCGATGCCTTTGTTAGAAAAAAGTTACGAAGAGCGTGAAAAGGCAAACGCGCGGACAAAACTCGCGCAGAGCGATATGGCGGCCACGGCAGATTTGACTCGGCTTGTTCAGCTGATCGGGGCTGTGATGACAACCCATCGATTTGAGTTGTTTTTAACTTTGCACTGTGTAATTCAAACATCATTTTGACGTCTTATTGTTTTGTGATTTTTATAACTGACTTCCGCGAACTGATGGCGCTTGTTGATTACGAACTGTTTGATTGTGTATTTCGACTGTCTTTCTTTGCAGAAACTCTAACCCTCACGATGGCCTTCGCCTCCACAGCAGATCCACTATGGTTCCAATTGATCAGTTATCGGCCTCTCAACATGCAATCGTGTCAGTTTAGCGGTGATTTCATGACTGATGACTTGTATCAGGTTCATGATAATCAGCAGGTAAGTCAATTTGTAACACAGTTTGTAGAAACGTGTGAACGTTAAATTGCTTTTCAGATCACTTCTGACTTTCAAACCGTCCCAAATGAGTATGGCCAGGCTCCTTCACCCTCGGATAATCCACCAATCCCGCCGATCGTTTACATGGAATCATCATCTCCGTCCGCGCCCAGTCATGTTCAACCGATCATCAAAACCGTCAAATTCGACGAACCTTCAACCTCGATTAGCGAAAATGCCAAAACTGGACCCCAGCCATTCAAAAAATTCGACAGAACCGTCCCGAACCCCCCTAAAGAAAAACGTCAACGCGGTTCGTGCAAGTGTCCAAATTGTGTCGATGAAAACGGCTTCAAACGCATCACTACTTCCATGAAGCGTGTCCACAGTTGCCGAGTTTGCAACAAAACCTACGTGAAATCGTCCCATCTACGGGCACATACATTCACTCATACCGGCGAACGACCATACAAGTGCGGATATCCAGACTGCGGAAAGGGTTTCACGCGGTCCGACGAGCTTCGAAGACATGAGAAGATCCATAAAGAAGTCAGGGATTACGTCTGCCGATGGTGCCAGAAGCGTTTCCTTCGTACTGATCATCTTTCCACCCATGTGAGACGGGTTCATTTGATTGATCCACGGATGAAAACAAGGAAGATAAAGCGCGTAGGATCAACTGTGGTCGTGACGGGAAGCGAGGAGATCCAGAAGATTGTGAAGCCGGCAAATGTTCCCATCAACAATGTGCAGTCATGGGAAGAATTGAAAAATTCGGAGGAATACTTCCCAATGGCACACTTTCAGTAACTCTGAGCCTTCTTAGGAGCCCATTGTTTTGTTATTGTTTAACTTATTAATGCTTTTAATAATAAACTAATTTCGTATCTGCATTTATTAAAACAAAATATACGTTATCCTCCACAACTCGGGATAAAAAATGGAAAAAAATCTAAGAAAGAATAAATTACTTTTGAATTTTACTGTAAAGAATAGTTTTCAAAGTCTCAATCTGACGCTCATACTCCTCGAATTGGCACTTCAGATCACGGTTCCGGGATTCAAGTTGGACAAGTTCTGTCTTGCGTCGCTCGACCTCTTCCTTCTTCTTTTGACGGGATCTGGCAGAGGCAATGTTGTTCAGTTGACGCTTGACGGCATACTCCTCCTCGGCCGAGGTGAAGGTCATCGGTTTCCGGCGTTTGCGGTCGGTAGGGACAGGGGGAATGTTGAAGGTGGTTGTGGATACATTTGATGGGGCAGGGGACACGGTATTGGAAGCCGGCTGGGGCGATTGGGACTGAGACGCCGGCCGTGGGGCAATGGGAACATAGTTTGACGGAGGGCTCGCCGAGGCTGACGACAATGAGGATGGCTGTTCGTAGTAGATGTATTCGATGTGCTGTTGCGGTTGGGGTTGTTCGGGCTGGAAGGTACTTTGTAGCGGTTGGGATTCCTCGCAAAAGTATGGGTCGGCCATGAATTCATTGATGAGGTTTTGGTCGATCTCCTGAAAGGTTTCACAATGAGTAAAACATCGAAAAAATATATATTATATATCGAAAACGCGCGAAAATCCGGGCCACGAGGGATGCGAGGACTTCACCAAAAACTAAAAGTAGAACGAACCTCCTCGAGCCACGACAAATCTTCGGCCAAAGCATCAGCCGCAGTCGTCGGAACATCAGCAAACGCGGCATCCTCACTGTGAAGGTAGTCCTTCCACTGGTCAACGGATGCCAGCTTGTCGTTTTCATCGGTGTAGAAATAGTCATTGTAAATGGGTTCGAAATCGCCAAAGAGGGTGTTACCGCCTAACGGTGACGATCCCGCCGTACTCGGGACCTGCACACCGGCGCAGACGGATGCCTCCATCTGCGCCGTGTATGGCGGACTGTCAAAGTTCGACGGCATCGGCATGTAGCTATGAGAAGTGGAGTCTGCAGATACGAAAAGGGATTGCGGTGGTTGTTGAGGGAATGCTGGATCCGGCAGCGCTGAGGTATAGCTAAATGTACCATTATCTGAATATCCGTAGGTTTCTTGGGTTAGAGTTCCATCGGCTAATTCATTAAAGGCAATTTTCGCCCTGCACGGTGATGATAAGGTTCGTGGATCCGCAGGCATACGGCACTCGCTGGTGGAAGTAGATTGTCCTGGGCTTACTGCCACCCTCCTCAGTCGGTCGTTCGGGTTCCGGAATCGATTGTTCCATGTCGACGTTCGCAACGGCGGCGGGGGTGGCGGCGGCCCAGGTAAAAACACAGTGCTGTTGATCAAAGTCTGACTTGTCCATGATGTCGAAGGTTGTGGAAGTGTTGAATTGAGACATGTTGACGGGGCGAAGTATACTGGTTCGCTGTCCGGCTGATAAGACAAAACGCCGGATTGAAGGGGCTCGAGAAAAAACGGTAGCGAACGCGCGCTCTACTCCAGTGGTGAAGTCCTGCAAATGATGAATATCGATTAGCACGGGTGTCGTCATGTGTTGGCTTCACGGGGGGATTCCTTTCAAAACGCTCTTGAATCACACACATCCCAAAAAGGCAGTAATATTATGAAAGAATTCAAGTGAAACTTGGATAAAATTACCCCCAAGAAAAGCCAAGATTGCACAACCTTACTCGGAAGAAGGCGAGAAGAAGGATAAAAGCAACGCGATGTGGAAAGCAAAGTGAGGACGCTGGTTGTGCAGAGCCGCTGGCCGCGGGCAGTCGCCGAAGGCGGTCGCGGACACACGAGTATGCGGTATGGAGCGTGTCGACGCACTGCTCGACGCTGATTGGTTGGGGTAACATTGCACAACTTTGCGCAAACTGGAGAAACGTCATGTTGAAGTGGGGAACGGACGATAAAGACAGCACGTAAACAGCCGAAGGGTGCGGTTTTCAGTTTGAATGAGTCATCACCGAGGTCACCATGGCTACGAAGAGGTGGAAAATAGGAAAGTGGACAAGTTTAGTGATAAATAGAAGCAGAAAAATAAATGAAATGAGCGCATTTTGACGAATTCATTTCGAACAGTTACAAATTTCTTGATTTGACGTCCTTTAATGGTTCGATAATTTTTGCAAACAGTTTCAAACTTGATGTCATTATTGGCAACTGCGGTTTTTAAAAAGCAAAAAGTGTATTTTATCAATGAAAAGTCTATTTTTTAAACAATTTTCAAAAATGTAAAAATTAATCGACTGAGATTGCACAATCTTCATCAGCCGAAACATGGCCCAAAGTCGGCCTCCACAAGTCTACACGGCCGTACATTTTCAATTGACTTTACATCTCGTGCGTGCATCGCAATGTCAAAACAGTTTCCCAACCGGCTCAAAATCGTCCACTCGTAAACTTCCTATCTGTTAGTTGTTGGCTCGATTCCAACTGCAACACCGCCAGCTGACGCGAACACTCGGGGCCGCACACGAGCATGTTTTCCATCAGTGGAATGCTTTCCCGATTTGTTCGGCGACAAAATGCCTGTGGCGCCGCTGTTCGTGTTGTTTTTTGCACCGTGAACGGCCTCTGGTTCGTATTCGCATTTGCTGTTGCTGTTGCCCCTTGCCTTTGGCGGCCATCTCTCCGAGAACAGCAATGAGCATCGATAGTCGTCCTCACCTTGTTGTCATGTTATGCATTTTAGCGGTGTCTTCATCGTCGTTGTCACTCCCAACAACAACTCTCGAAGCCCACACTCCTCCATGACAACTTTGCCCACGGGCACAACGACCACAACCACCAAATGTTGTTGCTGTCGTCGATGTTGTCGTGGATACGTGCCGGCCAGCGTGGCCTCGGGCGATTGTCATGGGCCACGACACTGACCGTTGTCGGATCCTTTGTGACGGGCGTGCTGTTGATAGCGGTCGTGACGCCGCTGGCATTGCGCTATGTCATGTTGCCGAATGTGGTCAGCCATCGCCAACAGTTGGATTTTACGTTTCGGACCTGTGATGATCAGCTGAGCGGGATTTGCAGTTATCCGGAGGCGGTTTTTGATTTGCAACAGGTTAGGGTAACTTTTTTGTTTCTATAGCAACTTTATATATATTTTTTTTCCAGGAAGGCCTAACACTCTCCCCCAACTATTACTACACCTTCAAATTAACTATGGAACTCTTTGAAAACTCTCAAAACAAGCAACTCGGCGTTTTTCAAGCTCAAGTTTCACCGAAAACTGCCGATGGCAAAGTTATTGCGTCTTTCAAGAAACAAGTCCTTTTCAAACAGTCTTTCTTTGGCAATCTTTATCGCCTTGTAAGTCGTTTCACCCATTTTCATTGTCAGTTTCATATATTTGTAATTCAGGTCCGAAACACTTGCCTATTCCCGCTCTATCTAATCGGCTATTTCACACAATCTGATTACACAGTCGACGTCAAATTTACAAATAACTTTCTCGAGCGTTCATCCAACCCGACGGCTTTCATTGTCGTCCAATTACAAAATAAGTACGTCCAAGTCGCTGATGCCTACCTAGAACTGGGCGCCCATGTTGGGCTTTCCGGATATTTGTTGAGTGAATTTCCGATTCTAAGCTATCTATGCAGCTTTGGACTCTGTTTTGTCGTCAATATGGGCTTGTTTTTGGTCTATTGGGGCAATAAGGGCATTCGAGTGTTCGCGGATAGTGATGCTGCTGCCGATCAGAGCTACAGTCGAGGTAGGACGCTGAGTATTGCTGAGAAGACTGCGTTGAAGAATGTTGTACGTTTTAAGGTTTCTTTAGGTTTTAACATAAAAGGATGTTTTTCAGACGCAATCCAGCGAAAAAGAGCCATGTCCAATCCACACCAACAGCAGTCGCGGAAACGGCGCACTTTCGCCAAACTTTTCGACGCGTCCAACATCTCCAGAATCTGGTTTCGATGAAGAAATCCCCGAAACATGGAATCATGACGAACTTCCTGAGAATGTGCCCTTCGAAGGTCTTAACATTCCTGGCTGGGGCCCAGAAACCGAATCTGATAAAACCGAAAAATCCATCAAATCTGAGAAATCCGACAAAACAATCAACGATCTCGCGGATCTTGTATCGAATTCCATCACAGATGACGTCATAGAAACCCTGACCAATGTTGCCCAAAATGGTCTCCGAAAGCGTCGCGACAGTGTTCGAATCTTCCCTCGAAGCCAGCTCGAAGTCCCTGAACTCGTCGAATAACTCACTTTTATGCACATATTTTGTAACTATCACTCCTACGGAATCTTGCCATGGGTATTAGATCGAGAAAAACGTGTAGTTCTTGTATAAAGTTTACCTATTTTTGTTTACTTTACACATTCAATCAACGGTGGCCTGATCGTACTTACTCGTTCTGCAAAAACGATGCAATACTTGATGTTTTTTGGTGTTTGATTTGTTTTTTTCTGCTCTTTGTTAATTGCAGCAAAGTTACACGGACGTAAACAACGTACTTTCTTTCGTTTTCAGGGTTCTAACCGACAACCATCGCATCCGCTACCTGCTCATCTCTCTAAATAGCTTTTCTTCTTTGCTTTCTTTTCCTTTGCCCAGCGTGCTTTTTTTCGATGTCGGAAGCGAGTTAAAGGCGGCCCTTGTCTCCCAACCGAAGTCGATTCAGTCCAGAGAATGCCATGGGAGCAGTCCGCTGTCAGCAGCAACACATGTCCCGGCTTCTGTGGCAAGGTGCGACTCCCCGCCCTCGGTAATGCATCAACATCATCAACAGTGTCGACCGATCCATTATCAGAAGATGGAGGGCCCTTCAGTGATTGTGGAGCGTGTCCCTGGGGCACGAAACCCGTCAACAGTCTCTATTGTGAGCCGTGTACTGATGGGTTGCGACCCTATGATTTCGCGTTCATCGTTTTTCACGCGTTGTTGCCACTCCTGATTAATGCGGTCTTTATTAAGAGTTCAGCGATAGCGGGGCGATGTTTAAAGATGTGAGTTTTGTTCTTTGGAGTGATTAGGATTGATAATGTTCGATTTCCAGTCCACGAATCTGGATCGTCGCCCAAATCCTCTGCGCCCTCTTCGAAGCCATCCTATCAGTGATCCTCGTGCTACTTATCTATGAACCGTTCGGTTCCCTTACCATCCACTCTTGCCAGAACCATCAACTCGATCAATGGTACCCTATGTGGTATAACCCTGTCATAAACTACACTCGAACACTTCGATGTACCTCTGAGATTGTGTATCCACTGTAAGCCACCTTAATCCGCCCTTCAAAATCCAAAATTTCATCTTCCAGCTTCTCCTTGCCTTTCGCCAATCTCGCCATGAACCTCGGCACCGTGGTCATCCTTCGCTCACTCCTCTACGTGTTTGCCTCGTATCTCGCGACGCCAAAACTTCCATCAGAGCCATATTACTGTGTCTTGTGGACACTACCCATCATAGCCGTTGTTCATGCTGCTCTGGTATGCCGATGCCTTCCATTTTCGCAAAAATTACCATAAATTTCAGTCGGGTTTCATCTACTACGCTTTCCCATACGTGTTGCTTCTGATATCGCTCTCTTTGAACGTCTTCCACTTTGCCTCGGCCGGTCGCAAGGGCATTTCCGCCTTTCTGAAAACAATGATCAAAGATCCAGAGCATCTCGTCATCTATGCCCTGCATCTAGCTCTATTCGGCTTCTCCCTCTACTCGGTGCTGTTGTCGTTGCCAGGTTTCGACACTGGTGTGCCATCAAAGCGGTCGCTGTTGTTGATAGGAGGCTTGTTGCCGCTACCGAGCGTATTCTACGTTCTAACCATACGATTGACCGTTCCCGAAGGCCGAGTGCAACGATTTCGTCTATGACGATGACACTTTTGACAGTCTTTTTCTCACATGAATGCGGGGATTTTTTACATTCTGTTTGAAGTTTTCACTCTTTTTTGTTGATTGTATAGAAACATAGTTTTTATCATTTTGTATAAACAGATTTGCACGATTACGCTTTTTGTTGATTCTGAAATGGGTTAAATACCATTTTATTTCTTTCCTACTTCTGAATCTATGTTTTTATATGTTTGTTTCCAGCAAATATGAAAGTATGATCATCTTGGCATTATTAGCCCTCCTATTGCCAGTGGCCTATGGCAGCCAGGGCGACAGTTTCGCCTTCTTCCAAGATTGTACTACTTTTTGTCGCCGCGATCATGATTGTCCCGAGTTCCGATTCGCCTATGCTTGGACAACATCCCCGTGCTTCCAGTGCCGTCAGAATTGTGTCTTTGAAACTGTTCGAACCTTTGAAGCCTATGGCTGGCCAATCCCGCAATTCTTTGGTAAATGGCCGTTTGCTTCGATTGCTTTCGACATTGGACCGCTGCCGATCGTCATCCAGGAGCCGGCTTCAGTCATTTTCAGCCTTCTGAATCTCTGGGCTGTCAGTGTCCTGCATCGAAAGATCAGTGAAGACATCGATGACGACGACAGATTGAAAGGTGTTTGGCTTAACTACGCTCGAATCGGCTACGTTGTGTGGATTGCTTCGGCCGTGTTCCATGCAAGGGACTTCTGGTTGACAGAGTATTTGGACTATTTTGCCGCTTGTGGAGTTGTATTTTATGCGTTTTTTGCGGCTGTGAGTTTTGTGCTTCCAGTGTTGCAGAGCAATATTAAGGCGATCAAAATGTGAGTTTTGAGGCATCTGAATTGCCTTTCTGATGTCTACAATTTGTTTCAGATGGCTCACATTTGCTGTGCTTTTGCTTGGAACGTACTTATTCCATGTTTCTTCACTTTTGGTTAGTTTTTTCTTCCCATTTTTGCTTCATTCATTATCTGTTTATGGCGCTTACAGTTATCCATGGACTACGGCCACAACATGACCCTCTGCATCGGCCTGTCCATCATTACCGCTGCCATCTACGCGTTCTGGGCCATCCGCGAAATCCACCAAGGCCGAAGTCGTCCATCCATCTGGATTCTCTTCAAAGTCCTGGGCGTTGGGCTCGGTGCAGCCTTGTTTGAAGTCCTCGACTTTCCGCCGATCTTCTGGACCTTCGATGCACATTCCCTGTTTCACGCCGCTACCATTCCGACCCCATTGCTTTTAGCCCAATTTGCCATCGCTGAAGCAGACTATGAAGCGAAAGTCAAGAAGCATCATTCCATTTGACCTCGGTGTCATTACTTAATTCGTTCATTTTGTTGTACATTGTTGTTTTACTTCACTAATCTCCTTTACACACTAATCTTTTCTTTTCTACGTCAGCTTTTACCCGATTTACGTGCCACTCTATTCATTAACCCGAATCTCCGATCTGTGATAGTCACCCAAATGCCTTTTTTAAAGCTAATAAGATATTATTATGATTATTATGTTGATATTAGATATACAGTTATTTGTTGCCATGGTACGAATGAAAGTGCCATTATGATTTCAATAAATATTGCATTTCTTTATGGATTTTGGTGCCTCTGTGGTTTGAAAAACCCCATATTTCAACGCTTCTAATACCTTTAGAGCCTTAAAGATAAGAAGTTCTTTAGAAGTTGAAAATATGGCACGGACTTTTTCCACTGTTTACGCAACCTTCGAAAAGGCATTTACCCATGCCTTGCAGAAACTATCTCCGGAAAGGAGCGTTCAAAATGTACGTTTTTGGTCTTTGAAGTGGGGATAAGTGACATAAGCTGCTTTGTTAGGCACTCAAAATCAATGCGAATACGTTACACGTAAGAAATCAAACCTATACCCTAAAGCATGCCTCGCCGATCCACGTCATTGCATTCGGAAAAGCTGCGGCTTCGATGATTGTTGGGGCTGAAGCGGCTTTGGGTGATGCCATTGCTGGTGGTATTGCTTCGGTGCCGATTGGTACTGTGTAAGTTTGCAAAAATCTGAAGATTATTGAATCACAATGCATCAACATCAATTACAGTACCCCAAAAACGTCCAAGATTCAATACTTCCCCGGCGCCCTTCACAATCTTCCTGATGCCGCTGCTGCAGCCACGACAGCCCGCATTGAAGAATACTTGAAAGCATTGTCGGCGGATGAGATTGTTCTTTTCCTGATTTCAGGTGGCGGCTCGGCTTTACTCCCTGCCCCGATTGATGGTCTCAGTCTTGAAGAAAAGCAAAACTTGATCAAAGCACTGTCTTCGAACGGTGCCACGATTCAGGAGCTAAACACTGTCCGAATCGCTCTTTCCAGAGTCAAGGGAGGAAAGTTGACGCGACTCGTCAAAGGCAAAGTTAGTCGATTACCTTTGGAACTACATTAGCACGCACTTTTTTAGGGTATTGCATTGATAATTTCCGACATTAGCGACGATCCGATTGAGCTAATTGCAAGTGGACCAACCGTTGTCAACATTGTGCCGGAAGGAAAGACTGTCGAATCAGCTGTAGAGATTGCAGAAAGACGTTTGGGCGACAAATTGGATACAAAAATTCGAACGCTTTTGGAGAAGGGACAAAAAGATGTGCCCGGTTAGCTCTTTCGCCTGACCGCAGTTATCATAACGATTATTTACAGCTTCTGCGCCTCAAATTCAAAACGAAATTGTCGCTAGCAACCGCCTTTTCGTCTCGGCTCTCGTTGAACAACTTCAATCCTTTGATCCCTCCATTTTGGCAACCGTCCGACAAACGAACTATACCGGCGATGCCACCACCACTGCCACGCTCTTTTTCAAGCACGCCGCCGATGAAGTTCGAACAGCTTCTCAAAACAATGCCCCAAAATGGCATCTCGAAATCTTTGCCGGTGAAACGACTGTCATCTTTCCCGAACACGGTGTTTCGAAGGAAGCCAAAGGCGGTCGCAATCAGGAAATGGCTCTAGCTTTCTTGTATAGCCTTGCCGTCGCGAAGCGAGACGATAACTTCAAAGGCAATGTCGGTCTGATTGCTGTCGGCACTGATGGACAGGACGGACCAACCGATGCGGCCGGCGCTTACATCAGTTCGGCAGATTTAGAAGGCAGAGAGTTTGGTGAAATTTCGACTTTAACCAAAACAATTGAAGACAAACTGCTGCGAAAAGACAGCTACACCTTCTGGGATGCTTTTCATGGAGGCAAAAATCACATCCGCTTTGGAAAGACTGGCCACAATTTGATGGACGTGTATGTTATTGCTTATTTGGTTTAAAAATACGCTTGTAAATATGACACTCTGCCAGTATAATCACGCTTTTGGTCACTAAGTAAATAAAAAATTGACGTGTTTCTGTTCGAAAAATGATTTTATTAGATTCATTCATCAAAAAAGAACTCATTTGTCATCTGTACGTTACAAAAATTCAGTTGAAAGCAATGATATTATATACAACAGCCTGATGAATGCTTATTTTCAGTCAATTAGAAAAGAGAAAGAAAATCTTTGGATAAAAAACAAAAAAAGGAATTGAAATGAAACGAAGCCAACTTATCCGAACAAATCAAGCATCAGAAGTGGTTTTAGCCTTGGTTGCATCATCAAACTTTTCCCAATCTTCGCCAGCTTCGTCAGTTGCACGGGGTGTAAGGGGACCAGTGGGTTGTTCGGGATCGCTGACATTATCCGGGATATCCTGGAAACGGATCTTTTATTGAAAACATACAACGGAAAAAACAACAAAAGTGCTTACATTAAGTTGATCGACAGTTGAACTGCACATTGACCAAGTTTCGTCCTTATCAGAGCCTTCTGGCGACTTCTCTAAAACTGATAGACATTTATGAAAAAAATTCCAATTAGAAAACGCACTTTTTTCTTTCTTATTTGAGGAATTGATGCTGACATTAAGTTGTTGGCGGGCAAGCTTTTCCTGTTCAGATTGGTGAACCTTGAAGAAGTACCGTTCCCAGAAAGTCAAATTGTCCAACTCGGCAGGAACGACGGTTGCGTAGAATTCACGTAAGCGAGGGTTGTTGCCCAGAAGGGTGTTAATTTCGCCATCGTATTCAGACAACTTGAAAAGCTTGGTAAAAACATCAAAATCTTCGGCATATTTGGCATCCGGGGCATTACGGAAGGTACGTTCGTCGTTTTGGATTTGCGAATATTCATACTGCAATAAAATGACATAATTTACACTAGAAAGGCTCAAAAGACTCACCTGATCCAAGATACTCTTCCTAATAGGTCCAACTTCAACCCGTTCCGTGATCAAATGCTCATCTTTGGTAGTGTCCTCCATCGTGAGGTTTTGAACAGTATTTGCGAGGGTTTTTACCCAACCGAAATTAAAACTCGTAGAAGTTGGAACTTTGCTGGCTTTCGAGGCTTCGAGATCGGCAAATTCCTTTTTCTCTTCCTCCGTCCGGAAATCAGGAGCTCCGGGTTCAGCATCTTCGCCATCGGGAGTCGTGACGAATTGGTGGAACAGCTGAGCTTGCTGTTTCACCGCATCCGACGTGGCACTCGCGATTGCAGTGGCTTCAGCCGTGACAGTGTCGGAGAACTCGTTGATGTCCTTTTTGACGAGTTCGATCGTTGACAGCGTCTGGAAATATATAAAATTTTCACAAATTTATATAAAAATCCGCTTACCCGGTCCTTAGCAGCTTGAACGAGCGAAGTTCCCCACGAAGTCGACGATTTCAGCCATGATCCGAAGGGAAGAGCTTCCTCCGTCGAAGGGGTTTCAGCTTTTGGTGTTGGTTTCGGGGACTTTGAAGGCTCAGCCGGAGCGGGTGCCTCGGATTCCGTGGCCGGAGCAGGAGCAGGAGCCACCGGAGGAGAAGCGGCCGTTTCCTCACTCATCCTGCAATAAACCGTTAAAAGTAAGTGTCCCTGTCGCGTTGAAAACACGTAAGATGGAAACGCAGAGCAGTGAAGACTCAGTAGATAAGCTAAAGATAAAGATCTATGCGGGCAGGGCGATCAACCCGGCGATAAAGTCTCTCTTCGATGTAAAACTGGTAAACAGAAAGTTGTATCAAACATGTACACATTACATGGCCGGATATTACATAACCGCCTTGCTCTAATGGTCATTCAACACGTGAAACACAATGAAAAGCCTGATTCGAAGATACGAAACTGGATTTGATTTCGAACGACCCTCTTTTCAATCGATGCAAACGATGAACCACATGACACACGATGGAGCATGGTAATACTGTTCGTAAGCAGCCAGCACAACAGGCTGTTAGCTACGGAAGTCGTTGGTTTTGGTTTCGTCTTTGACAAAGTGAAAGGAAACGTTGAATGTTAACAAGCCACAAACAGCATGAGACGCCACGCCACGTTGAAAATGTGGGGGAACAGCGGAAAAACAGCTGAGTGAACGGAAAGACCACATGACATACGACAAAATAAGTAAAGCATGGACGGCGGTTTCGGAGCGTCCTTCCGGACTGGCCGCTGCCGGCGGTTCGCCCAGTGAACAAAGCCCTTGTAAGGCTAACGAAGTGCGGCCACGTGAGCCCGGATCGCGGTGAGAGATGGCTTGGTGGGGCTTATCTTCGTTGGGGACAGTTAATGAATGGCTAATGAACATGGCAAGTCAATATGTATCGATTCGGTGTACATTACAAGGAGAGAAAAAGGGCAAAGGAAGACTAATAGCCGAAAATGGCATGGAAAACAGGAGTCGGGAAAGGGTCATTAGCGGTTGATAGCGAAAACAAGACAAATTATGTGTCATGTTCAATGAAGTGGGATATTTCAAAGCTCATTTTCATATCGATAATGACAAGATTTCAAAAAGTTACAAAACCAAAGCTGTCTAATGATAACAATGAACTTTAACAATGGTAAAAATCGCATTATTTTCCGAAATAGTATTGATAATTTGCACGACAAATTACACGTTGATAAAACGCTGAAGACGCAAATTTCCCACTAGGCAAAGGTCATTCGGTGAGACAAAAAGTTGGTCACGTTTTATCGCTTTGGGGCACATATTTCGGCATTTTTTGATATTCTACTGCTACTTTTTACAAAACTCAGTCCCGCTAATTAACATGCCATTGTGCAAAAAGTAAAAACGCAAAAATTGTCATTTCTGAGCCCTTTTTTGCCCGATCATGACATGACGCAATTCACGCAAAAGACGCATAATTCCCACTTCTCAAAAGATCGGTCTCCGCGCGAACAAGGCAAAACTTGCGACCTGGCCATCAGCGGTTACTTCTTATCTTTCTGAATCCCTCCTTTCTAGCACCTGCTTGACTTTTATATATTCTGTCATATATCTAACACTTGCGTGCACTGTTTGCTTGACATTTCGGGGATACAAGGCGCACTTTCAGACCGCACAGCCTCTGCTTTTGGCGCGAATGAGTCAAGGCTCGAACCTGCGCTTTATCCGCGTCGGTCTGCCCTTCTTTGCGATTGTTTTCGGATCTGCCTTTGGTCTGCATTACTTCCAACAAGTCCGATACGATTTTAGCCGAGTTAAGAAAGAGTCTGCCCAGATCGATAAGATTGTCAGTTTTTTTATTCGTTTCGTTTTTACGGTTTTGTATAATTTACTTTACAACTTTCAGCACGACGATCTAGCAAAAGCCGGAGTCAAGACACGTAAGGGATTGACTGTTGAAGACGTTTATCAGGTTTGTTTTTATATATTTGTGTTCAGTTTTGATCAATTTGCCGTTTGCAGGAGGTCGCTGAGCTCGACACCGATAACTGGGATAATATCCGAGGCCCCCGTGAGTTCGAGGACAACTCCCAGTATCAGGACGCGAAGCGCCGCCAACAGGAGGAGGCCAACGCTCGTCGAAAGGCGTTGAAAGCCCAACTTAAAGCGGAAGGATTCGAATTGCCCCAAGGAACTCGATGAGTTTCGATCCAGGCTCCGATCATCCCGATTTTTCGCCCCCTGAACCTAACGCAAGTCCGGTTCCGCCAAACCCCCAAGATCCGAGCGCTGCGCCACGTGATCCACAGAACGAAGACATTGTTCCCGATCCGACGCAACCACTACAAATTGACGGAGAAAGAGTGCCTAACGAACCATCTGCACCGGAAGAACCTTCTTCCAGTCAACAGGGTAGGTCGAAATGGTGTTAGATTTTGTTTTATGAAAGTTTTTTAGTAACAAGTCATCCCAGTGATCCTATCGAACCCCAAATCGATCCACACATTCTCGCTGCAGTGTTGGAATTCGGCTACGACGAATACATCTCCCTGTTAGCCATCCGAAGGACTAACGGCGCCTCAGCTGAAGCCGCTATCAATTGGATTCTTGATCACTCCAACGAGAGCGACTTTGAAGATAATTCGGAAGATTCTGAAGGCGAAGAAGACGTCGAAATGGGAGGTTTGTTGGCGATTTTATATGTTTTGACCGTTTTTCTTATTTCTTTGCAGCCGCTCCATCCAGTGAAGCCGTTGCCAGCAATGCAGCATCCCTGATTCGTGCCCTTCGCCCGGCTCGTACCCACAAGATGGTCTTCGTCGCGAACATGAGTCTAAAAATGGGCGTTGGCAAGCTTGCAGCTCAAGTTGGTCACGCTTGTCTCGGCGTGTACCGCACTGCAATGCGCTCCGAAGAGGTCAGTGATCACACTTTACAACAAAGAAAAAGCAATTAGACATCGCTTTATTCACCCAATTTACCTAATGGCACCACTCCCATTCTAGAATCCCATAAATGACGTCATTTCATTCTTTTCAGGGCAGTGAAGCAGTCAAAGCCTGGGAAAACCATGGTGCCGTCAAAATCGTCGTCAAAGGTCAGAGCACGGAGCAATTGATCGACATGTTTAGACAGGCTAAAGATTTGGTAAGTTTAAACCTGATTTCATTTCCCGTTCCGATTGCTAATTTCCGCCTTTTCCAGGGTCTCTACGCATACGTCGTGCAAGATGCGGGTTACACGCAGATTCCTCCGGGCAGCCGTACCATCCTCGGCATCTTTGGGCCCCAGGAAGTCGTTGATCAAGTGACCGGCTCGCTCAAGCTTCTCTAGAGCTTTGCATTACCATAAATAATTTCCTCCAGATGCTTCTGTTCTCGTTTTTTTTGTTCTTTTTCTTGTTGTTTTTGTCTGAGCCCTGCCAGCGGGTTAGCTCAGCTCCATTTCGAGATGCTCTCGCCGGTGGTCGGGCTCATTCTCAAGTAAATCTACCAAAACTCCAAAAAAGGCGGATTATGTTTGTAACATCCTGCGAAGACGAAGAGGTTGTGAAATGTGTCTCCGGGAGGACCTTTTTCGCGAATCGGAGGCTCAATTTGATTAGCGCGAGGGCAAAGTGGACTCTCCGCCGGCTTGCCGTGTCTTTGCATTGAAGGCCTAAATAGCCGGAGGGTGTGACGCTGCTCAAAGTGCAGGTTTTCCGAAAATAGGCGGAGCGAAGGGCTCTTGTTTAGATTCCAGATTTCTGAAAGTATCGACCGAAGATTTGCTGGCACAGGTTTCCTTTTTCGGTGTAGACTGTTTATCGTGCTGGGACCAATAATGTCCCGAAGCGAAGATCCTCCTTAGCTGGGAAAACATTGACGGAAGCACCAACACGGGCACCGGTAATCGATCCCTCGGGACGAAAGGGGCGCCCGTCGGCACTCCCTATCAGTTAACCCACTTTTTTCTGCTTGTTGTATTTGGTCGTCGTGTCGCTGAGAGCGCATCATGTTCCTGAAGTTGCGCCAATCGTCTTCGCCCGGCGGTAAGTGCCTTGCTTCGACGGCATTGCTCTAGCGTTTATGTCGGTCTTTTCGTTGGAGCTGTTTTCCGTTTGATACAACTACAACTTTTACGGCTCCCATAGGTTGAACGGAGGAGCCACTATAGTTTAGTGGAAAACCGGCATTCTTAGGTTACTTTGATTGACTGTTTTACCGAAAGCAAGTTGTAGGCAGCAACCGCCTCCTGCCACAGCCATCGGCGGAGGACAGCTTGTCACTGAATTCGTTGCATCAGGACGTTCCGCCGACGGCACTGATCAGTGGTGTCACGACAGCATCGTCGTTCCTTCAAAACGGCACGTGTTGTTCGGCACATCGGGCTTCACTTATTGAAGCCGGGACACGGTCTAGCATCGGCACTGGCACACAACATCCACATTCGCCTACGGGGCATCCTGGCCTTCATTTACCGTTGCTCACGGCCGACGACATGTGTGGAATCATGCAAAGCGGTATTTGCCGCTTCAGTGAACTCACACCCGGACAGTTTGGCCTCACTAAACAGTTGGTAAGCAAGAATGGATCTACTGTAGTTATGAAATTTTCCAATCGAGACCAATCAGATGTACCTTTTCGCTGTAAGAGTAGCTCAGCGCTTTATGTGCCCCGGGACTAATTTTGGTCAACTTTTGCAACAAAATTTTTTCAAAATAATTCTTTTTTGATTCACTGTTATCAAAGAATTGTCGTTTTGAAGGTCCTCAGAATAGCCTTGCCACATATCACACTTCTAATAGTCTCAATATTGTATGCCGTCATTGGATGCGGCATACTTACATTTATAAACTATCATGATACTTCAGCTGATGTTGCTACTGAACTCATTATCAAGTTTGTCTTGACCCTTTTTATGCTCAAAATAAGCACCATTTTACAGTACCAAAGTGCTTTATGTAGAACGCCTCATGTCCGTCTACGACAATGAAAAGGCTGCCCTCGCAAACACGCCAATCAATAACCATTATGACGGTTTAAATTTTGATACGTTCAACTTTTCAAACAGTTTGAACATGACCCAGTTCAAAGCGATTGAAAACAAACTCGATGAACAGTGGTTCTTCGAGTTTGCCGAAGAACTGAATAATGTTTACAATCAATATTCAAAAGCGGGTGCCATCATCAGGAGTGTGAATGTAAGTGTTACGTTTTGAGACAATCTTCTATTCCTTGGTTACAGTACAATGATGACAGTGTAAGATCCGACCCTTTCGCCAATATCACATGGAATCTGTTCTTCGCTGCGACAACTTTGGTACGAATAAACTTTTAATATGTTTTACAGCTGATTTGTTGATTTAGACTTCAATTGGGTACGGTGCAAATGCTCCAGAAACAGTGATAGGACGTGTATTTTGTTTGGTTTACATAAGCATTGGAATTCCGTTGTATTTGATTACCATGGCTGATTTGGTGTGTTGACATGTCTATCGATCAATTTGTAATATCTTTTCTTCAGGCAAAGTTCTGCACCGAGGGCATGAATCGTATCTACACGGAATTCCTCAAATACAAGTACCAAATTGTGCGCCGCTACCGTCGCTGGCGTAAAAAGGGCCGGTTTCGATCGAATTCCGTTCGCATTGGTGAAGTCATCATTGCCGGTGGCGAGGATGAAGTTGCCGAGTTTATTTGGACACATTTGGAGAATACGCAGTTCGTCGAAATTCCATTCCTACTTATCTACGCGCTATTATTGGCATACGTGTATGCCGCAAGTTATGCGATAGCATGGATGGAGGATTGGACCATCTACAACGCATTTTACTTTCTGTGTTCCAGCGTTTTGACCATTGGTTTCGGCGATTTGGTCCCTCTGAATGATAAGTTTGTGTTGGTCACACTATTGTTGGTCCTGTTTGGGCTGGTATTGACGACGACATGTGTTGACATTGTTGGCGCGTATTACATTGATCAGTTGCACTTTTTCGGACGGAGATTAGATTCTGAAGTGAGTTTTTGGCTTTCATAGGCATAAACATTCAAAGTTACTTAAGGACCCGCTAATCTGGCTCAAAGCAGTCCAACAAAAACGAATCGAAGCCATGAAACGTGAAGCGATGCGCAAGCTTTTTGAAACAGTGACCGCCCTGCATCATATGCGTTTCGGTGGCTTCTCAAAACTAGATTCTTCCGCCAGTTCAACGACTGAAGTCAATGAATACCGATGCCCAGAACCGCCGAATCCACCGAGAAACATTGTCGCTTTCAACGCGACGGCGGAATCAGTCTGTTTGAAATGGGATCCACCGATTTTCCTGGAAGAAGGAAAACGATATTGGTACACTTTGACCTTCAAAACAAGGTTTGTTGCTTTTTTAATGGCAATTTTAAAAGTAAAAGTGAGTATTCAGGACGCCACAAAGACGAAACCATCTAACAGTCATCGACTTCATCACGACAGATCACTATGAAGTCACAAATCTTAAAACATTCACTTTGTACGAGTTTTCATTGGCGACGACAACGCGGTTTGGCTCGAGTAAAGCCATCAAAACTCAGGAATACACAGAACCCTGCACAGTGCCGACTTCTGTGGTTATTGATGCTGTTAGCAGTGAGACGGCGACCATTGCCTGGAGGGCGCCGAAGAAGAATAACGGCAGCGAAGTGAGTTTTTATCGATAAAATACCAAATCTGTAATTAAAAGTTGACACCCGAAAGGTCGTCAATGAACTATGTTTAGTAAAGCCTGTCTCTTCCTACAAATACCCGTTGCAAGTAGAACTAAATTTCAAATTCACTTCAGAGCTACGTGGTCCAATTTGCTGCCGAACCCGCCCCCGCCTTCCAATATTGGCAGCGATACAAAGTCGGCAAAGCGAAGCGATTCACGATCACCGACCTTTCTCCCGATACAAATTACATTGCCTGTGTATCGGCCGAACACAACTTCGGCCTCGCCGCCATGTCAAAATCCATTCGATTTAAGACTCGAGCATGGTTCTACGACGAAGAGATTTTCAATCCACGGATGCACATGTTGAGCCCCATCCCACCGGCATTGTACACTCTCGGGCAATCGGCATCAAGACAAAAGCTCAGCGTTTCGAGTCACGAATCGATAAGGTAACAAACAGTGCCATCAAATCGATTCAATTTCATCAAACCTTTAACTTAAACTGCCTGTTTTTGACAAAATAAAAATTTATTCCAAGTGTTTTGTTATTTGCAATCAGTTAGGGAAAGGCACTTTCTTCGAAGGAACTGAGCAAAAATAGTAGCAAAATAAAAATTTGAAAAAATTGAAAAGTTAAAAAATCCAATCCGTTTTGGGCGGTCATGGTTTGCAGGTAGGAAACTAACAATTTCAATGGTTAAAGTGAGTGTCATACTCGGAGAAGCTCAAGCGAATTAGCGTAGCAAATGGAGATCCAATTGGTACACAGACTCGACCATCCAACATGATTGACTTCACCTGCGGCAGAATAGCTCAAAATAGGGTCATCAATGGGTCGAGGGATACTGTGCAAGTCCCAAATCAAAGCCTGGGAATCATCGCCTGAAACTTTTATGGAAACGAGTCGAATTTATATTCAAAATTAAACCAAAAAAGCGACTCACCAGTAGTGCACATATGGTACTGCGAATGTGGTGCCCACGCGATCCCTGTTATCGGCGCCGTGTGATTCTTTAACGTTGCCGTCGGTAATGAAGGCATCCGAACATCGAGAATGTAGACCTCATTCGAATCACGTGCAAATGTCGCTAATTGGTTGTGTTCCTGGCGATTCCAAGCTAATCGAAGGAGGGGGCGTCGATTCGGTTCCTCGAAAACGATGGTTGAAAATTCCATGTGCCGCAGATCGAACATCCGAACTGATCCATCGGCCCCGACGGAAGCGAAGATTTCACGACCGGTGCCGAGTTTCGAGAAGGCAATATCGTAGACTTCCTTATCATGAGCAATCAGCTGTGTTTTGACGGTTCCTTCGATCGCTCGAGCCGTGTTAGCGATAGCTTGTCCAGTTTCAATTTGCCAAATGGTGCAAGTTGTGTCGATGGAGGATGTACCGATAAGTGAAACATCGGTTTCATTCCAATCCGAGGATGTTAGGGGTGCACAATAGTCGCTGTTGCGGTTCTAAATGGCAAAAATAGACACAAAAATCGAAATATAAGACCCACATTGTTCAACATGACTTCCAAAGCAGCACCGTTACTACCACCTACACGCCACAATCTCAAATAATCACCGGCCGTAGCAATCAAATCAGGGTAGATGCCCTTAGAATCTGGGATGAAGTGAATCCTTGTAGATGGATAAGGATGATCAAATGAGCCAAGATTGATGAAATCGCCGCTTTCTTCACGTAATTGAATGATTGAAACCTACAAAACCAAACTTAAACATGCCAAAAAGACAGAAAATACCCACCTTGTTATTGTATTCCTCAACAAAACTCCCCACAGCCAATCGAAACTTGTACTGTGGCTCCGGTCGACTACTCCAAGCACATGCGTACAATGTATGTGGCGCTTGATAACGGTAAATTTCTTTATGCTTTTGACCATTGTTAACTGTTGCCGACGATGAAGCTTGTTGTGATGGTTGCTGTTGTTGCTGCTGCTGTTGGGGAATAGGTTGCGCTGGGGGAGGGAAATATTGAGTTTGTGGTTGTTGGGTTGAGTCCATTGTCTAAAATATGCCAAATTACTGCAAATCAAACAAAAAATCAGTTCAAAACCAACCTGAATTCCGCTCATTGCACTATTTGTCCCGCTCATCGGCCTCAAAGCTTGTGTATAGTCGTATCCGCTGGCGCTAGCAGACTGTGAAGCTGTGGCCGGCTGGTGATAATAGTAGAAAGGTTGGGTCGGCTGCTGGGATGAGGAAGCGGCACTCGCATCGGCCATGGACTGAAATGACAGTTGTTCGTTAAAAAGGTCATGTTGTGTAAAAAAGACATACGTAAGAAGAGATCGCCGGATCGTCCGCAATGTCGCCTTGATTCAGATGACCACTGGCCGAATGGGGACCACCTTGAGGGATGTAATAAGAATTCGGGACAGTATTCTGACCAAAATAAGACTGGCTTGACGGCCCTGGGACACTTCCTGGTGGGATATGTTGTTCAGGTGGTGAGGTTATCGGAAGGGCTTCGTAACAGGCGAAATTCGGCTGGAAATACTGGGATAAAATAACTTTTGATAACATAATATAAAAAAAAAAACTCTGCGCAATTGATAAAAACTGTAAAACGAACCTGGAATTGTGGTTGGCCTTGAAGAATCTGTTGCTGCTGGTGTGGCTGTCCCTGGGTAAATCCACCTGGATGAACACTGCTGCTAGGCTGTTGCGGCTGCAACGAAGACGACACGAGGCGCGTCGTCGAAGAAGTCGGGCCCGCTGGCGACATAACGACTCCCTGTCCGTGCATCGTGTCCATTCACCAAACCTATGGACAGCGGAGTGCAGTAGTGTCGACGACGACTATGACTTCGTCTCGCGAGAACTTGTCTTTCCGGTGACCCCCTGTGTTCAGGCGCGGCGGTGGTGGTCGGATGTTGCTGCCAGTCGGACACACTCGCCCTCAGGTCGTTCAATCGATCCGTCGCGGTCTCGGGAGGTAGTACTTCCTCGCTTGTGGCGATGATGGCCGTTCACCTCTTGAGTGTGAACAAGCTTTGACTGAAGGGGAAGTCGTCGCGGACAGTCGGTGATGATGGTGGGGTGAGCGGAGGCTATGCGGAGAGAAGCCAAATCGGATTTGACCGCAAATCCGCGGAAATCGGGTTTAAAGCTATCTGAAATAAGGTTCTAATTAGAGCGGGGTGAGGTTGTTATGGATGTGGATATATAAAACATCACGAGGGGGTGAACAACTGTCAGGGAAAAGGAAGGAAAAGCAGCATTGCGGAAGAAGAGCGTCGCCGGTGGCGATGACCGCTGCGGTCAGCGATGAATGACGAGCACGCGGATAGTTTTTTGTCGTGTTGGGACCATATTGTTGAATTGCTTCAAATATACCCACTATTTTGACTTTTTACTCTGCCATTGATTGAATAAGCACTTTGACATTGCACGGACAAAAGCATTTGTTATAAAATTATATCAATTAGTCGTGATTAATAAATGCGCAAATCTACCCCACACACTGCCCCCACTACAACTCCCACAACGAAAGCCAGCGTTGAAGCATTCTCGACAAAATCTCGCATGTTTCGCGCATTTTCAATTTGTCGCCGTTGGCAACTCCGGGTTCCCAATGTATTAGCTTTCAATTCGAACTTCTCCAATCACCAACGAACCAAAGTAAAATGTTACAACGAAGAAGATCCGAAGACTCGCTCGAACGACTTTTATCCGATTCACCCGCGACGGCCCCATCCACGTTGGACCTCGATGAACCGAAGCCAATTCTACGACGGCGACGGCCTCCAAGCCGAGAAAACTCGACACAGCCACCGCCTGTTCCAGAGACACCGACAAGCAGTTTAGTCCATGGAGATTCTGGCAGCCCACTAAAGCGTAAAAATTCTTCGATTGCCGTGGATCAGGAGCTCAAATTGAACGTCGATCTCGACGATGCCACAGCAAAGACCCTTCGACGTGCCAGCAAACAGTTGAACAATGAAGTTGCTGCGAGTTCGGATCGGTTACTGGCCCCGGTCAAGAAGAGTTTATTTGATGTGCTCTGGATGGAGCTTACTAGGTGAGTTGGAATATATATTTTTTGCGCTTCAGAATCTTTCTTTTTCAACGCTAAACAAAAGGTTTTTCAGAGGGTATTCATTAGATCACGACCAAGACCGATACGACGAAAAACGCCGAAATGTGTATAAGTTCATGCGATTACCCATTGAATTGGAAAAATTCTTATTCTTTGGCTTCTTGCAATGTTTGGATGCTTTTTGCTACGTTTTTACGATACTGCCGTTGCGATGTTTTGTAAGTTGATCTTTATCTGAATGTTGTAATGTTCCATTTTACAGATAAACCTATTCGGATGCATCTTCCAAATGAAAAAGTGGACCCATGCAAACACCTGCGACTTCCTCAAACTATTCATAATTATCATTTGTTCCATCATAATGCAGTTTGTCGACACCTCCAGGATGTACCACGTTGTTCGAAGTCAGGGGGTCATGAAGTTGTACATTATGTATAATATGCTGGAAGTTGCTGATAAGCTGTTTAGTTCTTTTGGGCAGGTTTGTCACACTGTTTTTGATGGTTGAACTGTAGTTCTGATGGTTCTGATTTCAGGACACTCTGGATTCCCTCATGTGGACAGCTTCCGAAAGTGGTTCCAAAAGCAAGGTCCTTCGAACCATTGGCCATTTCATTTTTGCTATTATTTATGCGACTTTGCATGCTTTGCTGGTCCTTTTACAGGTTGGAAGTTTATTATTATCACTGTGTTCGAACCAAATGGTTTCAGGCAACAACGCTCAATGTCGCTTTCAACACTCAATCCCAATCCCTGCTCACCATTTTGATCAGCAACAACTTCGTAGAGCTCAAAGGCTCCGTCTTCAAAAAGTTTGCAAAGCCAAATCTCTTCCAAATGGCGTGCAGTGACGCGAGGGAGCGATTCCACCTGCTGATTATGTTGGTGTTCGTAATTTTGAGGAATATGACTGCGAATCATTGGCGATTGGAACATCTGTATGAGCTGTGCCCTGATTTATTGATGGTTGTCATGTCCGAGTTGATTGTTGATGGATTGAAACATGCTTTCATCACAAAGTTCAATGACATAAACGCCGAAGTTTATCAAGGTAAATCCGCCCGCTGCTTTTTTCATGGTTTTGAGATAGTGCACTTTCAGATTTCAAAATTACACTTGCCTTCGACGTGTCCAAAGGCCTCGAAGAAAACGCCTTCAGCGACTTCGCGGATCAAGTCTCCCGTCGTATGGGTTTCATTCCAATACCCATTTCCATCATGTTGATAAGGACTCTCATTCAGTCGATTGATTTTACTTCGAATTTGGCTACGACTTTCATTGGTATGTTTCAAAGAAACGATTAGTATTTTGACATGCGTTATTGGTTTCAGGTGTGACTTGGGCACTCCTTTTGACCATCAAAATCCTGAATGGCGCCTATTTGTATTCCAAGTCGATTGATTACATCACCCAATACAAGCGACTCCAGGAAGAGATGCTTGTTCGAAGCAAGTTGCTCGCATCGAAGTGCAAATCAGCGCCGAGTTCACCGAGGTTGAGTTTGGTCGATTTCAGCGGTTGGTTTTTGTTCATTTTGTGGCAATGCCATGCTGATTGTGGTCTTTTAGATGTCCTAACTCAAGCCAAATCCGGCGGCGGCGCAACCTACTCCGACTTCGTTCTCCAATATCACGACCTTACACCTCTTCGAAACGAATTCGCTGCCATGTCTATCGGCGATGATTCTCCGACCCCTCGACGCTCCGTTTCGATGGTCGATTTCTCCTTTGCCGCAAAATCGTCCCGTGAAGTTGCCGTACAGCCACCCATATCCGAACTCGAGGAACTCACCGATACTACTGATCCTTCCTCGACAGTGACGGCCATCGGAACCGACATTTCATCGAAGGAAACAACCACGTCCAGGTCACAGCAAAGCCCTCGACGGAAGATTGTCGCTCCACCACAGCCGATGACGCCGGCACGGGATGCTTTGGACGAAGTTCAAGCCTTCAAGCTGCTGGATAACGTTGAACCTGTTAGCGATATACAGTCATAACCCATATGAGCTTTTTAGTACGTATTTTGATGATTCTACGGGAAACGGGGTAGTACTATTGATCGATATCCACATTGTGATATTATTATTTAACATTCCATCCAAAATGTTGGAAATACTGTTTTGCTTGAGACTGGTTTGCGTAAAACTGGTGATGTCTTCATATTTAGTGATAATAAAAACAATAAGTATTCAATAAATTAGAAAATATTAAAGGCATCAGCGGAGTATTCTGACAACCCACTTGCAGCGATGCCGTTTTGGATCTTCTGGGCTGTCGTTTGGAGGAGCATGGCCATGCCGTGTCCGGCTAGGATGGCGGAAATGATAACAATGGTGACTTTGATGGGGGCACAACTCCAACTGAAAGCGAAGTTATGTTTTCGCGTCGGGACCAAACTTCAATTTTGTAAAATCATACCAGACAAGAATGAATCCAATAGCTATCGGAAACAAGATAAAATCATTTCGATCTAGTTCCATCAGGCATGAAGGCTGTTTCAAGCCAGAAAAGTGTGGTTAGATCCTTTGAATTCTGACATACAGTGACCTACAGTATGCAAAACTGAATCCAACGCATATTTCCGAGGAAAAGTTTTTATTATGCCATTGTTTCTATACATAAATTACATGGAAAAGTTGAATAGGTGAACTACGTCAACTTTACACAGTTTTTTAGTTTTAATGATGTACATTTTGACGCTGTTGGTCAGTAGCCTAGAGTATTCGGTAGTGCATGATTATTGTTGTCCGGAAGTCAAAGGTATCCATCGTCATTGTCTAGTTATGTCTCTCCGACTTGAAAGCGCTGGAGCTTGAAGAATGGCCTCCCTGTTGGGGATCAATCTGGGCCTGGCCATGTACGCTGCTACCGCTACCACCGGCACGCGGCTGACGGTTCGATCCGGCATTGAAGGAGCTTGAGGCATGACCTTGTTGGGGAGCAACGTTTTGGCTTTGTGCCTTCTGGCCACCAGCACGCGGCTGACGATGGGATTCGGCATTCAGTGAGCTTGAGGCTTGGCTTCCTTGTTGTGGTGCAACTTGGGCTTGGCCATGAGCACTGCCGCCGGCGGCACGCGGCTGACGGTTTGATTCAGAATTCAATGAGCTTGAGGCAGCATGACCCTGTTGGGGAGCAATGTTTTGGCCTTGGGCCTTCTGGCCACCAGCACGTGGTTGACGGTGCGATTCCGACATCACTGAGCTTGAAGCCTGGCTGCCCTGTTGGGGAGCAATGTTGGCCTGACCATGGGCACTGCTACCAGCGGCACGTGGCTGACGATGAGATTCCGCATTCAAACTGGAAGCATGACTACCCTGTTGGGGATCAACTTGGGCTTGACCATGCAGACTGCTGCCACCAGTGGCACGTGGCTGACGGTTCGATCCGGCATTGAAGGAGCTTGAGGCATGACCTTGTTGGGGAGCAATGTTTTGGCCTTGAGCCTTCTGGCCACCAGCACGTGGTTGACGATGGGATTCGGTATTCAGGCTGGAAGCATGGCTTCCTTGCTGGGGATCAACTTGTAATTGGCCATGGGCACTGCTGCCACCAGCGGCACGTGGTTGACGGTTTGATCCGGCATTCAAGGAGCTTGAAGCATGTCCTTGCTGAGGAGCAATGTTTTGATTTTGAGCCTTCTGGCCACCGGCACGTGGTTGACGGTGCGATTCCTCCTTGAATGAGGCACTGCTCGGCGTCGATGACTTGATCGCGCCAACATAGGCCACAATCACGGCAAGGATCAGGACAAGGCAGAGTTTGAAGTTCATTGTTGCTGGTTGAGATACTTTTCTGAAATTTTATCACATTACAGTATCCCGAAAGTAGACTAGACCGTATCCCGAGTCACGTTGAACCAAGCCAAGTTGCATTGTTCCACCTCTTCTAATCCCTTTTTATACTCATCCCGAAACCCATCCATCCCCTTCCAGAACATTGTCCAACCCCTCTATTTGGCCGATTCCATCACCACCACGCTTCCGGCATGGAACCTAAACTCCACAAAATTCCGGTTTACTGGGTGCCCCCAAATCTTTGGTCATCAGGCAAGTGCAAAATGGCATGTTGTATCGATGAACCTTGATGCATAACTCGATGTTTTTCCACTGTTTGGTTCCACTGACTGTGAGGGCAAACCATTTTTTCGGACAAAATACTGCAAAACCATGCAAACGATACGATGATGGAAGAACCTTGCGATGTAGCGTCACTGGGGAAATACCCAACAACTTGTTGTTCGTCATCTTCCCCAATGTGTTTGTTGACTGTGTTTGAACTGTTTTTGAGTGTGTCGTCGAAATTAACCACATGGAGAAACAAGTTTGTACCTGTTGATCTGTAGATTATCAGTTTTTGACAGTATTTGAATACAATGATCATGAATTTGGTTTTAAAATGTTTTAACAGGGCAACACATTATTGAAATTTAAATAAAAGTGCAATAGACAAATTTTAAAACATTTTTTCAAATTTATTAAACACAACCAAGCAAGCAAAATAGTTATTAATCAACAAAAAAAAAGTGCGCGTAAAAAAGAAATCCATATTTTAAATAGGTGATGGAATTGTGCATCAATAAGTGATGAAGCCGAGGGACAGATGAAGGGGCTGTCATTATTAATTTAGTTGTTGTTGTTATTCACAACTTCAGCACGTGGAGGGAAACGACGAGGCGCTTTACGGTTGGCTTTTGGGGCGCGGAGAAGAAATTCTTCCTCCTCCGGCGTGTACACCTTCTTTTCCCAACGTGTTTGGACTGCAGCTTCAGCTGCGGCAGCCACGCGATCTTCTTGTGCGGCAAGAAACTTGATGCGGGCGATTTCGGCATTATGCCCAGTATACTGATAACGTTTAGGTTCTCCGGGAGCCGGGAATACCCGAGATGCCTGACGGTTGGCCTTCGGTGCCTGGAGAAGCCTGGCGATCTGTTCGGCAGTGAGGCTTTTGTTCTCTTCGCACATGATGGGCAACGGTGTCGATAAGCGCAATAAAATGAATGAAAAGTCCGCAAGAAAGCTCAGCAAAGACAACGGAAAAGCAGCTCAAAGTACAGCCAACACCTTAATCGCCCAAAAAGATGGAAAATAGAAGAGCTAAATGAAGCAAAAGAGGCGACAGACCAGGAACCGAATGAATGAGATAGAATGAGGGAAGCCCAAATGAAGAAGCTGTTTCTGTAGACTACCCAACAAGTCACTTGGTCACTTGGTAGGCGTTCTAGTGACTAACCCCCAGCTATGATCCACTTTAATCGACAATACATCCCTTAACTGGTACTTCAACATCACATCGACTTCGTTCACACTACCGACTACGGCCATCGCGCTCTACGGTAATTTTACCAGAGTGGAAGTGCACGCATGGTGGAGGGAGTCTGCGCGACCCTCCATCGTAGTGCCTTGGTGTTAATGCCCGAGGGGGGATAGTGGCACAGAAACAGTGCACACATCCTATACACTTTACTAGGATCGATTTTAGAAGAAGAAAACCGTACGATTGATGTATGCCACTTATCCGAAAATAGCAACAATCAAGCGCTTGTTAATTAGCAGAACATTTCCATTGCATTTTTGGTCGGACTTCTGTCATTGTACTTCCGTCGTTAGGATCGCGGATCGTTGTCCCTTTCATTCTCCTTCAGCTAGGTTGCTCTGTTTATCTACGTTTTGGAGTTTCCGTTCAACATGTCTTTTCTCGTTGGCAAAACTATGCAATCAGCTCAAAATGGTTATGACACGCCGAAGAGTGATGCCAAATTCAAGATCAAAGACTTGTTGATGACCCCCATGGCTGAACGAAAACCTGCCCAACTCGTTCGAAATGCTGAGTTGCCGTATTTCCCGTTATTTGAAGAACCTGTCAAATTTTTTGTCAAAAAGGAAGAAATCGGGCCAACAGAGACGGCTCCGGACACTCCGACTATTCCAACCCCACCATCTTCGCTGGAATCTTTTAAAAAGGTGGCTGAACGTCCCCAGCATTGGGCTCCACAAAGGGTAAGCGTCTTTTTCAATACTATTCAAAGAACTATCAAGAATCAACCATTTCTTCAGCCCAGTGCTATGCGTCGTCTCGGCTTCCAAAACGAGCCACAAGATCCCGAGCCCTCAGATTCTGATGCCCCATCAACTCCGCTCCGTCCTACACAAGCAGCTAAACGGACTGAAATGCTTCTCCGCGCTCCCAAAGCCTCCAACCGGATGGCACCGGCACGTTTTGCGTATGAACGCAGTCTCGGCGGCAATCGGCATACCAACAATGCTACCCCGAAGAAAGCTCGACGCGTCGTTGATCTCGAGATCTACACCCCGGAGCGCAACCGCCGTGCCCAACTTGAACAGGTTCGGGCCTGCTACAAACGCGTTTGAATGCTGACAACGCCGGGAAGGGCTTATTTGACAGTAATATTGTCAATATGCAATGATTAAAAAAGTGTTTTACTTTATTATATATAATTATAGCAAAATCTGCTTTCTTATAATAAAAGTTATTGAAAATAAGTAAAACTAGACTGTTTAAACTTTGGTCTGCTACAATTAGCAAAGCGAATTAGAAGTTGTTTGAATAGTCACAATAAGAAAACTTACGTAGTTGAGAAGCCGCTAGTGGGTTCTCAAATTTAACTTTTCTCTTACTTTTTCTTATAGGAATCAGTGGAACATCGTGTTTTGGATTGAAGTGAACTACTGTAGCAGCTTGGGACATTATGTATGCATGAGCTTTGAACCAAAACGGTTCTAAACATGAAATGTGATGGCAACACAGAGTATGGTTGAAAACTACTTTATGACACTCAAAAAGCTGTTATGGCGTGAAAGAAGTCGGAAAAAGTAGGCAGTCAGATGAGCTTAACCGCGGACAACCTGGGTGGTGACAACGGTCTTCTTGACGACGGTGGGAGCGCCACGGCCGGGGAGGGGAGCAGGGCCCTTGCCGAAGCCGGGACCGCCAAAGCCAGGGCCGCCGAAGCCAGGTCGTCCAGGACCTTGACGCTTGACGCGGTCAAGAGGGCTGATCGCGGCCGAAGCAAAGGAGCAGATGACGGCGAGGAGGACGAGAAGGCACAGCTTGAAGTTCATGACTGCTAAAAAGGGGCGACTTTAATCAACCAGTACGGAGACACTGATGAAACGAATGAAAATGAGAAGTAAAATCAGTTGCAATTGCATATTTGCCCCAAAAATCGGGCTCCTTTTAAGGCATTTTCGACCGGATCCAAAACATGCACACCTTTAACTTTTCCCTCCTTGAAATTCACATTGTAAACCAACCCCCGAACTTTACTGTCAAACTACAACCTGTTCAGTTGGACTTGAGGCATTGAGCTGATGCCGATCTCTGTGTTTTGCGATGGGTCGTTTTCAACTTTTTCAGCGGGTTGTAGGTTCCACCCGATTGTACTTCAACCAATCACACGTACCTTCTTCAGTTGCATCATTAAGGGGGGAAGAAGGAGGACAACATCAATGCACGGAAGATGCTCCTATTCTATGACAAGCGTGTAGCTGACAACGTGAACGTAGTAGTGATGTCTCGTAGGGCGAAGGGTGGTGACACACGTGTATTCAGGGCATTGGGGGCCATTGATGATCTTCTGTTGCACAGACTAGCAACATCAGCGTCAGGTATAGGGGGGGAAGCGGTTTTCTTGACCTTGGCATGAACGGCAATGGAGAGTTTTTTGTAAGTTGATCAATGATAAATGGGCTACAGGGGCGGAAACATTGTTCGCATTGTGAAGGGTATGTATATCTTTGTGGGCGACTTTGAAGGTTTACAAAAAGTTGCTTTTATGGACATATTTTGGTGTTTGACGGTTTTCGAATGTGTTTTATCATGGCTTTGATGAATATTTTCGGCTTTTGGCAGATTCATAAGTGCTCGTTAATAATGAATGGCACTTGGTTGTCGATCGTGGACTCTTATCTGAACTAAGTTTGGCAACAAAAGTTTCGACTTGGATTTTAAGTTTCATTTTTTTGATAATTTTGTGAAAATTTCACTTCAGCTTTTTAAAATAAGTTTTACCAGATCAAGATCGATGCTTTTTAACTTTTTTTCATGGTAACTGTTCTATCTATGTTTCACATCCAACAACAAAACTATTTTTTCAATTTTTATTACACACTTCCTTCAGGTCAATCAATCAATAAACTTTATTCAAAACAGTCAATTAACCGCGAGTGATGACAGTTTCCCTGACGATAGTTTGAGGACCGCCGAAGCCGGGACCACGGTTGAAGCCACCGGGACCGCCGAAACCACCACGGTTGCCGCCGAAACCGCCATTGAAGCCAGGACCCTGGTTGAATCCACCCGGTCCACGTCCACCGAATCCAGGTCGAGTCTCAGTGATGATGGTCTTCTGCACGACGGGGCCACGACCAAAGGCTTGACGTGCCACACGCGCTGACGGCACAATAGCGCTGGAAGCGACGGCAAAGACGGCGAGAAGGACGAGAAGACAGACGAATCGGGCCTGCATGATGATCGGAGTGTTGTTGAAAGCAAAAAGGGCGAAGTGCGTTGATTCCAAACTCTTTTCGTTGTTTATATACCCGGGGGTTATGGGGGGTTTATTACCGCCTATCACACTTTCAATTGACGTAAGCAAGGTCGGGCGTTACGCGCGAAGACAATGCGCAATTTGACACAGGACAGGGTTGGGGAAGTGTGCCGAGCATGATGGGTTTGTTGATCGTTCGGGCTCGGGCGAGTCGTACATACATGCAAGTTCGAAAAAGATTGAATCACTGGGAAGAGTGGGGTGAAAAAGAACCTATCAAAACACAAGGAAGTGATCAGAATGGTTGTCGTTGTCCAGTTTGGGAAGACTTGTTGATCAGAAAGGTTTTTTATGTTTTAAAAAAGTTTAACGGACTCACAGGAACCAAATAATTTTTGTTAGTGCACAAAAATGTAAGTCAATCAACGATAATTTCACGAGAGAAAAGGACTGCCATTGTACAGAAGTTGTTTCAAGACTATATACACACATGATTGTGATAAGCTGAAACACATGTTTAGTGATAATTCATTCAGCAATTATGTTCCGTTTTGATAGGTAAATCATTGAAGGCATCAAGGTTCTAACATATTTTACAAATAAAAACTTTATGGAAGAAGTGTAAACCCGGAAGAAATTAACTTATTTTCTTTACCGGCTGGTTTTACGAAAATTTGTTCAAGCTGTCCAGTCATCTTTGTCATAAAACTTTAAAGACCAGAAAGCGCAGACTCATAGACTTTGAAATTGCTATTTTTATCATTTTCATAAAACCACAGACATCAACAAATCCCTGAAAACTTGAAACCTCAATCATAAACTTAGTTACCTATTCCCACGTTTTCATCGAATTCATCACCCAATCCCTTACAGTACGGCTTAATCCCACCTGGAAGCCACATCACCAACCCCTCCAAAACCTTCAACAACACTGAAAAACTTTCATAAACTTCCGTCATTTGTAATTTCTGACATTGCTTTTGTGCCGCTGAACCCGATAAACAACAATTATCACCAAAGCCTGTTTTAATGCCTTAATCCACCCTGTCTTGAACCATTGCACATAACTCATTTTCAATCTTCAATGTACTCGGGTTAATTTAAAAGTTGAACTTAAAAAAAGCATTTTCTAACATACAACTAATTTGTCTGCCTTCCGACGGGGACCACAAGCATGTGCTTTTCCGTCTGGGTTGTTCCCCCATTTTGTAGGGCTGTTTTAGGCGTTTTTACAAGTTGGGTTTCTGTTTTTTTACCTCTCAAGTGTGGCCCATCGTATAAGAAACCCCCGTTTTGCAATAATGAAAATTTTATGATTTACTGTTAGCTATTAGTTGTAACGTATGCCTATTGCCACTTTTGATTTGATAAACTTCGAAACTGACTTATCCCTGCACAATTTTGGCATATTCCAATGATCGCGGCCCCCTCTAACCCAGCGATAATTGAATATTCCCCCTTACCAGGGCCTGAAAATCCAAGTAGTTATCTAAATTCCATTACAAACCGATAATTTATTAATTTACATATTAGCAATGTGGTGCCATGGACAGTTTTATGTATGCTGGTTTCTTTTTTCGGCAAATGTGCATTTTTGATATTGTACATGCCGTGAAAAGGGGGCGAAGTGGCAAAGTTTTGCTGTCTTCTGAAAAGTATGCCGAAGCGCGATACACCAAAGGTTAAGCCGTGCCGTGTCGAGCCGCCGAAGTCGAGTTTCGGGTGCCATGTTGGAAGCTAAACTCACAGTTCGGAGGAGGGGGAGCGGGGCATAATTGGTAAAAAGTCTGTCCTTCGGCGATGATGACCCCGAGGGAGATGTGAATAGCCGTGGTCCATGTCCTCAAGACGGGGGAAATTTGTAGGTCGGTGGCCATGGCACAGGGGGAGAACCTTGGGCTTACATGAGGGGGTTCGTTCCAATTGACTTTGTGGTGGGTGAGGGAGGTTTTTGAGGGTGTTTTCATGTAATTTGGAGAACTTTTTCAACAAAGCGTGAAGTATTTTCAAGTTTTTTAGAACTTTCGTTGATGAAAATCGTGTTTTTGTTTTTCGCTTCTCATAACTTGAGCCCTTTTTCAGTAATGTACCCCTTCAATCGATCTCGAGACATCCATGCCACCCGTTCGCGCAGTCATGAAGCAGATGACCCAGAAGAGCCATCAACGCTCTTCCAAAATGAGGATCTCTATGCCTTCGAGACAGCTAATATTTTGCCGGATCCACGGATTGACGAAATCAACAATATTCGAAACAATCACATGGAAGCGAACACCTACTTCCATCCATCGGAAGCCGTCATTGAGCCAACACCTATATCCCCTCAGGAACAGTCATTCATGGCAAATATGATGCGTTTTTCAATGCCAAATAATCACTGGAAAGCGAGATTCAATAGTGCCCTCACTAAAAATGACAGTTTTATAGTCCTTGCGCATAAAGGGCATACTGTCGTGCGCGGCATTCATCCTGTTTTATGCGTTTTAAGGGCTACTGGGTTTTTTCCGTCTTTTGCGACGGCATATCAGAGGCAACCGTGGCGGAGGCGGATTGTAAGCGCCTTTTTTCGGTTTTTGAACTTCCTTATAATGGCACTTTCCAGCTAAAATCCATCCTCTTCATAATGTCAATCTGCATCATCGGGTTCAACGCACACATCTACAGTAAAAACATTGTCGTGAGCAATCTGTATCGAATCCATTTCGGTCTCATGCACGCAGCCACAGTATCTCACATGATTTCCGGGATCAAACCCCTTGTCAATGCCATGCTGGTTATCATTTTCCTCTGGAGGACACCGAAACAGGTCAAAATGCTTCAAAGAATGGAAACTGTCGACCTCTGTTTCCGAAGCACATTCCACAAAACACCCCCAACGGCATTGTATTCCGGCGTTTTTTGTTTTGCCTTCGGCATCTCAATAGCACTACCATTGGGTTGGAGACTTTATGAAGTGTCTCACCTCGGCGGCATTAAAAACGAGTTATTATCAATGTTTATCGTGCCACTGCTAACCGCTTGGAACTTGCTACCCTTAATTTATTACGTTTTGTGTAATCGTATTGTACGGTTTTGGTGCCGTGTGCTGCGAAAGTCACTCAAGAAAGAACACACCAAACGTCACTTTTCGCTGAAATTCTATTATGAACAGTTTTTGCGAATTACTGCCCTTCAGGTAAACTATTTACACATGCCATTGCCATTACCATCTGGCTATTCTGACGTCATAATAAGGTTAAAATTTTGCAGGAATCAATCGGAAACACGTTCAATCCGTTCATTTTGTTCTCATTAGCATGGTCTTTGATACTTCTTTGTTTGACGATTTATTTTATGACTCAACCAAAGTCAAGTCTGACGGAACCGATTACTCATGAACAACAGAACAATGATAGCATTCGGAACTTGTTGAATTTGAGGATTCGGTTGAACATGGGGTGGTCGGTCATCCAGATACTTGTGGCCGTTTTGAATATCTGTGTTATCAGTGCGACTGGGATGACAACTAATGAGGAGGTAGGGGATTTTGATCATTTTGGGGGTGTTGAATGTGTAAAAATGGTGGTATTTCAGACTCGAAAGATTCTTAGCGCTGTTTTGGCAATTGTTCCAGACTCGAATGCTGATTTGGATCGATTCCAGGTGGGAAATAGGGTTCTTTAAGAAAATAGAGCAAAATTGGATAAAAAATATGTTTCAGGTTAGCAGTTTTGTCCACAAAATGTCGACCCAATACATGTGGGGCATGACGGTATGGCGCGCATTTCCCCTTGAAAGGACTACCTTCTTTACGGCAAGTTTGCCTTTCATTGCCATTTCCAAAGTAAATATGTTGTTTTCAGCTTGTCAGTGTGATCATCAGTTACTCATTGTTGTTGCTCAAACTCAAGGACAATCCCTACATATCACCCATATCTTATGTCGTTAACGTACCTTCTGCCACTAATTCAACTAATTCAACTGCTGATAACGGATAGTTACACTATTCTACCCCATAGCAATGGCATTGTGGCCCATTTCTTTTCAAAACACTCTTTTTTTACCCAAGTCCCAAAGCCACAACTTCACATCTTGCACCCTTTCCTTCAACGGATCCCTTCAAAACAGGTTTGAAACAGAGCTTTCTTATCACGTTTCACATGTTATTAATTTTTGTGTACAAGAATACTCTTCCCGTCCTTTTTGTGCAAATTGTTTTTTGTTGTCCCATAAATGACGTCACCACATGACCCAAACGCACACAGACAAAACTCGCTTTCGACCTCCCTCCAACATGCCTCCTTAGCTCAGTTGGTAGAGCGTGAGACTTTTAATCTCAAGGCCAAGGGTTCGAGCCCCTTAGGGGGCGGCATAGTTTTTTTTGTTTTTACTTCGAATTATTAAGCAAGCCTATTTATTTTTATGCAATTGAAAAGTAATCACAATTTATCAATTAAGCGAAATTAAGCAGTGTTGATTATTTTGGCCAAAATACACAAGACAAATCCTACAAAAATAGAATTAGCGGTGGCGCCATTTTCGATTGCTTTGCCGTCGGCACCGAATTCTCCGCCGGTTTGACCAGCCTTCATCGCACTTCCGAGATCAAGTGTTTCAGTGGCATTTTCACCGGAAGCAGTGATGGTACCATCGTCGCCGACTTCAAAGTAACTGTCGCCGGAGCCGTCCATTGGCTCGTCATTGACCATTTTTGGCACTTTGCGTCCGTTAACCATGTCTTTGGCCGTTTTGATGGGCTTAATTGGATCAGTGGCAACCTTGGCCTTTCGACGTTTCAGCTCTTCGATCCATTCTGGCTGTCCGGATGAAACAAGTTTGACGTTTTTGCCATATTTGGGTTGTTTTGGCTTCGGAATGGCTGAAAGTTGATCATTGAATGTGATAAAAAGCAGATAAACTGGATAAACATACGAATCTCGCAGTGTTTGCCACCCCATTCACCGACACAGTCACAAAAGAAGGGCGGAGAGCCGGGAGTTGGCCGACATGTGCCGTTGTTTTTGCAGGGATCATCGTCACATGGGCCTGGAATGGATTCATTGGGAGTTTGTCAAAGGTTTGAAAGGACTTACGAGATTCGCAATTGACACCACCATAGTCAGGCATGCAAATACACTCATAGGTAGTTTTGCCTCCGGTAGCTTTGGCAGCACAAGTAGCTCCGTTTTGGCACGGTTCAGCGGCGCAGGGGTCGTTGTCTGAAGTTGGGAAGTTATACAGATGCGTAAAATAAAAAAAATAAAAACGAAGAAGATGTAATTTAGTTTTGTATGCTCAATATTTTTTTACGAAGCCAAAAATAACAAGTTTAAAATCAATAAAATATATTTTACAACAAAAATATGAAATGAATAACAAACCCATTCTTTCAGTACAGTTGTCATTAGTCCATCCATTGATACACTTGCAATAATACTTGCCCATTGATGCGTCAAACAAGCAAGTACCGTTATGCTGGCATGGATTCTCCTTTTCACAGATGTCAACATCCTCCTTTGCTTTGCCGGCGATCAGATACGGCTTATCTTTGTCTAAAATGTTCAACTTTGGTAAAAAATTTTACAAACGGAAAAAAGCGAATAAAAAAGAAAGAAAGAAAAAAAAGCAAGCGTACGTCGATGTCGATGGTGAGTGGCCCCATCAGGATTCTGTTGTGGACCTGCGTGATCGACCGGCCAATGCGAACTGCCTTGAGGCGGCATTTGTCCTTGTTTTTGTGCATGTTGTCGTTGTTTTTGTTCTTCTTTACTGACATGAAATGGTGTTTCAAAGGTTTCATACTTTGAAAGAATCGGGGATTTGTCGATTTTCGTTGTTTCAGGGTGTTGGTGGTGTCTAGAGTTGGCAGGGCTCTGTGCCGACTGTTGATGGCCACCAGTAGCCGATGGTGGATACATTGGTCGAGGTGGAATTTTGGTTTTCCCAGTTCGAGATGGCGTTTGGGAGACTTGCGACGGGTGTGAAGCTGATGACATTGGTCTTGGAGGTACTTTTCTACTGTTTTGTTTTCTTTGAGTTGTTTTTAATGGAGAAGCTGTAAGGAAGCAAAAGAAAAAAAATAGCAAAGAAGCAAAAGAAAAAATCAAAATAAAAAAGTTTCAAATGACTCACATTCCTGTTCAACGGCCTGTGCCGGTGTTTCACAGGTCTGAACACAAGACATCTCATCTTGGAAGATGTTCTCACTCTCCGCCTTGCATCCATCATACCAGAATGAAATGCATCGCTTCTTAGTCTTATCAAAATAGTATTGTTGACGCCAACGGCCACCGTTACACTCATCGCGGTAGTGTTCATCGAAGGGTTGGAGACAAGATTCTGAAATTACACTCATAAAGATGCCCATGAATGGTAGAAACAAACTTGAATTGTATCGCGGCGTCTCCTCACACAACCATTGACAGGTCAAAAGATCATCAAACATGTTTCGACTTGATCCTTGGCAGCCATCGTACCAGAAAAGCCGGCATGTCAGGGATGCTGCGTCGAAGTAATAGCGTTGTTGCCATTCGCCTGAAGGCAGATACTTTCATGATGAACGAAGCCTTTAGTCAGACAAAACATACCAGATCGGCACTGATTCTTGTAATTAGGATCAAACTTGTCCCAGCACACCTCTGAACAGACAGTGATCAATGGAAAAAGCAATGCAATCACAATTGAAATGGGAGAAAACGCCAGCCAAGAAGCCAACCATCCATCTAACCGCATTTTTCCGAAATTGGCAAACAAAATAAATGCAAAAAAAAGTGGAGTCAATCAGTCCGAATTGTCGAAGAAAAGGTGTCGATTACATGATCTACCAAACGACAGATTCTGTAGCCTCCAAAGCACGCTTAGATGTACTGAATTTAATTGTTACGTCACATGGGTCCACAAATTGGACGATGTTGCTTGAAACTAGGATTCTCAGGTCAGTGTCAACAAAATGATGGATTCTATCGCTAACAAGTACACGTGTAAAGAGTGTGCAATTTGAGAAATAAAAATAAACACGAAAAAAAACAAGACAAATCAAATGGATTATTCGTGTGAATCTAGAGAAGGCCGAGCGATGTAACTGCTAAACAGACAAAGTCCTCAGATTTCAGAGACGACTGAATTCGGTCAAAAAGCTCAAAGTCGCGACACTGCTGTGGCACACACACTTTTTTTGGACCGTCGAGGTCCCTGAGGGCATTTATCTTCTTCCGCCCCCACCCATCAAGGGGGGACAAAAGTGTGACAAAGCTGGGAAAGAAGAACAGATACAAAAATACCAAATAAGCAGATATAGAAGAGGCATAGGGTGCAAAGTGGGTCAATTTCCAAACTCATTGCAGTAATATGTCGAGATGGTCAATCAAGTAGTAAATTTTTGACAAAATGGTTTACAGTAGTTCGAAACTTCTAATTTTTTGTAGATTTTAGAACCTTTTTTATGAACTAAAACTTGTGTTTTAAAAGTGTTGACTTCCGAACTCCCAAACAAGACAAAACCGATTTCAACGCGACATTTGACAATTTTTTTGGATTTCCCCTTTTGGCGACAAAACCAGCCCTATTAAATCCCTCTGGGAGTTTAAATTGTTACTCCCAAAAAGCGTCAACTGGCAAAGAATGGCTTGGCCCCCCGGCAGTTGCAAAAAAACCATAAATTTGCCAATGAGTCAATGAAGATGCTTAGGATAAGACGTTCTGTACATTAGGAATTCTACCATGAAGTTTTGCGTCAAACAAGACCTTACATAACAAAACGGTGCCAGAAAACGATAATAGCGATAACTACGCCCCCGCCAGTTCCCCAGATCAAAGAATACCCCCAGGAAGCGGCACTTCCGGTCGAACGGCTGCAATTATTTCCAGTGCTCACAATCCGAGAGTGAATACAGGTGGTTTCCGTTGGGCCAAGTCCCGAAAGTGGCACACGACAATTAGCATTTTCCTGAGAAAATGGCACTGTGAAAGCGGGCGTCGGACCTGGAAGGAGGGACCGGGAGGATGGCTTCGGGACCCGAATGACCAAGCCCCGAGGATGCTGGAGGCCATCACGGCGGCCGTTGCGTGTGTGCTTCTCGGAGTGTTCGGAGCGGCATTTGTCGTTGGGTGTGCCAAGAAGAAGAGCGTCTCGCCCCAGACAAAGTCAAAAGGGTTACCACAGGTGAGGCAGGGCTAACTGTGGGGGTTCTTTTTGATGGGTTTTATCAGACTTACAAAAATTGGAAAATGAAAGCTTTTTTTATGCTTTTTTGGACGTTTTGGCACATTGATGGGGTTATATAAAACCAAAATTAATAGCCCTGTCGATCCTAGGCAAGGAGGACTAAAAAATCCACCAACAAGAACAAGAGCGGATGGCATGTAGTCAAGTCAAGTCGGAAAGTGGACATCGAAGTACTGTGCTTCCGTTTTTTTAAGTTTTTTCTTTTTCTGAACTGTGCCATTTTCAGTCGAGTGAACACAAAAAACCGAAATCAAAGTTGAAAAAAGCCTCGGTCCATTCATCCGCCCATGATAGCACGGATGATGTCGGGGCTACGAGTCAGACGAAATCGGCACATCCAACATCGTCGCAATACACGTTGGCACATTCGACTTTCAATAATAAGGCTACAAGTGGCTATGATCAAGCGTCTGTGGTCTCGAATCATCCAGCTCCACCACCACCACCTCCAGCTCCAGCGCCACCACCCCCAGATGATGATGCTTTTGCCATGAACAAGGGCGAGATTATACAAGACCCCGGATCCGGCGATGGCACCGCTAATAATGGCTCCGGGAAAACGTTGAAACGGCCCCGACGCCCGAAGGGACCTAGTGGCACGTTAGGAAAAACAACGACGACAGCAACCAGCGGGAATAAACACCGAAAAACGATCGTAACGGGCACGACAACGACGGCGGCACAAAATGGTGCCACGAATAAAAGTGTGATCGGTCTCGAGGAAATGGTCAAACGTGATGCGGAAAAGATGAAAGACGAGGATACGTTAGTACAATGACGGTTGTGGTTGGCTTTTTGGAAGGATTTTTTGTTGATATACTTTGTGAAATGTATAAATTATTGATAAAAGGCATGACTCACCGGCACGGGTCAGGACATGAGTGCGTTCACACATGTCTTCACATGTTTGGAGATCACTGAAAATATTGTAGGATTTACCGGGGCAGCCGTCATACCAGAAGAGAGAGCAACGCTTGGAGGTGTGATCGAGATAGTAGTGTTCGCGCCAGTTTTCGAGGCCACAGGATTCTTGGTAGCCGCGGTCGAATTTGTCGAGACAGGATTCTGGAAGTTCAAAGTTTCATTATTCGATTACATGAAACAGCAGACATGCTTTTTTACAAAATCAGCTGGTTCAAAATAAACATACTCGTAATTTTTGTACAATTGAACCCATTCCCAGCGTATCCAGCCGGACAAGTACACGTAAAACTGCCTTCATTGTTCTTGCATGTTGCCATTGGATCGCATAGATTTGGAGACCGCTTGCATTCATCGACATCTGAAACAACACTTTCCCCATTGCATTATCAATGCCACTATTTAACCCACCAGAGCAATTGAATCCATCCCCCATGAATCCAACTTTGCACTGACAAACGCCATTGCTACAAGTCGCATCACTCGAACATTGGCCACAGTCATCAACTGATTTCCCGACTCCGACATACGTGCATGTATGGCCATCACCGACATATCCCGCCATACAGGTACATTTATGCCCGCCTACGGTATTCTCGCACCAAGCATTTTGACCACATTCTGACTTTCCTTGACGGCACTCATCAATGTCGACACATTCGTTGTGTTCGTTCTTCTGGAAGCCATCTCGGCATTCACAGGTGTAGTTGTATTTTGAGTTTTGCTGGCAAGTTGAGGTGCGGACATCGCAGCGGTCACAGGCTAAATTCACGGATTTAGGGGTTTACTGTCATTTGAATGGATGAAACTTACCAATTTGAGGCGACAACCTCTCACCACACACTTTCCGGCACTGATAAAGCGAGTAAAACTTATTGTGATTCCCGCCGCAACCATAGAAGAAAAACTGCTCACAAACACCACTGACGGCATTGAAAAAGTACCACCATTGCCCGTGGCGTTCATCCCCGCAATGTCCAGGGTCCGGATCAAGTAGGCACAAATCCGGAATCGCCGCAGGATTATGCTCCTTGAAAATGCATTGCTTTACACATTCCTGTTTTGTGTTGAACCGATTCCGCGTGCCGAGACAGCCACCATAATGGAATTCATTGCAGCGTTCATACTTTGGGTCCCAGAACCACTTGACTTGGTAGTATTGACACGGCCCGGGGTCCATCTTTTCCATGCAGCGGTCATTTTCTTCTGAAACAACGTCAACCTTATGGATTTTGCTAAAAAAATTACTCATAAAACATACCAGCAATCACGATCTGAACGAAAACAACCAAAACAGCACCCAAAAGTTTCCACATTTTTATCCGACCGTCTTCGTGCCAAAGATCCAACACTGTGCTGACAAGGGTCATCGACTACAACAATACAGACTGATGGCCATAGTGATGCATTACAAAATGCATAGAAGCATCTATGGCCCCGAACGTTGTTGTTTTTTTTTTGGCACTTTTTGGGGGGATGTGTCTCGTTTTCGGTGCTCTGATGACAGTTGGGTGCCGGCGCGCAACATGCATTTACCCGTCTACTCATCGAATAACAAATGCAAGGAGATGGAGGCGGAGAAACTGCAACTTTGATGACATCTTCCGAGAAGCTGCTGTATCCAAACAGAGCAATAAAAGGTTATAATTTTGAAACTTGGGTTATAAAAAACATTCATAATGCGTTTTTACTGTTGTTAATTGTGTTTTTTCATTCAAAGTGTACTTTATCAAGAGCAAGGCATGGACAACTACATACATAAGTACGACGGCCCCTCAATACTTATGTTAGGTTTTTTCATTCGATGTGATTATTGAGCGTGATTTGTTTATCAACAGAGAAATGCTTATCAGCAGAGGAAGCGAGTGTACAGACACTTCACATGAGCGATTATTATTGTGGCGCCATGGCGGTCATCTTATCACTGCGTGGTGCTTATACTGAACTCACTCTCGAATTGAAGTCGGCCCTTTTGTAATACGCTCTTACGCAGCGAAACTATAATTTCTCATCAAAAATCCCCGCAAGTCCGGAATCAAAAACTTTGGCAGCATCTGACTCGCTTTCATGTTTCAATAAACTAACCTTGGACTATCAATAGACACCAAAAGTGCCACTCAAAAATTACCCCCGCGCGATTTTGGAGATGCCCAATCAAATTTATTAACAATCAACATTATTATTGAAATTGAAATTATGTAGAATCCGAGCTTCGGATCAGAACCCGATGAGAAATCCCTGAACAACAAACAACATGAAAATTATGTTTTTAAAGCTTTGTGAATGGCTTGAAGAAGCACTTCGTTTTGAAGTTTTGATAGGTTACTCTCACAAATATCCAAACTCATTTGCTTCAAGCAATACACAAGGAACTGAAACTTGATGCCATTTTTCCGCAATGATTGCCTTTCATAGCGCTCACGAATTTCGGCCGTAGTTTCTGTCTTTTTCTTTGTGCCACGGTGGTCGGTTTTTATAAAAGGTGTAAAAGTTACACCCTTCAGGCGATATGGAAAATGTCGATTACAAAGATTTTCCACAACAAACTGGTAGTTGCGTGGAAAGGTTGCACTATGTAGAATAGCTTGTTTCAGTATTTCTGAACCGTGTACTTCCGTGAGGTCATCAAGATTTTTTTTCTGAAATTGATTTTGCTGTTACTCTAGGGACAACCGCATATCACATACCCTATCCCGGTAGCTTCGTGTGTATACCGTTCGATTTTTTACAGTATCCTTCCGTGGTCTTCCTCTTCCGCGCTTCACGGACGTGGGAACCGAGCAAATACATGATGCCGTGTTACCTGAACTTTCCAATTCCTCTAATTCCTCAATGGATCCATTATCGTGAAAATTAATAATATCAAACGTTGGATCAACGTTTTCCAGCATACGATCTGCATTTTCGATGATGTCAAGGCTAAAAAAAGGGCTTACAAAATAAGTTTTATATCGAAAATTCCAACTTACAGCAGATCATTTGACAGCTTCATACGGCACAAATTAAGTTAGTTTCAATATTTTCACAAAAATCATGCAAAATTGACGCTAAAACCATTGTTTTAGCGCTTTAACCGCGGTTTTTATAGCTGATGTGTGGTTGAGGTACCTCCCTTTTTAGCTGACCTGACCAATCATTGATTTTCGTTATTACATTTTTACCTGCTAACGCTGATTTTCTAGGAGTACGTGCTAAACGTCAACCCAGAGTGCCGATGTTTTGCAGGAACTAACCACCAAAATGATAGCATCACATGACTGATAGAGTGTCGATGGACTGATACAGTCGTACTTTGCGCTAAAAATTGTTGGATTTTCTTAAAAATTACCTCAAAAACAAAGATGTTAGAACCGAATATCAGATTCGCCGGAAGTACAACTCACCAAAATCCATCAGGTTGGTTAAAATGTCAGAATTTTTAAGTTGAGATTCCATTTTAAACTTGGAGTAAATTTTGAAGTAGAATTAAATATGTCTAAAATTTCAAGTTTCCTAAACAAAACTGCAAACAAAAACACTTTTCATACGAGCAACAGCAGCTGCTGATTTTCCGTATCTATGGGCAGAAATGAGAAGACCCCTAACACAAATCGTCGTTATCAAACGCGGGGACTGATCGACTCCACCTCTTTCAAAAATAGCGCTATTTTCAGGTCTAGTATTAACAGTTCCTGGAAGTAATGCCAGTCAGTAGTTTTGTACGAAACTTCTATTTTGTGCATACTTGGTGATGGACGAAAGTCGTCCCGATGGACACACGGCAGGAACAGATGCCATGTGCGTAGCAAAATGGCCGCACATTGCATTTTGTGGAGCCGTGTGTCGATTCCCGCCAAGTTAGGACGTCTTCACGCCCAACCGTGACGGACGCCATGAGGGAGGAGCTACCTATTCCTAGCTGAACTCGACTCCTTCTGATTTATCTAACACACGCCCCCAGACTGATAATGATTTTGCAACTCATCAAATCATTAAGAATTACAGTTTATTGTAATGCAAAATAATCTCTAAAAGCTTCACGTCATTTGAGTTTGTGAAGATTTTTTGCAAATTGGCAAACGTATAAAGTTTATTTAGTTCTCATAAAACATCAGTTTACAAAATGGTTGATACAGTTACACGTTTTCCAGTTTGGCGGATCATCACTTTCGACAAACTACTTTTGACCATGGTTCGGCTTATCACAACCAACCAGCAAGCGCCAACAATTTGATGCATGTACAAACTTATGTTTAAAACTGCCGTGATCACAGTCGCAGCATACGGGTTCCTTGAAAGTGATGACCAAATATAACTATAAATGATCAAGCAAATTGTAAACACAGTAAACAGCCCCGTGGAAACACAAGATTGCAACAACAGTTTGAATGCAGCTCTAGGAGCATTTGTCTGTCTTATTCGAATTACCGTAGCCACACTCAAAACAATACTAAAAATACTCGTTACGATGTTTGATGCCGATTGTCGGATGCAGAGATCACCATAGAACTTGGTACAGTTCGAGCTGTACAATCTAATCAGACAGTGAAAATTTGCTGCCTCAAATAAGTATAGAATGCCATCGATAATAACAGGGTAAAGAAATACTGCAAAACACCAGCAAATTGTCAACTTCACAGACCAGATGGCAGTATGTTTATTCCAGAAAACGACCGACGTGAACCGATTAAACGTCAAAACCAGGTGCAAAATGCCGTAAAAATAGTAAACATGCCACTGGGAAACCGATGAAATGACACTATACTCGTCAATGGCTTCGTTTAACTTTGTTATCACATCAATGAAGTAACTAAACACAGCGATGATAAAGTAGGAATGTCGGATGGGTGAATGATGGACAGACATTAGATAAATCAAATAAACAATGGCAAAAAGTTCGATGAAAATGCACAAATACAGGGATAGCGTTGTTATCATCAGTTGAACCATCTCAACACAGGAAGTTGATAATGTCGGTTTCACCTGACAATAACCTTAATGCACCAACATGTCTACTATACACATTGAAAGTGTTCTAAGTGGTTTCAAGCCAATAGTTATTAGCCGCCGAACAACTTGATGCATACAAAGGATGAATTGTACTCGTACATAATGCTAAATATAATTTTTGAATGACTGAACGGAAGTGGGCCTTAATTGGGATTACAGACAGGTAAAATGTGTATAGTTGTACTTGTACGGGTGAGAAAGACAAATAAAAAGAGGGTGTGATGGCTATTATGGCATGGGAAGACGAAAAATGTTACAAAATTACATGTTAAGGTTTACTTTTAGCTTTTTCATGGCTGTGTGACTGTTGTTTGTTCGTAATCTTTGAGTCCGACTTGTTTTGAAAGTTTTTGCCAAAAGCTGCAATTTTACAAGAAAATATGTAACCACTAAATAATTTATCACAGCAATTTTTGTACTTTTATATATTTACTATGTTTTAGCTATGTTATCATCGTACGACGACGGCGACAGGATGGGACGAACGGTAGAGAACCATGAGCAACAGGGCGACAATGACGGCCAGAGCGACGCCAACATTGAACGGCATTTGTTCGAGTTCCTTCCAGATATCGATTGGCTGTTGGGCGCGAGGGATAGGCGAGGTTGATTTTGGAGCTTCTTCGCTTCTGAAAATAGCTTTTTTCATAAATTCTGAGCTTTTTAGACACAAATAACAAACTTTGTGACAGTCATCTCTCCACCATCATCGCCAATGGCCTTCGAAACGGCATCTAACATAAGTTGTTCCAACGGAGGCTTATCGGCTTGGCACTTTGCCGACGTATCGATTGAGGCGATGAGCCTAGTTGATGTGACATCGCGTCCACTGGTTGTCTTGTTGCCGTCGAGGAATTTCGTGACAAGAAGCAGTTTCGGGAAGGAAACATTGGCCCAATCGTTGGCATCCTTCGGACGGTTCCAGCTCAACACGACACGCGAACTTCCACGGGCAGCAATATGGCCTGTGGCACTCGGCAGAGCGGAGAGCGAATCCTGGACATCGGTTTTGAGCTTGTAGAAGAGGGGCCGATCCGAGATGTTACACAACAACAGGGCCACACGTGACACATTCGGGCGATTTTCGATGACTTGGAAGCGGAGTTCCGTGGCTTGGACTAGCTTTCGGCCCTTTTTGCCGCTTTTTGTCTTGGATTCACTCGATTCGGTGTTGGAGTTGTTCGGGGCTGAAAAGGCGGAATTCCAGCTTTGATCAGACAAAGTAAAGACAGCAACTCACCAGGAGACAATTCCCGTGCCGTGGCAGCCTCAATGGCCGGATCCTTGCTCGGATTGAAGGGATCCTCGGAACTGCTTTCATGGCTAATCGACGTCGAATTGCTGTTCGAAGTCGTATTCGTTGTGTTTGTTGATTCCGTGGTATCCACCATGATTAGAACGGTCGTCGAGGAGAAAAAGTTGATCAAATGCTAGTTGAAATCACGCTTTCAGCATGCCCTAGAGGTGCCGTCAGTGGGAAAAGGAGCGTGTGCGCGACGGCACAGTCAAAAGCGTTCCGGCCAGTTTGATGGTTTTGGCGGTCTGATTTCTGTTTTTGGGAATGTTTTGGACAAATTTGCATATTTGACAACTTCTATTTTCCCATGTCATCACTCAAGACCAAAGTGCACGCGTTTCTCACATTTGAGGGTCAAACAACTTACCCTTAAACTTGAGTATCAAAAAACCCTCAAATATGAGTTTTCCTTCAATCACTTCCTTATCACCTCCCCTCTCCATTCCCGCCAGCCCCTTTCCCCCCTTATCAACGTCACAAGAACCCCCTGGGTCCACGCCTTACGCCTTATCAGCCCATTTCCGCAGCTCATGAAATTATCATTCTGTAAGCGAGCCAAAATGCATCATTTTTACGCCCGTTGATTGCACATTCCACAGCAGCAGCCGCAACGGCCCCCTTCCAATGTGCATTGCGTTGCCCCGCCTCGTGGCGACCGACCAAATTGTTTATTTATTGTCTTCTTGACGCTTTGTGACATCTGTGCAGTGTAAAAAAGCCGCAAAGGGGAGTAAAAAAGGGTTTAATGAAGACAAACAATCGACTTCGAAGACACAACAATCACGTTAATCGAATCAAAAAAAAGTTTCAAGAAGTTGTTGCAAAAATACAAGTTTTGTATAATACACTTTTGCGTCGAATAAAAAAACATAATTTACGCTTTACATATTATAGATTAAGGAAAGCAATAAATACATCTAATTTTGGTTATGGTATATTGTAAATTTGGTATTGAAAAAGGGTGTCAAAAGGCTGTTTACCATGGCTGTTTGCTTCGGATGACTTAGACGGACGACATTAATGAAGGCAATTGTTACCAAAATTTAAAGGTTAATAGAATTATGTGTATTTACGGGGGTTACGTGGGTGGGTGCGTGGGTCGTGGAATCGACTTCACACCTATGGGTGGCCAATTTGCGACGCCATGGACACAGCGGTCGTCATTGCGGCGGCGAAGGCGGCAAAGTTGAAACTGAGGGGGTGTGAGGGGTCAGAGAGGGCTTGAAAGGGATTCAGACTGCTTGGGATTGCTGCCATGAGAGCGGCCGGATTGCTCAAGGTGAATAAATTAGGCATCAACATGGGGGACATAGTTGGGAAGATGGAATTTTGGAGACAGGAATCATTGTTTGATGGTACTGTCGAAACTGGGGGATACTGTAGGCCGATTTTAGCGGCTAAAGTGATGAAATCGGATGATAGGAGCCCGGAGGAGGGTACTGTAGGATTGGTTGAAGATGTTGAGGTTGGCATTTGGGCGTAGAAATTGTTCAGAAGATTGGATAAGTTGTCTGTTTTAGAAGTTTGGGGACATGGGGACTGTTTACGACTGAATCGCTTTTGAGACAGATCTAAAGGGGTACTGATGGCACTGGTCGATGGTGTCGACGGCAAACTGAACTTTGAAACACGGCCACGATGAGCGCCTCGGAGGGTTGAGGCGAGTCTGCGAATGGATCCAAAGGCTTTCATGTGCTGAAACAACACTTTTTCAATCGAAAAATATCCAAAAAAGTGATTGCTACCGTACCTCAACCAAAACCTTATCCATCTCATGGTTATGCGCCTTACACATGATAGCTTCCGGCTCATCCGGCGACGTTATCACTCTCGATAAACACTTATTCTCCGCGATTCCGTCATGGCCCCGATAGCAGTAAATACACTTCCAGTACTTCCGCCCTCGGGGTGTGGCACGGTCGAACCAAAACAAGAACCCCTCGACCAGGAGGACGTCGCGATTCTTTTCCGATTTCAGAATCTCGAATGGCGGCATCTCTGAAAACTCTTTCATTCAGTTTTACGTTCAACAATCCAACAACCCCCCTCACACGAACAAAAGCATACTGTAGGTACAGTATACCCCGAGACATAACCCAAACGCCCCCGGAAGTCTTTTTTACGCCAAAATGACAACTTCGAAGTTCAAACGCAAGCCGCCCAGAAAAAAACCACCGCCTCCACTACAGGGTCGGAAGCCGTTTCTCATCATCACAATTGTCACAAATGTTACAAAACGGTTGCTTTTTTTTCGTCGTCGGGTTTGTTTCGATGCATGTTTGGTGGTTTCAGGCGACGATTGCCCTCGTATCAATCGGGTTTTTCGAATAAGATCGCCAATTGGGGTGAAGACAAGATGATGCGCCGCATTTTTGGGGCAAAACGCTCTTTTTTGTTTCTTTTCCAGTGGGTTCGGTCGGGGGGTTTTTTTTTGTTTCTCGACGACTTCACACCGGCAAGATGATAAGGTTTTCGTATGTATATAGTCGTGACGGGAGGAGGGGGGCTCTCTGTACGCAGTAGAGTGAAGCGGAAGGACTTTGTCGTCAACGGTGGCGGCGGCGTCGCGTGGACGGCTGGCTGTCGTCGGGAAAGGAGGGGGTTTCAGTATTTTGTGGGTTCGGGAAAGGGCCCCGATGGAACCTGAGCGGTAGTGGCATTGGTATTGGCGGTGATGCTGACGGTGATGATGGTTTGCAGGATGGAATGTGTGAGCAACGAGCATGGTGGTGGCGGTGTTGGTTTTGAATTGTTACAAACATGTACATCATCATCATCGCCGTATCATACGGTGGGGGAGGGGTGGAGGGATACGTGCACGAGGGGGCCCTTGAAAGTGATGGAAGATGGAATACAGCGCCTGGGGTGGTATGTAGACGATAAACCCTTTCCTTTTTTACCCGCGCGCCGAACCGAGCTTGCTTCAATACACGGAAAATCGCCACAGGGGTTTAACGGCGAGACCGACGGGACATATGCGCGAAGCGCGAAACCGATTTTTTTCTTTCCTTCGAAAAAATTAATTGGGCAGAACGAAACTACTGAATGGAAAGAAAAAAAAGTAATCCGAAAGGGCAGCTGATACAATTTGTTTACTCCACTTCAAACAATTACAAAAAAATAGGGTGCAGGGGTACTGTAACATCCGTTCGAAAACACAAAAACACTCCTCCTAACTTCACACCAACCGTGCCACATAGCGAAATATAGCGTAGAATGGCACACCTAACCCCACCAACCCTCACTCAACCCCCATTTCGAGACTTCCCACCCCAAGAATCGACGCCTAATTACCTCGACGTACGTCGCGCGACACGAAAATCCGCCGCTGGCACGAATGCCGTGCTGATTGCCGTGCTTCAACGCTTTTGAATTCAAATTCAAGCCGAGCGAAAAGGTACTAGGTGGGTGTTTGTCGAAAATTTGTTGAATGGAGCACTGACTTTGTTGAATATACGAAAAATATGCCGGTTACAGTATGCTGGGCAGTTGGCTGTTGGCATCATAAGCGAGAAAAAAAAAGAAAAAGCGATAAAAACGGGAGTTGTCGGAAGTGGACTGACGACGCGAAGAATAAAAAGTCGCAACAAATAAAACCTAAACCGTCGAAGAACACCCTATTTTAAACCGCAAAAAAAAGGGGGAGAAGAATGGGGTTCTTTACACTGACGGTGACCGAGAGTCGTAAACTTTTAAAAGGGCTGTCACGCTTTTTGTTTAAAGGTGTTTCAGGGTGCGTTTGGGTTAATTTGTTTCGAAGGAATTTTGATTGGGGGCTCAGGTGAGCGGTTTTTGTGCCATGGCAGGGTCCTGCATTCGGAAAAATGGCAAGAATATGCAAATTTCCACGATTGGAAGCGCCAAAACCCCCCAAAATGCCATCAGGCGCCTGGTCCAAGGAATCCGGACAGCTTTCCACCCGTCCGAACTCACCCCAAACGGCTCCAAATCAAATCAAGGCAAGAGTGCATCCAGTCACTTTATGGCATAGGTGCCACCAATCATGAGAACCGAGAAGGCATCAAATGCACGAAAGAACAACAAGTCCGTCGCGAATCGACGCCCCTCGACGTCGGCCGGGGCTGGCACGGGGGTAACTGCCATCGGTGGCGCTTCTTCGATGAATCCCTTACCGCCAGCAACAAGTCCCGGCAATATCCCCATCGCCACGACGCCACCCCCGGCAAAAGCGCGATCCACTGGCGGGAATCGAAAAGTAGCCCCAGCCGCGGCCACGATTACCCATGCAACATCGAATTCAAGCGATAATCCACCACCGGGGGGCGCTTCGGGGAGTGGACGCAGTCATCACAAGGATTTAGTGCCAACCCTGGGCGGCGGGAAGCAGGATTCAACGCGACGAAGAGGAAATATCGAATCCCAGCCGTGGTATCATGGCTTTCGCACGAGAACTGATGTCGTGTAAGTTGTTTTTTGGCCACTTACGAACAAGACTATTGCCCCGACAGTCAAGGGAGACTGTAGCGAAGGGGGCAAGGGCAAACTGACTAAAGTGAGGGAAGGAGTTGTTTTTATGGACATCGTTATCGAAGCCCAATGCAGCGAACCCTCTCTCAGAACTTCGCTGTAGCCGAGCGCTTTTCACATTTTTCCACATTAAAAAAAGTTGTGCGCACCGCACCATTCGCCTCCTCGAAAGCAAGCACAAGCGCCACATCATCAGACGCTCTCTTTGATAGTCTTTTCATTCGAGAGGCGAGGGGAATCACGAATCGACCTCCTTCATCTATGTATCAAAAGAGCCCCCAAAAGCATGCGAATTCTATGGACATAACTTTTTGATTCATAATCACATCGGCATCACTTGCTTTGATCATGCCGAAACCCATTGTGACAGGGTTTCCATTATATTGAACACTCTGAAAACCTACAGTAACCCATTTTCAGTCAAGTGTTAAAACAGCCCGGCGATTGGCTTGTAAGGGCAACCGAGGGCCGAAATAAGACGGAACTGGTGATAAGCTTGTTGAATGAGCAGAAAAATGTGACCAATTTGACTATCAAGGTTTGCATTACCCTATCTTTTGACACTCTAAAAGTCGAAACTCTTACAGTATGACGAAATATCCAACAAATGGGAGCTCGGCTTACTGGCAGCAACGAAACGGGTAAAACATTTCGACACTGTCCTCGGCCTGGTGAACTATTATCGAGTAAGTTTGGTTTTTGCCGTTTTACGGTACTCCAAAACGGGGAAACTAACAATAGTGACTCACTTTAATGACTCATTTAATGGATGCACCTTTCCAGAGCAAGGGCCTCCCCGGCAACTTGACGATGCGACGAGCAGTGTATCGCGAGAAATGGCTTGTAAGACATGAGTTAATAAATTTTGACGTTACGAAGGATTTACTTGGGAGGGGTAATTTTTGGTAAGGACACCCATCTTTAGCGATTTCTGTTACAGTAAGCTTTCTTTGTAGTGACGTGTATCACGCAAAATTCGAGCAAACCCCCGGCAATTTCGTCGATGTCGCGGTGAAAGTCTGTCACAAAGACGATGACGAAGTGCCTCAAGACGCTCAAGATGCCCGGGAAGCTATGGTTGGATTGGTCCGTGAAGGGCGGATCATGTCTTATTACTCGCATGAAAATGTGATACAGGTAAATTGGCACTGCATAAGGGTGGCCATAATTGGTTGTTTTGCAGTTCTATGGCGTCGCATGTGACCACAAACCGATCATGATTGTCATGGAGTTCTGCTCCGGGGGCAGTTTGGATATCCATCTCCGAAAAGAGGGTGATAACATTGAACTGGGCGAGCGGGTACTGTTTTGCTATGAAGCCGCCAAGGGCATGAACTATCTTCATCGACAGGGTTGTGTGCATCGGGATTTGGGTAATCCTACTTCAAAAAACCTTCGAAATATATATAAAATGCCGTTTACAGCCGCCCGAAACTGTCTCATTTCCCACAAAGGCACAATAAAGATTGCCGACTTCGGCCTATCCGACATGGTCAACGTTGCCGATCGAGCGGCCGGAGTAAGCTTCAACTTTACACAAAAGCGTTAAGCAAGTGATACTATCCAGCTTTGCAGCAAATCAACAAACAACAAGTACCCCTGCGATGGATGGCACCGGAATCCCTTGTCAAACAGCCCGTTTACTCCCGAAAGACGGATGTTTGGTCGTTCGCCGTGCTAATGTATGAAATTTTCAACAATGGCCAGAAGCCATGGCCTGATGAGGAGCCCAAGAAGATTGCCACGATGATTCGCAAGTGCCAGATGCCGGATATGCCGAAGAACACCCCCACTGAGATCAAGGGACTCGCGAATGCTATCTGGTATGGTCAATCTAATCTTTCAACTGATAAAACAAACATTCCAGGATCAAAGACATGGACTCCCGACCCGAATTCAAGAAAATCCTGATCGAACTCTTCGAAGTCCACCACATCCACAAACCCCCGGAGCCGAAAAAGTGTTCAACCAATCGCCTCCCAGGTGTGACCCGGTGTCCCTTTGATGAACGCCTTGAGGATGTTCGGTATCGTGTGATCGATTTGAACCAACCCACCGAAGATACGCGCACAAGGGAAAACATCAATGAAGAATCGGATCCGCTGACTTGTAACATCGTTGGCAACGTCCAAGTCGTCCCGAATCCGACAATACGAGGTGCCATGCTTATCGATGAACCGTCAACGATGACGGGGATACCGTTAAAGCCGGATGAAGAAGTCGCCCTACCGGCAGTCAAAGGACAACCCATAAAATATGTTGCTGGAAAGAAGAAAGTGGCAACTACTCCGGTCCCTGTCCCTGCTGCTGTGGCTGGAGGGGGTTCGAGTAGAAAAAGGAATTTACCCGCAAAAACGTGATTTACGGGATGTTTGGGTTATCTTTGTTTTTAGTGATAAAGTTTATTTTTGTACTTTGAAGAGTTGGAACAAACTGTGTCAAATATAATGCTATATTGAGGCGACAATTAACAAGTCATTCTTCTCAGTACAAATTCCAGTTTTTCATTTGAACAAAGTACAGGTACCCAGAGGTGGACGAGGCCAAATTTTGCCGGCCCGGGCCGAAAATTTTTGTCGGTTGGTCGGCCCGGGTGGGCCGGGCTTTAGATCAGGCTTGCCCGGGCCGGTCCAGGCCAGCCCGTGCCAGGCGAGTAATGTTTTTCCTTGGTCCAATGACTTCAGAACCTATCCAAATCAAGAATACATGACGGTTTAACAATTAAAAACGTCATTTTAACACGTTATTACATGGATATTTTTTACAGCGGTTGCGAATCCTTGCGAATTCTGCCTTTAAATTGCACTAGTTCGACAGATTTTGTGGCCCGGGCCAGCGGGCCTACCATCCACCTCTGCTGATACCGATGAATGTTGCATAAATTTTGGAAATTTTTTTTTATTAAAACAAAAACAAAAGCACATTAAAATAAAGCAAAACTCAGTTTTTTGCAAAGAGAAAAAATATAAAGTATTAGGTAGTTGCATAAAGATGGTCCCCCTTTTTAAGAGCGAATATCTTTTTTGATTTGCTTGTAACTCCAGCAGCTCTGCAGTTGTTATCAACACCAAGACTATACCTACCAGCAGGCACAATGCCATTGCCCTAGATACACTTGGGGATGAATACGAGTTTTGCAAACTGGGTACACTTATTTCCCTTCGGCGCAGCGTTAAAGCCCAAAAAGCTCCGGTGAGGCCCGCCAGCGGCGGTGATTGTAAAAGACATGCTACGAGCTACATGTTGGATAACATAGCACAGATCAACTCAAACCCGTTGAAAATTTTTAAAATCTTTTTGTTGCTTGAACATTATATGAGACCACCCACGGCGAGTTCGAGTCCGGCTCTAACAATTTTATATAACTTTTTGTAGGTGGCTCGGATTTCCAAGTCTGTTCGAAGGTAGAGTGACAAGAACCCTCTGATTGATTTCCAGAAGGTTTCAGACCGGGCGCGTCTGATTCAAATTTAGCGCGGCCTTCGCAAGTGGGACCATCTTTATGCAACTACCTAATATAAAGAACAAATATTACGTTAAATATACGGAATGAAAACCATGCGAAAAATATCAAAAAACGAGGCAATTTAGTAAAAAAATATGTGATAATTATCAACTTTCAAAATTTTTTTGGTTATTTACAACCACCAGCGACACGGAGAGATGCTGTGATTACATCTGCATGTTTTTGAGGGCGGCCGCAATGCCACTAAGAAGGAAACGGCGAACGGGCTTACGGTTGGCCTTTGGGGCACGGAGAAGGATCTCTTTTTCTTCGGCTGTCATCATGGGTTCATCCAAATATTTGTCGGCTTCTTGGGTTTCAGATGTTGTGGGTGCAGGTGGGGCAGGCGGGTTCTCTTTGGCAGAAGGTTGAGGAGCCTTCTGGATCTTCTTGATGGGCTGATTAGCTGGCTTCTCGGTTATGCGTCGGCAAGCGGATGGCTTTTTGATGGACTGGAGGCGGTTGCCCTTTTGTTGACGCTTCACGGGAGCTCTAGGCTTACGGCTGCCGTTGTTGTTTTGTTGGTTGTTGGCAGAGGAGGACGTCATGGTTGATTAGAAGTGTTTTTCTAAGGAAAAAATTGATAAGCCTTTGATCACTAAATAAGATTCCACGAATACCGCAAAAAACAAAACAAGGATCAAGTCACGATTGAAATAAAAGTAGAATGACAGAAATTCAACCAAAAGCGCTGTTTATGGAGCTAATCGACCAGAAAAGCAACTGATAAGATAGATCACTTGAGACCACAACGACGGTTCACCTTCCCCGTCTTGGCATAGTTCAGGGATAAGTGCGCATAAGGGTACTGTGGTAGTCCCCTCGCCTTCCCAGGTCGGCCACTTACAAAGGCCTCGTCGGATGGCGTATGCCGCGCCTAATTGCTAATGTGCACGTCCTCATCCTAGGAAAATTATCGGAGAGCATAGAGACGTCAGTCAAACACCCGCGGCTTATGGTAGCTTGTCACAAGATTTGTACACTTATCCCTTGATCGGTAGTGTGAAGTGTTTTTACAAGGTGTGCAATATAGTACCAACTAAAGGAGTAGGCGCTTGATGAGTGACAAGTGTCATGGCTGATTGACGTTGCTCGAAGGAGATAGGCGGAGTGGAGGTTGGAACAAGTGTGAATTCGGAATCTTTGGGCGACCCACATATTCAGATGCATTATATGCTAGCTTTCAGATTACATGCAGTGTTGTTGTCTCCATATATCGGTTATTAGTTGCATTTACGTTCAGTTATAGTCGGTAGAACCATGGACAGAGCGGTCGGATTCGAATTTGGCCGGATTCGAATTCGGACTTGGGTTTTCAATTGTTTCGGATCTCATTTTAAACGAAAGTTCAAAAAACTACTTTTTGTACTCGAAAACATTGAAAATTGTTCAAAAACATTCTCTAGACGGCAAAATAGCTACGTTTAGCCATTCGTTTGGTTAAATTGTCGATTGGAAAAAAGTTATGTTTTTGAATTCGGCTCTGTCGGATTCGGATGCGGATTCGAATTTTCTCGAGTTCGGATTTGCAAAAGTTTTGGTTTCGGATTCGATGTTCGGATTCAGATTTCAAGAAAAATTTTTGATTCGACAGCTCTGACCATGGATGTTACCTCTGTACTGTATGAATCCCTTTTTCTCTGTCTCGAAGCGCGTAATTACAATGTGTTAGTCTTGTTTTGGCTTGATCGTGAAGTCTCACACGCTATTAATCGTACACCAATCCTATTTACCGAAGAAATGCACCACCAACCATCCCAATTTACCACTGCGTTATTTCGCGCACAACTGCATCGTTTTTTTTTTGCGCCCCCCTTCCTCTGCACCCCTCCTTGGCACTCATGAAAGTAAGGCATCTCTAACCACGAAGGTCCACAGTACAAGTCTGTGTGTGGCATACCTTCGTGTGTGGTCCCCTAGCTAGCAGCGACATTACAAGCGTTGTTGTATCTGATCGATTCCTTCTAACATATGGAAGTTCATTTCCATCAGCTCTCCACGAAGCCGTAGTAACCAGTAATCCGTGTGCCCCCAATGACAGATAGTATGACCCCCCAATTCAAAAAGCGCTGTCATGTCCACAGTATTGCCAATATTTTACTCTTTCCCCATACCCAAAAAATTTATCCTACTCTTCTGTTAGTTTGCCTTACACTTCTTGGGATATTGGGTGTCTTCCACAAAATTATCTTTATTACTCTCTTCTCCTTACTTGAAACAACGGCTATCCTTGTTAGTAATAGCCAATGGTAAAGGGGGACCAAATGGGTAAAACCGCTTCAACCTTGAAAAAACCGCAAAATCCCTTTGGTCACCCCATTTTGCCAGATTTGAGATATGGGGGGCACTTTGAGCAATATAGAAAATAACAAGCTTGTCATTCTGCATTTTCACCAGTCTTCATTTTAATACTATATAACTCATAGTTCGCTTACAGTATGCGCAAAGAACCGATGTTGTGTGTTCGATGCTGTGGAGTAACCGTAAACATTTTGTCGTCTACTTTCAATCGCCGCGTTTTCCTTGCCGGGATGTCTTTGATTGACATAAGTAATCGCGCACAACCTCTTTCACACTTCGTAAAATACCGTAGGATACCGTTCTCGTGGGCCTACACACAAAATGTTTGTCTACCGGCATTGTGGGTTGTTGTGTTTTCCGTTGTCCACCAAAAACGTCATTCTGCTACGATTAGTCACATACAGAGAACTTGGCATCATCTAGGTCATTCGAGTTTGAGGAAAAAATCCGTGTATGATTTTTCTGACATAGGTATGAGGCGATGGGAATTAAAGGGTACTAGATGACGGTTATGCGCTGAAGAATCAAAAATGATGTTTTGTTGACCTCCGCTCCTTGCCTTGTGATAACAGTTTGAACATTTTGTACGATGGCATTTTAGCGAATGCTTTGCGTGGCATGTGTTAAACCTAGGCTAATCGTTTCGCGTTACAGTGATAAGTGTGTTGTACTTCAACAATGTCCGATATCAACGTCGACAGCCGCGCCATGCAGCCCTTCGATAACATCACACAAGCCCCACTACCGATGAGGCCATTGCCGCACATTTATGGCCAACCGATGAATGCTGTTCAGCCACTACAGCAACAACCTATGCCGGTTTTGCAGCGTGATATGGGCGCCCCAACCAATGCCGAAAATCAGCAGGCAGCAGCGGAGATAAATGTGGCCCTACTCCAAAAAATTCGACAAATGAACAGGGATGCGGCACAAGGAAAACCCCGTGCGGCACAACAAAAACCACGTGCGGCACAAGAGATGCGTGTTATTATGCCCGTCCCAAAAGGCAAAAAACAAGACTACCCAGCCTTGAGGCGGATTTTATCTAATAAAACGAACCAGGCGAACAAGACACCGTACGCTAGAAACACTCCAGCGAAGCGGCAATCGACTACGTCCGTGCAGCAGCAGCAGTCATCACAACTGCAAACGCCTGGCAACGCTTTGCCTCAATGGTATTCAGACACCGCGTCTGATCAACCTTCAGGATCCCGACCGCCTCAGCCTGACAACACCTTCACCAGCTGGCAGCCGAATGCCACATCTCAATGGCAATACCCGGGGGGTCAAATGCAACAGCATTATCAACCTGGCTACGCCCCGACGACATGGCAATGGAATACCCCGTTCAGCGACAATGCCCCTGTCCAATGGCAATCTGACAACTCGTTTGCTGGATTCCAGCCGTCTCAGTCCCTCCAGCATGGCACTGCTCCAGCTCAGCAATATCAGGATGCCGCGTTCCAGCAGGGATCTTCAAACTCCCAACCGCCGTGTCCTTACAACGACGTCGCCCAATGGCAAACGGAGGTTCCTACACCTCCGCAGCAAACTGTCGTGCCCCAAACGTCTCAGCAACAGCCCGCGGTCTCGGCTTCCCAACAGCCTGACGTCATCCAGCTCGGCGATGAGTGGTATCCTCATTCAGATGCCGCGTTTGCACAGCAACCTATGGAGTGCCAAACGCCTCAACAACAGCCCGCGGTTCAACAGCCTGAAGTTATTCAGATCGACGACGATAGTTGTCTTCCTAATTCAGATGGCACAGTTCAACTTGCAGTGCCCCCACAGCCTCAGCACACGTACAGGTCTTGGCAGTACCGAGTGGATGAACTCCGTCATGTCGGCGGTGGATATCGTCTCGCGGCAGATGTCGAGTTTCTGCAAAACAATCCGCAGTTCCAGACGCCTATGCCCCTGCTGCCCGACGACCAAGGTACTATATGGATGCCGGTAGGCGATAACTTGGACGGCACATTCACCGTGCCGTCCATTTTCTTTAAAGTCGGCGACAAATTTGTGCTGGCAGAGGCTCAGTGGGGGGCGTTAGTTGACAAAGCTAACAATAAGGTTACTGTTGCGGCCAAAGTAAAGGAGCCATCACCGCCATCTGAGAGTCAGGTCCAATTGAGCCGCTAGTTCGGCCACCGTTGCCATTGCCCCCGAATTGTCACTATAACCGAGTAAACATTTTGCCGGAAGTGTTACTCGTTACTCAAATGTCAAAGGTTGGAATGATGCCGGCAATTCACATTCCAACGGATTCGTGAGCACTCGAAGTGATGACCGAGTTGCCGCGAATTCATTGATGCCAATGGCGTCAAATTTTTTTGTTTTTTAAACTCGTGTAATTGCATGTACATATTTTGTTGACTGACGGATATAATAAATGCGTAACGTTAACCACTTTTTCTGTCAAAAAATTGCTTCTGTATTTACAAACAAAGAAAAAAAACGAAGACAACATTTATAACATGTTCAAATGGTAACGATCAGGAGGGATTTCACGCATTTGTGTTTTTGCTTTGGCTTTGAAGACAAACGGGTTCACATTTGATGCGATGCTAACTCGAGGCAAAGGTCGAAACTTATCGTACAGGAGAAAGATAATCTTAATCACAGCTTGTGTAACATTACTGTTAAACCGAGGGAAAGAGGGCAGCTGCAAAAACGAACGTTGAAATGTGATGTAAATGAGTAAAGTATTACATTGCCGATGGCTGTCAGAAAAATCGACGTCCAGAAATGCACGCGTGCGCGTTTTCGCATAGCAACATGTCTCGTAACGAATTGAGATCGGACACCGCCGCAAGCAATCAAGTCCGACCATCATATTCGCGGCATCTACCCGTGCAGTTTCTTTGTACTTTTTGAACAAAGTTCCATTTTCAGAAGCTCTATAACCCATGGTGTAACATGACCGCCCCAAAAATTGACAAAATCGCCTATCTCGAACACGGCCTTGCAGATTCCACCTACAGCGCCACGTGGTCGACTCGAGAAAAGGATACTCGGTGTGCCGTCAAAGCTCCCACCCTGAATGCCGCCCTAAAATCCTTGCTAGAATGTGTGCCGCCAAGCAATGTGCCATCGCTCTACATTCACATGGGATGTGCCAGCTACAGCACCCGTGTCCACATTATCGATGCTGTTAAGGCCGTCGGCTACAAACCGATTGTGCTGGGATTTGCCTTTGATGCGACGGTCGTGTTAGCACAGTCTGGGATCAAATGCAAGACGGGTGAAACGATTCTGGTTGTCAGTTCAGACGGTGTTGATCGCGAAAATGCCTCTGTCTACTTGTTGAAGAAGACTGAAAAGGAATTTTTAAATTCTAAAACATTTTAAATTTAACGAATCGGCCTGAAAGTCAGAATCCTGTATTTAGGTACCTATGGCCGTATCTCCTAAAAATATCAAGATGCTAGATGCCCTGGCAGTCTCAAACGAAGCATTACCAGCACTTTTTTGTTACTTTTAAGGTGAAAAAGGAGATTTTTTGGAAGTTTTAAATTTCTCAAAGATTTCAAAATTGACGAATCTATGTGAGATTTAGAATTGTACACCTCTGGGATATAATCCATGCCTCATAAAAATTTCAAGGTGCTAGGTGCCGTCCGATTTCGGCCTATCCGACATGGTCAATGTTGCCGATCGAGCGGCCGGAGTAAGCTTCAACTTTACAAAAAAGCGTTAAGCAAGTGATACTATCCAGCTTTGCAGCAAATCAACAAGCAACAAGTACCCCTGCGATGGATGGCACCGGAATCCCTTGTCAAACAGCCCGTTTACTCCCGAAAGACGGATGTTTGGTCATTTGCCGTGTTAATGTATGAAATCTTTAACAATGGCCAAAAACCATGGCCAGATGAGGAGCCGAAGAAGATTGCCACGATGATCCGCAAATGCCAGATGCCGGATATGCCGAAGAACACCCCCACTGAGATCAAGGGACTCGCGAATGCTATCTGGTATGACCATCTTAAACATTCAATCGATAATCGAAGTATTCCAGGATCAAAGACATGGACTCCCGACCCGAATTCAAGAAAATCCTGATCGAACTCTTCGAAGTACACCACATCCACAAACCCCCGGAGCCCAAAAAGTGTTCAACCAATCGCCTCCCCGGTGTGACCCGGTGTCCCTTTGATGAACGTCTTGAGGATGTTCGGTATCGTGTGATCGATTTGAACCAACCCACCGAAGATACGCGCACAAGAGAAAACATCAATGAAGAATCGGATCCACTGACTTGTAACATTGTTGGCAACGTCCAAGTCGTCCCGAATCCGACAATACGAGGTGCCATGCTTATCGATGAACCGTCAACGATGACGGGGATACCGTTAAAGCCGGATGAAGAAGTCGCCCTACCGGCAGTCAAAGGACAACCCATAAAATATGTTGCTGGAAAGAAGAAAGCGGCAACCACTCCGGTCCCTGTCCCTGCTGCCGTGGCCGGAGGGGGTTCGAGTAGAAAAAGGAATTTACCCGCAAAAACGTGATTTACGGGATGTTTGGGTTATCTTTGTTTTTAGTGATAAAGTTTATTTTTGTATTTTGAATTGCTGGAAGCAAAGTGTGTAAAATAGTTTCATTTACAAATTCTAGTGTTTCATTTGAACAAAGTACTGATATCAGAGGTGGACGAGGGCCAAATTTTGCCGGCCCGGGCCAAAAATTTCTGTCAGTTGGTCGGCCCGGGTGAGCCGGGCTTTAGATCGGGCTTGCCCGGGCCGGCCCAGGCCAGGCGAGTAAAGTTTTTTCTCGGTCCAATGACTTCAGAACCTATCCAAATCAGGAATACATGACGGTTTAACAATTAAAACGTCATTTTAACACGTTATTACATGGATATTTTTTACAGCGGTTGCGAATCCTTGCGAATTCTGCCTTTAAATTGCACTAGTTCGACTGATTTTGTTGCCCGGGCCAGTGGGCCTACCGTCCACCTCTGCTGATACCGATGAATGTTGCATAAATTTTGGAAAATTTTTTTTATTATAACAAAAACAAAAGCACATTAAAATAAAGCAAAACTCAGTTTTTTGCAAAGAGAAAAAGTATAAAGTATAAAGAACCAATATTACGTTAATATACAGAATGAAAATCATGCGAATCACATCAAAAAACAAGGCAATAAACAATTAGTAAATGAATTTGATATAAATATCAACATTGAATAACTTTTCAGTTACTTACAACCACCAGCGACACGGAGAGATGCTGTGATTACATCTGCATGTTTTTGAGGGCGGCCGCAATGCCACTAAGAAGGAAACGGCGAACGGGTTTACGGTTGGCCTTCGGGGCACGGAGAAGGATCTCCTTCTCTTCGGCTGTCATGATGGGTTCATCCAAATATTTGTCGGCTTCTTGGGTTTCAGATGTCGTGGGTGTAGGTGGGGCAGCCTGGTTCTCTTTGGCAGGAGCTTGAGGGGCCTTCGGAATCTTCTGGATAGGCTGATTAGCGGGCTTCTCGGTTATGCGTCGGCAAGCGGATGGCTTTTTGATGGACTGGAGGCGGTTACCATTCTGTTGACGTTTCACAGGCGCACCAGGTTTACGGCTGTTGTTGTTGTTTGCAGAGGAGGACGTCATGATTGGTTGGAAGTGGTTTTCTGAGAAAAAAGAAAACTTGATAAGCCTTTGATCACTAAATACGATTCCACGAATACCGCAAAAAAACAAAACAAGGATCACGTCACGATTGAAATAGAGGTAGAATGACAGAAATCAAACCGAAAACGCAATTTATGGAGCTGATCGACCAGAAAAGCAACTGATGAGATAGATCACTTGAGACCACAACGACGGTTCACCTTCCCCGTCTTGGCCTGGTTCAGGGATAAGGGTGCGCATAAGGGTACTGTTGTAGTCCCCTCGCCTTCCCAGGTCGGCCACTTACAAAGGCCTCGTCGAATGGCGTATGCCGCGCCTAATTGCTAATGTGCACGTACTCATCCTAGGAAAATTATCGTAGAGCACGAAGACGTCAGTCAAACACCCGCGGCTTATGGTAGCTTGTCACAAGATTTGTACACTTATCCCTTGATCGGTAGTGTGAAGTGTTTTTACAAGGTGTGTAATATAGTACCAACTAAAGGAGTCCGTGCTTGATAAGTGACAAGTGTCATGGCTGATTGACGTTGCTCGAAGATGGTAGGCGGAGTGAATGTTGGAACAAGTGTGAATTCGGAATCTTTGGGCGACCCCCATATTCAGATGCATTATAAGCTAGCTTTCAGATTACATGCAGTGTTGTTGTGTCCATATATCGGTTATTAGTTGCATTTTCGTTCAGTTATAGTCGGTAGAACCATGGACAGAGCGGTCGGATTCGGATTTGGCCGGATTCGAATTCGAATTTTCAATGTACTCAGTTTCGGATTCGAGTTCAGACTTGGGTTTTCAATTGTTTCGGATCTCATTTTAAACGAAAGGTTAAAAAACTACTTTTTGTACTCGAAAACATTGAAAATTGTACAAAAACATTCTCTAGACGGCAAAATAGCAACGTTTAGTTTGGTTAAATTTTCGATTGGAAAAAGTTATGTTTTTAAATTCGGCTCTGTCGGTTTCGGATGCGGATTCGAATTTTTTCGAATTCGGATTTGCAAAAGTTTTGATTTCGGATTTGAGCTCGGATTCAGATTTCAAGAAAAATTTTTGATTCGACAGCTCTGACTTTGGTCACCCCCATTTTGCCAGATCTGAGATATGGGGGGGGGGCACTTTGAGCAATACAGAAAATAATAAGCTTGTCATTCTGCATTTTCACCAGTCTTCATTTTAATACTATATAACTCATAGTTCGCTTACAGTATGCGCAAAGAATCGATGTTGTGTGTTCGATGCTGTGGAGTAACCGTAAACATTTTGTCGTCTACTTTCAATCGCCGCGTTTTCCTTGCCGGGATGTCTTTGATTGACATAAGTAATCGCGCACAACCTCTTTCACACTTCGTAAAATACCGTAGGATACCGTCCCCATTTGCCCCAACACACTGACCAAAAAATGTTTGTCCACCGGCATTGTGGGTTGTTGTGTTTTCCGTCGTCCACCAAAAACGTCATTCTGCTACGATTAGTCACATACAGCAAACTTGGCATCATCTGGGTCTTTCGAATTTGAGGAAAAATAATCCGTGCATGATTTTTCTAACATAGGTATAAGGCGATGGGAATTAAAGGGTACTAATAGATGACGGTTATGCACTATTATTGAAAAGTCCAAACAATAGTGTTTAGCTTTATATATCTCCGCCTTGTGATAACAGTTTGAACAGTTCGTACGATGGCATTTTAGCGATTGCTTTGCGTGGCATGCGTTAAACCTAGGCTAATCGTTCCGTGTTACAGTGATAAGTGTGTTGTACTTCAACAATGTCCGATATCAACGTCGACAGCCGCGCCATGCAGCCCTTCGATAACATCACAAACGCCCCACTACCGATGAGGCCATTGCCGCACATTTATGGCCAACCGATGAATGCTGTTCAGCCACTAGAGCAACAACCTATGCCGGTTTTGCAGCGTGATATGGGCGCCCCAACCAATGCCGAAAATCAGCAGGCAGCAGCGGAGATAAATGTGGCCCTACTCCAAAAAATCCGACAAATGAACAGGGATGCGGCACAAGGGAAACAAGCGGCGCAACAAAAACCACGTGCGGCACAACAGAAATCACGTGCGGCACAAGAGATGCGTGTTATTATGCCCGTCCCAAAAGGCAAAAAACAACAAGACCATCCTCACTTAAGGCAGCTTTTAAACAAATCAACGAGTCAAACGAACAAGACACCGTACGCTAGAAACACTCCAGCGAAGCGGCAATCGACTACGTCCGTGCAGCAGCAGCAGTCATCACAACTGCAAACGCCTGGCAACGCTTTGCCTCAATGGTATTCAGACACCACGTCTGATCAACCTTCAGGATCCCGACCGCCTCAGCCTGACAACACCTACAGTTGGCAATCGAATGCTGCTTCTCAATGGCAATACCCGGGAGGTCAAATGCAACAGCATTATCAACATGGCTACGCCCCGACGACATGGCAATGGAACGGCCAGTTCAACAACAATGCCCCTGTCCAATGGCAATCGGACAACTCGTTTGCTGGATTCCAGCCGTCACAGCCCCTCCAGCATGGCACTACTCCAGCCCAGCAATACCCGGATGCCGCGTTCCAGCAGGCATCTTTAAACTCCCAACCGCCTTATCCTGAGAACGACGTCGCTCAATGGCAAACAGAGGTTTCTGCACCTCTGCAACAACCTGTGGAGTTCCAGACGCCTCAGCAACAGCCCGCGGTCTCGGCTTCGTTTCAGCAGCAACCTGTGGAGTCCATAACGTCTCAGCAACAGTACGCGGTCTCGGCTTCCCAACAGCCTGACGTCATCCAGCTCGGCGATGAGTGGTATCCTCATTCAGATGCCGCGTTTGCACAGCAACCTATGGAGTGCCAAACACCTCAACAACAGCCCGCGGTTCAACAGCCTGACGTCATCCAGATCGACGACGATAGTTGTCTTCCTTATTCAGATGGCACAGTTCAACTTGCAGTGCCCCCACAGCCTCAGCACACGTACAGGTCTTGGCAGTACCGAGTGGATGAACTCCGTCATGTCGGCGGTGGATATCGTCTCGCGGCAGATGTCGAGTTTCTGCAAAACAACCCGCAGTTCCAGACGCCTATGCCCCTTCAGCCCGACGAGCAAGGTACTATATGGATGCCGGTAGGCGATAACTTGGACGGCACATTCACGGTGCCATCCATTTTTTTCAAAGTTGGCGACAAATTTGTGCTGGCAGAGGCTCAGTGGGGGGCGTTAGTTGACAAAGCTAACAATAAGGTTACTGTTGCGGCCAGAGTTCCAACGCCACCACCGCCATCTGAGAGTCAGCCTCAATGGAGCCGCTAGTTCGGCCACCATTCCTATTGGGCGCAGCAATGTCAAAACAACCGAGTAAACATTTTGCCGGAAGTGTTACTCGTTACTCAAATGTCAAAGGTTGGAATGATGCCGGCAAGTCACATTCCAACGGATTCGTGAGCACTCGAAGTGATGACCGAGTTGCCGCGAATTCATTGATGCCAATGGCGTCAATTTTTTTTGTTTTTTAAACTCGTGTGATTGCATGTACATATTTTGTTGACTGACGGATATAATAAATGCGTAAGGTTAACCACTTTTTCTGTCGAAAAATTGCTTCTGTATTTACAAACAAAAAGAAAAAACGATGACAACATTTATAACATGTTCAAATGATAACGATCAGGAAGGATTTCACGCATTTGTGTTTTTGATTTGACAAACAGGTTCACATTTGATGCGATGGTAATTCGAGGCAAAGGTCGACCCTTATCGTACAGGACAAAGATAACCTTAATCACAGCTTGTGTAACATCACTGGTAAACCGAGGGGAAGAGGGCAGCTGCAAAAACGAACGTTGAAATGTGCCGTGGAGGAGTAAAAATGTACATTACCGATGGCTGTCAGAAAAATCGACGTCCAGAAATGCACGCGTGCGCGTTTTCGCATAGCAACAGGTCTCGTAACGAATTTTGATCGGACACCGCCGCCAGCAATCAAGTTCCGACTTTGATCACTCGTACCTTATTCGTCGCGTTTGTACGATTTTGCGTTCTTTACTTTTCATTTATCCTTCTCTCCATCTTCGCGCGTTCATCCCGAATAGTTTCTTTATATTTTTTACAAAATTCCATGTTCAGGAGCTCTAACCCATGGTGCATATGACCGCTCCAAAACTCGACATAATTGCTTATCTTGAACACGGCCTCGCAGATTCCACCTACAGCGCTGCGTGGTCGACTCGAGAGAAGGATACTCGTTGTGCCGTCAAAGCTCCCACCCTGAATGCCGCCCTAAAATACTTGCTAGAATGTGTGCCGCCAAGCAATGTGCCATCGCTCTACATTCACATGGGATGTGCCAGCTACAGCACCCGTGTCCACATTATCGATGCTGTTAAGGCCGTCGGCTACAAACCGATTGTGCTGGGATTTGCCTTTGATGCGACGGTCGTGTTAGCACAGTCTGGGATCAAATGTAAGACGGGTGAAACGATTCTGTTTGTCAGTTCAGACGGTGTTGAATTTTAAAACATTTTAATTCGTGAAAAATTAAAACTTTATGAAATTAAGTGAAACTCAGAATTCTGCATCTAGGTGCATATGACTATGCCCCAAAAAATATGAAGGAACGACTTTTTCACATTTTAAGGTAAAAAAAGTCATTTTGTGACAGTTTTTAAATTCTAAAAAATTTCGAATTTAACGAATCGGCCTGAAAGTCAGAATCCTGTATCTAGGTACCTATGTATCTCCTAAAAATATCAGGTGCTAGGTGCCCTGGCAGCCTCAAACGAAGCATTACCAGCACTTTTTTGTTACTTTTATGAATAAGGCGATTTTTTGAAAGTTTTAAACTTCTCAAAAGTTTGAAAATTGACGAATCTATGTGAGATTTAGAATTGTACACTTTTGGGGTTTTCTCCATGCCTCATAAAAATTTCAAGGTGCTGGGTGCCGTCCGATTTCGGCCTATCCGACATGGTCAACGTTGCCGATCGAGCGGCCGGAGTAAGTTTCAACTTTACAAAAAAGCGTTAAGCAAGTGATACTATCCAGCTTTGCAGCAAATCAACAAGCAACAAGTCCCGCTGCGATGGATGGCACCGGAATCCCTTGTCAAACAGCCCGTTTACTCCCGAAAGACGGATGTTTGGTCGTTCGCCGTGTTAATGTATGAAATCTTCAACAATGGCCAGAAGCCATGGCCCGATGAGGAGCCGAAAAAGATTGCCACAATGATTCGCAAGTGCCAGATGCCGGATATGCCGAAAAACACTCCCACTGAGATTAAGGGGCTGGCGAATGCGATTTGGTATGCCAAGACAGTTCTTTCATATCTAGCGTTTCAATCTTTCAGGATCAAAGACATGGACTCCCGACCCGAATTCAAGAAAATCCTAATCGAACTCTTCGAAGTACACCACATTCACAAACCCCCGGAGCCCAAAAAGTGTTCAACCAATCGCCTCCCCGGCGTGACCCGATGTCCCTTTGATGAACGTCTTGAGGATGTTCGGTATCGTGTGATCGATTTGAACCAACCCACCGAAGATACGCGCACAAGGGAAAACATCAATGAAGAATCGGATCCGCTGACTTGTAACATTGTTGGCAACGTCCAAGTCGTCCCGAATCCGACAATACGAGGTGCCATGCTTATCGATGAGCCCTCAACGATGACGGGGATACCGTTAAAGCCGGATGAAGAAGTCGCGCTACCGGCAGTCAAAGGACAACCCATAAAGTATGTTGCTGGAAAGAAGAAAGCGGCAACTACTCCGGTTCCTGTCCCGGCTGCCGTAGGCGGAGGAGGATCGAGTAGAAAAAGGAATTTACCCGCAAAAACGTGATTTACGGGATGTTTGGGTTATCTTTGTTTTTAGTGATAAAGTTTATTTTTGTATTTGGAATAGTTGGGATCAAACTGTGTAAAATAGTTTCATGATGCTATTTGAGGCGGAAATTGACAAATAATATATCTGAAAAGTTGTTTAGATAACTGTTTAATGTAAATAATGTTACCAATTTGCAAAGTACGCACAAGCTGCACTTGTTTTATAGTTTTCAACAACTCCCACCTTGATGTTGCTTTGACTGAGCAAACTGCGCGGGGATCCTGTTTTATTCATTAGGTTTTAGTTTGAGTTTTTTCTTCAAAACACGAGATTAAGGTAATGGTGTCTAACTTTTCTGTATGGTAATACATATTCTGTCTATAAGAATCACAGCCTGAAGAGCATGTTCTCCAACGATGAATTGAGCTGGGGCATCGGCGATTGCACGGCATCGGTTCGGATCCCGGCGCTTGAGGGCAAGGTTGTCACTTTTGGTAGCTTTTCTGTTTTACGAGTTACAATAAAGGGCTATTTCGAGGACCGTCGCCTGACTTCAAATTGCGACCCCTACCTGGTGGCGTCTACGATCGTTTCGGCAACGCTGCTTTCATAGTTTTTCATTTGAACAAAGCAATGATACCGTTGAATGTTGCATAAATCATCGAAACCTTTTTTTATTATAACAAAAATAAAAGCGCAATGAAATGAAGCAAAACTTAGTTTTTCCAAAGAGAACCAATATTACGTGAAATACACAGAATGAAATTGAAATGGGGGAACACATCAAAAAACGAGGCAATAAACAATTAGTAAAGAAATATGTGTTAATTTTCAACTTTCAATAACTTTTTGGTTATTTACAACCACCAGCGACACGGAGAGATGCTGTCATTAAATGTGCATGTTTTTGAGGGCGGCATCGAGGCCACTAAGAAGAAAACGGCGAATAGGCTTACGGTTGGCCTTTGGGGCACGGAGAAGGATCTCTTTTTCTTCGGCTGTCATCATAGGTTCATCCAAATATTTGTCGGTCCATTGGTCGGCAGATGTCGTGGGTGTAGGTGGGGCAGGCAGGTTCTCTTTGGCAGGAGCTTGAGGGGCTTCCTGGACCTTCTGGATGGGCTGATTAGCGGGCTTCTCGGTTATGCGTCGGCAAGCGGATGGCTTTTTGATGGACTGGAGGCGGTTACCATTCTGTTGACGTTTCACAGACGCACCAGGTTTACGGCTGTTGTTGTTGTTAGCGGAGCTGGACGTCATGATTGCTTGGAAGAGTTTTTCTGAAAAAGGGAAAGTTACTAGAAGTTGATAAGCCTTTGATCACTAAATACGATTCCACGAATACCGCAAAAACAAAACAAGGATCACGTCACGATTGAAATAGAGGTAGAATGACAGAAATTCAACCAAAAGCGCTGTTTATGGAGCTGATCGACCAGAAAAGCAACTGATAAGGTAGATCAACCGAGGCCACAACGACGGTTCCCCTTCCCCGTCTTGGCATAGTTCAGGGATAAGGGTGCGCATAAGGGTACTGTTGTAGTCCCCTCGCCTTCCCAGGTCGGCCACTTACAAAGGCCTCGTCGAATGGCGTATGCCGCGCCTAATTGCTAATGTGCACGTACTCATCCTAGGAAAATTATCGTAGAGCACGAAGACGTCAGTCAAACACCCGCGGCTTATGGTAGCTTGTCACAAGATTTGTACACTTATCCCTTGATCGGTAGTGTGAAGTGTTTTTACAAGGTGTGTAATATAGTGCCAACTAAAGGAGTATGCGCTTGATGAGTGACAAATGTCATGACTGATTGACGTTGCTCGAAGAAGGTAGGCGGAGTGGATGTTGGAACAAGTGTGAATTCGGAATCTTTGGGTGACCTTCATATTCAGATGCATTATATGCTAGCTTTCAGATTACATGCAGTGTTGTTGTGTCCATATATCGGTTATTAGTTGCATTTACGTTCAGTTATAGTCGGTAGAACCATGGACAGAGCTGTTGGATTCGGATTTGGCCGGATTTGAATTCGGATTTTCAATGTACTTGGATTCGAGTTCGGACTTGGGTTTTCAATTGTTTCGGATTTAATTTTAAAAGAAAGTTTAAAAAACGACGTTTTGTTTTCGAAAAAAAGAAAATTGTTCATAACCATTCTCTAGACGGCAAAATAGCAACGTTTAGCTATTCGTTTGGTTGAATTTTCGATTAAAAAAGTTTTGGTTCTGAATTCGGCTCTGTCGGATTCGAATTTGCAAAAGTTTCGGAGTCGGATTAGGATCGAAAGTCCATATTCGAATTTTTTCAAATTCGGATTTCCAGAAAAATTTTTGATCCGACGGCTCTGACTATGGATGTTACCTCTGCACTGTATGAAACCCTTGATCTTCGTCTCGAAGCGCGTAATCGCAATGTGTTAGTCTTGTTTTAGCTTTTTCGTGCAATCTCATACGCTATTAATCGTACACCAATCCTATTTACCGAAGAAATAAACCACCAACCATCCCATACATACCTTCGTGTGTGGTCCCCTAGCTAGCAGCGACATTGCAAGCGTCAAACTTTCCTAATATGTGGAAGTTTATTTCTAGCTCTCCACGAAGCCGTAATAACCAGTAATCCGTGTGCCCCCCAATGACAGATAGTATGACCCCCTAATTTAAAAAGCGCTGCCTCGTGTCCACGGTATTGTCGATATCTTACTCTTCCCCAAATACCATTCAAACAAAATTTATCCTACTCTTCCGTTAGTTTGCCTTTCACTTCTTGGAATATTGGGTGCCTTCCCCAGAAATATTAGGTGTCTGCAATAGTTCGTGCCACCCATCGTAAACTTTTTTTTAAAACTTTTCCTGTGTAAAGCCCTTAGATTCTGGTCGTGTTGTAGATGGTTCTAAACATTTTCTAGCGCAGTGGAATCAGAATAGATCCCTGATTTGCGGCCCAAATCATGATCTACGAAAAAGGGCCGCACCATAGTAGGTCTTGGTTTCAAGGTACAGTCTATACCGTCTTTGAATGGCACCAGAAACGGCTTGAATCAAACAAGGTTACGTGGTTTCAAAAAAACGGCACGAACTATTGCAGAAACCTAATATCTTTACTACCCACTTCTAATTACGCAAAACAACGGCGATCTTTGTTAATAGCCTATGGTAAAGGGGGACCAAATGGGTAAAACCGCTTCAACTTTAAAAAAAAACCGCAAAATCCCTTTGGTCACCCCCATTTTGCCGGATCTGAGATATGGGGGGCACTTTGAGCAATACAGAAAATAACAAGCTTGTCATTCTGCATTTTCACCAGTCTTCATTTTAATACTATATAATTCATAGTTCGCTTACAGTATGCGCAAAGAATCGATGTTGTGTGTTCGATGCTGTAGAGTAACCGTAAACACTTTGTCGTCTACTTTCAATCGCCCCGTTTTCCTTGCCGGGGTGTCTTTGATTGACATAAGTAATCGCGCACAACCTCTTTCACACTTCGTAAAATACCGTAGGATACCGTCCCCATTTGCCCCAACACACTGACCAAAAAATGTTTGTCCACCGGCATTGTGGGTTGTTGTGTTTTCCGTCGTCCACCAAAAACGTCATTCTGCTACGATTAGTCACATACAGCAAACTTGGCATCATCTGGGTCTTTCGAATTTGAGGAAAAATAATCCGTGCATGATTTTTCTAACATAGGTATAAGGCGATGGGAATTAAAGGGTACTAATAGATGACGGTTATGCACTATTATTGAAAAGTCCAAACAATAGTGTTTAGCTTTATATATCTCCGCCTTGTGATAACAGTTTGAACAGTTCGTACGATGGCATTTTAGCGATTGCTTTGCGTGGCATGCGTTAAACCTAGGCTAATCGTTCCGTGTTACAGTGATAAGTGTGTTGTACTTCAACAATGTCCGATATCAACGTCGACAGCCGCGCCATGCAGCCCTTCGATAACATCACAAACGCCCCACTACCGATGAGGCCATTGCCGCACATTTATGGCCAACCGATGAATGCTGTTCAGCCACTAGAGCAACAACCTATGCCGGTTTTGCAGCGTGATATGGGCGCCCCAACCAATGCCGAAAATCAGCAGGCAGCAGCGGAGATAAATGTGGCCCTACTCCAAAAAATCCGACAAATGAACAGGGATGCGGCACAAGGGAAACAAGCGGCGCAACAAAAACCACGTGCGGCACAACAGAAATCACGTGCGGCACAACAAAAACCACGTGCGGCACAAGAGATGCGTGTTATTATGCCCGTCCCAAAAGGCAAAAAACAACAAGACCATCCTCACTTAAGGCAGCTTTTAAACAAATCAACGAGTCAAACGAACAAGACACCGTACGCTAGAAACACTCCAGCGAAGCGGCAATCGACTACGTCCGTGCAGCAGCAGCAGTCATCACAACTGCAAACGCCTGGCAACGCTTTGCCTCAATGGTATTCAGACACCACGTCTGATCAACCTTCAGGATCCCGACCGCCTCAGCCTGACAACACCTACAGTTGGCAATCGAATGCTGCTTCTCAATGGCAATACCCGGGAGGTCAAATGCAACAGCATTATCAACATGGCTACGCCCCCACGACATGGCAATGGAATGCCCAATTTCAAAACAATGCCCCTGTCCAATGGCAATCGGACAACTCGTTTGCGGGATTCCAGCCATCCCAGCCCCTCCAGCATGGCACTGTTCCAGCTCAGCATTATCCGGATGCTGCGTCCCTGCAAGAACCTTCAAACTCCCAACCGCCGTGTCCTTACAACGACGTCGCCCAATGGCAAACGGAGGTTCCTGCACCTCTGCAACAACCTGTGGAGTTCCAGACGCCTCAGCAACAGCCCGCGGTCTCGGCTTCGTTTCAGCAGCAACCTGTGGAGTCCATAACGTCTCAGCAACAGTACGCGGTCTCGGCTTCCCAACAGCCTGACGTCATCCAGCTCGGCGATGAGTGGTATCCTCATTCAGATGCCGCGTTTGCACAGCAACCTATGGAGTGCCAAACACCTCAACAACAGCCCGCGGTTCAACAGCCTGACGTCATCCAGATCGACGACGATAGTTGTCTTCCTTATTCAGATGGCACAGTTCAACTTGCAGTGCCCCCACAGCCTCAGCACACGTACAGGTCTTGGCAGTACCGAGTGGATGAACTCCGTCATGTCGGCGGTGGATATCGTCTCGCGGCAGATGTCGAGTTTCTGCAAAATAACCCGCAGTTCCAGACGCCTATGCCCCTGCTGCCCGACGAGCAAGGTACTATATGGATGCCGGTAGGCGATAACTTGGACGGCACATTCACGGTGCCGTCCATTTTCTTTAAAGTCGGCGACAAATTTGTGCTGGCAGAGGCTCAGTGGGGAGCGTTGGTCGACCAAGCTAATAATAAGGTTACTGTTGCGGCCGAAGTAAAGCAGCCATCACCGCCATCTGAGAGTCAGGTCCAACAGAGCCGCTAGTTCGGCCACCATTCCTATTGGGCGCAGCAATGTCAAAACAACCGAGTAAACATTTTGCCGGAAGTGTTACTCGTTACTCAAATGTCAAAGGTTCGAATGATGCCGGCAATTCACATTCCAACGGATTCGTGAGCTCTCGAAGTAATACCGAGATGCCGCGAATTCATTGATGCCAATGGCGTCAAATTTTTTTGTTTTTTAAACTCGTGATTGCATGTACATATTTTGTTGACTGACGGATATAATAAATGCGTAAGGTTAACCACTAAAAAAAATTGCTTCTGTATTTACAAACAATTAGAAAAAACAAGGACAACGTTTATAACATGTTCAAATGGTAACGATCAGGAGGGATTTCACGCATTTGTGTTTTTGCTTTGACAAACGGGTTCACATTTGATGCGATGGTAATTCGAGGCAAAGGTCGAAACTTATCGTACACGAGAAAGATAATCTTAACCACAGCTTGTGTAACATCACTGTTAAACCGAGGGGAAGAGGGTAGCTGCAAAAACGAACGTTGATATGTGCCGTGGAGGAGTAAAAATGTACATTGCCGATGGCTGTCTGAAAAAGTCAACGTCCGGAAATGCACGCGTGCGCGTTTTCGCATAGCAACATGTCTCGTAACGAATTTTGATCGGACACCGCCGCCAGCAATCAAGTTCCGACTTTGATTACACGAATCTTATTCGTTCAGTTTGTACGATTTTGCGTTCTCTTCTTTCCTCTTATCTTTCCCCACATATTCGCGCCATCGACCTGTACAGTTTCTCCGTATTTTTCATCAATGTTCACATTCTAGAGATTCTAACCCATGGTGCATATGACCGCCCCAAAAATTGACAAAATCGCCTATCTCGAACACGGCCTTGCAGATTCCACCTACAGCGCCACGTGGTCGACTCGAGAAAAGGATACTCGGTGTGCCGTCAAAGCTCCCACCCTGAATGCCGCCCTAAAATCCTTGCTAGAATGTGTGCCGCCAAGCAATGTGCCATCGCTCTACATTCACATGGGATGTGCCAGCTACAGCACCCGTGTCCACATTATCGATGCTGTTAAGGCCGTCGGCTACAAACCGATTGTGCTGGGATTTGCCTTTGATGCGACGGTCGTGTTAGCACAGTCTGGGATCAAATGCAAGACGGGTGAAACGATTCTGGTTGTCAGTTCAGACGGTGTTGATCGCGAAAATGCCTCTGTCTACTTGCTGAAGAAGACCGAAAAGGAATACGAGTCCGTGCACACCATGACTGTAAATTTTTATATATAATTTCAAACAAAATCAGTTGTTACAAATCGCTTTTCTTTGCAGAAGCCTCTTCTCGAGATCCTTGCATCCACCGTTGTCAAATATGCCATCTACGATACCGCTGTAACAAACAGTGAGTCAGAAATCAAGTTTCTGCGTAAAATGTTGAAGAAGAACTTCCGTGTTTTGACCTTGGTGGAGCGTCCGTTGTCTTCTTATCTGTGGGATCTGGTTGATCGTGGCAATATCAAGGGCTACTCGGTGAAAGAAACTTGCGATATGATGTTTGAATTCCGGTGGAACGAACATCGAGCAACTTTCAGTATGCTGAGCGATATGAAGCCGGCTAAACGAGCTGTGAAGATAGATATTGGGGATGCGGAGAGGCTTGATGTATGTCTATTTTGAAGTTTTGACAGGCTTTATATGAAAATGTATTGATTTACAGATTGGTGCAGCGTTTCTGAATACTGCTTTCGATCATTGCAAGACGTATGCGTTTCGAGAGCCTGCTAACCGCATTGTTGAAGCCAGCATTACTTTTGATGAAGGCCCATTGCCGACGCTGGATCTTATAGTGACAGAGAGGACTTCCATCGTATGTTTCTTCCATAATGGCGTTAACAATAGTTGAACTGAAGTCTTCAGGCTGATGTTCCTGTCTTCTTTGAACTTCTCTATAACAGGAAGAGCAACACATTTACCGGTTCCTACGTTACGACTACTCGCCTGCCTCCTATCATTGAAAATGCCAAAACACCAGCCGAAGTTTTCAAAGCCGTGATTGCCAAACCAACTGATTCACACTCCGTTGGCGTATTGATCAACGGCGATGGCCTAGTCCCTTTCAATGTTTACAAAGAAGTGATCAAAGCGCTTCCAAAGCCAGAACCCGAAGTCCGTTCTCTTTATCCACAATGTTATCTTAGCGTGATCTTATGGCAGTCTGGAGTCAAATGCGACGTTGATGAATATATTGTGCTCGCGATTTACACGGAAAGCAGTGGAAGTTTTGATTTTGCTGTTCTTCAGAAGACTACGAATGGATTCAAAGGCATCGGAACAGGGGTAACTTGGTTGCAGTTCTTTATTTTGACTGTATTTGAAGTTTCCAGGACAAATTCCATCACGGATTTGAATTCAAGAAGGTAGTGGTCGCCGTTGAGCATGAATTCTCAGACTGTTGCCGTACCACTTTGACGTCCAAGTTTCCCGGCAAAGAACTGTTTGTTGCGAATTGGTCGAAAGTGCCGAATGACAGTATTGTCGACTTTGCAAGGAATTCTTTAAGCGGCCAACATTTCCATGGTTACATGCTGGAGCGGTATCTCGGGATGAAGTTTACGTTTGAAGCGGGTGGCGAATCTACTTCAATCGACAAAACTTTTGCTTGGACTTTCTCAAATCACGTTGAAACGCTTCCAATCGATGTCGGAAAAGGCACCGCCAAATTGAAGGTTGCTTTCTTTGGCTGGCAAACCGAGGAACAAGTTGTTGCTTATGTTGAGTATTCCGTTGGCAAGGGGCCTCGCAATGCCGTTCTTACACTTGGTGTCGATCGATTTGGACTTGTTCCGACGGCGAAGATTGAAGTAAAACCGGCTCCAGCGTCTACGAAAGTTGTCGAGAATAGTATTTCGGAAAGCATGGTAAGTTTTTTTAACAGTTTGAACAGTGATTGCAACCCTTCAGCTTGATATTTCAGGCAAAGTTCTACGCCAATCAATCCGACGACAATCCAGTCGTGATCGTACCCTCAACCAATGACGATAATCTTACCTTCCTACTCTACCACTCCAATGCCATTACCGCCTGGCCCGAAACCTTCCCCGATCGAGCTGCAATGTATTTCCGGATTGCTAAACTCTGTGAAGAACGCAAAATCATCGGCATTGTCGACCAGTATCCCGATAATTTCAAACTTTGTCAACGATCCAAACGTCGAGCACTTCTCAAACAAGCGAATCTGTCCGACGTGAAGATCTTCAACAGTCATTGTACCGATTTTGCTCTCCATCTTTCTCGTGTCAATGCCAATCAACATGTTGCTGTCGGCGAAACCGTCCTTTTGGTGAATCATGACATTGTCGTTCTCAAGCGCCAAACCGATGGCTACCAGGTCCTTGATGTGTCGCGGAATGATTTGCTCGAAATCTGCAAGGAACATTTGACGAAGTTTATCGTTGTCTACGCCTCGGACGACAGTGTAGACGCTGCCGTTGTCACTCGTGTCAAACAACGCCTCACTTCTCGGACTGTTGTCGCTTCTGAGCCATCGACGGATGCCAGCTTCCTGCCGACCTACTATCACAGCTTATTCAATGGCACCAATTGCAATGGCTACAAAGTTGCGGACTACTTGAACTACAAGGTCGTCGTAACCTATGGCACGGAGAAGCGTATCTTCAGAACCGGCTTCGTGTCGACGCCGTATGACTTCAAAGTGGATCTTCATCTGGGGGAAGCGATGTCGGTCAAAGTTGCTGCAATGTCGGTGCATGATTTCACTTCGCTTAAGCCAGAAGTCGTCAAAATGTTCACCATGAAGTCCAAAGAACGACGTTTAGTATCTCTCACATTGAAGATTGCTGATCCCTACAAAATGACTGCCAGTATGGAAGTCCTGGAACGCGGCATCACCCAGAACAGCCCTCGAATCGTGCTGATTCATCGCAATGCTGACGGATACAGTCGGACTGTTTTGACCGAAAACTCGCCGAATTCAAACTCCGAAACCTATTCGACGGCCATGACAGCGATGGAATCGTACAAATCTCCGAGCGGATGCAACATTGTGGTCGATGTGGCGCTGGCTACACTGGATGAACGGACAAAGCTGCTTGCCTTTGCGAAACAACTTGGCTATGGCGCGATTCTCGGAATCCATACGATCTGTCTTGACATCAACAAGCTTCTGTTTGCCTTCGAAGGCTTTGAGTGTGATCCCGGTGAATCTGTGTTCCTGATGGACATGTCGCAGTCGTCGCTGAGCCGATCTTTCGTTATTCGACGTGATCGAGGAGGCTATCACCTGATTCGAGCTTCAAGGGACATTGAAAAGTTGCGGAGTGCTTTCCCGATGATTCGAAGGGCTTTTGTTGCCAAAAATGAAGATGTCCCAACACCAGCTATCGGTGACGACATCACTGTGACTCCCTTAACCCCGTATCCGTCCGCCAGTGCCGTTCTGTACCAGTTTTTGGCATCTAGCATCGCCGGAGATGCGTCATTTGACCGACCTCACATCTCCAACTTCACGGGCATCGTTTTTACGGCGAGATGGGCCAAGAAGGCGCAGAATATTGAAGTTGGATTTGCGTCTGTGCCGTATTCGGACACTGTTGTGTTTCATGTTGGCATGGCTGAGAATTTGAAGGTAAGCCACATCCAAAATGCTGTTTTATGTTTACTATCGATCGTTTCAGATTCAAATGACATCACTTTGCTCGTCGAAATCCGAACTCGTCAAGCAATTCCACTTTCGAAGCCCGGCCAACCGTGTCATTGTTGTTAATCTCGCCGTTGACCGGAATCTCAAACCTTCGGCGACGCTCGTCCGTGCCGATCGTGTTCCATCTGTCGGATTCAAATTTACCACCGACAATCGCGTCATTATTCGTGCTGGAGCGGATTACACGGGCGAGGAAAGCATTCCAGCCTATCTCAGCTATACAAATGATTTCAATGTTGGATTCACTGCCCTGGAGCATATGCAAACATGCCCGAGCAATGTTGTTTATGGTTAGTTTTACTTCACGCCAGCAATTGCTGTGATCATCCTTCCCATTTCAGACTTTGTCCGTCTGCTTGCCAACGATTCTGATACATCCGTCGGTATGGATCCATCCTGGGAATTCGCAGTGTATCGTGACGCTGATTATGGCATCATGGTCGAACTCGGCGACAAGATGGCTAATATTTTTACCCTTTTCGCGATCGTCATCAAGTGCACGCTTTTATACGTCAAAGAGAACTGCAACCATGCAATGGAAGAGGTTGGTATTCAACTACCCATGGGGAGTGTCGTTTCTGAGGAGCACCGATGCGAGATTTCTGAAAGACTCGGCGTTAATCTTATTGTTTATTACTATTGAAACTTGTTAGTTGGTAAAAACAGTTACATTTGAGTTTTTCTCGTTTATTTAGACTGGTAGACATATTTAATGTACAAAAACAGTTAAGTTATTCAAGATTTTGGGTCAAAAAACTAGGGGGTATCGTAAAATGGCATCTCATTGGCTTCGGCGGGATTGTATTCACGGTGCCCATTCTTGTGGTGACGCATCGTTTCCTTCACTTTTCGCCAAACTATTCGGCTCTCGGTGTAATCGGTTCGCCACCAGCATAGGATGCCCAATGCCAAGTGGCCGAAGACGACAATGACAATAGCCGGGACCCGAAATGTGTTTAACGCAAACCAACAGTTGGCACAGACGTGAAAACAACACATCAGAATGCTTGGGGGCAATCGGTTGTTCCAGCGGACTTTGAACAAGAGTCCAACTTGGGCACAAAGGCTGATGCCGGCGCCAATGCTGGGAAGAAGCGAGACACATACGGTGATTCCGCTTACGGCTGACATGGCGCAGATGTTGACGGCCAGGTAGATGGCGGCGATTATGACAGATAGAATGTCGTGGCCTCTGCGCCATGTGAACGTGTACTTTTGGGCTTGAATAGCTAATATGAAAGCGTAGCCATCCAGAAGACTTTTCAGAACTATGGCAGCTAGAAAAGAAAGAAACCGATTGATCTTTTCTCCGAAACAACGTGTTACAGCCAGAAACAACATACCTGATGTCACCGATTCGGGAAGGACCACTGTCATTATTGACGACGAAGAGTATCAGTTAATAAACAGCTTGATTCAACAATGTGATCTGAGTTGAATGAAGACCCCATAACCTTGCTTTTGGCATTTAGCCGTTTTTTACTCTCTCGCCATGTCCAAGCCCGTGCACACAGTAATGTCTAGACTCTCCATTGTTACCGATGTAATGTGCGAAAAAGCGGATACGCGGATCTGCCATCGTCATGGGAAAGTAATGCTCTTGCCTGTGGCATCGAAGGCACTGCGCTTTCGGAACTACCAATTGTGTTAGTGATACTTCAATAGTTGATCTGTTTCTTTTCATTGATGGCAATCGTGGATTCACGTGTTTGTAACCTCTTATTCTCAATGTTTTTAGGAACCATACAACGAATTCCCTTTTCTTCTACTATTTAAAGGTGTTAAACACATCTTCCAGAAAGCTTTTTGCATCATTGTCTAGTCTGAAGGCCGTGTCTATCACTTTGATTAACTTCTCTGTCAACACCTTTTGTTTCTTCAATCCCCGGATGAGTTAAATTGCATCGATTAACGGTAGGCAGTTAGTCGTGAGGGGGTTATTGCGCCATAGGGTGGAGGTTATATGTAGTTCGAGGAGGATTGTTCTTCACGTGGTCTGTTTCCTTTTTTGATACTCACTTTAGTCAATGATTTATGCATACCATTGCAATGTACTCAACTTATATCAGAAGTTACATTACGATTCATATTTTCTGACATGCATGAACGTTGTTTGATTCATTAAAAGTTTATTAACTGTAAGCAGTTTTTGTTGGACGCTTTTGACGCCGTTTGAAAAGACATAGACAAGTCAGTACAGTAATATACGTTTGCACGTCGACTAATCCTACAACTTTTATCTGTGTTTCTGAGGCATCGTACAATTGGGGTGACACTATTGATTGCTTTTTCAAAGCCTGAACGCCCTTCAGCACAACCACAGCTTGACCAACCTTTCGTGCGCAGTTCTTGTCGACCGCTAGTTAGACCCTCTTTTTCTTTGCTTAACGTTGCTTTCTTATTCAACGTTGACTTGTTTTCATAATGAAGCATTCAGAAACAACTGAAACAATGGTACAGTATGACGCCTATGGTTACCCTGTCACTTTCGTTTCGCTTCGTCCCGACATCAACGAATATCGTTGTCAACTTCCCCAAGATAAAATTTTTAAATCAGTATACATTACCGACGATGAAGACATTTTCAATTTGGCCTCTAGCAAGAATTCCTATATGTTTCGACTATTGAAACTGCTGTATCGAAATAGATTGTTTGAATATTTATTAGACAACGGTGAAGCGTTTAATTCAGTATGGCAGGACGTTCTACATGTTGATGATATCGTTGATGGAAAAATTCGTCTTCACGTTGAGGATACCCTCATTCTAAACTGTCAAACTATCGAAACGTATGAGAAAGTTATTCCCTACATCTGTGGATCGTATAAAAAGCTCATCTTACATGGAAATGTTTCTTTTCACCAAGTTATGCAACTAATGTATCCTGATGTTAAATTGACTCGTCTTAATGCCGAAATCGATATACATCCGATGCAATATGACACATTCGTTCAATTTTTGATTCAGCACGCTCATGGTTTGGGTTATAAGTAAGTTTATCTGTCGGAAAATATGATAGACACAAAAAACTCAACATTGTGTTTCAGGTTGTTTATATACGGTCCGTGGAGATACCATCCAAAGTTTGAAACAGATCTTTCAAATGCGTGTCTTCAAACTGACTTTAGATTGAGTAATTCGGGTGAAATACAGGTGTTTAAGGTTAAAGATGACGAGAATTACCCAACATCTATGCTCAATGACGACATAGCATTCTCAAAATTCATATATGTCGGGCATCGATATAATCCTCCCTTATACGTATTTGTTTTTCTCGTGCACTGTTTTGTTCTGTTCGGTTTCACTTTATTGCTACTTTATTTACTGTGCAGTATAGGATTTCCGGAAGAATTGTTGTATTTTTCATTGCCGATAGCTGTGATAACGTCTTTTATGAGTATAATGTACATTTCTCTTGCGACCCCAATGGATACTATTTAAAAGGTTAAAGTTGTTGGTTCGATAAGTAATAACTGTTCAGAATTAATTATTAATGGTAGCAATTGTCTACTTCAGGTAATAAAACTAGTAATAAACTTTCTGGAAGCGTAGTCAAAGCATTGGACCAGGGGCATAAGGGGACAACTTTCGACAAACCAATACAGTATGCATTTCAACGTCAGACAGTGTCATTTGTCGTCGCTTTCGCAGTCTTCCCGGCAAGAAGGCGAAAGCGTGTTTGTGTGATGCATGCATGAGTTGCACAAGTTGCCAACAATAGATTGATTTTGCGCGAACACAGCTTGACCAACCTTTCTTGCACAGGTTTTGTCGACCGCTAGTTTGGCTTTTTTTGTCATTGCTCAACATTAAGTTTGTTTTACGTAGACTGTTTACCATAATGAAGCATTTAAAAGCAGCTGAAACAAAGTTGCGCTATGATGCCAAAGGTAAGCCTGTCATGTACACGCCACTTTGTAAGTACTTCGACGTTTTCTCAAACATACAAGAATATCGTTGCCATCTTCCTGAAGATGAAACCTACGAATCAGTTTACATTACTGACGACAACGCGATCTTTAACTGGGCTTCTAATAAAGATTGTAGTTTGTTTCGATTGTTGAAACTACTGTATCGAAACAAATATTTTACTTACCGCGTTGACGAGTCCTCAGTTTTCAATTCAACATGGCAGGATGTTCTACATGTTGATGATATTATTGATGGAAAGAGTTCTATTTACGTAAAGGATACGCTTATTATGAACTTTCAATCAATTGAAACTTATGAAAAAGTTATTCCTTTCATCTGTGGATCGTACAAAAAGTTAATACTACATGGAATTGTAACTTGTCCACAAATTATGCAACTAATGCATCCTGATGTTAAAAAGACTCGTATTAACGCTAAAATTGAGATACTTCCAATCGAATACGACGCTTTCATCAACTTTATAACTCAGCACGCTCATGGTTTGGATTATAAGTAAGCTTTTACGTCTGAAGATAAGTATAATCCATCTCTTTTTCAGATTTGTCATATACGGTCCATGGCTCTACCATCCAAAATTTGAAACACAACTTTCTAACGCATGTCTTCAAACTGACTATGAATTGTTCAAAGCGGGAGGTGTACACAGGTTGAATGTCACAAGTAATGAAAATTATTCTACTTCGATGAGAAATACAGATATTAAGTTTGCAAAGTACATATTTCTACAACACCATTCTAACATCAACTTATTTATCGCTACAATTTTCTTAGAATTTTTTGTTCAGCTGGGGTTTTCTACACTTGTTATCTGGTTTTTGAACAACGTGATAGGGCTTCCAAATGAACTGCAAATAATGTTATCATTGTCATCTACTGTAATGACAGTGATGTCTATGTTTTTCTTACAGATAGCATTCGGGTTTCCGATGGACATTGTTAACTTCATTTCATGATAATAAACAACTTATAACTGTACTTGAATTGATATTGGCGTATGAATTCTCTCTCGATACTTTGGGTTAGAACAACTGTGAATGTCATGTTTGCCGGGAAACCCGCGAAAGCGCGTGTGTCTAAGCTTAACCGCGTTGCGCAATTGGACCACTATTGATTGGATCTTGACGGTCTAAATGCTTCTCCCATCATGAATGTCTGACCGCTCTTCTGCGCGCAATCGCTGTCGACTGCCAAATAAGCCGTTTATTGTTGAGCTTTTTCTATTTTACATATAAGTATACTGTTGTTCCACTGAGAATGCGACCGTTAACGAAACTGCAATATGATTCCAAAGGTAAACCTATCACCTATATGTCACTCCAAGATTACTTTGCTTGTCCCGACATCAAAGAATACCGTTGCCAACTTCCGCAAGATGACATCTATAAATCTGTATACATCACCGATGATGATGCCATTTTTAACTGGGCCACCAAAGAAAATAGTGTTTGGTTTTGGTTATTGAAACTGATGTACCGAAGCACATTTTTTACATACCTCATCGACAATGCTCTAACAATTAATTCAACATGGCAGGACGTGTTACATGTTGATGACATTGTATGTGGAAACGATCGTGTGTACGTCGAAGATACTCTCATTCTGAATTGCAAAACTGTTGAAACCTACGAAAAGGTTATCCCCTTTCTCTGTGGACCGTATAAAAAGCTTATCATACACGGAAATATAACTTGTAACCAAGTTATGAAACTAATGCATGCCAATGTTAAAAAGACTCGCATTGACGCTGCAATTCAAATGGATCCCTCATTAGAATACGACATTTTTGTTAAATTTGTAGCTCAACATGCTCATGGGTTTGATTATAAGTAAGTTATTATGGCTGAGATGGAATAAAAAGTCTACTATGTTTCAGGTTTTATATGTACGGTCCGTGGATGTATGAAACTCAGTTTATAAGGAAATTTTCCAACGCATTTCGTCAAACTGAATACGGACTGCTTCATGGAGGTGGAAGAAAACCTGGTATTTCCGTAGATGACGACAATAGCACTACATCTGTGGGCTTAGAGGCGGTCAAATTTTCACGCTACCTATTCTTAGGACATCTACGTGACATAAGCTTATTTGCCGCTATTGTTAAAATACAACTTGTTGCCGTCCTGGGTTTTACTGTACTGTTATATATTTTACTGAGCGGTATGGTCATACTTCCGAACGAATCGATGCTTTCCGCGGGGTTCATAGCGTTCATGATTGTGTTCTATATGGTTGTCTTCTATTTAGCGCTCAGTATTCCGATGGACACATATTGCTATAGGGTGGGACCAATATTATTGATAGGGAAGTAATTATGCAAACAATTCTTTAGGAAAGAAAAGAAAATACTGCCGCTTTGGACGATGAAGCACTCAAACATGGAGTCAGTATCGTCCAATGGGCTTGTGAACACAACTTCGAAGTTCCCGGTGATTACGTGAAAGCATTCAACAAGTATCTTTGCCGTTTCAACAACCCTATAAGGGTTCGAATCAACATTGTTGATTTTCTTGACAAAAATCCGATAAGCGGCCTAAAGCTTCCAGCCAGGATGGAAACATCCTATAACAATAGATTAAGACGATTGGCACAGTCTCAACGTGGAACGGTTTATCAGTTTTTAAAGTTTTGTTTGAAGGTGGTGAAAGACATTGACAATGATCAATATGAGACCTTCATGAAGTCCATTGCGACATCAGCTCCAACTTTGCATGGTAGCCTCTATTTCAGTACATTGCAATATGAAAAAATTTAAGAACTGCTTTGTTTGTGACTTTTTGTTTAACCATTTATTATACGTTGTTATTACTGATTCAATATTGTAACCCATCAAGTCTTTAGTAACATTTGATGCACTTTTGTAAATAAAAACCTGTTTCATAATGATCACTACATGGCAATTGCACATGGATCAATGTTTGTGAAAGCTCTGATCACAATGTCTTATTAGTAAATCCCTTTGATTCAAAAAGTTGGAAAATCTGTGGCATCGATCGGTACAACGAAGTTCCAATTACTAAAATATGTAATTTAAAGCGTCAGAGGCACGTGGATGAAATGACAGCAATGTTTCTTATCTATAGCTCGTCCCTAGAGTAAGTTCTTATCAGTAAACAAGACCGTTCCATCAATTTTCCACGCCGCCACAATGCTTTCATATAAGCATTTTTTGGAGCGCGAGATTAGTTGCGATAACTCTATTTTATGAAAAGCCTTTCACGGTGAAAGTGTACTTACCCATCGCCGATATGTTAAATCCGTCAACTTCGAAGATGTGTCAACCGAATATTGGCATTGTTACAATGGTCCAACAATATCTACTCGATGGTCCCCCTGCAAAAGCTGAGTTTCAAGGCTATCTGCAGCCTACAGCTAACAACAGGCACGAAACACCTCCGCCTGATGAACCAATTGTAAGACAACGTCAAAAATGCCATCATGAGTCACCTCCGCCTGATGAACCGACAATAAAACAGCGCCGCGTTAGTGAAAGGAACGGCAGCAGTGGTCGTCCTCGCCACGACAATCCCAGCCCGCAAGCAATCAACACGCGAAACTGTCGGGATAGAGTAAGTTTTATTGATAAGGAAAGAAAGTGATAATCAAACCACCTTTTCAGCAACAAAAAGAAAGTTCGCGGCGTACCAGTTTAGACGATGACGCACTCCAACATGGAACCGCCCTTGTTCAATTAGCCTGTGAGCATAACTTTGAAGTTCCTGGTGACTACCTTCAAGCATTAAACATGTTTATTCATCGTTTTGAAAGTCCTATCAGAGTTAGAATCGTGGTTGTCGACTTTCTTGTTGAAAAGCCGAAACGTGGCCCAAAACCTGCAACTCCGCCATCGATCGAAGAACGGAGACGATTGGCACAGTCCCAACCTGGAATGGTTCACGAGTTTTTGAAGCTTTGTTTAAAGGTAGTGAAGGACGTTGACACAGATCAGTATGACAGCTTTATGGAAGCCATTGCGACGTCAGCGCCAACTCTGCACGACAGCCTTGTGATAAACTTTATTTCGGTGCATTGAATCTTGAAAAAAAAAACTTATGAATTGCTTTACTTTCGACTTTTTATTTACCCAATTATACGCTTATTAGGTGTCACCCCATTTCAAATGAATCATAAGTCAGGTTTTCACGTCACGATAAAAAAAGAAAGCTCACTAAAGAGTAAACAAGATGGACCGGAGAAGCGAACGCATTGCTGATAACCCGCATTGACTCCTTATGGTGCATCCCTTGTGCCCTTATTTCACAACACTTTCCTTCACTAGTATAAGCATTGCTGATGTCCCCTCGCATTAACTCTTATCAGTTCCAATCACTGACTGAATGCGAATGTTTGCGAGTGCGTTAACACAGTTAAAAAACACAACTCGAACAAACAGAGGAAGTATAACCTTCCAAAAATGTTCCGTGACACCAATAAATCTTCAAAAGGTTCATTCGATCAACTTCTCGATGACAGACAAAGCGACCGAGCCCATCGCGATCAAAGTGATGAGCAATGCAAACCGCCACGATCGCAGTGAACCCGCCTTCATCGGAAGTAGTATAAATAGCGCATCTTGACGCGGAAACCATTCGATTCGCCTTTCTTCTTTCATCATCCATCACAACATCACAATGCAGTCTCAATCAGTGGTTCTCGTCTTAGCCGTGTTGGTGGCTGTGGCCGTTGCGGCTCCACGTTATTCGCGACAAGCCTTCGGTGGCCCTGTTATCGAGAAGAGTGTAATCACTGAAACGGTTGAAGGCGGCCCTGGTGGATTCGGAGGCCGTGGCGGCGGATTCGGTGGTCCCGGCGGTCCTGGTGGATTCGAAGGTGGTCCTGGAGGCCCTGGTGGCTTCAGCCGTGGTGGTGGACCTGGTGAATTCGGTCGACGTCCGTTCGGTGGTCGTGGTGGATTCGGTGGACGTGGCGGCGAGCGGGAAACGATCGTCGAAGAAGTCATCGAAGGCTGATCTAACCTTTCTTTCACCATACTGTACTTACTTTCCAAACTGTAATAAAACCAACATTACTATCCAAAAGTTGTAAAAACCATCACCTCATTGCATCAATCATCCAATCATTTCACTGAAGTAACCTTTTATCCACAAAAAAGCTCAAAAATAAAGATACGTTAAACTATTCCCACCGAAAACAGACACCAAATAGTAAAACCTTCAGCGAACTTGTTCCGCGTGGTAATATCAAACTACTATGAATAGATTAAATAGGTGTAACAATAGGTAATAGATAAGGAGAGGAGATGCTAGAATACAAAAAAAGCAAAAACAGTTGAGGAAAACGCGACCCGAATGTAGAACGAACTTCACAAGCAACAGTGTTTTTTTCAAAGGGGGCCTCGGAGATCAGTTAGTTCGAATCAAAAGCCGGTGGTGGCGGCGGCGGCGGTGGCAAGAAGCTATACGCGGAGAAGTCGCCCGTAGCGGCAGCCATGGCAGCAGCAGCGGCCGCAGCCGCGGTGGGGTCCAAGCCTTCGGGGATGGGCCATCCAGGGGGCGGCGGAGGCGGTAATGACGACAACGGCGGCGGTGGTGCGCCTCCGAAGAAGCGATCACCTTGTGGTGGCATCGGGAACCGATTCAATGGCGTCGGACGATGAGGGTGACCGAGTTGGGGCGGCAGACGGAATGGCAGATTCACAGCGGGCGCGGCTGAGGTGGTCGTGGCAGAGCTGGGTTGACTGGGTGCCGCAGGGGTTCCGCCTATCTCGGCCATGAGGGCACTGTATTCATCGTCGAGGGCTGATTTGTCGACAGCGCCTTGACCCGTCTTCGGAGCAACACAATCACGAGCGATATGGCCGGCACCGCCACAGGCCGTACAGATGATATTGGCTGTGACGTTGGCTTGTTCGGGGCATTCGTAGGTTTTGTGCTGGTCACTGCCACAATTGCTGCATCGAGTACCGCCAAGGATGTCCTCAGGGCGAAGTGTGCCGTTTAGTACGGCCAATTCACGGAGCTGGTGTTGACGAAGGACGTTATTTGCGTCTGGGCGGTTCAAAGCGTCGTCAATGATCTCTCTTATCTGAAGAAAGGGGATGAAATTTTGAAAAAAAGCACTAAACCAACCTTTATAACAGCATCATCAATAACTTTCTTCTCACTACCGGTAACATAGGCATGCAGTGGCTCATTCTCGCCCGGCAATGGCCCTTCACGTCGAAGCAATTTGCCTTCTTTGATGGATCCTTTTCCTCGAATGATAATCCTGGCACCGGTCTGCATTTCCAGCGATTTCAATGTATTTCCGCGAGGACCGATGAGAAGACCGACGAAATTGATATCCGGGTTTTCTTCCTGTGGTATGAAGACTTTTTCGTGAAGACGGATAGCTGGCGGGCTAAAATGAAACTTTATATATATTTTCCTCCAAAAAATGCCACAAAACATACCGATAATCAGTAGGAGGCTTGTAATCCGGGTTCAGCGCCAATATAGCCTTAATATTTTCATGCCGTTTCTGTTCCAACTCCTGGCGCTTGCGAACTTCACGAGTATTCAGACGTTTGCCGTTGGGATCATAGATAGGTTCTGGCGAGGGGCTGCGTTCGTGTTCCGGGGCGACAAGTTCGTTCATTCGTAGCCGACGAGTAGCTTCCTCAACTTCCATGGTCAGCAAGTAGACTTGACGGTCTGTGTCTGACATTTCGGACGGCAAAATCGTCGGCATACCGGGAACGAAAGCCTTGGTTGTACTCCATCGCGATCGGCGACCACCTTCGGCTGGTGGCGGTGGGACTGGATTGGTCGTAGGTGTAGCGAAGATGGGTGCAGTAGGGGCAGCGGGTTCGACTGGCTCGGCTTTCACGTATCTCGATGGCTTATCATCGTAGTCACGTTCGCTTCGACGTGGAGAGCGGGAACGGCTTCGTCGACTGCGATGGGAAGAACGTTTGCGGTAGTCGTCATCGCCTGAAAAGGTTTACCCTTTGTTAAACGTAACAGCTAAAGGTAAAAACTCACGTCTCCGGCTACTCGAAGACGGACTGCGCCGACGGTGACGTTCCCGATCCGACGATCGCGACCGGGAACGCCGTCGCTCCCGACGGCCCTCACGATCACGTTCCCGATCCCTCGGTCGCGAGGTCTTCTCCGAGGATTCAGCCCTGGAATGACTGTTCGAAGGGGATCCCGTCTCCTCCTCCTTGACGGTCCGCAACGCTAAAAATCTATATATAAACAGACGGGGGGAAGGAATATATAAAAAGTCGAAACAGACCGGGTTCACCGTCTCCATCCTTGTTGAAACTACGCTGAAACGGCAGAGGTTCAGTGTTTCCACCAGTTCCGCGACGACTCATCGCGATAGGTTATGATCGAGGACCGGAAATGCCACGGGGAAAGAAGGCGAAGCGACCGATAATTGTGCGAGGAAAGCGTTGCGAAAAGCCCAGCAGGCCCATTCGACGCGCGTAGTTTTGCATGTTGCAGGCAGCTGGGAAGGGCTGGAAGGAACGTGGGATGCTTTGGGGGCAGATTTTGGCAGTTTTGTACCTTTTATGGGTAAAATTTTTCTTTCCAATGGCATCAGTTGCCGAATGTGTCGACTAATAAGCAATTTTAGTTTTTACACTTTTTGTTGGTTTTTCCAATTCGCACACTGTCCTCCCACGAACGCGCTAGCACCATTCAGCCGGCTGTGCGAATGTACAAAATGCGAAAATTGATTTGTGCAAATGGTGAAATCCTTTAAAATAGCAAAAATGCCAGAAACACCGACTTTTTACACGTTTTTATGGTCAATGTATGTACTGTCCTACTTTTTGAACATGATAGCAAGTTACAACTTTTTCAGAATCGACTTTCAGCACAAAATGACAGCAAAAGTTCTACAAATAAATCTGTTTAGTCTCCTGCGAATTCACATTTCCGTCGGATTGTCATCGGCTGGCACTTCCTAGATGACGAAATACGCGAATCCCGTAACGATAAGGCCGAGCACCGTGAAGGGGTTGGTTGCTCCATTAACGTCTAAATAATCCCAGTCGCAAATATTGCAGAGATCGGACGAACACTGGAAATAGGCCGACCCGTCATCGCTAAAAAACATAAATATCAGTAGTTTCACCAAGGTACTCATGACAGCAGCTTACGCTTTTTTGCACCCCTCCGACGTGGGGATGATAATGGGTTTGTTCATAAGTTGGGTGGGATACATGCAGTATTGTCCTTCTTCATACACGACCCCGTTGACCTTTCGGCGCACTGAAAAGGGTTACGGTAAGTGAGAACATGCAGGATGAATTGATACGAACCGAAAATACAGCCGCTGCAGCCATCGACTGTGGGGGCAAAGCGATCGCCATCAAAGCTGGTGTAACATGTCACGGCATCGGAGAAGGCAACAAACCCGAACAGCGCGATCAGAAGGAGGCCTGTCGACGATCGCATCGTGCCCACACTTGCCAGACCCTCAAGGGATCGAATAACGGCAGAGGATTCTCTTTGCTATTGGAAGGCATATGGTAATTTTAATAACAGATAAACGTGATATCTTTACATAAAATTATGAATTAATGGTTTCAGTTACAAATTTATCAAAATTACGAGTCTTTATTATAAAACTGGTTTTCATAAATGGTAAAATCTTACCAAATTTTTGTTCAGGTGAAGTAAATCGACTGTAAACACGTTTTAACAACGCAATTAACAAAAAATAATTTCAACATTATCAACTTTAATTTCTTTGGCAAAGTGCGACTATTGTCAATCTTGTTCTCGAAGTTCAGTTTATATAAAATTTTACAAATCATCTGTCTTTTCAGCCGAATTTTCTTATCATGGTTAGTTTGATTTACATTATTTTCACCACTGTATCATCACAACTTTATGGGTTCACCTTTTTAGCCGGTTATTGCTCTTGAACTCAAAGCCAATTTGGTGAACGTGACGAATCTTCGACCTGGCGATTATTCCGATCACCGCTGGTATTTGAAGGTTTGTTTACGCTTTTTACACATGTTTATATTGTTGAACGGTTATTAGAAAACTATTATAATGTTTGGTTTTATAGTGCAAATGTTCGAACTGTGGTGAAAAGAATGATCAATGGCAGTACGCAACGGTTGAAGTAAGCGCCAATTTTATATATTTTTCTTCACATTAGCAGTTTTAAATTGTACTTGTAGGAAGCCCACGAGCTCTCCAAAGGTCATGGCGTTGCCAATTTGCTTGTGAAGTGCCCACTGTGCTCGAGGACTAACTCGTTGGGTAAGTTTTGTGGTTTGAGCTGTTTTATGCATCGTTTAGTTGTCAATTTACTCTTTGGAGATTTGTTTTTCTATTCCAGAGATCCTGACTCATACCTACAAGCCCTACATTGCCGAGAAGAATGAGGAGTGGCAGCAGATTGTTCGATTTGACTGCCGAGGCCTCGAACCTGTCGACTTCGATCCGAGGGTGGGATGGGTCGCCGAAGGCACTGAAAGTGGAACTGTTTTTGAGGATATTGATTTGAATGACAAGGTTTGTTTGTTTTTTATATGACGCACCTTTAAATGACAACGGTTTCAATGTGAACATGAGCATATTTCAGGAATGGGCCGACTACGACGAAAAAATCAGTGAATCCGTCGAAATCAACTCAATCGAAGTCCGATTCACCGCTGTCAAAGGCAAATGGGCAAACGGCAAAGTCTAAACTCTTTCCATTTGCTATGTGTTCAAAATTTTGTTTATTTATTCTGTCTGTGGTACTTTCCGGATAAAGCTGTGCTCAATCATTGCCAAACAATGAATGATTCAGGGCTCCAATCATAGTTATTTGTGCCCCATTTGCAGTTCCCTCAAAATTGCGACGTTCAGTTGGTTCATAGCCATTCCGTTTCGAAATTGACCAAGGATGCTCTCACTTTGATGAGACTACCTGCCAATGACTCACGGAACAAAAAAAAACAGATTTCATCTTCACTTTCGGGGCGATGTATTTCGAAACTTCTTTTTGTTCGGCTATTTTTCACGTGATCTTTACAGTAGTTTTTGATTTTTAGTCGAATTTTAAATTTGCAACAATGATAACCCCCGCTAGCCATCGGCGACTACCCAAGCTCCCAAAAAGCCGGATATATGAAATATTTATCCTTCAATAGCTTTCCAAAAGCCCGATGACCCTGATACATATCCAATAGCCCCCACTTTACACGTGAAACACAATCACAAACAATGCTTTCAATCTTTTTTGCCGGAATACTTTCGTCTTTTTGGGTGTCTGTGAATATTGCTTTCTGCATTGCTAATTCCAAATGGACTTTCAGTTTTTTTGTTGTTAGCCACTGGACAACGGACGGACCATGGCCGCGTTGCTATGGTCAAGTGCATTTGGCAAAAGTACAAAAATAAGTTATTTCGAACCCTCATTTTGGAGATTCAAGAATTCAATGCCATTATGTGCCCCAAGGTCGGATTAATGCGATCAGATTGCTGAACTGCGTTGTCTTTACTCCGTAGATTCGCGCAATTATCTCATTTTTCGACAGTTGACCCTTGGAGACAGCCAAAAAAGACAGACCCAAAGGCCCGTAATGAGTGTCCGTGGATGGCACGGACACGCCGGGCTTTGTTTTTTCGGCGCCGATCAGGGGGGAGACAAATTGTTGCGCCGTGCCACCGTCGGCTGACACAGACAATGACGACCTTAACGGGATCAAAAACGGTGCCATTTAATGATGCTTTGGTTTTTCGGGAATGAATATTTGAAGGATTGTTTTACTGGATTGAAGCAAGGACGCTCTGGGTATTCATGCATTTTTGATAAGCCTATTTGATGGCGGTAGGGTTATTTTCATTGATTTCAGGCAGCAATTTTTGGGACTGTATAGTCTTATCGGTGGTAGACATGGGTTCCAAGTAAATTGTTTACACAAATAACACTTAGGATGTTGAGTTGAACAACTTTCTCACAGGAGCTTATAAGGGTCGTAGATATTAGGTGCCAATAAGTCGATCCGAGTGGCTGATGGATGCCAATTTGTATGCTCCCACGATTACAGTTCCAAAAAGGGTACCCATAGTTACGCAGTTACAGTAACCGTCGACTGTCAGTTGCGCAATGCGACCTGGCAGCCGGTCGAGCTTCAGGAAGTCTGTAATTGGCGGCACCATCTGCCGAAAATAGTGAATCTTGGACGGTTGCCCCTGGCGGTGACCTTTTTTGGCATGTCTTTTTCGCGCACAATTTGGACAAAGTGCTTCGGGATGCTTTTTATGTTTGCTTTTTGAAGCAATAAACAAACGAAAACAACAAAAAATAAACAATTTCACATCCAATGTCCCTCTATCCCTCGATACTTTCAATTAGCATCAAATTCCTGTCCCTCAACTTAGCACCGAAAAACATCGAAGCACAGTTTTTAGTGTTTACGACCGTCCCGCGAAACTAGTTACATTTCCGCTTTGAACAATAGGCCCGACTTCCGGTAAACGTCCTTGCCCCGTGGAGCCAAGTTTACTTCATTCAAACTACTCCTTAAACGTGTCATTTACGCTTTTTCAGCCGTCGCACGGCATCTTCAAAGCCCCCTTGGAACCCATCTTTCGTTAGGTTGAAGCCATTTTTTACGCAAATCTTGTCCTCGGTCATGATTGCAGGCCTTCAAAGTCAAACAAGTCAAGCCAGACCCCAGAAGGCTTGCCTGTCTGCGGTTTTACTTTCTGCGCAATTTGCGAAAAACAAGTATTTCTTACTCCCTCCACTCGCCGCCGCCACCTGCTATCCGTCATCGGCATCGGTGGCAGCGGCATTTTCGCGCACGGAAATGGCAATCGAAATCCATCTGCCACCCGCGCCTGCGCCCGCGCCGACAGTCAGTGATTGACATTATTGCCATAAAACTCCTCTCGGATATTATAAGCGTGCCGTGGATAGGGGCAGCAAATTCCGATGGCGACGGCGATGGGGGTGGCGGCACTTTTTTCGGGAGCATCGTATATTCGATATTCGAAGCGGCCGATGGAAGCCATAAAGCGATGATCAGTGAGGTCAGCGACCGGAAGTCGGAGACGATGTTTGAATGGAAAATTTGCAACTGACTACGGGCTGGAGGCAAAACTTTATGGCCGTCTTTTTGGCGGGGTTTGTTTTTCGGCGAAACTGACGAGGTTTCAAAGGAGAGTTGTTTTGGGATGACTGGTTGTAAAAGTGAGTAAAGACAGGATGGGTGACCGTTAGGTACTGTTGGGGGTACTGTAGAGGAGACCGTAATGATGTCAAAGTTTAATTTTGATGGAAAAACATTACGGATTTTTGGCATTTTTCATTTTAAATAGTTTTGAAAGTTTGAAACTATGTAAAAACTGTAAAAAAGACTGTTGTAGACGTTGACATCGTCAGTACGATTCTCGGATCAGCCATATCCATCCAATTGTCCCCCAACCCCATCTAATCCCTCAATTTCATTACACAAAACATCTGCGTCGACGCGTGTTGGGCCAATTAGCAACACTGCGCATGAATAGCGATACCAATTGAGCCTGAGCATGCCGTTATAACCCCATCCCCAATTACATCCTGCGATCGCCTGGGTCGATTGTCAAGTGGGGCCACTTGCGCGAAATTGCCATGCGATGTAGTCGTTTTTCCATTGGGCTGTCACAATGCATGATCACAAGTGCCAATAATGATGTTCACAACCATTTTTTGGGTGTCTGAATCAAAAATTTATTCATCCAGGACGCAATGAAATTTGGATACTTTCACTCAACAATGGCATTTTGTTCGATCCAACATTCAACTTTCAATGCACTCATAGTTTATAGGGTAGTGTACTGTACCTTTGACCCGTCCACAGAATCGACATTGACGGTTATCAAAACCAAAGTAACCCCAAACAATTAGTCCTTTTGTTCCGTTTTTCCTCTATCGATTGCGATTGCTTTCAAGCTAGTAAAAACGTCTAGGACACAGTTCCATGCGTCGCATCGTTTTTGCAAAGTTTACGACCTCAAAGAAAACATGCCTTGTTCGACCGCTCTAAGCCGCTATTATCTTTACGGCGCAACAGACGTTTTTTATGCAAAGGCCGCGACACTGATTTCGGGCGTCTTATCACCACATTGGAAACATTTAGCTGCCCGTGCCGAGGGTAAAAAATTGTGATGAAGTCAGCTAATAGCTTCGCAGGTTTGGCCCCGAGGCCGCGGACTGATAACTCGAAAACACAGTTATTTTATAGACGTCTCAGGCGGGGCACAAAAAATTGCTTTGCTGTTCACTGTATGCATAATGATACACAGTTGGGCTGGTGATAAAGGGCTAAAAAACGAACTATGTGGAAGATGGGAATTGAGAAATCGATGTGTTTTAAATTTATGGCTCTTTCATTGTGACAGTGATGGTGGGGATCGATAAGACGATGTGGGGTTACTGTAGGCAATAGGCTCATTGACGGTAGTAGTTTGACGTTTTTAGCCTATTTGTGATCAAATTTGGCCGTTGGCATTACATACAAGCAAAGCGAACACCCACTACAAACGCCTCCACATCACATTCTTCAAAACTTCCTACCTTTCAAGGAACTCCGTTCCCCTCATTAGCACACCCAAAAAGCCACCCATTTTTTATCTATACCAGCACCAAATCAAGCAATGGTGGTCGTTCCTGTTCCTGGCTGTCACCGAAAGAACACCAAATTCCATCCATGTTGACATAACAGTGCATTGCGTTACATTGGTGCCCTTTTTTAGCTTGTGATTGATTACTGGGACTGATTAGGGGCCACGAGCCACCTTATGATGCAAGTTGTTTTCATCTAGCATCCAAAACTTCACAGAAAACACAATACTATTTAGTTTCATTGATTTTATTTTTCATTTTTCTGTCATGGTTGGTTATAACATTTACACTAGCACAGCGCATCATTAAGTAAGTAGAAACATGACTAATTTGGTGGTATTAAACAGAATAAGTAAGATTTGACTATGTTATAAATTGCACAAAAGTAATGTAGAGATTTTTATGTTTGTATAATATGTACACGTCTTGACTAGAAGCTCAGCTGCCGTGGCGAATTCGATCGAGCACATGGGTAAAGGTTTTCAAAAGTGGGAAAAGATGAATTGGGTCGAGAAAGGATTTAAAAAAGTTTCGTGTTGGGACAAAGGGAGGGAAGTTGGATCATTGCGTGTCGATGATAGCCCGGAGATGGATTTTTTTCAATTTTGGTTCCATGGAATGTGGAGCGAAGTATGGATTTCATGGGGATACAGATGGATTACTGTAGCAAAGGGGAAGGAAATGGTAGTGACTAGAAGGCGGATTTCACTGTCGAATCTCGGATGAAGTTTCATTTCATTGTGAATGGATGGCATCGGCATTCAGACGGTTTTGATCATCGGTGACAACTTTGAGAAAATATCATCGGGAAACAGGCTCTGGAGCGAGATGTCCGCTTTCGACTGTTCTGATGGCGTCGATTCGCGGGATGCCGTCGATACGGATGCGCTCGATGAAGCTGATCGGCCTTTACCCTTGGCATTTGGCATGTGCCATCGGCGATGGGATGCGAGATTGGCCGGGCAGGGGAAAGTCTGCAAAAAAAGATAATTCATTAAAGATCCCTTTACAACATGGCCCAAATGCCATGCCATCCCGACTGTTCAGCTATGCGTACTCATCCCCCCTCCGATCCATCATTATCAACCTCCCCATCCCAGCGGCATGTTTTCCATTCCGAACATGCGTCAAAAAAGTGCCGTCGTTTTGTCGGCGTTCAGTCAAGAGAGACGAACCCCTCCCTTTGACTAACATACTTATTTCCTATGCGCATGCGTTATCCGCGTTTATCCCCTGTGTCCATTGACAAAGTTATTATACCCGGTTAGTCTGTTAAAAGGCACCATCCCTCGCTCTTCTTGCTCAGACTGCCAATGCCAAAACTGAAAAACACCGAAAAATGGCGAATCTTTCAATTTTTGTCAAAACCCCGGAATGCATTAGTATGTTATTATCTCGACCGGCATACAATGATACAATGCCATCGACCAACGACGACCCAAAAGCACCCTTCAAAGCGATGAGTTTTGTTATATTTTCGCCGAAAAACAGCTGATGAACCTCGGTTACTGTATCTATGCCTATTTGGGCATACTGTAACAGGTGTTTAGCACCCGGAAAGTTTGAATAACATGAAAGTCAGTTTAATCCGGTCCAGTATCGCGGTGCCGGTCGGCCCTTTTTGATTGCACGCATTGCGGACGATGCCGAAAGGCATAATGTCAATGTTTGTCATGCACGATCGCGGGGCTACTGCCTGCCACTTGCGCAAACAGTACACCCCCGGTCGACGATGGCGGCGGGAAAAAAGTGCCATCGGCGAGGGCTTTTGACGGCTGTCAAAACAAAACAGAAGGCATGGTGCCCTGCTCCGGGTGTCAAAGAAGGTCATAACAACATGTGCATGACAAGATTTGCGTGGGTGGCGCAGACGGAGCTGGATGGGATTAGCTTTTTGCCATTCGACCGACAGGGTGAACTTGTTTTTACAGCTTGAGCGGCACGGCATAAGAACACAGTGGCAAGAAAGCTGCTTGTTGCTACGCGCGCGAAACATCTGTAGTAAGTGGATTTTCGCGCACTTTACAAAATGCCGCCATTGGCACTGTTGGCTTTTGTCCACGAGTAGCTTACGAATTTGAAGCAAAGGAATAAGCATGCCACGGCATGGGACATGGCCCATAGGGGTCCAGGAAGGTCAAGTACCCGGCGGGCAGCGGTATGTAGCTTTGATGGAGCGGTTTTGATTGGCGACACGAAACAAGCCACCGGATTAATCGAAAAGCTATTGCTCGAGAATGGCATGTGCCACTGGATGGGGCTCGAATCAGCATGGGGTGGATCGGCAGGGGCGCTAAGGGCTAGCTAGATCCGTCTTTATAGGACCGAAAAGCTTGCGCAATGCGCACCGTCAAGTGGGGTCATCAAGAACCAATGAGCTATGTACTGTAGAATGGCACGGTTTTGGATTGAAGCTTACCTTGTCACATTCCGTGCACTTGTACTCCTCATGGACGATGCGTGGACACTTGTGCATGGCTAGTCTGAAGACATCGTCGAATTTGACTTTGCACAGAGAGCAGATTGAATCGCCGATGACATTCGGGATTTCAGCTATCTTTTGTCGGGATTCTTCGGTGATATTGACCAAAGGGGCTGATGGGTCGAGTTCTGAGGCTTTGGCTAACTCGTCTGGGGTGATTTCACTGAGTTCCTGAAATGGCATTTTTCAACAGTGTTTTGTACAGTAATGAGAACAGTACCTTGATATGCATGCCCGAAACCGGCGAATTCGTCTCATTATCATCAGACAACAACTTCCTAATTTGTTTCGACCGTTTTGCCACCGGCGCACTCGTCGAAGCCCCTTCACTCTGCATGCTTGAAGACGATGAAGCAGGTCGTTTCCGACTGACTCCACTTAACCCCTCTGGCGTCACAGCTTCCCTCGATGGCACTGGTGAGCTCAATTTCGCTGCCGACACACTAGCCGATTCTGATAACAGCCTCAACAACTCCTGCTGATAAAGCATAGTCCTAATATTTTCCATCTGTGCCTGGAGATCGAACCCGCCAAACAAGTTCGGCATTGCCACCGGGAAAAACGGATTAACACTGGCTTGCTGGCTTTGTTGCTGTTGTTTGCTAAGTTCTTTCAATAAGCTGGTGACGAAATCGGGTGATCCATGACTTGGCACGACTGGTTCTGGGGACACGGGCACGGCATTTGCGTGGTTCGATGCCATCAGTAGGGCTTGGAAGGCATTCACGGGAGCGGCGGATGCGGCGCCGAACATTTTACCTAAAAACGGGGAGAATTTCTGGAAAATCGTTGAATAAACACGCGGAACGCGTATAGGAACGAACACCGAGGAAGGTAAAGAAAATAGACAAGCTGCCGCCCGCGAACTTTTACGTGAATCTGTTCGCCTGTCTTTTGGGATGCTAAAAATGAAACACAAACGAATGCAAACGTCAAAGATAAGAAAGGTCTATCACAGGGAAGTGGAGTTATCAGGACATGGGGAGTAATGGAAGGCGGCATAGGACTGTCGGAACAGTGCATAAAAAATAGCTGCATGGATCAGCAAGTTGTTGGGGAGATCAATTTGAGGAAGTTAGGCGTATTTTATTGTTAGAACTAGAAAAGAATTACAAAAGGAGTGCCAGAATGGCAGTATTGCCAGTCCTACAGTCTTTATGGGGGCACTGGGGTACTGTAAGACCGGCTCAGATACCACCGGCATGCTCCATGATGCCCTAGGACGTTGAAATGCCATGGGTCGTCGGAGCCGGTGGCATGTAGATAGGTTATGGAAGTGGATCGGGACAAAGGGGGCGGAGAAGAACGGTAGCCTCGGTGACCGACGAGCAACGACTGCCCGAATCGGAGGGGCCAGCTCTTCGAAGAAAGGCAGCTGGCGCGAGTTAGAAGAGCTGCCTGCGCGCGTGGGTCCGCCCCTCCTCCTTTTCACAGAGAGAGGGACATCTGCCCTCGGCTACTAGCCTTTTTTGGGATGTCGGAGTCGACCTGTGAGCCCTTTGCCTTACTTTCTGAAGGCAAGCTTCATAACTATGTCGAAAAAAGGCCTGAAGCGCCAAAACTTCTAATATGGTACATTAAAACAGAAAGACCAAAAATTCAACTTTGCAAAAAAACTATCAAAATCGACATCAACTCCCTTACCATGGGCGCAGTTCTTCAACAGCAATGCAGAGGGGCCTCGAAACAACTGACAACATGATCCGACAGAGCAGAGGGTCTCCTCATTCAGGATGACTAACAAAACCTGACGGAGAACGGTGACAAACTTGTCTCTCTTGGCATAATGAAATGATGGAAAACCGATACAAAGTTATTTCGACATAGATTTTCGCAGTTTTGTAACAAAAAAGTAACTTTTTTTCTTTAACCAAGTTCAAATTTACCGTAAAAGTGAAAATCCTTTCATTAAAGTTATTTTTGCCTATCTAAAAGTTCAAAAACCTAACCAAAAAGCTACCATCACTCAAAAAACTACTAAAATAACTTGCAAATTCATGTGATTCGAGCTTATAGAGTTCCCGGAAACACGCGACAGTACCACAGTTTTAGTGAGTGACCTTACAACGTTAGTCGCTGATTACACCGTCATGCTTTTTGGTTTCTTTTTTCGCATTCTGGAAGAAGTTTTAATGGCGCTGCAGTCAGTAAATTGGGTGTCCAATTGGGTGATAAGTTGATACAGCAACTGTTGGAACTTGATTTTGTAACAAAAGTTGATCGATGGCTAAATTTGAGAACATTTTTGCAGGTTTTTTTCGGGTTTGTGCATTATCGATGTCCCCGTCAAACATCAACATGTACTAATGGGCTGAAAACTAATTCATTTTCATTCCACATTTGCCAGGTCATCATAACCCATCATCATATTTACAGTCCTCGGACAGGCATGGCATGGCAGGGTGGTTGTATCCGTCACACATGGGGCAACAAATTCATCAGGCCAGATGCCGTCCGTGTCCTCATGAATGGGAGTTTGGGACTGGGTGTATGTTTTTGTCTTGCGCAGACGTTGCAGCCCTCTAGTCAAGCGTGTACAATATCCATCCATCCGGGGTGACTGTATGAACTGAACTGTGTGCGCGAGAGTGCCGAAATTCGATCCATCATTGCTTGGGGTGTGCGCAATCGCCCGGCCAAATAGGGTCGTCGTTGCTCGTCGAGATCGAGCTGGCGCCTGTGCCATCCAAAGTGTAGCATTACCGCGTTCTCGATGGCACGCAGCCTTGCTAAACAGACTGTTTTTGGCAAGCAAGGACAGAACAGGACAGGACGTCTGTCGGATCAGCTGGAAGATGGATTTGTGACCTTATGGATGGCCTTGGTCAAGAGGGGGTTCAACATTGGGATTAATGTTGCAAAAACAGAAGCACTCTTACTTTTTTGGGGATTGTTTATTGTTAAAAGTTGAAAAAATACGGTAAAACGCAAATATGAACCTCCATGGGGGTTTTGTTTTGCCATTTCGGCAGTCCAAAACAATCTCTATTTCGCCATGCATGCCAATCTCCCACGGCAAAGGTATACATTCAATCGTGACCGCTACCGGGTGCCAACAACAACCCTCCCCTGGCCTAGTCGGCCTATACCGTGCCGACAGGGACTATTGTAAGCATACCGCGCCCGCGGGCAGTGCCACCGGTAAACAATTAGCCGTCCGGATCCGGAACCTGTAAGCCTGTCTAAACAGTCCACATTTCCCTTCCGGCATCAAAGCCGACAGCCGAGAGCCACCCACTGCGGCATTTCGGCATTTCTACGCTTCCGGAATACAGTACAGTGCCGATCATTCCCGGCACCCCACGGCGATCCACTAACCTCTTCAAAAAAATCCCGCATCCACCGATAGATACTCGAGAGCCGCTTATGAACCCATGTCACCCTAGGCGGCACGGCACGGCATGCCCTCCCATGTCCTTAGATCGAGACCTGCTCCTACTGTGACTGTGATTCGGAGGAGCTCGGGTGGTGACAGCTAAATTGCGCCGACAGAAGACACGCTGCCTTGGCCGGCGCTCCCGAGAAAAAGCAATGTGCCGTGCCGTCCTCACCGAAGGACGCTGACAAAAAAGGCGACAGAATGGGGGGCACTAGCCGAGGAAGGCAATTAATTTTAAATCAAGACGGTCATGGCGGTACTGACAGATCTGACTTGAAAGCTGTGACGGCGCAAATAATACACAAAAAGGCGGTCGAGGAGATTTATTGGCGTTCTTCTGGAGAGGGAGGTGTCAAATGGCCGATTTGTTTTGCAAAAGTCATGGATGCAGTTTTGGTGGAAGTAAAGAATGGCACAGACAGAGATTTGAAATTCCTGTCTGGGAACTTTATAACGTACGTATTTGTAAAAGTTTCCTGCACGCAATGTGCGATTTTGTTACACGCAACATGCAACTTTGATGCACGCAACCTGCAATCAGAAATCACTGTTTTTGGCATATTTGCTTATTAACCAATGCCATCATTGTTGTCAAGCCCGTTTTAACCTGCTTACCCAGCTTATCCGACTCGTGATCCCTGCTCTCGTCAGGTTTTTGCACCTTCGATCCTAATCCCCTCCGAACAGAGGGATCAAGAAGCTGCCCCGAGTGTAAGCCCCAATTGCCGGATTGTGTAATACGCGTCAATTGCTGCAGCTCTCCCGTTTTTCTCTGACGCAATGTTTGAACAATGGCACGCATTGTACGGGATCGGGATCGGCAGATGGTCTCATGCCATGCCATACCCGGCCATGAACCTCCTTGGCACAGGGCAATGGCAATGGCATCATCACCTGGACAGTAAGCTGAGCCGGTCCGCGCAGGCACCCTCGAAATGAGGTTAGTTCGACAAATCGGTGGTTATGACGCGCGCGAGAGCAGGGGATCGCAATGGTCCATGGATGGCATGGTGTAACAGGAGACCGTGCCCAAACATGCACAAAAACACTTTTACGATGGCTCATTTTCGCGGAGGGCACAAACAATACGGGGGCTTCTTGAATAGAGTGTGGAGCCTTGCAACAATAACGGGGATAACCGGGGGCAAGTGATGTGACCTGGGTTAAACGTGCCAATTAGGCAATTAGGGGTGGGAAGTGAGGTGCAAAAGTTGGACAGGGAAGGGGGTTTGCGCAAGTTTGTGGATCTCAAGATGTCACAGATGACTGTAAAACAATAAAAAAGTTTTTACAACCGTTGAGGATGCCATAAATGTAAAGAATGTAATGACGAAACTTTTGTTTTTTGTTAATTGGCATACTGTAGGGGGCCAATTAACTTTTTTTTTCAAAACCGTCGTTTTTTCTGCATTTTTTGCTGGTTTTTCAATCTTTATGAAACCCAAACATTACCAAACACCCAAACCCAAACATAATCACACAAAAGAGCCCCACTTGAAGCCGTTCCCCTGCCTCGATGACCCAATCCAGAAGCCGCGCATCTGCCACCAGCCGACCCGACCCAATCATCCTCCTTGCCCGATGGACAAAAGCGTCTTCCGTCGGTAAGTAGTCGCGTGCCACGGGGTTCTTTTTTTGTATAATCCACTGAACTGACCACTGACAGAAGCCCTGTTTCCCTGTTTTCGGTCATGACCGCACAAATTATGATCTATCTCTGTAGACAGTCGGCTGCCACGCCGACCCGCGCAAATTTGACTAACTCGATAAAGACGCCTCCTGGCAGTAGTAGTGTTGAACTGTTGCTTCGAGGCGGCGGCCAGCTGGTCTCAAGCCCTCTCCGAATCAACACGGATGACACTGTACAAGTCGGATGAAAGGTTGCAAAGTGGTCGAAAAGCCGATTAACGAATTGAACTGAACTCAACGCATTTGGTGGCACTTTTGAAATTTGGTTCAAATCGTGTCAGGTTTGTCGAAATTTACTTTCAGAGGGATGGAAGGATGCCTTTATTGGATGGATGGGGTTATAAAATTTGTAAAACATGACAGTTTGTCGGTCGATTGACTGTCAATTTGTCAGAGAAGGGACAATGCGACACGCGTCATGCGACCATCTGCTTCGATTCGATTGGATGGAGAGTTTTTGAATTTTGATTGAACTTTAGGTTTTTGGATCAAACCAAAATGGCAATGGCAAATCAGTGCCAATTTGGAAGCAGGGATGAGCAAATCGCACTCAAAAGCAGCTCTCATCCCCGCTGATCCCAAAAAACAGTGTCAAGGATGTGCTATGTTGCATCTTTAAGATCGTGCCCTTCTCGACCCTTGAAAAGCCATGTGCCATCGTCGCAGTTGTCGCAATCTATCTATCCACCCCAATCTGCCCCAGCCGACCCAACTGCGATCGGCTTACACCATTAACCGCCGGTAATTAAGCAAGCAAAACTGAAATAAGTCAACCGGAAATGCCATCCGCCTCCTTCCCTTCTCGCGCATTATTCATTTATGCTCCTTTATGCACGTACATGTAGATATATTTATTGTAGTGCCAATGAAATGAGGATAAAATAAACATGTCATGGCACAAGTCCCGATGGCAGGTGAAGACGGTCGTCGACCAGCTGCTCCTTCGGGGCGATCGCCGCCCGTGAATGCCAATTTGCTTGGCGCCCGACGCCGAGACGGAAGTCCGAAATTCACTCACTTCGCTTCGAGCCTCATGTCAATTGATGACGGTACGCACGCGTGAATTATTCATTGTTGACCGTTTTTGGAACTGTGATGATGTTGTCTCCAGAATACTGTCCATGTCTAGCTCCAGCGGGCCATGGCAGAGCTATCTGACAAGCTGATTCATTTCCTGACATCCGAGAGACTACGGCATCTGGATGTTGGTGTTGCATTGCCTAAAGGCTTCCAATATACTGTAATAAAATTCAATGAATACAAAATGCCGAAAAATCTGATGCAAACCCTAAAACAATGCTATCGGCACTGTCTAGGGTTTGTTTTCGTCGAATGCCACGAAATCCATGCATACTGATTGGTCATTGGGTTTGCCATTGGCGAGGGGCAGCCACTTGTGGCCGGCAAATTACGATAAGACAATCGACAAAACACTTGATTCCACCCTCCGAATGAAAGCAATTGATCCTTGTTTTCGGATGGCATTTGACCGACTTCCGGGAAACGCACTTCCTAACAGTCTTAAGTGTTTGGCGGATGGCACAGTCAGTCAAAACAATCAACAGTTAGCCCCTTAAGGCTCTGCGCGAAAAGCCGCCAAGGCGAGAGATTAGCTGGCTAGCTATGTGCCGACGGGCTCAATTTGCAAGTAAATTAATTGGACTGTCGGTAGACGGCTTTGACTGGCTGACTAAGGCCTGCCATTGTCGGCTTGATTGTTTACTGGGCCCCGGCTGGCCATACAGTAAGGCCATAACGGTAAGCACCCCGCGGGAATGTGCGTTGAAGCCGATATCCGGAAGCCAGGTGTCCAGCTTTTCTCCGTCTGTTTCGGCACGGCACCTAGGCCATGAGGTCATGACCTCAATACCTGTGTCTCTGGCAATTAGCACCGAAAAATGAAATGGCAAGTCTATTCCGGCTGCGGAGTCTGCAGGAAATGGGAAAAGAAGGATGAAATGACGCGCAGCAGATGGCATCGCTTCGCGCAGGTCGTCGTCCGTCGTATTGCGCGAAATGCCGCTTGATGGCATTGCGGTGCTGGTTCGTACAGGCGTTTTTTCATCGAAATTTGATGCCGAAGAAAAGGCAATCCATCCATCTTTGGTCAAAGTCAAACTGTCATGACACCAGCGGTCAAATAAGGGCCCTGTCTTGGCTGTGGCTTCGAGGCATCCGCCCGAAAGCCAGCATCTTTTTTTGGAATGACTTTTTTTCGTCACATCGAAACAGCTTGACAGGCGCAAATTTCGGCATCAGAAGGGACATAAAGTGGATGGATCAAAGGGTGAAACAATATGGCATGTCACATGGGATTGGGTTTTTTGCCTGAGGGCATTGGGGTGCTTTGTTTGATCAATGTGAAATAAAATTGCATCAATGGTAACAAAACAGAGCCAAAGTGTGTTTTTTGAGTGTCGACATCCGCTGTCTTATGAAAAACAGAGCAGTCAATCAATCGCAGCCATAATTCATTCCCCTACATTGCTGATTAGAATGACCCGACGGGTATTAGAACAACATCGAGACCCCTCGGACCATGATTACCGGCGCACCTCTCCAAATTGTGGTGATTGATCAGTCTCTGCTGTCTATCAAGTGACACGGAAGCATTCAAACATGATTTTATAGTTACCCACGAGCTGTAGTCATAAGAGTGCGAGATAATACTACACGTTTGCTTGGCTAGCGTGTGCTTATAAGAGTGACTTGTCGTTTTGGCTTATTTTCAGTGACTAGACATTGATCAGCTATCGCTATTTTTAACATTTTTCGTCTGTTTAGATCGTTTAAACAACATTTTTTGTTAGAATTATGGCTGCTTTGGATCCCCCAATCCCCGAAATTCAGTGTGATCGGTCCAACTCTGTTTTGGTATCAACAAAATATGGTCCAATTAAAGGATTCGTCCATACAACCGACACTGGAGTTAAGGCTAATGTGTTTCTTGGAGTTCCGTTTGCAAAGCCGCCGGTCGGTGATCTGCGATTCGAGGTTTGGCTTTTATCAGTTTTGAAAGTATATAAATGCCGTAATTTCAGCGTCCAGAGCCTCTAACACCCTGGGCAGAGCCTTTGGAAACAAAATACACCAAAAAGCCATGTGTGCCATATACAAAAATGTGGCTCAAACGTACCTTTGAAGATGTTTCCGAGGATTGTCTCTACTTGAATGTGATGGCGCCGGTTGCGACTGATGGTACGGATGCCTTTCACCCGGTTTTAGTGTACATTCATGGCGGTGGATTCAACTTTGGCGATTGTGTTCGAGCTGGATTCGACAAATATACAAAGAATTTTGTCTCTCGAGGAGTTGTTGTAGTTTCGATTGCTTATCGAACAGGGCTTTATGGCAAGTTTGATGGCGAGTGTGCGATGGAAATTGAATGAGAGAAGTTTTAGGATTCTTTTCAACGGGTGACGCAGTTGCTGAAGGAAACTATGGATTATGGGATCAATTGGCTGGCTTAAAGTGGATCCATGACAATATCGCTAAATTTGGTGGTGATCCAAATAACGTGACTCTGTGGGGACAGTCTGCGGGAGCTGCTTCTGTGGATGCTTTGGCTATTGCGCCAGTTTCTCGTGGTTTGTACACCATAATCGATCCAATCTGCCATCACATCTTAAAAAAACTTTAGATTACGTCCACAAAGTGGTCCAAGCCAGTGGATCTGCCTTCAATGACTGGGCTGTCACATCACCAAGTGTGGCAAGCTCCAAAAACATAGCCAAAGCTCTCGGCTGCACATCAGATGATTCCACGGAAATCAAAAAGTTTTTGAAAAGCCAAACAACAAAGGACATAATCGAAGCCAGCTCAACGCTAAACGCTCAAAATCGCGACGATGAAAACTATCTGTGCTTTGGTCCACGGATCAATACTGCGTTTTTCGGTGGAAAGTCGGTCGAAACACTGATTGCAGAAACGTCGCCGAAGCCCAATCTTTTCGGGCTTATGGTTAATGAGGGTATTAGCTTTGTCGGTAAGATTTGAAACACGAGATTTCTGTATTAAAACACTTCTTACTTCAGCGTTTCGCTCAACTCCGGAAAGATTCAAGAATCACAACAAAGAAGACTTTCTCGAAGGCCTTGAATCAATGGTCCCAAAACACGCTGCCGGCCCTGAAACTGATGCAATTCGTACAGAACTAACAAACTTTTATTTAAAGAATGCCGAAACCGTCGGAGAATCCCCAAAATACTTTATCGAACGCCACACCCGCCTGATTTCGGACGTCATGTTCGATGCTGGTGTGCTTCATGAAATGGAACTGAAACAAAAGCAAAAGTGGCCCGTGTTTTTCTATATTTGGAAACATATCAGTGAAAAGGCCGCAAAAGTGATTGGCACAGACGGCGCTTGCCATTCATACGATTTGTGGTTTACCAGTGATCAGAAAACGTTCGCCTTTGATGAACACGGGCCAGAGGAACTCAAAGTTCAAGAAATTTATGCGGAAATGTTGAGCAACTTTGCGAAAACGGGGTAAGTTACGAAAACTGGGACGTTAGAAGAAGTAAATCTTATTGATTTTAGGAATCCATCGATCAAACAGCTGAAATTCCTCGCGTTTTTGCCAGATCAAAGACAAGCGTTTTGGATAACTCCGCAACCACGGATTGATAAGGATGGATTTGTTGAAGTTAAGAAGTTCTACGATGAGCTTGAGGAAAAGTATGAATTCAGTGTTCGTCGAGGGCTCAAAAAGAGCCAGTTTTGATCAATTTGACAATGTTTTAAGTTGATTGTATAATTTTACCGTTTATTATATAAAATTCATCAAATAAATTATAATATAATGGAAACATCTAAGCTTCATGCGATTTCCTGATTGTTTGTACCATTTTCATCGGTTTCAGCTGCCTTGACTTCGATATCGATAGCCTGAGCCGGCCCATCTCCTTGGGCTCCATCAACACTGACAACCCGTTCAAACTGTGCTTCGGGGTTCACAGCAGCTTGAGATTCTCCATCGTTTCGCAACATGTCAGCGACGTCATTCCATCCGATGAAACTGTAAATGTTTATGGATATCGGTCGAGCTGCTTCGAGGAAATCGTCAAAATATTGATTCATGCGATCGCGTGCGGTGTCAAGGCAATCAGCAATCTTGTAGACGAGGTAGTCCGTCATGATGTCCAGGAAACTTCCAGTGTACTTGAGTGCATCCATTGGTTTAACACCCGTCAAAATACGGACATATTCTTCGCGATTACGTCGAGACACCCTTGGCGATGTGGTTGTTGACTGGCTGTCGTCTGCCAAAAGATCCAGCTTTTCCATGATCTCTGAAATCAGAAAACTGTAATAAAAATAGACAGAATGATGAACATACGCAAAAGAGTCAGATTCTTTTTCCAATCATCATGGCCCAAGACAGACACAGTACGACAGATGGGGCAACAGAAAAAGATGTCTGCGTTAAGCATACCGACACAGCGTTTGCATAGCGTATGGCCACAGGTCATGGAAATTGGGGCGCGGGCGGTTTTGTTGTAGACCTAAAGGATGTGTTTGTGAAGTGCGACAATGCTGTATGAATATTAACAGCAAAGTTAGGTCAAGCGCATTGAAACTTATTGTCAAGGTCATAACAGATAACCAACTTCATAACAGATGCAACATTTAGTCAATTCAACAAGCTCGTTATCTACACTATTCGGAAGAACGATGGATATAACGTGGCGACGGCGTCCTCGTGGAGGTTCTGAGAAAGAACGTTTGTGCTTGTTACAACAGGGCATACTGTGAGTGATACTGGGGCCACTCATCGCAGATCCAAAGATAATTTAGCCAATTGATAAATGGCATGAAAAACTAGGCCAACTGATGCGAGTTGTTGTATTATGCAAATTCTGCAACAATATTTCTGTTTCTGTAAGTCTATTTTACTTAAAAATATTATGAAATGTTTGTTAATTTGTAACCGACAATGAGTAAGATCAAAGAAATCTGATAAGAATATCTATCAAAGTCAAAAGCCAGCTTATCGTGTTGGTGGAAGATCTGGAAGACTGCGCGTGCGCCTGTGTGTCCGATACTACATAACTCAGCCGCGGGAGGGCCTACTATTGATTGTGGCCCGATACGCCCCACAGGGGGTGGCAACATTTCTTCTTCGCGCATTTGCTGCCAGCTGTCAGCTGCCAATTTGCGGTTTTCTCTTATTCTTGAACTCTGGATTCTTGTTTTTCCGTTACTGTTATTCATAATGAAATGGTTAGAGAAAATCAAAATGCTACTATTACCAAAATGGAAATCTGATTTCGACGGAATCCCTGATATGACGCTTCGTGAAGACAACAACACGTGTCCAGACAACAAAGAACACCGTTGCCAACTTCCCGAAGAAAAAACCTACAAAAAAGTGTACATTACCGACGATGAAGATGCTTTCAATTGGGCCTCGAAGAAAAATGAAACTTCTTATGGGTATCGACTATTGAAACTACTGTACCAATTTAAAGTTTGGGAGTTTTCCATTGACAACGTATTTATGTTTAATTCAGTTTGGCAAGAAGTTTTACACGTTGACAATATTAATGATCGCATTTACGTTAAGGATACCCTTATTTTGAATTTTAAAAACATTGAGAGCTATGATAAGATGATTCCTTTTATCACTGGGCCGCACAAGAAGCTCATACTACATGGAAATGTAACCTGTAACCAAGTTATGCAATTGATGCATCCCGATGTAAAAAAGGCTCGCATTGACGCTAAAATTAAATTAAATCCGGCGCAATACGATGACTTTGTGAGGTTTATAACGGAACATGCTCATGGCTTTTTTTATATGTAAGTTTTTTAACATTTGTTTTTGGATAAAAAACTGGACATGTTACTGTGTTTCAGGGTGTTCATTTATGGTTCATGGAAATATCAACCGGAATTCGAAACAAAACTTTCTAAGGAATGTGATCAAACAGGATATAAGTTGCGGAGTTCGTCGGCTGTACAGCGAATGAGTACTGGCGCCGCAACTTACCCTACATCAGGATCACCCGATAGTAGTTATACCACCTTTGCAAAATATATAATCGTTGAGCATCGGTATAAACTGAGCTTCGATACGCTTCTCATTTGTGCGCCCTTTCTGATATACTATTTACCTATTACATTTGGTTATTGCTTATTACATCTGACGGAAAATTATTGGTTGATTGTACCGTTGCCTATTCTGCTGATTTGGTGGCTTTTTTTAATTATTTTGTTAATTATGGGTTGCTTGGCAACGATGGACAAGAAAAAATGATTTGAACTGACAGTTTTTTTGTGTTTTATATTTTGTTTCTCGATTTGGTTGTTTAATATTTATGTATACACGTTAAAATCAATTGTAAAATGTCAGTAATGTTCTTTGTCGTGATAAATAAACTTTGTAAAATCTGTGAAACATTAAAGTCTTCCACTTTTTGTTCTGATTTATAAGATGTTAGGATACAGTGTTTGTCAGGAAGACACCTATGTGTCTCTGTATTCAATCCTTGCGCGGGTCGAGCAGTTTGGCCGCTATTGATTAATTTTTATGGCCCAAAACGCCTTACAACGAGAATGGCTTGACAAATCTATCTTCCGCGCGCAGTGCTGCCGACTGCCAAGTTGTACCCTCCTCCCTTTATTCTGTATTCTTATTCTACATATATTGATTGTTTTTCAAAATGAAATGGTTAGAGAAAGTCAAAATGCTTTTATTACCGAATCGGCAATCTGATTCAACCGGAAACCCTGATATGACACTTCCTGAAACCAACAACGCATGTCCGGACAACAAAGAACATCGTTGTCAACTTCCCGAAGAAAAAACCTACAAACAAGTTTATATTACCGATGACTATGAGGTTTTCAATTGGGCCTTAAAAAGGGGTCTCTTGAAGAACAGCCCACCACCCAACAAGAGCCACCCTTGCTTGGAGTATAGCCCCCCAAAGACCGTTTTTCCATACAAAATTGTCACGATCGGTGGGTGGCTAGGCTATATGTAACGTAAAGCCACCCACCATTTGGGTAGTCCAACTACCCCGGAAATTACCGAAAATAGCTGGAGTGGGTGGTTGTACTCCTCTACCGGGGCCTCTTGAAGAACAGCCCACCTAGCCCACGTAATACAGCACCCCACTGGAACCGATACAATACAACACACCACAATGTTGAACTTCAGCCACCCACAATGTTGAAGTTGAGGTACCCTTCTTCAGGCTTCTTCATGGGTACCTCATCTTTAACATCGAGGGTGGTTCATCTTCAACATCAGGGTGGTTCATCTTCAACATCATGGGTGGCTGAAGTTCAACATTATGATGTTGAAGATCAGGTCACCACAATCTTGAAAAAAAGGAAACTTTCTAGTGTTGAACATCAGTTACCCACAGTGTTGAAGATCGGCCCCCCACCACCAATTTATTGATGGGTGGTTCTGTTTCGCGGTTACAATGGGGGGCTATACTTCTACGCAATGGGGGGCTATAATACAATAGACCCTTAAAAAGAGATAAAGATTCTCTTTTATTTCGACTAATGAAACTACTGTACCAATTTAAAATCTGGGAATTCCTCATTGACGATGTATTTATGTTTAATTCTGTTTGGCAGGAAGTCGTGTACATTAATCAACTAAATAAGCGTATTTACGTTGATGATACTCTCATTCTGAATTGCGACGACATCGAAAGCTATGATAAGATCATTCCTTTCATCTGTGGACCGTACAAAAAGCTTATTCTACACGGTAACGTAACTTGCCCCCAAGTCATGCAACTGATGCATCCTGATGTTAAAATGACTCGCATTAACGCTAAGATTGAGTTACATACGACAGAATACGATAAATTTATAAAATTTATAACGGAACACACTCATGGCTTCTTCTATGCGTATGTTTGTTTGTCCGAAATTACATAAAACTTTTTTGTTTTGTTTCAGATTGTATATCTACGGTCCATGGACTTATCCACCCCAATTTGAAACAAAACTCTCTAATGCATGCCGTCAAACTAAATATAGGTTGCATAGTTCTTCGGACACAAAGAGATTACCGAGTAACGCTGCCAATTACCCAACATCAGGGTCACTTCAAACTAATTACATCCATTTTGCTAGATATGTAATAGTCGAGCATTATCATAAACCGATCTTCACATCCTGTTTCTTTTTGATGTTTGTTTTGCTGATAAATCCTTTACCTGCTTTACTTCTCGCTTGCTCCAAATACGGCCCTTGCTTAGAAAGTCTTGCAAACAGCTATTACCTACCTGTACCCATTGTGTTGATTCTGTGGCTTTTAGTGATTTTTATACAGTGGCGACGGAAAGTTTAAAGGTGAATGCAGGCGTTTCTTCGTAAAAAAATTTTGGGACGTCCACAACTTTTGAGGTTGATGTGGGGTAATCAAAATGTGTTGTCTATCAGATAAATGACTGTATAGACAACAATTAATGATTACAAAGATGGTGCTAACAGTTTTTTCCTGGCTGAAATCTGGCCCCAATCCAAAATTCGTCATCTTTGGGTATTAAGCCAGGCCACAAAAAATCGATTTGTCTGCCTCAATCAGAGTCGATCAAATACAGATGCATTTAAAACAATCCCTACTTCATCATGATTAACAATTATGACGAAAACGCGGCACGTAGAGCTTCCTGAAGCTTATGGCGGGGGGCGCCACCGGCATGCCTTGATGGCCAGCTTTCGTACCCTCCAACTCTACCGGGGGCATTATGTTTTGACCAGTTAAGGTGTCAAAACTTTGAAATACATGTCAATAACTGTTAAAATTCATAACTGAAGCCATACTGCTTTGAAAAAAGTTAAAATCAAAAATTTAAAAAATCCACCTTTAAACTTTCCGACTCATACATTTCACGTATCGACACCGTAAAAAATTAGTTTTGCCCGTATAGGCATGAAACTTGGTGATGACAAGTATTATGATAGGAGACGTTATCAAAAAAATTGGCGCCCCGAAAGGATTTGTTTTGTTCAAGTTAGTACACTATTTATGTTCACCCTTAAACTTTCCGTCGCCACTGTATATATCATAGGTTTATCGGCTCCGATGGACAAGAAAAGATAATAAAAACTGTCTGGTTACTGTCCTTTGCATTTTGCTTTTTGAATTGTCAGTTGCATTTTCTATCATTGTAAATAAACGTTGTAAACCAGTAAAACAATGGTTTTTTGTAAATGGTTTTGGGTATAAATGATCTTGGAATACCACCTTCATCCGAAAGTCCGCGCAGGCGGTAGGCGGTCAGTGTGGCCGAGGAGTGCTTGTGTTACACGACATTGGCCACATTCATTGATTGAGTTTGTTAGCCCGCACGTCTCACCGCGCCGATGGCAAGGGTCCTAATTTCCGCGCGCAGTTCAGTTACGTTTGACGCTAAGTTGTGCTTTTCTCTTATTGTCTGAATTTCTATTCTACGTTTACTGTTTTGTATACTGAAATATTTATACAGAAAATTAAAATGCTAAGATTACAATCCGACTTCGACGCAAAGTCTGATACGCTAATTTGTGAAAACGACAACGATCCGGATTACGAAGAACAGCGTTGCCCCCTTCCTGAAGATAAAGCCTACAGACATGTGTATATTACTGACAATGAAAAGGCTTTCAATTGGGCCTCAAAGAAAAATACAGATTCTCGTTGGTTCCGACTAGTAAAACTACTGTATCAATATAGATGGTCAAAGTTCTTCATGGATGAATTTGACGTGTTTAATTCAACCTGGGACAATGTATTACACGTTGATCGGATTTCTGATCAAAATAATCGTATTTACGTTAATGACACTCTCGTTTTGAATTGCGACTACATTGAGAGTTACGATAAGATTATTCCATTCATATATGGACCATACAGAAAACTTATTCTACATGGTAATGTAACTTGTCCGCAAGTAGTGCAACTGATGCATCCCGATGTTGAAAAGACTCGTATTAACGCTAAAATCGAGTATACAATGCCAGAATTTGAAGATTTTGTTAAATTTGTAACGGAACACGTTCATGGCTATTTTTATAAGTAGGTTTTTGCCCGAAAAGGAATTAAATTTATATATTACTGTGTTTAGGTTGTATATTTACGGTCCGTGGAAATATCAACCGCACTTTGAAGTACAACTCGCTGATGCATGCGATCGAATTGGCTACAAATTGACTAGTGCCGGTGGCGCAAAGGAAATTAGTTTACACGACTTCACGCATTATCCAGCATCAATGATACGTGTTAAAAACGTTAACAAGTTTTTTAGATTTATAAATGTTGAACATCTTCATTACAATGTCTTTAGTTTTTTTGCCCTAGTCCTACCCCCTTTCTGTATGGCTTCACCAATGTTATTCTTCAACAAAAGCTTTGATATTACAAAGGATGATTGGTTAATTCCACTATTTCTTGTTGTGATGAGCCTGTGGATTCCACTAACGGTAACTTTCGTAGCACATTTCGTGTCTATGGACAAAATGAGAAAATGATTTGGATTACTTTTTTGCTCTCGTTTTGTTTCACACTTTTAAAAAGCACAAACATGAATTTTCATCGTTGTAAATAAGTTTTGTAAAATTGTACTTTCTATAATTATAAATAAACTTTGTTAATTTATTGAGAAAACGGTTTTTCGTAGTTTATTTGTACATAATGTGGAATACCACGTATGTCCGGACAGCTTGCGTGTGTCCGTATGTCCTACATTAGCTTGCGTCGCGTGACGTTGGTCACATTGATTGAGTCTAGTGAGCCAGTAAGCTCGCACTACGCGAGAGGCAGCAATTCATTTCTATCGCGCGCATTTGCTGCCAGTTTCAGGTTCTCTTCTGTTGTTCAACTCTGGGTTCCTATTCTTAATTAATTATTTTTTATCATGAAATGGTTAAAGAAAATTAAACTGCTTTTACTACCAAAATCGCAGTCTGAATTCAATGAAATTCCTGCTATGATAATTCGTGAAGACAACGACGCGTGTCCAGACAACAAAGAGCATCATTGCCAACTTCCCGAAGAAAAAACCTACAAAAAAGTGTATATTACCGACGACGAAGATGTTTTCAACTGGGCCAATAAGAAAAACAAAAATTCTTATTGGTTTCGACTGTATAAACTGATGTACCAACTAAAATTCTGTGAATTCATCGTTGACAACTTGGATCTTTTTAACTCAACATGGCACGATGTTTTACATGTTGACAAAATTGATGATCGTATTTACGTTGAAGACACTCTCATTCTGCATTGCAAAGCTATCAAAAATTACCAAAAAGTTATCCCCTTTATCAGTGGACCGTATAAGAAGCTCATTCTACATGGAAATGTAACTTCTAACCAAGTTATGCAACTAATGCATCCTGATGTTGAAAAGACTCGCATTAACGCTCAGATTAAGTTTCATTTAACTGAATACGACGATTTCGTGAAATTTGTAACCGAACACGCCCATGGTGTTCATTATAGGTAAGTTTACATTGAAATTTGAAAAAATATATATATCACTTCGTTTTAGTTTATATATCTATGGCCCGTGGACTTATCAACCGCAATTTGAAACAAAACTCAAAGACGCATGTCGTCAAACTAGTTACAAACTGAGTCCTAAGGGTGGCACAAAGAGATTCCTTTCCTCAGATGCCGCAAATCGTCCTACATCAGTGTCCAGTCTTAATAATTCTATTGAGTATTATAAGTATCTAAATGTCGAACATCACAGTAAAGGATGTTCATTGTTTTTGTTATGTTTAACACAATTTTTGTTTCCTTACACTGTTCTCTGTTTTCCAATGTTTGTCCTGCTTAGTTTAAACCACCTTACCGAATGTCCCTGGCTAATGGTACTTCTACCTACTTTGATGATTCTGTGGCTTCCATTCATGGTAACTGTAGTGATGAGTTTTTCGGCTCCAAATGACAAAATGAAAAAATGATTCAGGTTCTTGCTTTTTGTTCTTCTTCTCTGCGCACCTTGTTGCTTAAACTGTTTAATATTGTTGCATATATATTAAATTAACTTTAATAAAATGGTAATTAATAGTATTTTTTGAGGAAATAATCATTGTAAACTCATTCAGACAAAAGGTTTCCGCAAATTATGTAAGTTGGAATCAGTTTAGACTACCATCTTTGTCCCCAAAATCGCGCGGGTGCTCCTTACGGCAAAGGCTTACTCGTGTCGCATGACGTTGGTTTCATTGATGGAGTTTCGAGAGCCCAAACGCACCCATCACGGCGCCGACGGCGATGGGCCTTTCTTCCGCGCGCGCAGAGCTGCCGACTGCCAAGTTGTACCCTCCTCCCTTTATTCTGGACTCTTATTCTACGTTTACTGTTTGTTTTCCATGATGAAATGGTTAGAGAAAATCAAAATGCTTCTATTACCGAATCGGCAATCTGACTTCGACGGAAATCCTGATACGATGCTTCCTGAAAACAACAACGCGTGTCCGGACAACAAAGAACATCGTTGCCAACCAGCGCCGCACACAGGGTTGTCAGACTAAGGCAGCAGGATGGTAAAATTAATAAAACTCCGCCCCTTTGTGTAACATTTTTAGACAGCACCAGCTTATCCTGCTGCCTAAAAGTGAACTTTTAGTTATTTGCCAAAAAAATATAAAATTTTTTAGTTATTTGCCAAAAAAATATAAAATTTAAAAGTGACGTTAAAAGTTACTCTTGACCCTAGAGCCCGTTTTCCATACAATTCAGAGCTACAGTAGTCGAGTTGTACAAACTTTTACGGACTTTTTTAAAATTTTTGAAACCGTGCTTCAAAAAGTCATATCTCCGTCAGAAGGCATCAGAGCTGTCGGATCAAAAATTTTTCTTGAAATCCGAATCCGAACTCGAATCCGAAACCGAATTTTTTTCGGATTCGGATTTTCGATCCGAATCCGAATCCGAAACTTTTGCAAATCCGAATCCGAATCCGGGAAAATCCGGATCCGAATCCGAATCCGACAGAACCGAATCCGAAGCCAAAATTTTTGTCAATCAAAATTCCAATCAAATAAACAGCTAAACGTGTCATTTTTGCCGTCTAGAGAACGTTTTTGAACAATTTTCATCGTTTTTGAAGACAAAAAGTCGTTTTTTCAAATTTCTTCCAAAATTAAATCCGATTCAATTAAAAATCCGAATCCGAACTCGAATCCGAAAGCAACTTTTTTCGGATTCGGATTCTCGATCCGAATCCGAGTACATTGAAAATCCGAATTCGAATCCGGCCAAATCCGAATCCGAATCCGAAAAAATCCGGAAAAATCCGAATCCGAAATCCGAATCCGACAGCTCTGGAAGGCATCGTCAGACCTTCATATTTTGGATTCAGCACCTACTCGGGTATCCCTATCGAATAAAAAACAATTATTTTTTTCGTTGTGCCACGGGGGTATGGGTCATTGTTATTTTCTCCCGGACTCTGTCTTAACGCCAAAATTCAAATGCATCCAACAGAACATGTTCAACTTGCGGAATTTGTAGCACAACACGCTCATGGCTTTGATTATAAGTGAGTTTACTTTGACCTTTGAGGTTTTAAGCATACATTTCATTTAGATTTTATATATACAATCCAGAATACTACCCCCCACAGCTTGAAACTAAATTTTTTAATGCATGCAGACAAACAAGCAGTTACTCATCTGATAGGTTTGATAAATCTAATGATCCTGACAAAAGATTTTACTTTACGATTGTCGAACGTCGATTTAGCCATCTGTTGTACAGTTGTGTTGCCTTCGCCGTATATTTTGTTGTCTATGGAATGACTGTATCTATGTTTTCATTTCTTAAAACAGGGTTCAACCCTAACTGGTTTGTTTTAGGGGGTTATGGCTTATTTGCTTTTTTCTACATTTGTACGTTGGTGTCCCATGGATGGGTGCCGATGGATACCATGACAGAAAACGTTCAAAGTTTATCCTCTTTTTTGCTTAAGCCTGCTGTGTTTCTGGCTTTTCTGTTTTGTATAATACCTAAAGGAGTTTTTACTAATAATAATTGTTAAAAAAATGAATAAAATAAAAGTAGAACGGTTTTACTGTCAAAAACTAAACTGTACACGCAGCAAGGATACAAAACATCTGCAAACGCATTCGATTGGAGTGATGCCGTCGGCACTGCAGCTATTATATAAAAATAGTAACTTCGTGCACTTTTCCGCCTGTCGTTAATGAAACATTGCGTCCATCCCAGTTTTGTCACAACGGTGTAGTTACTTCTGCTATGCTTTGCGACGTCGATAATCTCAAACCCGCTTGTCTAAACGTCAAAAACTCTTGCCTTTTTCGAGCTCTTGAATTTTACAAAACTTATGATCAAGTCGCGGCGGTAAGTGTGACCGAGTAGTGCTTGTGTTGCATGACATTGGCTACATTCATTGATTGAGCTTCGAGAGCCCAAACGCACCCACCACGGCGCCGGCGGCGATAGACCATTCTTCCGCGCGCGCAGTGCTGCCGACTGCCAAATTGTGCTTTTCTTTCTATATATTGTTTAACTCTGATCTCCTATTCTACATTTACTGTTTAGTATACTGAAATATTTACAAAAAATTCTAATGCCAAGATTACGATCTGATTTCGACGCAAAATCTGATATGCCGATTTTTGAAAACGACAACAATCCAGATTACGAAAAACAGTGTTGCCCCCTTCCAGATGATAAAGTTTATAGACATGTGTATATTACTGACGATGAAAAGGCTTTCAATTGGGCCTCAAAGAAAACTACTGATTCTTATTGGTTCCGACTAGTAAAACTACTGTATCAATATAGATGGTCAAAATTCTTCATGGATAATCTTGATGTATTCAATTCAACGTGGAACGACGTGTTACATGTTGACAAGGTTGCCGATAAAAACCATCGTATTTATGTTGATGACACTCTCATTCTGAACTGCGAAACCATCGAAAGCTATAATAAGATTATTCCATTCATCTGCGGACCGTACAAAAAGCTTATTCTACATGGAAATGTAACCTGTAACCAAGTCATGCAACTTATGTACCCTGATGTGATGAAGACTCGTATTAACGCTAAAATTCAGTATACAATGCCAGAAGTTGAAGATTTTGTCAAATTTGTAGTGGAACACGCTCATGGCTACTTTTATAAGTAGGTTTTTGCCCGAAAAGCAATATAATTTATATTTATTTCTATGTTTTAGGTTGTATATTTACGGTCCGTGGAAATATCAACCGCACTTTGAAGTACAACTCGCTGATGCCTGCCGTCAAACTAGCTATAGATTGCGTAGTACAGGTGGCGCAAAGGAAATTAGTTTCCACGATGCCACGCAATATCCAACATCAACGATACGTGTTGATAACGTTAACAAGTTTTTTAGATTTATAAATGTTGAACATCTTTATTACAATGTCTTTAGTTTTTTTGCCGTTACCATACCCGGTTTCTTTATGGCTTCACCAGCTTTTTTCTTTAACGAAACCTTTGATATTACAAAGAATTATTGGTTAATTCCACCATTCGTTGTATTGATGGCGCTGTGGGTTCCATTTACGGTAACTGTTGTAGCGAGTTTCGTGACTATGGACAAAATGAAGAAATGATTTGGATTACTTTTTTGCTCTCGTTTTGTTTCACACTTTTTAAACAGCACAAACATTCATTTTCATCGTTGTAAATAAACTTTGTAAAGTTGTACTTTCTATAATTATAAATAAACTTTGTTAATTCATTGAGAAAACGGTTTTTCGTAATTTGTGTAATGTGGGATACCACGTTTGTCCGAAAGGTTTGCGTTTGTCTGTGTATCCTACATTTGCTCGCGTCGCGTGACGTTGACCACATTGATTGAGTTTAGTAAGCCAGAAAGCTCGCACTACGCGAAGAACAGCCAGGCATTTCTATCGCGCGCGTTTGCTGTCAATTGTCAATTACAGGTTCTCTTCTATTTTTCAACTTTGGGCCCCTATTCTAAACTAATTATTTTCCAACATGAAATGGTTAAAAAAAATTAAGAGACTATTACTACCAAAATGGAAGTCTGACTTCGACGGAATCCCTAATGCGACGCTTCCTGAAAACAACGCCGCGTGTCCGGACAACAAAGAACATCGTTGCCAACTTCCCGAAGAAAAAACCTACAAAAAAGTGTACATTACCGATGATGAAGCTGCTTTCAATTGGGCTTCAAAGAAAAATAAAAGTTCTTATTGGTTGCGGCTATATGAACTGATGTACCAACTTAAATTTTGGGAATTCATCGTAGACAACATGTATATATTCAATTCAGTTTGGCAGGATGTTTTACACATTGACAATATTAATGATCGCATTTACGTTGAGGATACTCTCATTCTGCATTGCAAAGACATCGAAAGCTATATTAAGATTATTCCTTTCATTAGTGGACCATATAAAAAGCTTATTCTACATGGAAATGTTACTTGCTCCCAAGTTATGCAATTGATGCACCAAGATGTTGAAAAGACTCGCATTGACGCTAAAATTAAGTTACTTTCAACTGAATACGATGATTTTGTGAAATTTATAACTGAACACGCTCATGGTGTTTGTTATAGGTAAGTTTATATCGAAATTTGGATAAAACTAATATTTTACTTTTAGTTTGTATATCTACGGCCCATGACTTATAAACCCGACTTTGAAACAAAACTCAAAGATGCATGCAGTCAAACTAGTTACAATCTGAGTCCTAAGGGTGGCACAAAGAGATTTCTTTCCTCAGATGCCGCAAATCGTCCTACATCAGTGTCCAGTCTTAATAATTCTATTGAGTATTATAAATATCTAAATGTCGAACATAGCAGCAGAAAATGTTCATCGTTTTTGTTACAATTTTTGTTTCCTTACACTGTTGGTTGTTTTCCAATGTTTTTCCTGCCTTGTTTAAACCACCTTACCGAATGTCCCTGGCTAATGGTACTTCTACCGACTTTGATGATTCTGTGGCTTCCATTCATGGTAACTGTAGTGATGAGTTTTTCGGCTCCAAATGACAAAATGAAAAAATGATACAGATTCTTGCTTTTTGTTCTTCTTTCCTGCGCACCTTGTTGCTTAAACTGATTAATGTTGTTGCATATATATTAAATTAACTTAAATAAAATGGTGAATAATAGTATTTTTTGAGAAAACAAACATTGTAAACTCATTCAGACAAAAGGTTTCCGCAAATTATGTAGGTTCGAATTAATTCAGACTGCCACCTTTGTCCAGAAAACCGCGCAGAAGGTCAGTGTGGCCAAGACTCACTCGTGTCGCATGACGTTGGCTTCATTGATTGAGTTTCGAGAGCCCCAATGCACCGCACCCATCACGGCGCCGACGGCGATAGGCCTTTCTTCCGCGCGCGCAGAGCTGCCGACTGCCAAGTTGTACCCTCCTCCCTTTATTCTGGATTCTTATTCTACGTTTACTGTTTGTTTTAAAAAATGAAATGGTTAGAGAAAATCAAAATGCTTCTATTACCGAATCGGCAATCTGGTCTCGACGGAATCCCTGATACGACGCTTCCTGAAAACAACAATGCGTGTCTCGACCCCAAAGAACATCATTGCCAACTTCCCAAAGAAAAAACCTACAAAAAAGTGTATATTACCGACGACGAAGAAGTGTATAACTGGGCAATCTCGAAGAATAATTGTTTGTTTCGAATGGTGAATTTCTTGTACTACTTTAAATTTTTTGAATTCCTCATGGACGACATTGATGTATTCAATTCAACGTGGCACGACGTTTTACATGTTGACAAAATTAATGAGGAAAGTAATCGTATTTACGTCAAGGATACCGTCATTCTGAACTGCAAAACTACCAAAAGCTATGAAAAAGTTGTCCCCCTTATCAGTGGACCGTATAAAAAGCTTATTCTTCATGGAAATGTAGCTTGTAACCAAGTCATGCAACTGATGCATTCTGATGTTAAACTGACTCGTATTAACGCTAAAATTAAGTTAAATCCGACGGAATACGATGGTTTTGTAAAGTTTTTAACGGAGCACGCTCATGGCCTTTTCTATAAGTAAGTCTGTTTGTCCGAAATTGCATAAAACTTATTTCACTGTGTTTCAGCTTGTACATTTACGGTCCTTGGACTTATCCACCCCAATTTGAAACCAAACTCTTGAATGCATGCCGTCAAACTGACTATAAGTTGCGTAAAGCGGGTCTTTCAAAGGCAATTCGAGCTCCTGCTACCCCAAACTATCCGGCATCAACTTCACCCCAAGAATACATTCATTTTTCAACATTTTTAAATGTCGGGCATCGACATAAAACCAATATCGTTCTGGGTTTCTTTATTGGGCTCTTTTTAGTTTTCATGTCTACATTTCTTTCGTTAAAAATATGCACAGAAAATCCTGATAAGAATCCAACTATTCAGTGGTTATCTGTACTATTACCTTATCTGATAACCGTATGGGTCATGATATTTTTTTCTATAGGTTTAGTGGGTATAATTGGTTGCATGACTTTGATGGACGTCATGAAAAAATGATTTGATCTACATAACTTATTTTTGTGTTTTTGTGTCTGTTTCTTTTCGACATTTAAATTAACTGTTTTTAGTGTTTGCAAAATATTGGAGTTTAAATGCAATCGTAAAATCTTATTACCGTAGTACGTTTCAGTTATAAAAACGTAAAAAATTCAATGAAACAACTAACAGTTTATCACAACCTCTGTTAAGTTCAAGTATTAGCGGATACTACGTTTGTCCGGACGGCTTGCGTGTGTCCGTACGTCCTGCACTTTCTCGAGTCGCGTGGCCTTGGGGCTCATTGATTAAATTTCGAAAGGCAAAAAGGCCAACAGCGAAAAGCTTGGCATTTCTTCCGCGCGCATTTGCTGCCAGCTGCCGATTTCAGGTTCTCTCCTTTTGTTTTACTTTGTATCTCTGTTTTATTTTTCCTATATTCAAGGGTGGACGACGGGCCGGGCTGGCCCGGCCCAGCCCGGCCCGGCCCGGAAAAAAACCGGGCCGGGCCGAGAAAGTAGCGGGCCGGGCCGGGCCGGGCTTACGATTTTCGGCCCGCTGTCCAGGTGGGGTCGAGTATGATCTACTTTTTTTTCGGCATTGACAGTCACAAAAATAAAAAACCTCGCTGTTTTAACAATTTTTTGTATATTTTACCCCCATATTTCAACTTTTTCGATCACTTTTGCAATATAAAACGTCCAAAATTGGAAAAAAGTTTATAAATCGGTGGAAAACCCTTCAAAATTTCGGCCCGATCCGGGCCGGGCCGAAGTTTTTGGGCCCGCGGGCCGGGCCGGGTTGGGCCCGGTTTTGGGTTGACCGGGCCGGGCCGGGCAAAAAAGCGTTGGGCCGGGCCCGGGCCGGAATTTTACGGCCCGCGTCCACCCTTGCCTATATTCCATAATGAATTGGTTAGAGAAAATTAAAAAGCTATTACTACCAATATCGAAATCTGATTTTGACGGAATCCCTGATATGACGATTCCTGAAACCAACAACGCGTGTCCTGACAACAAAGAACATCATTGCCAACTTCCCGAAGAAAAAACCTATAAACATGTGTTTATTACCGACGACGAAGATGTTTTCAACTGGGCCAATAAGAAAAATAAAAGTTCTTATTGGTTTCGATTATATAAACTGATGTACCAACTCAAATTCTGTGAATTTATCGTAGACAACATGGATCTTTTTAACTCAACATGGCACGATGTTTTACATGTTGACAATATTAATGATTGCATTCACGTTGAGGACACTCTCATTCTGAACTGCAAAGCTATCAAAAATTACCAAAAAGTTATCCCCTTTATCAGTGGACCGTACAAAAAACTCATACTACATGGAAATGTAACTTGCCCCCAAGTTATGCAATTGATGCATCCTGATGTGGAGAAAACTCGCATTGACGCTCAAATTAAGTTGCATCCGGCGCAGTACGATGACTTTGTAAAATTTATAATTGAACACGCTCATAGCTATTGTTATAGGTTGGTTTTGTTGAATATTGTTGTAATCAGTATGTATTTCTGGTTTTTTTTTTCAGATTGTATATTTACGGTCCGTGGACTTATAAACCGCAATTTGAAAAGAAACTTACCGAAGCATGCCGTCAAACTAACTATAGGTTGCGCAGTTCGGGTGACTCAAAAAAATTTCAATCCCCTGACGCTGAAAACTACCCTACTTCAATGAACCGTCGTCATAATTATATCGAATATTCCAAATATACAAATGTCGAACATCGCAAAAGAGGAGCTTTAGACTGGTGCTTATATTTCGTGTTTCCGATAACTGTTTTCCTCATTCCAATATGATCTCTCAAGAGCTTAGAATACTTTGAAGAATATCCTTGGCTAGTTAAATTGGTACCTATTGCGATGATTCTGTGGCTTCCACTAATAGTTATTTTTGTCATGAGCCATATGGGCCCGAATGACAAGATTAAAAAATGATTTGGATTACTTTTTTTTTGTGCTCTGCGTATTGCTTATTGAACAGTTTGCTTAACATTGTTGCGTATATGTACTTTTAATCGATTGAAATTACCCTTAGAATGTTAAATAACAGTATTTTTAAAAGAAAGAAACATTGTAAAACCATTAAAATAACAGATTTCCGCAATTAACGTCGGTTTGAATCAATTCAAAATATAAAAATTTGTCCTCACTGCGCGGGTGGGCTGTGTGGCCAAGGCTTACTCGTGTCGTACGACGTTGGCTTCATTGATTGAGTTTCGAGAACCCGAAAGCACCCACCACGGCGCCGACGGCGATAGACCTTTCTTCCGCGCGCGCAGTGCTGCCGACTGCCAAATTGTGCTTTTTCCCTATTGTTAACTCTGGATTCCTATTCTAAATTTATTGTTTCTTGTACTGAAATATTTGCAAAAAATTAGTATGCCAAAACTACAATCTGACTCCGACGAAAAGTCTGTTATCTCGTTTCGTGAAGACGATAACGATAGTCCGGACACCGAAGAATCTGAAGGCAAAACCTACAGACAAGTGTATATTACCGATGATGAAAACGTTTTCAATTGGGCTTCAAAGAAAAATGAAAGTTCTTACTGGTTTCGACTAGTGAAACTACTGTACAAAAATATATGCTTAAAATTCCTTCTGGACGATTTGTCTATATTCAATTCAACGTGGAACGACGTGTTACATGTTGACAAAATTACCGATAAAAACCATCGTATTTACGTTGATGACACTCTCATTCTGAACTGCGAAACCATCGAAAGCTATGATAAGATCATTCCTTTAATCTGTGGACCGTACAAAAAGCTTATTCTACATGGTAATGTAACCTGTAACCAAGTTATGCAATTGATGCATCCCGATGTTCAAAGGACTCGTATAAACGCTAAACTTGAGTATACAACGCCAGAGTTTGATAACTTTGTCAACTTCATAGCCCGCCACGCTCATGGCTTATTTTACAAGTAAGTTTATTTGCCCAAAAATGGATAATTCGATATTTAAACTGTGTTTCAGGTTGTACATTTATGGTCTGTGGAATTATCAACCATACTTTGAAGTACAACTCCAGAACGCATGCGATCGAACTGGCTACAAATTGACTAGTGCGGGTGGCGCAAAGAGAAATGAATCCTTTGACGCCGCAAATTATCCAACATCAATGGCACGTCATCAAAACATGGGTGGTTTTTTTAATTTTATAAATGTCGAGCATGTATTTCTACCTATAGTTCGTGCTATTTTGTTTATCCCGTTTGGTTTTATTATGGTTTTACCAATTTTACTCTTTCATTGGTTCGATGTCACGAAGAATTATTGGTTAATTGCACCATTCTTAACTTTGATGATGCTGTGGATTCCAATAATGCTAAGCTTCTTTTTCACGGCGGGTTCGATGGACAGAATGAAAAAATAATTCGGATTACTTCTTCTTCTTATCACCTCTTCGAATCATGTTTCTGGAATAAATAAACTTAATAAAACCATTGAAACAACAATTTTTTTACTTTATTTTGATTTTAAAATAAACACTGGAATGCCGCGTATATCCATAAGGCCGCGCACTCGTCTGTGTGCCCGATGCAAGATGGGGCAGCGCGATTTGGCCACCATCGATCGAGTTTTCGGGCCCCAAAACGTCTGACCCTTGCGCGCAGTCGCGGTTGACTGCCAGTTTGACCGTTTCTCTTGCCTAGTGTTCAGCTCTGTATTCCTGTTCTACGCTTACTGCTTACCACAATGAAAAACATTAGATCCGGATCAATTTTACCAGTAACGACGAATTTGCAATACGACGACAAGGGCAAACCTGTCACCTTTGTGTCGCTCAATGACTACTTCAACGTTAGTCCCCCCGTCAAGGAATATTGTTGCCGACTTCCTGAAGATGAAACTTATAAGCAAGTTTATATTACCGACGATGAAACAATTTATAACTGGGCCTCAAAAATGCATGAAAATTCTCGTATGTTTCGACTGTTGAAACAGCTGTACCGAATTCGATTTTTCAAATACCTATTGGACGAAGGTGCCGCATTCAATTCAGTATGGCAGGATGTTTTACATGTTGATGACATCATTGGTGGAAAGAATCGTGTTTACGTCGAGGATACCCTCATTCTGAATTGCCAATCCATCGAAACCTATGAGAAAGTTATTCCATTCATTTGTGGACCATACAAGAAGCTAATCTTACATGGAAAAGTTACTTATAACCAGGTTGTTCAGCTGATGCATGCTGATGTCAGGAAGACTCGCATAAACGCCAAAATCGAAATCAATTCAACACAATACAGTGGGTTTATTAGGTTTATAAGGCAACATGCTCATGGGTTAGATTATAAGTATGTTTTTATGCTCTAAAATCATTAAAAAAGTACTATATTTTATGTTTCAGGTTGTTTATATACGGACCGTGGAACTACCATCCAAAGTTTGAAACAAATCTCTCCAATGCATGCCGTCAAACTAGATATAGATTGTGTAGTTCGGGTGGAACACAAACATTCAGTGTCCCCAATGCCAAAGATTACTCTGTATCTTTGCATTCTAGACATAATGAAGACATTCAGTTTTCAGAGTTTATATGTTTAGACCATTCGTTCTACAGCGGATTTTACGGCGGCGTTATTGCTGTGCTGTTCTTACTTAGTTTATTTGTACTTCTTGTACTGTATGCTTGGGTATTATCCATGAAATGGTCACTTGAAATGCAGGCTTGTTTGGCTATACTGTTAGGTCCGTTAATAGTCTTGGGAATTGCATTCTTTTTTGGTATTACCTTGTATTTGTCATGCGGTAGTTGGACTCCGATGGACACTATCAAAAAGTAATTTGGTTTACATAACTTTTTTTTGTGTTTGAAGTTTTTTTAATAAAATAAAGTCTGATAAGTGACAAAAAGCCAAGTTATACGCACATCATACAGTTGTTTTGTTGACTTTATTAGGTTTCAATCTTAGGACTGCAGTGATAACAGCATCATTAGTTTTTTTATTATCAAATATAAACGTGTGTTATCTCTACTTGACTAAAAAATCATCACGGAACTGTGTAGGTTTGATAATTTTTAATCAGTATACGTAACACAGAGTCAAAACGTATGATAACATCTGTATAAAAGATCGAGTAACCAGGCATGAGCTTCATTGTGCTCCCTTTTGACTCAACAATGTGGCTGTATCTTCTCTTTTTGCTTTTCACGGCAAGCGTAATTGCGGGATCAGTTCAGTCAAAGAGCTTCCTCAAACCTGAAAGCAAGAGGTCTCAATGCCCGGCAAACTGGACCTACAATATGGAGCTGCAGCAATGTTATTTCATTTCGGACAACTTTTCGTCCTTCTCTGATGCCGAAAATTATTGTTCGGATGTGGCACAGGGCGAGTTGGTTTCAATCTACACTGAATACGAATATAACATTGTTTCCGGTATGATTCTGTCAAATAAGCTTGTAAAAATATGTATATTGACACATACTTTACAGAAGTCATCGAGCAACAAACTTACGATGAAATAATTCCGGCTTGGATTGGGCTCCAAACCTATGCATTTGATCCATTCTATCGTTGGCAGGACAAAAGTGCCGCAAATTATACCAAGTTTATCAACGGCACGGCTCCGGCAAATGTGACCGAGGATTCGTGTTTTGGTTGGGTGAAAGCAAAAGGAAATGATGGATGGGTACTTGCTGATTGTGAAACATTATTGCCATTTATCTGCAAACGACATGTTGCCCATGGCAATGACGTTTTTGTTAATGGCACAAGTGGAACAATCACATCACCAAAATATCCGATCCCATATGAGCCTGCTGTGACTTCATATTATTACATCAGTGTGCCGTTAGGGAATGTCATTGACTTGACGTTCAAGTTTTTGGCCATTGATTCTGACAGTTTGATTCAAGTTTACGATGGGTGGACTGATGGTTCGTCTGTTTTGGAAACGTAATGAGATCTCGTTATCAGTTTCACATGTTACTGTATTATTTTCAGCATTACAAGCACATACCGATCGAACATGATTGAATCAACATCCAACCAGGTTATGGTTCAATTTGTGGCAAGTGGAAGCAGTGGTGGAAGATATTTTGGGTGGTCTGCAAGCTACAATGCCATGTATGTTTTGGAACTTTAGCACTTTTACATTGTACAGGGTGCGCCATTTTTAGCATTCCAATTACCTTAACTGGCGGGCTAACCTCGTCAAACTATCCATCAAATGCCGCAAATAACGAATACTTGCAACAAGATATTCGTGTGCCTGAAAACTTTGGCATTTTGTTCACCGTCTGGGACTTTCAATCATACGGTTCGGCCGCCTTGGAAATAAGCACTGTTTGGAGTGATGGACGGTTCGACTTTTTGAATCTTACCACTGACTATCAAACAAATACACCTTACCGACTCAAAAACACTAATGCCAGGGTCGCATGGACTACAACAGATTCCGGTGATACCAGAAGATTGAATATTACATGGGCTGCAGATCCTTAAGGGTCAAAAGTTATAATGCACTAACTATATGTAATCCGCTAAGTTAAATCTCTCAAAATAATCGATAAAAGTGTAGTTACATATCTGTTTTTGTTTCGTATCATCGGTAAAAAGAAAGAAAATAAATGGCTTGTCAGCTAGTGCTGTATTTGGGGGAACACGGGTTTTCCTATTTGTTTGACCCCCATATTCAGATGCGTAATACATATACTCTTTTTAAGAACACATGCAGTGTGTTGTTGCGTCACTTATATCGGTTATTAGTTGCATTTACGTTCAGTTTAAGTCGATAGAACTATGGATGTTACTTTTTTCTGTATAAGGCAGATTGTGCGGCTAAAGAGCACGTTCTCCAACGATATTTTCAGCTGGAGCACTGACGATCGCACGGCATCGGTTCGGATCCCGGCGCATTGTGCTGTTGAGGGCAAGGTTGGCATCTTTTATGTTCTAAGAAACTTCAAAACTACGTTACAGGGCTACTTCGAGGACCGTCACCGGCGTCGAACTGCGACCCCTACCTAGTGGCGTCTACAATGGCTTCGGCAACGCTGCTTTCATAGTTGTTAATTTGAACAAAGTACTGATACTATTGAATGTTGCATAAATTATCAAAAACTTTTTTTATTATAACAAAAATAAAAGCCAATAAAATGAAGCAAAACTTAGTTTTTGCAAAGAGAACCAATATTACGTGAAATACACGGAATGAAATTCAAATGGGGCGATAAATATCAACTTTCAATAACTTTACAGTTATTTACATACACTTTTTTTCTTTCGTTTGGATAAAGTCACACGGAGCCAATGAAACATGCTGGCATTACATCTGCATGTTGTTGAAAGCGGCATCAAGGCCACTAAGAGGGAAACGGCGAATGGGCGTACGGTTGGCCTTTGGGGCACGGAGAAGGATCTCCTTCTGTTCGGCAGTCATGTTGGGTTCATCCAAATATTGGTCGGCTGATTGGGTTCCTGATGTCGTGGCTGTTTGTTGGTTGTTGGCAGAGGAGGACGTCATGATTGGTAAGAAGAGTTTTTCTGGAAAAACGAAAGTTACTAGAAGTTGATAAGCCTTTGATTACTAAACACGATTCCACGAACACCGCAAAAACAAAATACATAGGAAAAAAGCAGGATAATGTGTAACTACAACATTGCTTACTCTAAGCTGTGAAAAATACGGAAACGATCATAAAAATGGAAAGATCGGAAAACAGCAACTATCCACGATGCGAGTGGATGGGGTAGAATGACAGAAATGCAACCGAAATCGCTATTTATGGAGCTCGACCAACAGCGACTGATCAGGTAGATCACTTGTGGTAGTCCCTTCGCCTTCCTTGATCGCCAACCCACGAAGGCCTCGTCGAATGGCGTATGCCGTGCAGGTCCCTCGCTAATGTGCACGCCCTCATCCTGGTAAAATTATTGTAGAGCATAAAGACGTCAGTCAAACACCCGCAGCCTATGGTAGCTTGTCACAAGATTTGTACACTTATCCCTTGATCGGTAGTGTGAAGTGGTTTTACAGGGTGTGTTATTGTACCAACTAAAGGAGTCCGTGCTTGATGAGTGACAAGTGTCATGGGTTGATTGACAACTCGAAGGGAGATGGGCGGAGTGGATGTTGGAACAAGTGCGAATTCGGATTCTTTGGGTGACCCACATATTCACATGCATAATATGCTTTCAGATTACATGCAGCATGTAGTTGTGTCACTTATATCGGTTATTAGTTGCATGTTTGTCAAGTTGAAGTCAGTAGAAACATGGATGTTACCTCTTCTCTGTATGAAGACCTTGATCTAGATATGTCTCGAAGCGCGTAATTACAATGTGTTAACTTTTTTGGCTTTTTCGTGAAATCTTTTACGCCATTGATCATACACCAATCCTACTTACCGAAGAAATGCACCACCAACCGTCCCAGTTTACCACTGCTTAACTTTGTGCACCACTGCATCGCTTTTTTTTTGCGCGCCAATTTCTCTGCACCCCTCTTCGGCACTCATGGAAGTCAGGCATCTCTAACCACGAAGGTCCACAGTACGCGCTTGTGTTGGCATACCTTCGTGTGTGGTCCCCTAGCTAGGAGCGACATTGCAAGCGTTGTTGTATCAGATCATTCCTTTTAACATACACAGAAGACCGTTATATTTTTCATTATCTCTTCACGAAACAGTATATGTAGTTTATAAAATAAAAGCCACAGTAGGTCCATCAACTCAAAAAAGCGCTGCCACAGAGATGTAGATATCGCCCATTCACCCATATACCATGTAATTGTTGATTCATCTTACTTTTCCAGTTTTTAGTCTCTCAACATTTAATGTGGTAGCTGGCCACCACTTTCCACAGCAATGTCTTTATTACCTTCTTCTTTATAAGTGGAAACAACGGTAATCCTTGTTTATGGCCATTAAAGTGCCGGCGAAGTGTGCTAGTCTTTTGTTGGTACAGTAGCTGTGACATGTGCTTACTAGTTAGGCCGGTCACTTGTATGATGTTTGTTTGCCAAGCCTTGTCGGCCGAGTTTATACAAGTGTGGATACCTTCAAGCAGCTTATGAACGTAATTTCCCGCCTAATTTGTCCCATAACACACCCTTCCCTGACGCGTGTGTGTTCCCCTGATCCTACATCGATGTTTGTCTGGCCATGCCTTCGCTTGATGCACACATGCTTACATTAGTATAAAAGCTACTTCGCTCAGGATTGCCCATTCATAACAAGCTTGTGGTGCCATGGGTAGTGGTACTTCAGCTTCTCAATCTTATGTAGGACAATGCCATTCTTTTTCTTAATGCTTGTTTCTTTTTTCCATTTTTACGGTTTTGTCTGACTTCCCCATCAGTCTGCTCAGTAGTAGGCAATAAACCAACTTCCGCGTCCGATTCCTTAGCTTACAGAGTGTTCTTGTATCGGGCCAATAGCTTCTATTTTTCTGTAGATACTTGGCTTTTGGAGTCTTGAAAACAAACTTTTGCGACATGTCAGGAACGGGCCGTGTTTGGCTGCTAAACTTTGTCGGCCAAACTTGTGTAAATGTGGCTTATTGAACACCCCAACGTTGACCGATTAGGGCGACAAATATCCGATCTAATTTGTCGAACACTCTCCCTTGCGCGAACCCTTTCCCCCACTCTTCCCTAGATGGCCTCATGAAGATGCTAGGCCACACCTTCGTCTGGCTCGCGCAAACTTAGCGGGATAGCTTCATCGCTCAGGATAGCTCATTCATAACAAGCTTGTGCTACCATGGGTAGTGGTACTTTAGCTTCTCAATCATTTGTAGGGCAATGCCATCCTTTTTCTTAATGCTTGTTTCTTTTTCCACTTTTCGGGTTTTGTCTTGTTTTACCTTCTTTCAGTTAGCTTAGTTAGCAGTAGGCAACGTACCCAACTTCCGCGTCTTATTCCTTATAGTATCGGACCAATAACTTCTATTTTTCTGTAAATCCTTGCTTTGCACATGTCAGGAACGGGTCGTGTTTGGCTGCTAAGCTTTGTCGGCCAAACTTGTGTAAGTGTGGCTTATTGAATGCCCCAACGTTGACCGATTAGGGCGACAATATCCGATCTAATTTGTCTAACACTCTCCCTTGCGCGAGCCCTTTCCCCACTCTTCCCTAGATGGCCTGGTGAAGGTGTTTAGCCACACCTTCAACTGGCTCGCGCAAACTTAGCGGGATAGCTTCATCGCTCAGCTTAATTCATTCATTATAAGCTTGTGGTGCCATGAGCAGTGGTACTTCGGCTGCTTTCTCTTTTGCGGGACAAGTATCAGTTTACCCTTTTCTTTTCCTTTTGCTTGTTTCTTTTCAATTTTTCGGGGTCTTGATCCGCAGTATGCAAGCGTCCCCGGCAACTTCCGCGTCCGATCCCTTAGCTAAGAGTGTTGTTGTGACAAGTCAATGCATTCTTTTTTCCTGTATAGATACTGGGGAATAAGCCATATTTAGCCGCTTAGCTTTGTCGGCCAAGCCTGTGTAAGTGTGGCTTCTCGAATACCCGCACGATTATTGACCGATTAGGGCGGTAATGTTCGACCCAACTTGTCTATTCCCCTCCCCTCCCCTCCCTAGATGGGTCCACCTTCGCCTGGTCCATGCAAGCTAAGCCGGATAGCTGCGTTGCATCAGTTGACACTATTCTGGATTGTCGAGAGTGCCAGGGATTCCTTTTGTCTATACCTAATTTGCTTTCATTTTTGTTTATTTTCTTATCTTCTGACTTTTCCATATTCGTGTATCGTGCCCTCCAACGATTGACAACAATCAATTTCTCAATTCTACTTTTTCAGAAACGCATATTCTAACATGTCGTCCTCCACCAGCAGCAGCCAACAAAACACCTCCACCGCCAACAACAACAATAACCAGCCTCAACCGTCCACCTCAGCCATGCCAGAAGCCCAAAACAATGCCCCCGCGGATCAAGCTGCCCAGACGACGCAAGGTCCTTACGAAAAGTACGACCACGACCCGATCATGACTGAGGAAGAAAAGGAAATGCTTTGCCGGGCCCCGAAAAGAAAGTCCCGCGGGGGTGAACCGAAGTATCAGGTTCCTCGCCACCTTGCCCCTCAACAGTTGGCTGACCGCATCGTCAGCCGGTGCCTTAAAACCTCGACTGGCTCCGCGTGATTTTGCCCAAACGAAAGAAAAAAGTGTATTTATATAACTGAAGAGTTTTTCAAAGTTGATATTTATCATAAATTTATTTACTAATTGTTTATTGCCTCATATTTTGATGTGTACCCCCTTTTGAAATTTTTTCCGTTTTTTTAACGTAATATTAGTTCTCTTTGCAAAAACTAAGTTTTGCTTCATTTGATTTTGCTTTCATTTTTGTAGTAATAAAAAAAGTTTTCAAAATTCATGCAACATTCAACGGTATCTATCAGTACTTCGTTCAAATGAAAAACTACGAAAGCAGCATTGCCGAAATGATCGTAGACGCCACCAGGTAGGGGTCGCAATTCGAAGCCGGGCGACGGTCTCGAAGTAGCCCTGTAAGATTTTGTTTCCTTGTGCCTTTGTTTGAAAAGAAATGCATTACGCTATTATAAATAAAGAAAGGACCAGTTTTCTATTCGTTGATAACGATAATCAAGTCAAAAGTGCACTTTTTTGTTGTTTGCTATTTGCTCGTACAATGTTTATACAGTCATCATGTAGCGGTATCTATCCCAAGTAGTAGAACTGTTTCAAACATTAATCTTTGTACGCACTTGCTTCATGTGATTCATTTGACACTGGTACCTAAAGCAGCCTTGCTCTTCATTAATTTTCAAAGGGATAATACCCTGTTTTGTGCATGACCATAAAGGTGCATACTTTTTTTTCGTTCAGACTTTCCTTCCTACACTGTTATTTAGTCTAATGTTAGGCATCCTGAAACTTCGGATGCTTTGAATATCTTCATTGTTTCCGTTATAATGATATATTTTTTCTTTACATCATGGCTTTCATTTTTCCTTGCATTGATCTGGACACCAATGGACATAAGTTGGAATAGAATTGATCCTGGATTACAGATTTTATTCACGTTTTGTTTGTATCGTATTGTTTAATGTTGTTTTTTTGTACTTCAAAACTGTTATTTGTTAAATGAACGTGCTCTACGTGAAAAATCAAACTCAGCAGTTGGTGGTGAGGATACTGTCTGTTCTGAAACAACCTAAAACGCCAAACGGTGCGCGCAACTTGCAAATAAACGAATATTTGTTTGCGGTTACACCGTCGCGCAGAAAGTTCTGTCCTTCGTCGATCACGCGAAAGCATTTACGATCGATCCCCCGCAATCCCGTCGTGTGTGTGGTTTAATCGAAGCTCGTCTCAATCATTTTACATTGCTCTACTTCTGAATTTACGTTTATTTCTCATATATTTTCAGCAGGCATAACAATCCACGGTGTACTGAACTTGGCTATGTTTCGTGACGCCGTTAAACCATACACTACTGATCCAGATATCCAAAAGCTTTGTAGCGATCAATCTAAAGAGTTTTCTAAAACCTATGATCAGGTATTTATCACTGATGATGAAACTGTTTTTCATTGGGCTTCAACGGACACTGTTTTGTTTCGTATTTTTAAATTTCTCTATCAAATAAGGATCTTCAAGTATCTGATGGACGAAGGCATCATGGTTGATTCAACTTGGCAGGATGTTTTACACGTTGATGACATTATCGGTGGAAAGAATCGTATTCAAGTTGCTGACACACTCATTCTGAATTGCCAATCTATTGAAACCTATGAGAAAGTTATTCCATTCATCTGTGGACCGTACAAGAAGCTAATCTTACACGGAAACGTTTCTTTTGGCCAAGTCAAACAACTGATGCACGCTAATGTCATAAAGACTCGCATTAACGCCAAAATTGAAATGCTGCCAACAGAACATGGTCAACTTGCGGAATTTGTAGCACAACACGCTCATGGCTTTGATTATAAGTGAGTTTACATTGGCATTTGAAGTTAAAATATACATGATTCATTTAGATTTTATATATACAATGCGGAATACTACCCTTCACAGCTTGGAATCGAACTTTCCAATGCATGCCAACAAACTGGCAGTTACACAACAGATAGATTTGATAAGCCTGATGATCCCGAGAAACGATTTTATTTTACGATTGTCGAACGTCGATTTAGCCAGCTGTTGTACAGTTGTGTTGCCTTTGCCATATATCTTGTTGTCTATGGAATAGCTGCATTTATGTTTTCATTACTCGAAACAGGGTTCAACCCTAATTGGTTTGTTTTAGGGGGCTATGGTTGTATGGTTTGTTTTTACGTTAACGCTGTTGCTTCCGATTTATGGGTTCCAATGGACACCATGAAACAAACCTCTCGAAGTTGGTCTGCACGTTTGTTTATTCCTGCAGTGTTTTTGACTTTTCTTTTTTGTAACATACCTAAATGGGTTTTTACCAACAAATATTGAGACAGCGAATAAACTTTGAACGGTTTTATTTGTCGAAAAAAGCAAAGTGTGCACGCAGCATGCAGTCATTGAAATATATAAACGCGCTCGAGCTAACGCATTCGATTGGAGTGATGCCGTCGGCACTGCAGCTGCAGGATGGAAAAAGCTACCTCGTGCACTTTTGCGCCAGTCGTTAATGCAACACTGCATCACTTGCAGTCCCGTCATGTGTAGCTAGTCTCAGCCTATTGCTCATTTTCATACTTGCTCAACGCTTCATTTCTAATATTTTTTGAAACTAGAACAATAACAACGGTGTAATGACTTCTGCTATGCTTTCCGACGTCGATAATCCCAAATCTACTTGTCCAGACATCAAAAAGTCTTGCCCTTCCCGACCTCTTGGAGTTTACAAAACATATGATCAGGTTTTCATCACCGATGACGACATTGTCTTCAACTGGGCTTCTACGTATACTGTTTTATTCCGGATATTTAAACTTTTGTACCAATTTAAGTTTATTCAATACCTCATCGATGAAGGAATTGCGGTCGATTCAACATGGAATCATGTTTTACATGTTGACGAAATTATGGATCAAAAAAGGCGTATTCACGTCATCGATACTCTCATTCTGAATTGCCAATCTATTGAAAGCTACGATAAAATTATTCCTTACATCGGTGGATCGTACAAAAAGCTTATCTTACATGGAAATATAGCTATGAATCAGGTCGTTCAACTAATGCATTCCGATGTTCGGAAAACTCGCATTAACGCCAAAATTGTAATGGATATAACTGAACTCAAAGATTTTGTAAACTTTGTGGCACAACACGCTCATGGTTTTGATTATGAGTAAGTTTGTACTCGCTTTTCAAGTGTAATACAATCATTTTTTGAGGTTGAATATATATAATCCTGATTACTACCCATCTTACTTTGAATCCCAACTTTACGATGCCTGCAGAGAAACCGGTACTTACACAGTCTCTATTCCATTTGATCACCTCAGCCCATTCAAATATAGATCTGTCGAACATCGATACAGTGCTGCTTTGCATTGGTGTACACTTGCCGTATTTTTTCTTATTCTTTATTGTTTGTGCACATATATTTATGCATTCCTGGATATAGATATCGACATTGATTGGTCAGATTGGGGCGATTTTACTCTATTTGGTTTTGCGTCATATTCTTGTTTTTGCGTTACTGTGGCACGTGCATGGGTTTCAATGGACTTCATGACAAAAAGGCCGTATAGCTTGCGTCGTATAATTTTACATTATATTGGTATTGTGGCTGTCGCGCTCTTCTACGGTAGAAATGGTTTTATCAAACTTTTTACAACAAAACAATAAAAAAAAGTGGTTGAATATCTTTGACTTTTCACAGTTGTAATCACAGAACTGATTCTCCTGCCGATGGCCCCGATACTGTCGGTTCTGCTGTCACAGAAACTTTGGGTTGTTGTTTCGATGCCTTTTTCTTTCTGGCGTCTTTGATCTTTTTGAATAGGCTTTTCTTCGATTTCGGATTTGACTTTTTCTTTTTCTCAGCCTTTTTCGGCTTTTTTGGTTTCGGAGGTGGCGGCGGCGGTGGTGGAGGTGGAGGAGGAACAGATTTCGATTTAGTTTTTGATTTTGAGTTGGCTACGCTTTGAGTTTGAGTATCCGCTTCTGTTAGATTCTTTGCTAACCATTTGCTTTGGAAATATTTGTAAGTTAGGTATAAATCATAAATCACAGCGACAACCAACAAGAATCTAAAAAAAAGATTATTAAAATAAACATCTTGATCTTAAACAAACAAACAACTCACACTAATATTGAAATGTACATGAAAAACGTTGACTGGTTTTCTCTGTATGTTTCTTCTTCTTCTTCCTCTTCATTATCAATATCAGAAATAGAAACATGGTAGCCATCATTGAGGTACAGTATGAGTAGTTCGAGTTCGTCGTCTTCTCCGAAATCCATTGCGCTGCCAGTGCCATGAGTTCCGGGTATATCCAGTGGTTCTGTTAATGTAATCAACTGGGATAAGCTTTTCACATTAGTTTTGATGACACAAACATACCTTCTGCATCAGTCGAATCGTAATTGCCATCGGCGCATAGTTTGTAGGTAAAACTGTCTTTTGGAACTGAAAACAGTGATTTTTTACGAATCTAATTGGGTGTTAAATACTACGGCACAAAAGCTTACCCATGGCATCAATAGCAATATCAAAGCCATCTGTATAGCAAACTTCGTTTCGATTATCGCCAATTCCGACTCCTTTGTAGCAAATTCGAAAGCTAAAAGTAGTAATCACCAATGTCTAAAAACCGTCAGAACATGCACTCACTATGGCTCGGACGTTTCGGATTGATTGACCTTTTTGAATTCAAATGTTAAACATTCAGATTTTACTTTCAATGTGACGGTGCCGGCCTGCTTTACCGTACTAAAACCACAAATAAACAACAACAGTGATAAGTATAGTTGACTCACATGACATCGCCTTCTGTTTCATACATCTTTGATGCGTTGACATACTGCCCAAGTTGAGATAATACAGTTAGTAATAAAACTGGAAGAATCATGATGGGGGTGTATCATTTCCTCAGTTTTGTCGGGAGTATTCGGGGCCTGGGAGCTGATGCCGATAGGATCCTCCGTAATTTACATGGTGTTTTTGTTACAATCTATTTTTGCAGTTTTCTTCAAATCTCGTTTGTTTTCACAGCACATTATACTCTGATGTTATTTGTTATACAGTCACAAGGATTGCATGCCTAAAAAAGTCAATTTTCCGTTTCCGACCACACGCTGCTTTTGAACGCTTGTCATCCTAGATGGATGATTCATTGGACCATTCATACATGGCTGTGATAAGCCATGTTTGTTTTGATGACACATTTGCACTCACATGTCAGCTATACTGAGCATGCTATACACAGTTGAATCGATATGAGACGGCTAATAACGCTTCCTTCCAAGTTTATTCAATCAACCAAACCACAAACAGGTATAATACACAAACAATTATAACTGAAATCGATTATCACTATATTAACAAATGTTACTTTGTTTGAGCAGATGTCACTTCTTGTATTCTTCATCGTCAGGCATGTCCAATGAATCCGGATTGTAGAAATATTTCTTCACGACCACCTTGGCATTTGCCAATGCACTCAACTCATTGAAGGTCAGTTTGTTGTATTTGTGGAACTCGTCGGCTGGGACTTCTAATGTTGCAGCATGGATCTTCATGTAGGTCGGCAAGCCCCAGCAGAGCAGTGATTTATACCATTTGGGCTTGATGATCTGTGTTTCCGTCTTGACAACTTGCCTTTTCGGTGCTTCATCAAAGTGGAGTTCCAATGTGTTTGTTCGGCTCAGAATCTGGGGAGAACTGACATCTGTGAATACGGTAGAAGTGCTGGGGAAACTGTTTTGAGCCATGAGTTCATGAGGCGGAATAAAATACTGATGGTAGGGTGGTGGCGGTTCATTGTGGGGCTTCTTCATCGGAACAATTTCCATGTTTAGGAGGGATGTCCCGGTCAACATGGACGAAGTTCGCACCGGTGGAGCAATAATGGCTTCAGCGAAGGGAGCTGTGGGTTGTTTCATCTTTTCCTGCAAGAGGAAAAAAGGGTCAATGCTAACAGACACAAAATTTTAAGCAAAACGCGATGAGTAGTGACACCCATCGCCGCCATCAGATCGCCTTTTATATGCATGTATCAGCACAGCACGGGAAGGCGGTCAGCAAGATGGGCGGGAACTGGCTAGCCTCAAGGTTTGTATGGAGTTTTATCACCACCGGAAATGCACGGAAGATGGAGTAACAAATGTTTGTAAGTATCTAAAACACCGTCAGCTTGTCGAGTGAGTAAAGTACGATTGAGGTCGTTTCGATCGGGTGATGTAGTCAGACGAGTAGTTTGGGCGCCAGTTTGAGTACACATATTTCATTAGGTTGTATTCGTTGCTACTTTAAAAACCGTCTTAGGCGGTGATAGTTATCTATGTATTTATCATCGTTTACACACATTTCAAAATTGCACCAGCTATACAAAAACCGTTATGGACATCAAAGTTTATGAAGCACGGATTTCAAGAGTAACGCCTTTTGGCCAATCGAGAAGTTTGAGCAATTTGTCCAGTTTGACCGTGTTTCTGAAAAAACAACATTTGTAATTACGGTCACATCTATATCAAAACAATGATAAGCCTCCTTATCAATATGACAGTAATTCCTTAAGTATTATCATGACAGCAGTCACAACTAACCTCGCAGTAATGTAAATCCGCTTGGGCATAACATGATCGCCGTCGTAGATGCTCCAAGTTGCCTGTTCTGACCAATCCGGCAAAAAGACCATGGAATCCGAGAACTCATCGCTTCCGCCACCAAAGAAACAGTAAAATCCATCGAATTCGTATTCTTTAAAATTGCCGTTACTAACGAAGGCATCTAGGACAGACTTTAGTGATTCCACCGGGTACTTTTCAGCGTCAACTGCCTGAAAACACAGTGCTGGTAATTATAAAACGTCAACATAATTCCAACACTTACGGCTCGAGCATCATAAAGTAAATGGAATTCGATCAAAACTTCGATTTGCTTCCGAGAACAGAAATCTGTGAATGGATTTTCCATTTCTTCCAAATGTTTCGGGTTGATTTTGATGGATTGAATGGAACGTGGATGGTTTGAGAAGCTTTGGACGATGGTAAGACTGGAGATGATTGTGGAGGGAGAAGGCTTCCGGCAAATGGCCCAAATGCCGGACAGGTTCGAGCTGAAAAGTAGGTCGTTTTTTATTGTTGCAGCAAATTTAGTGTTTTGAAATCATACTTCAGTCGTGATTCTGCTGATAGAGCAGACACAACAGGTGCCACTGACGACTTCGTGAAGATACCGGAATCGTTGTCGCATGAGGTAAACCAAACTTCCACGTTTAACCTGAAAAACAACATGACCAATGCAATGACTCCATTCAAAAATTGGAAACATTTGAATCCGAAATTAATGATTTGTGTTTGAACAAAAAAAACTTCATTGAAACCAAGAAAACAGTAGTTTGAACCCCAAAGTCTGACAGTATTATAATAACAGTAAAACTCACCGTTTCCTCGACAAAACATTGTCCAATGGAATGTACGCAAAGATGAAGTCGCTCTCGATTTCAAAGAAGTTCACATTGCACCCGCTTAAGATTTGCTTCTCAAAATCCTTTGTTCCTGTGTGGCATGGCTGGAGAGTAAGTTTCAAGTTCTCTGACACAATTTGCCTGAAAATAAGGATCTAAACCTTGGTAAAATTAAAGATAAGAAAAAAACCGACTGTATTGCAGGTTTCGGTCTTCCAACAGTGGCTAACAGTAGCGTCAATCGTTCGAAATCCTTGCAAAACTGTTGTTCCTGTTGTTTTAGAAGCTTGTTACTATGTTTACGGGCCGACATTGGACGTTAACCTGTAAGAAATACCATTAAAAACGTCAGAGGGGGTAACGGCAAATACAACGCGATCAAAATGAAAGCGAGAAGTTTCAAACAACATTTTTTTAAATGATTGAATACGCGTTTTGCCTAAGGTTTTTTATACGTTCTCGGTGCAACATGTTAGCCAAAACCCTTACTACACCGACAAACTCATTCACGAATGTCTGTCAGTATGTACGTAACGACTTTAGAACGATCGCTTGTTTTGCATTGCTAGGTGTCCATTGACACTTCCTCATTCCTCCCCCCCCCCTCTCTCTTGTTCGATGCAACACATTGATGCAGGTGTTGCATCGAACAATTCAGTGCTATCAGACTAATTTCACTCATTGTTTACGCAAACCACGTGGAACATGTCTCTGTCCTCTCGTGCAACCAAAGGCCTAAGTATCCCCCAGACTTCTGGAGGTTACAATGACATCTTTGCGGCTGATCCCTATGACGCCGAAAAGAATCCAAGCGTAAGCCGTCCTCTTGAGCTCTGTTATCCAACTAAGCACGCATTCATTTACAGGGCTTCATCAAACTATCATCCGCCGACAATCTCCTCACAGTTGATCGTTTGACTGACAAGTTCGCGCCGAATGCCCTGGAGGGATTTGACCTGCAATCGCTTTTGCCTGTTTATCCCCGGCCTTCTGGAAGCCCAGAAACATTGGCATCAGTGGCAACTTTCGTGAACACATTCTGCGCCCCCGGGTTGAAGGAACCCATAAAGCCAGAAGATCTAACCCTAGTATCTGGTGTGACAGCTTCATCAGATATAGTTGCCAATGCCATCTGCGATGAAGGAGATGTTATTTTAACGATGGCACCACTTTACTATCGCTTTATCAATGACTATGGTGATCGCAGTTTGGCAAAGGTTAAACTCGTTGATGCTTTTATCAGTACTGAGAAGCCATTTGAACTTTCTGTAGACAAGTTTGAAGCAAAATTTACGGAACTTGCCCGAAAGGGACGAACCGTGAAAGCAGTTTTAATTGTGAATCCACGAAATCCTGATGGTGGCGTTGCCACTTTGGCCGAATTGAAGCCAATTGTTGATTGGGCTATCAAAGAGTAAGTTACTTTGTTTTTAAACTTAAAAGTTTGTTCCAAATGACATAATGAGTTTAGGCGCAATTTGTACGTGATTCTGGATGAAATCTACAACCTATGCGTCTATGATCCAAAAGTCAAGTTCCAAAGCGCCCTCAAACTCTTCGACGATGATCTATCTCTGGACCGTCAACGACTCATTTGGCTCTGGGGTTTGAGCAAAGTTTTCTCCGTGCCAGGATTACGCGTTGCCACCATCTACACGCCGAATACCTCGATTCAGGCATCCTTAAAGCGATCATTGATGTATCAAGTCCCGAATGTTGTGACTCAACACCTTGTGAAAAGGCTTCTGAACTCTCAAGGCAAGTCTCACATCATACTCAAACGGCGCTACGACAGTTCCGCCGATTTTTTTTTGGTCGCCGGCTACTCAGCCGATCATTTATGGCCGTCGATAACACAGCCTCCGAGGTTTTAGCCTCCGGCAGTTCAGCTCCGTCAACTTTGCCCCCGACATCTCAGCCGCACTCAATGAAACCGTTGTTTTTGCGCTGTTTTTTTTGCAGCCGCCGACGTTACAGCCGATTTCAATATCGCGAGCGTCATTGCAGCCGATTTTGGTACAGCGGGCGTCATTACAGCCGATTTTCAAGGCTTGCTGTAGCGGCTGTATTGCCGTTGGCCCAACGACGGCGGCTCAATTCGCACGCGGCCACAAGTGAGGGGACGAAATAACAGGGGCGCAGAATGAGCGGCTATTTCAAAAATCGGCACTAATGACGGGAGCTCTGTTGACCATGGCTGAACGAATGCGGCCGTAATGTCGGTGGCTCCATTGACAGCGGCTGAAAAGTCGCGGGGCCATATTGTCGGGGCTGAAAAGCCTGTGGCTGAAATGTCGCGGCTGAACTGTCGTAGCGCCACTCAAACTAGGCAGACCTCAATCGTGTTCTTCAGACTGGGTATCGAGCTTCATCGCTGCCAACAACGCAAACCTATTAGCCGCTCGAGACTACTTTGCCACCCGTCTGAAGTCGTTGTCAACTCCAGAAAAACAAATTCGCATTGCTGATAGTGCCGCTGGCTTTTTCTTTTTGGCAGATTTCAGCGACTTTTTGACCGAAAAAACATGGCCTTCCGAACGCGATTTACATGCCGCCCTCATCCGAGAAAAAGTGCTGATCATCAGTGGTGCCGATGTGCGCATGCCGTTCCCAGGATGGTTTCGGATTGTTTTTAGCGCAAATCCAAAAAGCGAAGTTGATGAAGGTTGGTGAATAGCAAAATGTCGCGCATCTAATCACAAAAGCCCTTTTTAGCCGTAGCTAGAATTGGCAGAGCCCTGAACAACCCCCAAACAAACCACAGCCACAACACAAATTGAAATGGCACACGTTAAAGATAAATGAAGTCGATGTTGACTGCCATATTGATAACGGTTTATTGAAACAGATATAAAATAAATAAAGCAATTACAACAGTGAGTATTCAAACTGTACAAAATAAACCAATACAACAAAAAGTTATCAGAAGAAATAAAAAAGAAAAAGTTATTTCTTCGCCAAAACGGACGACAAAAAGATATCAGATGGCTTCGGTGCGGGAGGCTCGGACGGTTTCGGCTCCTCATAATCATCCAACTCATCCAAAATATCTTCGTTAGGCATTTCTTCTTCGGCAGTCGGTTCATCATCGCTTTCATCGGATGAATCAAACCGCAAATTCAATGCTTTCTTTGTGCCACGTCCGCGCGATCGCACTTCCTGGTCGCCGATTTGCAGAACTTCTTCCGCGGGAGCAGTCGAAACTGATGTGCCATCAGTTTTCGGCAGGCTGGGATCATTGAAGATACGAGTGTCATGTTCAAAGTTCCACGGCTAAAAATAAAATCTTGTATGTCATTCAGCCTGTTTTTTCCTTTTCATTTTGACACTACAACCCCGAAAAAAAAATAAAATGTTAATTCAGTTTTTCAACGGGTTTTTTTCCGTCATTGAAAGCGCTTGCCTTCATGGCATACGAGTGGTTTCAGCGTTAATTAATTGCCATTTCAAGCGACCGACCGAGGGGCTCGAGGCGGCAGCGACGCTACTACTACCAGGATGGCTCATAGCGTCCCTCCTCGAACCGGATGGATGACCGAACGAAAAGCGTCCTTCGCTATGGTCGTTCTGAAAGCATCCAAGCGCAAAATGATGGCACATACACACACGATGCTGTCGTTGACAACGACTACTGATGAGCTTCGACAAGAGAAAACATAAAGCCAGCGTCATCTTGGGGTAGTTGCTCGAGTATATGGGTTTAGATGCCTTCATATGGGCTTGATTAATCGGCTTCGAAATCGTTAATAACCCCCTAAAAGGACAGAAAACTCACAAGTTCCTTGCCAGTATTGTCGAAAACATTGATGCCAGCTTTGACTCGATGGCCAGCAGTCTTGGAGACAGCTGAAAAATCACATTATTGATGGCACAATTGAATGAACAAAAATCCTACCAAGAGACCGATCAGTCCGATACTGAGTGTTTGCCGAGTTTCGATTCGCTTTCTGGATGTCAGAAGTCTTGGCATAACGCACAAAGACAACCCGACCCGCAGGTACATGCTTCGTCACGATTCGCCATTTGCCTTTCGGCACCTTGGTCTTGGTGACATCGATTTCCACAACTTCTTCTTCCGATGAAGCAACTCCTTCATCATCAGAATCAGAATCCTGGGGAGCCGTGACGAGACGCTTCGGCTCTGAAATTCATCGTCAAGTTGATTCAAAAGTACCGTTTCTTTTTCAAAAATAAGGTCCCTCTCAATTTGCAAATTCTCTCTTTCCTAATGTCATCGCCCCTGCTCGCTTCACAGAGTCCTAATTGACCGTAATCTCGCCCTAGATGGTACCCCCAATAGACAAAGCATAAAAGTTTGCGCCAAATTCGTATTTCGCGGTTGGCCGAGCGATCTTCCCGTCCCTCCAATAGAGGAAACACAAGACTTGCCATCAACACACGAAACTCGCGCCTCCAACGACAACCACGGGCATGTAAAGTAATCCGATTAGACCGTGGTAAAAACATCCTTTGCATGGCATACTCAACGAGTGAATGTGAAATCCTTCACGGAGCTAATTATGGTGCAACCAGCGTGCTAAATGTTGGTTCAAATAAACAAAAATCCAGTTGCTGGAGTTTTTAGTGAAATGCGCGAGTCCTAACAACCGTAAATGCCAAATTTGACTTATAAATAAAAAAAATATGGACAAAGTGGCCGATAACACAAAATACAGTCCTGTTGTACAGTCAAATTAGCTCGTCACAGTTACCGTAGTTTTGCATCATAAAACAGTACAAGAATGTGGGTAATAAACATAAAGTTAGTCATATTTACCAGATGGCTAACCAGTTTTTACAATGCGCATAATCAGCATTCCAATGTGGATAGAATTATATTGCTACATCATGGTTTACGTCAATTGCAACTACATTCTTTTTACAGTCCCCTATTTGCGTGTTATTCCAAAATTTAGGACTACTACTCTCTCCCTCCTGACAGCAAAATATACATTCATGATGCGCCGTCCGACAAATGATCACATTTGCCGTCAGAGTTCATGGCATCGGTCATGCAGGTCCATGAATGTCTCTTTGTTTAGCCACGGTTCCAATGGTCAATGTCATTGTGCGCGGTATGTATCTTTGTCGTGTCCGTGAATGCCGCCAGCGCCATCGCCATCAACGGTAGGTAGTTTGGTAGAAAGAACAATGCCCTGCCCCAAAAGGACGCGTATATGTACAACGTTATCCGATTGCGGATACAAATTAGAGACAGAGAACGTGCTTTTCAACGGCTCCTGGCGCTCGTGGCCTAGATGCGCCTCAGTCTGGGTATCTTTGCTCCAAACTACGATGATCAAAGAGGAGGGCGATGGGAATCTCGCGCTTTTAGTTAGCTCAAATGACACGGCAGCCCGAAAATGGAACTGCAAAATGTGCAACTTTGACACGCACGCGCGATCAGCTTACAAAAACACTTTGCGCGGGAATAAACATTGACTTTGCAAAATTTCCAATAAATTGAGCGTTAAAAATGGATTTGCTGTAGTTCAAACACTCACCACGGACGAGCGTCACAACATCGCCATCGGCATCAGTGTGTTCCTGGCCCTCATGTTCATCATCGACTATTTCACCTTCTTCCTCGACTTGCTTTGGCTTTCGAACACGTTTGATCGGCTTTGACATGCCAACAAGCATCTTTGTCGCGATTCGAGCCAGCTTGAATTGCACAATCGCTTCCGCCTTATCAGCAAAGAGGGCAATGTGTGGATGGTACTCGGCAAAGATTCTAAAAATAGAAATTGCATATTGTTCCTTTGCCTCAAAACTGCTTGTTCCCCTCTTCAAGTCAATCTAATATTCACACTTTTTTTCATGGCGTGCAGACATGTCCGTTTTCGCGGCGGCTGGCTAAACGCCATACACTATCCAAAGTGTCAGATTGACGAACTCCTCCCTTGATCAATGTCACCGATTAGGCGCTCCTCATGTTGAGGGAACCGACACGGAGGCAAGAGAGAAGTTCATCGGTGTTCACTTCCATGTCCGTAAAGCGATTACTGCCACTTATCGCCCGAGGCAAAAGCGTTCCAGATATGGGGGAACGATAACCGCAATACGGGCGGGTAATGTGTAACGCCAAAGTGGCATGAACAATGAAATGAATGCATTCAGTGACAAATTTGCAGTATTCTGTTTCTATTTGGCGACGAAAGGCATCGACTTTTTGTCAGCGGCACCCTTCAAAACCCCATCAACGACAAATGTCTGCAAAGCCTGGTTGCCATAAACAAAAACGGCAACAAAGCTGGCTCATATTTTAAAAGTGCATTGCCATTGGACATTTTTCCCCAAAAAGATTCAAAATCCCACCAAAAACATACTTTTCAATATCATAATGATCCAAGCCTTCGATGCCACGAACCAGGACCGTATTCAACGGATACTCCGTGTCGTAAATGTCAGTATCCAGCGAGTCAAACACGGAAGCAACTTCAGATTTCCTCAGCGCCTGCAAAAAACACGTCACATTTAAGAAGGGGTGATAAATAGGAATAGCGGTACAAGCTGTAATTAAGCCGTCAAATGTCGGCACCCCCACAACAAAGCCATCGACGCAATTACCCCTCTTGAGACGGCAACATTTTTTTCTCAAACATTGACAGACCGCTGTGTCAAAAAACTGTAATTACGAAACTGTGCAGTTTCAGACGACTTAATTACAGTATAAGTTTTAATGCTTCAAAAGGTTTTTCAGAGGAAAAGGTATTTGAAAATGTTTAATGGTCAATAATTTGGTCCAGAGATTACAGTATAACTTGTTTAAAATTAACCATTCACACGAGCAACTAAATGAACAACTAATAAAGAAATCTAAGGCACACTTGTTGACTGTGTGGAGGGTTGGAGCGTTGAAAGCGAAGTAAATGAAACCGACTGAGTAAGCATGGCAATACAGCGAAAACATTATCTTTCTTAATAGTGTAAAATGTTTTGCTAGCTTTGAATTTGTTGTAGTTACAACAAGACTATATTAATCTAATCTTCATGTTGCTCATTTACTTGCGTTTTCATTCTTTCGACCTTTTCATAACCGCCAGTGACATCACATTGGCAAACCCCTGCTTAAGGAACCTCATACGAACCACCACATTGATCTGTTCGGCTAACCTCAAATTACAAACACCTCCCTGTAGATCATCTCGATGGTCGTCGTTGACACCGCGACCAACACCTTTTTCTCGTTGCTTTGGAGGGGCTCTTCTCCCCCGCGATATATACTGTGTGTATATGTGTTTGCGTATATTTGAGGTTGGCTCAGCTGCTGTTTTGACCTTGCATCCTTCGGCGCTTTCAAACCTTTTCATCGGGAGGCGCGAGGAAACGCGACCGACCGAATGGAGCTTGCTTTCTGAGAACCGAGACGACAGAAAGGTGCAAATGCGCTAACGTCGACGACGACGACCAACGTTGAATATCTCCTCTCGTGTCGCTATGCAATTCCGTTTCAAAGTCAATGCCGGAGGGGTTACTACTACCACCACCACGGCCCCGACATAGCAGCGGCCTCGACTAACGGAGGGGCATAAAATCATGCCCCCATTTACATTCCATGCGTTAGCTGGGACGTCGTTGTTGGTGACAACGACGCTGACGACGACAGTTTCGACGGGTTATCGTTGTCGTCGTTGTTGCGCGGACAAGAGTGACTGGTCGTTAGCCCCGTTCAAATAAAGCCGTGAATTGGTTTTCTTTGCGGCAAAAACTAGTAAAAGCTACCGGAAACGACTAACTACTCATATGACTCATAATAGTGTGATTCCGAAATCCGCTATTCTCCTAGTTCCGCCAACACAATAGACCTCTCAGACAGGCAATGATGACTCGGTCAAAGCTATCTATCGTTGAACGATCTCTCTCAAAACGTAGAGCAGCAACCACGCCACCCCTGGAGACTGAGACACATTTCCTAAGCTTGTTTGAGGATTAACACCCCGCCGTCGACGCCGAAGATGCTTCCTCGGTTGTGTCGTCTGTGGCTCGCGTCTCAGGCGCTCCTAAAACAGACGACACAACGAAGGAAGCCCTTAAAAAATGTCCGCAAGCTCTCATACAACCATCCAAATGCCCAAAATGCCTTCAACGACACAAAAACGAAAACGAGTCCATCCTGACAGCCGTGGCATTGTCTTTTTTAAAAGGGGGGCTGCTAATACCATAAGTCCCTTTTTCTTCGCTATGGTTAAAAACTAAAATTATCCAACTGCAAATTACATTCTTGCAAGAAAAGGTATCGATTCTATCTATCTCCCTCCGGCTGGCTTCAGCAGTGGTTTTAGTCACTTTCCATGAATGCAATGAACAATAAAGTGAGCGCATTCATCTCTTATTGTCCTCTATGAGCTCCGAACCGACCACTTGTACCCCCCGGCTGGCGGTTCGCTACTACTCCTGCCTGCGCAGACGACCACCGACCGAAGGGGCCCCGCGATCACGGCAATTACCGCCGGCAATGTGGGCCACCAAAAAGTCGAAAAACATTGAGGTCGCCATCGGGTCTACTACTACCACTACTACCAGTACCACCGACCCGGTCGAAACACACAAAACAACGAGACCCCAGTGAGCAGGAAGGAGAAACGAGGGTTATTAATTTTGATTGACTCTGTACTATACTCAGATTCGAAAAATGCACCGCATCCTAAGCAACGGCAGCAGTAGTAGCTGCAGAGAGCCTACCAGTCGTCGGCGTCGTCGTCACCCCCAATGGTTCAGTGAGCGATTTGGCGTATTTTACGACAGTGTCGTCTGACTTCAACATCCGTCAACCGCACCTCTCTACACAGGGCAACATATACCACTCGAAAAAAAGTGAAATGCACAAAATTGTTCCCTTAAACAGGAGCAAAGTGATCGTGCTCTCCGCTGCTGGACGGTTTTTGCGAGTACCGAGTTACGAGCAAGGCCAAAAAAAGCTGAGAGTTGTAATGACCCATCCGGAGAGGAGGAGGGCGAGAGACGGAGGCGTTCGACTACTATGGGTCCGATTTCAAAAAATCGTAAAAACTTCTTTATCTGTTCCTTTTTGAGCGCATCTTTATCGTCTTTCGCCTAGTCTTTCAAGATGCCGCAGCCTGATAAGCTTTCAAATTTGCATTGAAAAAGTGCCATTTTGCCGAGGAGGGGAACAAAATGTTGCTCATGGCTTTGCCATTTAAGGGGAGGGCGGCAGCGAGAGATGCGTAAGCTGAACCCCCCGAGCCAACCAACGGTAGTCATTGGCTCCAAAACAAAAAAGGCGCTATTATTTCAGTGAAGCCCACTTGAAAACTGTGTCAAAAACAAGCGAGAAGGATAAGGGTACTTCGCAGCATCCATCCCGGCCCCCAACGACAAAGACCACCTGCAGGTGTCAACGACAAAACGTCGAGAGCGGCCACCGCCAAAAGTGAGCTCCCAAAAGCAGAGTGCTAAGTTGAAACAAGTTGGTTGGATGGGGCCCAGCAAAGCGCGCCAAGAAGCCGAAGAAGGTGGCGAGCAGCGGCCTTCAACCAAGGAGGCTCGCGGATGACAATATTTGTCTGAGGCTGTTCAGCGTTTTGTTCGGTCAAGTACCAAAGACAAGGCACTGACGAAACGGAACGGAAGCAGCGGGTGGTAATCGTTTTCGCGCGGAGGAGCAAAGACCGATCGGACTTTTGCCGGTGGCCACAAAAATTAAGAAGGGTTTGTCACGTAGGCTTTGTTAAGGGGCTTCTAGGGGATTGACGCTTCAAAAAAAGGGGGACCAACCGGATGATTATCAATGACTTCTGGTGGCGGCTCATCGGGATCAGTTTCATCGGGGAAGAACGACGACGGCAGTAAATCCGGCTGATAACGCAGCTTGCCTCGAGGCTTCTTGGCATCCCAGGCTGGATGGATCTCGTCATCGGCTCCAAGGACGCCTCTAGCCCATGCCGTCGGACTACTGCGACGCTTGCGAGCCATGCGTTTCGCCTGGAAAAACAGCATTACACATTTAATAAAAACTGATGTAAACAAGAATGTTGGGACCAAAAAGGGCAGTAAACACTGCACAGAACAGTGTTTTCCAGCCCATTGTAAAACAACCTGAGATACCCTGAGGCAATTTGAAGCACCGTTGACAGAATCATCGTGATAACAGAGCTAATGTAATCAATCAATAAGATAGGTCGCTCTGGGAGGCCACGCTTGCACACCTGAAACTTTGCTCACCTCGAACTTCGAGCCTACGCAGGTTGAGTCCAAGTCCCAGGCCGCAAGCGTAGCTCCCATGTCAAATGTCGCAGCTGAAGTCGATCCAATCCAGATCAGGAGGGATGAGGAAGAAGGATTCTCGGCACGCTTGCCGAACCTCATCTCCACATCCGACTGCGAAGTCTGAGGTGGTGGGTGGCGGTTGCAAGTGGTCGCGGTCGACTATGAGGCCCCTCTGCATGCGTTCGGACGACGACGTGCCCGCCTCATCGCACTCGCGTGTTCAGCTCAGCTCCACCCCCACGTCGTCGTCGTCGTTGTCGTCCACCACCCCGAATATGCATCCCTTCTCGGGGAAAGAGCTCCGATACCCCTCGAACAACCCAAAACCACCCTCTCGCCAAGCGCGAAATCAAGGCAACAGACGGATGGCGCGGAAATCAATTCATTCGAATCAAGTGTACTGATATGAAAGATCCAAAGATGGCAAAACGACAACACTATCTTCAGAGAGGAAGGGGCAGAGGTCCATGGACATTGACGACAGACACAAAACGTTGCGACTTGCACAGCTCAGTCACTAGCCACAGGAACACAAATAATCGAATTCCGAGTGGCAGTCGCGCCTTCCTTTCTCGCCAGCGGCGACAGCCCCGCCAGCGGCAAGTGTGCCGTCGGTTGTGGGGGCCTCAAATGGCGCGGCCATCGTGCCCTACGACGACGACGATGGCATAGACTCATGCACGCCCTCTTCTACGCCTCTCACTCGCCTCCTACTTCGTTTTTTTTTTGTGTTGGTCTCGAGCTGCTGGAGCGCCCATTTTCATGTCCCACGTATTTTTTTGTGGGGCTCGCCGTCGTCCATCGTCGCCGACGTCGTTGTCGCAAAGGGGGCATCAGCCGCGGCCGCCAGCGGCAGCAGCGACATCGTCGGCTCAAGCTACAAACCGAATGGCTCGCAGCACGGACATACGACGATGGCACAAGTCGCCGAAACGGAGCCTGCCCTCTGGCGACAACGAGGAGGACTATGAAGACGGCAGCGCACGCAGAATCGATGACTTGTGCCGTCGAGGACGACGACGCCAGCGTCGTCGTCGGTTTTTTTCCTGTTCGCAACATAAACTAACACAAACACAACACACGGTGACAGCCCCCAGCAGCCCCTCACAGAGCATATCCATACGAGGAGACCCCCGCCAGCGTGTTACCAGCCCGAGCAGGCCTTCCTCCTCGCCTTCCATCCGTCGCCGTCGTCGCGCCCGGAGGGCAGAATAAACAAAGATTCTGTCGCCACGCCACGGCGACCATCATCGTTGTCGGGTCCTCCGGGGGCACGCCTGTTTTTAGGAGCCGATGGTTGTTGGTGCTGGGGCTCGGCTGGAAGGCGCTTGGAGGTAACCATATACAAACAGGACTGGACTGGCAGCAGTCCAGGCCGTCGTCGTCGCCACCGCCACCAAACGCGTCCATATACCACAATAATCGAACGAAACAAGCCTGACTGACCATCAGTCAGTCATCTATATATCCTCAACGATCCGAAAGAGGAGAGAGCCTTGCACTACCACGACTACCACAACCATCACAGCAGTAGCCCGGCCCAGCTGGTTGGCCGTAGTTGGTGGTGACATAACGAAAAACGAATGACAACAACAAAAACGAAGACAAGACAGGCGTGAGCGGCTCTCGGGTTTCAAAGGAATGACTCTGAGGTTGCGCGGCTTCTACGCATTGGGGTCGTCGCGAGAGTGAAAGAAACCGACGACGGAAACCCCGCCAGCGATGGGACTCGGAATTCATTCAATTTTTCGAGAAAACAGAGAGATCGGAGGAGTTCGGATGACAATGCGGTAGGTTTTGCGCGGTCTTATGTAGTCGATCAGCGTACCAGTATTTAAAAAAGTAGTTAGAGAACACTAAATTTTTAAAGAATGACGTTTTCCGATTCAATGGTAGCGAAACTGTATAGAAAACAACAACAAAAGCCAACAAATCGAACGTCAGCGACGTCAAATCTAAACAAAAGTTTGTTAATTGTCCGAAAGCCCCATCAATACAGCCCAAAAAGTGTCCAATTTCGAACCCCTTTTCACTCCAAAATTTTTCATAAATCAATCCTTGACACCGGCAAAAGAGCAGAGCGCCCGTTTGCGTGTTCACCGTGAGCCACGACTACTACCGCCACTACCACGACAACGCCGTGTCGTCGATTTCGAACCTTTTTCCTCTCGCCTCGGTTTTTTTTTTCGCGGCCCCACCAGGGATGCAACTACGCTAGGTGCGCGCTAGCGCGACTGAGTCGTCGGTTTTTTCCCCCTTGTTAGTTTTCGTTATGAGAGTAACTTCGTCAAAAACAAAATTTGATTTTGACCTTTTTACGGTCCCGATTTAACTTTTTTGCACTTTGTATGGCATTAGAAGCCCCAGAAGCAATTTTTCGACAAAAGAAATGGTCAAAAACGATGAAAATTAAGGATTTCACTTTTTTCGTCGTGCGAGGCGAATGGACCCCGCGCTGTCGCGAAAACTGCAGCGCTAGCGTAGTTGCATCCCTGGGCCCCACCCCATCCATCCGCCCATTTCGACAATAAAAAAGGCGCAAAAAGTTTTTGGGACCGAATGTGACGATGACAACATGATGGTCGTCAGATTGGATGAAGCTGCATGTTTCCCCGGGGGCGTCAAGAATCACTTAGATCATGCGTAGATGAATTGGCAAAAGTGCACGGCTAATAGGAAGGAAACTATTATACGTGATCAATGTGGCTGTGGCGGCTTCCCCAAAATCCAATGGACACTGCAACAAAGCAAGATACAATCGAAGAAATGGGAGATATCCGAGCATATTGGGGCGAGAGGCTGCAACCAACAACACAACATGGGTTATAGGAGGAGGAACGGGAAACACATGGGGCTGTAACGGCCGATGGAGCGAGGATCTCGGCCTTGAACTGGCGCCCTGCTACCCGAGCCCGAGGGCGGGATGCCCTTGTTGGCAGCGACAACGACGACGACGACCAACCCAACCATCCATCCGCCTTTTCTTCCGTATGTTCCGCGATTCGCCGAGGCTCGAGACATGCCCGCCCTTTGAACATGAACAAATCCGAGAGCTGCTAGAGGGACGGGACGGGAAACGACACATGGAAAAAAGGGGGGCAAATATCGCCGTCCCGAAAAGAAAGAAACAATCGACGGAACCCTGTTTCGAACAACCAACCGACCACGAACATGCAACACTGAATGACCTCGGCTTAATTAGCACCTCCTTGCACAAAACCAATCCTCTCTCTCTCTCGGGTACCGACCGCCACATGGGCAGTCATCGGGATAAATATTCAGAGCGCTCTGGGATAGATGGATTCGTCTCGTCGGCCTTCAGGAAATAACCTTGCGCATTGTGGAATTTAGATGAACTCACAAACTCCGAAAAAAGATTGTTAGAGGGTCATGATGTGCATGAGTATGCGAGTTGGATGACTACGCAACATGTTGCAATGGGCAGTCGTATCCATTGGCTGGATTTCCAATAGCAAATGCATTTAAAATTCAGGGCCACTATTTAGATTAAAACCGCGCCAATTTAGCTAATTATAAACTATCCATGCAAGTCAAATGTTGTCTATGTGCGTAGCCGACTATTAAAGTTAGTCAAGCGAATGAGCACTCGATAAATAAGCTTAAAAGCGTCAGACATTGTAGAAAATAAAAAATTAAAACAGAAATTAGCTAATTTACTATTCCAAGCAATGTACTTTTTGTATTTGGACCTACAAAAAGTACACAACTCCAACACACTTCAACAAACACGTTATTCAAGCAATAAAGATCAAGTAGATACAAAAAGCGAAACGCAGTTGACATTGATCAAAAATCCGACGACCATCTATCGGATGTTGTTGTTAAACAAATAGCAACCTCATCCAGACAGACAGTCGCTTTTTCAAGGGTCGGCGATTCGGTTCGGTCAAACAGAAGAGGCGCTTTTGTGTTGGAAACTATTTTTAGCCCGGATAACTACAACTATTGTAACTTGTCTAAAATTTCGAAAGGCACCGTACCAACGCCACATTTCACAACCGTTTGAAAGCTGCCTTGAACGCCATTTCATCATGCCTGTGACAGCTTGAGACACCTGTCTGCCAGTTCGGGCAGTCCATTCCATTTACATCCCAGACATGGCGGAAAACAGCAATAAAAGATTATTTAAAACACTACTCGAGTCGGTCAAGCAAAAAAACAATTGCCGGCTAATGGCTTTCATCGAAAGACCTATGCATTGAAAAAATCTGGTTGTTATTTCAAAATCAAAAACCTAGACGCAGGTGGGTAGCAGTCAGCTAATGTAATGCAATGCAAGTGCGGGAAAGCGGAATTGAATGCATACACGTTGTATCAATGCGGTTCTTTCTTCACCGAACATTGAGGAGGTGGAAATCTCTATCTTCGTCGGTTTCCTTCATTGTATCCGCGAGTTATAAAAAAGTTGAAGCAAAAATAGCTCACTCAGGAAAGACCGAATTGTTCAACGTCTAAGAAAATGGAAATGAATAAGCCCTTGTCGAAACTTTTGGAAAGAAAATGGGAAAAGTTTAATTTAAAGAGCAAAAGTGCGGGCTAGAATGAATTGAATTCGAGTCTACGCATCGTTTTTGGAAATTGGCATTAAAAGTTTGTAAGAACATAAGTCTAACGGAAAAATGATATTACACCCTAAAAAGTGTGAAAATATGCTATTTTTAAACAATCGTAGCTTGATTTAGTTATTGTTTCGCGAATAAACACAAAACAGTGTAAAATTATATATAAAAACGTGCACTTTTCGCTAACGTTGCAAAAAAAAAACGTAAATAAAAAGAAGCCAAAAATAACGGCGTTTTGAAAACTACCCATAAAAATGAGTGACAGTGGCAAGAAGAACCTACATACGCTCAATCTCCAATCAAACCGACTAGAAAAACAAAATATAACGGCGCTCAAATTGCCTCAGAACATCTCAACGCATCGCAAAAAAATATATATCCGTATGAAAGAAAAACCAACTTCATTCGCGGCTTTCTCGGCAGCTGCAATAGCGATACTTTCGTCTACTTCCGGCTTTATCTGTTCGACCACGGCAGCAGATGGTTCGCTCGGAGCCATAAGATCGTCGTCGTCGCCAGGTTCTTGCTCGCGGGCACGGCGAAGCGCTTCTTCCGCTTCATAGTCGAGTTCGAGGTCTTCTTCTGAAAAGGAAAAGGTGTAAGCAAGCTGGCTGGTGATGTGGTTAACTTACCAAGACCGAAAGTTATGTCGTCCATGATGTCCTGTGATGGTCAGCGGAATTTGCATATATTCCGGTAGTGGTCAAAGTTGAGGAAATGCGACAGCGCTTGTGTCTTTTTCGTGGTGGGAGAAGGGGGAACGGTGAAAAGACGTCCGAGGGTGCACACAGATTTAGAGGAGCTGTAGTTGGTTCTGCTACAAAATCTTATGCAACTGGCATTATATCATTGATTTTTTTGCTTAAAAATATTGAGTAACAGTTGTTTCTTTAAATGGCAAATAGAAATTTCAAAATGTTTACATCGTCAGAAATCGTACTGCAACAACAAAACCCAACACATCGGACGCAAAAAAATGTACCCGGCTGGAAGGATGCGCACGCACTCCAGTCGAACGACCCTTTCCATCGAAAACCCGTCATCACGCTCACTTTGCTCACGACATCCTTCCGTCCCCATCGTCCATCATCGTTATCGTGTAGTGCAGCCGTGTGCTCGAAGCGTGTCTCCGCCGCGTGACGTCGACCTACAGCTGACTACGGACCGCGCAGACTCGCAGACGACACCCCAAATCGACGAGCAACATCGTCGCAGGCGTCGTTAGCTGCTCAAGATTCCGTCAGCAATCAAGAAGTTCTTCTCCGGCACCCTCCGCCGTATTATAGGTCCAGGTGGTGATCGGAAGCTTGCTTGGACTGTCGCCGACGCTGATCAGTACATCATCATGGGCTCTAATCACATCTACTTTGAACGGGTTGGTTTTTTTTTGGATATTGCTTTGCTGCGTTGCGTGCATTTTTTCATTTGTCATTCTACTTTTTTGCAGCAAGGAGATGATCTTATGTGCGGTCAACATGCACTCAATATGCTCGTACAGGAGAATGCTTTCACCGTGGGAATGTTGAGCGATGCCGCAAGTCATATCGATGCCACAGAGAGAAGTCTCGGCCTACTTGACCATAATACTCCGGGCCAAAATGCATCAGATAGCGGTTTCTTTTCAATTCAGGTTTTACAGGCCGTGTTAAGCTTGCACAATATAAAATTGGTGGATTTTACGAATCAAAACTATATTTCCAAGAGTATCAATGCCGTGTGAGTTAATGTTAGCCAATCAGATCTTCCTTTTTGTCACTTTTGATGTCTCTAATCTCAATTTCAGCGATTGCCGTGCTTTCATAGTGAACCAAAGACAACACTGGTTCGCGTTGCGCAAGTTCGGCAACTTTTGGTTCATTTTGAATTCGCTCAACACCGGACCGAAGTACATTCCCAGTGATCGTTTCCAAGCGTGTCTAGGCTCATTGGCCACAAGCGGAGTAACAATTTATCATGTCGTCGGAACTTTAGCAGACTGTGACGCGGATATAGCTGCACGTACGGGCCAATTGTACCCGGAAAGGATGGTTATGTCAGATGCCGAACTCAATGCTATCGTCGCATCCTCTAATTTGTCATCAGAAGAGGCCGAGTATGAAGCCGCGTTGGAATTGAGTCGTCAAGAACATGAAGAAAGGGTATGTTTACCCTAAGCTTGCTTTTTGACAATGTTGGACTGGTTTTTCAGGAAGCCATACGGTTGAGCTTACTAGAACAACCCGTAGAACCGGCCCGTCAGCTATCTGCCGAAGAATTGCGTCAAAAGCGTATTGCACATTTTGAGAAGAAATTGTAGTATCAAATATATATGTGGATAGTATATTTCGCCGAGTTTTATGTTGTACATACCCAATGCCTTTCTTTCGCAATGATAAAGCTGGTACCAACTGTGTCGGAAATTGTGTTTTGACTTCCTTGCTTTTGTTTGCAATTCCTACTGTCATTCTGTGGTGTTTGTGTTTGGTTTTGTAACCAGAGGTGGTAGATCCGCGGATCATCCGGTTTTGATCCGGTCGGATGGACCTCGGATTGTCGGATCGGATCGGATCACGGATGGAAAAAATGAATAAGTCGGATTTCGGATTCATCCGAAATCCGATCCGAAGCGAATTACGGATCGGATCACGGATGAAGAATCCGATATCCGATGCTTCGGATTGCGGATCAAGGTTTTTGTTTAAAAATGCACTAAATTTCACCAAAGAACTACAATTTCATTCATTTTTGTTAAAATAGCATGGAGAAAATGCTTTTCCTTGCGTGTCAGCACCCACGACAGCAAATGAAACGCATATTCGGCAAATTTTCTAAATGTTGAAAAACCTTTCGACGGATCGATCCGACACGGATTACCGGGTCCATCCGATAAAAATTTGATCCGAATCCGTGATCCGACCTTTTCCGGATTACGGATTGATCCGTCATCCGATCCGTGAGCATTTTCGGATGCAGAGTCGGATGAATGATCCGACAATCCGACGAAAACATCGGATTACCACCTCTGTTTGTAACGGTGTAAGTATTGAACATTTTAGATGAAGAAACCTTCGTTACTTGAGGGTTTAATCCTACAGAACGACTCGCCACCAGCTGGTCCTCATGTTAACCCTCAATTCGTTGGACCGCCAGAACAGAATCCGTCGGCACCGGTTGCAAACCCGCCGGCACAGGCTGCAGATCCTGCGCAGCCTGGAGCCGCCGATAAACCCGAAGTCATCGATCTCGTGTCCCCCGAAGAGAAACAGGAAGTCATCGACTTGGTGTCGCCTGAAGACAAGAACCAGGAGCCGTCGGCTTCCGCAGATCCTGCCCCGGCCCGAGACGCACAGCCTTCGAATCAAGACGGTCCTTCGCCCCCTATGGCTGACGTCCCAAATGTGCAAATCCATTACGTTGATCAGCTGCAACAACCGACGCCATTGTCCCTGAAGATAGAGCGTTTCGCTGAATGCTTCAAAAACGTGATGGGCGGGCTGGCTATCGAACCCAATACTGGCGCCAGAATCACCGACCGGGATCTCTGGAAATGTGGTCTGTTCGATATGAAACTTGTAAGTTTAGACTTGTTCCAGGCTACTGTAATCTTTACTTTACAGCTCGATACCGCTGCAAAGGATCTCGAGATTGAATTCACGAAGATCGGCGTCAAGTGGCGTCTGACACACCCGGAAGAAGCTCTTGCCGATGAAAAGAAGGATCTTCAACGTGCCGTCGCCCGTCAAAAAAGGTTACTCGAAAGTTTAGAGCAAAATGCTGTAAAAACGATACTGAAAAAACCGGACAACGACAAAAAGACTCAGCGGCGCCAAACCTGAAGTGCTTTACTTATTTAAACTAAATACTTGTATTTCATTCAGATCTCTTGTTTTTTCATATATTTTATGACTTGTGAAATGATTACACTTACAAATGAAATTTGTACAAAAATCGAATAGTGACAATAACATTACATCAACGTTCATCATCTACAACAACTGTCCATGCGCTGCGGGACATAAAAATTACAAATACTTCAACAAAAATTGAATAAAGAAAAAGCGAAAAACATTAACAAAACGCGGCAAGACAATATTAATTCAAACGCATATTGGCCAGCCCGTTACGAACAGGTGTGTCCGATCCAATTGACTCATTTGACGAGCTTGGGCCAGGCAGAGGGGACGATCGCATCACTTCATGCTCGGACAGCATGCATCCGGAGTCACTTCTTTCGGTGTAGTCGATTCCCATGGTATTGTTGGAGGTGGCGCTGATCACTGAAGGATCCGGAGAGCTGGGCAAGGCATCACCAATGACATCTTCAGCAGCGGTAAGGAAGTCTTCATTGCTTCCGTCGTAACCCGAAGCCTGGCCAGGACTACTGTGTTGACCGTCATCAGGAGAGCACTGAATCGGCGAAAATGATGGCTCAACCATGCCGCGTGGAGGCGCAGGATAATTGTTGTTCATCATGTACGGCTCGGGCTTCGGATACATCGCATCATTGGAAAAGCCATGCGGAGGCAAATAATAAGGCATCGCCTGAGCCATCATGTATGGTCCGGGCAATGGCATCATTTGCGGAAATGCAGGGGTAGGACCAGGGTATGGGTACATTATCGGCTCGCGCTTTGGCGTCGACGGAGGAGAATGCTTTTTGATTATCGGCAGTGACGGCATCGGCCTCTGATTGCGAAGAGCATCATGGTCTTTTTGCTTCAGTTCGTCCATCCGCTTCTTGAACTCGTGATCCGGCTTCAAGGCATACATGCGGAGACGGTGGGGGCGTGTAGTTTTGTCGATTACGCCGACTTGGTTAGCATTGTTAATCCAGAAAGACTGGGCTCGGCAAAAGCCACCACTGACGAAGACGGTCTGCAGGTAACGGCCATCGTGATCGTACATCTAAAGATTGTTGTTTGTCATCGAAAATGAGTGAAGCAAAAGACAAAACATACCATCATGGAATGCTCCTTCTTGTTGCATATCATTATGCGACCACAGGAGTCAACAAAGGGAGCAGAAAGTCGGCATTGAGGATACGAACCGGTAGCATCAACATCTTGAGCAGAAAGTCCCGATGGAACATCAGGGTTGTGACGGAAGATGGTGAATGACGCAAGGGCTAAAATTACAATCATCAAATGACTGACAAAACATTGAAGTAACATACTGTAATCAACAACGACAATCTGCTTGGTGGAATTGGTCACGTAAGTCGGACTGGAAGGCTCCCCTTCTACGTTGACGTTGAAAGGCGGCTGGTAGTTATGCCAGGTGACCTACAAATACCAAATATCTTCTGAAAAAGCAGACGTAAAACTTACATTGCCAGTAATCTGCGAGATGAACGCAATCCTGTACTTTTGACGGTCAATTGTCACGAACTCGCCTTTGCCGGTGATGGCAAGACCTCGCAAACGCGATTCAGGACGACTGCCTTGGACGATGTACGACGACTCATAAATGACTTTAGCCGTATTTGTCATCGTGTCAAAGACGCAAATACCGGCGGAACACAAGAAGCCGATGTAATCGCCACCGTTCAGCACAACAAGAGCCGTGATGTTCTCAAACTCAGGCATATTCATCACGAAGAGACGTTTGGTCATATCTCGATTGATGACAACAAGTCCAAGACGGCGATCCGCAACGTACCAATTCTGCGTCTGTTCTTCAAAGACTACTGCAACGGGTTCTTCGAGGTAGTGCATTGAAGTGAACGAGGGTATCAGTCTCAAGTCTGAAATCAAAATATTATCATTGTATCATTGAAAACAAAGAAAGACAGAAAAACTAACGTGGTTTATCATTGACATCTTGGAAGTTCACCTGGCATGGAGTGAAAGTGTACAACTGCCGCTGCTCTTCCTTCGGCTTGCGATCAATAGACTAAACATGATTACATAAATGCAACGAAAGAAGAAGTGATAAAGAAACATACGAATAAAGAACGCCGAGCAGAACATTGAGAACCAGGAGCTCCAGAGCTGTACAACCGAGCTGGAGGAGTGCGCGTCGGAGTAAAAACTCGAGGACTGCCTCGCCAGTGATTATTAGGTGATGGATAGGGGCTCTTCTAAAAGTTGAATTTTCACGTTTCAAAAATGATGACGAGAAGCAAAAGTAAAACATACAAGCTGTTCACGCAGTGGTTGACGATTAGTAAAGGTAGTGCGTTGAGTCGACTGGCGGTGAATGGTATCTGAAGTTGAGATGTTAAAAAAACCGAATCATCAGCAAAAACAAAACATACTTGGCGAAAACAACGGTGACGGGGTTTCACTATTGTAGAACCGACGCTTCTTCGGTGGAGTAGTTAGACCGTCGTTGGTATACATTGGACCGCTAAAGAAGGTCGACGGAGGTGCTGGTTCCTGAAAGTTATGGATGTAAAGAATGAAATGTCATCAAAAATATATCCAGCTCGCAAGTTGCAACAAGAAATTTGCATGTTCTCACATGCAACGTAGAGACAGCGCAGCACTCACCAAATCAGGAGGATTGTCGCGACCACGAAACCGTCTCTTTCCCTGCAAAGAATGGCGAGTGATAAACTTGGACCGTTCGAAAACGAGACGAGACTCACCGACGCGCGAATGCTGCCACCGGACTGACGCGTGAAGTCGTTATTTGGTGTTGTCGGCACGGGTCGATAACCCTCTGGAGACTGGCCACGATACATCACCAATGGATCAACAACAATGCGGGAAAATCTGGCGCAAATGCCGTGTAGAAAGTGGCAAGATCGATGGATCCCGGCTTAACCGGCTGTCGTCGCGCGGTTCATTACGATATTCGTGAAGAGACCATGTCAGTGTGGTTTTTTTCTTTAACAAAATTTTCACCAATTGCTATCCTGATCATTCCTTTTTTGCTTCCATCAGCTCCACACACCCTATTGTAAAAATTATATTCAGAAAATGTTGTAAAATTAGCAAAAATTAAAGTTTTACAGCGCTGCGAACTTTGCGTGCAAAGTCAGTGCACTCGAGCGCCCCTTTCTTTTCAAACGACCCGCCACACAGCTGTCTACGGTAGGTCCCGTCGCGCTCGACGGACAGCTCGCGTGCGTCCCCTCTAGCGTACTTTTTCCCCGTTGTCGACGTTATTTTCACCTTTTTTCACGTTTTTCGCGTAAATTGAACGTGTTTTTATCAGTTTTTTCTTCCAGGATAAATCCTTAACCTTGCCATAAAACTCATCCAAAATGGCGAAGTCCAAGAATGCCTCCATGCACCATCAGAGTGAGTTTTCTTTTGCTTTTTGTTGCACCGGATATATAATCTTTATATATTTTTCCTCTGATGTGGCTATTTCTGGTTCTTCGATTACTTAGCAGTACATTTTCAGATCGCAAGGATCACCGTAATGGTATCCACAAGCCCAAGAAGCAACGTTACGTTTCCATGAAGGGTGTTGACGCGAAGTTCCTTAAGAACCTTCGTTTCGCCAAGAAGCACAACAAGAAGGGAGGCAAGCCCGCTGTCTCCAAGGCATAGACTACTCGCCCCACCTGAAATTGTCTTCGCTTCCTTGGTATTGTTTTGTTGTTTCATTTGATAAAATATTTCGTTTCGTAAAGCCTTGACAAACCACAATTTTGACTGGTTTCAAATTACATACGTCAGCTAACATGTCAGACATGTTATCCAATTTGCATAGCTGAATTTATACAGTTGGGTTATGATTATGGGTGGGGGTTCAAGCCGGTTTCGGGTAGAATTTAGTCATTATCTGATTTACTGTTAGCATGAGGTTGGTAGCTTTAATCGGACTTGCTCTTTGCTCAAGTGTAGTTGCTCAAACTACTGGTTGTTCTGGTCTCTCGACATGTGAAACATGTACTGGTGGCGTATGTGGCAATGCCTGCACGTAAGTTGCTTCATCTGCTTGATTTATATATAAAATCGCTTTTTCCAGTTGGTGCACTTCGACCAATACATGCGTCCAGTACTTGTTGAACCTTTGTCCATTCACTTCTCAAGTGACCAACTCCTACAATTGTCCACGGAGTGTAGCCAGCAATCTTGAATACAATGCTACACTTGCTAGCAATGATGTTATGAACTTTCTTTGCGCCGGAAATGAGGAATCTGCAGATGCTGTTCAAGCTGCACTGCTGAAAGAATACCCTGACGTCGAAGTTTTTGGGCTTTACTCGGTTCCATGTATGAATTCATCCATTTGGAGTCTTTTCGGCACAGCTGCATCTTCCACGCATTGCGGCGCTTATGTTGCTGTTGTCAATTCAACGTCGACCATAGCTGTAGTCTTTACTGATAACACATCAACCTTTGAGCTCGTAACCAAACTTTCAAACATTTTTGCCATGCCATCTATGGTCAGTGTGACCGGAATCAGTGGAACAGTTTATGACCTTTTTGCAAATCCCTTGATTTCTTTGTTAAACGCCGGTTTGAAGAGCGATATTCAATTGGCTATGACTAACTTTTCTGATTACAATCTCTTGGTTGTCGGATATTCAATTGGAGGGTCATTGGCGTCCATAGCATCGGCAGTTATTGTAAACACAATCAAACCTAACAGTTTTGTCGGATCAGTTTCCGTTTATACTCTTGGGCAACCCAGAACTGGGAACGTTGCCTACGCAGAGTTCCATGATAGCATGGTTCCAGCAACGTACCGAGTAATCAGCGGTAAAGATCCTGTCCCATTGTTGCCAACAAACCTTTTTGTTCCGACCAATCCACCATTCCATCACCGGTTTGAAGTTTGGTACAATTCTACAACCTCAGATTCCGAATACACAATGTTTTACATGGCTGAAGATCCTTCGGGTCGTGCTTCATCGCTGTTTGGAAACCTTACCGATCACACGTATTACTTTGGTCGCAACGTTGATACATGTCGATTGTGATTGTGCTATGTGCTGGGCTTGATTTCAGGGATTTCATATCAGTTTATTATTTCTTCTTAATAATTTATAACATAAATAAATCAAAATAAAAGGGCTTACACGTCCTCAAAGTTCATCTCTAGATCTCAAAGTAGTTTTGTGAAGACCTTTGATGAGATCAAAATCGTAATGCTTTGTCAAAAGAGTCCAAAATTGGTAGCGTTCCATCATGAGCGGCTTTTTCACCTCGGGGGCAAATGGTTTCAATTCCAAATATTTGAGGAAGTCGGAGGCTGTTGCCACTGGCCATTTGATACCCTCCACAGAAGGGTTACCTGTTTTGACAAATGCCGCAATCGTTTCGACGAGGATTCGAGTAAACTCAATGTCATCGTCATTGTGGACGAACCCGGGTTGGGTTAGGTTGAAGATGTAAGGAAGCTCATAGCCGTGGGTTGGCTCTGAAAAGATAAGAGTTACCCTATCAATTTGTAAAACGTATTTATGACGTACTGTTGATCGGTATTTCTTCTGGGATCAAAGCCTTGTTGGCATAAGTTGTGAGGTATGTGTAGATGGGCCACTTAGCTTGAGTCTTATGGCGAATTTCGTTGATAACGGGGATGTTGAAGTAGACGTCGGAGAAGAGCTACAACCGAGTTGTTCAGTTTACAAGACAAAATTCATCGGCAATGCGCCAAAATGACTAACCTGAATGAACTTCTTAAAGTAGTACACATTATCCTTCTTGCTTGGGGCGTTTTTCGGATTCAGATAGAAGTCAACAATCTTCTTTTGAACTTCTGCTGCCTTCTCTTTGAATAATTCTTCGCCCGCAAACTGTTTGACTTTTTCGACAAACTTTTCTTTTGAAAAGGTTGGCAACTGTTCGATTTCACCGTCGATCAATGCTAAAACCATCTTTCCAGTAAGGTTTGCTTAATGCACAGGCTGGCTTTAAACTTACCCAGTTTCAAATATTCCTCCGTAGCGATGCCAGTCATTGTCGGCTTTGGCTTAGCTTTAGCTAACAGTCCAGTAAAGTCATCAGTGAAAAAGTCGGCATCAAGTCGTGGTGTGAATAGTCGATCGCTTAACTTAATCAACGGCGAAAACTTGTCACCAGCGTCATACAGTTCATCGAGTGTAAGCTTTTGGAGGCATGTTTTCATCTTCTTTGCGTCTTCATTTGGACATTTGAAGTGGTCGGCGTATTCTTCTGTAGCGGCAATCACACGATTGCTGGTAGCCCATTCAGCGTATGCCGATGCCGAGTTTTGGATGGCGTGCGCGAAGAGATCTGTAAAAGGGATATAAGACTACTAATATTGCAGTTGTAAATCCTTACGGTTAGTTTGCGTCGACAAACTCAAAGCACTAACACTTGCGGCACCGGCACTCTCACCCCAGATGGTCGTTCGCTTCTGATCACCACCAAAGTGCACAATGTTATTCCAAACAAATCGCAATGCTTGGCGTTGATCCCAAAGGCCGTAATTGCCAGGGAAGTTATCATCGCCCCAGGCAGCAAAGCCAAGTGGTCCAACACGGTACTGAATTGCCACAACGATGATGCCGCGACTGACGAAGTGCTCAGCCAGGGCCTTGTATCCGTATTGCGCCGTAGAACCGAGAGCAAAGGCACCACCATGGATCCAAACGAGAACAGGATAACCGCCTTCTTCGGTTGAGGGTTCAGATGGGGCGATAATGTTAAGATAGAGGCAGTCTTCGTCGACTTTGTCGCCGAGAATGTGGAAATAACTTCGCTGAGTCGGCGGACATGACGCTGGGACAGTTTTGGTAGACAGTGTTGTGGTCCACTTTTTAGGAGCTCGGGGTTTCTGAAATGTCGATAGTAAAAAGTGTTGTTGAACAATTGTCAAACCTCAAATCGAAGTTTGCCGACTGGCGGTTCAGCAAATGGAACTCCGAGGAATACGTTAATTTTGGTAGTGCCATCATTGAGGGTTTCAGTTAATCCTTCAATAGGGCCATAGTTTGTTTGAACTCGAGGGCCAGATTTTGTAGCGTCTTCGGAGACAACATAGCCGATGGCGAGGAGGATTATACCAAGTGAGGGTAACATTTTCCTGCAACAAGAGTCAGTTTTGAAACTGTGCAAGTGGTCATTCTATCAAATCACAATTTTCTTATATAGTGATCTAACAACACAAACATAGCACACGTTATTTGGGTACAAAATGTAACATGAGTTATTCTTTCTTCTACTTTCATTCTACGCGCCATCTTATGGACATGATACATGGCAACCGTGCAGTTACCAAAGAAAATACAATTGATGTAGTTCCATCGCGTAAGGCAAAAAAGGGATAAAATAATCAAGCGTTTGTAACTTTAAAAAGACCCAACTCCACGCCAAATCACAAACCCCAACCCTCTCTCGTTGTCGACAACCATTGAAAACATCGATAACTTCCTTACGTCCAGCAAAGGTCGGTCGAATCGCCGTTAGTCGGCTGACGCGGCGGCGCCCAGGTCATCGGGGCGGCCAGTGCTTCTTCTCGACAATGCTTATGCTGTTTTTTCTTTCTTCCTTCTCGACGACAGTTTTCCGTGGTTCCTCGGTTTGTTTGCGCACTTTTGGAGAAATACAAACACGACGACAAGGTTGCCTACCTTTCCGTCAATCGAATGAACGACGACCATCTTTGCCGTTTTCTCAAGCACCGATCGAGATGGCTAATGCGTTTGGTCGGTGGCGGATAGAATCTATGCCGTTTAAAGGGATTTGGAGGTTAAGTTAGGCGTTTGGACACGAAATTCATCAACAGATTGCATGCAGGTTATCAACGGGGATTGTTGGTTTTGCACAGTTTTTAGGCCGAACACACAATTGCTAATTAGCACAAATGTGGAACGGGGTTTCGAGCGTTCAAGGTCAAAAAAGTGCAAACGTCCGATACGTTAATAATAAAAGGTAACAAGAAAGACTATTTATATAATAAAATCATCAATGCAACGCCGATCAGTTTGTCCACATAATCAATAAGATGATGAATGAATGACTTTCGACTACCCGCAATTTGTCAAGCTGGCCACTTTTATAACAACACTACATGCTGATAACGCTTTGACCTTTCTATCTTTTGCATTGCTGCTCATTTGAGTCTTCTGTACTTGTCTTATTTGGATTCTTTTGTAATGCGGCATTTGTGTAGCCATGTCGAAACTGTATATTTATTTCCTTCATTACAGTTTATACGTAAAAACAACAATCAAGTCCGAGAATGTCTCATTGCATCTCAAATCTAATCAGATCAATAAAAACCATAAAGACAGCCACCAACCCCGATTGGGATACTTCCGTTGCCCAATAAAACCGTCCGAGAAGAGAGACGTCTCCGCCTTTGACCGATGTACAAAGATTGTTGTTTTCATTTTTCGGTGTATTACTGCATGTCAATCAGTATGGATAGGGGGCGCAGGGCAGCCGCCTGCAAAAACTTTCACTATTCTCAAAGACCCCTTCGTTTTGTGCAATTGATCTGTTCAATCACGCTTTCGTGTTTCGGGCCCCCAAGCATTGCGGTTAGAATTCGATCAGAATCAGCACGAGCGTGGTAGCTATGATACATTTATGATGTAATATACACTTTATTTTGCATCATTGTTATTGTTTTAGACAGCATTTTACAAATTTTTGGAGTGAAGTAGCAATGGCAGACGATTTGCGACAGCGTATTATGGTTTGTTTGAGTTTCAGCGTAGATTTTCGACTAATTGAGGCAGTTTAGGGATGTGCTGTCCAATCCAACATTGCCTTAGGCATTTCCCTCGCTGATCGCCTTGGCATCTTCCCAGCTCTCGGTAAAACTGGTTCTGAAGCCTCTCCGGCGCATTTCGAAGCCGTTGCCAAAGAAGCTGGCCTGAAGCCTCGTTATACAAAGGAACTTTTGGCCGTCCTTGCTTGTGGCGATATCATCACAGTTACTCCAGATGGCGAACACTTTTACATGAGCCCAGCTGCAACGGAAGTCCTCAATTCACCAATTAAGGACAAGGGCGTCAGTTTGTGCCTGTTTGTTCCCATTCATGCCCAAGTTTTCAATGACATCTCCGAGGTGTTCCAAAAAGACGGCCCTCTCGGCATGGAATACGCCAACTATGGCGACTTTTACGGCACAATGGACGAGTTATCAGCATCCTTGCATAAGAAACATTTGGTCCCGGACCTTGTGCCATTGACCGGAATGAAGGAAGCCCTCGAATCTGGAATCTCTTTCCTCGATGTCGGATGTGGTAATGGCTTCCATGTGGGCGAATTGGCCCAAGCTTTCCCGAAATCAACTTTCACTGGGATCGATTTGACCCATATGGCCGTGAAGAAAGCGACCGAACGAGCAGAAAAACTCGCCCTAACCAATGCCAAATTCATTCAAACAGATGCCCGTGCCATGGACCCAACTTGGAATGACAAATTTGAGTTTGTCATGATCTTCGATGCTTGCCACGATCAGTGCCGTCCGGATTTGGCCATTAAAGAGATCTATCGGGTCCTGAAGCCTGGCGGCGTGTTTGCCATGGTCGAAATCGATGGAACGAGCAATGTTTACGAGGATCGACAGACTTTTGGGCCCGGATGTGCCTCTTTTTACTCGGCTAGTGTGTTCCATTGTCTTCCGGTTGGATCTAACACTCCTGGTTAGCTTTTTGGATAATAAATTTTTACAAATAGAAACTGAAAATGGACTTTTCAGACGCGTTGGCCATGGGCACAATGATGGGCACCAAAAAGGGTCGCAAACTGCTCCTCGACGCTGGCTTCAATGACATTAAGATTGAGAAGGTGCCATTCTTTGACTTTAACGTTCTCTACTTGGCTAAGAAATAAGTTTAGATAGTAATAATTGAAAGTATATGTTGGGGTAATAATTAATTATCTTAAAAATGTTCAGTTTTAGAAAGAAAAAAGTATTGAAATAAAGTTTGTATATCGTATATGATTGTCTGAAGAAGCTGTACAGATCGAAAGAAAGAAGATATATGCAACTTGGCGGAAGATAATGGCACTTATAGCCAGAGGGAAAACACAATATACACTTGTGTTTTGGGGACATTATTTAGCTGTTTATTGATTCTAAATGTGGAACAGTAACATTCCAATAGTTTAGTTAGACGGACAGACACATTTTAAGGGCGAAAAGAAGCACATTCATCGACGAAACAACGCTAAAAAGCGAAGCAAACCCCATTACATCACGACCTCCCGCTTAGCACCCCAACTGGTCTCGTCACGAAAGTGAGGGGGGTCGGCGGGGACCCGACGCGCGCGCACTTGCGTATCGCGCATTGGAAGAAAGCCAACACTTCGGCCGACACCTTTTCGTTGTCCTTTCGGATTTACGTTTATCTTATTTGTATCTGTTTACATCTTCATACAATTGTACCTCTTCCAGCTGATCTATTCGAGCTGATAGTGTTTCATTGTGTTTTTGAAACATTCAACTACATCACACATTGAATTGGTTATCGCTTCATTTGATTCCTGAAAAATTACGGACATGATGCGCCGCCACATGATGTGAGCAGCGTTAACATCCTTGGGCACATCCGCAGTCTCGTCGAATCGGGAGGCATCGTTTCGTCCGAAGCGCCATGGACGCAACGATGAGTGCCCCGACGACAGACGAGCGCCCGGTGCCAGCGGTCATCGACGTTGTCCTCAATGTCGAGAAGCTCCTCATCAGCTTTGTCCGCTTCAATCGACTCGGGACGTACATTGCTTGTGGCGCGGTTAATGGATATTTGGCTATTGTTGATTTCATTACGAAGGATACTGCCAAGGTTGGTTGGGAGTTTTTGAATTGGGAATACGCTTTGCATTGTTTTTATTCTGCGTTGAAAGTAGCTTTAACTTCTTTATTTTTGTGTTGTAAGCTTTTGAAACCCTTATTCTTGAAAAACTGACACTCAAGGTTTATTTTTATATATAAAGTTGCATTTCCAGTTCCAAAAACATACTTTTTTCTTCAAAATCCACTTTTTAGATCTGGAACGCACACACAATGGCCGTATCCGCAATATCCTGGGCACGTGACGGCAGGCAGATCCTCTCGACAGCCATTGACAACAGCATGGTCATTTCGGACGTTGCTACGGGCACTGTCGTTCGGCAACTTTACATTGGCGCAGCTTTGCAATTTGCTGAGCTCAATCCGAGGTTTGTTTGCTTTTACCTTTCTGCTTGAACCATGTAGTATATTATTTGTTGCTTCAGAGATCCCGACAACTACCTATCGTTGACCGACAATGGTATCCGCATACGCACTTTCAGAACGTTTCAAAAGTACAGTCAGATCGAGCATAAGCAAAGCATTACTGCGATCACTTATGACCATACTGGCAATTACATCATTTGTGGCACTGTCAATGTAAGTTTAGTTTTGTTTTCATTCAAATTAGCGGTTTTTGTTGTAAAGTTCGTGCTGTAATTCGCACATTTATTAAGTTATGAAAATTGCTTTATTCGCACTTATTCTACAAACTTGCAAAAGGCATTCGCACAGTTTGCAATTTTTATTTTATATTTTCAGGGCCTAATTCTATCCTTTGAGCTAAATGGTCGCCAAATAGCTGAAAGTGTCATCGAATCTCCATCCCAAATCAAGCATCTGTATCCCACAAGGCGTGCTGGATTACTTATTATTACTGCGTCGGACAGATATATTCGCATCGCTGAAATGACTACCGTTTTGAGTCTCAAATCCGGTGAAGAGCTTGATTTTGTGAATAAGCTAAGTGATTCATCGAACAAATCATTCTGGCATTCCGCATGTGCTTCTGGTTTGGCTGATCACGTTGCTGGGTTGTGTTCAGCAGCTCATATGGTGACCATTTGGGAAAGAGCTACAAGCACCATCGTTACGACGTTGATCCAATCGAAAAAGGAAGTTCCTACATGTCTCGTTTGGCATCCCATCAAGCCTGTCGTCGCTTCTGTTTGTAATTTTAAACTGTATATTTGGAAACAGGTTAGTTCTTTTAGCATTTATCGTTGAATTTATTAAAACTTCATTATATTACAGAAACCCCGGCCAAGTTATGCCGCATATGCCCCAGATTTCAAAGAAATCGGTGAAAACATGGAATACGCAGAAAAGGAGTCGGAATTCGATGTCTACGATGAAGATTGTCCGCCAGATGACTCAGCCAATGCGCGTCGAAGTCCAAGTCCTATTGATATTGAAACGATTCGAGCTCCGTCGCCGCTGTGTTCGAGCGATGAAAATGAATCGAATTCCCATGCCATTTTCACTGTTGTTCCTTCCATATTGCGACCAATGCTGCCATCTCGGCCCCAGTTTCCTTTCCGAATGCGACGGAATCGACAGTTTGGAGAGCAAGTTGCGAATGGAATCAACCACACGAATGGCCATGTTGCCAATGGTCACGACTATGTGAATGGAAATGGCAATGGCCACGACCATGAAGAACTGCAAAATGGTCACCGCGAAGAACAACAAGATGATCATGATCGGCATCGTCACCACCGTAGACATCATCGGCACCGGCATGACCGCGAAGATCGTGACAGACACCACCGTCGTCGACATGAAAATGGGAACGGAAATGGTGAAGCAAACGGGGTCATCGTCAATGGCCATAAACGACGACACAGTGAAATCGAGGAAGAAGCATCGACCAGTGGAGATGAAGCGGATATCGAAGTCGAATCTGAAGCGGAGGAATCTGAAAAAGAAGAATCGGAAGCTGAGTCTTCGAAGGAAGATTCCGATGCTGAGGATGAAGACATTGACGATGATATGGGTGTCAATGTGACTCCTCAAGAAGAAGATGAACCCATGGAAGTGGATAAGAAATCGTCGAGGTCGCGATCTTCATCTCGGTTACGTGATTCACAAGCTTCGAGTCCTGGATTGTCTGAAGTTTCGGCAGCTTCCGCTCGTGCGTCGACGCCGTCGTCATCCGTGGCTTCTGATTTTGGCAGTGAGGCTGAGGAAGATGAGGATGAAGAAGCTGCGGCGAGTACGAAAAGTTCGGAGGATGAAGACGACAGCGATGAGGAAAAATCTTCCAAGTCGTCGACAGATTTGTCTTCAAGCTCCGATGATGCTGAAGAAGAAGATCCACAGCCGACACGAGAGCATTGGAGCTCTGGGCCATCGTCATTAGCATTGTCTTCAAGTGATTTGGAATCTGAAGCACCAAAACGGGCTAAAACACCTGAAACTGCGCCGAAAGTGAAAGCTGAGCCTGTTCCAACGGCAGTCACGCCGACTTCGTCGCTGTCTGAATCTTCTGTTTCGTCGGTGTCGAAGTCAAGAAGGCGGTCGAAGTCTAAGAAGCAGACGTCATCTTCTTCGAAGTCCTCGACCCCCAGACGATCCAGAATGCCATCGGCCGTGTCCTCTGCGCCCCTTTCACCATCCCCACCACCCCCAATGCCTTCGACTTCTACTGCTCCGCCGCCACCGCTACCACCACCAGTAACTCGTCCACCCCCGATTCCGTTGAAAGACGTCAGACCGATCCCGCCTGTCCGCATTGGCTTCGGCCCCTACACAGTCCCACCAGTCCGAATCGGCTTCTCGACAACCACCATGTCCATGCCACCGCCGCCACCGCCAATCCTCCCCCAACTACGTATGCCACCCATGGCTGCACCCATTCCACCACGACTGCCATTACCGACGATACCGCCTATCCCGCTGCCAGTCCGACTGCCTCCACCTCGGCCACTGATCCCACCACGTCAGCATCCACCGGTCCGACGCCAACGAACACCATCGCCCGTGACACCAGCGACATCGGACGAGGAAAAGGATTCCAAACGCGGTCGAAAGCGCCACGTTTCGAGTTCATCGTCATCGAGTGGTGCTGGCCATGCCTGGGATAGCGATTGAGTCCATCCATTTTTGATTTGTTATTCGGGTATTTTTGTTAGGTTATTTATTTCCCACACCTCCCTTTCGCCTTCCTTCTTGTTTTCCATTCTATTGTCAAACCCACCATGTGGGTGACGGTAAAAGCGCGTACCTCAGATAGCTTTTATCTATCTCATGAACTCATTCATTGTTGTCCGGATTCCATTTTTCCTCATATTTTTGAAAATCTCCCCTTTGCATACATGTAATTTATTTGTAATATGGTGGTCTTGTTAAACCTTGTTGGTGCTGTTCAGGAGGTCTCATCACTCATTTCAATTTGAATCAATTCAGTCCAAAAATGTGTACAAAGTTGTAAGTCACAGTGATGGTGTAATGCAAGAATCTCTTTTTGTAGCGGCCAAACTTTTATTATCAATAAAAAACCTAAATAAAATTGACTGAAATCAATGTCGGATTGAATCTAAAACGGGAATTGTGCAAAAAACGGTATAAAGCTGACTAGAGCTGATAAATAGTGATAAAGCTGTATTCCGGAGATTTATTTTGAAGGTGATAAGAGGGTGGTTGAGATCAAGTTTGAAAGTTGTTGACAGTCTGGGATAAGTAGAATGATGATAAGCGTGAATTTTAGAGATTTTGATAGTTTGTCGGAACACCAAGATTTAACATGTCAGCCCCAAGATAGCAATTCCCCATTGGCTGATTGTAAATCCCGAAAGTCTGATAAGCGGATAGATCAGTCAGTGCTCCAGCTTGACCGATCTGTGGCTGCATCAATTGTGGCAAACACTGGATGCCTGCCGTATCCGGCAAGATCGGCTTGACATCATTGTCTGCTGTGTACGGTTTGACGTCATTTCCGGCTATTGCCTTTATCCCATTTGCGGTGCCATTACCAGAATGACGATTGCTATGGGGCGTTGTGAGGCCAAGATCGTCATCGTCGTCTGAGGAGCCGAAATCGGATTTACCGTCCCTGGAAAAGTGGAACCATCAAATCCAGGTCTCGCTATGATCAATCGAAACTTTAGCCCCGAAAAGTGCATCGACATAAACAATCCATTCCAAAAAAACAGATCAAATATCGCATCACATCAGCCCACAGACAAGACAGCTGTCATGCGTTGCGTTGGACCCCAAACTTATCGATTGCTACCCATCAAAAGTTATGCAAGAAATGACTCACTTTTCACGGTTGCCCGCGGCTCGATCGCGTTGCCGTCTGTTCTTGAACCAATTTGAGACTTGTGTTACGGTCAGATTTGTCCGTTCAGCAAGCTCTTTCTTTTCCTTAGGCGATGGGTATGGGTTGTCCTTGTAGGAATCGCGTAAGACGGTTCGGGATTTTTCCTGAAAAAAGGAGTTGCAATTTTGAGAAATTTTTTGAACGAAAAAAGTAATAGAAGATACTGGCAAGTGCAAAACTCACCCTAAAACAATAACTAGTCTCCTCGCCATCCCAGATCGTTCTCGGCAGCGGAAACTTCTTCCGAATACGATACTTCCCTACGGCTCCCAGCTCTTTGCCACGGATTTTCTCCGCTTCACAATAGTGCGCTTGCATCCATAGATTTTGGAGTTCTTCATGGTGTTCGGGCGAGAAACTGTTGGATTGGAGTATTTGAAAGAGTTCTTTGAAGTTTTGCTTGTGGAAAAACACGATGGCCTGGGCTTTGAGCACGCATTCATGGCGCTTGTATTCGTCGCGCTGGGGGATTGACCAGATGAATTGGGCCTAAAACTTGATCATGATGAAACAAAACAATCGATAAACGCTATGTGAGGCCTCATTGATAAGATTATCGACAATGCTATGGCAAAGACCGTCAAAAATGGCTTTCAAAGAAAAGTGGACTTACCAATCGATCAATATGTCCACTCTGATGCAGCGAATGACAAATAACTCCGACTTGTTCAATGGTAAATGTGAATCCACTGAAAATAGAAGAAAACAGATTATCAATACCCGATGTCTCCTCTGCAGCCCCAGACCAATGGTATACCCGATGCCTCCCCGTCTCCCCTTTGCTGATGTTTGAAAAGTATGGAATTTTATCTTTGTGCACCTCCTCCAGGGGGCGCGCTTGTAATTCACACTGCGCCTGAGGGTGGCCGTCGTCGGGTTTGAAATCACATCTGATCCACCAGCATCGCGTTCCACCTCCCCTCCTGGAATCGATACCGTGCACGAGAAACGTAAGCTGAGCTGTCCCTAGGTTATCCATCCGACCAGTCCAGAGGCCCGTGGCGGCACACTCCTCCTAGGCCCGGGTGGGGGAAGACTTGCGGAGACGGATCACATGCGCGAAATCGAGAACTTTTTTTTTCTCCATCTGCATCGGAGGCTCCGGCGGGCGCGGCGGTAACAGTATACGATAGTAAGGCGAAAAATGAGCTGGGCCCCCAGGGAGAAGAGGGCTCAGTTTGGCAGGTAGGATGCCCGGGGGAGTGGTTGGAAGGACATTCCGACTAGGATTTGAAGTTTAGAAACTTACTTTGATTCATTTTCGGGTTGGATTCGATGCGATGTCGAAGCGACTACCATGGGAGTGTAGTCGGTCGGGACGTAGGTTGGGGGCGCGTAGGTGTTGGTGGCGGAGGCGAGGCTTTGGAGATTGTGATACATGGTTGGCACTGGTGGAATGGTTTGACCTATAGTGGTTGTACCGATTGCTGATTACCGAAGCCGTGGGGCCAGCCGTAGGGGCCGTCGAATGAACAATGCTCGTGTCGTCGGACGCCTCGAGGGGGTCCCAATGTCGTCGTTGTTGTTCGTTTTGTGCTCTCTCTCGGGTCGTCGAGGCTCGTCTCCGCCGGTCTCTCACTCAGTGTGCTTCCTTTTGCCCCCCTCTCACTCTTGAACATTCGAACAAAATTTTTAGGCTAACGGTTAGCCCGGTGGCTGGTTGGCTGGGCTAGGGCTGGATGCCGCCCCGGCCTTCTTAGAGCCAGCCGAGCCCGAAACTCATGGGCCAAGGCGCTTCCTCCTTCATTCGTCCGTTGACACGGTGGCCGTGGCTGTGGCCGTAGTAGAGATGGGATGAAACCGAATCCCCTCTCTTCCTGTCCTCACTCCATTCCATTCTTTTCACATCGTCGCACCGTGTGTCGATGGAAATTTTATACTTTACTTAAACATACAATCGTCACGACGCCAAAACGACAACCACAATAGAGCATTGCGTGTGAGTGAGCTCACACTGGCTCCGCCTCCTTCGCTCAAGGCTGGCTGATGGATGTGTCCTCACTTTAAGCTACCGTAACCCGGGGCCAATATTGTGTCTTCCCTTCTTGGATCGATTTAAACTTTATTCAAAACATTCAATATACAGATACTTCTGGCTGGCTTCAAACAACTTTATAACAGTAAACATGGGCAATGCAACGAAGAATAACTTGGAATTGGAATTGGAGTTCAATTTTGGCATTCTTTCACAGCCTGGTCATATCGGCCCCCATTCCACTGAATCCATACCCCCCAGTTCCGCCATACGCTGCTGCCAGCTGATTCAGGTGTTCAAAGTTGTAAAAATAGGGACCACCGCCGTTTTGAACACCAGTCGCGCAGGTGCTACCGTACCCTCCACCGGCACCAACAGTGGATGGACCCATTGGCCAATATCCGGCGGCGCCACAAGGCATTATCGGCGGGGTCCCGTTTGAAATGGGAGCTACCCCTCCCGCGGAATTGACATTGGTAGTGGTAGTGCCGGCGGCGTTGGCGGTGGCGGCGTTCGTGGAAGCAGTGGCACTTCCGGAAGCCGCACTCGATGGCGGCGATAAACTCGGACTCGAACGGGATGCAAACGAATCAGTGTCGTCGTCGTCGTTGCTGTGGGGAGAGTTTGAGCCGAGTCTGCAAAAAAGGGAGATTAGAAGGTTGAAAAAACATAAAAGCCTGAAAAAAACTTACTTTTGTTGCTGACGATCACGTTGCCGACGGTTTTTGAACCAATTTGAAACCTGTCCAAGCTCTAACTTAGCTTTGATGGCCAAGGCTTTCTTCTCTTCTGGACTGGGCATTTGGCACTTTTTGTAAGCGGCTTGGAGGATCTTTCGGGAGCTGTTCTAAAACCATCAAGTTCAATGGCACTAAGTTTGTCAAAAACCCACCTTGAAACAGTAACTGGTGGTTTCGCCATCCCAAATGGTCATCGGATAGACGTGTTTCTTACGCAATCGATATTTTGTCACCGCATCAAGGGGTTTCGGTCGTTTGGATTCCGTCTGAAATTGCCTAACTGTCAATTATCTATCAAAATCCGTCATGTCATACCTGCTCATAATGGGCATTCTTCCAAATCTCCTGAAGCATTTCATGATTCTCCGACGAAAACTTAAAAGACTGCAACAATTCGAACAATTCTGTGAATCGCTTTTGGTTGTAAAGGATCACAGCCTTCGAAATCATCACATCCTCATTGTTTCGGTGTTTGTCTTCCGGTAGTTGTGCCAAAAGGCGTTCAAGTTTTGGAATGGATTCCGTATATCGGAGGGATTTGCAGAGACATGCTAGCTGGTCATCATTGATGTCGGTAATGTCTTTACTGACTGGGCTACTAGTCGATGTCGAACTGAAACCATCGTTGAATCATCCTTTTTTGCTTCTGTATCAAATTAAGTGCCAATGAACATAAATAAATCCCCCACATTGGTGACATCATAGCTGTCACCAATGTGTCACCACCAAATCAGTGTGTCATCCTGGTTTTAGATTTCCGGAAGGAATCAACATAAACTTCCGCCCCGTACAGGGCAAATCAGGCTACATACATCAATCCATCACCCCCTGTCGGTCAATGTTGTCATTGTCATTGGCATCGAACGACCCGGTCAATCCAAGTCTGTTCGATGGAATTTTTTTGTATAAACAAATGGGCTTTACTCAATCAAAGGAAGTATGCGTCTGCGCAAACTTTTTTGACGCGCCCGAGTACGATTGCCGCTGCGGCAATTGGCCATTTGCGGAAGTCGATTGGATTGCGCCATTCGAGGTTAACTGTTTTCAGAGGAGGAAAAAAGTTTGGCGGAGAAGTGGAGAGCTTTGTGCTTCGATCTGAGCGTCGGCGGCACGGGTGCCGAGGTTGAAAGTGCCAAAAGTGCAAACAGTTATTGGCTTGATTGTTTGAAAGGCTATTGGAATTCGACTTTTGGGCAGTGATTGATGATGACAAGATGTTGGGTAAACTTTGGGACAGTGATGGATGGATTCAGGGGGCAGAAGGAAGTCAAGAGGGAAAAGTTTGAATTGATGGCAAAAATGGCATTGAAAAGGTTTGAAAAAACTCACTCAGAATCCACACTCGAATCATGGTGATAAGCAACTGTGCCAACCGGTGAAACAGGCCCGCCAGAATGCATTCCAATAACCTGATGACCATTAGATTGTGCCATTTGAGGGGTACTGTATGAAGTTAAAGGCATTGGATGAGTGGATTGCATCTGTGTGAACTCGCCACACATCATGTAAGATGGCGATGGCACGGCCATTTTGTTGAGCTGATCCGATCGGTAGTCGAACATTGCCATTGTGCGGGATCAATTGACTGAAATTCTACCGTATACAAAGCACTTTGACAAAAATCGACTATAATCGGCAAAAGTAGAAAAATCGCGGCACTATATTTCGATCATTTTAGGTTGATCACAATAAAACAGATATACGGTTGTTTTACTGACTAGCAATTCCGTTCAGAAGGGAACACAGAAGACCACTTTGTCACAACGACGGGTGCTGCTGATCGCGGAGGATGGGCGGAGGCTTCCGATGGGAAGACTCATCGTCGTCCGTTGGTTGGCGGGCGCCTGCCGACGGACGACCAAAAAATGTTTTGGCCAGAAAGCCGGGGCACCACCGATCGACGCTCCGCCGCGTGTGAAATGGGATCCGTCAGCGCCTAGGGGTGCCTCGAAACATTCCTTTGCGGTCGCCGGCGGCACTCTCTCTCCGGTCAATCGACATCGATTTCGAGTGGTTGCCACCTTTGAAACACGATGAACAACAAAGGGGGATGGATAAACGATTAAAAAGATCTTTGTTGGCGTCAAAATTTGAACCTATGAACTTCCATGAAAAAATAAACAGCGTTGAGTCCTTTCGCAGCTTTTAGCATCGTTTATCTAACACAAAAAGTCATAAAACCGATGATTCAGCCCTTTTCCAAAACAGTTTATACCCAAAAAGAACTGCCTACAATTGCGATTGCGATAGCACATCCACGGCCAGCTCTTTGAATGAACGCAGATGACAGATGTTACAAAACTACAAAAACACCCGGCCCAATGTTTGGATAGGAGATCAAGCGCGGCCATGAGGTTGCCCTTGCCTGGTTCTAGCTTATAGTTTCCAGTCGATTAGCTAATGCACTGCGCGATAACTCATTCGACAACCTTGTTAGAACATTAGAATTGCCAACATCGAAAACTGTTGTCAGAAAACGATACCAAAAATAAAAATAGCTAAATTCAAACGTACGTACTTTTTCAGAAACAAAAATTTGATTGTAGACGCCGAACTCACGCAATTGTCGAGCAAAACTTTACCCACAATTCACATGCCTGCCCCAAATCGCCCTTCTGTTCCTCCAAAACTCGCAACTTGTAAGGTGTAGATCGGCTTATCCCTCTTTCAAGTGGCCTCAGGACGAGTCATTGAGACTATGCTAACACCGGGGCATAACGGAAATGTTGACACGGGGCCAAAAACAACTAGGTACGCGCAAAACACTATGTTTCACCTGCGATCGCGCATTACCTCATTGGCACGAAAGCTGGGCCAACGGGAAGGAGATTTGCCATTACTGTGGCCTAACAAGCCTAACGCCCGGATCAGCCGGTTACGTCAAGTGGGTGTTGACTTCGGTGTCTGTCCACGCCCTCCCTCGGGTCAGTGACCACTGCTCCCATTAAGCTCAAGGTTAGCTAAACAGACATGGCATTGCACTCAAGGAGGGAAGGGCACCATGGCACGCGTAACCAAGTAGGTGTGACTTTGGCAAGTGAGTGTCAATCGTGCCCTGGGAGCTCAATGGATGTGTGAAGGGGTGATGGATATTTTGACATGGATCCGGGATACGATCAGATGTGCCACTGTTTAGCTGCCTGAGATAAGAAACATGACTGTCAACCCCTCAGAGACTACCCCATGATAAGCATCACTGGCTAGTAGCTACAGGTAGCCCAACAGTATGCCCACCAGCTTGGCGCCCATTTCCGTTTCGACTCCATAACGGATACACGAAGGCAAACGGGGTCATCTCCCAGCAGGTGTTTCGTGAAAACTGGCCGGTGGCAGCTTGCTCCTTCATGTTTACCAACCTCGAAGGCGTCTATGTCGAGTGGTGCCAATGGCGACTTCGAGTACATCAAACACAGCTTGTCCATTGAAGCAATCGGTCGCACGCGACAAGCCCCCCTCTTCAACCCTGCACAACTTTTCAAAGCTTATTGTAGAGCCCTCTTCCTTCCAAATTTTATTATCACAAAAACAATTCTTCTTAATTCAACAACAAAAACATCATAACAGGATAGAAAAAGACAAACAGGGAAATCAGAGAAAACACGGGAAATGGACAAAACCGTTCACACGAGATATGTAATTCTATGGCAACTAGCTTACAATACCAGCATAGAAAAATGGCAAATTACAAAAGTGAACGATAAAAATGGGCAAAAATGGGCATACAAATACAAAAAAGAAAACAAATTACTGACCATTGCGGTCATTACCAGGACGGTCACGGTTGTTGTACCCATTGTGGTACTTACGGCCACCGCTACCAGTGAAGTTGCTGTTGCCTCGGTAGTTATGGTTTCGCCGGAAAGATCGCTTCCCAGGGCCATTCGACGACTTGATCTCAGCCTCATTGGAAGAGGAAGGTTCACCCGTAGTCGTAGCGGCGTCCGTCATCTCAATGTCGCTCTGTACAATGGCATTGGTCGAGGTATCTGCGGCATCACCACCGCCGCCATTCTGCTGGGGCTGAGACTCCTTCTCTTCATCCTTCTTTTCACCGAATCCATCCTTCTTCGGCTTAAAATCCCTCGGTCCACGCTTCCTTTCAAAACCGCCGTTCTGCTTCGACTTGGAATCCTTTTCTTCGGGTTTATTTTCACCAATAGCGCTCTGCTTCGGCTCGGAATCGTTCTCTTCACCGTTCTTCTCATCAACTCCATCCTGCTTTGATTCAGCTTCCTTCTTCTTGTTCTTTCTATGCGGATTCGGATTCGGAATAACAGCGTTGACGGCGCTAAAAATCTTCCCAGCAGCCAGATTACGTGCGCTTCTAAACTCTTGCACCAGGGACTTGAGCTCATCGGGAATAGGTTCCAACTGCATAGTCAAAGGAACACAATCAAAGTACAAGGCATTCACAGCATTTAAATAAGACTCCGCAGCAAGACAATCAGCAGCTGATCCGTTCTTCTCGTTTTTATAGAAATTGGTTTCTCGGAAGACTTCTCGGAGTTTCGTAATTCGTTGATAGGACGCCGTGCAGTAGGTCGTAAAGAGCAACTTCGCTTCGGCATCCAAATCATCGAGCTTGACCTTCTCCTTTTCTTCTCCCAGCGACCGTACGTGCAAATGCTTTTCAACGGCAATACGGAAAGCAAGACCGACAAAGCGGATGGATTGGAGGTTTGACAGAGCTGAAAGAGGTAATCATTGGCACAATAATAAAAAATAGAGAAAAAGCTTACTTTTAAACGTCACAGGCGTCCATGAGCCTACCAATGGAGCATATACCTCATAGTTGAGAACCTTTGCAACCTTGTTGATGAAATCAAACATGCCGGGCTCAAACGTTTCAACGCCAAGTTTGCGGACATTCTTCAAAGCAGTGAGCAGAGCAATCGAAAGCACATCGTTGTTTTCGGAGCGGGCAAACTTTGTAACGGCGCCTATAATCAACAATTTTGAATTCTAACTTCAGAGAAAAAGCTAAAACATACCGTTGAGAAAGATGTCTGGAATATCACCGCCAAGAAAACCGATCTCAAACACAGACACCAAAAAATCGCCCAACGACAGATTCCCGTAGCGCAATTCCCGGAATCTGGCCTTCTCTTCCTCCTTGAGCACATGGTACATGACCGACGGAACTTGGGGCTTATAATGAATATCCGGAACCCGAAGCCACTGAAGTACGGCGAATTTGAAGGCCCAGTGGACGTCATCAATGGTATCCAAGGCCTGCCAACCGGAGAGAAGAGCCGGTGTATTGTCCAGTATGTTGGCCAAGGCTTGCATGATGTTCTTGACGGCGACGCCAATCTCGGCACTCTTCTTGATCGCAGATATCTTCACCATGAAAACAGCAAGGATGAATGGATTATGCGGCAGCTTCGACGTAACGTCCCAGTCGATGACAATCGATCGCCGTCCAGAAGCGGTTCCATCGACAAGTTTCGAAGCGACGCGAAGCCAGAAAAACGTTGGACCTTCCGAGGAGAAAGATTGTTTCACGGCAAAGTCGAGAAGCGGCGTCGGAGGAATGAGGCCAGGGGTGTTGTCTGGAACAAACCATCGATCATTACAATATTTCAGAAAGATGGTAACAAACCGTTGAAGTTCTGCGACAACTTCGTCAGAAGCCGGCTCGCCTGATCGATCGTCGTATTATCATTGCGAACATACAGATCCGCGACAATGTCAGCCATGGCCAAAAGAATGACATTGAAGCCACTGGCGGTCTGATACGTATACACGATCGGCAAGTAGCGGACTGTCTTACGGAAGAAGTGGACAAGCTGCTCATTGTGTATGAGCCCCTTGAGGATTGAAGTGAGGGTGTCACGAGTATCGCCGATCAACAGCCAGGCAAACTGAAAATCAGTTTAACAATGAAATAACGAACACTGCCATCGAAAAAACACTCACCAGTTGGATCATCGGCTTAATTTCATCCTCCGTCGTCTGATTGTGGTTGCCCATGCAACGCTCAAAGTGCCTCAAACCACTACGAACATTGAAACGACTGTAAGCCAATGGACCATTCGCTTCGTGACAACTTTGCCAATAAGCTGTAAGAGCCTCGTTGTAATCAGGAACCCGGATAAAAAGTGCATGCAGAAGGTCAACCACGGCGTTTGTTTGCGGGTCTTCAGTTTCCGTCGGAGTCAGGACTTTTATCACGCGGATGCATCTGCAACATACCAAATAACAACGGAATCAAAACATCAAAACAAAGCCTACCGTTCCCAAAGCGGCCCAGTCACAACAAGATCAGCCGGAATCTGATCCTTGAGCGCCTTTACATCAACGGAACCATCCAAAACTTCAACAGCATCAAAGGCTTTGTACAATTGATTCAAGAACTCGGCGTGGGGCTGTGGTACGGGTTCTGGCTCTGGTTCCGGTTCGACAGCTACTTCAGCACTGTTCGCTTCCTCCAGCGAATTGTCAATTACAAGGTTAACCGGGACAGGAGGGAAATTAAGTTCAGCCACTGGAACTTCCCCTATATACATGATCTTTTTAATCAATCCCTTCCATTACTACTATGAAAAAAACTTACAAAATTCAGGGTGAACCTGTTGGACCTTTTCAATGGCCAGGACCGTCTCTGTCAACGAGAGAATACTTTCCTGCGTGAAAAGGTTTTGATCCTCATGACTGAGGGCAAGGGCAAGGTTGTAGATGAGAAGTCCGACACCCTCAATGTCATTGCGGAAGACGTCGCTCAAGGTAGGACAAACGCTTTGTTCCAAGTTAGATTCTGGCAATTGTGGACCGAGGACAGGACTGAAACAACATGCGTAATATCGGTTGAAAATAGTTGCAAAAAAAGGTAACTTACTCGGTCCCCCATTTTTCGGATATCAACGATATCATGCCCTCACAGACGTGAAAAACAAATTCATTCAGAAGCCGGCGGAGTTCATCGAACGAAACAGCATCTTGAGCAGCATCGGGAGGTGGCTTCAGCAAGTCGGAAAGCGCCAACTTATCCTCTGAATCACCGATCATATAAACGAGAGTTTTGATATCACCCATGAACTGCAGTTTGCGGAAGTACAGCCGATGGAAGTTTTTGAACTAAAACAGGGATTTCCGTTCAGAGATTTTTATAAACGTGGGATAGAACAAACTTACACTGTTCAAGACGCTCGCAGTAGTCGGAGGAGCGTTCTCATCGGTACTAGACGCCATGATGAGGCTAAAAAATGAAATGAGATCAAAGCAAATGAAAAATAAACACGAGAAACGGCCAAACTGACGGATTGCACAACAAATCCACACAGCAAGGTCGCGCTGCAACCAATGGATTACGAAATGTGGGCGTTTCAACGTTGCACAATACCGTTCGAAACTGTTCAAAGATATATATAATATTGAAAATCAGGGAATCTAACCCTGTAGAACATCCACAAACACGTTATTAAAAAACTCTTTTTTATTCCACATTCCAATCCACAACCAATCCAAACCAGTCAAAGCAAAAGAAAACATTTTGAATCACATCGCCGACTTCATTGTTGACTTTTTATCGCCTTCTTCCCAATCGTAGGGGGCATCCATGTCAACGCCGGACTTCTTTGCTGCCTGTAAACGACTTTCTCCATTAAAATACTCCCGAGACCCATATCAACTAACCTCTTTGAGCTGGTTGTACAAGAACTCATAATCCACCGTATCCGCGTAGAGTAACCCATCAAGGTACTTTATCGTCGCGGCAAGTTCATCGGCGCATTTGAGCTTGTTGTACAGGACTTCCTTCTTGTGTCGCGAGTCTTCTTTTAGCTTTGCGACGACTTTCTTGTCGGATTCCTTCCTCCATGGTAACCCATTCAACACGACCAAATCCAGCAATAGGTAAAACCAGCTCTCGCAATCGTCTTTTGGGCCCATTTCCAGGTTTCGATGACATGCCAATGAGGCGAATCTCACGGTTCCCTTGAAACCTACGACTTGTCTAGGTGTTTTAAGTTCGAGTTCGCCGTTCTCGTTGACCTTTTTGAACATCCGTGCGATACCAAAATCGAGAATGTAGACGGTGTGGGTTAGTTTCTGTGGACCAATCGCATAATTTGCCGGTTTTAAATCGCGATGGATGTAGCCAGCACCATGTAGGCCTTCGACGGCTTCGAGACATTGATGCGCAACGCCGAGACCCGTGCCGATTGTGAAGATTTTGTCAGTCCGAGCGGCTTTCAAATCGGCGAGGGATTTACCTACTAACTGCATTACTAGGAAGAAGTACTTTTCCTTCTTGCCTCGATCGACAATGTCTGTGAAATGTCGCATGAAGCGGTCGTTGTCCTTGCCGGTCTTGCCTTTGAATTCCTTGACGGCTTTGAGGATGGCTATCTGCAAAGATTGATGGATTCAGACATGAAAAGTAAATTTTGAAGACCTTACTTCCATTTTGAGCTTGGAATGCCGGCGTGTATCCAGCTTTTTTTCGACTTTTAACGCAAATTGGACGTCTTTATTCTTTTCGTCGTGTACGAGGAAGACGGCACCAAAGCCACCTGAAATCACACTTTAGCAACTTCAAAACCCTCTCAAAACAGTGGCAAACCTTCTCCCAACATATGATCAATGATGTAAACAGCTTTGCTGGAATCAATGGGCGCTCCCGGCTTGATGCCAAGCTCGTCTTCGAGATCTTCATCAGACATGGTTCTGCTCGACGGATAATGCCCTCACTTGCAGAAAAAACCCCCGACCGATCGTCGCGTGCCCCGCCCGGAAATGCAAACCCCCAATGGTCTTCATGGATCACAAGGACCTATGTACATATGCAAATATTTCCCATCCCCACCCCGAAATGCCGTAAAAACAGTGAATTCAATTTACAACTATTTTATTGGGTGTAATGTAGTCATGAAAATCGATATTAGATTACCGATATCGATATACTAGTAACCCAAAGAGATAAGAAAAGGGAAACAAGCCTATAGAGAACGTTCGGTAATCGAACGGACTCATTGATTAATGTTTGCGGCAGGAGAAGCCATTCAGTACTTCCAGGGATCTTGATCCTTCGGGATAGCAGCAATGCGCTCGGCAAAGAGACGCGAATGACCCTTCATCATCTCACGTTTGTACACACCGGCTTGGTCCCAGCAGTAACCTGATAAAATGTAAATCAAAAGTGGTCCAAATTGATAGACAACTGTCAACAAAGCAAAAAAACTAACCAAAGTAAGCTACGAATGGGAACAAGAGCAATTGACGCTTACGCTCGAAGAGCTTCTTAGCGGTGTAGCTGAGGGTGTAGGTGCCCATTATTGCTGAAAGTGCAACTTTTTATATATTTTTTGGCTGGCAAAAAGCAAAATATCGACAAACCTTTTTCGGTCCTTCAGTAGACGGAGCGGAGATGATTTCGTCGAGGATAGAAGGTCGGGTGCCGTTCTTCCACTGACGAGTGTGGTTCCAATCGATGAAGATAAGCGAGCCCGCGATAGCCGGATAGATCCAGACGGCGATCTGCTTACGGACGTGGTAGAAAGCCGTTCGCTCAACGCCCATCAATCGTGAAGGGCGGGGGAAAACGTGGAGCTTGAGGTGGGACTAAACCTAGAATGGTTGCCGGATTGCAGATGGTTTTACACACAATGTTTACGCGAAGATCAGTGTGAATATCGGAAAAAGATTACAAACAAGAAAACTGGAAAAATATTCACATTTCGGGCAGATGTTTATCAGTTTTATGCGCCAGTTGTACTCAACATCTACCGGGCAACGATTTAATGAAGGTATCTGGCATTGGGATCAATTTACAAACGTGAAATTCACGGAGTAAAAAATAAAAAAGCAAATTGCAGAACGATCAAGAAATTGAGCGCACTGGTAAAAGTGCGTCCTTAACTGTGTTAGATGTTGTGTAAGGAGAAATTTTAAAGGTGCAAAAAAATAAATCAGTTGCGCACTAAACATACAAACCGTAGCTAAAAATAAGATGCCGATTCCAAGCTGACATTAGCGTTAACAGAAAAACATTATAATATTGCTATCCGGTTTTAATCGTAAGAAAAACGCAAACAGTATTGAGACGCTGCAGATAATATAGTCAAAACGTGCACGTTGCCCGCAGCCTTGCGCGACATATCGACAGCTTTGCTTCCTACAGTTTTGCACCCACACTTTGACGCCGTATTCCTTTTCATAATGCCACCAAAGTTTACCAAAGACACGTCCAAAACCAGTTCAACAGATGGCGGAAGTCCTGTAAAGGAGGAAAACTTTGTTGACGCTTTATTGACCCAGGTTGATGAGGACAACGTCAACGACATTATAAAAATTCAGAAGAAGGCGTAGGTTTTTGGTTACGAATTTTACAGTTTGAACAGTTTCATCAGTTGTAAACGACTAGTTCTTCAGTTTGGAACGCTTTGAAAAGACGAATGAAATGCTCATTACATGTGTAGCGCTCAGCGAAAAACGGCTCGAAAGGGCGAAGACGGAATTCGTTGAAAATAAAAAGTTGTTGGTTACTGCGAAAAGCGATTTGGAAGTTGTCTTCAGAAAGCTGAGAAACATGAAACAACTGTTGGCGACTAAATATCCGGATATTTATGGACAGATCGGTGAGGGTTATAACCAAACGGTATTCAGTTAATAAAAGAATCCTTTTAGCTGAGCAAAATAAGCCTCCAGCGGAAGAAGAGTGACGTCTATGTGTATAACTAATAACGACAATTCGATTCAAATGCCATTAAGATCTCAAGTTTATATTTATTTCACTTCGTCCAGTTTAATAAATTTTGTACAGCTTTGTGTAAATCGTGTTGATCCACTTGACAGTTATGTAAACTTTGTAAATTAGCATACACCCCGTGGCGATGCCCCTGGAACCCTCTGGAATCGGTATAAAAGCCTTGAGAACCGTCTATTAGGGGCAGTAGCATCAGCTTCTACATCCTCGTTGCATCAAGTCCATCATGGCCCAGTCCGTCCCTCCCGGAGATATCGGCACCCAGCCCGGCACCAAGATCGTCTTCAACGCCCCCTACGATGACAAGCACACCTACCACATCAAGGTGAGACCCCCTTGGCACCTTCCCTGAGGCCATTTGAATGACCACCCGGTGTTTTAGATCACCAACTCTGGCGGTCGTCGTATTGGATGGGCCATCAAGACGACGAACATGAAGCGTTTGGGCGTCGATCCCCCGTGCGGTGTCTTGGACCCCAAGGAGAACGTGCTCATGGCCGTGTCGTGTGATGCCTTCGATGCTGCCGCCGAAGACACCAACAACGACCGTATCACCATCGAATGGACCAACACCCCCGACGGTGCCGCCAAGACCTTCCGTCGTGAATGGTTCCAGGGTGACGGCATGGTCCGCCGCAAGAACTTGCCCATCGAATACAATCCTTAAAGCTTTTTTTGAATTGTGTTTTGTGCGACGATTTGTAATAAACGAATACTGTAGTTTTGTGAGACATAGAGTTGCGGATTTCTGGGTAGTTGTGGTTGTGTTGGCAAAGTGTGCACACTGTCCGCTAACGTTTGCTTGCCGATGGCCATGAAAAGTCGGACTGTGTGTTGTGGTTTCGATCGACCATTCTTCAGTTTTTTGATCGCTTCATTTCCGCTCAATGCGGCTTCTGAGCCACCTCCGATCATGCCAGAATATATCATCGTAATTTACACATGCTTTTAAACAATGTCCGGCTTACTTTTTCGTGTTTTTATGGCCAAACCAACCTTCTCAGTTTCCATATATTCCAGGCTCTCCAACAATGCTACTACCAATCTTTCTCCTCTCCACAGTTCTCGCGGTCACCGCTCAACCCTCCACAGAAGCCGCTGGAGTCTTCACCATCGAGGGCCGAGTCGAACTCCGCAAGGAGATGCCCGAACCGCCGAACTGGAAGGCCAACAGCAAAGTCTTGGTCAATTACGGCGAATATGTCGCTTTCGTCAAAGAAGATGGCTCTTTCGTCGTTGAAGGCATCCCCTCCGGCTCCTACATCGTCGAAGTCTCCAACGTTGACTACATCTTTGAACCTGTCCGCGTCGATGTCAATTCCAAGGGCAAAGCACGTGGCCGTCGTTTGAATCTGCTCCAACCCAACACGGTCGACGTCATCCCGTATCCATTGAATCTCGTCGCCCGTCAACCGACCCGTTACTTCCGTCCCCGTGAAGAATGGCGCGTCACTGATGCCCTCATGAACCCGATGGTCCTCATGCTTGGTGTTGCATTCATCCTGATGGTCGTTACACCGAAGCTCACTGCGAATGATCCTGAATTGCAGAAAGAAATGGAAAAGGTCCAACTACCGAAAATGGATGTCCCAGACATGGCTGACATGCTGGCCAACATGTTCGGAGGCGACAAGGGTGCCAAAACAAAGGCAAAGAAAGTCACCGGAAAGCAACGCTGAGCACCGGCACGGTGGCTGTGAGTTACGGGTCTTTTCTCGTGTCTTCTATCTCCACAGAAGCGATTTCGATATTTTGCGAACTTAGTAAACCTCTAACTTCTTTAATTGTAGGCGTACTGACCTTCAGTGATTCTTATTTATTTCAAAAAAACGTAATAAAATGGTAACTCAGGTGGAATTATATATGGATTTCGTTTTTGGGTTCATCGTTTGAGATACATGTCCTCTTCGGTCGGAAAGTCGATAACTGAACGAGGTGCCGGAGGCGGTAGGACATCGATTTCAACCGGAGGTGGTGGAAGATTGCTTCCATCGTCATAGTCAAGAGCATAATCGTTCGGTGTGTTGTCAATATATCCGGAGAACGGACGAGGTTGATCGTATAACTTTTTTGGCAACGCAGTTACGGCGACAAAGGCGAGAAACAAGAGATACAGTTTGGAGGGCATTTCGAAGTTTATCGTCGAATTCGATTGAATGTCGATGATTTTAAGCGAATTTTAAAGGGCGTGTTTCGGGAAACTCATAACATCGTGTTTCAACGATTGTTACAAGCTATAACTAATGTATCTAGGCGTGCCTTAAGAGCATTGTAATGTTATCTAAAGGGAACAGGTGCATCCAAAGTTGATGATTCGATTGAATGTAAAAACCATTCTCAAGGTGTGTCACCAAATTGGCTTTTTTCTCCCACATTGTTGGACAAAAGATACCAACAATAATTTTTACTTGAAAAAGGCACACTACACGCATTTGGCATATAAAAAACTACCTACATCAATAAATACAACAACGACCCGACATACCTAATCGTCTTCTTCATCACCCGGTTCTTTGATACTTTGAGCACAAGCCATGAGTGCTTCAGAAACGACCGGCACAGTGACCCGTAAAGTGGCGGCAAGTGGAGATTCTGGATCAGTTTTCATAACTTCAGCTAAACTACTCACGTGTTCGACCCATTCTTCGACATCTTTCGCGAAATGCGTCACCAATGTCAATGGTGGCAATCCTCGGATAATGGCACTGTAGGCGAAGACGACGGATTCCTGAATGAGGGCATCTTCTATCAATCTCACGGATTTTAGGTATTCCGCGACGGCCCGGCACATTGAAATGTAATTCGGAGATAGATAGGCAGATGTTATCACGAAGGAAGCTGTGTAGATGAGCTGGGAAATGATAACGCGCTTTATTGGGTCCTGGAATCGGATGAATGTGATAAATCTGGCTAAAAGTTGAAACAAACCTCTTCAAAGTCGTCCAAATATGGAAAATGTTGAGTAACAAGTGGGAAAAGAAAAACTGGAGCCTTGTTGAGGAAAGTGTTTTTGTGTTTGTGGCGAGCAATCTTGAGGAAAGACGGATTCACCCGAGTCAGGGTTCCGCTCCGCGGATGGCCATCGATTGTGTGGGTTTTGATCGGCTTCTCGTCTTCGATGGGATCGGGGTCTTCAGTTGTGTGGCCGAGGTGATCCTGAAGAACAATGTTTGGTTTAAAAACAAGGAAAAAGGGCACCACTTACAAAACCACGACCGGTGGCAAGCAAGTTCGCAGCCCCCGCTAGACCTCGGAAAATGGCCGTTCTCTGTTCCATGTCGCAGTCCTTTGAAACGGCACAAGCAATGATGGAAGAGCAAAGATCTGGACGAATCGAAAGGATTAGTTCGAGAAGGCGGTAGTGATAGACCTGAAAGTGAAAACAAATGAGACAAACTTGCGGTATACTGTCAATGTGTCAAAAACATACATTACAATTCGGAATCTCAGCCCTCATCGGCAAATTAATGACCCGTTTCACAAAAACAGTCCCAATATCAGCTCCCGTGATGTATCCATTCTCCAGGGCCACAATCAGCTGAGTCAAAGCCGAAAAATACACAGTGATCTCTTCGCTCTTCAGGTCCAACAACAAGGCTTGAATCTTGGTGGTATTGAAATCTTCAGCACGAGATTGAGTGACGTCTTTTAACTCATTCATGTAGGCTTCGTCCTCGTCTTCAGAATCGTCGCTGTCCAAAATACACTTTTCCTCTGATTGCTTCTTCTTTTTTGGCAGCTTTTCTTTGGCCATTTCGGCCAAAACCGCTGGGCATTCACCAGTTCCATCGGGATCGCTGATAACACTCAACAACAGTTTGACAAAGGGATCAGATCGATCGTAGTCGAAACTGAGCGGGGCCTTGCCATCAACCGGTGGATACAGCCTTATCAATGCTTCACAAACAGCTAATCCGAGTTGTCGGCGTTTGTTATCCGTTGTTTTCAAGAAGGCGTCAATCGAGAAAAGGACATCTTTGCCGACGATTTTCTTGGCCGTAGGATGGAAGTCTTTTGGCAATCGTCGTCCGAAGTCAAGGACCGCTACAGCGACTTGAATTTGATGAAGGAATTCAATAGATTTCATATTCTTTGAATGGTCCACAAAAACGTCGACGAGTTTTCTAAAAACCGGTCCAATGGAATCGGAACTGACTTCAGCAAGGTAATCTGCCACGAGATATGACCATCGCCGACGACTGTTAGCAGATTGAGCTCGCCTGGTCAACGCTGTATCGGTCAGAAATGTGAACAAGTTGGTGTTGTCAACGATTTCGCGGCCAAAAACCTTCTGAAAGCAAAATTTATATATAAAATTTACAAACATAAGCTTGAAACCCACCTGTAGAGACTTACTGCTTTCGGAATATATCAAGATTTGTGTAAAAAAGTTTGTAAAAGGTCGGACATTTTTCCTCGAACACTGCAAGAAGCTGAGCCACACAGCCGGAGGCGTTTCGAACTCGACCAATACTTCGATAACTTTGGGAAGGACAGTTTCACCTGACGAATTGACAACAGCAAATAGAAACTCAGCGAGAAGGTCGTTGCATTGGACATTTTTCGGCCAAGATGTGAGGGCCGTTCGAAAGGAATCCAAAATGCATTGCTCGAGAACAAGGGCAATCGAATCAGAATCATCGCAATCGCCACAAAATCGGTAAACACGTTCAAAACCGGATCGAATCACGCTGATAAGCAAGCTGCCTGAATATAATAGCGTTGTCAGAAGACCTAAGATGCACTTGAGGGTTAAACAAACCTTGTTGCGAATAAGGTTTTTCCAAAAAGTATTTCGGAATAACAGATGTTGTGTATTTTGCAAACGTGCTAACAGCGGATAAAAATTCAGAACTATCAATGGCACCGGTAAGAATTTGACACATACATGTCCAGAGATCGGATTCGGAGGAGGGTTTTGAGGTATCTAGAGACGACATCGCTGTGAATTTGGGAGATAAAGAAGTCGCTCATCGCCGCAGGTTGCGCACCAAAACGTTGCTTACCCCTCAAAGGAGTGATGGGACCGGCAACAATGGCTGCAGTGTCGAGCCACCATGGACGTTGCAAACCAAACGACCCCTTTAAATAGTTCAATGGACGAAATTTTGTTTTGTCGTTGTCCATTGAAGTTTTGATCACCAAAATAAATAATACAATGTTTATTATAAATCTCGCATGATTACAAAAAGCTTCAAGGGTTGTATTCGATGGGCAAGTTCTTGCGGCGGACCATGCCGTCACCCTGGAACCATTCACGACGGAAGGTCTTGGCGGCACCGTCGGGAGTGTTGGTCCATTCGATGGTGATACGGTCGTTGTTGGTGTCTTCGGCGGCAGCATCGAAGGCATCACACGACACGGCCATGAGCACGTTCTCCTTGGGGTCCAAGACACCGCACGGGGGATCGACGCCCAAACGCTTCATGTTGGTCGTCTTGATGGCCCATCCGATACGACGACCGCCAGAGTTGGTGATCTGAAACACGCCGGGGTCAATCACATCCAAATGGCCTCAGGACAGATGCCAAAGGGGGTCCTCACCTTGATGTGGTAGGTGTGCTTGTCATCGTAGGGGGCGTTGAAGACGATCTTGGTGCCGGGCTGGGTGCCGATATCTCCGGGAGGGACGGACTGGGCCATGATGGACTTGATGCAACGGGGATGTAGAAGCTGATGCTACTGCCCCTAATAGACGGTTCCCATGGCTTTTATACTGATTCCAGAGGGTTCCAGGGGCATCGCCATAGGGTGTATGCTAATTTGATGAAGGATGTGAACAAGTTGGGTTAAAGTTTCACTGTTTTTGAAAATTAAACTTTCTTTGCATGACATTGTGAGTCCCGCTATACTTACCGCCATGCAATAGAGCAGTTGATGCAAACAATTTGCCAACGCTACCCATCGGCAAAATGTCTTGATTGTTTGTATACACATACTTTGATGGTATCTATAACCAACTTATTACATATCTGAAATGGAGATAACAAACAGTCTTGGGTTTAGCAGTAGATTAGATTTAACGCGATGGGGCGTTACAGTGGAGATTAGACAACAGAAGTTTTAGAGCTTAGCTCACTATCTGTAACCGTCCTATTATGTACCGCTATGACCATAGTTTTCGCCGATATACATATGAGGGAGGGCGTGTGAGAAGATAAGAAACATTTTTGCTCGATCTAAACGATACCATGTTAGCTGCCTATATGCACAATGCCATCATAAAAGAATGTCATTACAGTGCGTGGTGAGTATGCAGAACGTACCTTTTTCTCAAATTGTTTTGTGTTTCTTGTACAGATTCATTCCGTGTTTAATTACAAAATTGTACCTTAATCGTTCCGAAACCACCCCTTAAAGTTTATTTACTTGTAGGTTGTGTTTGCTGATTCCTGACAATTACTTAGCCCAGCATTCGCTATCCCGGGCTGCAATATCTCGAATTTGCAGCCCGGGATTCATCAGTTGTTTAATTTACTACAAACTCACGACAGTGAAAATGTTTTGCGGACGCTTATGGTTCAACGAGGACTCGGGCCGCATCAGCCTCCAAGTCTTCTGTTCCGGCGACAAGGAAGCCCGTCGGAAGGTCACCTGCCAGGTGGCCAGCCACCAAATGGGCTATATGCTCTGGCGGCGCCCGGCGGACGAGCTCCGGTGCGTGCCAAAACCTTTCACGCCCGAAGCGATCGACCGGGCCCTCGAGGTGATCCGCCAGACGGCGCGGATCCCTACGACCTACTGCCAGGCCCGGTTGGATGGCGAAGAGGAGCCGGTCAACCACGACATCGACACCAACGGCGACAACGACAATGGCATCGACAACGACGACGACAACGAGGCCGCCTAAGTGGCGAGCCCGCCCAGCATCCCCCAACTCTGGGTTAAATTAGTATGATATGTTTTGTTTTAAAGGGGAGAGGGATGTTAAGTGGCCACTCGGCCCTTAGCGTCTCCCCCAGACGGAAGCACTTAACGCTTACTGATAAGCGCTAATTGCTACTGTCTGGGGAGCTGGGGTAATGATAAGCCGAAACAGGGCTGAAGATTAGTTGATCTTCAGTCCTAAGGCCCGTTTATAAGGTCCGTCGGCAGTTACGACGGGACCGACTTTGTTTCATTGTATACTGTCTGACTAGCTGAATAAAACTGTTAACTTCTATTGCGACTAATTTGGAGACCTCGCTCGACCCGTTAAGGCTAGCCCACCGCTAGCACTTAACACCTACGACATACAGCCAGGCCCGGCTGGATGGCGACGACGATCTGCTCAACGACAATGACAACCGCGACTCTGACAACGACCACGAAGCCGCCTAATCACAAGCCAGCCCAGCGTCCCCCATCTCTGATTAAGTTAGTATGTTTTGTTTTAAGGGGGGAGGGATGTTAAGTGGCCATTCGGCCCTTTGCGTCTCCTCCAGACAGTAGCGCTTATCAAGTGCTGGTAAGTTTCCTTGTGTGCTTATTGACTAATAAAACTATTGGAATATATTATCGACTTGGATATCTCGCTCAACACGTTAAGTCTAGCCCACGCTAGCACTTAACAAATTTTATTTAGTTTTGTTACAAAAATTTATTCAACACAAATCAGAATACATAACAGTAAAAACAGCTGGTCAAAAAAGCTACCATTCAACGCTAAGTTCCTCAATTTCCCATTCCTCGTAGGAGCCATCAGGCATGTAGCGACGAATCTTCATAGGAATTTTGCGGTCTTTGAGTTCCTTTCGAGCGATTTCGATGGGATCAGTCTCGCCTTCGAGATCGACGGTAACAGGCGCACCCATGGCAATCTGGAGGGCACGGGCGCCGAGAAGACGAGCTCGTTCGTACTTGGTCATCATGTTTGCCGTGATCCGGTTGGCGCCTTCGATTTTGAGTCGATCGTCCTGGAATGTTTCAAAGTTTATTTTTGAGACAACAATGAAATCGACAGAAAGCACAACAGACCGCATCAGTCTCAACAACTTGAACGCTTTCATCGTCAACGGCATCGGCAGCATCGTTGACTTCCATGTCGTCGAGGTTGTCGTTGAGATCGTCAAAGTCTCCGTCGTCCATGTCGAAACCATCGTATTCGTCATCGTCAGCCATGGCTGATTGGAAGGAAGGGGTTGAACCGTTCAAACGTGAATGGATTGAAGAATACAATAAATGCCAAATATAAGAAACGCGGTTTTTTTTGACTGTACATTTTAATTTTGTAGTTAATGCTAATTTGGTCATTCAAAACGATGAAGGGGTATCAAGTGACCCGTTCATCTGTAACTTCTGTCTCCATCACTTGCATTTTCACAGAAATACAGTATTTGCTTATTAATTAGTGTGCACACTTTGCCAACACCATCACAATCCCCCAGAAATCCACAACTCGATGTACTACAGAATTACATTATTCGTTTATTAAAATCCTCGCACAAAACACAATTCAAAAAGAGCTTTAAGGGTTGTATTCGATGGGCAAGTTCTTGCGGCGGACCATGCCGTCACCCTGGAACCATTCACGACGGAAGGTCTTGGCGGCACCGTCGGGAGTGTTGGTCCATTCGATGGTGATACGGTCGTTGTTGGTGTCTTCGGCGGCAGCATCGAAGGCATCACACGACACGGCCATGAGCACGTTCTCCTTGGGGTCCAAGACACCGCACGGGGGATCGACGCCCAAACGCTTCATGTTGGTCGTCTTGATGGCCCATCCGATACGACGACCGCCAGAGTTGGTGATCTGAAACACAGGGTAAATCGTCCAAATGGCCTCAGGACATGTGCCAAAGGGGGAGCTCACCTTGATGTGGTAGGTGTGCTTGTCATCGTAGGGGGCGTTGAAGACGATCTTGGTGCCGGGCTGGGTGCCGATATCTCCGGGAGGGACGGACTGGGCCATGCTGAACTTGATGCAACGGGGATGTAGAAGCTGATGCTACTGCCTCTAATAGACGGTTCCCAAGGCTTTTATACCGATTCCAGAGGGTTCCAGGGGCATCGCCACAGGGTGTATGTATGCTAATTTGATGAATGAAATGAGCAAGCTGTGTTAATTTTTTGATGATGGTTTTGAAAATTGAACTTTTTTGGCATGGATTTGATGCTTGGTTTTGCTGCCATTGATACTTAATCATGTGTTTGACAGCTTTTTACCTAAACGCAATTACGCGGCAATAGAGTGAATTTAGCGATGTACTTCTCACGACCAACAAATGGCACCAAAATTTCACGCATGCATTCCTGGGAAAGTGCCATTGATGGACACATGTATAAAGCGTGCCCAACAAAAGGACACCTGTAAGCTAAAGCCGCCGTTAAGCGCACTTTCTCCGATGTCGGTGACCTCGACTTTTGGAACAATTTGAAAGTTTATTCAGGCATAACTTGGAACCACAGAGTGCATTGTTCATTTTGAGGATTCTATCATTGCCTCATATTTCCTGTTTTTCGTTAACTTACTTCTATAAATCTTTTATGTTTTTGCAGTTATTTCGCAAATTACCGATATTGTATTGTCCTTTTGTTATTTTTGTCTGCAATTGCTGTCCGCGCAGCGCAAAAGCTTCAAGGGCGCGTCGCGCCGTCTACAAATTTGTATTTTTGGAAGTTGTTTTTTCGTTATCGAACAGCATTGTGAGCTCATAAGAAAGGCGTTTTGCATTTGTTTTGCGCAAAACAGGGAACACTTTCTCGATCCAAAGCCAAGGCTGTCTGTCTTGGATATAGCCACTGGACATGTCGAAGATTATGCATGTGTGAGCGTCTCCTTTTGTCACCCCGCAGTCATGGCTCACTTTTTCAGGGCGTAATGTATATCCGGAAGTTTGGGGATTTGATGTTTTCTTTGACTTGGAAAGAAGTTTTACTTTTTTATTGGTTTTGAAATAACAAACTGAATTGTTTTAGGGGTAATGCCATTGTTGTGCCATAATTAGATTTGGTACATCCCAAAATTTAGGGTTATGACATGTGTTTCTTTCTTCTTGACTTTATTTGTTAATTGAGTTAACTCATTTTTGACTTGGTTTTGGGGTCCATCGTTTAGGTTGGTCAGTTTTGCTGCCAAGTTTCACGGCCTATAGGCTCCAATACCATGCTTTTTTGCAATGTTTTTGGTTTCAAATATTTGCAAATAGTGTTTTTTAATAACATTGATTGTCTAATTCGAAAACGCGAAACTGTAAAGTGCGCTTCCAAAACGCCAAAAACGCCTAAACATCCCAAAAATTTACACTTTCCATCGTATTGCCTTTCAAATTCGCCCTCATCTATTGTTTCCGTTCACGATTAGCTTCTCAATTTTCGCCCATTCCATTTCAACGCGCAAGTAGTCAACGAACTTCAGTCAGCTTCTTCCAGAATAAAAGTGAAAGTCAGTGTGGTGTCGGGGTCGTTTTTCATTCTCCATTCTCATTTTTTGAACAACCAAATATACTGCACGGGGCGCAGGAGCTGAAAGAGGGGATTTAACAGTCCATTTCGGGCACTTCGGACACTTCAGACGGCGAAAAACAAAACTTGTTGCCACCAACACTGTTTTCTGACACTCGTCTCGGGAGACCGCTATCTATCGCTCGTTGGCGTCTTTGCCGCCATCTACTACCACGGTGGTGGTGGCGGCACAAGTATGATGATGCCTCGGGCACATCATCGTACATATCTTTGCACGTTTCATGATGCGTGGGGGACATTAATATGCGTTATGAGATAGGGCATACTCGGGAAGCGCCTTTGAACTGGAATTTTTGAATGGTTTAACTTGTTTAGGGTTGCAGTGAAACGTTTTGGAAATATGTTTCACATGTTTTTTAAATGAAGATTCGAGTCGTGGAATTTACAGACTTCCTTTACTATTCGGAGTGTTGAATGTACAATTTTAGTGCCACAAATGCGTGCAGTGATGCCATCACTATTGCCAGGGCGGCGTATTATGTAATTTTGGCTGCTATTGTTGCGGAAGAAGTTTGCGGTTTTCAAAATGGCTGGAATTTACCTTCCTTTGACGAAGTTCATTCTGATGGCCAATCAGATCACAGTCAACCTGACTCGTGAAGGCATGATCCCCAACAGTTTTACCGACAACGATAATGGCGTGATCTCAGATGGTTCAAACACGATTGTGAGTGATGGAACGTTAACAGTGCCACCGGATGCGGTTTACAGTGACGATGATTCTGTAATTTGGGACTCCAGGCAGTATCCGTTTGATTCTGGAGGTGATTACGGTTGGTTTGAGAATTTTTATTTAAAAAAAACGTTCGTATAGGTTTGATCATTTTTACCTTCTGTCTATTAACAAAAATTTACGAAGAAATCAAGGAAACAGATGAAAATAGTCTACTTTTGTCAAGTTCACACTTTTTCTCACCTTTCCTAACACAACCACTGACACATTTTGTTGTGCTTGAGCTTTGTTAGCTTATTCCGAACGTCTGTCAATAACTCGTCCACCGACCGACCGCACATAAAGTCTATGCCCTGAGGCAACAGATGCATGCCATTATCCACTTTATCGGTGACCCCTCAACACAGATCGAGTTTCAAATGTGTGAGTGTGTGAAAAGTAAAAACCTGGTTATTTTTTTCTCAAAAATTGCTTCCATTGTTTATTTCAAACCGGTCATGCTTATTACTCTCTTTTTTGGCTTTTCTTTTTCTTTGTTCTTGTCATTATCGATAGACAGTCAATCAAAGCAAACGATCGGTCACGTGTTTTGATTAACACCGGACTTGTTTGTTATCTTATGTCGAACACATGTTTCTGACACATGTTACCTCGCAACCTTTGAAAACGGACTATAGGTAAACCACAGGATGGACATTTCCTTGATTCGCGTGATTAAAAGTAATCAAATATTGTGTCTTGCGTGTCAGTTAGGTTTGTCGGATCGAAGGCTACCACAAATGCCAACTTTTGAATCCATAATTTGTAAACAAACTCAAATTCTATCCTTCTCTTTGACCATTTTGTCTACATGATTGCCTTTCAGTTCCTTATGCCATAACTTCCTCCTTTTGAAAACGCTTTTTATCGTCCATCTATCTAATTACCATAATAACGAATGAAAGAGCATCTATAGTTTTTATGTTTATCAATCCAGCAACTGTTTCAAGCATAAAATGTCTGCAGATTGCATATTTGCAAAAACTGGAACTTTATATTGACACAGACTTCTTGTTTTGAAAATATGTAATTCCATGAACCTTGTCTAATATCAAAATCCAACAACAATACAGTTGCTTTTTACATTAATCGTAGAGACCACATCACTTTCTGCTCAAATTCCTTAAAAAATGCGTCAACTTTTATCCACTGCCTTTATTCCGTGTCCCTGTTCACCCCGAAAAAAGGCCCATCCGGAAACAGCTGGTTGATTTTTGGCACTGCTTGCTCAAGTTTGCCGCCGACAAGGAAAAAAGGCGTCGACGACTTCCGGTGTACCTCGGAAATCGTGAAAGCCACAACTTTGCGCCTTTTAGAGGCATTTTCGGTGGATTATATTGTTTTGACACGGCTGGTTTAAGCGATAACACGGTCAATCATAACTTTGGCAATCATTTGGTTCAAAAAATGCCAAAAGAAAGCCAGTTAGCACAGGCTAATTAGTTAATTTGGAGAATCCTTAATACCCTCCAGCGTCGGCGCGGCACCCTTTTTTGTGAATGGCACTTTGACCCCAAAAACGACAACCCTTTTCATACTTGACTGGGTTTGGCGTCGTTGACTCTGTGACCCGGGGGCCCGGAGGCCC